>CM064353.1:79894-1323083 GCA_032595735.1 Pelochelys cantorii
CGGAGGGTTTCTTCTCTGGCCACGGCCCCGCGCTGATTCCTCTGCAAGCGCGGCAGAAAAAGCCCAGCGTGAGCTCTCACTCACTCAGGTCCGCGGCTGCGGGAATTCTATCCTTTAGCCCTTTCCCCCCCTCCGTATCGGGCCCGCTACAAGAACACTGAGTCACTCGGCCAGGACACGCCACCGCTCTCCCTTGCTCTACCTTGCGCGACTGGCGTACCTGCATAATTCCCGTTGGCTCCTGAGCCCTTAACCCGTGGAGATGCTCACCTGGAATGCCTGCAAGTGTCCTGGAGAAGGACACGGCACAAGCAGAGCAAGGACAAAGACACAGACAGAACGTATTGGCCAATACGAGAGGGCGACAGGAGAGAAACACAGGAGAGGCAGCCAGAAACCTTACCACCTCGCGTCTAACACTCCTCGATCCAAGCGTCTGCTCAGAAGGACACCGGTGTTCCAGAGAAACCAGCACCCCTGACAAACGGCACCCTGTTTCTCTCACAACCGAGGCAGCACCTCGGGAACCTCCGCTCGGACTCGCTCTCTCAGCAAACGTGACTTCCCTTCCTGCACCGAGTGGGCCGTAAGCGAGCGACTTCCAGACCCGACACTTTCTCCGTGACAGCGATGGCCGCTCCGCTCCCATCCGGAAGGTTCTCGCCTCGCTTCGAGCAAGCTTCTGAGCTCCTCTTCTCGTTTTCCTTCCATCCCCAGACGGCAGGACACCGGGAGCTTGTCTTCTATCGCTTGCTACCGAACCCAGCAAAGGGGGAAAAACAAACAAACAACTTAGCGTTTCAGTCCGCAAGGTCGCAGCATCGCTCCTTCTCCCCTGGGAGCGCCGCAGCCTCCCACCATCGGCCACCCCCCTCCCGCTGCCACTGCAGGAAACCGAGAGAAAGGAGGCCTTGAATCTGTATCCACGCCCTGTTGAACCGACTACTGCCCCTTCACCAGTCCCCGAGCCACCAGGCTCCGTGCCCCAGCGGGAAGCTCTCTGCCTCAGAAGAAACCTACTGCCAGGACGGTGGAAGATTTCAAAGCAGCATCTCTACTCACACAGAGAATGGGAAGGCCGAACGCTGAGGACCCTTCAGGTGTCCCGAGAATCACGACCGGGCAGCTCACGTCCATCTCGGAGGGTTTTTCTCTGGCCACGGCCCCGCACTGATTCCTTGCAAGCGGGCACAAAAAGCCCAGCGTGAGCTCTCACTCGCTAAGGTCCGTGGCTGCGGGAATTCTATCCTTTAGCCCTTTCCCCCTCTGTATCGGGCCCACTACAAGAACACTGAGTCAGTCAGCCGTGACACACCACCGCTCTCCCTTCTTACCTTGCGCGACCGGCGTACCTGCAGAATTCCCGTTGGCTCCTGAGACCTTCACCCGTGGAGATGCGCACCTGGAATGCCTGCCAGTGTCCTGGAGAAGGACACGGCAGAGGCAGAGCAAGGACAAAGACACAGACAGAAACGGACAGACAGAACGTATTGGCCAATACGAGAGAGCAACGAGAGAGAAACACACGAGAGGCAGCCAGAAACCTTACCACCTCGCGTCTAACACTCCTCGATCCAAGCGTCTGCTCAGAAGGACACCGTGTTCCAGAGAAACCAGCACCCCTGACAAACGGCAGCCCTGTTTCTCTCACAACCGAGGCAGCACCTCGGGAACCTCCGCTCGGACTCGCTCTCTAAGCAAACGTGACTTCCCTTCCTAGCACCGAGTGGGCCGTAAGCCGAGCGACTTCCAGACCCGACACTTATCTCCGTGACAGCGATGGCCGCTCCGCTCCCATCCGGAAGGTTCTCGCCTCGCTTCGAGCAAGCTCCTGAGCTCCCTCTTCTCGTTTTCCTTCCATCCCCAGACGGCAGGACACCGGGACGCTTGTCTTCTTATCGCTTGCTACCGAACCCAGCAAAGGGGGAAAAACAAACAAACAACTTAGCGTTTCAGTCCGCAAGGACGCCACATCGCTCCTTCTCCCCTGGGACGCGCCGCAGCCTCCCACCATCGGCCACCCCCCTCCCGCTGCCACTGCAGGAACACCGAGAGAAAGGAGGCCTTGAATCTGTATCCACGCCCTGTTGAACCGACTACTGCCCCTTCACCAGTCCCCGAGCCACCAGGCTCCGTGCGCCAGCGGGAAGCTCTCTGCCTCAGAAGAAACCTACTGCCAGGACGGTGGAAGATTTCAAAGCACGCATCTCTTACTCACACAGAGCCATGGGAAGGCCGAACGCTGAGGACCCTTCAGGTGTCCCGAGAATCACGACCGGGCAGCTCAAGTCCATCTCGGACGGTTTCTTCTCTGGCCACGGCCCCGCACTGATTCCTCTGCAAGCGTGGCCCAAAAAGCCCAGCGTGAGCTCTCACTCGCTAAGGTCCGTGGCTGCGGGAATTCTATCCTTTAGCCCTTTCCCCCTCTCCCCTCTGTATCGGGCCCGCTACAAGAACACTGAGTCAGTCAGCCATGACACACCACCGCTCTCCCTTGCTCTACCTTGCGCGACCGGCGTACCTGCAGAATTCCCGTTGGCTCCTGAGACCTTAAGCCGTGGAGATGCGCGCCTTGAATGCCTGCCAGTGTCCTCGAGAAGGACACGGCAGAAGCAGAGCAAGGACAAAGACACAGAGAGAAACGGAGAGAAAGAACGTATTGGCCAATACGAGAGAGCAACAAGAGAGACACACACGAGAGGCAGCCAGAAACCTTACCACCTCGCGTCTAACTCCTCGATCCAAGCGTCTGCTCAGAAGGACACCGTGTTCCAGAGAAACCAGCACCCCTGACAAACGGCAGCCCTGTTTCTCTCACAACCGAGGCAGCACCTCGGGAACCTCCGCTCGGACTCGCTCTCTAAGCCAACGTGACTTCCCTTCCTAGCACCGAGTGGGCCGTAAGCCGAGCGACTTCCAGACCCGACACTTATCTCCGTGACAGCGATGGCCGCTCCGCTCCCAGCCGGACGGTTCTCGCCTCGCTTCGAGCAAGCTCCTGAGCTCCCTGTTCTCGTTTTCCTTCCATCCCCAGACGGCAGGACACCGGGACGCTTGTCTTCTTCTCGCTTGCTACCGAACCCAGCAAAGGGGGAAAAACAAACAAACAACTTAGCGTTTCAGTCCGCAAGGACGCGGCATCGCTCCTTCTCCCCCGTGACGCGCCGCAGCCTCCCACCATCGGCCACCCCCCTCCCGCTGCCACTGCAGGAACACGGAGAGAAAGGAGGCCTTGAATCTGTATCCACGCCCTGTTGAACCGACTACTGCCCCTTCACCAGTCCCCAAGCCACCAGGCTCCGTGCCCCAGCGGGAAGCTCTCTGCCTCAGAAGAAACCTACTGCCAGGACGGTGGAAGATTTCAAAGCACGCATCTCTTACTCACACAGAGCCTGGGAAGGCCGAACGCTGAGGACCCTTCAGGTGTCCCGAGAATCACGACCGGGCAGCTCACGTCCATCTCGGAGGGTTTCTTCTCTGGCCACGGCCCCGCACTGATTCCTCTGCAAGCGCGGCACAAAAAGCCCAGCGTGAGCTCTCACTCGCTAAGGTCCGTGGCTGCGGGAATTCTATCCTTTAGCCCTTTCCCCCTCTGTATCGGGCCCACTACAAGAACACTGAGTCAGTCAGCCGTGACACACCACCGCTCTCCCTTCTCTACCTTGCCGACCGGCGTACCTGCAGAATTCCCGTTGGCTCCTGAGACCTTCACCCGTGGAGATGCGCACCTGGAATGCCTGCCAGTGTCCTGGAGAAGGACACGGCAGAAGCAGAGCAAGGACAAAGACACAGACAGAAACGGACAGACAGAACGTATTGGCCAATACGAGAGAGCAACGAGAGAGAAACACACGAGAGGCAGCCAGAAACCTTACCACCTCGCGTCTAACACTCCTCGATCCAAGCGTCTGCTCAGAAGGACACCGTGTTCCAGAGAAACCAGCACCCCTGACAAACGGCAGCCCTCTTTCTCTCACAACCGAGGCAGCACCTCGGGAACCTCCGCTCGGACTCGCTCTCTAAGCAAACGTGACTTCCCTTCCTAGCACCGAGTGGGCCGTAAGCCGAGCGACTTCCAGACCCGACACTTATGTCCGTGACAGCGATGGCCGCTCCGCTCCCAGCCGGACGGTTCTCGCCTCGCTTCGAGCAAGCTCCTGAGCTCCCTCTTCTCGTTTTCCTTCCATCCCCAGACGGCAGGACACCGGGACGCTTGTCTTCTTATCGCTTGCTACCGAACCCAGCAAAGGGGGAAAAACAAACAAACAACTTAGCGTTTCAGTCCGCAAGGACGCCGCATCGCTCCTTCTCCCCTGGGACGCGCCGCAGCCTCCCACCATCGGCCACGCCCCTCCCGCTGCCACTGCAGGAACACCGAGAGAAAGGAGGCCTTGAATCTGTATCCACGCCCTGTTGAACCGACTACTGCCCCTTCACCAGTCCCCGAGCCACCAGGCTCCGTGCCCCAGCGGGAAGCTCTCTGCCTCAGAAGAAACCTACTGCCAGGACGGTGGAAGATTTCAAAGCACGCATCTCTTACTCACACAGAGCCATGGGAAGGCCGAACGCTGAGGACCCTTCAGGTGTCCCGAGAATCACGACCGGGCAGCTCACGTCCATCTCGGAGGGTTTCTTCTCTGGCCACGGCCCCGCACTGATTCCTCTGCAAGCGCGGCACAAAAAGCCCAGCGTGAGCTCTCACTCGCTAAGGTCCGTGGCTGCGGGAATTCTATCCTTTAGCCCTTTCCCCCTCTGTATCGGGCCCACTACAAGAACACTGAGTCAGTCAGCCGTGACACACCACCGCTCTCCCTTCTCTACCTTGCACGACCGGCGTACCTGCAGAATTCCCGTTGGCTCCTGAGACCTTCACCCGTGGAGATGCGCACCTGGAATGCCTGCCAGTGTCCTGGAGAAGGACACGGCAGAGGCAGAGCAAGGACAAAGACACAGACAGAAACGGACAGACAGAACGTATTGGCCAATACGAGAGAGCAACGAGAGAGAAACACACGAGAGGCAGCCAGAAACCTTACCACCTCGCGTCTAACACTCCTCGATCCAAGCGTCTGCTCAGAAGGACACCGTGTTCCAGAGAAACCAGCACCCCTGACAAACGGCAGCCCTCTTTCTCTCACAACCGAGGCAGCACCTCGGGAACCTCCGCTCGGACTCGCTCTCTAAGCAAACGTGACTTCCCTTCCTAGCACCGAGTGGGCCGTAAGCCGAGCGACTTCCAGACCCGACACTTATGTCCGTGACAGCGATGGCCGCTCCGCTCCCAGCCGGACGGTTCTCGCCTCGCTTCGAGCAAGCTCCTGAGCTCCCTCTTCTCGTTTTCCTTCCATCCCCAGACGGCAGGACACCGGGACGCTTGTCTTCTTATCGCTTGCTACCGAACCCAGCAAAGGGGGAAAAACAAACAAACAACTTAGCGTTTCAGTCCGCAAGGACGCCGCATCGCTCCTTCTCCCCTGGGACGCGCCGCAGCCTCCCACCATCGGCCACGCCCCTCCCGCTGCCACTGCAGGAACACCGAGAGAAAGGAGGCCTTGAATCTGTATCCACGCCCTGTTGAACCGACTACTGCCCCTTCACCAGTCCCCGAGCCACCAGGCTCCGTGCCCAGCGGGAAGCTCTCTGCCTCAGAAGAAACCTACTGCCAGGACGGTGGAAGATTTCAAAGCACGCATCTCTTACTCACACAGAGCCATGGGAAGGCCGAACGCTGAGGACCCTTCAGGTGTCCCGAGAATCACGACCGGGCAGCTCACGTCCATCTCGGAGGGTTTCTTCTCTGGCCACGGCCCCGCACTGATTCCTCTGCAAGCGCGGCACAAAAAGCCCAGCGTGAGCTCTCACTCGCTAAGGTCCGTGGCTGCGGGAATTCTATCCTTTAGCCCTTTCCCCCTCTGTATCGGGCCCACTACAAGAACACTGAGTCAGTCAGCCGTGACACACCACCGCTCTCCCTTCTCTACCTTGCGCGACCGGCGTACCTGCAGAATTCCCGTTGGCTCCTGAGACCTTCACCCGTGGAGATGCGCACCTGGAATGCCTGCCAGTGTCCTGGAGAAGGACACGGCAGAGGCAGAGCAAGGACAAAGACACAGACAGAAACGGACAGACAGAACGTATTGGCCAATACGAGAGAGCAACGAGAGAGAAACACACGAGAGGCAGCCAGAAACCTTACCACCTCGCGTCTAACACTCCTCGATCCAAGCGTCTGCTCAGAAGGACACCGTCCGTGTTCCAGAGAAACCAGCACCCCTGACAAACGGCAGCCCTGTTTCTCTCACAACCGAGGCAGCACCTCGGGAACCTCCGCTCGGACTCGCCCTCTAAGCAAACGTGACTTCCCTTCCTAGCACCGAGTGGGCCGTAAGCCGAGAGACTTCCAGACCCGACACTTCTCTCCGTGACAGCGATGGCCGCTCCGCTCCCAGCCGGACGGTTCTCGCCTCGCTTCGAGCAAGCTCCTGAGCTCCCTCTTCTCGTTTTCCTTCCATCCCCAGACGGCAGGACACCGGGACGCTTGTCTTCTTATCGCTTGCTACCGAACCCAGCAAAGGGGGAAAAACAAACAAACAACTTAGCGTTTCAGTCCGCAAGGTCGCCGCATCGCTCCTTCTCCCCTGAGACGCGCCGCAGCCTCCCACCATCGGCCACCCCCCTCCCGCTGCCACTGCAGGAACACCGAGAGAAAGGAGACCTTGAATCTGTATCCACGCCCTGTTGAACCGACTACTGCCCCTTCACCAGTCCCCGAGCCACCAGGCTCCGTGCCCCAGCGGGAAGCTCTCTGCCTCAGAAGAAACCTACTGCCAGGACGGTGGAAGATTTCAAAGCACGCATCTCTCACTCACACAGAGCCATGGGAAGGCCGAACGCTGAGGACCCTTCAGGTGTCCCGAGAATCACGACCGGGCAGCTCACGTCCATCTCGGAGGGTTTCTTCTCTGGCCACGGCCCCGCACTGATTCCTCTGCAAGCGCGGCACAAAAAGCCCAGCGTGAGCTCTCACTCGCTAAGGTCCGTGGCTGCGGGAATTCTATCCTTTAGCCCTTTCCCCCTCTGTATCGGGCCCACTACAAGAACACTGAGTCAGTCAGCCGTGACACACCACCGCTCTCCCTTCTCTACCTTGCGCGACCGGCGTACCTGCAGAATTCCCCTTGGCTCCTGAGACCTTCACCCGTGGAGATGCGCACCTGGAATGCCTGCCAGTGTCCTGGAGAAGGACACGGCAGAAGCAGAGCAAGGACAAAGACACAGACAGAAACGGACAGACAGAACGTATTGGCCAATACGAGAGAGCAACGAGAGAGAAACACACGAGAGGCAGCCAGAAACCTTACCACCTCGCGTCTAACACTCCTCGATCCAAGCGTCTGCTCAGAAGGACACCGTCCGTGTTCCAGAGAAACCAGCACCCCTGACAAACGGCAGCCCTGTTTCTCTCACAACCGAGGCAGCACCTCGGGAACCTCCGCTCGGACTCGCCCTCTAAGCAAACGTGACTTCCCTTCCTAGCACCGAGTGGGCCGTAAGCCGAGCGACTTCCAGACCCGACACTTATCTCCGTGACAGCGATGGCCGCTCCGCTCCCATCCGGAAGGTTCTCGCCTCGCTTCGAGCAAGCTCCTGAGCTCCCTCTTCTCGTTTTCCTTCCATCCCCAGACGGCAGGACACCGGGACGCTTGTCTTCTTATCGCTTGCTACCGAACCCAGCAAAGGGGGAAAAACAAACAAACAACTTAGCTTTTCAGTCCGCAAGGACGCCGCATCGCTCCTTCTCCCCTGGGACGCGCCGCAGCCTCCCACCATCGGCCACGCCCCTCCCGCTGCCACTGCAGGAACACGGAGAGAAAGGAGGCCTTGAATCTGTATCCACGCCCTGTTGAACCGACTACTGCCCCTTCACCAGTCCCCAAGCCACCAGGCTCCGTGCCCCAGCGGGAAGCTCTCTGCCTCAGAAGAAACCTACTGCCAGGACGGTGGAAGATTTCAAAGCACGCATCTCTTACTCACACAGAGCCATGGGAAGGCCGAACGCTGAGGACCCTTCAGGTGTCCCGAGAATCACGACCGGGCAGCTCAAGTCCATCTCGGACGGTTTCTTCTCTGGCCACGGCCCCGCACTGATTCCTCTGCAAGCGCGGCCCAAAAAGCCCAGCGTGAGCTCTCACTCGCTAAGGTCCGTGGCTGCGGGAATTCTATCCTTTAGCCCTTTCCCCCTCTCCCCTCTGTATCGGGCCCGCTACAAGAACACTGAGTCAGTCAGCCATGACACACCACCGCTCTCCCTTGCTCTACCTTGGGCGACCGGCGTACCTGCAGAATTCCCCTTGGCTCCTGAGACCTTCACCCGTGGAGATGCGCACCTGGAATGCCTGCCAGTGTCCTGGAGAAGGACACGGCAGAGCAGAGCAAGGACAAAGACACAGACAGAAACGGACAGACAGAACGTATTGGCCAATACGAGAGAGCAACGAGAGAGAAACACACGAGAGGCAGCCAGAAACCTTACCACCTCGCGTCTAACACTCCTCGATCCAAGCGTCTGCTCAGAAGGACACCGTCCGTGTTCCAGAGAAACCAGCACCCCTGACAAACGGCAGCCCTGTTTCTCTCACAACCGAGGCAGCACCTCGGGAACCTCCGCTCGGACTCGCCCTCTAAGCAAACGTGACTTCCCTTCCTAGCACCGAGTGGGCCGTAAGCCGAGAGACTTCCAGACCCGACACATCTCCGTGACAGCGATGGCCGCTCCGCTCCCATCCGGAAGGTTCTCGCCTCGCTTCGAGCAAGCTCCTGAGCTCCCTCTTCTCGTTTTCCTTCCATCCCCAGACGGCAGGACACCGGGACGCTTGTCTTCTTATCGCTTGCTACCGAACCCAGCAAAGGGGGAAAAACAAACAAACAACTTAGCTTTTCAGTCCGCAAGGACGCCGCATCGCTCCTTCTCCCCTGGGACGCGCCGCAGCCTCCCACCATCGGCCACGCCCCTCCCGCTGCCACTGCAGGAACACCGAGAGAAAGGAGGCCTTGAATCTGTATCCACGCCCTGTTGAACCGACTACTGCCCCTTCACCAGTCCCCGAGCCACCAGGCTCCGTGCGCGAGCGGGAAGCTCTCTGCCTCAGAAGAAACCTACTGCCAGGACGGTGGAAGATTTCAAAGCACGCATCTCTTACTCACACAGAGCCATGGGAAGGCCGAACGCTGAGGACCCTTCAGGTGTCCCGAGAATCACGACCGGGCAGCTCACGTCCATCTCGGAGGGTTTCTTCTCTGGCCACGGCCCCGCACTGATTCCTCTGCAAGCGCGGCACAAAAAGCCCAGCGTGAGCTCTCACTCGCTAAGGTCCGTGGCTGCGGGAATTCTATCCTTTAGCCCTTTCCCCCTCTCCCCTCTGTATCGGGCCCACTACAAGAACACTGAGTCAGTCAGCCGTGACACACCACCGCTCTCCCTTCTCTACCTTGCGCGACCGGCGTACCTGCAGAATTCCCCTTGGCTCCTGAGACCTTCACCCGTGGAGATGCGCACCTGGAATGCCTGCCAGTGTCCTGGAGAAGGACACGGCAGAGGCAGAGCAAGGACAAAGACACAGACAGAAACGGACAGACAGAAGGTATTGGCCAATACGAGAGAGCAACGAGAGAGAAACACACGAGAGGCAGCCAGAAACCTTACCACCTCGCGTCTAACACTCCTCGATCCAAGCGTCTGCTCAGAAGGACACCGTCCGTGTTCCAGAGAAACCAGCACCCCTGACAAACGGCAGCCCTGTTTCTCTCACAACCGAGGCAGCACCTCGGGAACCTCCGCTCGGACTCGCCTCTAGCAAACGTGACTTCCCTTCCTAGCACCGAGTGGGCCGTAAGCCGAGCGACTTCCAGACCCGACACTTCTCTCCGTGACAGCGATGGCCGCTCCGCTCCCATCCGGAAGGTTCTCGCCTCGCTTCGAGCAAGCTCCTGAGCTCCCTCTTCTCGTTTTCCTTCCATCCCCAGACGGCAGGACACCGGGACGCTTGTCTTCTTATCGCTTGCTACCGAACCCAGCAAAGGGGGAAAAACAAACAAACAACTTAGCGTTTCAGTCCGCAACGCCGCCGCATCGCTCCTTCTCCCCTGGGACGCGCCGCAGCCTCCCACCATCGGCCACCCCCCTCCCGCTGCCACTGCAGGAACACCGAGAGAAAGGAGGCCTTGAATCTGTATCCACGCCCTGTTGAACCGACTACTGCCCCTTCACCAGTCCCCGAGCCACCAGGCTCCGTGCGCCAGCGGGAAGCTCTCTGCCTCAGAAGAAACCTACTGCCAGGACGGTGGAAGATTTCAAAGCACGCATCTCTTACTCACACAGAGCCATGGGAAGGCCGAACGCTGAGGACCCTTCAGGTGCCCCGAGAATCACGACCGGGCAGCTCACGTCCATCTCGGAGGGTTTCTTCTCTGGCCACGGCCCCGCACTGATTCCTCTGCAAGCGGGCACAAAAAGCCCAGCGTGAGCTCTCACTCGCTAAGGTCCGTGGCTGCGGGAATTCTATCCTTTAGCCCTTTCCCCCTCTCCCCTCTGTATCGGGCCCACTACAAGAACACTGAGTCAGTCAGCCGTGACACACCACCGCTCTCCCTTCTCTACCTTGCGCGACCGGCGTACCTGCAGAATTCCCGTTGGCTCCTGAGACCTTCACCCGTGGAGATGCGCACCTGGAATGCCTGCCAGTGTCCTGGAGAAGGACACGGCAGAAGCAGAGCAAGGACAAAGACACAGACAGAAACGGACAGACAGAACGTATTGGCCAATACAGAGAGCAACGAGAGAGAAACACACGAGAGGCAGCCAGAAACCTTACCACCTCGCGTCTAACACTCCTCGATCCAAGCGTCTGCTCAGAAGGACACCGTCCGTGTTCCAGAGAAACCAGCACCCCTGACAAACGGCAGCCCTGTTTCTCTCACAACCGAGGCAGCACCTCGGGAACCTCCGCTCGGACTCGCTCTCTAAGCAAACGTGACTTCCCTTCCTAGCACCGAGTGGGCCGTAAGCCGAGCGACTTCCAGACCCGACACTTATCTCCGTGACAGCGATGGCCGCTCCGCTCCCATCCGGAAGGTTCTCGCCTCGCTTCGAGCAAGCTCCTGAGCTCCCTCTTCTCGTTTTCCTTCCATCCCCAGACGGCAGGACACCGGGACGCTTGTCTTCTTATCGCTTGCTACCGAACCCAGCAAAGGGGGAAAAACAAACAAACAACTTAGCTTTCAGTCCGCAAGCCGCCGCATCGCTCCTTCTCCCCTGGGACGCGCCGCAGCCTCCCACCATCGGCCACCCCCCTCCCGCTGCCACTGCAGGAACACCGAGAGAAAGGAGGCCTTGAATCTGTATCCACGCCCTGTTGAACCGACTACTGCCCCTTCACCAGTCCCCGAGCCACCAGGCTCCGTGCGCCAGCGGGAAGCTCTCTGCCTCAGAAGAAACCTACTGCCAGGACGGTGGAAGATTTCAAAGCACGCATCTCTTACTCACACAGAGCCATGGGAAGGCCGAACGCTGAGGACCCTTCAGGTGTCCCGAGAATCACGACCGGGCAGCTCACGTCCATCTCGGAGGGTTTCTTCTCTGGCCACGGCCCCGCACTGATTCCTCTGCAAGCGTGGCACAAAAAGCCCAGCGTGAGCTCTCACTCGCTAAGGTCCGTGGCTGCGGGAATTCTATCCTTTAGCCCTTTCCCCCTCTCCCCTCTGTATCGGGCCCACTACAAGAACACTGAGTCAGTCAGCCGTGACACACCACCGCTCTCCCTTCTCTACCTTGCGCGACCGGCGTACCTGCAGAATTCCCGTTGGCTCCTGAGACCTTCACCCGTGGAGATGCGCACCTGGAATGCCTGCCAGTGTCCTGGAGAAGGACACGGCAGAAGCAGAGCAAGGACAAAGACACAGACAGAAACGGACAGACAGAACGTATTGGCCAATACGAGAGAGCAACGAGAGAGAAACACACGAGAGGCAGCCAGAAACCTTACCACCTCGCGTCTAACACTCCTCGATCCAAGCGTCTGCTCAGAAGGACACCGTCCGTGTTCCAGAGAAACCAGCACCCCTGACAAACGGCAGCCCTGTTTCTCTCACAACCGAGGCAGCACCTCGGGAACCTCCGCTCGGACTCGCTCTCTAAGCCAACGTGACTTCCCTTCCTAGCACCGAGTGGGCCGTAAGCCGAGCGACTTCCAGACCCGACACTTATCTCCGTGACAGCGATGGCCGCTCCGCTCCCAGCCGGACGGTTCTCGCCTCGCTTCGAGCAAGCTCCTGAGCTCCCTGTTCTCGTTTTCCTTCCATCCCCAGACGGCAGGACACCGGGACGCTTGTCTTCTTCTCGCTTGCTACCGAACCCAGCAAAGGGGGAAAAACAAACAAACAACTTAGCGTTTCAGTCCGCAAGGACGCGGCATCGCTCCTTCTCCCCTGGGACGCGCCGCAGCCTCCCACCATCGGCCACGCCCCTCCCGCTGCCACTGCAGGAACACCGAGAGAAAGGAGGCCTTGAATCTGTATCCACGCCCTGTTGAACCGACTACTGCCCCTTCACCAGTCCCCGAGCCACCAGGCTCCGTGCCCCAGCGGGAAGCTCTCTGCCTCAGAAGAAACCTACTGCCAGGACGGTGGAAGATTTCAAAGCACGCATCTCTTACTCACACAGAGCCATGGGAAGGCCGAACGCTGAGGACCCTTCAGGTGTCCCGAGAATCACGACCGGGCAGCTCACGTCCATCTCGGAGGGTTTCTTCTCTGGCCACGGCCCCGCACTGATTCCTCTGCAAGCGCGGCACAAAAAGCCCAGCGTGAGCTCTCACTCGCTAAGGTCCGTGGCTGCGGGAATTCTATCCTTTAGCCCTTCTCCCCCTCTGTATCGGGCCCACTACAAGAACACTGAGTCAGTCAGCCGTGACACACCACCGCTCTCCCTTCTCTACCTTGCGCGACCGGCGTACCTGCAGAATTCCCGTTGGCTCCTGAGACCTTCACCCGTGGAGATGCGCACCTGGAATGCCTGCCAGTGTCCTGGAGAAGGACACGGCAGAGCAGAGCAAGGACAAAGACACAGACAGAAACGGACAGACAGAACGTATTGGCCAATACGAGAGAGCAACGAGAGAGAAACACACGAGAGGCAGCCAGAAACCTTACCACCTCGCGTCTAACACTCCTCGATCCAAGCGTCTGCTCAGAAGGACACCGCCTGTTCCGAGAACCAGCCCCCTGAAAGGTCCCTCTTTTCCCAACCGAGGCAGACCCGGGAACCCGCTGGCTCGCCTCTAGCAAACGGACTCCCAAGCACAACCTAGCGTTCGTAGCAGCCCTCCCGGCCCCCGCCCCCCCCGACAAGGCTACCCTACCCCTCCCCCCGCCCCGGACAAACCGGGATTAACGGAGCAGCCTGCCACGGCGGGTTTGCGCCCTCAGAAAACCAGCGGGATCTTCCTTCCCCGGCCAACCCCCTCTCGCATCCTGCCTCGCGACCCGAGGAGAGAAAAGATGCAAAAGCAACTCCACCAAGCCTCAACCCCAAGCTTACGCGGACCGCAAATCCTCCGGCACACCTCGCCCCCGGTCTACCCTTTTCTCCCCGGCGGTTTTCACCAAGGGGAAAAAAAAATTTCAGCTCCCGGCCCCCGCCCCCCCCCGACAAGGCTACCCTACCCCTCCCCCCGCCCCGGACAAACCGGGATTAACGGAGCAGCCTGCCACGGCGGGTTTGCGCCCTCAGAAAACCAGCGGGATCTTCCTTCCCGGCCAACCCCCTCTCGCATCCTGCCTCCGGCGACCCGAGGAAGAAAAGATGCAAAAGCAACTCCACCAAGCCTCAACCCCCCGAGCGACTTCCAGACCCGACACTTATCTCCGTGACAGCGATGGCCGCTCCGCTCCCAGCCGGACGGTTCTCGCCTCGCTTCGAGCAAGCTCCTGAGCTCCCTCTTCTCGTTTTCCTTCCATCCCCAGACGGCAGGACACCGGGACGCTTGTCTTCTTATCGCTTGCTACCGAACCCAGCAAAGGGGGAAAAACAAACAAACAACTTAGCGTTTCAGTCCGCAAGGTCGCCGCATCGCTCCTTCTCCCCTGAGACGCGCCGCAGCCTCCCACCATCGGCCACCCCCCTCCCGCTGCCACTGCAGGAACACCGAGAGAAAGGAGACCTTGAATCTGTATCCACGCCCTGTTGAACCGACTACTGCCCCTTCACCAGTCCCCGAGCCACCAGGCTCCGTGCCCCAGCGGGAAGCTCTCTGCCTCAGAAGAAACCTACTGCCAGGACGGTGGAAGATTTCAAAGCACGCATCTCTCACTCACACAGAGCCATGGGAAGGCCGAACGCTGAGGACCCTTCAGGTGTCCCGAGAATCACGACCGGGCAGCTCACGTCCATCTCGGAGGGTTTCTTCTCTGGCCACGGCCCCGCACTGATTCCTCTGCAAGCGCGGCACAAAAAGCCCAGCGTGAGCTCTCACTCGCTAAGGTCCGTGGCTGCGGGAATTCTATCCTTTAGCCCTTTCCCCCTCTGTATCGGGCCCACTACAAGAACACTGAGTCAGTCAGCCGTGACACACCACCGCTCTCCCTTCTCTACCTTGCGCGACCGGCGTACCTGCAGAATTCCCCTTGGCTCCTGAGACCTTCACCCGTGGAGATGGGCACCTGGAATGCCTGCCAGTGTCCTGGAGAAGGACACGGCAGAAGCAGAGCAAGGACAAAGACACAGACAGAAACGGACAGACAGAACGTATTGGCCAATACGAGAGAGCAACGAGAGAGAAACACACGAGAGGCAGCCAGAAACCTTACCACCTCGCGTCTAACACTCCTCGATCCAAGCGTCTGCTCAGAAGGACACCGTCCGTGTTCCAGAGAAACCAGCACCCCTGACAAACGGCAGCCCTGTTTCTCTCACAACCGAGGCAGCACCTCGGGAACCTCCGCTCGGACTCGCCTCTAAGCAAACGTGACTTCCCTTCCTAGCACCGAGTGGGCCGTAAGCCGAGCGACTTCCAGACCCGACACTTATCTCCGTGACAGCGATGGCCGCTCCGCTCCCAGCCGGACGGTTCTCGCCTCGCTTCGAGCAAGCTCCTGAGCTCCCTCTTCTCGTTTTCCTTCCATCCCCAGACGGCAGGACACCGGGACGCTTGTCTTCTTATCGCTTGCTACCGAACCCAGCAAAGGGGGAAAAACAAACAAACAACTTAGCTTTTCAGTCCGCAAGGACGCCGCATCGCTCCTTCTCCCCTGGGACGCGCCGCAGCCTCCCACCATCGGCCACGCCCCTCCCGCTGCCACTGCAGGAACACCGAGAGAAAGGAGGCCTTGAATCTGTATCCACGCCCTGTTGAACCGACTACTGCCCCTTCACCAGTCCCCGAGCCACCAGGCTCCGTGCGCAGCGGGAAGCTCTCTGCCTCAGAAGAAACCTACTGCCAGGACGGTGGAAGATTTCAAAGCACGCATCTCTTACTCACACAGAGCCATGGGAAGGCCGAACGCTGAGGACCCTTCAGGTGTCCCGAGAATCACGACCGGGCAGTCACGTCCATCTCGGAGGGTTTCTTCTCTGGCCACGGCCCCGCACTGATTCCTCTGCAAGCGCGGCACAAAAAGCCCAGCGTGAGCTCTCACTCGCTAAGGTCCGTGGCTGCGGGAATTCTATCCTTTAGCCCTTTCCCCCTCTCCCCTCTGTATCGGGCCCACTACAAGAACACTGAGTCAGTCAGCCGTGACACACCACCGCTCTCCCTTCTCTACCTTGCGCGACCGGCGTACCTGCAGAATTCCCCTTGGCTCCTGAGACCTTCACCCGTGGAGATGCGCACCTGGAATGCCTGCCAGTGTCCTGGAGAAGGACACGGCAGAAGCAGAGCAAGGACAAAGACACAGACAGAAACGGACAGACAGAACGTATTGGCCAATACGAGAGAGCAACGAGAGAGAAACACACGAGAGGCAGCCAGAAACCTTACCACCTCGCGTCTAACACTCCTCGATCCAAGCGTCTGCTCAGAAGGACACCGTCCGTGTTCCAGAGAAACCAGCACCCCTGACAAACGGCAGCCCTGTTTCTCTCACAACCGAGGCAGCACCTCGGGAACCTCCGCTCGGACTCGCCCTCTAAGCAAACGTGACTTCCCTTCCTAGCACCGAGTGGGCCGTAAGCCGAGCGACTTCCAGACCCGACACTTATCTCGTGACAGCGATGGCCGCTCCGCTCCCATCCGGAAGGTTCTCGCCTCGCTTCGAGCAAGCTCCTGAGCTCCCTCTTCTCGTTTTCCTTCCATCCCCAGACGGCAGGACACCGGGACGCTTGTCTTCTTATCGCTTGCTACCGAACCCAGCAAAGGGGGAAAAACAAACAAACAACTTAGCGTTTCAGTCCGCAAGGACGCCGCATCGCTCCTTCTCCCCTGGGACGCGCCGCAGCCTCCCACCATCGGCCACCCCCCTCCCGCTGCCACTGCAGGAACGCGGAGAGAAAGGAGGCCTTGAATCTGTATCCACGCCCTGTTGAACCGACTACTGCCCCTTCACCAGTCCGCGAGCCACCAGGCTCCGTGCCCCAGCGGGAAGCTCTCTGCCTCAGAAGAAACCTACTGCCAGGACGGTGGAAGATTTCAAAGCACGCATCTCTTACTCACACAGAGCCATGGGAAGGCCGAACGCTGAGGACCCTTCAGGTGTACCGAGCATCACGACCGGGCAGCTCACGTCCATCTCGGAGGGTTTCTTCTCTGGCCACGGCCCCGCACTGATTCCTCTGCAAGCGCGGCACAAAAAGCCCAGCGTGAGCTCTCACTCGCTAAGGTCCGTGGCTGCGGGAATTCTATCCTTTAGCCCTTTCCCCCTCTCCCCTCTGTATCGGGCCCACTACAAGAACACTGAGTCAGTCAGCCGTGACACACCACCGCTCTCCCTTCTCTACCTTGCGCGACCGGCGTACCTGCAGAATTCCCGTTGGCTCCTGAGACCTTCACCCGTGGAGATGCGCACCTGGAATGCCTGCCAGTGTCCTGGAGAAGGACACGGCAGAAGCAGAGTAAGGACAAAGACACAGACAGAAAGGGACAGACAGAACGTATTGGCCAATACGAGAGAGCAACGAGAGAGAAACACACGAGAGGCAGCCAGAAACCTTACCACCTCGCGTCTAACACTCCTCGATCCAAGCGTCTGCTCAGAAGGACACCGTGTTCCAGAGAAACCAGCACCCCTGACAAACGGCAGCCCTCTTTCTCTCACAACCGAGGCAGCACCTCGGGAACCTCCGCTCGGACTCGCTCTCTAAGCAAACGTGACTTCCCTTCCTAGCACCGAGTGGGCCGTAAGCCGAGCGACTTCCAGACCCGACACTTTTCTCCGTGACAGCGATGGCCGCTCCGCTCCCAGCCGGATGGTTGTCGCCTCGCTTCGAGCAAGGTTCATGAGAGGTCCCACGTAGAAGTGATGAGTAGGAATAGGGCGCCAGTCGTGGTGAGCTGGGGCGTGTTGTAGGGAGCAAAATGGGGGACTGATAGACCCCCCTTGAATCGAGAAATGGGCTAGGGGGTACATGGGTGTTGTGGTGAGGAAAGAAACTGAGGGATCCGAAGGATAAAAGTATGTTTGGGGTAAGGGAGGGCACTCATGGGGGAGAATGTTGGCCTGGGGGTGTTGTAATGGACTGGGGAAGTGGGGGGGAAGGGAGGTGCAGGTTGGGCTGAGGTAGAGGTTGTGGGGGTGCTGTGGAGCCTATCGGCCGAGGAAAGACTACATCTCCCAGCATGCACTGCTTCGCTTCTCATCTACCTGCCCAAGGTGGGATTTCTTGGTGGACCTGCTCCCTGTGATGTCAGGGCCTGCCACAGATGCAGGGCACCACCCCGCCCAAGCAAGGAGCAGAGTGGCGCCTTCTTAGAGCGGTTCCAGCCTCCATCGCCGCTCGGCCACGGTCTCTGGTGTTCCTCCTCTGCCCCGCACACCACCGGAGCTGGAGGGCTACGCTGGCTGCGCTGCCACAGGAAGCCCCTGACTCCAGTCCCAGTCCCAGCCAGGCGCCCGGAGTCTGAACCTGTCCTGCCCGGCCCCGTGTCTCCCTCTGCCTGCCACTCGCAGACCCAGCGCCAGCTGAGCGCTCGCCGAAGCCAATCGACTCTGGGCCCTCTTCCCAGGGGATGCAATTGGAGCACGTACCTGGCCACCTTCTGGTCACGGTTCCCAGTCGGTTGCTGTCAGGCCGTGGACCAAGCAAACGTCACTTCCAGTCTGTGGGACGGCACGCATGTGGCGCCGGCATGACGTGAGGCCACTCCTTGTTGCCCCACGCTGGACACGAGAGGAGCAGCTACCGCGTGGCAGTTAGAGCCTCGTGCTGAAACAGGCCGCAGCAGTTACACTCTTCCCTGCCCCTCCCATCCACGTTGCATGCTCCAGCTGGGAGGGGAGGGGTGTCGCTCTCCAGGAGCGACCTCTGCCAGGGTACCGTCTCACTGGAACACGTCAGACGCACACGCCCGTGCAACAGCCACACGCCCCGCCAAAAGCTCACACGCAGGGATGCGTGCACACACACACAAATGTAAATTAACAGATTAACACGCCTGAGAGCCCACTCATGCTCGCACAAACACGTGTGTGGAGACTCATCCCCTTGCTCAGACGCGCACACACACGCATCTGCACAATGTACCTGCAGGCAGGCATGCACGCACACGTGCAAATGGACACTGGCACATGTGTACATGTACGTACTGTTCACAGAATTGGACAGAATTGCATATGAAATGAATGCTTGTGTAACACCTGTAATGACTATATGTGTAATTAATGTTGATGAGCCATATGCAAACTGAATAAGTCACACAAATAAGAAATGTCACATATGTCATCATATATATATATATATATATATATATATATGGATATGGATAATGCTGAGTCATGCTGACTGTCAATGCTGTCTTTTAAAACCTGACCAACTGTAAATGAATATTCATCAGTCTAACAGTCGACCGTATGAATATTCATAAAGAATACCGTTATGTCCTGAATTATGTATTAATATGTTGAAAGACCAATCAGTTCAAACTTATGTAAATTAGCGTCCTCCACCAGCCAATCGTTTTAAATCAAAGCTCTCATACATATTCATGGCCATAGCCTATAAAAGCCTGTGCAACGCATCTGTTAAGCGTTGCGTCGGGTCGTTGGGTTAGGCATAGGCTAGGTTAGTGGTATGAGAGAGCTGGTGGCTGGATCGTGCTGTCCCAAGCGTGACTGACTAGAGCAAATGTGTGAGGATAAGTTAAGGAAGCGACTAGACGGAAGGTCTATGTCTTTCCACTTTAGGTTTTAGTTAGTTTAGTATTTTAGTTAGGTTATTTCTCGTCGTCGAGTCTGTCTGTCAGGTCGCGTCGGTAACCGCTTATCGGCCGTCGTCAAGTCTGTACGGTGGGCGCGTCGGGAGATAGTTTAGAGTTTTATTTTTAGGATAAGTTTAGGGCATAGCAGCTTAGGGTTTAGCTTCCATCGTCTGCTCCGGCTGCCCCCGAAGAGCAGGAAGAGGCAAACACTGCAGAAGGCGATCATCGCTCTCTATTCCAGTTCTTCGTGGGACTCCTGGCAGTTCCACTCCCGAGGCTTGGAAGGAGCCAAAGGATTAAGGTCGCCAGCTTCGGCGCCTTCTTCCAACGAGGGACTCCTAGGTGATAAAAACCCACCCCGGACCCTGCGCCGAGGTGACAAGTTCTTCACGAGATACAGGGTATAATATCTTTCCTCCTTTAACATACACATTTCAATGTTGTCTCCTCAGGATTGTCTTGAAAAACTGTATGTTTGCAGACTCCTGCCACATGAGCTGATCTTTGCTCACATGACCACTAGATACAGTGTATTGGTCATTCTTAGGAACTAAGATTCCTAATTTCCTTTTAGCAGCTATTCCATGGTGTTCGATTGCGCTATAGACATAGTTCGATACAGAGGAGAGGAGGAACAAGATTAGCACGCTTTCCTAGTTGAAAATCCAAGGAGAAGAAAGGGGAGAATTGCAAATCAAGACTCTTTTAAGGTGTCTGAAAGCTACTTTGGTCTGGGCAGGTACTCAGTGGTACCAAGGCAGACTTTTCTGTGGCTCGGTTGTCTAATGCCACACTAAAACAAGTCTACCACACCGAACGAAAGAGCGGACAATTACATGAAAGGCAAAAAAAGGTGGCTTGGCAGAGAATTTGCTTCCAGACAAAAACAAGAGACTGCGGTGGTTAAAGAAGAACGGGAGGCGTACCTGTGCATAAATCAATTCACCAGAAACCTTCTGAACAACCAGTTCAGTCACATATCCTTACAGGGACAAGCCCCTTAATTACGGTTGCCCTGACATTTTATTTTGCAGACGATTCTACTTGCGGAAGGGCTGCTGGAGTGAAACTAGAGGCCCAAGCAGGAGGAAAGTTTGATTTTCTAGTACCAAATAGAAAAACAATAATATCACAAAAAGGCTAAAAGATGCCTAATGAACTAAAGACTATGTGGTTGAAGTTTTGATTTTCAGTCTTTCCTCCAACTGCAGTTGTGGTTTCATTTTTTGTAAACAAATCCTAAAAAGATACTACCTTATAAGGACACAGAAACCCAAGGTAACATGTTCTCCCAACTCTCGCTTTCAGACAGGGGTGGGGAACCTTACTGGGGGAGGGCGCACACTAGTAGGGTCGCCAGATGGTTTCAGCAAAAATACCAGACCCTCCCAAAAAAACAAAAAACAAACCAAACAAACAAACAAAAAAACCAGGAAAATTTTTGTTGAGGGAAAAAAAAACCCCACGAGGAACATTTTTGTTGAGCAAAATCCAGTCGTGACCCCTTTAATTGGGGAGCCGCTCTCCCCGCCCCAGGCTTATTTCTGCTGGGCGCTGAGCCAGGAAAAGCAGAAAATACTGGACATTTTGTATGTCCGGTATTTTCTAAATGTATTTACCGGACAAAATGTGCAAATACCGGGCTCTCTGGTTCAATACTAGACACCTGACAACCCTACACACAAGTGTGAAGACAAAAAAAATCCCCAAACCCCACCATCCTCATTAACATGGCCCCCAAATGAGAAGGAGAAAGACGCTCCCCACATTCCCCTCACACACCAGAGCTTGTGAGGTGGGGGGCGGGGCAGGCTAGCAGATTTTGTCTGCTCCAATCCGGAGGGGAGCTAGAGCGTCAGTGTGGGAACCTTGAGGCTCGAGGGCCAGACTCACGCCAGCTGGGGTATTAGGTTCCTCACCCCTGCTCTAAAAACAAAACCTCTTACTCTTAAAAATCTATCCGCATATCTCTAGTTGGACCAGCTTCATGCAGGTCCTCCGTGGATGGAAAACTGCACCAAACTGTATGAACAGAAACAAACAGAAGCACCAATAGCAGCTGGAGGTGGGGCGAGGCTGCCCCAGCAGGGACAGCCTCGCTGCACCACAACAGGACAGCCGCCCGCCACCAGATCAGGAAAACAACCGCGCCATTCACCTTCCAGCAGGAAGGCGAGTGCTGCTGCATGGCTCCGCAAAGGAGGTGGGCGGCAGAGGCTTTTTTGTGCGCGGCCGCGCGCCTTTAGCAGCAACTACCCTGGTGCCCCCTTCTCTAGTCCAGCCCGGGCCTAAAATGCTCATTACTTAGAACGTGGGTAGGGAACCTAAGGCCAGGGTGCCGGATCCAGCCCCCGAAGCTTGGGGTTCCGTCCACCGTTGCTCCTCTCCCCACCCCGTGGGGCTGGAGTGCACAAAATCGACTAGTCTGGGCCTCCAATGCTCTGGCCTGCAAGGGGAATGTCTTTCTCCCGCTCAGTTGGGGGCCACGTCAGGGAGGGCTTTTTTCGTTTGTTTGTTTGTCTCTCACTTGTTTGCCGCCCCCCCAAACTGATTTTGGCCCCTGACTCTCAAAAGATTCCTCACCCTGAATTATAAGCAACTCCAGCCCCCCAGATCTCTCCACATGCCTGCCCACCCAGGACGCTCTCTGCTCCTCTGGAGAAAGGCACAGCTGAACATTGCACAATACTGCGGGCACACCACAAACCAGGAGCATCTCTCCTCGCCTGCAGGTCGCCCTCCTTCATCGTCACAGCGCTACCAAGCCAAACCGCCTGCCGCCAAGGAGCACGCACCCCGCCAGGGAGCAAAACGCCTCTGAGCCCAAAGGCGACACAGGGCAGGAAGAGATTCACCGGGCACACACCCAGCCCCGCCCGACGGGGAGCGCGGCCCCTCTTCCCTAGGCAGCGAGCAGCCCAGGGAGCAGGGCTCAGGCTGCTTTCCGCCCCCCTGCGGGGCCGGCCTCTGACCCGCCCCGCTCGCCCGCCCCGCCCGTGTGCAGAACACATTGGCTGTGTCTAGACTGGCCAGTTTTTCTGGAAAATCAGCCGCTTTTCCGGAAAAACTTGCCAGCTGTCTACACTGGCCGCTTGAATTTGTGCAAGAACACTGACGTTCTAATGTAAGAAATCAGTGCTTCTTGCGCAAATACTTTGACGCTCCCGTTCGGGCAAAAGTCCTTTTGCGCAAAAGCTTTTGCGCAAAAGGGCCAGTGTAGACAGCTCAGTTTTGTTTTGCGCAAAAAAGCCCCGATCGCGAAAATGGCGATCGGGGCTTTCTTATGCAAAACCGCGTCTAGATTGGCACGGAAAGCATCCGTGCCAATCTAGACGCTCTTTTCCGCAAATACTTTTAATGGAAAAACTTTTCCGTTAAAAGCATTTGCGGAAAATCATGCCAGTCTAGACGTAGCCATTTTGTACGTGCACCACCCACGGGAACAAACCCCCCCGAGGGCGCGCGTCTCCCCGACGGGCGGAGGGGGGCACGTGACTCTCCCCCGCACCCCGCTGGACTGCAACCCCCCCACGGAGACTCCCACGTGACTGGAGCCCGATCGGTGCCAAGCACCCAGACCATCCAGGATACAAGAATCAAATTATCACCTGAAGAAAAGTGATTTTGATTACAAAACGACTTGGATGCTAGACCTTACGGAGCAACTATGGAAAGCAAAATCAAACACAGAGAAAAGTCTCCGGAAGAAAGCTTAGATGGTAAAGGGGGAGGGGAGGCCTAGATGCCAACAGAGCAGTTCAGAACAAACCAAACCACCACATAAACAGAAAATACCCTGAATGCAACTGGATCCGCTTTGTTCCCCTGTTACTTCCTTCCAATCTCCTCTCTGTTCAGTCCACTCCCATGCTCCCAATTCCTCAGAGACATGGCAGTCCTGCCTGGGTTTAAATCACCCTGTGCCTCTCAACTCCTGGTTTCTCTCTTCCACGCAAAGAAAGCAGGCAGGGAACCTAGATCCAGTTCAAATTTCAACCCACTATCTGGATTGTTTCTCCAGAAAGTAAAGGTGCTGGCCAGGGGGCCTAAGTACCTGAATGTAACCCCTTGGTCCTCCGGTGCTGGTCAGCACTCCTCCTGTCCATTACAGGGATGCAGGAGGTGCTGGGGGTGGCTAAGGGAGGGAGGAAAGAGGGGGTGGAGGCAAAAGCCTCCCCCTGCCGAATCGAAAAGCCCCAGCCTGCACTGACCGCTAGGCGAGTAGGGACGTTAGACAGCCATTAAGTGAATAGTTGTGTAAGCGCACAAAATATTATCGGTTACACGACTATTCGATAGTCTCCAGAGGTGGGGCCGGCAGCCAGCGCGCTCCCAGCCCCCACTCCCAAGAAGCCCCCCCATCACCATGGACTGCTTCTTTTGACGCTGCCCCGGCATCTGATGCAGCTGCCTCCGTCTGCAGTGAGCCTTGGCGGCCCCCACCCCGCCTGCCACCGCTGCCTCTGATAGCTGACACGTGCAGGGAGCTGGCTTGAAAGCTTCGTGCAGGTACCGGCTCCCGTCTGCCCCCCTCACCCTCCGCGCTGCCGCCTCTCTATCACAGCAGTGCACAGGAGGGAGGGGCGGGGGGACAGGTGCAGGGGGACAGGTGGCTCTCCACGGCACTGGCTCCCATTCCCCCCACTTTGCTGTTACCGGGGCGGCGGGCGGGTGGGGGGGAGGGGTGTGGGAGACAGGCAGCATCCTGTGTCCCTGCTCTCTGTGTTGCTTGTCCCCTTCCAGCCAAATAACTGAAGCCAAGTAAATTATTTTTGCAAAAAAAACCCTCCACTTTTCTGCAATTTCTTTCTCACCAGAAAGGAGCGTGTTTTGGACCATGCGCCACACATGCTGAAGATAATTAAAAGCACTCCATTTGGGAGTAAGAAATGTCAATCACAGGTTTTGCATATACTCTGGTAGCTGACGTGGAGGCAGCTCGCAAACCCCTCCCCACAAAGCGCCACTTGCAGGACGGGCGAGTTCTGCTTGAGATGTAGAGGCACGAGCAAGCTTTGTGCCGGTGGGCAAGGCCATGTCTCCCCGAGGGAGGGGCTCCCTCACAGCGAGGGCAGCAGCCCCTGCAGCGGTAGCCTCCTGATACCAGCGCAGCGTCAGGGCAGCTTCCCCTTCCAGCCTCGCACGACCCTCGCCCGGCACATGGGAACGCCCGAGCCAGCGGGCACTGCGCTTCCCATGATGCCCTGGGGCTCCAGTCCCCTGCTGGCCCCGTGCTCCCCACACGCTTTGGTCTGAAATGGAGAAGGGCCCGTGGAGCCCTGGTCCATTTCACACGTTGGGAGCACGGGGCCAGCGGGGGGCTGCTCGACTTCCCTGCTGGCCCCGCGCTTCCGCCTTTGCAGAGCCAGCGGGGCTCACGCTGCATTTCAGAGGCGCAGGCGCCCCATCGACCCACTGAACAGTCGTGGCAAATTCCATCGACGATTCGATTATCGTAATTTAGCAAATATAACCCGTGAGTTATATTTGTTTTTACAAACCCCCCCCCCCCCCGCCCCGCGGGGTATACTCGGGTGCAGGGTATACAGAATTTTTTTTACTCACCAGGTGGTGAGCTCTCCGTCGCCTCTTCCTGTGACTGCGCAGCCGCCAGCCTCCAGCCTGCGGACAGGGGAGCACTCACTCCCCGGTTCCTGCTCAGCCGCAGGAAGGGGCGGGGGAGCGCTCATCCCCCTGCCCCTTCCTGCGGCTGCGCAGGAACCAGGCGGTGAGCGCTCCTCCGCCCGGAGGCTGGTGGGTCCTGCTCCCCCGCCCCTTCCTGCGGCTGTGAAGGAACCTGTGGGATGAGCGCTCCTCCGCCCGGAGGCTAGAGGCTGGCGGCTGCGCTGGAACCTGGGGCGGTGAGTGGCTGATACCCTTCCCCCCCCTGCACCGTAAATATACCCCCAGCAAATATAGCCCCGGCACAGAAAAGTCTTGTATACCCCACGGGTTATATTCGTGCGCGGGGTATACAAGATTTTTTTTTTACTCAAATAGAAAAAAAACGCGAGGTATATTCGGGTACGGGGTATATTCCCTAAATTACGGTACTTGATTCAGCTCCACTGAACCTCCCTAGTGTCACCCGCCGATACTTCACCTTCCATGGCGCAGGCGTGGACGGCTGCACCCCTCCCGCCCACCAGCTATTCTTGCCTGGCCTTCCTGAGCAAAACCCTCCTGCTGTAACTCATTCAGCTAAAGCCTGAGGCACCACGGCCTCTGGAGGAGAAACCCTAAATCCACAAACCCTCTATAGTCTGCTCAGCCCGTGGGCTGCTAGTGCGCCAGGGGCCTCCCCCCCCAGCCTGGGCAACAGGGGACTCTAGCGTCAGCTCTAATGTCCCCTCCGCCCCGTGCCAGTTTCTCAGCCGGGCCAGAGGCACCCCCCCCCCCTTCCTACGCCTATTTCTAGAGGGCCTCTCCCGCCATCGCTGCCACCTACCCGGGGCGACAGCGCAGGAGGGGAAGTCGGTGAGGCTGGCGCAGAACTGGAGCAGCGTGTGGAGCCTGCCCGGCTGCACATTTCCCATCACCTGGCTCCTGCTGATGGGCGAGTGGATTCGGCCCTGGACAAGCGGAAAAAGAAGGAGCCGGGGGAGCCGCGTCACTGACCCTGTGAGGCTCAGCTGTGGCCGATGCGCTGCCCTGCCCGCCAGCTCCACCCCATGAGCAGAGAAGCGAGCAGGGCAGGGAGGTGACGCAGCGTCCACAAGACAGAGTGGAGACTGCAGCCTGCTTCAGGGGGCACATTTTGAAAAGTTGTTGGAAACTTAGAGACGGGGCAGCAAAGAGCCAAAAGTCTGGAGGGCTGCAGAGAAAGTCCTTCTCCTCTGCTCTTGAGCTCCGTGTGTCTGGCTTCTACAAGGAAAGCTGAGAGGCGACGTTACTCGGGCATCTAAGGGCCTTTCTGGAGAGAACATGTCGGGTACCAAAGGGCCGGTTCACGGTGCGGAGAAAGGCAGCACAAGAGCCAGTGGCTGGAAGGTGAAACCAGACAGGTTCCTCTTGGACATAAGGCACCAATACTTCACAGGGAGGATGATTCACCACTGCCACAAACTACCAAAGCAAGTGACGGGTTCTTCATTTCTTGATGTCTGCTAGCGGACATCATCTGAAGTTTTCTGAGAAGCTCTAAAATAACCTGTCCTAAGTATCCCTCAAAAAAAGGAAAAATTCCTTGTTTGGTCCTAAAAGAAAGCTAACTCTCTATATGACGCTCTTCCATTCTCACACGCCACAGGAGAGCTCAGCCAAACTAAGGATCAATGCCCCAAAGAATGGTTAAAGTGAAAGGAGGAATAATTCCATGTTTGTAGTGTCTCCTGCTAGCAACAGCGCAGAGTGGGGAGGAGAGCAAAGCTGTGAATGCAAGTGTCCGTGCTAAAGGAGGTTAATAGAGCGGGCCGCAAGTGCCCGATACTTGGCTTTTCATGTCATTGGCATGTTGGATAGAACGGCCCATCCAAGAAATGTCTTTGTGCAGTCCCGGGCTAAATGTGTCCCATTTGGACGGGAAGGCCAGTTCCGCAGTCTGTCTCTCAGCTCTCGTCCCCCAGCTCCTCTACTCCACTCACGCTACATTGATGACCTCATCGTCCTATGAACCCATGGGAAGGAGACCCTTGAAGAATTTGACGAGGATTTCAACAACTTCCACCCTACCGCCAACCTTAGCCTGGACCAGTCCACACAAGAGAGCCACTTCCTTGACACGACAGCGCAATTCAATGATGGCCACATCTCCACCACCTTGTACTGGAAACCTACCGACCGTTTCACTTACCTACAGCCTCCAGCTTCCATCCGAGACACGTCACCCGAGCAATTGTTTACCGCCAGGCCCTAAGAGACAACGGGATTTCTGCCAGGCCCACAGACACAGACCTACAGGATCTGTCCGGCATTTGTAAAAGTTCCATGCCCACCTGGGGAAGTGGAAAAACAGATTGACAGAGCGGGACGAGTACCCGGGTATCAGCTTCAAGACAGGCCCAGCAAAACAACAGAACCCCGCTAGTCATCACCTACAGCCCCCAACTGAAACCCCTGCAGCACATCATTAACAATCTACAGCTTACCGTGGAAAACAATCCCTCGCTCTCACAGGCCTTGGGACACAGGCCGGTCCTCGCTCACAGACACCCCCCTACCCTGAAACAAATGCTTTCCAGAAACCTCACATCCCACCTCAAAGACACTCACCCAGGAAGCCACCCCCGCAAGAAACTCCAGTGCCAGCCCTGTCCACACATCTGCACGCGCGACAGCATTCACAGGACCTAACCACATCAGCGGCTCATACAAGGGCACATCCAAGGTGATCTGTGCCACCTCCTGCCAGCCGGGCCCCTCGACCACGTGTGTTGGCCATGCCGGACAGACCCTGCGACAAAGGAGTGAGGGACACAAATCAGATACTCAAAACGGTAGCACAGAAACCTGCCGGGGAACACTATAACTGGCCAGAACCCGCAATGGATTTCTAAGTGGCTTTCCTCTTTCAAAGCCATTTCAGGAACCAACTAGAGCCGGGCTCAGCAAGCTGTGGCTCCTGAGCCAAATACGGCTCTTTTGCAGCACGAGCTCAGCCCCCCCCCTTATCCCCCCTCACTGCCCCCCGCAGCAGGGAGCCACCTCAGGCTCCAGCCTCGCAGCCCCCGCAAAATTGGAGCACCGGATTCCTGCGGGGGAGAGGAGCCCCAAGGCTCCCTGCCGGATCTAGCTTGCAGAGAGGGGAGTCCACGATCTGGCTGTGACCATCCTGGCCTAGCCCCTCGTCCAGCCACTGTTGCCCATGTGCAGCTGCCGAGTCCAGGCCAAGTAAGGTAATTTGGCCTCAGGGCTCCCCACGTAGAGTTGCCAGGTGTCCGGTTTTGAACTGGACAGTCCAGTATTTGAACTTTCTGTTTGGGAAACAAATTGAGAAAACAGAAATGAGAAAACAGAAATGTCCGGTATTTTCTAAATAAGCTGTAATGTTGATTGTGATGTAATGTCAAGTGTGTTCGGTATTTTTGTTGAAACCATCTGGCAACCCTATCCCCACGGACTCTATTTCCCCACCCCCAGCACCCTGCTCTGCCTCCTGCATCTCCCACACGTCTGCCCTGATCTCCTCGTACACCCCAACCCAGACTCTTCCACCCCCCCCCCAAAATCTGCACCCCCCAGAAGCAGCAGTCTCATTAAAGAAAGTTGGTAAGTACAATATTTCATGCATTCTAGTACTCATGTCAATCAGCAATAACATTAAGCTGTATGTTTTCAGTCACGCAAACGGGCATTCTTCTATGGCTCTTTGTTGACCACTTGTTCTCAACTCTGATGGCATTTGGCTCTTTGATTTGAAAAGGTGGCTGACCTCTGAACCAGAGAAATAAATTGCAGAACTGGCCTTCCTGTGCAAATTGGACACATTCAGCCAGGGCTTAAACAAAGACATTTCTTGGATGGGCCCTTCTATTCAACACCCAAATGACATCAAAAGCCAAGTAGCAGGCACTTATAGCCCACTCTATTAGCCTCAGCTGGCACGGACACTTGGACAGTTTTCTTCTCTCCTCCTTCTCTTCCCTCTTCTTCTGCTTTATGTCTGCCCCTCTGCACCCCTTGCTCCGTATCTGTCATCTGAAGTGGGGTGTGGCCACGAAAGCTCATGACACTATCTATATTTTTTGTTAGTCTCTAAGGCACTGCAGGACCATCATTGTTTTTTAAATTTTTCTCTCTTTCTCCAAAAACTAAGCCCCCCAAATTAAGCTCTTTAGTAACAGGGAGTATTTTTCTTGTGATGTAAAGTAACAGGGCTTTAGTAACAGGGAGTATTTTTCTTGTGATGAACATTTTACTGTACAGATATCAAAACCATGTTTATTAGAAATTATTTTTGAAAAGCCAAACAGTTTTCAGATTTCAATTTTGATTGGGGAAGATAGAGAAAATGAAAAACATTTTCCCTTTCACAGAAAAACATGGCTAGCATTTTTGACCAGCTTTATCTTCCACCTTACTGCATGGAGAGGTGAAGCTGTGTCGGAGGGGAGGAAGGAAGCGAGGAAGGGGGTAGAGTGGGTATAGTGTCATGTCCAGTACAGAAATGGTGGATTTATTCTTTATGTGGTTGTAGTAGGGGCTAAAATAAAACACAAGGTCCTGTGAAGGTTTTAGGGATGCTATGGCATGGTCTGCCATTGCTGGCTTTCCCCTGGACTTGAGCTAAAATTTCTTCTCCTTTAATTGCCCTCCACTCTGCACAATATGCTAGTCTGCAGCCACTATCCTCTCCAGAGCTGGCTGCATTTCATTGGGGGAATAGGGATCTATTTTGCCATCAAGCATTTTGGATTTACTCCAGGAGAAATGTGCTGCACACATAGAAATTCAGAGTGGGTAATTCATAGAATCATAGAATACTAGGATTGGAAGGGACCTCGAGAGGTCATCGAGTCCAGTCCCCTGCCCTCATGGCAGGACCAAATACTGTCTAGACCATCCCTGAGAGACATTTATCTAACCTACTCTTAAATATCTCCAGAGATGGAGATTCCACAACCTCCCTGGGCAATTTATTCCAGTGTTTGACTACCCTGGAGTTTAACCCTGGAATTAAAGCTCTCCTGCAGTTGTCGTGGCTACAACACATGCCTTTGCAAACCTTTCAACCAGCCATTTGGAAAGGGCCAGATGGCAATTCCATTGTCTGTATTTACACTAGTTTATTGGACTGATATAGCCACTTCTGCTTGCCAGCTAGTGAGAGCAGGATGTCATAGCTCAAAGTTATGATGCAGTCAAGAGTGCCATTCTTTTATGACTGTATTATCACAGTTGTATAAAGTATTCTAAAGGGTGAGAACTCTCAAGTTACATTATTTGCCGGTGGAACATCCCAATAGAGTGGTCAGTCCCAATAGGGACAGTCCCAATATTTGGGTCTTTTTCTTAGATAGGTGTCTATTACACCCCCCCACCCCCACCCCCACCCCCACCCCACCACACACCACACACAACCCATTCTGATTTTTCACATTTGCTATCTGGTCACCTGTTCCCAATAGGACCGACACATTAATTAGTGCCAGCTGATGAAGACTTTGCCCTCAAACAGGAAGTTCGCCCAGCCATCTCAGGGTGCTTTACAAATATAAGGGACCTGATTTTCAAATATGCTGGGTAGCCTGAGCTGGAAATTGAGTTTGGGGGTCGTCTAAATTCAGCACTAATTATCTTGCAACATTCTTAAGTCTTGCAACATTCCTAAAAATAGCTCCGTTTTATTATCTTCATCTGACAGATGGGGAAGGAAGAGAGACATTAAGTGACTTGCCCAGGGTCAGACAGAAAGGAATAGCTCATTCTGGGGAACAAATCCAGATGACTTGATTGCCCTTTCTTTAACAGGGGCATGACATTTCTTTCCAGGGAGTTCGCAGACTGCTGACTGGATGACTCACCTCTGCAGATTCCTACCACCCGCTAACCTCTGCCTGGAAAGAAAAACTGAATTTTAGAAAGTTGTGACAGGCCAGACGGCAGAAGCGTTTTCTTAATTAGAAACTTTTCCTTGCAACGTTGTGTGTGATGCACACACCTCAAACCAAAGAATGCTGAATGAGGCAGTAGATGCCTTGTGAGTCTGTCAGACCACTGCAGTACCAGCCAGCTTTGCATTTGTAGTTACCAGAACAACTTGGGCGACTCCCTTTGAATGGATGGAGTCTCCTGCCTGAGGGGCAATGGGGCTTGGCTTTGAGTTGGTTCTTTTGCTTTTGGTCAGCCGTATCCTTGGCTGCCTATTCCTTCAATCTAATACTTCATATTGATTCATTGTAAAATGCACAGATCTCAATGGAGAGGGGCCTTGTAAATACAGAAATAAACCTGTCTGGGTGGGTGGGTGGAGCAGGAAGGGCATGGAACCTGAAAGACTCCCTCTTAGGGACAGATTTCCAAAAGATCTCACTGCATCTCACCAACATCTAAGCACTTAAGAGCCTTCATTTCCAAATGCTCCACTCTCAAGGGCACCGATTGTTTCCAGGGGGAATTGATGGGGCTGAGCAGTTTTTAAAATCAGGCCAGTTCTTTAGGGGTCTAAATGAGGAAGCTGATCTACCACCTGACCAGCAGGTTTGAGCCAGCCAACACCAACAGCCTCCAGCAAATACCCATATTGGTTCTGGGCTTGATCTAGTCACCTAACTGACTTGGGACTTCAACCCTAAGGCACCACGAGAAGGAGTCTCTCTTGTGCTGCCAGTAACACCCGTGCAAAGTGAATGCAAAACGCTCCTGTCATGATCATGAGGGTTAGCCAGCAGCCTGGGGACTAAGGGGTTAACTATAGCTAAGCCAAGTAGAGTCGGTCAATAGGAATGGTCAATAGGTAGGAATTTCAAACTGGGACGAGGGAATTTTTGGTTTTTCCCTCCTTTGTCCCTGGGCAGTTTCTCTCCAGCTACTGAGGGGGACAGACAGAATGTCTCCCTCCAAGAAAAGACTCTTCACTATCTGTAAGTAGGGTAAAGTTTAGATAAATCCCTTAGGTTTTATTGTTTTATGGTTTGGGAATTGGAATCTGATGTCTGTGCATTTAAAAATGGGGTTTTCTCTTTTTTTTAAACTACGTTTTGGCCCATGCTGGAATTCCCCATGAGTTTATTAACTGGTGACTTTTCCATCTAGTCACTATGCTTGTAACAGGAGTATTGTGGTGATAATAAAAGTTCTTTCTCTTTAATCTCGTATTGGTTAGTTTTTGTGTCCTGGTTTTACTTTAGGGGCTGAGATTTCCCAAGTGGTCTCTCCCTGGTTTTCTTACCATTATTTGGGTGGTGACAGAGGATTTTTATCCCCAAAATCTAGGTTTTTAGGATTTTGGGGGGAAGTTTTACACCAAAGCCTGGAAAGATAAGGTTTTGGGGTACTTTTGCAGGCCCCCACTTCTGCATTTCTTGTGCCAGAGTGGGGAATAAGCCTTGATAGCTCCCATATCAGACTGGCTGGCTGAGTTTTTCTACTTGCTTTGTACAACAGAGATACTAGGCTACATCTAGACTACAAGCCTCTTTCGAAAAAGAGCGTCTAGACTACAACCAGTACTTTCGAATAAGCGAGACGCTTTTTCGAAAGAGAGCACCCAGGCAGTCTGGATGCTCTCTTCCAAAAAAGCACAGTTTGCATTACATAGCGCCTTTTTTCGAAAGAGCACTTTCGAAAAAAGGTGTTATTCCTCGTAAAAACGAGGTTTTCCGTGGTTGAAAAAACCTGCCACGTTCTTTTGATTAACTTTTGAAAGAACGTGGCAGCAGTCTAGACGCAGGGGAAGTTTTTTTGAAAAAACCCTGTAGTCTAGACACACCCCAAGGCTGGAAATGATCAAGCCCTTTTCGAGTTCAAGAGAAGAATGGGGCTGAGGAAACAGCTGGGAGGTGGAACTAAAGGGGAGGGAAATTGGGGGAAGCCAGCAAGTTCTATTGAAGGGCAGCCTGGCTGTAAGTAAAGCTGCTGGGGTCAGCACAAGGGGCTCCAAGTGCTTGGAGGGCTACTCCAAGCAGTGGGGCAGAGCTCTGGTTGTGCCCCCTGGGTCCTGCCCTTCCTGGCAGATTTGTCGTGTGCCTCAGAGGCTCAGAGACCCTCCCGCTGCCTCTCGGGTCTCTCACAGGCCAGAGTTCCCTGCTGCGTGAGCCATTTTAATCACAGGCCAGTCACTAGCTTGGAAGGAAAAACCTTTCCCCAGACCAAAGGTCCCTTTTCCCTGGTGGCAGCCCCCCCACACATGGGGAGGGGGGACCCAGTCTCACCCACTTCCTCTAGATTCCAGCCCAGGGCCCTAGATGGCAACTGCTAGTGGGGCTCTTGCCTTTATCCCCACAGAATAGCCACCACTCCCCGGGCCACTTCCCAACCTGCTCCCCCAGTACCTGGCCCCTTGAAGACACCCTCTCCTGCTTGCACCCTGGAGCTCAGCCTCCTCCCTCACCTGAAGGGAAGCCTTTTCCAGTGGGCCAGCAGCCCTTGCCTAGCTGCAGCTGTGCCACTAAGCTGATGCTGCCAGCTGGCTCTTCATGAGCCTCAGGTGCCGGCCTGTGGTGGTTGCTGAGCAGCAGTCTCTGGCAGCCTATTGAGGGTGCAGGAACCCCTGTACCTGGCCCCTGCCCAACTCCTGCAGCCCCCTGCCTTCCGGCTACCCCAGCAGACAGGGAGTTGTTCCTAATAGGTTAGAAGGGATGGCTGCCCAGATCTGGCATTGCCTGGTGCAAGTTACAGTGAGATTTGCCAGGGACTAGAATGTTCAGCTGCCCTCTAGGGCAGGATCAGGGTTGGCAGTCCCCAGATCACAGCCCTGTACAGAGCAGGGGCATGCCCCGTTGTGCCTGCCACCACCTGGGCGTGGATCCAGATCATGGTGGGCCAGAGAGAGGGGGTTTCACAGCTCAGTGGCAAAGCCTTTTTCATTAAAAGAGCAAATAGGCTCTTGACCTAGTACAAGGGCCTTGCTCATGCACACCAGGGTCCCTGCCATCAGGGGGATTTGATTTGGGGGGGAAGGGAGGACCATACACACCAAGCAAGCACACTAACCCCCACCCCACAGACAGCTTGAAGGCACCCTCTGCCCTAGTTAATATGGGGAGAAAATGCTGCTTTTAGCATAAGAGACCACATCCCTCTCCACAAGCAGAAAGGGGCCCTGCCCCAGCCCCACATGGCCCACCCACATCACCACACGGGCCACTCCCCAAGCCCCCTTTCCTATTTCCTGACAGTGGCTGCCTTCAGCAGAAAGGGCCGAGGGAAGGCCCCCAGGGGACTGCCTCCTCGCACAGCACTTATCCCCCTCCCTCACAGAGAAGCAACCCAGGGTCCCTTCCAGTCAAGAAGAGGAGAAAGAAAAAAAAGGAGATTTGAACCCCCACCTGCTAGACTGTATACAGCAGCCCAAACCACAGGGCCTGCTCAGCCTTTTTCCCAATGACTATGTAACAAAAGAAGCCACTGTCAATGGCCAAGACAGAGCACCCCTGTGGGAAGACCTCCAGCTCAGCACTTAGACCATTCACCTGTGAGGAGGGAGATCAAGGTTCCAGTCCCTTCTCTGCAAGAAGAAAGGGGCTTTGAACCCACCACCTGCCCCCTGCCACGGCCAAAGGTTATACAAGAAATGTGGCCCCACCCCATGGAACAAATGTGGAACAGCTCAAGAACCCCAGCAGCGCTCCTCTCGGGCCACGGCTGAACAGTCACGCGAGAGCAGGCTACAATGGAACCTGTAGCCTAGCTAGTGGTTAGAGGGCTTCCCCTTGGATTGTGGGGGAGAGGGCCCGACTCCCCTTTCACGTGGGAAAGCCAGGGTACTGGGCGGATGCTGGTGCTCTAGAAACTGTGGGGAGACGCGACTACGGACATGTTATTTAGCCCTTCCCGGAACACAAGAGTCAGCGGGACCCGCTGGACACGACGAGGCAGCAGGATGAGACCAAACCAAAGGCGGCATGTCCTCTCTCATGGCCGCTAGCCGGAGGAACGTAGCGCCAGTCAACGCCACAAAGGCCAAATGCTCAGCGAGCTCAGAAGAGAATGAAACGTTCCCAGAGAACAGCTCCACCAGGTGCTATTGGCCAAGACGGGCAGAGAGGCAGCCTCGTGCCCCACGCAGCCCTTAGCCCTGGACTGCCAGGCAGGGCTGGAGTCAGAAAGGGGCTCTTGGAGCTACAGCCCGGGGCCCCGCAAACAGATCTCCGGCTGACAAGAGGAATTTTCGCAGGGCCTTCTGAGGCCAGGCACCTAGGTTGCAGCCATGAAAGCCCCTGGGCTCCAGCCCTTCCTGGTAAGGGAGGGGGAGGCCCAGCTCGCAGCTCTGTGCTTTGCCATTCCTCCTCCCTGCTCCCCGCCCCACTGGGCTGGAGCTGCAAGCGCTGGCAGCTCTGTCCGTCAGCTTCCCTTGCCTGCAGGCTCCACCTCCACTGATCCTATTGGCTGGGAATCACAGCCCATGGGGGATGCTGGGGATTGTGCCTGCAAACAATCACAGGGCCTTGTGCAGACACCTTCCCCCTCCTCTCTCCCCTCTCCCACTGGAGACATGCACTACCAAAGGGAAGCTGCCCCCAGGCAGGCACCCTGCACCCCCACCCCACTTCCAGCCCTGAGCCCCTGCCACACCCTAATGCTGTCCCAGACCCCGCACATCCACCCCACCTCCTGCTCAAGTCCCCTCCGTGCCCAGCCCCCCACCTCAACCGCAGCCTTCTCCTGCCCTCTGAAACCCACCCTGGAGCCTAGGGGGTCGCACAAAATCTAATCATCCTTGGTTCCCAGAAGACTAAATCCGGCCCTGCTGCCCACTGCTGGGAGTGGCCGGCAGAGGACGAATCACATCTTAGGGTCGCTGAAGCATCTGGGTATCGGCCACTGTTGGAAGATGGACAAGCGGGCTAGATGGATCATTGGGCTGACCCTGGATGGTCTTATTTCCCTCCTCTGCCTGATGAGAAGGGGTGAGAAGCGGGCTCCCCTACGACCCAGGCTAGCGCCCCCATTCTTTGGTCATGGGTGCCGGCGATGAGAGTGCCCTGCCTGGGGCCTGTTACAGCTGGTCCACTCCAGTGAGCTAATCTGGGAGTGAGCGGGTGGGGGCACAAAGTTTGGAGAGCTCTGGGTTCAAGTTCAGGGAGCAGCTGTCTCCAGCAGCCCAGAGGTGTGTCCTAGGCCCTGGTGTGCACTGAGGTGTGGTTAGCCCTTTGCGGGCTGAAGCTGTTGCTCATTAATAACTACCGTTTGGATGAAAAGCCAAAGCAACCCACCTACCCACCTGCTGTAGTGCTGCGGCCTGGACCCACATTTGGGCTGGGAGTAATGGGGCGAGAACCCTGCGCCCAGTCTTGAGAGGGGTGCTGGAAGTGTGTGAAGTGCCGGCCTGGGACAAGTGCCTTAGACCATACAAGTGGCCAGACTGGGGCAGAGCTAAGGTTCATCCGGCCCAGTGTCCTGTCTGCTGCCAGTGGCCAATGCCAGGTGCCCAGAGGGAGTGAACAGAAACAGGGAATCATCCACTGAGTCTTCTCCGGCCGCTCATTCCCAGCCCCTGACCCACAGAGAAGGGACGCCATTCCTCCCCAGGCTGGCTAGCAAGCAGCGCTGGCTCTAGCCTCTGGGAGGGGTCTGTTGGGCCTGGGGGAGCTGTTCCACTGCCAGTGAACGGGCTTTGGGCCATGGCTGGCTTCATCTCCTCCCGTGCTGCAGTAGCTCAGCTGGGAGAAGTGGCAGGTGAGTGCTGACTGTCCCCGTACAGAATGCAGCTTGGTTTGCCTGTTGCAGCTGATCCACTTGAAATCCATGTGATTTGGGCCAGTCCTGGGCCATGTCTTGGCCTATGGCCTAGTGGCTGAGCCATGTGCCTGGCTTGGAAGAAATGGGGGGTTCAGTGTTTCCTGGGATGAGTGCCTCGCCTCGTCTCTTGTGCAGGCCTTCTTGCCCGGGGACACTGTTCCCCTGGAGTGAATGGGCTTTGGGCCAGCCTGCTTTCCCGGCTCTTCCTGTAGGCCAGTGGGCAGGTGGAGGCTGAGGGGGTTCCAGGCTGCATGGATGCCTGTGCCCTCAGCTGTCTGTAGCAGGGTAGGCCTGTTGGCCTTCGTTCTTGCCTGTTGCATCTCTTCCCCTTCAGTTAAATGCACTGCAGGCCAGGCCTCCAGCTACCTCCACTCTAGTTCAGTGCTTAGGGTTCTTGCCTGGCTTGTAGGAAACCCCACTTCAAACCCCTCCGCTCTTTGGCAGGGATTTGTGCTGGGATCTCCTGCCGCCCAGGTGACTGTCCATTTTGGTGGGCCACCCTCGTCCCAACCTCTGCTCTTTCTCAAGAGGCTGTTGACTTCTTGGGAAAGGGAGGGAGGGGGTTGGGACAGGGATTGCTCACCAGTGACTCTCCCCAGGAGGTGGCAGCCCCCAGATCACATCCCTCAAAAGAGCAGGGGAGTTCCCTGGGGTGTCTGCCACAGGCTAGGCGTGTATCCTGGATATCCCATCTGTGTGCGCATTCACAACCCTGTCTGCACAAATGCACTGTGGATATCTGCAGCCACATCTGCAGGTGAGGATACCCGCGGGCATAAAAGGGATATCCGTGGATTCACAGGGCTCTAGTCACAAAGAAAAGTCATGTTGTAATGTACAAACCATCAATCCATATACCGATAGCAATGGCACACACATCTTCTAATTCATTGCTAAGGTAGAGGTACCGCAGGATAGTGCCCCAAAACAATTCCAACTCTGCTACCGTGTGAAGAGAGTTCTGAATGGGAACCAGACCAGCTCTTTATTGATGTCCCAAACAACCCGGTGTCCCCTGCTTGAGTATCACTCACCTCAACATGAGCTTATTCAAGTACAATGCAATTTCACAACACACAGTCACCGGCAAAAAAACTCCTAATAAGATGATTCATAATTTCTACTGCCAACAGAAACGATAAGTTCATTTTGAGAGCCTGGGATAGGACGCTTACTGGAAACCAATTTAGGATTTTGTGAAGTATCCTAGACACAATAAGGAGCACTGATGCCAGCTTAAAACAAATATCCTTTTGGATTTCATGGGAGATTTCTAAGGCCTTTTGTATTGCCTCAATGAACTGCTGATGCCATTTTTAAATTCTTATGAAATCACTTATACATCTAGCCTCCCCACATTTTTCTTCCTATTTTCATCGCATTGGCAATTCTGTTACTGTCCCTGGGGCACACGTTCACAATCCTGGATTATTTTTACACTTATTTCATTTTTTCCCTACATCAAATCTATCATGAAATCTTGTCACTTTTCTTTCTACATCATCTCCAAAATCAAAGCTTTGCTGTCTGTACCTCCTACCAAAACTGGCCCAAACCCGGATCATCTCACACGGAACTACTCCAATGCCATTTCTTGTCTCCATGAAGATCATATGAGGCTCCTCAAATCAATTCAGCATATATCTGCTAAGCTCCTCTATCCTGGTGGCCATTCCAATGATCTTCTGCTTCTCCTCAAATCCCTTCATGGGCTGTCCCTCCCTAACTTCATATCAAAGACGACATCCTGGTCATTAAAGGACAAAAAACAACAATCACTTAACTACAAAACTGACAAAATTAATTTTCTGGAAGAGTAATCAAGTCAGTTTTATCTGACACACCAGTCCCACAGTTTAGCCATTGATTTTATTCTTGAATATTCAGTTTTCCTATCGTTTTTTTCAATGTAACATTAAATATGAGAAAGAAGCTACCTGACTAAATCAAAGCATTATGAGATTTTGAGTGGAATAAGTTTCACCAACATCTAGGAAAACTTTGTAAGTTATGGCTGGTGATTTTTTGTGTGTGCCCCAATTAAAGGAGTTTATAATGATGCCAGTGACAAATACTGAAGAGTACCTTACCCTTGAAATACAAATTGAATCTCTCTAATCTGGCACCCTTGGGACTGAGCCAATGCCAGACCAGAGAATTTGCCAGACTGTGGAAGGTTGATATGGTCTAGCAGCACCAACACTGTCACTGCTTCCTGAGCTCTTAGAAGACATTTAGAGGTAAGGATTGGTGGCTGTAAACAAACTTAATGGGCCCATGAGAAACTTGGCCACACCCTATGACAACGGAATATCCGGCTAACTAAATCATGCCAGACCATGGATGTTGCCCAACCAGAGCGCGCAGGACTAGAGAAATTTAACCTATAGTCCCATTGAAAGCTAAGAGACTATCAGTCAGAATAAAGGTGGCAGAACTGAGCTGTAAACGAGCTACAAAAGGGAACTGTGTTTGCGACAGCTACTATTATTGCGTTATCGATTATTTTCCCTTACTGCGTGTATTTTACGTGAATATGAACTATGTTGTTTTGTTCTTAGAACTTTGAGTGTTAAGCACTTGCACTCAGCTGTGCATTTGTATGACGTATTCCAAACGCAATTATCGTCATGAGGAATTCCCACAATTTTAGAGAACTTTAATAAACCCTAAGAAAGAAAAGGTTACTTCCCTCATAACTGTTGTTCTTTAAGATGTGTTGCTCTCGTCCATTCTGATTAGGTGTGCGTGCGCCATGTGCACAGATTCTGGAGCTATTTCCCCTAGCAGTATCCGTAGGGCCAGTCAGGGAGCCCCCTGGAGTGGCGCTGGTATGCTGGTGCATATATACCCCTGCTGGCCCTCCGCCCCCTCAGTTACTTCTTGCTAGATTCTTCCAACAAGGGGAGGCGGGGGCGGGGGAGGGAGATGTAGAATGGATGTGAGCACACATCTCGAAGAACAACAGTTACGAGGTAAGTAACCTTTTCTTCTTCTTCGAGTGCTTGCTCATGTCCGTTCTGATTAGGTGAATCCCTACCCCGTTCCCTAGGAGGTGGGGTCGGAAGGTGACTCCTGACTATGCGTCAACAGACTTCAGTACTGCCGTGCCTACCGCCGTGCCTTCCCTAGCTAGCTGCATAATCGCGTAGTGCTCTGAGAATGTGTGCACAGACAACCACGTGGCTGCCTTACAAATGTCCAGTATCGGTACTTGTGCCAGGAACGGCGTGGATGCTGCCTATGCTCTTGTCGAGTGTGCAGTTACCACATCACTAGGCGTAAGGTTGGCAAGCTCGGGTGGAGAACCTTTCCCCCCCCTCACTCTTGAGTGATCAGGTCTGGTACTAGAGGCAGCATCACCGGGCCCTCCACTGCCAGCTCCAGCAGAGTCATGAACTAGTGCTGGCGAGGCCACACTGGTGCTATCAAGATCACTTGTGCCCTGAATCTCCCAACCCTGATGAAGGTCTCGTGTACCAGTGGGAAGGGGGGGGAAAGCATACAGTAGATCCCTGGGCCACCTGATCTGTAGCGCGTCTCCTTGTGACTGGGTCCCTGACCCATAAACGAGCAATAGCTCCGGCATCGGGCATTGCTCATCGTCGCGAAGAGATCAAGATGGGGATACCCCCACCTCTGGAAGATTTCCTCCAGGATGTCTACCCTGATGGTCCACTCGTGTGTCCGAATGGATCAGCTGAGCCTGTCTGCTAACACGTTCCTGGACCCGGGCAGCTATGATGCTTTCAGGTGAATATTGTGAGAAATACATATCTCCCACAGCTCTGGGACCTCTCGGCAGAGGAACGCGCCCCCCCTTTCTCCCCGTTTGTTGATATAATACACGGAGGTCGTGTTGTCTGTCAACACCACAACCACTTTGTTCTCCAACTGAGGGAGAAATGTCTGACATGCCAGTTTGACCGCCCTGAGCTCTTTGACATTTATATGGAGAGGTATTTCCCCTGGCAGCCACGTACCTTGAGTCCTGAGGTTGCCCAAGTGAGCTCCCCAGCCCACGTCCGATGCGTCCGTAACCACCTGCATTGACGGGGTCTGCCTGGTAAATGGGACTCCCGCACACACTGTGTCCTCCTGCTTCTACCAGTCTAGTGAGCGGAGTATCGGTTCCGGCAAAGTAACGACTGCATCCAGGGGTGACCTCGTCGGGTTGTGGACTCCCTTGAGCCAGCCTTGCAGAGGTCGCATCCGTAACCTGGCATGGCTTACCACATAGGTGCCATGTGACCAAGGAGCCTCATACAGGGTCGTGCTGTGGTCATGGGAAACCTCTGGAGGTCTGTTATCAATGAGTATATTGATAGGAATCTGTCTCTGGGCAGGGAAGCCCGCTCTGTAATGGAGTCCAGACGAGCTCCCACAAACTCTATTACCTGTGTGGGGTTTAGTGTGGACTTGGCGTAATTTTTGAGCAGACCTACATCTGCAAACAGCACCCTTGCCATCCTGATATGGTCTGTCACCTGGTCTCGAGATGTTCCCCTTATTAGCCAGGCGTCTAGATACAGGAAAACTTGTACTCTGCGGTGCCTCAGGAACGCCGCTTCTACTGCCATGCATTTGGTGAACACCCTTGGCGCTGTGGATAAACCAAATGGAAGAACCATAAACTGGAAGGGGTCCTGGCCCACCACAAATCTGAGGAACTTCCTTCCTGTGTGCCGGGGTCACCAAAATGTGGAATTAGGCGTCTTTCAGGTCGAGAGCAGCATACCAATCTCCCTTCTAGAGGGACAGGATAATGGAGGCCAGGGTAACCATTCTGAACTTCGTTTTCTTTATGAAGACATTCAGATTCCTTAGATCTAGAATAGGACATAGACCTCCTTTCGCCTTGGGAATGAGGAAATATTGGGAATAGAAGCCCCTCCCTCTGAGCTCCTGCGGGACTGGCTCTATGGCCCCTAGTAGCAGAAGCATGGACATTTCCTGCCTTAGCAAGATCTTGTGAGAGGGGTCCCTGAAGAGGGACGGGGAAGAGGGGTGGAAAGAGGGGATAGAGCATAGTATATCCCTTTCTCACCAGGTTGAGTACCCAGAGGTCGGATGTTATCCTGGACCAAGCCTGGTAAAATAGGGAGAGTCGGGAGCCAAAGGAGGGTACAGGGGACTCGTCTGGTAGTCTGCTCTTGATCGTGCCTTCAAAATGAAGGTTTGGGCTGTTGTCCCTGAGGCGGGGCAGACCCTTGTTCTGAGTCCGTTCTGGATCCCCTACACCTGTTTCTATACTGATCACTACGTCCATTGTTGCGACCTCTCCTTCGTCCCCTATCGGGCCCAAACCCATGCTGAAAAGGCCTGGGGTTTGGCCTGGGGTTGAGAGGTCTCCTTTGAAGCGCTGGGGTACGTATTCCCAGGGACTTCACTGTTGCCCTCGAATCTTTAAGACTATGGAGTTTGGAATCAGTCTGCTCAGAGAACAGGCCTGACCCCTCAAATGGTAGATCCTGTAGGGTGGTTTGAACCTCTGGCAGGATTCTGGAAACTTGTAGCCACGTGCTACGCCTCATGACTATCGCTGTGGCCATTGTCCGAGGTGCCAAGTCAGCCGCATCTAGAGCTGCTTGGAGAGTTGTGCGTGCCACCCCCTCTTCCCTTCCTCCGTGACAGTTCCAAATTCCTGGCGGGACTCTTGGGGGAGGTGGTCCCTAAACTTCTGCATTGATGCCTAAGTGTTGAAGGCGTACCACCCCAGCATCGCCTGCTGATTTGCAATGCATAGCTGTAGATCTCCCATGGCGTAAGTTTTCCTGCCAAGGAGGTCCAGCTTTTTAGGCTCCTTAGCTTTTGGCATTGGGGCCGGCGGTCCCGGCCGCTCTTTCTGCCCTGCTGCTTGTACCACAATTGACCCCGGCATGGGGTGGGTAAACAGATGTTCATATCCTGCTTGGGGCACAAAGTATCGCCTTTCTACCCCTTTCTGCGTGGGTGTAATCAATGCAGGCATTTGCCACAGGGTCTTGGACAATTTGTCAATTGTCTTGTTTAGTGGTAACGCCACGCGACCCAGGGCTGATGCCGCTAAAATGTCTAGGATAGGGTGTCATGTTATTGGATTTTAAGGGGAGCAGCCAGATCACTGCTGCACCCACAGGAGGGAGGGGGGTGTTTGCCCCAAAGTCTGTACAAAGGGGGCCATGTGAGGTGTCAAATGAAAGCTTGTGTTCTACTGATTCTATATATGCTACGCATGTACTTGTGTGATGTCTGTATGTGGAGTTATGAATATGGACTCCGTGCTGAGACTGGCCTGGACTGCCTGTTGTAAAGAACAATTGTTCAGTCGATGACTATGCTAATTAACACGGCACCAAGGACAATGGCTCTCAAGGTGCCTGTTGAGGGGTGCTGCCCCCTGCTCGGGACCTCCCTCATCCTGGCCTAGCTTTTTAAAGTTCCCCCGCTTGGGGCAAATATGGCCTTCTGGCACAGTCTTTGAAAGTTCCCTCTCTTGGGGTAAATACAGCCTTCTGGCCTAGTCCTTAAGCCTGCAGGCCCTTCTGGACTCCGGAGCGCTGCAGAGAGGGAGGATAGGGGGACCCAGGCCTTCCCACTCCACCGGGTCCCAGCCCAGGGCCCTATTGGCAGTGACTCGGTCCACTGCCTGCTCAGCGAGGGGTTCCTTCCCTCAACCCGCTGAGCACTTGGGGGTGTATTACTCCCTGCCCTGGGCTGCTTCCTACCTCCCCGCCGTTCCTCTGCGGTTGGACCTCTCCATGGTCTCTGGTGCCAGGGTTGGCATGGTGGCTGGGGCTGTGGCGTTGGTTCAGGCGGCGTGGCCTCCTCTGGGTCAGGAGCTGGCCTCTTCAGTCCTTCCCCTTTGGCTATCAGCCCCCAAGTGAGCTGGCTCAGGGCTTTTTATAGTGTGGCTCCCCAGTGAGCATGCCCGGCAAGGCCCTGCCCGCAGGTTCATTTATAGTGCGGGATGGGCCTGCCCCGTCACAGTGCCCAATACACACCTGAGGAATGCGTCTGGGAACATGCAAACCAGCCAGACAAAATGGCTGCTGACATGTGAATCAGAGATAGGTCACTTGACCATGTGACCTGCTCCACTGGGGAGACACCCAGGAATGGATATAAATTGCCATGAGGTGGTCTCCATTTGGTCTTCAATTCTGTTACTGATCCAAGATGCAGCCTTGCGAGGGACAGCGAGCCAGAAAGAACTGTGGACCCATCCTGACATAGGATGTACACCAGAGACTTTTAAGATAGCAGTTGTAACATCTCTGCTGAGAGCCTGCATCAAGAACTTGGTGATTGGTGCATGTAATGTATTCTCCTTAACAACCTTACTCTTCACCTTTTAAACTTTTAGATTCTAAAGGATTGGCCCAACATGATCTTGTGGGTAAGATTCAAAGTGTAAACTGACCGGGAATCTGTGGCTGGTTCTTTGGGACCATGAGAACCCGTTTGGGGTAAGTGAGATCAGGTTCTATAATCCCTCACCTGTGTGCAGGCCCAGGGCTGATTGTAGCACAGGGAGAGCTGGGGTGTCTGAGAGGTTTTGCTCGTGAGGCTTCCAGCTGGCCAGATTGGCAGCTGAAGCGCTCGGTGTGACTGGTTTGTGGCCTGTTTGGGAAAGGCCTCCAGTCTGGGGCTGTAAGTAGCCCTGGTTTTGAGCAATTCGCCCTGAGCGGACGCCCTCAGCGGAGTCCAGACCCGGACTGGTCCGTCACATAGGGTCCACTTCCTCATGGCCCTCCTCAGCTTTTACCACCAGGTTGAATGCCAGCCTTCTTAGTAGGTCTGGTAGGCCCTGGCATCCATGGAGGGAAGCTGTGGTGCTGGATCTGCCAACGCCTCATCTGGCGAGGAAGAGGACGATGCCCTCGTCTGTACTTGCTCTTCCCCAAAATCGGGCACTGGTGGTTCCTCCAGGGTCAATGGGCCCGCCTGCTCTGGTCTCGCTGGAGGGGCTTTGGCCCCTGGTCCTTGACTGATCACAAGAGGCCTAGTTATGCTCGTGGCCTGTTGGCTCTCCTCCGATGGTGGAGCTCGTAGGGGGGTGGCAGATGGAGCACTGCCCCTACGAGATGACCCCACAACAGATCTTAATGGCGGGGGCCATTGGGCCTGGTGGTAAGCCCATGGGGTCCAGAAGGATCATTGGGGATGGGGCTGCCATTGTGCTTGCCAACACTGCTGGTCTGCAGGGGTCCTATGCCAGGATCTGTGGCTTGAGTGGGACCAGTGTCTGGATCTTGACCTATAAGATGATCTGGCAAAGCGCACAGATTCTATTTCTGATTCAGAAGAGTAGTCCGATGCTGACCACGGAGGGGCAGTCGATGCTTGCTCCCTCTGATGACTGGCCATGGCGGGAGGCATCTCCAGTGCCTGTGAAGGCCTCTGGTGTGGTATAGGTAGCTGGTATGCCGGCAAGTACCCGCTGCGGTGCTGAGGGGTGCTGTAGTACATGCCTCTGTCGATGCCATGCTGCAGGGGCCAGTGACGACTGAGGTGTCGGTGCTGGAGGCAGTTGGCCCGGTGCGGGAATCGGTGCCAGTAGTGGCATTAGCACTGGTGTCGAGCTTGGTGCCGTCTGCATCGGTGCAGTTTGTATTGGCACCGGAAGGCTCGGTGCCTGCACCGGTGCCAGGGTTGGTGTCGGTGTTGTTGCCGGGGTCAGGGTCGGTGCTGGTGCCTGCGTCAGTGTCTGGGCCGGCGCCGGTGTGGTAGCCTGCAGAGTACACGGTACCGCTGTTCTCGTCAGCACCAGGGATGGTGCTGGGGGAATCCCTCTCATCCCCTGTGTCGGCACGGGTGGCGCCTGCAGCACCGAGCCATCTACCTCTGCTGAGGCTAGCTCGATGAGCTTGCGTGCTGCGTCAAATGTCTCTGGGGTGGAGGGGCATTGTATGTCCCCCATCCCGTCTGCCTGGCCCTCACTCCGGATATGACCTGGGCTCTGCTTCCCCCTTGGCATCTTCAAAGCCGAGTGCCCCTGCTTAGGGCGCACTTTGTGGCCGCGCCTCTCTGCCGATCGCCCTCTGGAGTCTTTGGCACCTCTCGGTGCCGGTGACTGCGACCTGTGCCAGGGCATCTTTGACGGGGCTGCGTGGTGCCTGGTCGGTGCCGTGGATGTTGCCGATGGCGCACTGCGTACCAACTGGGGTCGCTCCTCACTCTGGGGCTGCAGCGCCGACTCCATCAGCAAAAGTTTCAGCCGAGAGTCCCTGTCTCTCTTGGTTTGAAACCTTTACAGATGGAGCAATTAGCTGAGTGATGAGCCTCTCGGAGGCGCTTCAAAGAAGAGTGCGGGTCACCACAGGGCATAGGCTTGGAACAAGAGGCACACCACTTGAAGCCCTGCGGCCCTGGCATCCCCTCCCCTGATGGGGAGAGTCCCGCTGAGCTCTTCTCCTGAACTATTTACACTAGTTAACAACTACTTAACCAGGAATTTAACTATAATACAAGATTAGATATGGAAAACAGTCTGCCAAGGGAAAAGCTAAGAGCCTTAACACATGCTCCAGCTACTGTCAGGGGCAGTAAGAAGGAACTGAGGGGGCAGAGGGCTGTCAGGGGGATATATGCACTGGCATACTGGCACCACTCCAGGGGGCTCCCTGCCTGGCCCTACAGAAACTGCTAGGGGAAAAAGCTCCAGAATCCGTGCACGCAGCGTGCACACACCTAATCAGAATGGACGTGAGCAAGCATTCGAAGAAGAATTAGTCTTGTGGCACCTTCGAGACTAACAAATTTGTTAGTTTTTAAGGTCCCACAAGACTACTCATTGTTTTTAATGTTACAGATTAACATGGCAACCCTTCTGAGACAAACAAATTACTACCAGCAATATATGTGATAGCAGTTTAAAGAGCATAAACATAAAGGCATTACACATACAGGCAGATAAGATTTTCAGAGTTCTACATTCAGAGAAATAATTTTGTAGACGCACCACTGCGAACAAAACTGGAAAATTATTATAAAGGAGAAGAGAATTCTTCTGACTTGCTTGGCCTTCTTTCAATGTACTGGAGATTGTAGAGCCAGTTAGAGCAGCCAGTGTTGCTGATGGGGAGGCACTGTACCTTGAAAGCCTACTCAGAAGCATCTCGTTGATACTTTTTGCTGATTCCCCCTCTTCCCTCATTAGCATTATGTGCTCCTGTAGAGGATTTGCTATATGTATATAATTTTCTTCCTATGCAAATAAAGGGGAAAAAAAGGTCCTTAGACATTTAAGTCCCTAAGAGACTGAGGATTTTATTCCTACATCTCCCGAAGTGAGAAGAGAAGCAAAAAACAGATCGACAATTATGCAAAGAAGTCTCATCTCAAGGTGACTAGTGTGACCGAAATACCTAGAAACCTAGTTTATTAGATCATGACCAAAATCGTATCATGACTGATCATCTTTAAGTTGGAAACCAGAACTGCGGAAGGATATTCAGTATATCCTCTGGGCTGGCTACTCTGTGTGTATCCCTGACACTTGCCTCCCAAAGCAAGTGCTCTGTTCTCAGTAGGTCAGGGAAGAGGAGCTTGCAGAGTGCAGTGGAAGTGCTTCAAAGATCTTAGCTCAGGTCTACACTAGACCTGGAAGGTCGGCTTAGGGCATGCAGCTCCAGCAAGGTAGAACACGTAGCTGGAGTCAGCAAACCTTACACCGAGCTTGGCGGCGTCCCCGCAGTGGGAGGCCGCTTCTCTTAGTCCTTGTGACTAGAGTGCAGGCACCAGCCAGAGCTGCCCTCGGGATCTGATTGACAGATCGACTCTAGACCCGCTAAATCGAACACAAGAATGTCAGTCTTCAGCGCGGCGAGCGGAAAGATGCCTAAGGAACTGAGGACACTCAACATGTAACACAGCAGTGCCCCACTATGCACCAAGCCATAGCTCACGATGAGGAGAACAGACACACTCATGAGATAGAGCAGTGAAAACCGAGGAGAGAAAGGGCACAACAGCCCCACCAAACATTCTGACTCCTTTAAGATTGCACCTGTCACTGCAGGGCATGAACTGGGCTCCTCAGACACTGAAAACACAACGATACCTCTTGGCAGAAGCATCTTCACAGCAAGGACGAGCAGAACAGATCTTGCAGACCAATAAGGGTAATGGACACAGTGCTGCTGCCCTAGAGCAACAGCGACACCAGGTGGCCACTCACGGCAATTCATGTAGCAATACTGTAATGGAGCAACAGTGACACTTGGTGGCAACGAGTAATGCAAGCACAATTTTGAAATAATGGAACAACAGTGTCACTCTGGCACCATTACAGAATTGCTAAGTCCGTTACCGCAAGCACCCACCAGGTGAGGCTGTTGCTCCATTACAGAATTGGTAAAACTTAAAAAACAACAAATGGTTGGTAGCATCTTAGAAATTAACAAAACATGTAGATGGCATCATGAGCTTTTGTGGGCACAGCCCACTTCTTCAGATGACCAGAGCGTTGGATATCCAGGACCAAAATAAATAGGGGAGAAGGGAGGGGGAGGTGGAAGAAGAAAAAATGGGAGGGGGGAACAAAAAAGAGGCAGTGGGTAAAAATATCAAGGGGAAAGCCAAGCTGGAATGTAACTGGCAAGTGCATTACTGGGAGTGTCCAACAGGTGTCGCTGTTGCTCCATTACAGAATTGCTAAGTGCATTACTCAGAGTGTCCAAGGGGTGTTGCTGTTGCTCTGTTACAGGATTGCGATGCACATTAATTCCAGTTGTCATGGAGTAGGGATGTTCCACATTGTTGAACTGAATAATCGTGTAACCGCGCCAAACATCTTCTCAGTTCCACGATGAGTCACTAGGTCGCGGGGGCAAGGCCATCAGCCAGTGTGCTCCCGGCCCCACTCGCAGGGAACCCCTTTCCACTCCTCTGTATTAGCAGCACAGAGATGGGGGGAAGGCAGCTCACCAGCATCTTGTGCTTGTGGGAAGCTGACTTAGAAGCCAGCTCCCCACAGCCATGGGCTCTTGCCTCCCCCCTGCCTTGCTGCCTCTGTATTAGAAGGAGCAAGGAGGGGGAGTGTGTGTAGTCATTAGGCTTAATCTGTAAGCCCAGACTTATCAGTTAATCGTTTCCATGACTACACGCTAACATCTCTACTGTCAAGTGTGGCTGTTGCTCCATTACACAAATCTAAGTGCACTACCAGCAGCAGGTACGCCTTTAAAGGGCACAAAGAATGTAAGAACATAAGAAAGGCCGTACTGGGTCAGACCAAAGGTCCATCTAGCCCAGTATCCTGTCTGCCGACAGTGGCTTACCCCACAGGGAGTGAACAGAACAGGGAATCATCAAGCGATCCCTCTCCTGTCATCCATTTCCAGCCTCTAACAAACAGAGGCTAAGGACACCATCCCTGCCCATCCTAGCTAACAGCCATTGATTTATCTCCATTCGTTTATCTAGTTCTTTTTTTAACACTGGTCTTTACAATGTCATCTGGCAAGGAGTTCCACATGTTAACTGTGCGCTGCATGGAAAAAAAACTTCCTTTCGTTTGTTTTAAACCTGCTACCCATTAATTTCATTTGGTGACCCCTAGTTCTTATGTGATGGGAACAAGTACATAACTTTTCCTTATTCACTTTTTCCACACCAGGCATGATTTTATAGACCTCTATCATATTCCCCCTTTGTCTCCTCTTTTCTAAGCTGAAACATCCCAGTCTTTTTCATCTCTCTGCATATGGCAGCCATTCCAAACCCATCATCATTTTGGTTGCCCTGTTCTGAACCTTTTCCAATGCCAAGAGATCTTTTTTGAGATGAGACGACCACATCTGTATGCAGTGTTCAAGATGCTTGGTATCATGACCGGAGTTCTGAGTTTAGGTCATCTGAAGAAGTGGGCTGTGCCCACGAAAGCTCATGATACCATCTACATGTTTTGTTAGTCTATAAAGTGCTACCAGACCATTTGTTGTTTTTTTCTGTACAGACTAACTCGGCTACCCCCTGAAAGTTCATGGATTTATATAGAGGCAATAAAATTTTCTCCATCTTATTCTCCATCCCTTTTTTCATGATTCTTAACATGCGGTTTGCTTTTTTTGACTGCCGCTGCACATGGAGTGGATGTTTTCAGAGGACTCTCCACAATGACTCCAAGATCTCTCTCCTAGGCTCCTCCAAGTTTACCAAATTACATGGAAAGACCTTTTCTCAAGGACCCAATTTCTAATGGGTTTGATCCCCCTTCTGGGAAGCCGCCTGATGTGCTGGGATTTCATTGAGCCTACTTGCTCCTCTAGCCTGGGCTGCCTCTCCCTGTTTTGCTGACTTAGGCTCTCTGGCCTCTGGGAGGGTACACAGGCAGGGACGCACCAGGGGTAGAAACACAAAGTCTGCAAACTGCTCTATATGGAAAGGCTGAGCTAAGAAATCGCCCTGCACTCAAGTGCAGTTCCCCTCTGGAAAGTACACCTAACAGAATATCGTCTGACGCTGGAGAGAAATCACGACAAGGCAAGCGTGTACATTTGCCCACCCCATCAATGAGGAGGAACAGATGCGCAATTCCTTGCGCTCCCCTCCCGCTGTTAGAAATTACACAAACCGGGTTTAATAAACGACAGCCATCTCTCAACTGTAAAAGGGAGATTTTACTAAACTTATGTAACCCCCCCCTCGTCCCTCTCTGGGTTTCTCAGGCACAGGCCACACTCACCTGTGCACCTGATGGTTTGAACATTAAAGGAGATCCTGAGTATCCCAGGGGGGATGTTGGATAGTTGAGGGTCCCCTATCCACCCCTTTGCTGCAGTCCCTTGCTCCTAAAGGAATATACAGTGGTGGCACCTCCACCTGGCTGGGCCTGTAGGCACTCAATGGTGTGCCTTGGGAGCCTCCAGGAATAGACCTAGTCCAGTAATAATCTAGATTCAACTCCAAAACCACAATTATAAACGACACGCATCTCATTGATTCCATTAGAATGAACACACCTTTATGTAACAACTTAAAGAAACAGGGTTGAGCAGGCTAAAAGTGAATCAAATCAATTCACAAAGTACACAGAAATAAAGGAAACTTCTCTTCTTGGCAATTACCCTGCCCCCATGTATCCCACCCCAGAGCGTGCCCGCCTCCAGATCTCAGAGTCCCAGACCCTTGCTTGCATGGGCATGCTTGAATGTCTGCAGCTGGAGTGGAGACAGCACTGGACAGGTTGTGTGTGCGCCAGTCCAAGCTAGGCAGACAGTCCAGGCAAGACAAGGCAGTCCTGCAGCTCTGGTGCCCTGGGCAGATCACTCTGCCATTCTCTAGACCCAGAAGCTCAGAGGGGTAGCCGAGTGACTGTAACTGGAAAAACTTAAAAAACAACGAACAGCACTATCATCCAGGAACCCACCCCTGCAATCATCCCCAGTGCCAACTCTGTCCATACATCTACACAAGCGAATTCAGGAACCCTGTGATCAGCATGCTATTTAACAAACAGAAGAAATTCAAGGAGGAGCTCTCAACATTAGAAACACTCATAAAAAACCAAGCTTCCACACACACTTCCTCTTCGCCGGACTTTACTAAAACTCAACAAGCCACCTACAAGGATCACTTCATCTCCTTTCAGAAGAAAAAGGACAATAAACTATCCAAACACCTACACGCCTCAGGATCTCTCGTTCCCGGTACTTTCAACTCACCTAGCAACACTGTCAACCTATCTAACCACACTCCTAGCCCGGCAGAGGAATCTGTCCTATCTCGAGGACGCAGCTCCCCCCCGCCACTCCCACAAGAGGAAGGCTTCCACGTGGACCCCTACTAATGGTCGTAATGATAGTCTTGACTTCTACATCGATTGCTTTCGCAGATGTGCCTGGGCTGACATTGTCAGCAAACAACAGCATATAACACATAACCTCAGTCATGCAGAATGCAATGCTATCCACGGCCTCCAAAACAATTCTAACATCATAATCCAAGAGGCTGACAAAGGGGCGCTGTAGTCATCGTAAACAGGACAGATTATGAACAGGAGGCAACCAGACAACTCACCAACACCAGATTCTACAAGTGTCTCTCCTCTGATCTCACTAAAGAATACCCCCCCGCAAAAAAACCTAAAACCGCTGCTCATGAAGATCCCTGATACTGCTCAGGACCAAATTTCACAAACACCCTCCCCCACAATCCCCGACCAGGAGTTTTCTATTTGCTACCCAATATACACAAACCTGGAAATCCCAGACGACCCATCATCTCAAGCATAGGCACACAGGATTGCAACAGGATTATCTGCCTATATTGAGTCTCTCCTCAGACCCTATGCTGCCAGCACTCCTAGCTACCTTCGAGACACCACTGACTTCCTGAGGAAACTACAGAACATCAGTAATCTACCTGAAAATACCATCCTGGCCACCATGGACGTAGAAGCCCTGTACACCAACATTCCACCTGAAGACGGATTACAGGCCATCAGGAACACCATCCCCAATGACACCACTGCACACCTGGTTACAGAGCTCTGCGACTTTGTCCTCATCCACAACTACTTCCAATTCGGACACAATTTGTATCTTCACGTCATCAGCACAGCCATGGGCACCTGCATGGCCCCACAATATGCCATAGTCTTTATGGCTGACCTTGAACAATGTTTCCTCAGCTCTTGCCCCTTAAAACCATCACTCTACGATGACATGTTCATCATATGGGAGAGAAATCCTTGTAGAAGTTCACATGGATTTCAACAACTTCCACCCCACCATCAACCTCACCTGGATCAGTGCACACGAGAGGTGGTGTCCGTGCATACAAGAGGTCCTCCAAATCAGGTGGATGAGGTAGATGAGGCTTTCTTCAGACAACTTTGAGAAACTTCCAGATCGCAGGCCCTGGTTCTCATGGGGGACTTTAATCACCCCAACATCTGTTGGGAGACCAATACAGCAGTATACAGACAATCCAGGAGTTTTTGGAGAATGTGGGGGATAACTTCCTGGTACAAGTGCTGAAGGAACCGACCAGGGGCCATGCGCAGCTTGACCTGCTGCTCACAAACAGGGAGGAACTAGTAGGGGAAGTAGATGTGGGTGGCAACCTGGGCAGCAGTGATCATGAGATGATTGAGCTCAGGAACCTGACAAAAAGGAAGAAAGGAGAGCAGCAAAATACACACCCTGGACTTCAGAAAAGCAGACTTTGACTCCCTCAGGGAACTGATGGGCAGGATTGCCTGGGACGCTAATATGAAGGGGAAAGGCGTCCAGGAGAGCTGGCAGTATTTTAAAGAAGCCCTACTGAAGGCGAAGGAACAAACCATCCCAATGCACAGTAAGAAAAGCAAATATAGTGGGCAACCAGATTGGCTTACCAGGGACATCCTTGGTGAGCTTAAACACAAAAAGGAAGCTTACAAGCAGTGGAAACTTGGACAGATGACTAGGGAGGAGTATAAATATATTGTTCAAGAATGCAGGGGAGTTATCAGGAAGGCGAAAGCGCAATTGGAATTGCAGCTAGCAAGAGATGTGAAGGGTAACAAGAAAGGTTTCTACAGGCATGTTAGCAATAAGAGGCTGATCAGAGAGGGTGTGGGGCCCTTACTGGATGGGGGAGGTAACCTAGTGACAGATGATGTGGGAAAAGCTGAAGTACTCAATGCTTTCTTTGCCTCTGTCTTCACGGACAAGTTCAGCTCCCAGACTCCTGCACTAGGCAACACAGTATGGGAAGGAGGTGGACAGCCTTCAGTGGAGAAAGAACAGGTTAGGAACTATTTAGAAAAGCTAAACATACACAAATCCATGGGCCCGGATTTAATGCATCCGACGGTACTGAGGGAGTTGGCAAATGTCATTGCAGAGCTTTTGGCCATTATCTTTGAAAACTCGTGGACACTGGGAGAGATCCAGGATGTTTGGAAAAAGACAAATGTAGTGCCCATCTTTAAAAAATGGAAGAAGGACAATTCAGGGAACCAGAGACCCGTCAGCCTTACCTCAGTCCCCGGAAAAAGCATGGAGGGGATCTTCAAGGAATCCATTTTGAAGCACTTGGAAGAGGGGAAGTGATCAGGAATAGTCCACATGGATTCACCAAGGGCAGGGCAACGCATGCATGATCAACCTGACTGCCTTCTATGACAAGGTAATTGGCTCTGTGGATATGGGGAAGGCAGTGGATGTGATATAACTTGACTTTAGCAAGGCTTTTGATATGGTCTCCCTAGTATTCTTGCTAGCAAGTTAAGGAAGTATGGATTGGATAAATGGACTGTAAGGTAGATAAAAAGCTGGCCAGACTGTCAGGCTCAATGGGTAGTGATCAACGGCTCGATGTCAGGTTGGTGGTCAGTTTCAAGCGGGATGCCTCAAGGGTCGGTTTTACGGCCGGTTTTATTCAACATCTTTATTAATGACCTGGATGAGTGGATGGATTGCACCCTCAGCAAGTTTGTGGATAACATTAAGCAGGGGGAGAGGTAGATATATTGGAGGGCAGGCATAGGGTCCAGAGTGACCTGGACAAGTTGGAGGATTGGGCCAAAATAAATCTGATTTAGTTCAACAAGGACTTGGGGAGGAAGGATCCCAAGCATCGTTACAGGCCGGTGACCGACTGGCTAAGTGGCAGTTCAGTAGAAAAGGACCTGGGGATTACAGTGGATGAGAAGCTGGATATGAGTCATCTTGGTGCCCTTGTAGCCAAGAAGGCTAATGGCATATTAGGTTGCATTAGAAGGAGCATTGCCAGCAGATCTAGAGAAGTCATTATTCCCCTTTATTCGGCTCTGGTGAGGCCACATCTGGAGTACTGAGTCTAGTTTTGGGCCCCCTACCACAGAAAGGATGTGGATGCATTGGAGAGGGTCCAGCGGAGGGCAACCAAAATGATTAGGGGGCTGGAGCACATGACCTATGAGGAGAGGCTGAGGGATTTGGGCTTATTTAGTCTGCAAAAGAGAAGAGTGAGGAGGGGATTTGAGAGCAGCCTTCAACTTCCTGAAGCGAGGTTCCAAAGGGGCTGGAGAGAGGCTGTTCTCAGTGGGGGCAGATGGCGGAACAAGAAGCAATGGTCTCAAGTTCAATGGGAGAGGTATAGGTTGGATATTAGGAAAAACTATTTTGCCTCTACAGTTTTGGCACTGGTTACCAAAAACTTCCCCCCCAGAATCACAATGCACAGATTTTGGGGATCGCTGTCACCATTAAGTGCTTTTTATCCCGAAAACCAGGGATGAACACTTGAAACCACCCCTGGGGTACCCCAAGCTCTTTTGCCTCAAAAGAGATTGAAAAGAAAAAAGAGAAGAACACAAGCTGCAGCCTCTAGCAGCTGATCCCTCAGTCTGAGGCATGCAGACAGACACACACAGAGACAGACCATCCAGAATGCAAGAATCAAATCATCACCTTAAAAAAAGTGATTTTGATTACAAAACAGACTTGGATGCTAGACATTACAGAGCAACTATGGAAAGCAAAATCAAACACAGAGAAAAGTCTCCGGAAACAAAGCTTAGATCAGTGGTTCTCAACTCATTTCAATCCACGGACCACCAGGCCAATCAAAAAATTTTCATGGACCACCTGCTTTTTGAGACATGATAAAAAAGAGCAGACAACGAACATTTTGGTTTGAAATTTACTAACAGATTTTTGTATTCTCTTCTCACTGACAAGCTTTTCAATGTTTGGAGTGGTACTTGATAATGTACAATGAATATCACTTTCGACTGCTAGCCGATTCCTCTGTTTGGACTTAACGTGCAACAAACACGAAAATCCAGTCTCACACGTATAAGTTGATGCAAATGGCAAAGAAATCTGACTGCGTGTGCTGACAGATTTTGGGTAACTCCCGGTCACGCTGGCCCAAAATTTCTCTATGGTAGACTGTTGGTAGACGTCTTGAGCTGCAAAATCATTTTTCAGATACAAGAATTCCTCCTGCAGATCCTCTGGAACACCATTAACATCTGTTGTAAATGGATTCCTGATGAAAGATAATCCATCCCTTGTCCTGTCCACCTCTGGAAAGTATCGTTGGAATTCGTCTTGTAGCTTCCGTAAATGATCGAGAATTTGCGTCTGAATGGCTTCCTTTTTCCCGAGCATGGCATCCACATACGGAAATTGAACCAAATTATTGCCTTCGACTCTTATGATCCAGAGTTCCAATTTGTCAAGAAAAGCCTTGATGATGCGTTGGCGAGAGAACAGATTTGCACCTTTCCCTTGCAGCTGTAGATTCAGTTTGTTCAAGATTCCAAAAATATCGACAAGGTACGCAAGTTCTAAATTTGACTTCATCAGCATATTTCGGAATTCCTCTTTCCCTTGAGCCTGGAGAAACAAATCCAACTCCTCTCTCAATTGAAAAACTGTCGAGTACGTTCCCTGCCGACAACTACCGTACAGAAGTATAGAACAGCAACGTCAGAACCCATGTCCAGGCAAAACTTTTGAACAGCCTGGTGTTCAGAGCTGATGATTTGATGTGATTCACCACTTTCACCAACCCTTTGAAAACGGCGTTCAGTTGATCAGGCAATGTTTTTGACGCCAAAGCATCCCTATGAATGAAGCAATGAACTCCGGTTACCGTTGGAGCGCGCTGTTTCATCAGCGTTTGGAAGCCCGATCTTGAGCCCCGCATGGCAGGTGCACCATCAGTGGTGATACCCACAAGACCATGTACTTCAAAGAAATTGTTAACAATTTCCATCACATCCTGAGCCTTTGTGGTGGTATCAAGAGTCTTACAAAAAAGAAACTCGTCTTTGAAGTCTCCCTCAACCATGTATTGTGCGAACACCAATAGCTGAGAGCACAATGCGACGTCGGTCGATTCATCCAATTGTATAGCAAACAATGAAGACCTCTTTATTTCATCCACAACTTGTTCACTGATGTTCAGTGATATCTCATTTATCCGTCTCGATACTGAGTCAGAGACAGATATATCATTCAGCTTCCTTGCTGCTTCCTCGCCAAGAACAAGCCACACCATCTCTTTTGCATAGGGGAGCACAAGTTGCTCTACAATGGTATGAGGCGCTTGGCCTGTGCAACTTTGTATGCAACAATGTAGGAAGCACGCATTGCACTGCTTGTCTTATTGTAGAATGCACTTGTTGAGTCGAGGCGCTGCCATTTCAGACCTGATAACTGCCACTCAAAATAATCTTCATTCTTTTGCAACAAGTTGGGGGTGACACTTTTCGAGATGGAGTTTCAGCTTAGCCAGCTTCATTGAGTCATTCCCCAAGACTTTGAAACAAATAACACATTGTGGCAAATCCATGCCTTCTTTTTCTTGACAAGTGAAGCCGAATTTGATGCAGCCCTCCGAATACTTGCACTTGACATTTCTTCCTGTCATTGCCATTATAAACAAACTACACCACACCTGTAAATCAGCACATGTAGCACAGGACGAATGACACAGCAACCGCTCAGCATGATGGCGCCAGCTACACTGATGCTCAGAGCCTCAGACGGAAGTTACTGGCAATGCAACACAGTTGCGTCCTAGGTGACACCATGGATGATGCGCCGTGTGCTTGTGAACATGGCGTAAAACAGCCTAACGGTAGCGCCTGCTCATGCCGTGTGACTTTGGACAATGCTCCTGTGGACCACTGAAAAAGTCACCAGTTCCATGACCACCAGTTGAGAACCACAGGCTTAGATGGTAAAGGGGGAGAGGAGGCCTAGATTCCAACAGAGCAGTTCAAACCAAACCAAACCACAAGATAAACAGAAAATACCCTGAACGCACCTGGATCCACTTTGTTCCCCTGTTACTTCCTTCCAGTCTCCTCTCTGTTCAGTCCACTCCCATGCTCCCAATTCCTCAGAGACATGGCAGTCCTGCCTGGGTTTAAATCACCCTGTGCCTCTCAACTCCTGGTTTCTCTCTCCCACACAAAGAAAGCAGGCAGGGAACCTAGATCCAGTTCAAATTTCAACCCACTATCTCCATTGTTTCTCCCGGCCCTCTGGCCAACACTTTAAAATCCGAAGTAGCAGCAATACTAAATGGCAAAGTGGAGATTTTACTGGAGAACATATCAGAAAAACTAAAAAAACCCAAACCAAACCAAAAAGCCCCACAAAGAGAAGACACACATACAGATACACAGTGTTTAACTATTTAGAAAGAGCAACAGTAGAATGGATCAAGGCAAGAGAAATGTGAGACAGTGAGTGAGCACAGGAACAGGCAGATATTAGGAAGCTCTGACTGAGGGAAGAATTTGCCAAACCAAAGAACATGGCCTTCTGTGTTTTAAAAAATATTTCCACCTACATCTTAGGCTTCATTTATTTAGTTGGTTATGAAAATAATCTGCAACATCGAGTGCTTTCTACTTATCAAAATAAATAATTCATATCAAATTTCACCAAAACAGTCACTAAAATCCAAGCAATAAGGCAAAGTTCTTATTTTGTATTGCAGACAAAACTGGTATTTGTAAAACTCGTTTAGACTGAATCCCTCTCTTTGAGAAGGGGGCGTTAGAGCAGTCTGCCATGTCACTTCTCACTTTGCATGAGGATATTGTGATCAGGTCTTTTTTTCTTGCACATAAATGAATCCCAGGTGGTAAGTATTTTCATCACCTATTTAGACACTGGACGAAATAGTTTCTCTCTCAATCTACAACCCTGTCAGCAGTAAATGAATGCGTATTTGTCCAGCCATATTGTTGCCTATCTAGTCTGTATTTGCAGTGGATTAAATGGCTCATCGCACTAATTTGAACTTTGTGAACGGCATCCAGGATTGATTCACTATTTATTACAGACAGGGCGTTTTGGTGAGAAAACCACAGTATGTCCTGACGTGAAAGGCTCTCCATTACATCCTCCTGCTTATTCTGCTGAAAAAGATGAGTGAAGTAATTCTGTACAAAGTGTGTGATATTAACAAGGAGAATACAGTGTTTGACAGTGGAAGTTACTTTCCTGTGCTCGGATTTACATGAGTGGGGCACCCTAGCTCTCGCTGTGGAGCTGCACCTTTCCCGTCTGTCTTGAGCCAATTAGCAGGGCTGTAATGGACAGGAGGAGTGCTGACCAGCACCCAGTGACTAAGGGGTTAAACTCAGGTACCTAGCAAAGGTGTTGGCCAGTGAGCTGAGAGAACCAATTGAGATAGAGGGATGAAATTTGAAATGTATAAAATTCCTTGCCTGCTTTCTTTGTATGGGAGAGAAAACCCAGGAGTTGAGACAAAGAATGATTCAAACCTAGGCAGGACTGCTATGCCTCCAGGGAATTCAGGGTATGGAAGTGGACTGAACCAAGAAAAGACTGGAAGTAAGTAAAGGGAAAAAAGTCAATCTAGTCACTCTCAGGGTAATTTTTCTTTATTTTGTGGATTGATTTGAACTGCTCTGTGTGAATCTATGCCCCCCCTCCCCATTTACCATCTCGCACTGTGCCCAGAAACTTTTCTCTGTATTTTAATTTGTTTTCCTTAGTTGCTCTGTAACATCTAGGAATCAAGTATGCTTTATCATATTTATCTTCTGTTTTGTAATAAAAATCACTTCTTTTAAAGGTGATGATTTGATTCTGGTGCCCTGGAAGGTCTGTCTGTGTGGTTCTGCATGCCTCAGGCTGAAAGGTCAGCTACTAGAGACTGCAGCTTGTTTTCCTCTTTTCAAGCTCTTTTAGGGCAAAAGAGCTTTGGGTGCCCCTGGGGCTGGGTTAAAGTGTTCACCCCTGTTTGTTTAGGGATAAAAATCACTTGGTGGCAGCGATTCCCCAAAATCTTGTATTGTGATTCTGGGGGGAAGGTTTTTGTAAGCAATGTCTGCAAAGGCAAATGCTTTTTTTTTTCTTTTTGAGCTTTGCGGTCCTCCATCTTCTGCACTTGGAGTGCAAGAGTGGGGAACAGCCCTGACAAGGGGTCTGATAAGATATGGTATATGGTGCAGAAGGGGAGGGATTAGAGAAGGATGGGGTAGGGATAGGCAGGGTGGGGAGAGGAGGGGTGCCGAGCTGCCTTCCCGGTGCTCCAGAGAGGGGCCAGGAGCTGTGCGCCCTCCCCCGTCCCCTGTGCTCTGGGGGGGGGGGGGGCAGAAGCCAGGAGCTGCATGGCCTCCCTCATCCCCAGTGCTCCTGGGAGGTGGGAACTGTGAGCCCGCTTCCCTCCTTGCACCCCCAGCCCCCTCACACACACCCTCGGCTGAGACCCCCGTACCACCAGCCCCCTCACTTACCCCTTCCACCAAGACCCCGCACCCCCAGCCTGCTCCTGCCCCCTCCCCTCTGGCCAGACACCTACCCCCAGAGAGAGGGGGGTTGGTGAGTGTAGCGAGCAGGAGGCACAGCCTCCTAGTACCTATGAAGAATGTTATGCTCAATTATCAAATGTTACAGAAAAATTGACTCAACTTAGCCCACAAATCCTCATGCATTGGGATGAGTTTGAGCCAATGAGGGTTGGTCATTCAACATTTCAAAGAGTTAACATGAACCAACAAATCAAGTAGTCTGACAGTAACAGTTCATAAATGATTTCTTAACAAATGAAGGTAACTGAGAAGGAGTCATGTCACCAGGAAAGATCATTCTGATAGCCTGTGTTTATATTTATGGGGTTTATTTATTTAATATATTTTTACCCCGCCTCTCTATTTAAAATATTTGAGGTGGCTTACAAAATTTAAAACACAATATAAATATATTAATAAAATTAAAATACAAGACCCCCAGAGGGACATAAAACCAGTTAAGACATCTCGAGAGGAGGAACACACACACAGACAGACTCAAACATCAAGAAAAGGATGAGTAAAAAAGTGGCTTTAGCTTGATGCCGAAACAATGCCAACGTTGGCGCCATGCGAACATCCCGAGGAAGAGAATTCCACAGCCTGGGAGCAAAAGCTGAGAAGGCCCTGTTCCGCATAGCTGTTAATCTTATCTCTGTAAGTGGAGGAACATAGAACAGAGCCTCCCCAGCTGATCTTATTCCCCAGGCACGTTCATATGGGAGAAGACGGTCCTTCAGATATCCTAGACCCAACCTGTTTAGGGCTTTGTAGGTCATAACCAAGACCTTAAATTGTGCCTGGAAACATACTGGAAGGCAGTGCAGCTGCTGGAGCACTGGCATAATGTGCTCCGTATAACGCGTATTAGTTAAAACTCAAGCAGCAGCATTCTGGACCAGTTGAAGTTTCCGAAGGCTCTTCAGAGGCAGCCCCACATAAAGTGCATTGCAATAATCCAGTCAGGATGTAACAAGAGCATGGATCACTGTGGCCAAGGCATGCTTGCTCAGGAAGGGTCCCACTGGCAGGGTCGCAGACGAAGCTGCCCAAAAGCACTCCTGGCCACCGAATGGGTTCACCTTTCAAGGAAGGGGAAGAGAATATTTGCATACAGACTGGCTAACCTATATTGGTATAGAAGGATACAGCTTGTTCAGGAAGGATAGGCAGGGAAAAAAGGGAGGAGGTGTTGCCTTGTATATTAAAAATGTATACACTGGGACTGAGGTAGAGATGGACATAAGAAACAGATTTATTGAGAGTCTCTGAGTTATGTTAAAAGGGGTAAAAAGCAAGGGTGATGTCATGCTAGGGGTCTACTACAGACCACCTACCCAAGCAGAAGAGGCGGATGAGACTTTTCTTAAACAATTAACAAAATCATCAAAAGTGCAAGATTTGGTGGTGATGGGGGACTTCAACTATCCAGGCATATGTTGAGAAACTAATAGCAGAGCACAGATTATCCAATAAGTTCTTGGACTGCATTGGAGACAATTTTTTATTTCAGAAGGTTGAGAAAGTTACTAGTGGGGAAGCTGTTCTTGATTTCTGGTTGAAAGTTTGAAAGTGCAAGGCAGGTTGGGTGAAAGTGATCATGAAATCAGAGTTCATGATTCTAAAGAATGGTAGAAGGGAGAATAGCAAAATGGAGACAATGGATTTCAGAAAGACAGATTTCAGCAAACACTGAGAGCTGGTAGGTAAGGTCCCATGGGAAGCAAGACTAGGAGGATAAACAACTGAAGAGAGTTGGCAGTTTCTCAAAGGGACATTGTTAAGGCTCCAAAAGCAAACTATTCTGCTGCGTAGAAAAGACAGAAAGAATAGCAGGAAACCACGTTGGATCAACCAGGAGATCTTACACGATCTAAAAATCAAAAAGCAGTCATATAAAAAGTGGAAACTAGGTCAAATTACAAAGGATGAATATAAGCAAACACCACAAGTATGCAGGGGCAAGATTAAAAAGACAAAGGCACAAAATGAGTCCAGCTAGAGACATAAAGGGTAACAAGAAGACATCCTACAAATATATTAGAAGCAAGAGGAAGACCAAGGACAAGATAGGCTCACTGCTCAATGAGAAGGGAGAAACAATAACAGGAAACTTGGAAATGGCAGAGGTGCTCAATGACTTTTTCGTTTCGGCTTTCACCAAGAAGTTCAATGAAGGAATGCCTAACATAGCGAAAGCTAGTGGAAATGGGGTAGTTTTAGAATTAAAAATAAAAAAAAAGAACAAGTTAAAAATTACTTAGAAAAGTTTCAGTGACTTGCAGACATGTGAGAGGACACAATAGCAGTTTTCAGGTAACTAAAAGAGTGGTACAAGGAGGAGGGAGAAAAATTGTTCTCCTTGGCCTCTGACGATAGGACAAGAAGCAATGGGCTTAAATTGCATCAAGGGAGGTTTAGGTTGGACATTAGGAAAAACTTCCTAACTGTCAGGGTGTTAAACACTGGAATAAATTGCCTGGGGAGGTTGTGGAATCTCCATCACTGGAGATATTTAAAAGCAGGTTGGATAGACATCTATCAGGGATGATACAGTGCTTGGTGCTGCCGTGAGGGCAGGGGACTGGACTTGATGACCTCTCGAGGTCCCTTCCAGTTCTATGATTCTGTGAAAGTATGTACAGTTACGGTGCAATTAATCTGAATATAATTACAATGGACTATCTGATCCAGGTGTTAATAAATCATTTTTCTAGAACCGACAGATAATCATGTAGTAAAATGAATGTTCTAGGAAGAGGATAGAAAGAGGGAATATCCAGGCATTGAATCAGGATTTTCCAAAAGGTCAATTATGGATACTGAAGACTAAACAAAGCTTTCATTGAAATGAATGTGAGAGTGATTGCAATTCATGAGGGAGGGAATGAAGCGGGAAGGTTTCATGACCTTTAACAAGCATTTTACAGCTGTTTGAAGAATTTCATTGAAATGTAGCAACAATAAATTGTCTCCCCATAATTTCCCCACAAATATCCTTGCTTTTGCTATCTAATTTTGAGGTGGTAGGCCTTCTGCAGTTAAGAATGTAATCTGTCTATAATCCCTCCCAATCAATCAGAATCGGAGACAACCACCATTTCTCCTCAATCCATTGCCATGAAGCTGAAGGTGTTACCCGCAAATGAAGGATTAAAGTATGTATCTATTTCTTACAATATATGTACAGTTATTCAGGCTAATCCCTCATGGAAAGTTTCCCACGTGGAATGTTGTTTAACCCAGGAAGGTTCTTGACAAAGAAGTTAACAATTCAGCATCCATGGAGGCTTTAGATTTGAGATTCATGCTGCCTGTCTTTCAAAACTAGACAACACAAAGGCACTTCCTATTTCCAGGGGCTGTGGCGCACACCTTTTTGGTATTTACACAGTCAGCGACACCTGCCTAACAAGATTAAGTGTACATTTGGACCTGAGAAGCACTCACCATTATCTGGACTTGAGACACATGGTGATAGTTATAAAATATAAATTAAAAAAGCAGCTCTGGTGTCTGAGCTCTGCAGCAAATGGAAAGCTTTCCCAGAATGGCAGGTGTGCATGTGGTCACAGAGTGAGGAGCTGGATCTTGTCCTAGCCTGCATCGTCCCCTTTTCTGTATTTTCATATCTCTTATCTCGCAATATAAACTAGAACTTTAACCCCTTTGGGAGAGGGACTGGTTTCTTATTATATGTCTGCAGAGCATCACAATGACAGAACTACTACAATGAGGCCCTAGTCCAAGGGTGGGCTAAAGGACCTCCACAGGCCAGATCCGGCCCGCCAAGCGAGCTGATCCAGCCCATGGAGGTCCTGCTGCTCCCCTGCTCCCAGGCAAATCAGGGCCTAGGGATGGGGGAGCACGCAGCGCTTCAAGTCAACCAGCATTCCCTCTAAGCTGCGCACCTGCATGGCCATGCACTAAAAATTTTAGGTCCACCCACATCATTTTAAGAGCCATACAGCAGCATTTACTGCTCACCATCCTGTTGGAATGGAAGGTGAGTTGTGGGGGGCGGCTGCCCTTTTGCTCAGCTTGTAGCAGAGGTGCATGAGGTGAAGCTGTTCCAATGAGGCTGCCCCAGCTGGAACAGGCCTCATGTAGCCGTCGCTTTACTCCAGCTGGAGCCAGGGCCACCTGTAGGACCGGGACCGTGGTACTAAAAATAGCACCACAGCCCTGGCTCCAGCCCCCACAAACTGCTTTCCATGTCAAAGGTAGAAAGTTAGGGAAGGGGCACAGTTGTGGACAATTGCTATAAATATAATCTCAAATGATGCACCCTTTTGTACAACAGTCATCTCCTTATATTTATAGCTGGTGCTAAGAACTTCAATTATTCATGCTTAAATTTAAAAAATAATAGGTCTGAAATTTTAAACCTCAGCTATTTTAGTTTCTTTAGCAAATCATATTATTAATTTAGTAGTAGTAGTAGTATTTATTAAGAAAACTTGTCTTTTGATGATTTCACTTGAATGGGATTTCCCTCAGGTTTTCCAAAACTAAGGCCAAACATATGAAGTTTCAGTCCAAAAGGAAAAATATTTGAGAAAGTACTGAACAACTGAAAAAAGGGTTTTAAACTTAAATATCCGTCTCATTATTAAGCATGGTTTTATTAGTAGCACTTTTTTATTCACTGAGCATCCAGGCTTAGATATTATAGTGTGAAACCCTACAACAGATATATACAGATCAATAAATGTCCTAATTTAATTATGACCAGAATACTGAATGCCTACACGACTTACTAGAATTATGGGTTATTTATCCAACTCTGCTTATTAACAAACAGGATTGCTCTTCATTTGGTAAAGTGCCATCAACAGAGTATCTCCATAGTGTGCCTGTGAAGAAGCAGACTCAACATTTCAAACCTGTTCTTTCATGTAAAGTTATCTGCTACATTCAGATCTTCTGTAGGGTGGTTGCTGAAGCTGGGGAGAGGCAAGAAGAAGAGAGGGAGAAGCAGTGAGCAGCTAGATAGACACATGTATGCAGGGCTGCATTAAGAAAGGGGCTATAACTACAGTGACCATATTTTCTGAAGCAAAAATAGGGACACACATAGCCACACCGTGGTCTCATTAGCCACACCCCCTGAGCCCTTAGGCCACGCCACCTGTCACATAAAGTTTCACCCCTGGAGGTAGTACTTCCAGGGTTAAGATGGACACATGACCGGAAGTAAAGGGTGTCATGTGACCACTCTAAGAATTCCTCCCACTGTCCTCTGCGAATAGGGATGGGTTTGGCCCCCAAAGGACCCTCCCATGCAACTATACTGCAATTGCATTAATCCAACTTGCATTGCATTAACTCGGGGGGAAAGGCCAGGGGTGCCTCTATTGCAGTGGTTCTCAAACTTTTTGGCCTGTGAACCACCTGGCTGAATGTATTCCTTTCCGCGGACCACCAGTTGCTAATGGAAACTCACTGTTAATTACATAATTACTCTCAAGCCATTTTGCTAGTGCTGCAGCTAGGGAGAATGGTTTAATTTAAACTATTAAACAGATTAAGTGTATTAACTTTCTTGTGTTAGTTTATCAAACTTCATTTTAAATAAAGTAAAATATTAATTTATGACCAATACAAAAGAGTTCAATGTTTTCTTTATTTATGGCAGGGGCGGGGAACCTTTTTTGGGTTTGGGGGTCACTGACCCACAGAAAAATCATTTGGGGACCACACACGTTAGAAGCAAAAAAACTCCTCCAAAAACCCCCAACCCTCACTGATGTGGCCCCCATCTGAGATACCTCACTCCTCTGGGGTCCCAGCTTCACAAGGCGAGGGGATGGAACAGAGAGGAGTAAGGTTCAAGGTAAGGATGTTTAATTGTGGTTATCAGGCTAATTGTGTAGTTGATACAATTTGTATCGACTACATGATTAGTCGATAAGCACGGTTCTGCAGAGCCACAGTGGGGTAGCTTCAGGAACCCACTCTAGCTGGGACTCAGCAGTCCTGGCTCCTGCAGGCTCTGAGAGCCACCCGTGCTGCGGCTCTGCATTTTAAATACAGTAAGAGTTGCTGGGCTCTTCCTACATTTAAAATGCAGAGGCGCAGCGACCAGCACAAGCCGGGACTGCTCAGTCCCAGCTCGCACAGAGTCCAGCAGCCCCTGTTCACGGCAGACAGCCCAGGCCACCGTGAACAGGGGCTGCTTGGCAGCAGCAGCTCCTGTCTGCGAGGGGCCCAGATCCCCATTGGGACCCCCATGGACAGAGGCTGCTTCCTGATCAGCCTCTGCCCACGGCGAGCCTCGGCCTGCCACGGACAGAGGCTGCTTCGCAGCAGCCTCCCCTACCCCTGCCCCCCCGCTGCCTCTGATAGAGGCAACGGGAGCCGGAGCAGGCAGCATTGTGGAAATGGTACGGGGGGAACCGGCTTTTAAGTCGGCTCCCCCCCCAGAACCAGCTATTTCCCCCAGAGGCAGCAAGAGGGTGGGGGGAGATGAAGCAAGTAGTCGATACTCTACTCGACGACCCATTAAGCTTTTGCTTGTCAGGTAGTTGACTGCTCCCTCACATCCCTAGTTGAGGGCTTCTCAAAGGCTAGATTTACTTTTCTGGGGTTCTGGAGTTAGTGGATTTTATGGACTCCCTTAGGCTCTGAGGGTATGTCTACACTACAAAGTTAATTCGAACTAACAGCTGTTAGTTCGAATTAACTTTCATAGGCGCTACACATGCAAACCGCTAGTTCGAACTTAATTCTGAACTAGGTAAACCTCATTCTACGAGGACTAACGCCTAGTTCGAATTAAGTAGTTCGAATTAAGGGCTGTGCAGCTACTTAATTTGAACTAGTTGGAGGCTAGCTCTTCCCAGCTTGCCCTGGTGGCCACTCTGGGCCAAGCCAGGGAAACTCTTCTGCCCCCCACCCGGCCCCGGAGCCCTTAAAGGGGCACAGTCTGGCTACAGTGCCCATGCCAGGTGCAAGCCTGCCAGCACCCAGCCAGCAGACCCTGCACCTGGCACGGCATGAGCCAGCCACCCGCTGCCACCCAGCCCTCCGCCTCTTCCCAGGACCAGGCTGGTGGCTCCCAGGAGCCTGCCCGGGGCCTCAAGAGGCGGGTGCCCGCCTGGTCTAGTGTGGAGATCGTGGACCTCATCAAGGTTTGGGGGGAGACCTCCAACGTCCACGACCTCCGCACTAGGCACAGGAATGAGGCCGTCTAGGGCAGGATAGCTGCCAGCCTGGCCACCAAAGGCCACATGCGAACCCAGGAGCAGGTTTGCATGAAAATCAAGTTGGTCCAGTGAGACCCCCGACCTTGAGCTTAGAACATAAGAACGGCCGTACTGGGTCAGACCAAAGGTCCATCTAGCCCAGTAGCCTGTCTGCCGACAGCGGCCAACACCGGGTACCCCGGAGGGGATGGACCGAAGACAATGACCAAGCCATTTGTCTCGTGCCATCCATCTCCAGCCTTCCACAAACAGAGGCCAGGGACACCGTTCCTACCCCCTGGCTAATAGCACTCCATGGACCCAACCTCCATGACTTTATCTAACTTCTCTTTAAACTCTGTTATAGTTCTAGCCTTCACAGCCTCCTCTGGCAAGGAGTTCCACAAGTTGACTATTTGCTTTGTGAAGAAGAACTTTCTTTTATTAGTTTGAAGCCTGCTACCCATTCATTTCATTTGGTGTCCTCTAGTCCTTCTATTATGGGAACTAACGAATAACTTTTCTTTATTCACCCTCTCCACACCACTCATGATTTTATAGACCTCTATCATATCCCCCCTCAGTGTCCTCTTTTCTAAGCTGAAAAGTCCCAGTCTCTTTAGCCTCTCTTCATATGGGACCTGTTCCAAACCCCTAATCATTGTAGTTGCCCTTTTCTGAACCCTTTCCAAGGCCAAAATATCTTTTTTGAGGTGAGGAGACCACATCTCTACACAATACTGAAGATATGATGTACCATAGTTTTATACTTCCCCTCCTCCTTCTTCCCCTGGCTTCCCCCTTCCAGCTCCCTCCTCCCAGGTTTCCACCTCCCCTCTCCCACCTCCTTTTCCCAGTCTCCCCAGAGGTTAATCCCCCCACCCCCAGTTTTGTTAAATAAAGAGAGTTTCTATTTTTGAACACGTGTCCTTTATTTTTTACATCAGGAAGGGGGGCTAGGGAGGGGTAAGTGGAAGGAGATGAGGGAGGAATGGGGCACGAGCCCCTGATGGGGAGGACTGAGGTGGCTCTGCGGGCTCCTCGGGGTGGAAGATCTCCTGCAGGGCCTCCTGGATCCTGACAGCCCCCCGATTGACACCCCCGGATGGCAGCCTGCAGCAAGTGCAGCCGGGCTGATGGCCGAGTGCTGTGATATGGCGAGTGTGGGCAATCAGGGCACTCCAAGACAGGACTGCTTTGCTGTCCCTCATCGAGGTAGGCAAGCAAGCGGGGAATCCTGAGAACTGTCTGTCTGGGGTGGGGTTCGGGTCCCTTTAAGCACGGAGCTCAGTTAGCCTCAGGCAGCAGCTCCACACTCTAAGTCCTAACCTGATGCCCTGCCGGCACTGGTTCCGGCCACCCTTAACTTCGGTTCAGGGTCCACTCAATGTGGACATGCTAGTTCGAATTAGCAAAACGCTAATTTGAATTAGTTTTTAGGTCTAGATGCACTAGTTCGAATTAGCTTAGTTCGAATTAACTAATTCGAATTAAGTTAGTTCGAATTAGTGCTGTAGTGTAGACATACACTGAGTGGGGAGAAAAAAAGGGGTTCAGTGTGCAGGATAGGGATGGGGTTCAGGATCTGGGTGTAAGGTGGGGGTGCAGAAGAGGTTGTGAGGTCTGGGTGGGAGGTAGGGTGCACAGACAGGCTGGGCATAGGGTCTCTGGCCAGGAGGGAGGGTAGAGGAGGGGACTTGGGGCAGGGTGTCTGGCCAGGAGGGGGAGTGCAGGAGCAAGGGAGGGTGTCAGAGTGCGGGGTCTTGGCAGGGGGAGGGGAATGAGTGAGAGGGATTTGGGTGCAGGGTCTGGGCATGAGGGGGGACGCCTACCTGGCTTGGCACCTGCAGCAGCAGGGAAAGCCTCCAGGCAGCATGCTCTCATTCCCCCAGCAGGGGAGCAGGAGAGGGAGCTCAGTCCCCCTCTCATGCAGCTGTGGGGCTGCAACACCAGGTCAGGCTTCCCGCTGGCAAGGCATGGGGGGGAGGGTGAAGAAACCCCAACCTTCCCCCCCAGACCAGGCTCTGCCACTTCCCCAGTAGGGTGGGGAGGGGCATGGGGGAGAGAGAGCAGCAGCACACAGGGGGCAGCAAGCCCGAGCATGCCCCGGGGGTGGGGGGGCGGCAGAACCCCAGCTGAGCTCCGCATGGTCCCTGCCAGGGCACAGGCGGCAGTTAAAAAACACTGAGGTCCAGGCGCGGCCACTCGGTGCCTCAGACCCGGCCACTCCTCCCCCTGCCCCTCCCGGCAGCAGCGGCCACTGCAACAAGCTGCCGCCTGCACATGTGGAGGAGGAGGAGGCTGCGTAGCCACACCAGAGTCCCTGTAGGACAGGAGCTGTCCTGTGGGATGAGGAGGGGGCTGCGCGGTGGTGGGGCAGCCACAGTGGTTGGTGGAGAGGCCAGAGCTGAGCACCACCAGAAGCCCTCCCCAGCCGGCAAAGCTCCAATGGGAGCTGCAGGGGGAGGGGAGAATGCTATATGTCTACTATAATTTTACATATTTGTATTCAATGGAAGTCTGTTGAGGAAGGCTGGCTCTGGAACAGTATTTTGGGCACTTGGCATTGAGATGTGTTGCAAATAAGTCTAGAGTGGGGTGTCCCCACTGCTGAAATATGGAGTGGGTCACGTTTGGGTTGAGTTCCCACTTGTGTTGAGGAAAAAAATGTCTGCTCAAGTCATCTGCAGTTGAATTGTCCTTGCCTCGGAGGTATGTGCCCACAAGGGTGATTCCGTGACTTATATACCAATTCCATAACTTCGTGGCCTCTTTGCAAAGGGATCTGGATCGGGCTCCACACTGTTGGTTGATGTAGTAAACCGTGGCAGTGTTGTTGGTAAAGACTTGAACTGTCTGGTCAGGAATCGTCAGGAGGAATACCTTGCATGCGTTGAATACTGCCCCGAGTTCCAGGAAATTGATGTTGGAGAGCTTCTTGTGTATTCCATTGGCCTTGAGCGAATTCGCCCTCGCAGTGGGCTCCCCAGCCTAGGAGAGAAGCATCTGAAGTGACTTGAACAGTAGGGTGCGGATGGTGGAACGGGACCCCGGAGAGCATGTTGACTGGAGAAGTCCACCACGTCAGGGATTGTCGCACCATTAATGGCAGCGTTACTGGTCTGTGTACATCGTAATTGCCCGGGCAGTAGACGGATGCCAGCCAGTGTTGTAGGCACCTGAGATGTAGCCTGGCATGTTGTACCACATACGTCGTGGCAGCCATGTGCCCCGATAGTTGTTGACAGGTAAGTATCGGCACCTTTGGGCTGATGGACAGTGTGTGCATGAGGCTCTGTATTCTGTAGAATCTTTCTGAAGGAAGATAGGCCTTGGCCGTTATAGAATCTAATCATGCCCCAATGAACATGAGGGATCTTTGCGGTATGAGTGAGGACTTCGGGACATTCAGTACAAGGCCCAGATCCACGAATAAGTCTCTTGTGACTTCAGTGGCCCAAAGTGTGTGCTCGTAGGTATGGGCCTTGATAAGACAGTCATCCAGGTATGGGAAGATCATGATGCCCTGGTGATGGAGATATGCTGCAACCACTGAGAGCATCTTGGAGAAGACCCTGGGCGTGGACGATAGACCAAATGGAAGGACCTTATATTGAAAGTGTTGGGTGCCTATGACAAACCTCAGGAAGCGTCTGTGAGCTGGGTGTATTGTCACTTGAAAATACGCATCTTGCAAATTGAGAGACGTGAACCAATCTCCCTTGTTCAATGCTGGGAAGACAGAAGTTAGAATCACCATCTTGAATTTCTGATTCCTGAGGTACTGGTTGAGATTTTGAAGGTTCAGGATAGGTCTCCATCCTCCCGATTTTTTCTCGGTGAGAAAATAACAGGAGTAGAATCCCTTGCCCTGGAACTGTTCGGGCACCGCTTCCACCATCCCAATCTCTATGAGTCGGAGAACCTCTTGCATTAAGAGGGTCTCGTGAGATGGGTCCCTGAAAAGGGATGGGGTTAGAGGGGAGGGAGGAGGACAAGAGAGAAAGGGGATGGGGTATCCTGATATTATTAATTCCCGGACGCAGCAATCTGTGGAGATGGCAAACCATCTATGCTGGTAAGGTCTCAGTCGGTGGTGAAACAACTTCTGTGATTCCGGCAGATATATTAATGGAATGGTTCGCAGTCCCTCGATAGGACCGTCAAACTTGCTGCCTGTTGTTCTGAGGATTGGAAGTTCTTCCGGTTTGCGGTCTATGCTTTTTCTGTTGAGGTCTACCGCGTTGTTGCTGTTCATTGTGTTGTCTATATCTGGGCGCCATATACAAGAGGGGCCTCTGCTTGAAGTAAGGCGTGTAGCATTTACGACGATAGGGAGGCGTGTACATCCCTAGCATTCTTAGGGTAGCTCTAGAGTCTTTACCGGAGTGTAGCACTTGATCAGTTTTTTCTGCAAAAAGACTCTGTTTGTCAAAAGGCAAGTCCTCAACCTTTGTTTGTAAGTCCTTAGGGACTGACGCCATCTGCAACCAGGAGGACCGCCTCATGACCATGGATGTTGCCGTGGCACGTGCCACTGCATCGGCAATATCCAGGGAAATTTGCGAGGCCGTTGTTTAGGCCGTGTAGCCTTCCTGGACTACTGCTTTACGCACTGCCGTTTGTCTTCAGGCAAGTGCTCTAATACTGCTACCATCTTCGAATTATCAAAGCTATGGTTGGAGAGTTGTGCAATATAATTCGCCATTCTTAAAATAAGTGTGGCGGAGGAATAAACCTTCCGTCCAAAAAGGTCTAATCGTTTAGACTCCTTGTCAGCCACAACATTTCTGTGCTGTGGTGTCTTGGATTTTCGTTGCGCTGCATCAACGACTAAAGGATTTGGTTGCGGGTGCATGAACAAGCATTCCATCCCCTTCGGGGGGATGAAATATTTCTTGTCTGCCCTCTTATGTGTGGGCTGGGATGACGCAGGTGTTTGCCAAATGTCGTCCGCAATCTCTAGGATTGCCTCATCAAAGGGTAGTGCCATTTTGGATTTCTGAGACTGTTGGATGTTCTTCAGGAGGCGATGTTGTTTCTGTTGAACCTCCGCCACGTGTAGCTCCTGGGATTCCACCACTCTTTTGAAAAGTTTGTGAAACTGACGAATGTCGTCTACCGGGGAAGAATCTCCTGAGAAAATGGCATAGTCCAGCGAGGAAGAAGATTGGTCCATTGGAGACTGTACCTGGGGCTGTGCTCATTCTGGTGCAGTTACTGGCCCTGGTTCCGGTTGTCTCGGAGGAAGAAGAAGATCTCCAGATGGTGTAGGCGGTTGAGTGGAAGCCTCCGGTGGCGTTGGTATCCTGGAGCTGCCGTGAGAGTGACGTCGATCACGGTGTGGAGACCTAAAGAAGAGTGTCCCGAGGAATATTGGTGTTGGTAATGGTAGTCGCGATGATGGCGATATTGGTCGTGATAACATCTAGGTGAATAACCTGGTGAATATTGTCTTCTGGAATCATGATGGTACCTAGAGGAGGATGAGCATGTAGATGTCCTCGGAGAGCGAGATTGGCGTCTGGTATATGATGAAGAACAGGAATACCTGTGGTATTGCTGAGGTGACAGTGAGTATTGTGGAGAACACCTGTGATGTTGTGAGATAGGCGTGGTGCGGGTTTCTTGCTGAAGCGGCACGGAAAATACAGAGGCTGGTGATAGTGGCTGGGGAGAGAAGGCCATGGGTTCTGGGCTTGGAGAGGGGGTTATCCTCCTCCTAGACTTGTGCTTAGCCTTTCCCCGCACCGGTGACTAGCGTGCCTTGGATCTATGTGCCCCAGATCTATGATGACTCGGTGCCGTGGCATGCCCTGTGAGAGGGTCTGGAGCGAGTCTGGTCGATGACTCAATTGTGCTCCGACGAGACTTGCTCAATGCCAGCAGGGTAGTCGGCGCCAATGTCCGCATCGATGATTTTCTCAGCGACGGTGCCAAAGATGGTGCCGGGGACAACCGCTGTGAGCCCGGTGCCGGGGCAGTCAGTGCTGCAACTGCCGAAGCCGATGCCTGCGCCCCCGGTGCCGGTGCCGACAGAGGTGCAGAGGGCACTGAGGAAGTCATGGCCGTCGGTGCCGAAGACTTTTGCTTAGCAGGAGCTGGGGCCGATTCAGGTCTTAGAGGCACTGCTGGTGTCACTGAAAACGTCCACACAGTGTGCTGCAGCGGTCAAAAAGGCAAATAGAATGTTAGGAATTATTAAGAAAGGGATAGAAAATAAGACACAGAATATCTTACTGCCCCTGTATAAAACTATGGTACGCCCACATCTTGAATACTGTGTACAGATGTGGTCTCCTCACCTCAAAAAAGATATTTTGGCCTTCGAAAGGGTTCAGAAAAGGGCAACTAAAATGATTAGGGGTTTGGAACGGGTCCCATATGAAGAGAGGCTAAAGAGACTGGGACTTTTCAGTTTGGAAAAGAGGAGACTAAGGGGGGATATGATAGAGGTATATAAAATCATGAGTGGTGTGGAGAGGGTGAATAAAGAAAAGTTATTCATTAGTTCCCATAATATAAGGACTAGAGGACACCAAATTAGATGAATGGGTAGCAGGTTTAAAACTAATAAAAGAAACTTCTTCTTCACACAGCGCACAGTCAACCTGTGGAACTCCTTGCCAGAGGAGGCTGTGAAGGCTAGAACTATAACAGAGTTTAAAGAGAAGCTAGATAATTTCATGGAGGTTAGGTCCATAAAAGGCTATCAGCCAGGGGATAGAAATGGTGTCCCTGGCCTCTGTTTGTCAGAGGCTGGAGAAGGATGGCAGGAGACAAATCGCTTGATCATTGTCTTCGGTCCACCCCCTCCGGGGCACTTGGTGCTGGCCACTGTCGGCAGACAGGCTACTGGGCTAGATGGACCTTTGGTCTGACCCAGTATAGCCCTTCTTATGTTCTTATGTTCAATGCTGAGCCCCTATGAAGGGAGGGGCTTGGCTCTGAGACACTACGGCTTGACTTATGCCGTTCGGCATGCTGAGGTAACCTGATTCCTGAGTTACCTGGCTTATCACTCACGCTCGCAGATGTGGATGATGAGCAGAGAGGCGACTTTTTGCCCGTTGCTGGGGCCGCAGACATGGACGGTCTGGGCGACTCAGCGTCAGCAGGCTGGAGAGCTTTGCTGAAAAGGAGCAATTTTAACCGCATCTCCCGGTCTCACCTGGCTCGGGCAGTCAGCTTCGTGCAGTAAGGGCATTTTTGGGGTATGTGACCCTCGCCCAAGCACTTAATACATAGAGTGCCCACCAGACGCTGGCATTGCATCGTGGCACTGCGCACACTTTTTGAAGCTGGGGGAAGGCGGCATGATGAACTGAGGAGAAAAAAAAATTTTTTTTTAAACTAACGCGGGGTAACAAGTAATACACTAACTAACTAACTATTAAATAACTAAACAAACTATTCTACAGATTTCACTGACAGGTTTGAGGGGAAGGGAGTTGCTCCGCCTGCGACCGTGAACGGTTAGGAGGAACTGGCGGGAGCCGGATCGCGCGCAAGCTCACAAACAGAGCAAACAGCACGCGCTGCCGTACATGCGCGGTCTGGCTGAACCACAGCTGATGACTTTCCGACCTGCGGCACTGGGACGAGCCCGACACCTGAAGTAGAGCACCCACGGGGACACTACCCAAAGAAGAAGGCTTTTTCTGGAAGAGCACCGTGTGTGGATGGGGAGGAGGGTTTTCTTTCGAAAGAAGAGGCCTCCAGGAAATAACACAGGTGCCCTGGTGGACACTCCATCCACACTAATCACAACTCTATAGTTCCTGTCTTCTGGCTCCTTTTAAAGCTGCAGGCACCCTGGACAAGCCTTGTGGTAGGAAGCCGGCCTCAGAGCAGCACCCTGACCGCACGGCTCTCCCTGCCACAGGCCTTGCCACTCATGGCCCAGCTTCAAGCCCCCCGAGACTCCCCTGACCCTCACAGGGAGCAGCCCCAGGGGTCCCAGGACCCATCCAGGGGACCAAGAGACAGGCACCCTACTGGTCCAGAGCAGAGATCCTGTCCCTCCTCAGGCTGTGGGGTGAGGAGGAGACATTGCAGGATCTCCGCTCCAAGTGCCACAATGCCGAGATCTTTGAGTGCATGACTGAGTCCCTGGTGGAGCATGGACACCCACCACGGACCTTAGAACAGGTCTGGAGTAAGGTCAAAGAGCTCCAGCAGGGATACGTCAGGGCCAGAGAGTACAGTTCGTGCTCAGGGGCAGGACCCCACACCTGCCCCTATTACCAGGAGCTGCACCAGATCCTGGGAGGTGGGGAAATGTCTTACCCACCCGCCATCATGGACTCTGGCCTCGAGACCCCCATTGTCGCATGGCTGGAGGTCGCGGAGGAGGAGAAGGAGGACCATGGAAAGCAGCAGGAGAAGGAGGAGACGGAGGCGGACGAGACGGACACCATCACCCTGTCCTGGAGCCGGTGCCTATCAGCCAGGACCTCTCCGAGGCCTTGTCTGATGCCAGGGAGGGATCTTCAGGTGAGTGCTCTCAGTGCTCCCGTGGACAGCGCTGCCAGGTGCAGGTGTGTGTGCTGACCCCAGGAAGGGCCAGGCTGCTCCTGGCTCCTCTGCCACCCATGGGATCCCACTGTGGCTGGACACTTCCCTCGCCTGCTTGTCTGTGGGCGAAGGGGGGTGGGGGGGAGAAGCGGGCAGCTTGGTCCCCTGGGCGCCTCGGGGCCCCTGGGAGGCAAGGCCTGCTGTGCAGGCCACATGGCCTTGCTCCCAGGACATCCCCCGTCCTCTGGCCCGAGGACTGTTGGTTGCTGCTCACAGAGGAGGGCCCAGCCTCAGGGACAGTGTCTGCAGGGATGACTGACCACCTCTCCCTCTGTGTGTTCTCCACAGTCGGACCAGTCGGGACTGAGGGGTGAGCCACACCACCTGTGCCAGCTGCAAGAGCCCAGGGACCCGAACGTGCTCCAGGGTCTGGGAAGACCTCATGCACCAGCATGTCAGCATCCTGCGTGACATGTAGCCGACCCTGGCGCAAAAGATCCGTGAGGACGCTGAGTGGCGGGACCATGCCTCGGGACCAGCTCATGCAGCAGTGTGATAGCATGTGTGCTGTCATGAGGGAAATGATGGCACACCCGCCTGCTGTCGCTGCTCCTGCCTACCACCCTCCTGCCCTCCCTGCTATGCCCATTCTCCCTCCCCTGAATCCCTGCAATGCCTCTGCTCCTTCTCCAAGCAATCCCCATGCCCCCTCCCCCTGCCCCCCCGCCATCCCTGACGCCGCTCCAGCCCGCCCTCCTACCCACCGCTCTGTGTTCCCTGGACCCACCCAACCCCAACTCCGACGAGGTCCCTGCACCCGAGGTGGCACATCTAGCCACCCCACACACTACTCCGAGACCCCCTCCCCTCCAGGTTATGAGCTCCCCCTTCCCCTCCCCAGCTTTTTGTAATGAAAGATCAATACACAGTTTGTTTTGTTGAAAACCAAACAGGTGTGTTTATTGAGAGGTCAGGGAAGGGGCAAAGGGAGGGACTGTGGTGGAAAAGGGATGGGGCAGCAAGCCAGAGGCCCTGGAGAGAGCCCCACCACTCCATGACCAGCCGGTCCCACCAGTTGGAACTGGTGTTGAGCCTCCAGAAATACCTCTCCACTGTGGGGTGCTGTTGCCAGAGTGTAGCTCTGGCACCAAGAGAAGAGCTGTGCCAGAGATGGATGGCATGTTGGCTGGAGAAAAGTCATTGCCAGAGCAGCCAAGGAACACATTCTTCACTGCTACCAGTGCCTCCTCTTAAACATGAGCAGAACTTAGAGATTCTCTCCCATTTCATTACCCCTCACAGGGGATAACACTGGGGATCCCTGGAGACACTGCTTGCCTTCTCCACAGGTGAATTCTGCCTCTCCCAGACGTATTCTTATTTCTCAATTGGCCCTCTGCCTGGTGATGTCCAGGTGCCCATCTGCAGGATAGATAGAGTTATACTCATTTGGATTTGTCAAGTGCAGTGCGGTCTACAGAGAAATGCCTTTTAACAGCCAAGAATCATTATTCTTATTAGAAAGAGAAGACTCTGTGTAAGCTCAAAACCTTGTCTTGCTTCCTCAGCAAAACTTGGTCAATAAAAGATGTTACTTCATCCATCCTGTCTCTCTAATTTCCCGGGAACAACTCAGTGACAAAAACACCGCAAGCAACATATTCTTATTCCAGCATTTCTCATACTTGACTTTCTGATTAAGAAGCAACAGCCATAAGATGATGTGTTCTCCCCATGTGTAAATGAGCAAGGTGTTTCTACAGATGTAAATCGCAGAGGTAAAAAAGCTCAAGTAGGAAGCTTTATTAAAAGGAAATAGGAAACCATGCCCAGCTCTGCTCCTAAGTACAGAGTGTACAAAGCCTTGTGTTTCTGGAACTGTATTGGAGTCAAAAGCCTACTGGTTCCAAACTCGTGCCAACAAAGTAGGTGTAAGTAATTTGGAGTGTAACACTTTTGAAAGGAGTTCTAAGTATACTTCAGGCTATTAAGTACTACAACTGTGAAGGAAATAAAATCTTTGGTGATCATTTTCAATAACTGTCATGGGAATTTATAAAACAAGAGTTTCACATTTAAGCACAATGTTATGTTTACGTGTAACAGCTTGGAAATTCGCAGAAAATGACTAATAAAATGTACTGTTTCTTTACTTATATTAATGAATTCATTAGATATTTAAAATAAATCCTGGAATGTTTTTTTAAAAGCCTGATGCTGACATATATTACCTTGTAATAAATTACCAGTTCTTATTCTTCCCAGACATCAGCGGTAGGTCTCAGCTATAAGAATGGTAAATGATAATAAGAATAAGAAAAAGAAAGATAAATTTTAATAAGAATGATAAAGAATAACAAGAATGATAAATGTTAATACCAAATAGTATGAAGATTACACTTATGGTAGTCAGAATTCAACTTTTTAGGTAACAACTGCTATTTTAATGTGGAAATATAAGAGAATTGTATGTTAATATAATATGGGACATCCCAAAGAATGGCAGCATCCCATGCTATATGTTATAAAACTAAATGAAAAATATGTTTACACAATATCATTGCCGTAAGAGATCAGAAACAAAGACATAACACATACTGTATTTTATACACTGTGCAAAGCCACAGCTATTCCCCGTGGGCCCCAAGCTACTGGCAGATAGTGTTAGCTTCAGAGGCTCACAGTGGCCCTCCACACGGTGTCTTTCTCTGCACTACAAACAGGGACCACAGCTTACTGAGCCACAGTAATTTGTAAGGTCGGGGGTAAACTCCCCTCTGGAGTCCTGATCTCCTTTCTCAGGGGTGGATCTTTGTGGTGTCAGGGAGATTGAGAGGGAACCCGGGCCCGCACACTACTCTGGGTTCTGGCTTGGGGGGACCCTAGGGCAGTGACAACAGGCAGGGTTACTGCCCCTCTCAATATGGCAACTTTTCCCTGAGCCACTCCCCCAAACAATCCCTCCCAGCACCTTCCCTTTGTTGACCTGCACTTCAGTCCTCCACTCACCCCCACATAGCTCCTGCACACAGCACTTCCTGCCCTTCACTCTTTTCCTTCCCGCTTCCTTGCCTGGGGGAGACCTTTTAAAGCAGCACCACAGGCCTTAATTGGCTGCAGGTGTCTAATTAGATTGTAGCTTCTATCAAGTCCTAACTGATCCCAGGTGCCTGCCTGATTATGCTGGACTTAAGCTTGGACTTCCCCCCCCCTCAGGAAAGAAAAAGCTCCCAAGCTCACCCAAGCTCCAGCATGTCTTCCATCCACCAGTGTGTGGCAGATGGCTGGTCTGGGTCTGTCACAACATGTTGTTCCAAACAAATGCCCACAACTTCAACACATTCCATAAGCTTGTAATATAACACAATCGGCCAGAAACATTATTTTCCCATGATCCTGCAAGAAAACATGTTCATTCTGGAATCTTTTTTGCCTCTTGTCTGCAACACCCAAGAAGCAAGTTGGACTTAAATGAGACCCAGTAAGGGCACATCTATGCTATGCAGAAGACCTATGCTCCAGAGGTCCATGTTCAGGCATTCGATTCAGCAGATCAAGTAACTAAGACTCTGAGCAGAGGGGAGGAAATGAGGGTCGTGGAGGACCCACGGGGACACACACATCAAAGAACGGTCCCTACTGCACGGAGTGAGTAACTTCCTTTTCTTCTTTGGGTGATGTCCCTGTGGGTGCGCCACATAAGGTGACTACAAAGCAGTACCTGACCTGGATGGTGGGAATCGGAGTCACTGCTTAGTGACTGTGGATAATACCACAGTAGCCACTGCTGAGTCTGCCGCCAGTTGCAGCATTATGGCACAGTGCCTAGTGAAGGTGTCGTCTGTGGAAGCTGCAGTGGCACGAGTGGAATGTGCCTTCGGTGGAACTGAAAAAGGTCTGTTCCAGAGTGCATGGCATTGCAGGATGCAGGATGAATCCCATTTGGAAATGTGTTGCACTGAAATAGGCAAGCCCTTCGAATGTGGTGCGATGGAGATGAAGAGACGCGGAGACTTTCGGAATGGTTGTGTTCTAGCTATATAAAAGTCCAGAGCTCGTTGGATGTCGAGTGTATGGAGCATAGCATCCCTGGGAGATGCATGAGGCTTAGGAAAAATGCTGGTAGTACTATTGGCTCGTTGATATGGAAGGCTGTACTAACTTTGGGTAGGAACGTTGGATGTGGTCTTAAGGTCACTTTGGCCTTGGTGAAGATTATATATGGTGGGCCCACCATAAGGGCTCCTATTTCACTAACTCTCCTCGCGGAGATGATGGCTGTCAAAAATAACACCTTCATTAGTAGAAATGGGAGTGGACAAGTGGTCAAAGGATCAAAGGGAGGCCTCATGAGACAGTCCAAGACTTAGTTCAGATCCCAGACTGGCACCCTAATCGGAGGGTAGAGGTTGTGGAGGCCCTTCAGAAATCTTTTTGTTATGGGTTGTGCAAAGAGAGAGGAGCCATCAATCCATTCGTGAAGAGCTGATATTGCTGCAAGGTGTATCTTCACAGAGGAGATTGATAGGCCTCCAGTTTTAAGATGATACAGATAATCGAGGATCTGGTGGAGCGGTGCATTGTGTGGGTCAGTGTGAGTCTGCTGACACAAGGCAGCGAATCTCTTTCATTTTGGCAGGTAGGAAGTCCTAGTTGATGGTCTAACTTTGTAGAAGGATTGATTTCACTTGTTCTGAGCATAGGGATTCTGCTCCGTGGAACCAGACAGGAGCCACGCAAGCAGGTGGAAGGTATGAGGTTTGGGGTGGAGCAGTTTGCCCCCATCCTGGGATAGGATATTGTGATGGGATGGGAGACAATATGGCGTGGCTATGGACATTGCGTGTAAGCACGGGAACAGAGTTTGTCTGGCCCAGGATGGGGCTATCAGTATGACCAGAGCGCTGTCCGTTTCAATCTTCCGTAGAATTCTAGGGATGAGTGGAATGGGGGGGGGGGGGAGGCATAATGCAGCAGCTTGTTCAAGCTGATGAGAAATGCATTGCCCTGAGATCCCCTGCCCGGTCCGGCTCTTGAACACAATTGGAGGTACTTGGTGTTTCTGGGAGTCACAAAAAGGTACATGGTGGGACTCCCCAGTTCCAAAGGATGGAAGAAAGTACTGCAAGATGTAGTTCCCACTTGTGGTCGATAGTAAAATTGTGACTCAGAGCGTCCGCCCAGACGTTGTTCACCCCAGGTAAGTATGAGGCTTTGAGGGTGATCCCGTGGTGGATGCACCAGTTCCAGAGGCAGATCGCCTCAGAACAGAGTGATAGGGAGCGAGCCCCTCTCCGCCTGTTTATAACCCTGCCTGATTGTCATATTATTTGGAAAGTACACGAACAGTCTGGTTGGCGATGATGGTAAGAAAGTTGTTGCACGTGTTCCTCATGGCCCTGAGCTCGAGGAGGTTGATGTGTAGCGAGGACTCGTGTAGTGACCATCTGCCCTGGACTGTGTGTTGACGCAGGTGTGCACCCCAGCCCACGAGAGAGACATTGGTGCTAATATGCATGGATGGTTTGGGCTGGTGGAAAAGTACATGTAAGCAAGTCTAGCACCTTCTTGGGGACTGTGACTTGTTTGTGCAGGGGATGATGAGCGGGCTTGTAAACTGATGCTAAGCACTGTTGTAGGGCTCTGAAATGGAGGTACACATACTGCACAACGTAAGTAGCGGCAGCCATGTGGCCCATTACCTGGAGGCAGGTAAGTACCATGGTGGTAGGAGTTGCGGTCAATAGACGAGATCGCATAGGGCTGTGAATCGGTGAAGTGGCAGTCAACAAATCAAGGTGGGCCCCAATGAACTCTATGCCCTGTGCGAGCTGTAGGGTTTATTTCTGTTCATTTATTAGGAGGCCCAGATGACTGAAGATCCACTTGGTTAGTCACTGCCTGGGATCAACCTTTTATAAGGCAGTCATCTAAGTATGGAAAGATCACGATGCCTTGCTGTCGGAGACAGGCTGTGACTACAACCAGGACCTTTGAGAAAACCCTGGAGGGTGGAAGACAGCCCAAATGGCAGGACTCTGTACTGGTAGTAGTCATCACCCGTAGTAAATCGAAGGCATCATCTGTGTGACAGGTGTATGATGAAGTGGAAATATGCATTCTGAAGGTCGAGGACTGTGAACCAATCCCCTTTGTCCAGAGCCGGTATAATCAAGGCCAGTGTTATCATCTTGAGTCGTTGCTTCCTCAAGAATTTGTTTAGCTTGTGGAGATCTAGTATGGGTTTCCAACATCCTGTGTGCTTCTGTGTTAGAAAATACTTGGAATAGAAACCTCTCTCCCGAAAGGCATCTGGGATCCTCTCTATCACTTCCAAGTGCAGGAGACGATCAATATCGAAGAGGATGACTTATCCTGTGTGGATGATTTCTAAGATCCACTGATCTGATGGTGAAAGGGACAAAGTCTGTTGGTATAGAGATGGTACTGGCTTGTTGGCAAAGGATGAACTGGGAGGTTGGGCAAGCCCTCGATCAAATCTTCAGATTTGCTGCTTTGCTGCCTGGGAACCGGAGGAGCAAGTTTGAGGTGGACACTTCCTCTGGGATCATTGTCTAGCACAATTGTAGTTGTACAGCTTTTGTTGAGTGCGATTATAGTAGCTGTCACTGTTTTTGTTGTATGGGGTATAACGCTTTTGGCATATACATGCCGAGCGTACGAAGGGTAGTGCAGGAGTCCTTGCTGCTATACAGGACTTCATCAGTACTAGCTGCAAAAAGTTTGCGCTAATCAAGTGGAAGGTCCTCCACTTTCAACTGGAGTTCCTTGGGTACCCCAGCTGATAGGAGCTAAGAGACCCTTCTCATCACCACAGCTGTGGCTGTTGCCCTGGCTGCCATGTCAGCTACGTCTGTTGAGGAGAGAAGGGCTGTATGAGCAATAGTATGCCCTTCATGGATGACTGATCTGAGCATGGGCCTTTTGGAATCTGGTAGATGTTCCATGAGCTTGGTCAGTTTGGAATAGTTATTGAAGCCATGATTTGCTAGCAATGCTGAGTAGTTAGTAATTCTTAGTGGTAGTGTGGCCGAAGAATACACCTTTCTTCCGAATAGGGCTAATTTTGTAACTACTGCTGGTCTGGCTCGAGGGGCCTCTGCACGTTGATTAGCAGCATCCACAACGAGAGTTTGGTTGTGGATGTGAAAAAAGGAAGTCTAAGTCTTTTTGTGGCACCAAGTACTTCCTGTTGGCCTTTTTACATGTTGGTTGAAATGAAGCAGGAGTTTGCCAAATTTAATCCGAGACCTCCATGATAGCCTCATCAATGGGCAGCACGATTCTTCCTTGTGAAGAAGGGTGGATATTTCTCAGGAATTGATGTTGCTTCTCCTTGACTTTGTGGAGCTAGACATCTTAGCTGGTTGCCACCCTCTTAAACAGGTCTTGGAATTGTTTTAGATCAGGACTACTCAACACGCAGCCCGCGGGCCACATGCAGCCCACCACCCATATGTTTGTGGCCCACAGTGTGGTTTGGGTTTATGCAGGGCTCAACACATGGCCCACGGGTGGGATCCTTTGAACATGGCCTCCAACGGGAACACACTCCACAAAGGCAAGTCAATATAATGATCTTCTGTTGATATGCATTTAGTAGTTAAATTCCTGGACTGTCATTGCTCATTAAAAGTGCTGTCATATGGGTGGAAATCAGGTAAATATTGCATTTTATTAATATCAGCAGAACTGACTTAAATGGGGCCTGCGTGTTACGTAGTCTTGCCTTAATCTTTGTATTCATGCCTGTCAGTGTGTAAGAAGCTATTTGAATATATATTTGCATGTACATGCAATCACACTTAAGTTGCGGTCCTCAGCATGCGCTGTGAGTATCACTGTGGCTCCGGGACTTCCAAAGTTGAGTAGCCCTGGTTTAGATTGTCTGTCGGGTGAGTATTGTCTGGTATTACAGTTTCATCAGGGTATAATGAAGAGTTATCAGGAGGGAATTCTGTGTGGTCCTGTAACTCAGTGTGTTCATCGGGGAGCTGACCGTCCTCTTCTTCAGAGTCCACGGAGGTTGGCATAGTGAGAGAGGGCGAGGGTGCAAGAAGTTCCTCATCAGGGTAGATGGTGCAGTAGAGCGTTTTCTCCATGGACCCCAGTGGTCCTATGGTAACCTGCAGGGAGGGTCGTGGGGTGGTGGGTATGGCCACTCTGAGTACCAAGGAGAGTATCATGGTAGTAGTAAGGCTGATGAGAGGTAGTGGAGGACGAGTGCTGTGATGAAAAAACACTGCGCTGATTGTGTTGGCCAAGCCAGCATGTTCAGAGAGTACAGGAGACCTCACATAGCATGGGGAAACACACGGTGAGAACTGCAACGGGGAAACCTCTCTTGAGGGAGGAGGTGAAACAGCCTGCCTGCTGCTTGTGTCTGCCTGGCTGTCATGTACCAGTGCTGGAGCCTCCATTGGGGGTGGCATCAAGTCAGGAGCTGAGGTGCTCATATTTGACGGCAGTCCCTTGTGCTTGTTTGCTGGCGGCACGGATCTCGGTGTTGTATCTCTTAGTAACGCTGGCACTGGCGCGAGAACTCTCCGGTGCCAATGCAGCTCTTCTCAGCACTGGGGCTGAGAGCGGTACGGTGGTTGCGATGCTGGTTTGAGCCCCTGATTCCCCAGTGCCGGGAGTATTCATCTTGTCCCCTCCAGCCACTCTAGGGGATAGAACTGAGGGCAAGTATTCAGAGGAGGACAGCACCTTCTTAGTCGCTCATGGGGCAACGGTGAAGCAGCTCTCTTTCTGGGAGCCTGACCTGCTGGCAGGGAGGCTTGAGAGTCCTCAGGCTGAATTGCCTTCTCAAATAAAATCATTCAGAGCCGGAGCCCCCTACCCTTCCTGGCTCTCGCTGTGAGACCATGGCACAGTTTGCATTTCTGGGACACATGAGCTTCCCCCAACCAGTGGATACAGTCCTGATGTTTGTCCAAGAACGGTATCAGCTCTTGGAACCACTGACATTTTTTAAAGCCGGAGTAACCCGGCATTGGGCCGCCTGAGAGGGTCGTAAGGGTGAGAGAGGCAACCTGCATCTGTTTCATTGTTGCGTGGCTCTCCAAAGCTTGCCTCCCTGCTTTTTTGTTATTATTGTTGCTCTCTCTTTTCTGAGGGGGGGAGTGAGGGAGTGCAGTGGAGTCTCTGGCTGCCTGAGGAGCAGGTGCCAGGACAAGTGGCGGCTCTGTGAGGAGCTGACAGGAAAAAAAAAATTTTTTTAAAGGAATGAGGAGGGAGTGGTCAAAGAAGAACAAGAACTGGAAAAAAAAGAGAGAGAAAGCTGACAGGTTTTTCTCTCTGAGGAGAACTGTTGAGAACGAAGAGCTCTGTCTGTGACCGAGGATGGCAGAGGAGGAACTGAAGCGGGGGAGGGGAGGGCCGGGCTGCCTGCGCAAGGCGCCTAACTGAACTCAGCATGAGGCTCCCCTTGCGCATGCAGGGCCCGCAGACAACTGCTGAAAAAAAGGTCCACTCTGTGGCTCCAGGACATCCCTACAACTTATGTGGAGCACCTATGGGGACATCACCCAAAGAAGGAACATGATTTAAGATACATCAGCTCCAGCTATGTAATTACCGTAGTTGGAATCTGCTTATATCGACCTTCTACTATAGTATAGATTCATTTGTAACCAGAATCTCCAACAATCCCTTTTCTATGTAAAGAACTGGACACTAACACAGGGCAACCACAATCTGTTCTTGATGTTAAAACATAACCCCTGTCAATTAGGGATGTTAAATTGTGGTTAATTGACTAGTCGAGTAGTTGATAGAATTTCCATCGACTACTCGACTCGTCGCACTTCTGCATTCCTCCTTTGAAATGTACAAGAGCTCCCGCTGGGGCACCACTGGGGCACTTGTATATTCCAAAGGAGGAATGCAGAACTCCGCGCATAGCCCAGGGCCAGTGGGAAGTCCCGCTGACTCCGGGCTGCACGTGGGTGCCTGCTTTGAAATGCACAAGAGTTCCCAGTGGGGGCTCTTGTGCATTTCAAAGCTATGGAGCCCAGGGTCAGCAGGGGACTTGGGCTCCATGCTGCACTGAATGCCACACAGAGCCCGTGGTCAGCAGAACCCGGGATCATCTGGGGCCTCCCCAGCTGACACCGGGTTCTGAGGAAATGCCGCGCACAGCCCGGAATCTGCTGGGGAGACCCCAGCTGATCCTGGGCTCCACAGCTGCCCCTTTGAGATCCTGGCTCAGCTGTGCAGCACTGCCACTTTGAAGTACCCTTCCCCCCCCCTTTGCTGCCTCTATCTCATAGGGGGGGAGGAATTAACTAGTCGACAGACTATCCGATAGGCAAATGCTTATCAGATAGTTGACTAGTCCTTAACATCCCTACTGTGGACTGAACTTTGGGGCACCTCACTGTCAATCTTTTGACATATTGAAAATTGACCATTTACTCCTACTCTTTTTCTTAGCAAGTTTTTGATCAATGATAGAACATTAAGTCTCACCTTATCACTATCAAGTTGCCTTGTCTGGACTAAGTCTCTTCACAAGAAAGAAGTTTTTGTAATGCTAAAAAATTGCATCTTGTTCTTTACCCAATATTTTGTTGACCTGTTTACAGAGACTTCTACGAGAGTAAAGAAGCATGAATTTTCTTTACAGAAGCCAAGCATGTTAGTCTCTCATAAGTTTTTCTAAGTGTTTCATCATTAACATTTAAATTATAATTTCAACCAGTTTTATTATAATTGATGAATACAGATGTGATTTCTTGTAGTGAGGGATGGTATGGATGGGAGAAGGACCTGCCAAAAACACTTCCACCTTGTGTGGCAAAACACAGGGCTGGAACTGGATATATTTCTGCAAAAGCTTCCCGTCTTATGTTCTTCTACTCTTCACAGATGAAGCCAGAGTACACTGACTAAATAGTTCACAGGTTTTTCCTTGCAACTTCAGATGGTATAATTATGAGTCCTACACTTTCCAACTCTGCAGAAACTAATACAGTAATTTTAGTTGACCAGCAGATACTTATATCTACCTTACTTCTGTCCTTGAGGTCAAAGGATTGCATTTAATTTTCTTTTTTATCTTAAAATATTTAATTTCATGAACATTTTTAGATCCCATAATGAACTATGTTGATATAATTTAATAAATAACACATGGTTACTAAAATTTAAAGGACATTATAGTTCTAATTCTGTTAAATAATATTGACAAAATATACAAAGAAAGTTAATAAACAAAATCCAAGAGTTGTGCCCAATTTATTTAAAAACATTTTTTGTAACTTGTAACTAAATAGACTTATTGTAAAGAGTAAAAATTAAGTCTGCAGAGACTTGGCAAAAAAATGTCCTTTTACTTGTAAACATTGTTCATTGTTCATTCACCATTGTTTCTGAAATGGAAAGTCAGCCAGGTCTTTAAAAAGTCAGGCTCAGTTTTTTAAAAGAAAAAATGAAAATTAATGACTTAAGAATTCAATTCAAAAAGTTAAAATCTATAATAATAAAAATTGCAGATTTCATTATACTTGAAACTCATTCTTTGGTTTCCTTCATGCAATTGCCACTTGCTGTCACTTTTCAAACATAAATTTATATCCCAAAATGGGATAAAATCAGATTTTAAAAATATTATAAACTCAGAAAATCAGAGACAACAGGATGAAGCCAAGTGAAGAAAATGATCAACCAGAGGCTAACCAAGAATTAAAGCAGAAAAACACAATCCTCTCCCTGTGCAAACATTTAAAAGAACTCTCTCAGGTCAATTATCATCTAAATGCTAGGTTTTTAGAAGAGCGGGAGGGAAATAAGTTTTTAAAAGAACTGGGACCAAGAGACATGTCTCTCTAGGTTTTCAAAATGTTTCTATAACTATTTTCTTAAAGTTTCAATAGAAACATTTGATACAAATATTTCCCCACAGTGTAAATCAAACATTGCAGCTTTGTGTTGCTGCATAATATCCAAACAGTGATACTAACTAGAAATAAAAATGAAACTAGATAATCTATTTTCATTGTCCAGGCTAAAAGAAAGTAGAATAAAAGGGTTATGCTATTATTTTTTTCACCATTTTAAATGCTCTTAAGTGTTATTTGTAACATAAAACAAATTTCCTTTCCTAAGAAATCAAATCAGATATTCAACTGGAAGTCAATGAAGATATGCCAATTTACACCAAATGGTGACATACCCCTGGATTTTTAAAACTGATAGTGTCTCAACATTATTTACCATTGCTGTGCATTAATTGTTTTTACTATTGTTAATTGAGGTGTCCAGACACAATAATCATGAGCTCAGCATACTGAATTGCCACTACGAACGTCTCTAGTCACTGGGCCAGAAGTTTCCATGTAGCCGTCTTCATATCCTTTAAACTTCCACATCTAGCTTATAGCAGATTTAGGACTTGTCTCCACTGTGTGGTGGATCGATGCTGCAGCAATCGATACACAAGCAGCCCCCAATTTATTACATCTGCTTAGACACGATAAATCTCTTCTGTCGATGCGGGTACTCTCCCAGGATGAGAAGAGTAGCCAGCATCAATGGGAGAGCAGCCTCTGCCAACCTTAGACGTACCGTTGCCGCGGTAGGTCTGTCAACGGTAGCTATGCTATTTGCACAGCTGAAGGCACAGATTAGCAGACATGGGGCTGCAGACAGGGGAGTCTGAGAGGGACCGCAAGAGATCCCGCCGCTGAACAGGCTACCTGGTGAGAGTGGGAATACTCACTTTTGGTGTGAGTGAGTTTGCTTGACTGATTGAATTTTGTTTGTTGAATTCTGATTCTGATTTTAGGTGACTGCAGTTTCAGCTGCTGTGGCAGTTGGGACCGAGTGCCTGACCTTTTGTTCCCTTAATTGCTCTCTTGATTGCATCTGGTCAGCCTTCCCCTCTGAGTCACGAGGGGGCAGGCCTGGCCTAGGCAAGCAGGCTTTAAAAGCCAGAGGCAGAGTAACCAGGGAGCGAAAGTGGACAGGGGGCTGCAGACAGGGGAGTCTGAGAGGGAGTTTGACAGAGGGAGGCCTACTATGGTCAGGAAGACCCACAACATCTGTGCCAGCACTGCTTCTGTCTCCTCCACCTGCGCCTCTAGCCAGACAGAGCGCCTGAGCATGGATGCCTCTCCCCAGATCCTGGTGTGGTTTTGCAGGGACTGTGGCTTGCAATTCCCACTTACTGATATCCCGGCTGGGGCGATCATCCAATGCGACAGGTGCCTGCTGGTGGAATCTCTCAGGCAGCAGGTGGGAGAGCTACAGGAGGAGGTGGCTAGGCTGAGGAGCACCCGAATCCACGAGCAATTCCTGGACCGTGTTCATGAGGAGACAGCTGAGGCAGCTGTCCCAGTACACAGGACTGCTGACACACCACTGGTGGAGGAGGAGATGGCTCAGGGTGGACACTGGCAGCTGGTTACTTCTGGCAGCAGGCAGTGCTCTACCCCTGCTCCAAACCCTCCCTCCGTGGTACTAGGAAACCATTATGCTCTTCTTTGTACAAGAGATAAGCAATAATCCCCTACAACAGAGGAGGAGAAGCCTCGTATCCCCAAGGCGGGGAGGTCTGCTGCCACCACTGTGAATAGGAAAAGTAGGGTAGTGGTGATCCGAGACTCCCTTCTGAGGGGGACGGAAGTGCCCATCTGTCGCCCTGACATGTCATCTCGGGAGGTATGCTGTCTGCCGGGGTCCCGTATCCGAGATGTTACGGAGGCATTGTCCAGGATTATCTGGCCCTCTGACTACTACCCCATGCTACTCATCCATGTGGGCGCAAATGATGCTGTGAGGTGTGACACTGAGCGGATCAAGAGTGACTACACGGCTCTGGGAGTACGGGTGGTATTCTCTTTGATCCTTCCTGTCGAAGGTAGGGGCCCAGGCAGAGACAGGTGCATCCTGGAGGTGAATGCCTGGCTGCGAAGATGGTGTCACCAGGAGGGCTTTGGCTTCCTCGACCACAGGATGCTATTCCAGGAAGGACGGCGAGGCAGAGATGGCGTTCACCTTTCGAGGAGGGGGAAGACCCTATTTGGACACAGACTGGCTAACCTAGTGAGGAGGGCTTTAAACTAGGTTCGACGGGGACAGGTGAGCAAAGCCCACAGGTAAGTGGAGAACATGGAGACCTGGGAGATGAGTCGGAAATGGGAGGGAGTGTGGGCTATAATGGCAGAGAGAAAGGAGGGTCAGGGCAAAACTGGGAGGCAAGGTCAAATCAGTATCTTAGATGCCTATATACAAATGCGAGAAGTATGGGTAATAAGCAGGAAGAACTGGAAGTGCGAATAAATAAGTACAATTATGACATTGTTGGCATCACAGAAACTTGGTGGGATAATACACATAACTGGAATGTTTGTATAGAAGGGTACAGCTTGCTCAGGAAGGATAGATAGGGAAAAAAGGGAGGAGGTGTTGCCTTATATATTAAAAATGAACACACTTGGAGTGAGGTGGAGATGGACATAGGAGACGGAAGTGTTGAGAGTCTCTGGGTTAGGCTAAAAGGGATTAAAAACAAGGGTGATGTCATGCTAGGAGTCTACTACAGGCCACCTACCCAGGTGGAAGAAGTGGATGAGGCTTTTTTTAAACAACTAACAATATCATCCAAAGCCCAAGATCTGGTGGTGATGAGGGACTTCAACTATCCAGATATATGTTGGGAAAATAACACAGCGGGGCACAGACTATCCAATAAGTTCTTGGATTGCATTTCAGAAGATTGAAAAAGCTACCGGGGGGGAGGGGGGGGGGAGCTGTTCTAGATTTGATCCTAACAAATAGGGAGGAACTGATTGAGAATTTGAAAGTGGAAGGCAGCTTGGGTGAAAGTGATCATGAAATCATGGAGTTCACAATTCTAAGGAAGGGTAGAAGGGAGAACAGCAAAATAGAGACAATGGATTTCAGGAAGGCGGATTTTGGTAAGCTCAGAGAGCTGATAGGTAAGGTTCCATGGGAATCAAGACTGAGGGGAAAAACAGCTGAGGAGAGCTGGCAGTTTTTCAAAGGGACATTATTAAGGGCCCAAAAGGAAGCTATTCCGCTGTGTCGGAAAGATAGAAAATATGGCAAAAGACCTCCTTGGCTTAACCACGAGATCTTGCATGATCTAAAAATAAAAAAAGAGTCATATAAAAAATGGAAAGTAGGACAAATTACAAAGGATGAATATAGGCAAACAATACAGGAATGCAGGGGCAAGATTAGAAAGGCAAAGGCACAAAATGAGCTCAAACAAGCTATGGGAATAAAGGGAAACAAGAAGACTTTTTATAAATGCATTAGAAGCAAGAGGAAGACCAAGGACAGGGTAGGCCCACTGGTCAGTGAGGAGGGAGAAACAGTAACAGGAAACTTGGAAATGGCAGAGATGCTTAATGATGACTTCGTTTTGGTGTTCACCGAGAAGTCTGAAGGAATGCCGAACATAGTGAATGCTAGTGGGAAGGGGGTAGGTTTAGAAGATAAAATTAAAAAAGAACAAGTTAAAAATCACTTAGAAAAGTTAGATGCCTGCAAGTCACCAAGGCCTGATGAAATGCATCCTAGAATACTCAAGGAGCTGATAGAGGAGGTATCTGAGTCTCTAGCTATCATCTTTGGAAAATCATGGGAGACAGGAAAGAGTCCAGAAGACTGGAAAGGGGCAAACATAGTGCCCATTTATAAAAAGGGAAATAAGAACAACCCAGGAAACTACAGACCAGTTAGTTTAACTTCTGTGCCAGGGAAGATAACGGAGCAAGTAATTACGGAAATCATCTGTGAACACTTGGAAGGTGGCAAGGTGATAGGGAACAGCCAGCATGGATTTGTAAAGAACAAATCATGTCAAACCAATCTGACAGCTTTCTTTGATAGGACAACGAGTCTTGTGGATAAGGGAGAAGCGGTGGATGTGGTATACCTAGACTTTCGTAAGGCGTTTGATACGGTCTCGCATGATATTCTTATCAATAAACTAGGCAAATAGAACTTAGATGGGGCTACTATAAGGTGGGTGCATAACTGGCTGGATAACCATACTCAGAGAGTAGTTATTAATGGTTCACAATCCTGCTGGAAAGGTATAACAAGTGGAGTTCCGCAGGGGTCTGTTTTGGGACCTGCTCTGTTCAATATCTTCATTAACGATTTAGATATTGGCATAGAAAGTATGTTTATTAGGTTTGCAGATACCACCAAGCTGGGAGGGGTTGCGACTAATGTGGACGATAGTGTCATAATTCAAAATGATCTGGAAAAATTGGAGAAATGGTCTGAGGTAAACAGGATGAAGTTTAATAAAGACAAATGCAAAGTGCTCCACTTTGTGAAACTGATTGTTCCTTCCTCATACAGAATGGGAAGCGACTGCCTAGGAAGGAGTATGGCAGAAAGGGATCTAGTGGTTATAGTGGACCACAAGCTGAATATGAGTCAGCAGTGTGATGCTGTTGCAAAAAAAGCAAACATGATTCTGGGATGCATTAACAGGTGTATTGTGAGGAAGACACGAGAAGTCATTCTTCCGTTCTACTCTGTGCTGATCAGGACTCAGTTGGAGTATTGTGTCCAGTTCTGGGCACCGCATTTCAAGAAGAATGTGGAGAAATTGGAGAGGGTACAAAGAAGAGCAACAAGAATGATTAAAGGTCTAGAGAACATGACCTATGACGGAAGGCTGAAAGAATTGGGTTTGTTTAGTTTAGAAAAGAGAAGATTGAGGGGGGACATGATAGCAGTTTTCAGGTATCTAAAAGGGTGTCATAAGAAGGAGGGAGAAAACCTGTTCATCTTGGCCTCTGAGGATAGAACAAGAAGCAATGGGCTTAAACTGCAGCAAGGGAGGTTTAGGTTGGACATTAGGAAAAAGTTCCCAACTGTCAGGGTGGTCAAACACTGGAATAAATTGCCCAGGGAGGTTGTGGAATCTCCATCTCTGGAGATATTTAAGAGTAGGTTAGATAAATGTCTATCAGGGATGGTCTAGACAGTATTTGGTCCTGCCATGAGGGCAGGGGACTGGACTCAATGACCTCTCGAGGTCCCTTCCAGTCCTAGTATTCTATGATTCTATGATTAAACTGATGTTGGGAGTTACTGCAGACAAGGCCTCAGTCTTTCACAATGGGCACAATGCTATGTAAGTGACATATCACAAATGACCAGGGCCAGACTAACTTTTGTGGGCCCAGGGCTACTGGATTTTTGGGGCCCCCGAATACAAGTCTTTTTCCTAATTTAAAACAAAATGATTACATCTTGCGGTGAGGGACAGAGGCTCTGGGCTGAGATCAAAATCAGTGGCCCAGAGCGCAGGAGGGGGCTCCAGGCTGGGGCAGAGGGTTGAGGTGTGAGACAGTGTTCCCTACAAGCTGTGTGTCTGTGCGGCTACTCAGGAGAGATTCAAACGCCACTTAACTGATTAGCAGAGTGCCCACAGCGAGGTCTGTTTGTCCCAATGATGCACATTCACACATGCCTCAGAATACATTAAAAATTATTCTCCACGTGGATGGAAAAAATCCGCAAATGGACAGAAAACACTGAAGGGAACATTGGTGTGGGAGGGCGGGAGGGCTCCTGACTGGGGTGTGGGATGTGGTGTTGGGTTGGGCCAAGGGGTTTGTAGTGTGGGAGCTGGTTCAGGGCAGGAGGTTGGAGTGGGAGGTGTGGATTCTGGGCATGAGTTAGGGTATGGGAGGGGACTGAGGGCTGGGGCAGGCAGTTGGGGTGTGGGAGGAGTTGTGGGACTCTTACCCAGGGCCGCTGCCATTTGATAGTGCAGTGGGCTTTTCAAAAAGTCCTCGTGTGTCCTCATGCCATCCCGGGGTACCACAAACCCCGCCCCCCGATGGCTTCGATCAGAGATGAGGAGGAGGATGCTTGTCCTAATGGGACCCCTTCTAGCAGCAACCCCCAGGTTGCTGATTTTCCATCTCCTCCTCAACCAGTTAGGTGGCATGCCAGGGAGCCTGTGGGGAAGTGTGGCAGATGGACTAAATGGAAGAAGACGGTAGTTGAGATAATAGAGGAAATAGTGGGATATTGACTATCTCTTCTTATAATATTGTGTAATATTAATTTAAAAGGGAGGGCAAGGTAAAAAATGTCTCGTTAACGCAACATTCTGTAGCATACTACTTGTCTGAAATTAACCACCTACTAATTTTCTGGTCATGTTACATATAAACAGACTTTTTAAGGGTTTGATTGAGTATTTTTAATTGTATGGCAAACCGTGTGTGTGAAAATAGTTCACGTCAAGGTTATTTGCACACTATTCATTTCATCCACATTTCGGATTGTCACTAGCATGGCTGGATTAATACAGGGACTTTAGGGGCTGCAGTCCAGGACTCTGGATAAGGAGGGCCCCACAAAAAGATCTCTGGGACCCCAAAAGTCCAGCCTCTCTTAGCCTCGGTCTGTGGGTTGCAGCCTCCCTTAGCCTAGGTCTGTGGGTTGCAGCCACTAAAGCCCCAGGCAGGGGCAGCAGCTCCGTATGATGCCATTGCTCCCCACTTGGCTGGAGCGTCAAGCACCAGACCATGGCAATCAGGGAAACTCCATCTTCTTGCTCCCCTGCCCCACACCTGCAGGCACTGCTCCTGCAGCTCCCATTGGCTGGGAATTGCAGCCAATGGGAGCTGCAGGGGCAGTGCTTCTAGATGATGGCTGTGTGTAAACTGCCTGCCCCCACTCTGGCACCACAGACTGCTTGGCTATGGAGACTGACTATACTTATGATGATTCAGCTACTGAACACAGTAGCACTGGGCAGGCCAGGGAGTCTGAGACCGCAGCACCCGCTGAGACCCCCATCTGCAGTGCCTATGATGTATACGGGGCTTGAGCTGAAGGTAAGAAGGCCGGTTCCAACGTGGATGCTGCCCAGCAACCAAGAAGGGGGTGAGTGAGGACTCCTGTCGGAGCGGCACTGATTGTTCATGAGGCAGAGCATCTAGACCAGCCTCCCAGTGACCAACAATGGCCAGGAGCCACAGACTGGCAGTGCCATGAAAGTGAGCAGAACCATGAGATCTACACCTAGCTCCTGGCAAGCCATGTTTCAAGCCACCAATAGTCCTTCTGCCCTCCAGAGACGGTACCAGGCTTTGTGTCAGTGATGCATGGTGAGACATTCCTGATGAGAAGAAACGCTGCTGAAGAGGGGACGAAGTGGTGCAAACGTGGGCTTTTCTCCACAATGGGCCCAGTTACCATCAGTAGGATGGCAATGGTATGGAGAGAATTTCCTGAGTCTCCTGAAGAGCTTCCAGTGTTAGGGGGGAGAGCACCGCTCAGATCAGGTTCTGGAGGTCGATGGGGCTGCAGCTGCAGGATCTGAACCAGCTGCCAGTTGGGCCTTGTCCATTCATGGACCCAGAGATCTACTTCTGACTTGCTTCTTGGGTTTCTTAGCTGGAGCCAAGGACAGGGAACGATGCGGGAGGGTAGCAGTAGTGTGCTGCACCCCAAAGCACTGGTGCTTAATGCTGAATCTGTGCCAAAGCCAAGGCCAACTCCATCAAGAGACACTTCAAATGAATGTCCCTGTCCTTCTTGGCGTGTGATCAAAAGGACTTGCAGATGTGGCACTTCTCACTCATGTGTACCTCTCCTAAGCACTGCAAACAGTTGCCGTGAAGGTCGCTAACTGGCATAGGTCTGCGGCAACTAAAGCCTGGGGTATGCCCCATCCCCAAGGCTATGTCCCTTTGGCAACGTCTACACAGCAACATCATTATTTCAAAATAACTTAGTCCTCGTCTACACAGCAGGCAGTTATTTCGAAATAATGTCAAAATACCATCGAGCTGGAGGGCTTCTGACTCCGACTCCTGTAACCCTCATTGTACGAGGAGCAAGGGAAGGCGGAGGAAGAGTACTCGATTTCTGAATAAGTGCTGTGTAGATGCTCCCAATTTCAAAATAAGCCACGCAATTGACATAGCTGCGTAGCTGATTTCGAGTTAGCCGGGCTGTGCAGACGCACCCTTGGGACCTACACTAATCTACAGCACGAATAACTTGAGGGAACTATTTACAGAACAAACCAACGGATAAGATAGGGAGACTATGTGAGCTGTAGCGCTACAGTTCCAAGCACCATCCTTGGAGGGGGGTCATATAGCGCAGCATGTTCACGCCACTCCAGGGGGCACTGAGGCCGGTCTCCTACAGATACTGCGAAGGGAAACATCTTCCAGCACCAGCACATGTGGCGAGCTCACACAGCTACACAGTATGGACATGAACAAGCAATCAAAAAAGAAAAAAAAAGCAGAGATACTAAATGCAGAAGACAAAATTCTGACTAAGGAGCTAACAAAAATGTTATGAAATGTGGGTGAAATAACAAATACCCTGAGCCTGGGAAGATAGTATCATTGTGGCATTGCAAAAAATGGCTGATCTTACACAGTGCATGAACTGGAGAAACATTGTACTATTATCAATCCTGGTTAACGTCTTGCTGAATGATAAAGAAGGTGGCATATGCATCAATTCAAGAAGAACAGATAGATTATATTGCAGACTAATATTCACTGTCACCAAATCTTTGAAAAAGATACTCCTTGGCAAAAATCCATTTTAGTCCAGAAAGCATTCTAGAGTGTTCACAAAGACACTGTGAATCTTTGCTAGGAGCTATGGGATACCAGACAAACTGATCAACATAATGAGGACTTTATATGATGGAAGTACATGTGCAGTAAGACAGAAGGCAGGCCTGAGTGGATGGTTTGATACTGTGACTGGACTTTTTCAAGGGTGTGTATTATCACCCATCTTCTTTGCACAAGCAATAGCTGGGTGATGAAATGGGTGACAAAAGACTTCATGAACAGGGTGAGATGGTTTAGTGGAGACCACCAGTTCCATCACCCTGTTGACAATGACGTTGTTTTTGTAAGTATGATATGGAATGGAATGATTGCCCATTCATCATCGGTTCAGGAGAAAGCAAATAGACATAAACCCCCCTATGATTATGAAGGCAGAGAGCTGGATAACAGATGCAGAGCTATGTAAAAGAAATCAAGCACACAGAGCAGTTTGCTGTCTGGGGAGTGTGATGCCATTTGAGGGTGGCCATGACATAGTTATTCATATGAGATCAGGAAAAGCAATGCACATCTGATCCAAGCAGGTAAAGATGAAGGTCAGCTGATTCCAGGCAATTATACTTACCAAGCTACTGTAGAGAGCAGTGACTTGGTTAACAATACCAAATTGGAGACTGCCCATTACTGATGGCTGAGGAGAATACTACACATTTCATGGAGAGACAAAAACAAACCAAATCCAAGAACAACAACAACAAATGTAAGATGAAGGGAGCTGACAGAGCAAGACATTTGTTAAAAATAACAGATGAAGGCTCAGACGGTTGGGACATGTACACCTTGGGGGGGGGGGGGGGAGGGGAAGCAAGGAAGGCCAAGGAATACAGAAGATAGGGACAGAAAATATTAAAAGCACTGGCATCACCTCAGAAGACATAGCATGAGAAACAACCAATCGTAGTTAGTGGAGGAACTGGAGTGCCTGATATATCAGTGGCACATGACAGACTAAGGTCTAGAGCAGGGGTGGGGAACCTAAGGTCCGGGGGCGGCCGCTGGGTTGTCTGGATCCAACCCCCAAGGCTCAGGGAGTCCATGCTGGTGCTCCAGCCCCACCCCCCACTGCCCCACCACAGGACTGGAGCACACAAAATCTACTAGGCTGGGCCCTCCCAAGGTCTGGTATGTGAGAGGGATGTGGGGAGGGTCTTCCTTCTTCTCAGCTGGGGGCCACGTCAGTGAGGGGAGTTTAAAAATATTTTTGCTTTTCACTTACGTCGGCCCCCGACTGATTTTTCTGTGTGTTAGCAGCCCCCGACCCAAAAAAGGTTCCCACCCTGGTCTAGGAATTAGAGTTACTTGCTGTAGTATTAAAAGTTTCTGAACAGCTGAGACTCTCCATTAAATGTTAAACTAACATGAGAAAGAAGCTAAAGGAAATGCACACACATCATGACTAAAATCTGGGTATGTGTGGGAGTTTTATATCTATTATCTTTCGAACATACCTTTCACCGAGGGAATGTAGATATTCAATGCTTTCTAACAGAACTGGCCCATAGATATGTGAAAAAATGATGTTTTAGGCTGAATGACAGATCTGGCAAAGGTACTGTTAATGCCTCTTATGGCTCTAGATGGTGCTATGTAGTCATTAAGTCAGAAACTGAAAGAAAAGGAGGACCATAACCTGGCATCATTTTGAAGCCCCGCCCCCCACTATTTACATCAGGCTGCATTAATAGCCTTCTCTTATAAAAGGGTAGATTGTCTACTTCTTGTTTTCACCATGGTCCACTGGATATAAGGCACATAGAAACAAAATGAGAAGCCTTTGAATCCATAGTTTACATGAGTCCAAACCAACATTGTCAGCTATACTCAGATCAGTCCCAGAATTCAGTCTCTATGCTCATCTTTTATTATTTCTGAGTGTATCCGTTTTTCAGTTATTTTATATCCAACTCCAGCAGATTTTACATTAGCATTTGGTGCTGGTCTTTTCCAAACTCTTTGCTCCAAGATTTTGTTCATTCTTAATCCTTATTCAGTTAATTTTTAGAGCAGTTAGAGAACATCTATAGTATTTTCATTTTATGTCCAGTTGAATACAAATTGTTCGATCATTGTTTAAGATGAGAGTTTACATTTTATGGCATCATATTTTCTCCATATAGACTCTCTGGTATCAGCCCATTGCTGATAAAATACTGTTGCTCAGTTATTTAGAAGTATATTGCTCATTTACAGAGAAAGCAATCACTGTGGAGGGAATGCTCACCAAGAAACATGCACAGATACAAAGCAACAGTGAACAAATCCAATACTTCTCCCTCCCCATAGGAGCCAAATAACCTCATATTTACTGAGCTGTATAATTCAATCAAGAGTTTCTCATTCATTTTGTTAGGGAAAGCCACTTCCCACCCACATTGATTCTGTGTGTTTCTTCTTCTACTGACCTAAACGGAACGGTCCGGGAGACTGAATTCCTTTTTCTTGTGGTTTCGCTCTTTGAGTAATCAGCCCTGTGGTATCCCTCAAATATGGAAAACAAAACAACCACAGTTACCACATAATTCAGTTTAGAGAGCCCTTTTGACATGGTAGTAAGGAGGAAAAGAATGATAAGAACCGCTAGATTCACTTTCACCCAAAAAACCTGACATCACAGCAAGCTATTACAGGCTTAACATTTGCTTCCACCCTGTCCAGTTATTTGGGTAAAGCCTCTTTTGTGATGGTCTTGTTTCTTCTGAAGAGGAAACCCTGAATTGACTTTTCTCCATAGTGAAGATGCATTTCTAGAATAAAACTAGCAGAAAACTCAAAACAAATGCTAAGAATATGGAACATACTGTGAAAGCTTCAACAGCCTCTCGCTGAAGTGCAGAATTTTGCATTCTTGACTTGTTTGTTTCAACGTCAAGAACTTAATGATGGGGGGAGATTTAAAAATGAAGCACCATTCTCAGAAATCATATCAGTGCTCCAGAAGATCACAGATCTAGACACAATAATGCACTGTATTAGACACCCCCCCCCCTCCGTGAATACACATGATGAAACATAGCCATTGTGCATTCCAGCCAGATAGGCACTGCTTGTCTGTCTCATCTCTGTAACAAGGCACAGATTGAGGATTTAGCACCACAAAAAAGCTAATCCTAATGCAAAGCAGACAATTTTGTCTTATCTTTTACCCCATCTGTTGAGAATGGCTTGTTTCCCTCACATTTATAAGCTGCAAGATCCTGTATGGAAGTGGTAACAGCCCAGACAATGTAAGGGGAGGGACACACAAAAAACCTCAAAAGCAATTTTGAACTAAGCAGTTTTTTTAGTCACTGAGACCCTGATTATTCCAAGATGCATATGCAGAGGTGAGGGATTTTTTGGTATTGATGTTTCTTAATGCGTGGGGTTTATTTTCCAGCCTATTAAACATAATCAGCTAACATATTCTCTTACAAAATTGCAACTGTCTTACAATTTTGTTGAGTTTCATTTCAGTACCTCTCTCAATGCTTTGTAATGTTTCAAACTAATGGATGAGATTTTTTTATGCGTGAGTAACATTACCATAGTTACCAACACAATAGTTACATCAGGTAACAATTTGTTGCTGAAGATGGCAAAGAGAGGTATCCAAATAACTGACCTCGGGATATATAGGCATAGGCAAATGGCTCATTTGGACACATTCCTCTCTCAATTAAGTAACGTTTGTGACTTGACTCAATCAGGACTAACACCCACACTCTTCTGGTAAGTAACACCAGCCCACCAAAAGTCAAAGAACTTTGCCTAATGAACAAACCTCTCCAGTCAAGATGCAAACTTCCAACAAGGAAATAGTTAAGCTCTGAAAATGAGACCATGTTATGACCTTTTTTAAAGTCTTCGTTAGGTAGTTAAAATAGCAAAAAACCCTAAATGTCTGAATAATACTTCTCTACATAAGGGATTTATCGGTAATTTCGGTTTTGAACTTATGCATCCATTTGTGTCTTTTGCTGATGCTTTCTTTTTTTTCATAATTGATAAAATGCCCTTACAACAGATCATTTTTATTTCACAGCCCAGAAAGAAATCAACTGTCATCTCAACAATGACTCTGAAATCTTTATCCATACCTGAAGTGTCCTTTCACTTAAATCTATTTCCACATCAACAGTAAGCTCAAATAATTATTCAGATAAGCCCAGTCATTATGGCAAGTGAAGTGTAAAAATATAATTAGGAGAGCCAATAAACAATTTGAAGAACAGCTAGTCAAATACTCAAAGTAACAGGGGGAAAAAAAGCACATTGAAAGCAAGAAACCTGCTAAACAACCAGTGAGGCCATGGGATGATCAAGATGCTAAAGAGCACTCAAGGACAAGGTACTAATGGAGAAACTAAATGAGTTATTTGCGTCGGTGTTCCTGGCTGAGGAGGTGAGGGAGATTCCCAAATCTGAGCCATTCTTTTAATCAGATTTGTCTTCTAAAGTGTCCCAGACTGAGGTGTCTTTAGAAGAGGTTTTGGAACAAATTGATAAATTAAACAGTAACATATCACCGGGACTAAATAGCACTCATTCAAGAGTTCTGAAGGAACTGAAATGTGAAACAGAACAACTATTAATTGTTATTTGTGACCTGTCCTTTAACTCAGCTTCTGTACCAGATGACTGGATGATAGCTAATATGATGCCAATTTTTAAAAAAGGTTCCAGAGGCAATCCCAGCAATTACAAGCCAATGAGATGGATCCAGTGGATAGTGTGTGCTTAGATTTCCAGAAAGCCTTTGACAAGGTCCCTCCCACCCAAAGCTCTCATGGGATAAGAGAGGAAATCCCCTTATGTATCAATAGCTGGTTACAAGCTAGAAAACAAAGGGTAGGAATCCGTGGTCAGTGTTCAGAATGGAGAGAGGTAGATAGTGGCATCCTCCAAGAGTCTGTACTGCAACTAGTGCTGCTCAACAGTCATAAGTTATCTGGAAAAGGGGTCAACAGGCAGGTGGCAAAATGTGCAGATGATACAAAACTACCCAAAATGGTTAAGTCCAAAGCAGACCGCAAGAAGTTGCAAAGGGATCTCAGAAAACTGGATGACTGCACAACAAAATAGCAGATGGAATTTAATGTTGGTAAGCGCAAAGTAATGCCCACTGGAAAACACAATCCCAGCTATACATTTCGAGCGATGGGGTCTAAATTAGCTGTTACTGGTCAAGAGAGAGATCTTGGCGTTATTGTGCACGATCTCTGAAAACATCCACTCAGTGTTCCGCAGCAGTCACAAAAGCTAACAGAATGTGTGTAATCATGAGGAAGTGGATAAATAATACAACAGAAAATATCATATTGCCTCTATATAAGTCCATGGTACTCCCACATCTTGAATACTGATTACAGATGTAGTCACACCATCTCAAAAAAGACATATTGGAACTGGAAAAGCCAACAAAAGGGCAAAAATAAGAGGGGCATATAAATTGGCTTCCATATGAGGAAAGATTAATAAAACTGGGACTTTTCAGCTTGGTAAAGAGATGAATAAGAAGGGAAGGGGGATCATACAGGTCTATAAAATCAGGACTGATGTGGAGAAAGTAAATAAGGAAGTGTTACTTACGCCTCATAACCCAAGAACTAGAAATTGTTGTGGCTACACGAGTACTAAAATAAATCATATTTAACATCCCTGTAACAAAGTACCAACTCTAGTGGGTGTTTAAACCAAGATTACCTACTGTAAAAACAATATTAGTGTACAGCTCTTTTACAAAATCATTATATTTTGGAGAATAATGCCCCATAGCAGGGGAAAGAGGTGTTATCTAACCAGGAATTCCAACTGTGTGAGTCCTAAACTTCATCATGGATACTTTTATACCTTCTAAAACCTCACTTCTACCATAATCCCATTATGAGGTAAATATAATTACTGGTTTGGGTGAGCCATAGAATGTCATGCCTCTACTTCATATCAAATGTGTCAGTCTCTTAAGTTAATGACTCGAGTTAACTTGGCCGTAAAGAAAATAAAATATGCAAGACCCCGTAATAGACCACTGGTCTGTTAATGCATTATTTGGTCTTGGGCTTGATTGTTGAATATCTACTTGTATTGTCCAGGCTCCTCAACCTGCCTCTCTTTCTTCCCTTTGTCGCTGATTTCCAGTTTCTTTCCTTCCTCTCTTGGATTCTCTATGAAGCATGGTATTTTTCAACTACTACTTTGGGACACAAGTATGCATGTGTAGCCATAAGTTGGCTCTCCACTGTGTGAATGCATCCTGTGCCTTAGTCTCCCCTGGTGACTAGGTGGTTTTGCCAGAGGGCTAAGTAAAAAACTCCACCCTTTCAAGAATAAACCAAGTCCAAAACCTTCATCTAATCTTTCTTTGGGTCACAGCCATCCCTCAAGGGTTTAATCACTTCTGGCCCCTTCCTGAGGTGTAATAGCAGTAGTCATTGCTTGGCCCTCTGGTATAAATGGAAACTTTGATCCCCATTTAAAAAAAATGAGAGACCATAATAGAGGCCCAACATAAATGTACACCCCAAATTAAAAAAACACAGTAAGAAAATCAAAAAAGTGCCACTGTGGCTTAACAACCAAATAAAAGAAGCAGTGAGAGATTAAAAGGCATTGTTTCAACAGTGGAAGTCACATCCCAGTGAAGAAAATAGAAAGGAGCATAAATTCTGTCAAATTAAGTGTAAAAATTTAAGAGAAGTCAAAAACTCAAAAAGGAATAGCAAAAAGTTTTTTAAGTACATCAGAAGCAGGAAGCCTACTAAACAACCAGTGGGGCCCTTGGATGATCAAGATGCTAAAGGAACACTCAAAGATGATAAAGTCACAGAATCATAGAACACTAGGACTGGAAGGGACCTTGAGAGGTCATCGAGTCCAGTCCCCTGCCCTCATGGCAGGACCCAGCACTAGACCATCCCTGACAGACATTCATCTAACCTACTCTTAAATATCTCCAGAGATGGAGATTCCACAACCTCCCTAGGCAATTTATTCCAGTGTTTAACCACCCTGACAGTTAGGAAGTTTTTCCGAATGTCCAACCTAAACCTCCCTTGCTGCAGTTTAAGCCCATTGCTCTTATTCTAGCCTCAGAGGCCAAGGAGAACATTTATTCTCCCTCCTCCTTGTGACACCCTTTTAGATACCTGAAAACTGTTATCATGTCCCCTCTCAATCTTCTCCTTTCCAAACAAAACAAGCCCAATTCTTTCAGTCTTCCTTCATAGGTCATGTTTTCTAGGCCTTTAATCATTTTTGTTGCTCTTCTCTGGATCTTCTCCAATTTCTCCACATCTTTCCTTGAAATGTGGTGCCCAGAACTGGACCCAATACTCCAACTGAGTCCTGATCAGCACAGAGTAGAACAGAAGAATGACTTCTTGTGTCTTCCTTACAACACACCTGTTAATGCATCCCAGAATCATGTTTGCTTTTTTTGCAACAGCATCACACTGCTGACTCATATTTAGCTTGTGGTCCACTATAACCGCTAGATCCCTTTCTGCCACACTCCTTCCTAGACAGTTGCTTCCCATTCTGTATGTGTGAAACTGATTGTTCCTCCCTAAGTGGAGCACTTTGCATTTGTCCTTATTAAACTTCATCTTGTTTATCTCAGACCATTTCTCCAATTTGTCCAGCTCATTTTGAATTATGACCCTATCCTCCAAAGCAGTTGCAACTCCTCCCCAGCTTGGTATCGTCTGCAAACTTAACAAGCATACTCTCTATGCCAGTGTCTAAATCACTAATGAAGATATTGAACAGAACCAGTCCCAAAACAGATCCCTGCGGAACCCCACTTGTTATACCTTTCCAGCAGGATTGCGAACTGTTAATAACTACTCTGTGAGAGTGGTTATCTAGCCAGTTATCCACCCACTTTATAGTAGCCCCATCTAAGTTCTATTTGCCTAGTTTATTGATAAGAACATCAGGCGAGACCGTATCAAATGCCTTATTAAAGTCTAGGCATACCATGTCCACCGCTTCTCCCTTATCCACAAGACTCACTATCCCACCAAAGAAAGCTATCAGATTGGTTTGACATGATTTGTTCTTTACAAATCCATGCTGGCTGTTCCCTATCACCTTATTATCATCCAAATGTTTGCAGATGATTTCCTTAATTACTTGCTCCATTCTCTTTCCTGGCACAGAAGTTAAACTGACTGCTCCGCAGTTTCCTGGGTTGTTCTTATTTCCCTTTTTATAGATGGGCACTATATTTGCCCTTTTCCGGTCTTCTGGAATCTCTCCTGTCTTCCATGATTTTCCAAAGATGATAGCTAAAGGCTCAGATACCTCCTCTATCAGCTCCTTGTGCACTCTAGGATGCATTTCATCAGGCCCTGGTGACTTGCAGACATCTAACTTTTCTAAGTGATTTTTAATTTGTGCTTTTTTAATTTTATCTTCTAAACCTACCCACTTCCCAGTAGCATTCACTATGTTAGGCATTCCTTCAGACTTCTCGGTGAAGACCGAAACAAAGAAGTCATTAAGCATCTCTGCTATTTTCAAGTTTCCTGTTCCTGTTTCACCCTCCTCACTGAGCAGTGGGCCTATCCTGTCCTGGGTCTTCCTCTTGTTTCTAATATATTTATAGAATGTCTTCTTGTTTCCCTTTATGCCTGTCACTAGTTTGAGCTTGTTTTGTGCCTTTGCCTTTCTAATCTTGCCCCTGCATTCCTGTATTGTCGATATTCATCCTTTGTAATTTGTCCTACTTTCCATTTTTTATAGGACTCTTTTTTTATTTTTAGATCATGCAAGATCTCCTGGTGAAGCCAAGGCAGTCTTTTGCCATACATTCTATCTTTCCTATGCAGGAGAATAGCTTGCTTTTGGGCCCTTAGTAATGTCCCTTTGAAAAACTGCCAACTCTCTTCAGTTGTTTTTCCCCTCAGTCTTGCTTCCCATGGGACCTTACCTACTAGCTCTCTGAGCTTACCAAAATCTGCCTTTCTGAAATCCATTGTCTCTATTTTGCTGCTCTCCCTTCTACCATTCCTTAGAATAATGAACTCTATGATTTCATGATCACTTTCACCCAAGCTGCCTTTCACGTTCAAATTCTGAACCAATTCCTCCCTATTTGTTAAAATCAAATCCAGAACAGCTTCCCCTCTTGTAGCTTTTTCAACCTTCTGAAATAAAAAGTTGTCTCCAATGCAGTCCAAGAACTTATTGGATAGTCTGTGCCCCGCTGTGTTAGTTTCCCAGCATATATCTGGATAGTTGAAGTCCCCCATCACCACCAAATCCTGCGTTTTGAATGATTTTGTTAATTGTTTAAAAAAAGCCTCATCCACCTCTTCCACTTGGGTAGGTGGCCTGTAGTAGACCCCTAGCATGACATCACACTTGTTTATAACCCCTTTTAGCCTAACCCAGAGACTCTCAACATGTCCGTCTCCTATGTCCATCTCCACCTCAGTCCCAGTGTGTACATTTTTAATATATGAGGCAACATCTCCTCCGTTTTTTCCCTGCCTGTCCTTCCTGAGTAAGCTGTACCATTCTATACCAATATTCCAATCATATGTATTATCCCACCAAGTCTCTGTGATGCCAACAATGTCATAGCTGTATTTATTTATTAGCACTTCCAGGTCTTCCTGCTTATTACCCATACTTCTTGCATTTGTATATAGGCATCTAAGATACTGATTTGATCTTGACTCCCAGTTCTGCCTTGTCCCTCCTTTCTCTCTGCTATGATAGCTCACACTACCTCCCATTTCCGACTCATCTTCCAGGTCTCCATGTTCTTCATTGTGGAGAAACTAAATGAATTCTTTGCTTCGGTTTTCATGGCTGAGGATGTTAGGGAGATACCCAAATCCGAGCCATTCTTTTTAGGTGACAAATCTGAGGAATAGTCCCAGATTGAGATGTCATTAGAGGAGGTTTTGGAACAAACTGATAAACTTAACAGTTTAGTCACTGGGACCAGTCACCAGGACCAGATGGCATTCACCCAAGAGTTCTGAAAGAACTCAAATGGGAAATTGCTGAACTATTAACTATGGTTTGTAACCTATCCTTAAATCAGCTTCTGTACCTACTGACTGGAAGATAGATAATGTGACACCAATATTTAAAAAGGGCTCTAGAGGCGATCCTGGGAATTACAGACCGGTAAGTCTAATGTCAGTACCGGGCAAATTGGCTGAAACTACAGTAAAGAATAAAATTGTCAGACACATAGATGAATTAATTTGTTGGGGGAAAAGTCAACATGGTTTCTGTAAAGGGAAATCATGTCTTACTAATCTATTAGAGTTCTTTGAGGGGGTCAACAAACCTATGGATAAGGGAGATCAAGTGGATATAGGCTCTTAAGTAAAGTAAGTTGTCATGAGATAAGTGGGAAGGTCCTCTTATGGACTGATAACTGGTTAAAAAACAGGAAACAAAGGGTAGGAATAAATTGTCAGTTTTCAGAATGGAGAGAGATAACTAGTGGTGTCCCCCAAGGGTCTGTCCTGGGACCAATCCTATTGAACTTATATATAAACGATCTAGAGAAAGGTGATAAAACAGCGAGGTGGTAAAATTTGCAGACGATACTAAACTGCTCAAGATAGTTGAGACCAAAGCAGACTGTGAAGAGCTTCAAAAAGAGCTCACCAAACTAAGTGATTGGGCAACAAAATGGCAAATGAAATTTAATGTTGACAAATGTAAAGTAATGCACATTGGAAAAAATAATCCCAACTATATGTACAATATGATGGGGACTAATTTAGCTACAACCACTCAAGAGAGAGATCTCGGAGTCATTGTGGATAGTTCTCTGAAAACATCCACCCAGTGTGCAGCGGCAGTCAAAAAAGCAAATAGTATGTTAGGAGTCATTAAAAAAGGGATAGAGAATAAGATGGAAAATATCTTATTGCCTCGCTATAAAACCATGGTAAGCCCACATCTTGAATACTGCATACAGATGTGATCACCTCATCTCAAAAAAGATATATTGGCATTGGAAAAGGTTCAGAAAAGGGCAACAAAAAATGATTAGGGGTTTGGTACGGGTCCCATATGAGGAGAGATTAAAAAGACTTGGACTTTTCAGCTTAGAAAAGAGGAGACTAAGGGGAGGATATGACAGAGGTCTATAAAGTCACGACTGGTGTGGAAAAAGTGAATGAGGAAAAATTATTTACTTTTTCTCATAATATAAGAACTAGGGGTCACCTAATGAAATTAATAGGTAGCATGTTTAAAACAAACAAAAGGACGTTTTTCTTTATGCAGCATACAGTCAACCTGTGGAACTCCTTGCCAGAGGATGCTGTGAAGACTCGGACTTTAACAGGGTTCAAAAAAGAGAGAGAGAGATTCATGGAGGTTGTGTCCATCAATGGCTATTAGCCAGGATGCGTAGGAATGGTGTCCCTAGCCTCTGTTTATTTGGAAATGGATGACAGGAGAGGGATCATGTGATGATTCCTGTTGTGTTTCCTCCCTATGGGGCTTCTAGTATTGGCCACTGTTGGCAGACAGGATACTGGGCTAGATGGACCTTTGGTCTGACCCAGTATGGCTGTTCTTATGTTATGTCTCCTGCTATTTTACCCACACTCTGCCATGTATTTCATGTTATTGTCGTCTCGGATGACGACCCAGCATGTTTGTTTTACAAATGCTTTCACAGAAGATTGGACAAAACGCAAAGAAGTTACTAATGTGAGATTTCTAAAGATAGTTACAGAAGTTGACCCCAGCTTTAAAAATTTGAAGTGCCATCGAAAATATGAGAGGCATGAGGTGTGGTTTCAAAATCTTCAAATTTTGAAAAATCTTAAAAGAGAAACACTGCATTATGAAAACTACAGAACCTGAATCATCAAAAAAGAAAAATCAACCTTCTGCTGGTGGCATCTAACTGAAATGATGAAAATCAACATGTATCAGTCCACACTGCTTTGGATCATTATTGAGCAGAACCCATCATCAGCATAGACGCATGTCCTCTGGAATAGTGGTCGAAGCATGAAGGAACATATGAATTTTTAGTGCACCTGGAACAAACATCTTGCAATGCCGACTACAACAGTGCCACATGAATGCCTGTTCTCAGTTTCATGTTGCACTGTATATAAGAAGCAGGCAGCATTATCTCCTGCAAATTGTAACCAAACTTGTTTGTCAGAGCAATTAGCTGAACAAGAAGTAGGACTGAGTGGATTTGTAACCTCTCAAGTTTTGCATGGTTTTATCTTTGAATACAGTAGTTTTGGGCATAATTCTGTATTTGTAAATTCAGCTTCCCTGATAATGAGATTGCACTACAGTACTTGTATGAGATTAACTGAAAAATGCGTATTTATTCTTTACAGTGCAAATATTTGTAATAAAAAAATTAAGTGAGCACTGTACCATTTGTCCTCTGTGTTGTAACTGAAATCAATATATTTGAAAAGGTAGAAAACATTCACAACTATTTAAAGTAAATGGTTTTCTATTATTATTTAACAATGTGATTAATCATGATTAATTTTTAATCACATGATTAAATCACAATACATATTTTAATTGCTTGATGGCCCTAAAGTCAATTTAAAATCATTCTGTGTTTAAACTAGGCATTTTGCTCCTATTTAACTTAAGCCGTTTTAAAACATTTAATTAAATAGGTACAAAAATATGGAGACTAGCCCCGCACCTCTTCCTGTTCTGAGTGAAAAGCTGCCCGTTGGCACACCTCCCCTGCATTCTCCTGAGAGCCTCGCACTCCTGTAAGCCCTGGCAGCCTCACTACCCGAGTTCCCCTGGTCTGCGCTGACACCAGTTGCAGGACTCTGCCAGGCATGTAGCTTGCCTTAAAAACCATGCTCTGTAGCTCCAGCCACTCAGTGTTCTTGAAAAACAAATACGTCTGTTGTGCAGGCGAGGGTATATCTACACTACAGAGTTTTGTTGGAAAAACAGCCGTTTTTCTGACAAAAGAGGAAGTTACTCACCTTATGCAGTAATGATGGTTCTTCAAGGTGCGTTTCCCTGTGGGTGCTCCACTTTAGGTGTCGGGCTCATCCTGGCGCCGCAGGTCTGAGATTCATCAGCCGTAGTTCAGCCGGCCTCTGCACGCGCAGCAGGCATTGCGTGCCTTTCGCGCTGTTCCTGAGTCTGCGCATAGTCCGGCTCCCGCCAGTTCCTCCTAACCGGATCACATCTGAAAGACATAAAGAAGAGACTCCGAAGCGGGGAGGAGGGTGGGTTGTGGAGCATCCATGGGGGGACACACCTCGAACAACTGTCGTTACTGCACAAGGTAGCTTCCTCTTCTTCTTCGGGTAGTGTCCCCGTGGATGCTCCACTTCAGGTGACTACAGAGCAGTAGCCTGGTCTATGGAGGTGGGAATCAGAGTTGTGATCTATCTGCCATAGAAAGTACTGCAGAGGCCACTGTTGAGTCACGCAGGAGCGCGTCAATGGCATAATGCTTTGCAAAAGTTACGTCCGAGGACCAGGTTGCCGCACGACAAATATCCAGTATGGAGACTTCTTTGAGAAAGGCCGTCGACGCGGCCATCGCTCTGGTAGAATGAGCTTTCACTGTGTTTGGAAGAGGTTTGTTACACAGTGACTAGCAGTGTGAACGAGAGCGCCCTGTATTCTAGGAGGCACGTCGCCCCATAGTCATGATCAGGGTCCTGGCACCCTCACCCAACTTGACTGTCTATCAGCCTCCTCGAAATAGGCTTAGTGTCTTTTAATGCAGTTACAATTTTGCAACACGATACAACACTCGCCACTCAATGCTCCTCACCTTATGCTGGCGGGATGGCGGGTAGGGGTACCCGGGCCCGCCCACACCTCCGGGTCCTGGCCCAGGGCCCTAAGGGGGGGGGGGCGATTACTCTCTCACCCTTAACCTCCCCTTGGTTGACGGGGACGCCACCAGAAACACGCCAACCCGGGGGACCTAAATCCCGCCCTGGGCCACTTCCTACCCACCTAGCCCTTCCCCCAGTTGTCTCCTGTCAGCTCGTGTCTCAGCACCCTAACCCATCACAGCGCGACTGCCACGGGAGGTGAGCTCTCATTACCGTCCCTCCCTGGAGCCTTCCTGCTCCCCCTCACCTTGCCAACTGATCCCCCCCTTCCTGGGCTGCGGCGGCTGTTTTTAAAGACGGCGCTGCAGTGCCACGTTGGCTGCCTGATGCCTGCGCAAGTGTGCCATGCGTCACCATGCCCCTGGCGCGGAGCAGGTACCGCCTGGTTGCGACTCCCCTGCCTGACTCCGCCTGCGCGCCCATCCCACTGCCGCGGCGCCGTCCCTAACTCTCCCGGCTTGGCACCAGCCGTGAGAGTAGGGAGCCTGGCGGCTTCCGCACCGTGAATCCTCGGCCTGGAGGCGTCTCTATAATCCGCTGGTGGTGCCAGCGCCGCTTCTTCCTTCCCCGGGGCAGTGCTTGCCGCGGAAGTGTGGAGCCCGGTGGCTCAATCAGACTCCTTCCCCTCCAGGTTCACCTGTACGCTCTCTTTCGTCCCCCCCTCATCTCCTGCCACCCGCAACAGAGAGTCCGCATTTTGATGGGTTTTACCCGGCCGGTGACTCATGTCGAAGCAATATGGCTGCAACAATAGGTATCAACGCATGGTCCTCGGGTTTGTGTCCTTCATGGATTACAGCCATCGGAGGGGTGTGTGATCCATTACTAGCCGGAACCGGGTTCCTAAAAGATAGTAGCGCAATAAGTCAATGGCCCATTTCGCAGCCAGGGCCTCTTTCTCTGTTGTTGAATAGTTCCGCTCTGGAGTGAACAGTTTGCAGCTTACGTACTGAATCGGATGTTCCTCCCCATCAACCTCTTGAGAGAGCACTGCGCCCAATCCTACCTCCAAGGCGTCTGTCTGCAACATGAACGGCATTTTCGAAGTCGGGCTGTATCAGTATCGGTGCTTGGGTCAGTCGTACCTTCAGCGCTGGGAAGGCCCTCTCACTATTTTCTGTCTACAATACCCTTTTTGGTTGGTTGTTATTCGTGAGTTCCGTTAAGGGGGCCGCTATTGTTGCGAAGTTGGGCACGAAGTGCCTATAATAACCGGCCAGTCCCAGAAACTGGCGCACTTGGTTCTTAGTGTTTGGGCGGGGACATTCCCGTATAGCCTTTATCTTACTCACTAGGGGTTTCAGCGTCCCCCGCCCCCACGGTGTATCCTAAGTAGGAGACCCGAGGTGGCAATTGCTCAGGTCCGTGGTGAGGCCCGCCTCCTTTAAGGCTGTCAGTACAGCCTCTAAGTGTAGGAGGTGCGCGGGCCAGGTAATGCGATAGATGACTATATCATCAATGTACGTTGCGGCGTACTGCCGATGGTTGTACAGTATCTTATTCATTAACCTCTGAAATGTGGCCGCGGCACCATGCAGGCCGAAGGGCATCGTCATGAACTGATATAGCCCAAAGGGCGTCGAGAAGGCAGTCTTTTCTTGGGAGGAAGGGGTCAAATGGATTTGTTAATAACCCTTTGTGAGGTCCAGGGTTGAAATGTACTGGGCCTGGCCTAAATGTTCCAGGAGCTCATCTACTCTCGGCATTGGGTAAGCATCAAAATATGATACCAAATTCACCTTCCTAAAGCCAATGCAAAAGCAGATAGCTCCATTGGGCTTGGGCACGAGCACTATGGGGCTACGCCACTCACTGTGAGACTCCTCTATCACCTCCTATTGTAACATAGTGCTTAGCTCTTCCTGCACGGTGCCCCGCAATTTCCGCAGCAGTGCACGTATCGCGTCACGGACTTTCTTACGTGGCTCCACCTTGATGTGATGACTCAGGAAGGTCGTCCGCCCTGGGTGTATCAACAAAACCTGGGTAAATCGCTGCATCAGCCATTGTATCTCCTCCCGTTGTTGCGACGCAAGCTCCTCACCAACCTGCACGGTGCCTTCTCCTTCTTTCTGGTCAGCACACCAGGGCCCCAATTCCGATTCGGGAGGTCGGGGTTCAATTAGCAAGGCTTCTCTAGGCTTCCATTTTTTTAACAGATTAACACGATAAATTTGAGAATCTTTACGTCTCCCCGACAACTGGACCTCATAATCTACATCCCCTATGCGTTGCCGTATTTTGAAGGGCCCTTGCCACTTCACCATTAACTTAGAGTCTCGGGTCGGCAGCAACAACAAGACCCGGTCCCCAGGTTCAAAGGTTCATAGCCTGGCAGTCTGGTTGTAATGCCTGGCCTGCCGTTCCTGTGCCCGTAGTACATTATCCTGGGCACGGTCCCCCAGGGTACACAATTTCTCCCGGAGCTGCAAGATATATTGGACCGAGCCTCGTACTCGGGTCTCCTGCTCTTCCCAGCCCTCCTTCACTAAGTCAACTATGCCCCGTGGCTGCCGTCTGTATAATAGTCGAATGGGAAGAATCCTGTGGAGGACTGTGGGACCTCCCGGATCACGAACAACAGAGCCGGTAGCACTTTGTCCTAGTCTCGGGGGTCCTGCTCTACAAACTGGCTTAGCATCGTCTTTAAGGTTTTATTAACTCTCTCAACTAATCCATCCGTCTGCGGATGGTAAATTGACATTCTCAAGGTCTTAATCTTTAAGAGTCGGCACAATTCGGCCATCAATTGGGATGTCACGTTGGGCCCTTGATCCATTAGAACGGCCTGGGGTAGCCCTACTTGTGCGAAGATTTTTACTAGCTCAGTTGCTAACACCGGTGCGGTGGTGTTCTTTAATGGCACTGCCTCTGGATACCTTGTTGCATAGTCTATTAAGACAAGGATATACTGGTGTCTGGCCCAGGAGCGTTCCAAGGGCCCTACCAAATCACGGGCCACTCTTTCAAATGGTACGCCTACCACTGGCAGGGGCACCAGTGGGGCTCGCGGTACCTTCCCCGGGGCAGTTCTTTGGCACTCTGCGCAGGAGTCACAGAAGTCTCGCACCTCTCTAAAAATCCCTGGCCAATAGAACCGTAGTGTCACCTGTTGTAGCGTCTTTTCGCGACCCAAGTGTCCGGCCCATGGGTTTGCATAGGCCAGGTCTAGAATGCGTCGCTGGTATCTTGCTGGCACAAGTAACTGTCATATTTCCCCCTGCCCTTCTGTACCCCTCACTACTCAGTACAACCAGTCGCTACATACCTCGAAGCGGGGCCCTCAGCCTGGCACCTCATCTGTGGAGTCAGGCCCCATGGCTTCCTCAGCTTGCTCCCAAGCCCTCTGGAGCATGAGGTCCTCTTTCTGCTCTTGAAGGAAATCCCCCTCATCCAGCCCCATGTCTGGGGTTAGTCCCGAGCCGTCCCCGCTGCTTGTTTCTGTCATCGGAGGGGGCGGTACGCTGGCGGGTGACTTAAGGCCTCCTTATGTATTGGGCTGCTCGATGTTCTGGTGCACGGATTGGAATATGGGTTCCATAAATGGCTCTATCGCAGTTCGGGAAACCCAGGGCAGCAAATCCGGCCACGATCGGGTCCACGTCTTCCAGGTGGATGACCCTGAGCAGCAGGATGGAATTGATGGCCCTCACACCCTGCAGAAGGAGACAAACACACACACAAAACAGAGAATGAGAGAGGGAGTGCCAGAGCCCAGGGAGGTGCCCGTCACCCTCCCATCTCCTTCCCCCCCTCAAACACCGGAGGAGCCACCCCCTATGAGGCCACCCCCCCAGCAGCAGGGCAGGGTGAGGGTAGGACTGCAGAACCCCACAGGGACGGGGCTTCTCCCCACCCCCACTCCACCCCCAACACCTCCCAACCCTGCTTTCCCGAGGGCCCCCCTTTTCCAGGACTCCCCCCCCACTGTGCAGGGACTGCAGCCCCAGAGTGCCTTACCTCCATGAGGAAGGCCCCGACGGTGGGCTTCCCCACGCCCAACTGGTTGCCCACGTCGGGGCTGGCGAGCTTCCAGATGGTGATCAGTGCCCGCTTCTCCAGGGGGATAGCAGGCCGCAGGTGGGTGTCACGTCTCCGGAGGGTGGGGGTGAGCCAGGCACACAGCTCCAAAAAGGTGACCTTCCGCATGTGGAAGTTTTGGAGTCACTGCTGGTCGTCCGCTCCATGACCAGCTGGTCCCACCAGTCGGAACTGGTGTTGAGCCTCCAAAAATGCCTCTCTACTGTGGGGTGCGGTTGTCAGAGTGGAGCTCCCACACCCAGGGAGAGGGTCTCCAGAATGAGCTCGGGGTCAAGCTTGGTCAGGACCAGGAAGGCAGCCAGCACAAAGTGCTGCAGAAACTGCAGCATGGCCGTGTGGGGCCATCGCATGCCCAGGGGCAGCTCCGGCTCCATGGCACCAAGGGTATGTCTAGACTACATGTCTCTGCCGACAGAGGCATGTAAATTAGACTACCCGACATAATCAATGAAGCGGGGATTTAAATATCCACCGCTTCATTAAAATAAAAATGGCCGCCGCGCCGTACCGGCTCAGCTGACTGTCGGCACAGTGCAGCAGTCAAGACGCGGATCGGTCGACAGGGAACGCCTTTGTCAACCACTCCCTTATGCCTCGTGAAATGAGGTTTACAGGAGCGGTCGACAAAAGCTTCCCCTGTCGACCGATCTGTGTCTTGACTGCCGTGCTGTACCGACAGTCAGCTGAGCCGGCACAGCGCGGCGGCCATTTTTATTTTAATGAAGCCGGGGATATTTAAATCCCCACTTCATTGACTATGTCGGGTAGCCCATTTTACATGCCTCTGTCGTCAGAGGCAAGTAGTCTAGACATACCCTAACAGAAAATGCTGAGTACCCAGAAGTATTGGTTTCCCATGTAGTTTATGTTAGTTCCCATGCATACCATGTACTATTATTTCACAGTCATACCACAAGACGCATATTTGGTTACACAGTGAAGCTATATTACATACAGGTTTACTGGACAGGACTTATTTTCCTGAAGTGGACTACCAGAATTCTCCTCGAGCATACATGTGAACAGACGGTAATTTGTACTTAGCATTGTTCAAATATTTATAGGATCAGGAAACTAATGAGCTTGTTAAATTATTAGACATTAGAAACAAATAATATTCTGTATTGGGTAGTGAATCAACACACCTCAATTCCATAACTGGGAACCACTTACATTCATATTATTATTTTATATTACGTATATGGGAAACCCTACTTGTGTTTGCATAAACTTAGTCAGAATTTCTTATATGTGAAGCAAAAGTGTGGCAGAATTCCCCTGAGACTGCTACTGAATATGAGGTCTGCACATTACATTAAACACATTTATAATACAGCCAGTCCCCGAATTATGAACGCATCGACATACGACCGTTCGTATTTACGACCAACCTCCTATACAGCCGGTCCCCGAGTTACGAACAAAATCTGCACTTAAGAACAGCGTGGCTGTATGTAAGTGAATGTAATCTGACTTACGAACAGATTGAGTTACGACCTAGTATTTGGTACATAACTCATCCGTAAGTCAGGGACCGGCTGTAGTCTTATTCCATGGTGGTCTATAATTCTATGTACTCAGCTCAAATTAAGTTAGACACGTTGTAAAGAAATCCAGTTGTACCAATGGAGGAATTGAGTTAACAAGAGAAAAAAAACCCAGAATGGTAATACAAAATGCTACTTATGTAATAATCAAGGGCTGATATGTTTACATAAATACATTCTGCGGCCTCTCTGGATTTCTGAGACCCAACACATGGCAATACCAGTTTTTAAATTTATTATCTATCTTAGGTTTTTCTATAGTGCCTGTTGTTGCCATATCCAAGGCCTAGAGCCTCAACATAATCAAATACCCAATTCATCTTGATTTCCGTGGATGTTAAGCAACTTGATATCTTTGAGGTAACAGGCCTAGGTTCTATATCTTTGAGACTGCTATTCCTCAGAATGCCAATGCCTCAAAGAAAACATGACATGACATTAGGGTATAACAGATTGTGGGCCACTGAAAAAATATTTGCATCATGGCACAAGGTATCTTTAGAAGAGCCAAACTCCTAACCTGGCTGTCTGATTTGGAATACATCCCTTCCAACTAGCAGGGACCCCACAAGACCTCCGTTTTACAAAGAATAAGGTAGCTCTGACACATTGTCACAGGCTAGCTCGTCCTTTAAGGCAAGCAGAGCTCATCCTTGCCTGTGACCTAGCTGCTACCCTTTACCCTACGTTGCTAGCTCATCAGTCAGGCTACACCTACGCTGCAGTTAAACACCCTTGGCTGGCCCATGTCAGCTGACTCAGGCTTCTGGGGCTTGGGCTACAGGGCTGTGGGGATGAGGCAGACTTTCAGATGTGGTCTGGAGACTGGGCAGAGGGAACCAATGTCTCCACTCTGTGCCCAAACCACTACGCTCTTGGGAAAGCCCAATAGTCAAGCCCCTGTGAGCCCAAGCCAGGCCAGCCATGGATGTTTAATTGCAACGCAGACGTAGCTTCATTGAGGATTCGTAATACCAGCTGCACGATGGCTGACCCGAGTGGTGTGGGAAGCAGGAGTAGGACTGTTTAAATGGAGCTGTGAACTCAGGCACAGACACACTCAGAATGAGGGATGGAACAGATTCGATTCCTGAGGGGAGCCCTGAGATAAGACCTGTAAAGAAGCACCTGAGTTACATTGCTGGCGCTCCTGGGGAAGGGAGGCAATGGGGAATCCTGCTGAGGAAGCAGCCTAGGAGGAAGGGACTGTTAGCAAAGGCACACTAACAAAAACAGAATTCAGTAAATATAGGGCCTGATCTGTGATGGTGGTATAATGCCTTTGTCCCAGAAGAGGGTTTGCCCTGGAACCTGCCGGATCTAATCACCGGAGGATTTGACGGATTTCAATAACCACAGACTCACTTTCAAATTTAACACAACATATCGTAAAACACAACAGGTAAAACACTGCAGTCAATAACAATGAATCAATACTGAACAAATCAACCCCTCTCCCTCTGATATAAAAGGAGATAGCAAAGATAACCATAGGCTAACAGTGGAGTACTGTACTCAGTCAGAGGTCCGATAGAACAGGAACTGGTGCTCAGGACCTTCTACCCTGTGGCTATAGACAGCCATAGGGGAGGAACTCTGAGGAGTCCTTAGGCATATAAATCTCTGCGATGTTAGAGCAGGTGAACTGGCAAGGTAAACAGACAGTTCAGTCTTTGCTTAATCCTCGCCTTCGCGAAGGATCACAAAGCTGAGATCACCGAGCAGCTTTTTGTGAAGCTGTTCCAGCACTGCAGAGGGCCTTCATCACAGAACGCAGGCTTCGCTTCGTGTGGTCAATGTCCATTCATATGGGGCACAGGTAGTATAGACTCACTGTGCTGGGGAGTTGCCACAACGGTGGGTCCAAGCACCCTGATGGTGGCAGTGGGATGAGGTCTGTCTGTAACTTGAGATGGTCCCGGCCTTCGCCACAGCTCCCAGGTACAGCAAGCGACTCTCCTCCACGGTGTGATGAAGAACTGCCAACCCGATCCTCTCAGGAATCAGTGTATTTATGAGTTCAAAAGGCGGGAAAACAGCTGGAGTCCTGAGTGCAGAAAAGTAGAGTGATATGTGCAAAGTTGATGTGCCTTGTGTGGGTTTCCGTGCCGTGTGCACACAATTGGTGTCGTGAGGTGCTATGTGCAAAGGTGTTTTTGGTGTTAAAGTCACTGTCACTCATGACAGGTTCCATTTTGAATTCAATTGCTAAAACCCTGACTCCATTTTGATTTTGCTAACTGTGTCTTAACAGGGCAAAAGATTTAGACGTCAGCACAGCCCAAAAGGGGCAAAGGAATTTAGTTATTTACACTTGGACCTTTGTTACCATCGAGACTGGACTGGTGAGTGGCTGGGCCAGAGGATTAGGTCACAGATGAGTCAGACAGAGGCAGGCTTTTGTGGGGCCAACGAAGTGGGGATCTAATGCCAGTGGGTAGCACAGCCGGAAAGGCTACAGCCTTGCAGACATCCACCTGGCAGTGTAAACAATCCTACAAGGCAAAGGATGCATTTTCAGAGTCATGGGGCTAGGAACATACAGCTGTGACAGCTGCATGTGATGTATGTAGCTAATTATCTACCATATCCATTAAACTAGGGATATATTCAATCTGATTTCTTAGAGTACTTTAGCACACTGAAGTTGCTGTACAGGTAGGCATCACTTCTGGCATGGCTTTCACCTTGAATAGAAGCTGATTAAGTTGGACTGTTACTAGTATGATGGCTATTTTCTGTTCTATGGAATCCCTGTTTGGTGAGATTGTTCCTGTCTTGACAATGTTCTGTAGCTCTGGGCACTAGAAAACGGGAAATGATAAAAAGGGAGTTGGACGAATAGGTTAGTTTCGGATTCACGGACCTTGGAATTATCTACATCTTTGAATTCATCACAAATCATCTAAGACAAATAGTTTGTCTCGAGAGACAGCACATTGCATAGCCAGACTAGAGACAAAGGACCTGAGTAATGATTCATGATAAAGGAGGAGATTTATCAAGGCACATTTTAGACAGGTCAGATACTCCATCAGAGTTACATTTCTTGTTTCGTTAAGGAACAATAGTTCCACAGATCCTCTTGTGCTGATCCTCTTACACTGGACTTTAGAAGGAACTTCCATCTCTCACTGATTTGTATTAATCAAAAGACATTGGGCTGAACACAGTCCTTATCTCAGTGGGTACAATCTTGCTGAAGTCTGCGACAAATACGACAGTCCCATGTTCTATCTTTGGGGACCATACTGTATGAAGTTTATGTACTATGTTGGACTAGGGATTGTCTGCAACTCCAGCAGAAGGGTTACAATAAATCCTCCAAGAACCAAAAATGCGAGGGAGGGAGATGATTAAAGTGAACCCCTTAGGTTGTAAGTGCCTCCAGAGAAGGCTTGCATATACTTTTTCTTTTCAAGAGATCAACACACAAAGAAAGGTCTTTTGGCAGAAACAGGCTTCATTTAAACTGATTTGGGACCTTTTTCCTAATCCAACAAAATGGACAGGACCTTTTGTCCAAGCAAGGCCCAACCCTTTGAAAAACTGTTGGAAAGGGTTCATCTACTTGAGCCCCATAAGACCAATGGCCATTCCTGGTAGGTTTAGTGTGTGCTTAAACCTGTTTATCGTTTTTATCATGTTTTTCTGTAAGGCTTTTGCCTTAAGAGTAAGTGTGCTTGCTTAGAAAGAGCTGGGTGGTGACTTGCTGCTGGCAATATTGTGTTCATAGCCTATGGACAGAAAGCAAAGCACGAGTGCTGGCCTTCAGACAGACTGGCTTGCTGGAGCTATCACAGGGCAAGGCAGGGAGCCACACAGCCTTGTTTCCCTCCCCATTTTCCCCAGTCAGGAGAGGGACAAATGTCCCTTCCATGAGACAAATGACAGCTGGAGATCACAGTCCTGACTGGGAACTCTTGGCGTATACTATAGCAGGAGGAAAACAGGTGAAATTACCCTGAAACTATGACCGAGGCATATAAGGGCTGGATTTATGTTGTCATTTCTATGGGGTAAGAAGTAGTCTAATGTTGGATGTTTTAAAATAGCTTTTGTAAAGCATGTTGCTTAACTTGCACATCTCTATATTATACTTAGACTTTTGTCGTGTGTATGGAATCAATACAGACACTTGGAATGAATGACAAATAGATTTCAGCTTCTAAGGAAACCCCTGCACTCACACCCAAATATCCCTGTGCTAAAAAGAGGATGTTATATGAAGATGTTAGCATTGTCTGCAAGAATTGTCATTTATTTGCCAGAATAGTGTGGGCTTCAAAAAGCTACAGTGTCTGTCAACACCTTGGAAGAAGATAAAAGAAAATGTAACTGGCTGTTTACAGGACATTTTCTTCCTGTAATAAATTCTGCAAGTGGAAAAGAGCCTACTGGGAAGCACAGGAGTAGTTAATGTTCCAGTGATGTTACTCTAATGAGAATAAGATTTATTTCTGCTTCCTTCTGTGTTCTTTTGCAGTGCCTTTGCCAGGTCTTTCTAAACATGGTCATGCTCATTCTGATAATGGGCATGAAGCAAAAGTATGACATTCATGGGGGTATAAAACTTGGGTTACTTCTATTTAAACAGACACTAAATTGTTTCAATTAATCTAAAACTCTTGATTAGTATGAATCAAGTTTTCAATTACAGAAGTTACTGAACTAGATTCTAAACAAAGGTAGCTGTACTGTGCACAGCACATTGGTTCTCACCTACCCAGGCACAGCGGAGTGAGTGAAGGTAAGGGAACCAAGCTGGCCGTATTTCTGTTTTGGGGCTAGCAGAATAGATATGAGTATGGGGCTATCTAGTCACAAGGATGCGTGAGAGGAATGAGACTGGACATTCAGCTCCCTCTGGGGAGAAGGATCACAGGGACTTTCAGAGCAGAGGCAGCTGAGTGGAAGCCTGATTCCAAGAGCGTTATCGAGGAAGCCCTAAAAAATATGCCAGCAGGCTTTTTTTATATTTTAAATAATTAAAGATGTCTGGGTTTACATAAGCCTGGAGCTCATCTTGAATTTATTTCAGCACTAAGGAGAGACAAGGATCAGGTGTTTTATAAGAACCGAAATTTTCAAATACTCTTGGATATACTAGCTCTAGAGTGCTGAAAAGTGTAAAAGTGTCTGAAGCATGTCTTGGTTCTACTATTCCAGAAAGTTCTCCCCCCAAGGAGGGTAAGCCCTACCTCCCAAAACTGAAGTGAAGCAGTTAAGTGTTGGATTTGCATTTTGAGGTATAGCTGCTGGAGAGATTAGTTTCTCTGAAAGTCTTCATCCCTATTAGGTGGTGCTGTTGTTCAATGTGTATAACAACGGAGTTCAGAGGACTGTTCTTCACATCACAAATGCCTCTGAGAGACTTACATAGCTAACAATCCCCATGGAAAGTATTTTCTGTGCAGCTAGATCTCAGTAAGATGATCTGCATAAAAATCTGTTGACTGACTCAGCTGAGGCCAAGCATGGATCTGCAGGGTTGAAAGCTGAACTTAACCTTGTGAGCTCTGTCTGATCCTCAGGCATATGCATCTGAATTTGGGCATGCCAGGGAAATTCACCATCTGGGTGCTCAGAGAGCAAGATAATGGGTGCCGTGCAAGAACCTTAACAGAATACAGACTATACCGAAAACCCCTTTTTGATAAGCAATTCTGAGGAGCCACTTTTAACACTTTGATGCCATTTAATAAATCTAGTAAGGGCCAAGATTTGCAACTCTCCTGTTCAGGACGCAGAAGGAGACAATTTCCAATAAGAAAAGTCTCAGAAGTGAGCCAAAACTCCCAGATTACCAAGTCCTATACATAATTTATTCCAAGTCAGACGTGAAGTAGAGAAAGATGCTAGCAGACTGCAGATCTTAATTAAAAGACAAATTGTGAGCCAGATCATGCCCTCCTAATCTGTACAGGGAGAGATGAGGAAGAGAGCCTGGAGAGCCTCTTCCTATTCAAGCACCAGGATCTCTCTGAAGTGCTCAAGTATTAGGAGAACCCAGTTCACATTCTGACCTGGTCATGGTCTGCAGAAAGAGCTGCTCCTATTACTCCCAGTCAATCAGTGCATATGCTGCCATCGCCAGCAAGTATGAACTAGTGACATTTAAGGGAATGCATGCTGCTCCAGCAGACAGGAGTAGCATTACAGTCTCTCTCCCCCCAATGCATTTTATTGGACCACAACAAGCCAGTCAGTACCAACACACTGGTGGCACCTTACCCAACACTGCTGATTTCCAATCCTCTGTGAGGATTCTTTGTTATGGGATACGACCTAGCCTGAAATCTCTCAATAGTGTTCAGATGGTCCCACAGATCAACCTAAACATTAGTCTAAGTACTTCTGTATTTCTCACCTTCTGAGATTTGTGATTAAACTTAATTCTGATATGCAACACTAGAAAGAGATGAACTAAACTGTCATGAGGCTGTCTTGTGCTTTTGTGAGCACATTTTGGCAAAAGGTAAATTTGTTATCTTTCTAACCAGAGAAATGTCACTGTTTGCCCTTTTTGGGTCCCCCTACCCCAGACAGGAAGCATTACTACATGTGGTGAACCTTTTATTTGTCACCTAAAGAGAGAGTAAAAACAACACCTAACTGACATGGGTAAAAGGAAATCATGTCTGAACCATCTACTAGAATTCTTTGAGGGGGTCAACAACCATATGGACAAGAGGGATCCAGTGGATATGGTACACTTAGATTTCCAGAAAGCCTTAGACAAGGTCCCTCACCAAAGGCTCTTAAGCAAAATTAGACGTCATGGGATGTGAGGGAGGGTCCTCTCATGGATTGATAACTGGTTCAAAAAGAAAGGGTAGGAATAAATAATCAGTTTTCAGACCGGAAAGAGGTAACCAGTGGTGTCCCACAGGGATCCATGCTGGGACCAGTCCTATTCACCATATTCATAAATGATCTGGAGAAAGGGGTAAACAGTGAAGTGGCAAAATTTGCAGATGATACTAAACTGCTCAAGATACTTAAGCCCAAAGCAGACTGAAAAGCTTCAAAAGGATCTCACAAAATTAATGACGGGGCAACAAAATGGCAGATGAAATTCATAAATGCAAAGTAATGCATAATGGAAAACATAATCCCAACTATACAGATGAAATGATGGGCAGTAAATTGGCTTTTACCACTTAAGAGAGAAATCTTGGAGTCATTGTAGATAGTTCTTTGAAAACTAACCCCAATGTGCAGCGGTGATCCTAAAAAAAAAGCAAACAACATTTTGGGAATCATTAAGAAAGGGACAGATAATAAGACAGAGAATATCTTATTGCCTTTATATAAATCCATGGCATGCCCACATCTTGCATATTATGTGCAGCTGTGCTTCTCCCTGCCCCCATCTCAAAAAAGAGGTCTTGGCGTTGGAAAAGATTCAGAAACGGGCAACAAAAACCATTAGGGGTATGGAACAATTGCCATATGAGGAAAGATTAAAAAGACTGGGACTTTTCAGCTTGGAAAAGAGCTGACTAAGAGGTTTATAAAATAATGACTGATGTGCAGAAAGTGAGTTTTTCTTCACACATCGCATACCAAATCTGTGGAAATCTTGTGCAGACCAAGATTTTAACAGGATTTGAAAAAGAGCTAGATAAATTTATGGAGGATAAGTTTACCGGTGGTTATTAGCCAGGATGGGCAAGGATGGTGTCCCTAGACTCTGTCAGAAGCTGGGAATCTCTTGATGATTGCCTGTTCTGTTTATTTCTCCGGGGCACCTGGCACTTACCACGGTTAGAAGACTGAAGAGTGGGTAGGTGGACCTTTGGTCTGACCCAGTATGGATGTTCTTACTCTGATATACCAGCTACAAGGGTTAGCCTGACTGCAGGCTATACAATGGCACACAGCAGTTCCAAAGGTGTCATCTTTAGAAATAGGTATGAAGATTACTGATGGACAGTGACGTGTGGTTTTCACTAATGAACTTTTCTTCCTCTCTGAGGAGGCTTCTAAATTCTGTGAGAGCTCAGACACCACTTGTCCTTGGAATCTCTGACAGGCTGTTAGGCCCACTGTATTTAACTTTCATAAATAATCAGGAAAAGAAGCTTGCAGTGGTCAATACTGTATTGAGAATCATCAAAAGAAGGAACATACAAACAATTGGATGTGTTTGAAGCCTATCCTTATAGGAACATGCCATATCAGATCATGGTGGATCAGCATGGTCCATCTAGTCCTGTATCCTGGATGGGAATCTCTACCATTTTAATGTAACTGGGTGTTCTCACTATCCATAAGCATCTGACCTGATTTTAAATCCTTTTGGCATCAGTGATTTCTTGGGGCAATTAGCTCCTCGGGATCATTAGAAAGGTGTGTGTTAATGGACCACCTCCCCTGGTTCAGACCAGCACTACATCAACTGTCCTCAAGCACAGCTCCATGGCATAGGCAGGGAGTGAAGACCACCTAACACCTGCCCTCTCCCTGTATAGCTGAACTGCACTGGCTCCTCTTGCTCTGAGGTCTGCGTGCCCTTTGCAGGCCAGGCAGGCTTTTCCTGTGTCTCATCATGTCTTTTTCTGAAAGGGCAAAAGAAATCTCATTAGCATTATTTAATTCTGTATAATTTTTAAGGTTCCATCTAGAACCCCAGCAGTGCGGTCTTCTGGGACAAGGGAGGGAACAAAACTGGATAAAGCCTTCAGCTTTTAAAATAGATCAGCTCTTAATATGTTGATCTTTAATAGTAAAGAATTCACACTGAATTGTGCTTTGAGACTTAAATGTGAACAATACCTTTGACCATGAAATCCTGGAGACTCCCAGGGACTCCAGGGGTAGAAGGCAGAATGGCACCCTCAGTGCTCAAATTCCGAAGACTTTATGAAAGATGGAATGTTCAAGCATGATTTTATTTTTATCCATGTTTATTAAAGTAGAAAATTGTCTCATTAGGAATGTTATGTTCCATTGGCCATGAGAATTTGTTGAGAGTGCTCTCTGGAGATGGGCACTGATCCAGTTCGGACCAAACTCCGTGAGTTTTGAGTACAAGATAAAATGGTCTGTTTATGATACAGGAAAACTAAAAACTGCCATTTATTTTTCTAAAGAACCTGACAAAAGCTTTATTTTAATAACATGCTGAATAGAGATTCAAGGAAAGAAAAACAGAGAAATACTTGCTATGGATAGAAAAACTAAGTTGCATGGCCACTTTCCAAATAGGCCATTGATGGAGCAGTTCCGAACATTTACATACTGCCCAAGGCTTTGGAAAATACCCCCAACAATACTCTGAAAGGAAAACAAGCAGTAAAGTGATTTCGGGACAAACAAAAAACAAAGAGAAATGTTCACTACACTTGTGCATAGTGCAGGAGTCTGTCTAGTGACTGAGAGGGTCACATGATTCATAATTAACTATTATTCCTCTGCTAGACAATAATACCACCAGCCTGTGGCTTCAGCTGTGTCCTTTGCTCGAGCCTATGTTGGGATATTTTTGTGAGAGGACTGTTAGTTAAATCAGGTGTTATGATGTTTAAACTAGTGGTTAAGGTAATTCAAAATGGAGTCCATGATGACTGAAATGGAGTCTGTGACCTCTAGCAGTCAGTTTTAGCGGCTTTTCCTCAGGACTGACCACTGAGAAACTGGACTAAACCCGTTCTTTCACGCCAAAGAGCCCCGAAGATTCCATTTACCTCAGACTTTTCCTGCCCTAAAGGCTTTATAAGGACTCTGTCACCAGAGCCTAGGGTCTGTCCACTCTGGTGGCAGCAAGTGCGTGTCCCTGCCATTCACCCCCACACAGCAAGGAGAAGATCCAGCCACGCCTGAAGCAGGGAGAAGAGAAGTCCCATCCTACTCACCGTCCAGTCATAGTTCTATCCATCTGCAAATCCTCTTTGGAGGTAGCCCTGACCCAGAACATTGTGGACCTCCCCAGCATTTCTCCTCAAGGCCTTTCATTTAGGCTGTGGGTAGCAAGTCCTGGCAATTCTGGAAGTGCAGCTACTAGTCTGTGAAGAGGAAGGGACGGTTATTCACCTGTGCAGTAAGAGAAAGTTACTCACCTTGGTGCAGTAACGACGGTTCTTTGAGATGTGTGTTCCCATGGGTGCTCCACTGTAGGTGTCGGGCTTGTCCCAGTGCCACAGACCAGAGATGTGTCAACAATGGTCTGCTGGACCACGCATATGTGTTAGGCACCTTGTGCCGTTTCTTAGAGTGCACGGTCCAGCTCCCTCTAGTTCCTCCTAGTTGCAGAATATCTGAAAAACATAAAGGAGAAACTCTGAAGTGGGGAGGAGGGCGGGTAGTGGAGCACCCATGGAGACACACATCTCGAAAAACCGTCGTTATTGCACCAAGGCGAGTAACTTCCTTTTCTTCTTCGAGTGGTGTCCCCGTGGGTGCGTCACTGTAGGTGACTTCATAGCAGTGGTCTCACATAAGGAGGCGGGATTTGGAGTTAAGGTTTCGCCACTGTGGACAGCACTGCATAGGCAATTGCTGAGTCACTAATGAAATTGTTGGGAATAGCATAATGCTTTGCAAAGGTGTAGCTAGAAGACCATGTGGCAACTCAGCACATGACACGTAGAGGAACTCCCTTGAGAAAGGCTGTAGAAGCTGCTACTGCCCTGATAGAATGGGCTCTTGGTGTCTCTGGCAGCAGCTTATTCTGTAACGAATATTAACACACTATCCACAAAACAATGAGTTTGGAGATGCGTTGTGCAGAGAGACACTCGCCCTTAGAACGATCAGCCATCGAAATCAACAGTTGTAGAGATTTCCGGAAAGGTTGTGTCCTATCGATGTAGAAGGCCAGTGCCCTGTGCACATCTAATGTGTGAAATGTGGTGTCATATTGGGAGGAGTGTGGCTTGGGATAGAAGGTTGGGAGGATGATAGGCTCTTTGATGTGAAAATCTGAGTTTGTTTTTGGCAGAAAGGCTGGTTGAGGGCAGAGTATAACCTCCTGACTTGTAAATACTAGGGAGGTGTAGCAGAGAGAGCGGTGAGCTCCCCTACCCTGCGTGCAGATGTTATAGCGAACAAGAAGGCAACCTTGGCGGTTGATAGCGGCAGAGGGCAGGTTGCCAAGGGCTCGAAGGGTGATCGTGTTAGGGCATCCAAGACAAGTTCTAAATTCCATGGTTCAGGTGGTTCTCTATGTGATGGGAAGAGATTTGCCACCCCTTTCATGAACCTCTTAGTGACTGGGTGAGCGAATAGCTCTCCACTGGCTGTTGGAAGGTGGTGATTGCAGCAAGGTGAACCTTGAGAGATGACAGCGCTAGGCTGGAATGTTTTAAATGTAGGATGTAGTCGAGAATACGATGGATGGTGGCAGAGGTTGGGTCTAGACTGTTATCAGTTCACCAGGAACGAAACCTACGCCGCTTGTGCAGGTAAGTAGTCCGAATGGTGGGTCTTCTACTCTGGAGCAGGACATGTCTAACATCCTGGGAACAAATCATTTCCGCGTCTCTGAACCAACTAGGAACCACGCTGTGAGGCAAAGGTGGTCAGGTTGAGGATGCACTAGTGTTACTTGGTTCTTGGTTCAATAGGTCGTGGTGTCTGGGTAGGTGATAGGGTGGGTGAGGAGACATGTGAAAAAGATAAGGGAACCATGTCTGATGCGGCCAAAAGGGGGCTATGAGAATTACTGTTGCGTTGGCCCTGGTGATCTTTTCTAAGATTCTCAGTATCAGCAGAGTCGGAGGAAAGGCGTAGAGCAGGTGAGCGCTCCAGCCGAGGTGAAATGCATCTCCGAGGGATCTCAGTCCAATGTCTGCTCTGGAATACTAGTACTGGCATTTCGCATTTCAATGTGTGGTGAATAGGTCTATAGTCGGGAAACCCCAGAGGCGGAAGACGTCTTGAAGCACCTGATTATGTAGTTCCCACTCATGGTTCATGACAAAGTACCTGCTTAGTGCATTGGCAATGGTGTTGTCTTTGCCAGGTAGGTTTGATATACCAATTCAAACGCTCTTGCCGTGATGGAAACAAGGCGTGCCCCTATGAACTTTAGGTTCCAGGTTGGATCTAGTATGGATTTTTGGTTGTTTATGATCAGACCTAGAAACTTGAATGTCTGTCTCACCATAAGAATCATGTGGGAAGTTTCTGATGCAGATGGACTCTTTAGAAGGCAGTCATCGAGATTGGGGCATTGTAATCTTCCCCCTTCAATGGAGGTGCACAGTTATCACCAGGGCTCGACAAATCAGTGAATCTACTCGCCCGTGGTTAGTAGATTTCAGCCGGTCGCCCCGTTCACCGGCAGCATGCGCATGCGCAGTGCGGGACTGGTGAGTAGATTTTGCCACGGTTTGTCAAGCTCTGGTTATCACCATGAGCATTTTTGGAGAACATCCTGGGTGTCGAAGAGAGTCCAAAGGGCAGAATTCTATATTGGAAGTGGTCTTCCCTGACTGTGAAATGAAGAAATCTTCTGTGAGCGGGATGGATAGTAATGTGAAAATACGTATCCTGAAGGTCGAGTCTCGGGCTGTGAACCAATCCCCATAGTTTAGTGCTGGAATTATGGTCGCAAGAGTTACCATTTTGAACCGCTGTTTTTGAAGGTAATGGTTGAGTTTCCGAAGATTGAGTATGGGTCTCTAACCTCCCATTTTTTTCTGGGTGAGGAAGTAATTGGAATAGAAGCCTCTACCTCTGAATTCGGCCAGTCCCCTTTCTACTGCTCTGATGGCAAGGAGTGGGTGGACTTCCTGTTGTAACAGGTGCTCGTGAGAAGGGTCCCTGAAGAGGGATAGGGAAGGTGGGGAGGTTGGAGGTAGTGAAATGAAAGGGATGGTGTAGCCTGTTGAAATGATCTCGAGAACCCAACGGTCAGTGGCGATGTTGGACCAGTGATGGTAAAATGGATTGAGAATGGGTAGAAAATGGGAACTGTACAGTTGAGTTGATGCATGGTATGGGGAGTTTGCAAACCCTTAACCAGGTTGTCAAACTTGGTGCTTGTTAGAAGGTTGATCGGAAGGAAGCGCAGTTGTTCTGAGTGCGCCTCCTTTGAGGTCGTTGTTTCATTTGTTATTGTTGATTGAATGGATGTTGGTGGTATCTTGACTGCGAGAAGTTGTAACGTCTTTGATTTGGTGTGTACTTCTGTCAAGAGGCTTGCCCTCCCCCCCCCCCCTCGGCTGTGCCACAAAGTCAATGCCCCTCTACTGGGGGTAAATAGGGCTCTAGCAGCCTAGTCCCGAAGTCTGTGCCCCTCTACCAGAGTAACTACGGCTCTAGCAGCCTACTCCCAAAGTCAGTGCCCCTCTACCAGGGTAACTACAGCTCTAGCAGCCTAGTCCCGAAGTCAGTGCCCCTCTACCAGGGTAACTACGGCTCTAGCAGTCTAGTCCCGAAGTCAGTGCCCCTCTACCAGGGTAAATACGGCCTTTGAGGCCTAGCTGCCCAGAGAAGCCTCTCCTGGACCAGGGGTTGATTGTTCAGGGTAGGGAAAATGGGTAGTAGGGGGACCCGGGCCCTCCCCCTCCACCGGGTCCCAGCCCAGGGCCCTTTAGGCAGGGACTATGGCTCCTGCCCGCTTGGCGGGGAATCCAGCCGATACGCACCGAGCCGCACTGTTAGTCCTTTGCCCTGGGCTGCTTCCTACCCCCCTGGTTCCCCTGGGGCCTATTTGCCTCAGAGTCAGTACTTGCCGGGGCTGCCGTCAGGGTTGCGGGTACGCTCCTGCCTCCCTGGGGTTGGCGGCTGATGGCTCTGCTTCAGGGTCGGGCACGGGCAGCGACTCCGGTCTCAGCTGCTGCAGAAACACCGGCGCAGCCTGGACTACTCCTTCCCCCTACGGCCTCCCTCGCTGCAGGGCTCGCTCTGCTTTTATACCCTGACTCTGCTGGGAGCATGCCCAGCAGGGCTGGAGGGGCGGGGCCTTCTCAGCCAGCTGGGCCTGGGCTACTCCCTGCCCTTCAGTGCGGGGCCTGTCCACCCCGTCACAACTTCTTATGGTGATATGGGGGTGTATACATCCCCAGGGTACAAAGAGTGGTTCTCGAGTCCTTGCTCGAGTGGAGGACCTCGCCTGTCTTTTCGGCAAACAACTTTTGTTTGTCGAACAGGAGGTCCTCCACTTTAGTCAGCAGTTCTCGTGGGACTCCAGCAGTTCGCAGCCACGAGGACCTTCTCATGACTATGGTGGTGGCACGAGCCACTGTGCCTGCCATATCCAGTGCGAGAATAAAAATTCTGTACCCTTAGTCGGGACAAAATATTTTTTCTCTGCCCTCTTATTTGTATGGGGGGGCAGAGGCCGGGGTCTGCCCAATCTCTTTGGAGGACTCCATAATGGCCTCGTCTATTGGCAACATTATTTTTGCACGCTGGGATGGTTGAAGGTTTTTAAGGAGTTGATATTGCTTCTCCTGGACTTCTGTTAACTGGACCTCCTGGCTAGTGGCTACCCTCTTAAACAGTTCCTGGAACTGCTTGAAATCACCTGGAGGTGACATATCTCCTGGGATGATGGCTTCATCTGGCGAAGAGAAGGAATGCTCTGTGGTAGAAGTATCTGGCTGCTGTTCATCTGGTTCAGACAATTAACCCTCCTCCGGTTCCGAGTGGTGTGGTGGGGAGGGAGGGACATAAGGTGGGCTGTGTTGTGTAAGGGTAGGCGGAGGGGATGGCTCCTAGTGGTGTGAATGTGGGGTCTGTAGCAACAGGGCGACCAATGTCTTGAGTAAGAGGAGTGGCGCTGATGTTGATCATGTGTCCAGTACAGTGAACAGTTGTGTTGGTACCTATGGTGATCATGGTATGAATGTCTTGGTGATGAGTGTCTGGAAAAATATATGCTCCTGTGTTCCTCCCACCACATTGCATGTCACCGTGCCTTTGGATGAAGGGGGAGGTGAAAGAGACACACGTCTCGGTTGGAGGGTGCGGTGGAATGCTCACCCCGGTGTCAGCAGTAGTGGAGAGAGAGAGAGACTTGCAGTGTGGTAATGGTGACCTTGGTGCTGGTGGTAAAGGGGACGGTGCCGGCGAAAAGGTTGGCGAGGGAGGGCTAGGGCTGCTTGGCTTATCTGACTTTGCACACACCTTCCTCGGTGCCGGAAGTCTGTCGGGTGAAGCCAGTGCCGGGGAAGAGCGGGATGCCCATGCCAGCATGGCTGGTGGTGCCAGTGCCGAGGGTTGTGGTGCCAGTGCCAGAGTCTTTGTGGGTGCAGCTGTCGGTGCTGACAGTGCCAGATGCCGGGAGTCTGTTCCTGTTGTCGGCACCAAGAGTGCCCTGTGCCAGGTTTTCAGGTCTGAGAGGGCCTTAGGGAGTGCCGAAGTGGTGCCGGACGTAGCGGGCTTATCCACAATACTGACCCTGCTTGTCAGTACAGGTGGCAAGGAGCGTGCTGGAGAAGTGCGCTTCTTTGGTAAAGACCCCATCTTATTTTTGTAATCAACTGCTGAGGAGAAAAGCTTGCTCTGTCTGTGACCAAGGGCAGCAATGAAGGAACCGGTGGGAGCTGTATCATGCGCATGAGGAAAAGGGCGCAAACATAGTGAGACATTGACTGCGCATGTGTGGTCCAGCTAATTACTGCTATTGAGGACTCTGATCCACAGCACTGGGATGAGCCTTACTCCTACAGTGGAGCACCCATGGGGACATCACTTGAAGAAGAAAGGAAAGTTACTCACTTTGTGCAGTAACGGAGGTTCTTCAAGATGATTGTTCCTGTGGGTGCTCCACCTTAGGTCTTACAGTGCCATTGAGTATCTGGATGTAGATTTTCAGTAGCAGTGCCTTCCCGTGTGCAGCACATGCGTGGCAGATGGCACGCTCAGTGCCGCTACCACACATGTGCAGCAACTGTCCCTTCAGTTCCTTCTCTGCCCAGGAAGGACAAGAACAACTCCGAAGCAGTGGGGAGGACGGACGGGTGGTGGAGCACCCACAGGGACAACCATCTCGAAGAACCTCCATTACTTCACCAAGTGAATAACTTTCCTTTCTTCTTCAAGGAGTGTCCCTGTGGGTGCTCCACCTTAGGTGATTATATAGCAGTACCCGTGTGAGGAGGCAGGTGCTTCGATTAATAATCATGTTGAAACTTTGGGGAGGACAAGTTCTGTGCCCCATTTCGAGTAACTGTCCAGGGCATAATGTCTACAGAAGACCATGTAGCGTCCCTGCAAATGTCCATCAGATTAATGCCACTAAGGTAGGCTGCAGAGGTTGCCATAGCCCTTGTGAAATGTGCTTGAAATTGCAGCAGAGGCTGTTCGTTAAAACTGGTGTTAGCCAGCTGGGTACAGTCTATGATCCACTTGGTAAGTCTCTGTGTAGAGCAGCATTTTTTTAAAGTGTGTTCCGTGGCAGTCGGACGTGTGCCGCAGAGAGAACAGAATTCAAAATGGCTGCCCTTAAAAGGACAAGCCTCCTTTTTTTTCCCCTCAACTACTTTTCCCCGGGGGCTTTTTTTTTTCCCCTCAAAAAAAATCCTTGGTGTTCCCCATGAAAAAAAAATTGTTTGGTGTTCCTTGGTCTTAAAAAGTTTAAGAAATACTGGTGTAGAGATCTGCGCACCCAATGACCTTTTAGCGATGGAGATGAAAAGTCTGTTTTACAAATTGCCTTTGTCCTTTCTAGGTAAAAGGCCAGCACATGGTGCACATCGAGAGTGTGCCATTTAGCTTCTTGGGCGGTGGCATGGGGCTTTGGGCAGAAGACCGGTAGCACAAGCGGTTCATTGCAGTGCCAGGAGGTAAGGACTTTAGGCGAGAACTTTGGATGTGGTTGGAGGACCACCCTGTCCTTATGAAAAATGGTGAAGGATGGGTCGGCCATGAGCGCCCCAATTTCACTTACTCTTCTAGCTGAGGTAAGTACAACTAGTGTTATGACTTTAATTGAAAGATGCATCATTGCACACGTGGCCATGGGTTCAAATGGTGTATGGGTTAGAGCTTGTAGTACAAGGTTTAGGTCCCACGTTGGGACAGATGCTCTAAGAGGTGGAAACGTGTTCTGGATGCCCTTTAGGAATCATTTAGTTGTGGGATGGGCGAAGACCAATTTGTCCTCGACAGGATGATGAAACACAGCTATAGCCAAGAGGTGAACCTGTAGCGAGCTGAAGGAGAGGCCTGTATGTTTTAGGTTTAAGAGGTACTCCAGTATGCCGGCCAGAGGAATCATGAGTGGATCTGCCGATCTGAGGTTTGCCCAGGAAGAGAATCTATGCCACTTGTACAGATAAGACTTTCTTGTTGAGACCCTGCGACTACTTATTAGGATCTGTCTAACCTGATCCCTAAATGTTGCTTCTATTGAGGAGAGCCAGTGAGGAGCCACACTCGGAGACGAAGAATGTGGGTAGAAGGGTGACAAACATGCCCCTGTTGCTGAGTCAGGAGACGAGGGACTATCGGAAGGTGCAATGGAGGCCTTAGAGACATGTGGAGTAGGTAAGTATATCATGTCTGGCGGGGCCAAGCTGGAGCATTGAGGATTACTGATGCTGTCCCTGCTCTTAATTTGTTGACCACTTGGTGGAGAAGCGGGGTTGGTGGGAAGGCATATAGGAGGGGTGCATTCCAAGATATTGTAAAGGCATCCCCCAGAGAGTGTAGTCCAATGTGCACGTAAGAACAGGACGGTGAACACTTTTTGTTCGCAAGGCTGCAAACAAATCGATCTGTGGGAATCCCCAGCATGAGAAAATCATGTGGAGTACACCATCGTCCAATTCCCATTCACGGTTGGAAGTGAACTTCCTGCTGAGGGTGTCCACAATAATATTGTCTTTGCCCTGTAGATAAGCAGCTTGTATGCAGACATTGTGGTCTATACATCACGACCATAGGTGTGTCGCCTCTTTGCACAGGCGGAAGGATCTGGCTCCTCCTTGCCTGTTTATGTAGTGTATTGTGGCTTGATTGTCCGTAAAAATCTGTACTGTGTTGCTCTGTATGTGTTGCAGGAAGTTCTGACATGCATACTGCACCGCTCTGAGCGCCAACACGTTGATGTGGAGGGAGCGCTCGTGGGCTTGCCATTGTCCCTGGACTGTGAGGGGGCCTGAGTGTGCTCCCCATCCCAGGAGGGAGGTGTCCGTCATGATCATTGGGGGAGCTCTGTGGAAGGGTACCCCAGCGCACACTGTTTTTGGTCCGCCCACCAATCTAGTGAGCACTTGATCTTATCTGGGAGTGAGAGCAGCTTGTTGATGCTGGTGTAATGGGGCCTGTACACCATTCTGAGCCATTGCTGCATTGGTCTCATATGTAACCTGGTGTGCGACACCACTGATGTGGCCATTGCCATGTGGCCTAGAAGCTGTAGACAAGTTCTTGCGGGAACTTGTGGGCTTTGTTTGCAACATATCAACAAGGTGTTTGATTGTTTGGAATGGGCGGTGCGGAACAGACGCTGTTGCCTGGATGCAGTCAAGATAGGCCCCTATAAACTCTATAGTCTGGGCTGGTTAGAGCTTGGATTTGGCCTGGTTGATTTGGAGTCCTAACATCTGAAATAAGGACTGTAGCGGGGTCTATTTGAAACCATGGGAAAGTGGGCTGGCAAAGCCCACCCACGTTCTAAAAACCCCTCCCCAGCCTTACGGGAGGGACAACTGGACCCATGTCCGACTGATCACGGAGGACAAATAATGACAAAAGGATCAAGGAGTGCAGGTCACAGGTTCAAAATAAGGGAACCAAATGGGGACACCGAGCAGAGAACCCCCTTGTCCAGCATCCTCCTCCTGGTCTTATAGATGGCAGCTTTCGCTAAGGCCAGGAGGAGGTTGACAAGGAGGTCTTGCGACTTTGTGGGGCCACGGATTGGGTGTGCATAAATGAAAAGGTGAGGGGAAAAGTGCAGCCAGAACCTCAATAAGAGGTTCTGGAGGAGCCGGAATAGGGGCTGCAACCTGGCGCATTCGAGGTGGGCGTGTGCCAGGTTTTCCCTCACACCGCAAAAGGGGCAGGCTTCCGGGATAGGGGTGAACCGCGCCAGGTACACACCCGTGCTCACGGCTCCGTGAAGGAGCCGCCAACTAATGTCCCCGATGGGCCGTGGAACTAGGGCGGAATACACACTGGCCCATCGGGGTCCCCCACCCTCAACGGATCTTAGATAGTCCCACCACTTAGTATCGGGGTGGGATGCGAGGGTGGGGAAATGCAGGGTATGGAGCATGAGCGTGTACAGACGTTCCCTAGGCGCGGTTCGGAAACAGACCGGCTGCAGATTTTGCAGCCGGCTGGGAGTCCAGGGATGGGGAGGCCGGGGCGGGGGGGCCCGCAGCACAGGGGCACAATAAAAAGGGACGGAGACTTTGCAGGAAAGGAGGGGCAGGGCATACCCTCTCGCAGGGCTCTCTGTAGGAGGTCGAGAGCGGGCCGCGACAAAGCCACCTTCACCTCCTGGAGTAGGCACAGGGGGGTCCAATGGGTGGAGAGCCCCAGGCGCCGAGCGAGCGCTCGGGGATCCACCCAGTCTCCCCATCGTAGTCCAGGAGGTCTCCGACCTTGGTGGTTTCTGCCAGGATCAACCTCTGGCGCACCACGGGAGACTCCGCCACCTGCACGCACAAGGCTGGATTGTGGAGCAAGGGCTCCACAAGGAGGTCTGCTCCCTCGGTGGCCAAAGGGGACCTGGTCGCCGAAAACAGCTTCCAGGTCTGGAGGATTTCCTGGTAGAATTCCGGCAACTCTGAGAGGTCTCACGGAAGGCCTGTCGGGTGGATAAAAAAGAGCTGCCGGTCATATCGGAGCCCTCGGAGGCAGCGGAGGAAGGCGCACCCCAAAATGCTCCATGCCGGACTACCTGCACTAAAGAGGAGTCTCTGCAGGGCCTGGAGGCGGAAGGTGCGGACCTGGCTGCGCACGCAGACCAGGCCCTGGCCCCCCTCCTCCAGGGGGAGAGACAGGACCCCTGCAGAGACCCAGTGCAGTCCTAGCCAAAAGAACTCCAGAGCTGTCCTCTGGAGCTTGGCCAGGACCTCCGGGGCTGGGCACAGGGTGTTGAGCCGGTGCCAGAGCATGGACAGGACCAACTGATTTAGCACCAGTGCCCTCCCTTGAAGGGAGAGGCACTGGAGCAGTCCCATCCATCTCCGCAGCCGCTCAACCACACTGGCCTCCAAACCCTGCCAGTTCTCCGGCGGAGAGGGATGCGTGGCGGATAAATAGATGCCCAGATAGAGCAGTGGACCCGTGCTCCACCTGATGGCCTGAAGCGCGGGCGGGAGGGAGCCGGCCCGCCACCTGTCCCCGACCACCAGGCCAGAGCTCTTGACCCAGTTGACCCGGGTGGAGGAGGTCGCCGAGTAGTCAGCTTGGCAGGCCTCCACCCGCGCCAGGTCGCCCGGGTCCTGGACCACGAGGAGCACATCATCGGTGTACGCCGACAGGACCGGCCGCAACTCCAGCTCCCGAAGCACCAACCCCGTCAACCTCCTATGGAGGAGACAGAGGAAGGGCTCGATCGCCAGAGTATACAGCTGGCCCGACAGCGGACACCCCTGATGTACCCCCCGCCCGAAGCAGACCGGCTCGGTCAGGGTCCAGTTAAGCCTGACCAAACACTCCACGAGAGCGTACAGCATCCGGAGAAAACCCACAAAACGGGGCCTGAAGCCGAAGGCCTGCAGGGTGCCCAGGAGATACCCGTGATCCATCCTGTCGAACGCCTTCTCCTGGTCCAGGGACAGGAGGGCAAACGACAAGCCGTCCCTACACCTGAGCTCCAAGAGATCCCGGACCAAATACAGGTTATCGAAAATGCTACGGCCCGGGACGGTGTAGGTCTGGTCGGGATGGATCACATCCGCCAGCACGGACCGCAGTCGCAGCGAGATGGCTTTTGCTACGACCTTGTCGTCTGTGCTGAGGAGCGAGACAGGACGCCAATTCCAAAGGTCGCGGAGGTCCCCCCTCTTCGGTAGCAAGGCGAGCACGGCTCGCCTGCACGACAGAGGGAGGACCCCCGCTCTCCAAGGACTCAGCCCAGACGGTGACGAGGTCTGGGCCGAGAATATCCCAGAACACGCGGTAAAACTCCACGGTCAGCCCGTCCATGCCCGGGGTTTTATTGTTGGGCATGAGACGGAGGGCTTCCGAGAACTCGGCCAGAGTGAGAGGCATCTCTAGCTGGTTCTGGTCGCCCGCGCTGACCGTCGGGAGCTCGGTCCAGAGTGCCTTGCAGGCGTCGGCTTCGGTCAGATCCGGGGAGAACAAACTGGCGTAGAAGGCCCTGGCCCTTCCACGCATCTCCGTCGGGTCCATGAGGGGGGGTGCCGTCCTCCGCCAAAAGGCAGGTGACGTGCTTTTTCACCCCCCTCCTTTTCTCCAGGGCGTAGAAGAAGCGGGAGCCGCGATCCATCTCCCGAAGGAGCTGGATGCGAGATCGAACAAAGGCACCCCGGGACCTGTGATCTTCCAGGGCCCGGAGCTCCTCCCGCTTCGCCTCGCGGAGGGGTGAATCGTCGGGGGCGGACGCCAGGCGCCCCTCAAGCTTCAAGACCTCCCGTTCCAGCTGCTCTATTGCCGCATCCCTCCGCCGGCTGGCGCCCTGGGAGTAGTCGCGGCAGAAGAGCTGGGCGCACACCTTCCCCACGTCCCACCATTGCCGCGCCGAGGGAAAGGCGGGCCGCTGCCCCCGCCAGGCCCGCCAGAACTCCCGGAAGGACGCCACGAAGCCCATGTCCTCCAGCAAGCTATTATTGAAATGCCAATAGGCCAGCCCCAGCCTCTCCGAACTCAGAGAGGCCTTCACGGCCACCAAATAGTGGTCCATGAACAGGGCTGGCCGAATGCTGGAGGAGTGGGCTTGTGCCAGATGGAAACGGGAGAGGTAGATGCGATCCAACCAGGAGTGGCTCGACTGATCGTCCTCCACCCGGACGTAGGTGAAGGTGGTATTGTCGTCCGGGTGGTGGTCTCGCCAGACGTCCACCAGGGAGTGATTGTCCACGATCTCCCTGAGGACACCTGCCGCGGCCTGGCAGTTCGCGCGTCCTACACGGTCCCAGTCATTGAGGGTGGTGTTAAAGTCCCCGTCCAGGACCAGACACTCGCAAGGATCCAGAGTGCCGAGGAAGATGGCCGCCTGCCGATAAAAGGTGACCTGGTCCGGGCCCGCATTCGGGGCGTAGATGGTGACCAAGTTCAACGTCAGCCCCTCCACACGGGCCCGGACGTGTAGCAGGCGGCTGGGACATCCTTGGTGGTCCCCAGCACCTCGGGCCGTAGGGCAGGGGAGAACAGGGTGGCCACCCCGGCCGAGCGAGCGCCGAGGTGGCTAAAATGCACCCCGTGCCCCCACTCCAGCTGCCAGCCAGCCTCAACGGCTGGAGTCATGTGGGTCTCCTGCAGGAAAGCCACTGAGTACCCCTCCTCCAGAAGGAAGGAGAGCACCCGGCTCCTGTGGAGACCCGCCCTACAGCCCTGGGCGTTCAATGTAGCGATGGTGGTGTACTTCATGACGAGGGCTGGGGTGGATCCTCACGGGCAGGGTGGTCATCAGCCTCCTGCAGGCCCCACAACAGGCCGCTCCCCGACCCGAAGTCGAGGAGAGCGTCGCGAAATTTGTGGGCCTGCCGGTAGGCCATGACGTCCTGCCTCTTCGTCCCTCTCCCCTCCTGCAAAAGGGCCCTTGTGGCCCCCAAGATGGAATGGAAATCCCCCCAGCGCTGAAGGGCGAGCTCCACCTTTCCTTTAGCCCCACGCGTATCCGTGAAGAATTGGCGGAGCTTGGCTCCCAGCGCTGAGGGGGTACCAGACGTTTCCTTCATCTGGGCCCCCTGAAGAACCTCGCGGGCCACAGAGACGGGCAAACCGGGGTCCGAGCCCCGGCGCGGCGCCAAGAGCGACGGCACCGCACTGCCCGCCCGACCCCAGCAAGGGAAGGGGCGGCGGAGGGAACAAAGCAGCCCCTATGGGACTGGGAACTGGGGACACAAATACCACCCCCTGAGGGCCGCCCGCGGTCAGCGGGAATGAAACGGCCCCCGTAGGGGTGGCAATAACGGCGGTTTGGGAGGAAGGTGAAGGCAGGACCAGCAGCACAGTAGGGGAGGAAGGGGGGGCGGGCTCATGGCCAGACGGTGGGGCGGGGGCAGGACGAGGGGGGGCGGTGACAGTAGGGAAGGGATCAGGGACAGGGGAGGACTCGGGGCTGGAGATAGGTTCATAAAGGGTAGGGTCGGGGACAAGGATACATACAGGCATGAGGGGAGGATCAGGACAAGGAAGGGGACCAGAAATTGGGGCGGGGTTTAAGGGAGGATCCCCGGGGTTTGTGCTACTGGGCTGCGGCTCCTCCTGAATGGGAACCAAGGGGACAGGAACAGGAACAGGGAGGGGGCCCGTGCCGACGCCGGGCACAGATGGAAAGGCAGGAGTTGTCACCACGGCATTGGCTTGAATGATGTTTTCTGCTGGGCCCACGACAGGGAGGGAAGATGACCACCCCGCCTCGCTTACTGGAGAGGTGGCGCCCCCAAGCTCGAGACTCGGCTGCTCAGCACCAGCCGTTGCCTCGGAGGGCTCGGTGGCTTCAGCTCCAGTGCCTGAGTCGGGTGGGCCAATAGATAATACTAGGGGCACCCCGAGTGTGAGGACAGGGTCGGCCACCTGGGGCATAGAGTTAAGGTTAGGGTTAGGGAGAGGAGGGGGCGTCGTCACAGAGGCACCGCCCAGACCGAGGCCCGCTGGCGGAGGGTCGTCATCCCCCTGGGTGTCCGGGGTCAGACCCAGGGCCTCGATCTCCTCGTAAATGGAGCTCAATTCCATCCCCTCAGCCCTGGAGCCTTCCCCGCTGGCCGCCGAGGCAACGCTTATCTCGGCGGTGACCGCGGGGGGCTCAGCTGGTACCAGGGCCGGGAGAGCTCCACTCGAGGCTTCCTCAGGAATGAACTCCGCAGGGGGGATGACATCGTCCCGTCCCCCCCCCCACTGCCACGGCTTCCTCGGCCGGCGCCTCCTGCTGACGCTCGCCGGGGGCGATCTTGGCAGCGCTGGCCCCCCTCGGAATCTTGCGGAGGGGTGGCCTTCCCACCCTCCTCATCGGAGGGGGGAGATTGAGCCCGCGAATGGTGGGCTCTGCGCTTTCCCCCGACGAGCGTCCAGTCCTCCGAGGTGGAGGTGGAAGGCTGGTCAGCAGGGGCAAGGCTGGGGGGTGCAGTTAGTTTTTGGGGGGGGGGGCGTTGAGACAGGGGAGGGAGAGAGGAAGGTAGGGAAACCTCCACCTGGGGGGGGCCCTCTCCCTTGCCCAGCAGCGACCGCGCCACCCTCTCCTCCTCAGGCCCCGCAGTGCCAGATGGAATGAAGGCGGGGCTCGCCTGCTCGCTCGGGCACGCCAGAGGGGGCACCTCCAGCTCCCGAGTTGAGCCGTTGGTTGGAGGAGGGGCAGCCGCGGAGGCCAGACTACCAGGGGGGCCAGCGGTGGTAGGGCCAGCGCCCTCCTGGGCCCCGGGGGGCCTGGATGCCTCCCCCAACCGGGCCAAGGGGCAGTCCCTCCGAACGTGCCCCATCGCCCGGCAGAGGAAGCACCAAGCCTCACCCGTTGAATAGTGGACCCGGTAGAGGGCCCCCTTGTAGGGCACCATAAAGGACCCCTCTAGCACCACCCCGCCATGCGCCGTCGGCGGAATGATAAAACGTGTCGGAGGGCGGGGTCCTTGCAGCCCAGTGGGAGAGGGCTGATAACAGAAATCGGCTTCCCCAGCATGGAGAGGGAAGGCAACAGGGCGGCATTGGGGAGGAAGGGCGGGACGGAAGTGAGAACCACCTGTACGCCCAGGTCCTCCAACGGTACGAGGGGCACGTGCACGCCCCCCACTGCCAGGCCCCTCTCCACTGCCTCCTGGGCGGCGGCCTCCGAGGCAAGGAAGAACACCACCTTGCCGTACATCTTGGAGGCCGCCACCACGGCCGAGGCCCCCACCACCTTCGCCAACGCCCGCACGTAAGTTTCGACGAGGGGCGAGGCAGCGACCAGGAGGCAGCAAACGCCGTGCTTCCTGGTCATGGTGGGAAAGAGATGGACCTGGAGGCGGCAGTCGGAGCAGATGACACGGCACGTGGGGGGGGCAGCAGCGGCCATCTGGGAGTACGCTCTGGGGGCTGTGGTCGAATCACCCCCAGAGCTGGTGGAGGGAACAGCAGGGGACTGAGGGGCTGCGGTGGATGATAGGGCCACATTGGGTGGGGCGGCCTCGGCCACGGGGGGTTTAGCCTTCCGGGCTGGGCTTTTGCCCCTTTTCTTCCCCCCGCTTTTTTTCCCGGCCGAGGTGGAGGCTGCTCCCGATCTTGAGGGAGTGGCATCTGTGGCAGCAGCGGAGCTTGGGCCGGGGGTCGGGAGGTCAGCCGCAGCATTCTTTGGGCCCGGTGGCAATGGGGGCACTGTAGGACCGACAGGGGCAGGGGTTTCCTCCATCATGAGAGGAAGGAGGCAAGAGTCACAGATGGCGGGGGGGGGGAGGGAAAGGGATAAACCGCTCCTCCCCACCAGACAACAGGCAGGGGAGGAGGGCATGAGTGAGGGGGAGGGGAGAGAGGAAGGGTACAGGTTTCAGGGAGGAATAACTAAGGAAGGGGAGGGGTTTAGCAGCCTCTCCTCCCTGATAAAGCTGTGGCAGAGGAGGAGGGCGCTATTGCAGGGGGAGGGACACGTGAGGGAAGGCAGTATGCAATTGGAGAGGGAGGGGAAAAAAAGGAAGGGGGGGTAACCACTCCCACCGACTGATTGCAGGAGGGAGGGTTCTACTTGGGGTGGATTTGAATGGGGAACCAAGGAGCCAGCAACCACTCCTCCCTGTAAGGCTGGGGACAGAGGAGTCGGGCGCTGGCAGGGTGAGACGGAACGTGGTTGCAAGTGCAGGCCGTGGTCCGGCTCCTCCGGCTGCACTGGGGTATAAAGGGAAAACTATGGGACCATTGGGGGAGTGCAGTGACCAGGGGAACTAACTAAAAGGGGGGGAATGGGGTACAAGCACTCAGGGGCCGGGGGGACAAGGAAGATTGGGCAGTGCTCAAGGGCTGGCAGACGGCTGCAGGGGAAGGGCAAAATAGAAGCAAAACAGCAGCTGGGAGGGATGGGGCACACACACAACTAGGCGAGCTGGGGCAGGGGCCTGACAGGTAACAACCTTTGGGAGTGAATGTGGTGGGTAAATAACTTTGGAGAGGGAGGGAAAAAGTGAACTGGGCTTGCAGGGAGGGGCAGGGCAGGCAGTGGGGAAAGAAACAAGCTGCTGGGGTAGGGTGGGTGACCAGGGATAAGGGAGGCCCCCCCAGCTAAATGTAGCTGAGGGAGGGGGGCCGAGTCCAAGGGAGGGGGGTGGGAGCACACCCACGAGCGCTTGTGGGAGGCTCAGTCCTCGCCCTCTGCTGCAGCAGAGTAGCCCCAGCTGGCAAAAGGGCGGGGTTGGTAGCTTGCCCCACCGAGGGGCAAGTCCAGGTGGTACAAGGTTGGTGGAGGGGGTTGTAGGGGTGGTGGTACAGGAGGGGGGCAGCTGGACCAGGGGGAGGGCTCTGCGCCTCTTCCCCAGCCCCCCTCTTGGTGTCTCAGTCCACCACCACCCCTAGAGCAGATGAAAAGCTCAGTCCTAATAAACAAACCCCCTCCACAGTCCGACTAGTGGTCCTCTTCTCCCTCAGTGGGGTGCAGGTGGTAAGGCAGCAGCAGCGGGCGGGTAGCAACCAGGTGGGAAAGGTCTCCGGGTGGTGGGTGCTGGTGGGGTCCTCCTCCTTCTCTGGAGCGGGGGGGGGGGGACAGCCAGCAGGCCCCCCCCGAGCCCCTCTGGTAACAGGAGCAGCTGGTAGGCGGCAGCAGCAGCGTCATCCAGGGGAGCGGCCCAGCAGTGTTGGGGTTTCGGCAGACAGGTGGGAGTGGCTGGATAGGGTGGGGCGGGCTCTGGCTGGTGCAGGCAGCAGGATCAGGACCAGGAACAGGGCAGGGTGGAGAAGGAAGAGAGCGGCCCCTACACCTGCTCCCTCTCCTCATTCTCTAGAGTGGAGTGAGGGGGGAGAGGCACTCACTACCAGTGAGTGGAGTTGGGGGGAGACGTCCCCCACTACCAGAAGGGAGAAAATACCCCTCTGGGAGCCATTTTGGGCCCAGCCTAGCCCCTCCCAGTCACCTGACTGGAAGGCCAAGGGCATGGCTAGGGCTATAAGAACTCTGCCAGGGAGCTCAGTCAGGGCCCAGCCTCTGAGGAAGACAGAGGCCTGCCCAGAGCTCCTGGCTGACGAGGCTGAAACCTGGCCTGGGCCTCCCACATCCGCCTTCCATAGGGCTGGCGAAGACTGCCCGCCTGGGCCACAGGGGCCTGGCCAAACCGGCCAGCAGACCTATCCTCTGACCCAGAGGAGCCCGGGGCTCTGCTGGTGTCTGGCGAGTCTGAGGACCTCCCTGAGCCGGAGGTCCTGCTCAAGCCCCGAGGTCTGCCGACACCCAGGGACCCTGAGGACTTGTCAGAGCCGGTGGACCAGCTCGAACCCCGATGCCTGCCTGAACCCCAGGGCCTTGCAAAACCGCTGGACGCTGCAGGGTTCCAACCCACCGAAGCCTGGATTGGGCCGCCCAGACCCTGCTGGGACGACACCGCCCTCGACTCTCTGACTGACCTGCAGGAGACACAGGTACCTGCGGAGGGGGAGACGAGGAGTGGCCCAGGGGGTAGCACGGGCTGAGAGCAGCCCTAAGCCAGCAAGTTGCGGGCTGGAGCCCTGCTGAGCCAGTAGCAGCTGCACTGCTGCATCCAGGGCCCCTGGGCTGGGGCGCAGTGGAGTGGGTGGGCCTGCGCCCTCTGCCACCCACCTCCAGGCTGGCAGTCTCCCCCTCGCCACCGCTGCAGGTGCGCTACCTGCCCAGCTCCTGAACCAGGAGCTTCCTCAAACCTGTGTGTTTGCTGCCCTGCCCTGCTCCAGGGCCAGGGCCGATAGACTGTGGATGCCACCCCACCCTGCTCCAGGGCCAGGGCTTGCTGATTGTGTTTGGTGCCCTGCTCTGCCCCAGGGCCAGGGCTTATGTACTGTGGGTGGTTACCGGCCAGCCTGGACCTAGGCCAGGCCCTCTTAAAGGGACAGGACGAGGACTGCTGCCCTGCCCAGAACTGTGAGCTGAGAGACTTGAGTTTACATTGAACTTCTTCCCCCATGGCCCGGACCTGAAGCAAGGCCGGGCACGGGAACTATTGACCCCTTCTACCCGGCCGGGCCAAGGCCCGGCTGTGGGAATAGAGACTTGGGGACGATTGACGGGCTGCGCAGTGGGAGAGGCGTACCGCCCACTGACCCGGAGATGGAGGAACCCCTCCAGGAGGCCTACCGGCCTACAACCAACCTCCAGAAGGGGGGAGCTCAGAGAACTGTTGTGGGCACTGCCGGAGGGCAGTGTCCTGAAAAGGACCCCGTGACCAGCCATCCGAGCTAGTTCCCAGGACCGACGGCTGGTGGCGCTGTGGCGGTGAGCGTACCCCATTACAAGGACACGGACTGAGATACTGCTTCAAAGGCCTCCTGGCAGGTGGGCGCTCTGATCAGGCAGTCGTCGAGGTAGGGGAATATAGCTATGCCTGGCTCGCAGAGGTGAGCTGTCACTACTGCAATGAGTTTTGAGAAGACCTTTGGGGCTGTGGAAAGTCCAAAGGGCAGCACCATGTATTGGAAATGTGCTGGACCTAGTGTGAACCTGAGATACTTGTGATGCGCAGGATGCACAGAAATGTGAAAATATGCTTCCTGGAAGTCAAGAGTTGATAGCCAGTCCCCTTCGTTTAGGGCCGTGTGACAAAGTTCCTCGTTAGCTCCCCATGGGTTCTGTGCTTTTTGACGGTTTCTTGTGTGCCTCAGAGACTCACAGTGACCCCTTTGTTGCCTTGGGATTTCCCCAGAGGCAAGGGTCCCTGCTTACTGAGTCATTCTCATCACAGGCAAGTCCTGAGTTTGGGGGCGGGGGGGGGAGACAAACCCCCTTTCCCTGGCCTTTGGTCCGTTCCTGTCTCCCCGACGGGGTAATCCTCTAAGAGAAGGGGAGTGGGAGTCCAGGCCCATTCACTCCAATGGACTCCGGCCCGGGGCCCTACAGGAGGGGTGGCTGGCAGGGCTTCTTGCCCCACCCTAATACAGCTACCTCTCCCCTGGGCCACTTCACCCACCGCTTCCTTCTATTATCTTCCGCCTTTTAACTTGGGGTTTGGCACCTCCCTGCTCCGCTCTGCTTTCCAACCCTCCTCTGTGCCTCTCAAAAACTCCCCGCCACCTGGGAGGAAACCTTTTATAGGGATCTGGGGGCCTTAACTAGCAATAGGTGCTTGATTAACCCCTGTTGCAGGCTGACTCCTAATTAGGCCTCCATTGTCTGCCCTGATTGCCAGGCTGTGTTCAGGTGAGACTAACTGGGAAACAAGACAGCATTAACCCACCTCCCAATGTAGCTGCCTTCTATATTTTCAGTTCACAGGCTGTGGTCTGCCACAGGCTGCGATTATAGTAGCTAAAGTCACCATCTTGAAGTGCTTTGAAAGTAACAGTTGAGTTTCCTGAGATCAAGAATTGGTCTCCAACCTCCCAATTTCTTAGCTGTGAGGAAATAACGGGAGTAGAAGCCTCTGTTTTTGTGGTGTTAGGGTACTGATTCTATGGCACCCAGATGGAGAAGATGGTCGATCTCGTGGAGTAGAACGCTCTCGTGAGATGGGTCCCTGCAGAGGGATGGGGAGGGAGGCTGGGTGGAAGGAAAATTGGCAAAAGGGATGCAGTATCCTACTCTTAAAACTTCTAGCACCCATTTGTCAGCCGTGACTGTTGACAATTGATGGAAGAAGGGTAGGAGGTGGTGGCAGAAAAGTAGGTAGGATTGAGGATGTTCCGTATTGAAGGAGTGGTATCGGACTCTCGACCTGACCTTCAAAACATTTGCCTGGAGGTAGACGGCTGGGATGCTGCTGGCTGGTCAGTGGTCTGTCTGTGTTTGGTTTGACATTGTCTTCTCCTGTTGTCAAAGTGTCTCTGAGTGTGATTGAAAGGAGAAGAGTTGTATCTCTGGTTAAAATATCTATTTTGTTGCGCTTCACTACATGCACATAGATCCCAAGGGTTTTCAACGTTGTTCTGGAATCCTTGAGTGAATGGAGAGACACATCAGTTGTGTCCGTGAACAACTTGGATCCCTGGAAGGGGAGGTGCTCTACTGTGGCCTGCACTTCACAAGGAAAACCTGACAAATGGAGCCAGGAGGCCCTCCTCATGACAATAGCTCTCGCAATGGAGCATGAGGCTGTGTCAGATGCATCGAGGGCGGCTTGAAGGGCTGTGCGGGAGATCAACATTCCCTCGTTTATGTTGGCAGAGAACTGTTGTTTCTTATCCTCTGACAAGTTATCAATAAAAGGTGATAGTTGTTTGAAGATGTGGTGGGTGTATTTAGCCAACATGGCTGTATAATTTGATATACGTAATTGAAGCAAGGCTGAAGAATAAGCTTTCCTTCCCATAAAATCTACTGTAAAATCTCGAGTATAATGCGCATCTGCCTTTTAAAGGTCAAAATTCTTGAATAAACTAAACTCTTTATCTATAATGCGCACCCCCATTATACTTGAGATTTTAAGGTATGCATAGGAAGGAAGGGGCTCGCGCCTGCCGTGGGGTCCCCCTGCCCAGCTGCGCTCACGCCTGCCAGGGGAGCCTCCCCCGCTCAGCTGCCGGCACGCTGAGCTCGCGCCTGCCGGCCCCCCCCCCACCCCAGCCCAGCCCGTGCCTGGTCCCCCCCCCCCCAGCTCGTGCCTGCCAAGGGTGAGTTTAAAACTTTTTAAAAAACCTCCTACGGATAATGCGCACCTCGACTTTGACATTCAAAAAACGGGAAAAAAAGTGCGCACTATACTCGCGACTTTACGGTAACCACTTCCACTATTTGTCATGGGGGTAGTGCATGTTGCGCTCTGTTTACCTCTTTGGTTGACAGCGTCCTTCACTATAGAGCTGGGGGATGAATGAGAGAAAAGGATGTCTATCCCCTGCGGTGCCATGTAATATTTGTGACCAGACCTCTTGCAGAACAGTGGAATCATGGCTGGTGTCTACCATATAATCTTGGCAGGGTCCGTAAGGGCCGGGGGTCCATAGGTAAGGCTAGTTTGGCAGTTGGTGCAGCGTGGAGTATGCTGGTCAGTTTGTGTTGGGTCTCCAGGAGGTTGACCAGGGGGACTTGAAGGACATCAGCTGCTTGTTTAAAGAGCTCTTGAAAAGAGAGAAAGTCATCACCCACCGTAGGAGGCGGGGGCATAAGGGTGTCATCAGGAGAGGAGGACGATGTGTGTGTTGCAGGGTGAGAGGAGACTGATGATTCCTTGTCACTGGAAGCAATGTCCTCCTCCTCTTGGTAGATCGACCTGTCAATGGGCAGCAGGGATGATGCTCCGGAAGCAGGGGTGGTCGGCATGGGCTGTTGACCTTGAGCCTGATGTTGAACCCCATACGGTGCCCACGGGTCCCAATAAGGCCAGTTGGGGATAAATGAATGGGAGGGGGCAACCATTGAAGAGGTTGTTGCTGAACCCCTGGCAGTGTCGGTGGTTGAGGCTGTTTTGGGGAAGAATGCCTTAGGGAATGGATACCAATCACCAAATCATCGTCGTCTTCGCTCGACAAAGGCAGTGCTGAACGTGGAGTAAGCGAGCATAGAAAGCTGCCGGATGTGGGGGTGCTGTTATGCTGAATAGAAATGTGGGCACTGAGGCTATCCTAATCTCCTCCTCTGTGGTGAATGGCGCTGGCCCTGGCACTTGCAGTGCCATTGGAGCGGAGGTGGAACTATAGCCGCAATCTGTGGTGTGGACACAGCCTGTGGTGCCAACAGTGCTGAGTAAAAGGATGTTGGTACCGTATGTTTGTGGCTCTTTGGTGCCAGAGGCGACATAGGTGCCGACAGTACTGAGCGTGGCTTCACCGTCTTTGGTGCCGGTGGTGCCCTGGTGGCAGGCAGCTTGATTTTTTCTTTTCTCAGTGCTGGCATATGAACCATCGGTGCTGATGGTGCCGATTTTGCCTTGGCCTTGCCTGAAGGCTTGGCAGGCTTATGTAGGTCCTTTGACCCTCAGAAACCATTGGTACCTGATGGTCCTGGAGCATCCCTGTCCAGAACCCCGGAAGGTGTTGGAGCAGGGGGCAATTTAGGCGCTTGCTCCCATTTTTCTGAGGGAAAGTCACTGTTGCTGGAGGAACGGGACCTCTTCCTGATCTGGTCAGAGGAAGAGTCCCTCATGGAGATGCTGGCCAATGTGGACTTTTCAGACATGGCCGGGGTGACGGTTGGTATGGGGGGAATGAGTGCTCTGGGTCCAAAGCTGGTTTCACTGTGTTCTCTAATGAGAGAAGTTTCAATTGGAGCTCCCGTGCCTTTCTTGTGTGGGCTGTAAGTTGTTTGCAATGCTTGCACTGTGCTGTGATGTGCGCATGGCCCAGGCAGCGCATACACTTGGAATGACAATCGGAGACAGGAATAGACAGCCTGCAGGAAAGGCAGCGTTTGAAAGCTGGGGAGCCAGGCATTCCCAGGATAGCAGAACTGTTCGAAACAATTTGTAGTCTAACAGAATTTTTTTTTTAACTCTTATAGGAAAGAAATCTAAACTCTAACTACTAACTAAACTAACTCACTGTAACAGAAATGCTATCAAAACTAGTAAGCAAAAAAGGAGAGCAATTGCGGTTCCAACTGACGCCCACTGCGGTAGAGAAGGAACAGGAACGGTTGCCGTGCATGTGTGGTAGCAGCACCGCTTGTGCCATCTGCCGAGCATGCGCGGCACACCGGAAGGCACTGCTACTGAAAATCTACGTCCAGACATGCAACAGTGCTGCAAGACCTAAGGTGGAGCACCTAGGGACACTCCTCAAAGAAGAAACATTGCTTCCCTGTACACAGTCAGTTTCTGGCTTTGTTCCCAACTGCAATTAATTGTTGCCTGACCTTTGTGGGCAAGCATCAGCATAAATTTGGGCTGCATATGCAGTGGTAGAGAGGCAATCATTCCTCTTTCAACAATTCTGGGACAACTGCACTTGGAGTATTGCATGAGCCCCTCACTGTCAGAAAGACAGACAAACTGGAGTGAGAACACAGAGCAACAAAAATTACCAGGGTCTTGAGCACCGAATTCCAAGGAAAGATGGAGAGTAAAATACGTATAGCTCAGTTAAGTGACAGCTACTGAGGAATGTGGTTACATATGATATCCAAATAGCTGAGCAATTTAAATATTCACGTAAGAGACGAATTCCTTAGCATAAGTAAAGGGATTGTGAGTGACTCCAGGAGAAGGAACTGGATTAAAAGAAATGGAAAATTTAAATTGAAAGCCAGAACAGCTTTTTTGGCAGCAAACTCTGTTAGACTGGTGAGCTCCTAAATAGAATAGAATTGACTGCAGAATTGTGGTTTTGTGATGTTGCCTACTGTAGAAAACATGAGGGAATATACCTATGCTAGCAGGAAGATGGATTGTGTACCCCAACAGGTCTTTTTATCACTAGACTTTATCATTTCAAGTGAAACTTTTGTTTAAATGTTGCACCTACATATGTTATAAACCATTTTTTTTTATTGTGAAGAGATTCTGTGCATCTTGTACAGTGTACTCTGCACTTCTAAAACTGGATGTTCTTTATAGTTGGCTTTGTGGCTCTCTTATGCCGTGTGACTATGTCATTCATCACTGCATTTCATATCCTACCTTAATTAAGGAAATTGGGTTGTACATGGGAATATCTTGGGCTCATTAGGCTGTGTTCACATGGAACTGTTCCTAAAAGATCTTTCATCTGGTCTGAACTTTCAGATCATATGTCAGGCTCAACTTTCCTGCCTGGCACCTTGTGGGATCATCTTCATCTGTGCAAAGTGGATGTAAAACAGAACCATTCTAGTTTGGCAGCATTTTACACCCACTTTGGATAGGTGTAAAAGGGATACAAATACAGGCAGGGAAGAATCAGGCCCTGAAACACTAATGAATTTTTCCATTTCCCCCACTGAAGGTTCCAAGGGGAAGAAAACAGGTAAAAATTCTTCTGATGATTTGACAACCAGTGACAGGAAAAGATTTGTATTTGCACTGCACATTGCAATGCTTTGAATCGACAGAAGAGGCTTTCCAGACATGATGCCCTTACTCCTGGAGACACATACTATTCCCGCCTCTAGCCCTTTCATCAAGGCAGAATGTTTTTCAGGAGATTCCAGTCTGCGAAAGGACATGCTTTACTGAGTCTCCCTTTATGACATGATATAATTTTTTTTAAAGAAAGGGTTTCCCCTCATTTTTTTACCAAAGTCTCAGATAGTGGCATAATATTCTTCAAAGAGGAAAACCAAAATGGTGTGAAAATAGAGAGGACACCCTCCTGTGAGAATCAATGCCAGTAACATAGGAAACCAGAGGTCTTGAGCTCAGCTTCTCTCCAGTGACAGACAAAATATGGCATCGCCCATGCTTGTGAGCAATCTTGCAGCTACAAAACAAACTGTATTGCCCAATCAATTTAAAAGAACCAGAAAAAAGAACGGTTACTTACCTGTAACTGTTGTTCTTCGAAATATGTTGCTCATGTCCATTCGAATAAGGTGTGCACGCCGCGTGCACAGTCTCTCCGGAGCGTTTTCCCAAGCGGTACCCATAGCGCCGGCAGGTCGCCCCGTGGAGTGGCGCCACGATAGCGGAGCATAAGTACCCCTGCCGGTGCTCCCCCTCCTCAGTTCCTTCTTGCCGGACACTCCGATGAAGGGGAGGTGGGGGGGAATCGAATGGACATGAGCAACACATCTCAAAGAACAACAGTTACAGGTAAGTAACCGTTCTTTTCTTCTTCGAGTGGTTGCTCATGTCCATTCGAATCAGGTGACTTCCAAGCCAACCCCACTTTATGGAGGAAGGGTCGGAGCACCCAGAAAGACAAGCAAACAAAAGTTGAACAACCTAGAACATATTTATTCAACTAACAGAACACAGAGAACTGATCGAAAGATGCAATGTGGTACAGAAACAAACACAGTCACAACACAGACCTGAACCCAACCCTGCATCCTCCCTGGCCTGCTGTGTCAGCGCATGGTGCATCGTAAAGGTGTGTACTGATGACCACGTGGCCACCCTGCAGACTTCGGTAATTGGAACCTGCGCTCCAAAGGCTACAGAGGATGCCTGCGCCCTGGTGGAATGTGCTGTAACCCGGGGCGGAACTTTCCGGGCCAAGTCGTAACACTTCCTGATACACCCCACGACCCAATTGGACAGCCTTTGGGTCGAGAGAGGGAGCCCTTTCATTCTGTCCGCGAAAGCAATAAACAATTGCGTGGATTTATGAAAGGGTTTTGTCCTATCGATGTAAAAAGCCAGCACACGTCTAGCATCCAGGGAATGGAGCACTTGCTCTTTAGGTGAGGCATGGGGCTTTGGAAAGAAAACCGGGAGGTAAATTTCTTGGGACACCACCTTGGGGAGAAAAGCCGGGTGAGGACGGAGTCTCACATTATTCTCCGAGAACACCAGGTAGGGCGGGTTAACAGTTAGCGCCTCAGCTTGGAGACCCTGCGAGCTGAAGTGAGGGCCACAATGAAAGCAACCTTCATAGAAAGGTGCTTGAGGGAACACATGGCCAGCGGCTCAAAGGGAGGCGACACAAGCCTCGACAGCATGAGGTTAAGGTCCCAAGCGGGGAGAGGGGGTCTAACCGAGGGGAACAACTTATCCAAACCTTTGAGGAACCTTTTAATCACAGGGTCAGAGAACAGAGAGACTCCGCCGATCCAACATGGAAGGCGGAGAGTGAGGCTACGTGTACCTTAATGGAGGAGGTAGAGAGCCCACTGGACCTAAGTTTGAACAGGTAGTCCAGAATGGACGGGACAGGTGCACAGGACGGGTGTACCCCCTTCTGGATGCCCAGTGCGTAAAACGCTGCCACTTAGCTACATAGGACCGCCTGGTGGATGGCTTCCTGCTACCTAGGAGGACCATCTGCACCTCCTGGGAACATTCCCTTTCTGGTTGTGTCAGCCACGGATAAACCAGGCCATCAGGGGGAGAGAGCTGAGATTTGGGTGAACCACCTGCCCCCGTCCCAGGGCTGGGTCAGGAGATCCTGATCCGGCGGGAGCGTTATGGGCTCCGCGCACAGCATGTCCACCAGGATAGGAAACCAGAACTGCCTGGGCCACTGAGGGGCTATCAGAATGACCGTGGACCTGAAGGTCTTGACCCTAGTCAGAACCCTGGGAATCAGGGGAAACGGGGGAAATGCATAAAGGAGACCGGCCGGCCAAGGCATGGTCATGGCATCTCCGCTGGAGTGCTCCCCCAGCCCCAGTAGAGAGCAGTAGCTCTGGCACTTCCTGTTGCGTGCCGACGCAAAGAGGTCCACTAGGGGACAACCCCACCTGAGGAAGACCTTATCTAGGGCCGTATCTTTCAGGGACCATTCGTGGGCTCCAAAGGACCTGCTCAATGCATTGGCCAACAAGTTTTTGCACCCCGGCAGGTACTCTGCCTGCAAGTGGATACCGTGCCTTATGCTAAGGTCCCAGAGCAGCAAAGCCTCGCGGCAGAGGGGAGATGACCGGGCTCCCCCTTGTTTGTTGATATAAAAAACAGCTGCCGTGTTGTCTAGATGCACCAGGACCGAGAGGTGTGACAGCCTCGTCAGGAATGCCTCGCAGGCTCTCCTGACCGCCCTGAGCTCCCAGACATTTATATGCAGAGCCCTCTCTGCAGGAGATCACAAGCCCTGGGTCCTGTGACGCCCTAGGTGCGCTCCCCAACCTAGGTCGGAAGCATCCGTGACTAATGTCACCGAGGGGGGAAGCACAGTGAACGGAACCCCACTGCAAACCACAGTCTCCTGAGTCCACCACTGTAAGGAGGCAATCACTTCTGGAGGCACCGTCAGTACTGTGTCCCAGAGACCCCTGGACTGCTCGAACACCTTTGCTAGCCAGGCCTGCAATGGTCTGAGTCTCATGTGAGCGTGGCACACCACATACGTACATGCTGCCATGTGCCCCAGCAGCCTCGAGCACGCTCAGGCGGTCGTCATGGGGAACTGGGTTAACTTGGAGACCAGCTCTACTATAGCCACAAATCTGTTCCTGGGGAGGAAGGCTTGCGCCACTGTGGCGTCCAAGAGGGCCCCCACAAATTCTAGGTGCTGACAGGGAGTCAGTGACAACTTTTCCTCGTTCAGCATGAGGCCTAGTCTCAGGAAAAGAGCCCTTGTGAGGGATACATGGGCCTCCACTTGTTCATAGGATCGGCCATGAATGAGACAGTCGTCGAGGTATGGAAAGACGTGCACCCCTTTTTGCGGAGGAATGCTGCCACGACCGACATGCATTTTGTGAAGACCCTGGGTGCTGTTGACAGGCCAAACGGGAGCACCGTAAATTGAAAATGACAGCGGGACACTATAAAGCACAGAAACCTCCTGTGGCTCGATCTTATTGCCATGTGGAAGTAAGCGTCTCTGAGAGTTGCGTACCAGTCTCCTAACTCTAACACTGGGATCACAGATGCTAGGGTTACCATCCTGAACTTGGACTTCACCACCATCTTGTTGAGGTCCCTGAGATCGAGAATGGGACGAACCCCGCCCTTGGGCTTGGGGACGATGAAATATTGGGAATAAAACCCCTTGCCCCACAAGCGTGGGGGGACCCTCTCTACCGCTCCCTTTTGTAGGAGCGCTAATACCTCCTGCCGGAGAATCCCTTCGTGAGAGGTGTCCCTGAAAAGGGACGGGGAGGGTGGGTTGGAAGGGGGCGGGCCCAGGAAAGGGATAGCATATCCACTCCTGACTATGCCCAGGACCCAGGCGTCAGTGGTGATTTCTGCCCAGGCGGGGGCAAATCGGGATAACCTGGCCCCAAACAGGGGGCCAGGCAAAGCGACTGGTACGCAACTCTCTAGGGAGCCATCAAAACGGGTGTTTGGACTGTTGAGAGGGGCCCTGTCCAACCCACGGGGGCTGTCTCCTCTGAGCCGGCAACGACGAGCCCTTGTCGAGGAGGGGGCCACAGCCGCCCCTGCCCCCCCACTGGGAGCACGAGGACGGCGTCTCCAATAATCCCCACGGGGGACCTGGGACTGCGTTCTGCCCTGTTGTCTGTAGGGGAGCTGACGTTGCTGAGGGGCCGGCGTATGGATACCCAAAGAGCACAGAGTCAACCTAGTGTCCTTCAGGGTACGGAGCCTAGAGTCGGTATGCTCCGAGAACAATGACTTACCCTCGAAGGGCAGGTCCTGAATCGTATTCTGGACATCAGCAGGGATCCCAGAAACCTGGAGCCAGGCACCACGGCGCATAACTACTCCTGACGCCATGGTGCGGGCTGCGGAGTCGACCACGTCCAGGGAGGGCTGAAGAGCCATGCGGGCGATGGTTCTGCCCTCCGTGGTCATAGCCCCAAGCTCCTGATGCGCCTCGGGGGGAAGTTTATCTTTAAATTTGTCCATTGCCTGCCACGTATTATACACGTAGCAGCTCAGCATCGCCTGTTGATTAGCGATGCGGAGTTGCACCCCACCGGTGGCACACACTTTACGCCACAAAAGGTCGAGGCGCTTGGGCTCCCTGGCCTTCGGGGACGGCCCCGGCTGAGGAAGCCTCTCCTTCTGAGCCGCGGTCTGGACGACCAAGGACCCAGGGACAGGCTGGGAATAAAGGTGTTCGTGTCCCGACTGTGGGACATAATAGCGCCTCTCGACGCCCTTTAAGGTAGGGGTTAAGGAAGCCGGAGTCTGCCACAGGGCATTCATGATCTTTGCCACGGTTTTATTAAGTGGCAAGGCCAAGCGGGCGGGAGCATCGTTGGACAGGATGTCTACCATAGGATCCGTGTCCTCTACAACAAGTTGCACCGGGACACCCAGGTTGGAGGATAGCCGGCGAAGCAGCTCCTGATGCGACCTGGCATCCATAGTTGGCATCGCCGGAGCTGGATCCGCTAAAGCCTCATCAGGAGATGACGACGATGAGGACTCCTGAATCGGCACTGGGCCCATTGTAGGGCCCGGGGGGGGGGGGAGGGGGCGGCTGGGCAAGCACCACTGGCGCCAGTGGCGGCTCCAGTACCGAGGCCACAGGGTCCCTAGTTGCATCCAGGGCTCCACTCCTCTGAAGTGAGGGAGGGGGTCGCGACAGAGATGCCAACAGGGGCGCCCAGTGACACGAGGCACTGGATGCCGTGGACGGGGGCACAGGCCCCTGCCATTGATTGTATGTCCACGGCGTCCAGAACGGCCACTGTGGCTGAGGCGGCCAGGACTGTTGCACGTGCAGCCGATCTCGCCGGTGCCGAGAACGGGATCTGCGGTCCGACGACACCCTCGAGGACCCCGATCTAACTGAGTCCACATCCAAATCCGAGGAATGATCAGACTCGGGCCAGGGCGGTGCCGACGAGGAGTACGCCTGTACTGTTGTGGGCGCGAACCTGGCTATTGACTCTGGCTTGGTGGCATGCGCGTGCCGAGGAGGTCATACCGGTGCCGGCACCGGAAAAACTGAATCCGAGCCCCGTTGTGGTGCTGACACGCCGCACGTCGTATGCGGTGCCGAACTCGGTGCGGATGCAGGTAATGCACTGCAGAGTCTAGCCGCCCAAGAGACGGCGCCCCTACCAGTGCTGCCGTGGGTGCCATGGTGGGCAACATCGATTGCACCGGTGCCGTTGGCGCCGCCCTAGAAGGTGTTGACATGAACGGTACCGGTGTGGGCCACAGGGCCGGTGCCGGTGCCGAAACCGGTATCAGAGCCGGGACTTGTGCCGGTGCCGGAGTTAGCGGTGCCGATGACTGCACCGGCGCTGCGGTCAACAGGCCCGGTGCCGGTACTGCTGGCGCTCCGGGCAACAGGACAGGTGCTGGTATTGCTGGCAGCGCCGTTGATGATGCCACATGGCTTGGATAGTACGGTACCGGCGTTGCAAGAATAGGCTCCGGCAGAGGACCCAGTACTGGAGCTGTGGTAGGAGGCCGAGTCCAACCCACGCTCGTCGGTACTGCCAGCATCGGATGAGGTCTGGCTGCCTGCACCGAGTCCGGCATCGCTGTTGCTGCGAGCGGTACTGGTCCCACAGGGGACAGTCCCGCCACACACGTGGCCGGCACCGGCTGTTCCACCTGGTACAGTAGGGAAACTGGTGCCAACATGGCTCTCGGCGTAGAAGACATCGACCTCTCCACCTCAACAGACGATGGAGGGGAGGTGGTGAGGCTGATTAAGTCCTGCGCCGCCTCAAACATCTCCGGTGTCAAGGGTCGATGAGAGGGTAGCTGACCAGGATTAGATGGTCGGCCCACTCGCTTCCGCCGCACCGCAGCACTTGGAGAGCCCTCCAGAGGCAACCCGTACCGGTGGTGTAGGCCCAACCTTGACTTACGGCTCGGAGACCTACCCCACGATGTCTTGGGTTTTTTCGGTGCCGGGGAGTGGGAACGGTGCCTGGTCCTCGGCACCGATGTCCTCGAACAGGCTGGAGCGCCCCGCGTTGACGCTGGCGCACTGCGCACCGTGGAGTGACCGGCCGGTGCCGGTTGAAGGGCCGCTTCCATGAGGAGAAGCTTCAATCGCGAATCTCTCTCCCTCTTCGTGCGCGGTTTGAACGACCTGCAGATCTTATGGGCGTCTGCTAAGTGGCCCTCACCCAAACACTTTAAACAACTATCGTGAGGGTCCCCTTTAGGGATGAACTTCGCGCATACCACGCAAGCCTTAAAGCCTTGCGGCCCTGGCATTCCTCACCCCCGAAGGGGGGGAAGAAGAACAAAGAACTTGCTCACTACCTAACTACCTGAACTATTTACAAACACTACTCTAAGAGAAACGGGAACCATTAACTACACTAAGATAGACACGCTCCAACGACTGTCATGGGCGGTAAGAAGGAACTGAAGAGGGGGAGCACCGGCTGGGGTACTTATGCTCCACTATAGTGGCGCCACTCCAGGGGGCGACCTGCCGGCGCTATGGGTACCGCTTGGGAAAACGCTCCAGAGAGACGGTGCACTCGGCGCGCACACCTTATTCAAATGGACATGAGCAACCACTCGAAGAAGAATAACTGTTTCCCATTTCTGGCAGTTTATTTTAATCCAAAAGAGGAAAGTAATTGAAAATGATTAAAATCTTTTTGTCTCGTCAACATTTTAGATGTTTTTACCAAATAAAATAACTAAGTAAACTAACTGACAGCTTAGTTATGTCCTCAGTCACAAACCCTAGCTCTGAACTCTCAAATCAGGGTATGTCTACACAGCAAAGTTATTTCGAAATAACAGCCCTGATTTCAAAATAACTTTCCTAGTGTCTACGTAGCCAAACCGCTATTTTGAAATAAATTTGAAATAGCGGAGCGCTTATTTCGAATTTGGTAAACCTCATTCTACGAGGAATAACGCCAAATTTGAAATAGCTATTTCGAAATAAGTGCGGTGTAGACACTTATTTCGAAATAGGGGGCCTCCAGCCTTCCCAGGGTGCCCTGGTGGCCACCCCAGCCTCAACCAAGAACACTCCTCTCCCTCCCCGGAGCCCTTAAAGGGGTTGACTCTGGCCACAGTGCCTGTGCCAGCTCCAAGCCTGCCAGCCCGGAGCCAGCAGTCACTGCCCCTGACCCAGTGGCCCCAAAACATGAGCCAGCTAGCCACTGGCAGCCAGCCCTCCACCGCTTCCCAGGAGCAGTCTGCCAGCTCCCAGGAGCCTGCCAGGGTCCGGAGAAGGAAGGCACCTTCCTGGTCCAGGGCAGAGATCATGGACCTTATTCAGGTTTGGGGGAGATGCCCCCAACGTCCATGATCTCCGCACTAGACGGAGGAACGTGGCCGTCTATGGCAGGATAGCGGCCAGCCTGGCCACCAAAGGCCACATGCGAACCCAGGAGCAAGTTCCCATGAAAATCAAGTTGGTCCGGCGAGACCCCCACCACTGAGCCCTGAGCTTCCCATCCCCCTTGTTTCCCCTTCCAGCTCCCTCCTCCCAGGTTTCCCCCTCCCCTCTTCCACCCTTTCTCCTCCCCTCTCCCGCCTCCTTTCCCCAGTCTCACCAGAGTTTCATTTCCCCCCTCCCCCCAGTTTTGTTAAATAAAGACAGTTTGTGTTTATGAAAAAATGTGTATTTCATTTTACATCAGGAAAGGGGGCTGGGGGGGGGTAAGTGGAAGGACGTGAGGGAGGAATGAGGCACACGCCCCCAGTGGGGCAGACCAGGGAGACTCTTAGTGCTCCTCAGGGTGGAAGCTCTCCCGCAGGGCCTCCTGGATACTGACAGCCCCCCCCGATGGACCTCCCGGATGGCAGCCTGCAGAAAGTGCAGCCAGGCTCGCAGTAACGCATCCACGAGAAGCACCAAAGTGCCCAGGGGTAGCTCTGGCTCCACGCTGCAGAGCGCTGTGGTGTCCCAGAGCACAGAGAGACAAAATGCTTTGCTGTCCCTCATTGAGGTAGGCAAGCAAGCAGGGAAACCTGAGAACCAGCTGCCCGAGGGGGGGGGGTCCCTTTAAGCACAGGCCTCAGATAGCCTCAGGCAGCAGCCACACAAAGTAACTCCTGACCTGATGCCCTGCCGGACCTGGTTCTGGCCCTGGCCAGCCTTAAATGTGATTCAGTGTCCACTCAGTGTGGATGCACTATTTTGAAATAGCAAAACACCATTTCGAAATGCATTTTGTGTGTAGATGTGTTATTTCGAATTAACTATTTCGAAACAGCTTATTTCGAACTAACACTGTAGTGTAGACATACCCTCAGTCCTTTTCAGAGAGGTTTGAGCTGTTAACACCAAACTTGATCCAAATATCTGGATGGTTAGCAAAGTAGGGGTTCAAATTGAGAGGATTCGGACCTGATATTTTGCATCAGCCCAGGACTGTTAAGTTTGCATCCTGAACCAGAGCTTCAGCTCCTGGTTTTAGTGTCAGAACATTTCTAAGAGACGTTGTTCTATTACAGAAAATGGTGAAAGGAAATAACCAGCGACACAGTTTCATGGCTCCTGGCTAGAATTTTTCATGACAGCAAGTTGGGTTCATAGACTTCAAAAAGCAAGCACTTCTCATTCAGTACGGATGAATGGCATTTTCTACATTCATAAAAGCACAGATCAGCATTCTGAGAGCTCTTGCATGCGTCTAGCCCGCCTCTGAATTAGCCATGGTACTTTAAAACCAATAGGGAAAAAAGACTCCATTGTGAATTTTCATATTATGGCCTTTTCCACTAGGCTCTTTTACAGCTGTACAAGGCTGAAATGCATAAACTCAATTTATGTTTCTATCAATTACACACACACAAAAAAAGGCCTTTACTGGCAACTTGGTTAATTTCATTTTCTTTTTGTATTCCACTTAACTTTCCCCCTTCTTGTTTTAAGAAGTAAAAAGCCTAAGGTCTGGGTCATAAGAATGAGGCATATGCAATACTGACAATAAACCAGTCTTAGAGTTCTAATAGGAACCAAAGATTATTCATGCACATACATGCACACATGTGCTTAATTTTCCTGCATTAAGGACCTTTCATTGTTGCTTTTGTAAGATCCTTGTAGATTTTGTTGAAAACAGCATAAATATTGGGCAAAAGCTTAATTAAAATCTCTATTCATCACAGATGGTAACTTTTCAACATTTTGGTTAGTCACATACATAAGTATCTAGTTAGGATTCAGCATACCTGGGAAGTAGGCTCAGCATGGTATGGAGATCTCCATGCCTTCTCTGTCAGTCCACTTCTCATAAATTGCCATATTAAATATGGGAAATATATTCCCGTAATAGCCTAATCTAAATTATTTACTTTTATGCAAAATACAGTGTTGATTCTTAGGTGCTATTCTGGTTGGGAACAAATAAACCCTGCTTTGGGAAGAGCTATGTGACCAAAGTTAAACAAATGTTTTGTAATACTTTAGCAAGAATATATTATCTGTGTGGAGATCTCAAAGTTCACTGTATCATTCTATTATTTTATTTCTCCTGTCAAAAACAAACGCTCAGCTGTAATTGTTTATGACAAGTTTCAGAGGGATAGTCATGTTAGCCTGTTTCAGCAAAACCAACAAGGAGTCCTGTAGCACCTCAAACACTTGGGGTGCTTCTAGACTGGCAAGATTTTGCGCAAAAGCAGCTGCTTTTGCGCAAAAACTTGCCGCCTGTCTACACTGGCCGCGAGAATTTGCGCAAGAACACTGACTTTGTAATGTACAAAATCAGTGCTTCTTGCGCAAATACTTTGATGCTCCCGCTCAGGCATAAGCCCTCTTGAGCAAGTGTCAAGTTTCCATATGAATTCCAGCTCTTAAGTTTCACACTGCAATCTAGTTTTGAAGGTTTTTTCCCCTCAATTATGGCAACTTTCAGGTCTGTTACTGAGTGTCCAGGGAGGCTGACTGGTTTTTGAATATTACCGTTCTTGCTGATTTGTGTCCACTGATTCTTTTGCATAGAGACAGCCTGGTTTGGCCAATGTACATGGCAGAGAGGCATTGTCAGCACCCAAACTCACTCCCAGACCCTTAAGCAGATGGTAGAGGGGGCAAGGGTGTGTGCTCTAGGCATTCCAACACTAACATTTCTGCAAACCTGCATCCCCTGGTAAATTATCTTCATTTTGATTCAGTATCTTTGAATTTCTTTTCATACTTTTGTTATACTTTTTTTCATTGAGTTTGAACAAATATCTTATGTAACACAACTTTCAGTGAAAGAGTGTTTTCCAGAAGCAGATGTCTGGAGTCCTACAAAAAGACTGACCAGTTTAACTTCCTGTGCTATTTCAGAAATGATTGGCGACCTATCTTTTTGCATGTTATCTCAGTGCAAAACAGCCAACCAGTCAATCCAGTGACAAGGACTCAAAGATCAGTTTTTACAGATGTATTCCATGCATAACTAAACTAATTAGAGCATCTCACTATTATGTGGTCTTGCTAACAAACTTGGTTTTTACAAGGACATAGGTATCACCAACTGTTGGAGGAATAACGCAACCTTATCCCACTGAATCAGGATATCAACTACCTTTCGTAACTAATAGCAACTGGATTCCATGCTGTACAGACAATAAGAGTTTTATACAAAGTGAAAAAGTCCATATGACAGATTATTACAGGTCTGTTTTCTTTTCAACTTTGCAGAGGGGTGAATCTGAGACTGGCACAGAGAAAGGAATTGAGCTTTCTCGGAAGAAGCTGTTCAATGACTAAGCACTCTACACCATGAATGGTCCTTTGCTCTCGACAAAAGCATGAATTATGTTCAATGAGGCTCTCTCCTCTGTTCAATGAAGCAGAGTTCTTTGAGAGTAAATCCTTTTATGATTATTCCAAACTAAATGGCCATATTGAGTGAATCAACCCAATGGTCCATCTGAGGTCTCTTTTCAGTAAGGTGCAGCAGCCATGATTAACTAAAAGTGGGGAGTCATATCCCATCTATAATGTGCAAAACAACAGACTATATGGTTGTTAAAAAAAGCATTCCATCTCTAAAAGAGTATATACAACCAGTGACAAGAAAGAGAGCGAGAGAGAGAGAGAAAGCAAAAAAATGGTTAAAGAAATGCTTTGCAAGGAATCATTTTGTCCAGCAGAAATGATGATCAGCAGTTTCAGTTGAGAAATCTACCATTCCATTTTATTTTACTTTCAGGTGTTTCTTTCTGTTGCATTACTGGTTTTACATTTTAATTGTTGTATGTAGGAATTAATGTGGCTAGGAATGGCTAACGAATTGTTTCCTAATTCTTTACAAAAAAACAATTGCTTAAGAACAGCCATACTGTGTCAGACCAAAGGTCCATCTAGCCCAGTATCCGGTCTTCTGACAGTGGCCAATGGCAAAAGCCCCAGAAGGAGTGAAAAGAAACAGGTAATCATCAAGTGATCCCTCTACTGTCATCGATTTCCAGCCTCTGACAAAGAGAGGCCAGGGACAACATTCCTACCCATTTTGGCTAATACGGATTGATGGACCTAACCTCCATGAATTTATTTAGTTCTTTCTTGAACCCTGTTAAAATCCTGGTCTTCACAACCTCCTCTGGCAAGGAGTTCCACAGGCTGACTGTGTGTTGCATGAAGAAAAACTTCACTTAGTTGGTGAGATCCTTTTGAAGTTCTTCACACTCTGCTTTAGTCTTAACTATCTTGAGCAGTTTAGTCTACAAATTTTGCCACCTCACTGTTTACCCCTTTCTCCAGATCATTTATAAATAGGCTAAAGAGGACTGGTCCCAGGATGGACCCTTGGGGGACACCACTAGTTACCTCTCTCCAATCTGAAAACTGACCATTTATTCCTGCCCTTTGTTTCATGTCCTTTAACCAGTTATCAATCCATGAGAGGACCTTCCCTCTTAGCCCATGACAATTAACTTTACAATTAACTTTAATTAAGAGCCTTTGGTGAGGGACCTTGTCAAAGGTTTTAGAACATAAGAACATAAGAATGGCCATACTGGGTCAGACCAAAGGTCCATCGAGCCCAGCATCCCATCTGCCGACGGTGGCCAATGCCAGGTGCCCCAGAGAAGGAGAACAGAAGACAATGATCAAGTGATTTATCTCCTGCCATCCATCTCCTGCCCTTGTTATGAAGGCTAGGGCACCATACTTTATCCCTGGCTAATAGCCATTTATGGACCTAACCTGCAAAAATTTATCAAGCTCTTTTTTAAACCCTAATAGAGTCCTGGTCTTCACAGCCTCCTCGGGCAAGGAGTTCCACAGGTTGACTGTGCGCTGTGTGAAGAAAAATTTCCTTTTATTAGTTTTGAACCTACTACCCATCAATTTCATTTGGTGTCCCCTAGTTCTTGTATTATGGGAAAAGGTAAATAATTTTTCTATAATCACTTTCTCCACACCATTCATGATTTTATATACCTCTATCATATCGCCCCTCAATCGCCTTTTTTCCAAACTGAAAAGTCCCAGTCTCTCTAGCCTCTCCCCATATGGGACCCTTTCCAAGCCCCTAATCATCTTAGTCGCCCTTTTCTGAACCTTTTCTAATGCCAATATATCTTTTTTGAGGTGAGGAGACCACATCTGCACGCAGTACTCGAGATGTGGGCGTACCATAGTTTTATATAGGGGAAGTATGATATCTTTTGTCTTATTATCTATCCCTTTTTTAATAATTCCTAACATCCTATTTGCCTTACTAACTGCCGCTGCACACTGCGTGGATGTCTTCATAGAACTATCCACTATAACTCCAAGATCCCTTTCCTGATCTGTCGTAGCTAAATTTGACCCCATCATGTAGTACGTGTAATTTGGGTTATTTTTTCCAACATGCATTACCTTACACTTACCCACATTAAATTTCATTTGCCATTTTGCTGCCCAATCACTCAGTTTGCTGAGATCTTTTTGTAGTTCTTCACAATCCCTTTTGCTTTTGACTGTCCTGAACAACTTTGTGTCATCTGCAAACTTGGCCACCTCACTGCTTACCTCATTTTCTAGATCATTGATGAACAAGTTGAACAGGATTGGTCCCAGTACTGACCCCTGGGGAACACCACTAGTTACCCTCCTCCATTGTGAAAATTTACCATTTATTCCCACCCTTTGTTTTCTGTCTTTTAACCAATTCTTGATCCATGAAAGGACCTTTCCTCCTATCCCATGACCACCTAATTTACGTAAAAGCCTTTGGTGTGGGACCGTGTCAAAGGCTTTCTGGAAATCTAGGTATATTATATCCACTGGGTGCCCCTTGTCCGCATGTTTATTAACCCCTTCAAAGAATTCTAACAGATTAGTTAGACACGACTTCCCTCTGCAGAAACCATGCTGACTTTTGCCCAACAATTCGTGCTCTTCTATGTGCCTTGCAATTTTACTCTTTACTAGTGTTTCTACTAATTTGCCTGGTACTGATGTTAAACTTATCGGTCTATAATTGCCAGGATCTCCTCTAGAGCCTTTTTTAAATATTGGTGTTATATTGGCCATCTTCCAGTCATTTGGTACCAAAGTGGATTTAAAGGATAGGTTACAAACCACTGTTAATAACTCCGCAATTTCACATTTGAGTTCTTTCAGAACCCTTGGGTGAATGTCGTCTGGTCCCGGAGACTTGTTACTATTCAGCTTATCAATTAATTCCATAACCTCCTCTAATGTCACTTCAATCTGAGTGAGTTCCTCAGATTTGTCACCTAAAAAGGCTGGCTCAGATTTAGGAACCTCTGTAACATCCTCAGCCGTGAAGACTGAAGCAAAGAAATCATTTAATCGCTCCGCAATGGCACTGTCTTCCTTGATCGCTCCTTTTATATCTTTATCATCCAAGGGCCCCACTGCTTTTTTAGCGGGCTTCCTGCTTCTAATGTATTTAAAAAACATTTTACTATCATTTTTTGAATTTTTGGCTAGCTGTTCCTCAAACTCTTTTTTGGCTTTTCTTACTACATTATGACACTTAATTTGGGAGTGTTTATGTTCCTTTCTATTTTCCTCACTAGGATTTGACTTCCACTTTTTAAAAGCTGCCCTTTTCTCTCTCACTGCCTTTTTAACATGGCTGTTTAGCCATGGTGGTTCTTTGTTAGGTCTCTTACTGTGTTTTTTTATTTGGGGTATACATTTAAGTTGGGCCTCTAGTATGGTGTCTTTAAACAGTTCCCATGCAGCTTCCAGGGATTTTAGTTTAATTACTCTCCCTTTTAGTTTCTGTTTAACTAGCTTCCTCATTTTAGTGTAATTCCCCTTTTTGAAATTAAATGCCAGAGTGTTTGACCGCTGCGGTGTTCTTCCCAACACAGGAATATTAAAAGTTATTATATTGTGGTCACTATTTCCAAGCGGTCCAGTAACAGTTACCTCTTGGACCAGATCCTGCGTTCCAGTCAAGACTAGGTCGAGAATCGACTCTCCCCTTGTGGGTTCCTGTACTAGCTGCTCCAAGAAGCAGTCATTTAAGGCATCAAGAAATTTAATCTCTGAATCCCGTCCTGAGGTGACATGCACCCAATCAATATGGGGATAATTGAAATCTCCTATTATTACTGTGTTTTTTATTTTGGTAGCCTCTCTAATCTCCCTTATCATTTCAGCATCACTATCACTGTCCTGGTTAGGTGGTCGGTAATATATTCCTAGTACTTAGAGTTTTCTGGAACTCTAAGTACACCATATCCACTGGATATTCCTTGTCCATATGCTTGTTGATCCCCTCAAAGAACTCTAGTAGATTAATAAGGCATGATTTCCCTTTATAGAATCCATGTTGACTTTCCCCCAACACATTATGTTCATTCATGTGTCTGACAATTTTATTCTTTACTATAGTTTCAACTAATTTGCCTGGTACTAACGTGAGACTTACTGGCCTGTAATTGCCAGGGTCGCCTCTCGAGCCCTGTTAAAATATTGGTGTCATGTTAGCTATCTTCCAGTCAAGGTACAAATAAGCAGGACCTAAGTTTAACAAGATAAACAGGGGTCTAAAAGAAAGTTGTTTAGAACCTAACTCTGGGACACAGCGCAAATTCAAAGCTGCCAGAACTCAATACCCTGCAGAAGCCAGAGCCCAGAACAATCCAATCCTGACTAGAGAAACCCCTTAGGAGAAGCTTGTGTATGTTATTGGGAGCGGTGAGCACTGTATGCTTAGCCCGTAAATGACTGTAGCTGGTCAGGGCTCACGGAGGGGCTCTTCCCCTTCTGGGTCAGTGGGCGGCCATTCCGCCTCAGTCCACAGGGCCCCTTTTAGTCCTGGGTCTCGGGCCGATGATCAGCCCAGTTCAACCGGGCAATAAGCCAGTTCAGGTAGACAGACACCCTGGTCCTCGTTCAGGGCAAGGCAGCAACACAAACAGTCACCAATTATAGTTCATAGCCCGAGCCCTGGTTCAGGGTGGGGCAGCAAAGCAAGCAAATAGTTGGGGCTCCTTGCTTGGGCAGAGATCCAACACTCTTAGGCAGCTGGCCTGAAGTGGTGGAGGGGGGAGACTGCCACCCGACGGTTGGTTGGCAGGGGGGACACAGGCACGCCCACTCCACAGTGTCCCAGCCCAGGGCCCTAATAGCTGCAGAGCAGCCTGCTGCTGGGTCAGTGGGAAACCAGACCACAACACACTGACTCCAGCTCTGGCTCAGCCAAACTGTGGTCACTTCCATTCTCCCCCTCCACATATACCTGGTTCTCCAGCAGGTTCCCTGGGCTGTTGGGGATCAGTAGCTCCAGCAGTGGTCCCGGGGGTCCAGGCCAATCCTCAGCCTCCCAGCCCAGTGGCTCTGAGCCGACGTCTGGTTCCTCTGCTGGCCGAGCTCTCACTGAGCTTCTGGACTGGCTTTTTATAGCCCTGGCTATGCCTCCTGACTTCTGGTCACGTGAGGGGTTGGGGTCAGACTCGGCCCAAGAGGGCTCACGGAGGGGCTCTTCCCCTTCTGGGTCAGTGGGCGGCCACTCCACCTCGCTACAATGATGTTGATTAATGTTTAATAAATACACATGAAGGGTATCACTATGTAAAGCAGGGCTGGGCAAAATACGGCCTGAAGGCTGGATCCAGCCCATCAAGCCACCAGATCCGGCCCGCGGACACAGCAGGGAGCCCCAGGCAGGCTCCCTGCTTGCCTCCCCCAACCCGCACACCACTGCCAGGCTGTTCCTCTTTCACCACTGTGAGCCCGGAGAGGAGTGGGGGGAAGCCTTCATGAGCTGCTCCCGCCCCCAGCACAATCCCATTGGCCAGTTTCTGCACGCCCCCCCGGCTCATAGTTATTCATGCATGCAAATGGCCATTGCAGCCTGTGCAGGGGCAGAGCAAGCAGGGAGGCTGCCTCAGGAATATGCTGGGGTGCTAGCTGGGAGTCACCCAGGTAAGTATCCCTGCCAGCGCCTGCCTCTGGCAATCCAGCCTCTCCCTCCCCACAACCTGCCCCTCTACCCCACAAACCCAAACCCTCTGCCCCCTCCTGCACCATACTCTCCCAGAACCTCCTGCTCTAGGTCCCAACCCAAAACCCTGCCCCCTCCTGTACCTCAATCCCCTGCCCCAGGTCACAACTGCCTCCTTCACCCAAACTCCCTCCCAGCCCCACACTCCCTTCTGCACCCTAACCCCTTACCCCAAGCTCCCTCTGCACCCAACCTCCATCCCAGACACTGCACCTCCTCCATTAATATCATGGAAGAGTGTGAGGCCCCCCCCATCAAAAATTATTTCCCCACCCCTGGTGTAAGGGCTCTTTCACTGGGCAAAGATCATGCCAACCTGTAGAGGGACATTGACCCCCCAGGACCAGGGAGGGTAGGGAATGGGAGCCCTAAAATGTGCAGGAAAAAGAGGAATTTGATCTGAGGAAGTGGGTCTGGCCCATGAAAGCTCATCACCTAATAACCCATCTTGTTAGTCTTTAAAGTGCTGCATAGTCCTGTCTTTTGTTTCAGCAAGACCAGACTAACACGGCTACATCGCTATTACAGGAAAAAGAGAGTTACTCACTCTGTGTAGTAACAGGAGTTCTTCAAGATGTGTCCCCCCATGAGTGTTCCACTCTGGATGTTGGTGCGTCCTTGTGCCGGCGACCACAGATTTTTTCCAGCAGTGCCCTGCCGCACCACGCATGTGCCCTGGTGCCTCCTCATGTCGTTGGTGTCCATTAGGCTTATGCGCAGTGTGGCTCCCTCCATTCTTTCTCTACCCTTACCACTGGACCAAGAAAGCTCCAAAGCAGGGGGAGCGGGGAGGGTAGTGGAGCATCCACGGGGGGACACATCTCGAAGATCTCCCATTACAGCACAGGGTGAGTAACTCTTTTCTTCTTCAAGTGATGTCCCCATGGGTACTCCACTTTGGGTGACTACAAAGCAGTAGTTGAATCATGGAGGCGGGTTTGGAGCCCTGCCACTAAGGATAACACTGCTTGTCCAACAGCCATAAATGACACAATGGTAGAGATAAGTGCGTAGTGCTTTGCAAACGTGTGGTCGGATGACCAGGTGGCTGCCTTGCAAATGTCCTCTAGAGGCGCATTTTTGCAGAAAGCACGGCCCGGGCTGAGTGGTTGGTGATATTGTCAGGTGGTTGTTTTTTGTATAACGTGTGGATGCATGATGAGATCCAGTTGGAAATCCACTGGGAGGAGACTGGTTGGCCCTAGGAACATTCAGCGAAGGACAGGAAGAATCTGGGTGATTTTCTCCATGATTTTGTTCAATCTACGTAGAAAGCAAGTGCTCTGTATGCCATGCAGCCTGGGATGAATCAGAGGACAGCTTGGGGAAGAACGCAGGTAAGTGTATGGATTTGTTAATATGGAAAGGAAAAGGGACCTTTGGGAGGAATTTGGGGTGAGGGTGAAGAGTTACTCTGTCCTTAGTGAATATCGTGTAAGGGGGGGGGGGGGGTGTCTGCCATTAATGCTGCAAGCTTCCCCACACTCCTGCTGGAGTTTATGGCCACCAAAAAGGCAACTTCCATGGGTAGGTGTAATCACAAGCAAGTTCCTAGAGGCTCAAGGGGTGGTTTAGTCAGACTCTTAAGGAAGTGATTGAGGTCACAAATGGGGACTGGAGGCCGAACGGACAGGAAAATATTTTGGAGACCAGTAAGGAATCATCTGGTGATTGGATCTGAAAAGAAAGAGTTGCCGTCGGTGGTCCGGTGAAAGGCTGCTATTGCTGCCGCGTGTACCTTTACCGTATTAAAAGATAGGCCCGACTCCCTTAGTTCCAATAGGTAGTCCGATATGATGGGGATGGTATCAGGAGGGATAGGATGACTGCGTTTGAGCCAATCGGAGAATCTGGTCCACTTATTAGAAAGGTAAGCTTTTCTGGTGGACTCTCTTCTGCTGTTGATTAATATCTGCTTCACTCTAACTGAACAGATGTTTTTGGCATTCTGGAGCCATGAAGGAGCCACGCATGGAGGTGGAGTTTGTGTGGTTTGGGATGGAGAACTCTGCTGTGATGTTGAGTGAGAAGATTGCATTGGGGGGGAAAGATGTACGGATCCGCTATTTCCAGTCTGTGCAAGTAAGGGAACCATGTTTGTCTCAACGAAGCCAGTGCAACAAGGATCATACAGGTTTCTATTCTGATTTTGGTGATAATCTTGTGGAGTAAGGGGAGCAGTGGGAATGCGTAAAGCAAAGGAGCTTCCCATTTGAGGGAGAAAGCATCTCGCAGAGAGCCCTTCCCCAGGGCTGCCCTGGAGCAATAAAGGTGACACTTGCGGTTGGCTCTGGTTGTGAAGAGGTCTATGTCTGGTTGTTCCCATCGAAGGAAAACGTGTTTGAGGGCTTGGGCAGCTATCTCCCATTCGTGATGATTGTAAAAGATGCGGCTGAGTGTGTCCGTCATAACGCTGAGTACTCCAGGGAGGTATGTGGCTATGGGAGTAATTTGGTGTGCAAGGCACCAGTTCCATAATTCGAGAGCTTCCGTACAGAGGGAGGGTGACTGGGCCCCACGCTGTCAGTTGATATAATGCATGCAGGTTGTATTGTCTGTCATGATACTGACTGTCTTGTGTGCTATAAGGAGCAGAAAGGGGAGGCATGCCCAATGCACCGCCCAGCATTTGCTCACTGAAGGACCATTTGCCTTGTACACTATGGGGTACGAGATGAGTTTCCCATCCCATGCGAGAAGTGTCAGTCGTGATGGTGACTGTCGGTGTCAGCTAATGAAATGGTACACCCTGTAGTACATTGTGTGGATGCATCCACCATTTCAATGAACTGAGGACACGTGGTGGAATGGTGAGTGTCCTGGAAAGGGAGCCCTTGGAGGCGGTGTAGAGTGTGGCCAGCCAGGCCTGGAGGCATCTCATGTGTAGTCTGGTCAATCTGACCACATAAGTGGTGACGTCCATATGCCCTAGGATCTTGAGGCATTCGTGGACCATCGTAGTGGAGGTCGCACGTACCACCATTATGAGGTTCTGAAGGGCCTCAAATCTGTGCATGGGTAGAGATGCCCTGGCTTTGATGGTGTTGATACGTGATGCTATGAACTCTAAAGTTTGAGCAGGCTGGAGCATGGTCTTCTGGAAATTTATGGGCCTCAACTGGAGTATTGTGTCCAGTTCTGGGCACCACATTTCAAGAAAGATGTGGAGAAATTGGAGAAGGTCCAGAGAAGAGCAACAACAATGATTAAAGGCCTAGAAAACATGAGCTATGAGGGAAGACTGAAAAAATTGGGCTTGTTTAGTTTAGAAAAGAGAAGACTGAGAGAGGACATGATAGCTGTTTTCAAGTACCTAGAAGAGTGTTACAAGGAGGAGGGAGAAAAATTGTTCTCCTTGGCCTTTGAGGTTAGGACAAGAATCAATGGGCTTAAAATGCAGCAAGGGAGGTTTAGGTTGGACACTGGAAAAAACTTCCTGTCAGGGTGGTTAAACACTGGAATAAATTGCCTAGGGAGTTTGTGGAATCTCTATCTCTGGAGATATTTAAGAGCAGGTTAGATAGGCATCTATCTGGGATGGTCTAGATAGTGCTTGGTCCTGACCGGAAGGCAGGGGACTAGACTCAATGATCTCTCAAGGTCCCTTCCAGTTCTAGTGTCTATGATTCTATGATATGGAAACCGAGACAAAGTAGAAGATCAGTGGTGGTGTTGAGCATGTCTTGTGTTTCCGGGAAGGATGTGCCTTTTATGAGACAATCGTCCAGGTATAGGAATATTATGACTCTCGGACAGCGTAGGAATGCTGCAACAATAGCTAGAGCCTTGGAAAAAACTCTGGGAGCTGTTCAAAGATCAAAAGGGAGCACTCGATACTGGTAATGGTGGTTCCCCACTGTAAGTCATAGAAAACGCCTGTGGATGAATGGTTATATGAAAATAAGCGTCCTGAAGGTCAAGAACTGAAAGCCAGTCCCATTGATCTAGTGCTGGAATAATTGCTGCTAGTGTTACCAACTTGAACCAATCGGTGTGTGATGTACTTGTTGAGCCTCCTTAAATGCAAAATGGGTCTCCATTTACCATCCTTCTTCTGGGTTAGGAAGTATGTTGAGTAAAACCCTCTCCCTTCGAAGGCTGTTGTTACTGGCTCTATCACACCTATCTGCAAAAATGGAGGACCTCTTGTTGAAGGAGGGTCTTGTGAGAGGGATCCCTGAAGAGGGACGAGGAGGGAGGGCGGGTAAGAGGAAAAGAAATGAAGGGCATGGAGTAACTGACTTTGATGAGCTCCAATATCCATGGGCCTGATGTTATTTTTGCCCATTGGTGTAAAAAGGGCCAGAGGTGGTAAATAAACTGTAGCTGTCCGGTTGCTAGTGTCACAGCAAGGGGGATGTCTTTCTGGCTCCCAACCAAACCGTCAAATCTGCTGCTTTGATGAAGAAGTGTGGGATGTCAAGGGTTGCTGGTGCTGGTGCTGAGTTCTGCACTGTAGAAGCCTGTGTTTTTGGTAGAAGTCATATCTGGACTGTGGTCAGTATGGTTCTCTGGGTCTCTGGTAGGTGTTATACCTTGTTCTCTTGAAAGGGGCACGTACATGCCCAGAGTCCGGAGGGTCATGTGCGAGTCCTTCACTGAATGAAGGACTTCATCTGTTTTGGCTGAACATAAGTTGGTCTTGTCAAAGGGAAGGTCCTCGACTTTCTGCTGGAGGTCCCTAGGTACCGCAGACGCTTGGAGCCATGATGCTCTCCACATAATGATAGCCGAGGCTGTGATCTGGGCAGCAGTGTCAGCCACGTCCATGGCGGATTGTAATGCTGTGCAGAAGATGGTATGCCCTTCATGCATGATATTGAGCAAAATCTTCCTCTTTACTTCAGGAGAAACTTTAAGAGCTCCTGGAGTTTAAAATTGTTAGAGCAATCGTAATCGGTGAGCATAGCAGTGTAATTTGCTGCTCTAAGAATTAAGGTAGCTGAAGAGTAGACCTTGAGCCCCATGATGTCCATGGTCCTTGTCCTGTGGAGTGGACCTCATGTTGGGCTGTTTTGCCCTGTGTCTGACCTATGAGGAGAGGCTGAGGGATTTGGGTTTGTTTAGTCTGCAGAAAAAAAGAGTGAGGGGGGATTTGATAGCAGCCTTCCACTTCCTGAAGGGAGGTTCCAAAGAGGATGGAGAGAGGCTGTTCACAGTAGTGACAGATGACGGAACAAGGAGCAATGGTCTCAAGTCACAGTGGGAGAGGTCTAGGTTGGATATTAGGAAAAACTGTTTCACTAGGAGGGTGATGAAGCACTGGAATGGGTTACCCTAGGGAGGTGGTGGAATCTCCATCCCTAGAGGTTTTTAAGTCTTGGCTTGACAAAGCCCTGGCTGGGTTGATTTAGTTGGGATTGGTCCTGCCTTGGGCAGGGGGCTGGACTTGATGACTTCCTGAGGTCTCTTCCAGCCCTAGGATTCTATGACTACTCAGGAATTTGGGGGCAGGTGTATAAATAAATAGTCCATGCCTTTAGGTGTTATAAAATACTTTAAATCAGCCCTCTTGTTGGTGGGGGTAATGGACACTGGGGTTTGCCAGACGTTATTGGCGGAGTCCATAATGGCTTCATCCATTGGGAGGGTGATCCTGGAGGATGTGGGGAGCTGTTAAGTATGTAAGAGGCGATATTGTTTCTCTTTCGCTTCCTGCAGATCCCGTTCTTATGCCAGGGCTACTCTTTTAAAAAGTTCTTGGAACTGTTTAGAATCGTTGGATGGAAGTGGGGTAGTAGAAATGATAGCCTCATGTGGTGAAGAGGAGGCATTCTGTAGGGGGGACCCGTCTTCCCCCTCCGATAGAGAGTTGTCCAAGTCAGACTGGAGAGACAGGCTCTGGAGAGTTCAGTGCTGTGGCTGATTGAGGAGACTGAGGTGGCCTTTTTGATGTTGTTGATGGAGCAGTGGGATGGCTCCTATGAGAAGACTAAGACTCGCAGGGATGCCACTGTCCAGGGTAGGAGGGTGGATATGGCCAATATTGAGTACCAAGGCAGTGGTGGAGGAGGGTGAGGATGTCTGGAGAACTGAGACTCCCGTGGTGGGTACCGCTGAGTTGGACTTGAATGCTGAGATGAGAAGTTGCTCTGTGGCTTGGTGCCAGCTTCACTGGGGGAGATCAATGGGACTGGTGATCTTGGTGAGCGAAAGGACCGCACCAATGAGCTCGGAGATGGTGGTGCCAATGAGGCCCAGATGAAAGGGAGCGTACGGTGCTGTGCGTGTTGCAATGGCTGTGCCAAGGCTGAGTGTGTGGTACTTGGTGCCCCTGGTGACAGTGCCTTGGGGGAAGGCATCTTTGTGTGGGGTCTTTTCAGTGCCACATCTGGTGCTATCTCTGGTGTTACATGTGGTGCTGGTATGTGTCTAGTGGATATCACAGATTCAGCCGGTGCTGTCGGTGCCACTGGTGCCAACTGCTTTTGTTTGGGCTTGGAGTGGGCCCTTTGGGGGGTGCCAACGACTTAGGTGGTGCCGCACCGGAGGTGCCGGGCTTATCACCGATGCTCACTCTTGAGGTGCTCAGTACTGGGAGTAACTATCTGGCTGGGAAAACCCTTTGACTTTCACCTTTGACTTTCCAGAAGAGGCAGAAGGATAAGTTTTGTCCATACCTTTTGGCTTGTCTGATAGTTTAGGTCTGAGAGGTGAGTTGTCCCGTGGTGGCTGAAGCGACTTTTCGTAAAGATATGTCTTCAACTTACTGGTGCAATCATGGCATGCTCTAGCTGTAAGATTGGAGCAATGCGTGCACTTCTGCATCAGACGGGCATCTCCTAGACACTTTATGCACAAGGCTTGCCTATCAGAAACAGGCATAGCCTCTTGGCAGGACTCACACCATTTAAAGCCTGGGGGGGGGGGGGGGGTTTACAGGCATGAGGAAGCACGAAGTCCAGTGAATGAAGAAAAAAATGTCTGGTTTTTTTTTTTATAAGGTAGCGGGTTGCGTGTGATTCAAAACTTGGAAAGACTAGGAAAACTGAGGAGAACTAACTATTTTTTGTTGGTAGTTTTGTGGAAAACAGAGCTCCATCTGCTGCTGAGGACAGTAGAACAGGAATTGAGGGGGCCACGCCATGCACGCGCCTAACAAACACTGACGGCATGAGGAGGCATCAGGGCACATGCACAGTGCAGCACTGCTGGAAAAAAAATCTCCGGTCGTCGGTGTGAGGGCGCACCAACACACAGAGTGGAGCACCCACAGGGACATCACTTGAAGAAGAACACTTGTATTTTAATATTTCTTTGCTGAGTGTCATTAAACTATAGTTTCTGGAACTGCCAGGTGTTTGTATATATTCGGACAGTATCCCACTACAAGGCCTCAACTATTCATTGGGAATTTGTGTGATTTAACAGACACTATATTTGTGATATTAAAATAGATTGCCATGGAAAAAATATATCTTGTAATTAAAAATACAGAGGTCACAAGTTTCTCAGAACCAGTAGGGCAACATAAAAAATCCAGAACTATGTCAGCATATCACTTTCCAGATCTGAATGGACAACAGAAAGGGGTCAGGAAAACATTAAGCTTAAATTTTGACCTGACTATCCTGTAATTCAACCAGAATGCACTACCCTTTCCACTGGCAGAAACATTTTTGTGTGCCACATGACTGTTCTAACATCAATCAGAGAGCAAGATCTCCTCTCTTTTGGCTGCGAAGAACAGAGTTCTAAGAGTTCTTCACTGAAACCACATCACAAATTTACCTAATTTTTGTTATCTTTTTCATGATGTAGCAATAACATTAATCAACAGACCAGCTAGTTAATTAAAGCTGGCCCGTAGCTTTGTCCTTTGGGACCCTGATTTAAATAGTGTTGTTGCTTGCCACAACTGCTAAAAAAGGCACGAGCAAACTTTTTCTCCTTTGTATGTAAAAGTCTTAAAGAGAAAAGCAAGACACATTTATTTCTAATAAATTATATAGTTGTTCACTCTTACTGTGGCCTACTCCCCTCATGTCCTATTCTTCCTGTGTAAGCTATGCAAAGAGAAACCTGCAGCTAATACAGATAAAGCATAGTCCTCCATTCACATGACAGAAGGTGAAACTTTTACAATATTCCCTATGGGGGCCCCAAGATTTCTGGGTTTGAGTCTCATCTGCAGTTCATAAATCCCAAGGGGAGAAGGAACTATTGTGATAATCTAGTCTGAGCTCTAGCAGAACTCAGGCCACAGAACTTACCTACAATACCACCTTTGGAACGAGGGCCTATCTTTAAAAAACATCCAATCTTGATTTTAAAATGGCCAGGAATAGTGACTCCTGATAAATTATTCCAGATGCTAATTATTCTCACTGTTAACAATGCATGCCTCATTCCTCGTCCAAATTTGTCTGGCTTCAACTTCCAGCCATCAGATCTTTTTATAGCTTTGACTGCTACTCTGAAGAGCTCATTGTTAAATATTCATTCCCCACATAGCTAATTATAGGATACAGCCAAGGTACCCCTGATGCAGCATGCAGGGATAGGACACCACTAATTAGTTAAGTTTGCCAGAGGCCTTGGTCAGTGGCCACAGAGGAGTAATGGCTTTACAGAGAATTATGTGGACACCTAAAAGAAGTATTTTATGTGGGGCAGAATTAACCCACATTGCTGGTCTTCATGATCTGTTCCATGGGTGTTTGCCACCATCCCTTAGTGTTCCATTGAACCCACTGGAGTGCTGGGCTAGCCCTACCATGTTCAGAATCACTGCAGGCAGATCCTGACAAGAGATGCTGGAAACTTTCATACACAGTCACTTCGTTCCTCCAGAAGTGAAAGGGGAGTGCAGTGGAAAAGGTGTCAGACAAGTCAGAGGAGGTTCACCCAACCCTGGCCAATCATGCTCCCCACGGTGTTTTAAAGCAGCAGCAGTGTGTGGTGCCCCGGGCTCCATGTGGTGCCGCTGCTTTGAAATTCCGCGGGGAGCATGGGGTCAGTGGGGGACTCAAGCAGAAAACCAGAAAGCGCCGGATAGAGAAACACTGTTAGTAAAATATGAGGAAAAAGATACCTACCTTAGGGACTGTGCTAATTCCCTTTTCATTTAGAGAAAACGCATGTGAGGTGCTTCAGACAATGTCAGGAGAGTTCTGAGCCAGTTTTTGGATCATTAAGGCCCTTTTTAGCAGAGGGGGACTTTATTTGTGTTATCAAGAACTACTGGAGTACATATTTTATTTAGCGATGACAGGAACCTAATTTTCTGCTTTGTGGGAATTTCTGCAATTTTGAATTTTTTTCATTCTGAGATGGCATGCAAGCAAAACATTTCACGATTTCCCACAAAGGAAATTTAAAAAAAAATATTGTTTGGGGTTGATGGAAACATTTTGTTCTGATTTTGACCTTTATTTTATAAAAATATTTAAAAATATTTTATATTAAAAAGGAAATACATTTAGAAAAGTCATTATAAATTAAAAATCAAAATGTCACGTCAGTCTAATGTAGCATGTCAATATTTTGAAAACACTTCATTTTGATTTTAAATGAAATGTCATCAAAATAATTTAAATGAAAAAGCCATTCCCAGTCAAGACATTTTTTCCAACCAGTGCTAATTTTTATGTACTGAAAATGCATAGTGTTAGTACTCAAGCCAGTTGATACTGAGCATCAAGGCAAAACACAGTTATTTCTACATCCCAAAGGAATTAGGTTGACATTCTTGCTCATTCAAGAGTCACCTCCAGTCCCTTTATTTAACTTACATTAGGGCTGCCAACTTTCTGACTGCACAAAACTGAACGCCCTTGCCCTGCCTCGAGGTCCTTCTCTGAGGCTCTGCCCCCAGTCACTCCCTCCCCCCTCACTCTGTGGCTCTCTCCACATTCCTCACTTGCTCATGGTCACCAATGCTGGGCTGCATGGGGCACCTGGTCCATATCGCAGACTAGCTCAGGAATAGCAGTGGCTAAGCTTCTGAGTGAAAGCAGTTGAAACCCCCGAAGTTTAAATAAAAATAGGAACATCCATTTACTTTACAAATGTCTGAACTATTCACACAGCCTCCAGCATCTTGTGGGGAAAAAAACCAACCCCTCGGCAGCCCAGTCCCAAGGGAGATACAGTGCAGGACACAACCTTTCAAACGCCACAAAACCCCAAACGCCCCAATCCAGAGGGGGAGCAGACACACTCTCATCAGCCTTCCAAGTCCTGATTTTGGCCAGCAGGCTTAATTGGGAAAAGAGCCAGCTTTAAAGGGCCTCTCAGCCTCCCCAGTCCTCCTCCCATTCACAGCTTTCAGTCTGCTTTCCATAAGTCACCTCTCACCAGAGGAAGACGATCAGACTTTGTCCCAGGAACCCCTCCTCCCACAAGAGGCTTCCTGACAAGCAGACACCCAAAGTACTAAGGAAGCAGAACAAAGTAACCCATTCATCCAGGGATTCCTGTACATCCCCATGCATGGCGCATGAGACAGCTGATCCAGGCACACCGAGGATAAAACAATGGCAGAGCCACAGTAGCCAGGTTTAAGCTTGCAGTGCTTGACATGAGTTGTAATGGGGTGGAATGAAGCTCCAGCAGTTCACTGGTGGTCCCGTCCATTTCTGAAGGATTTAAGCATAATACTAAGGGTCATTGGTGTGTTAAGACCCTGTGACCCTTGTGACAATTAAGAGCATCAATAAAAAGATGCATGTTATTTCGGCTCTGGTGGAAGGAGAACATTTTCGTTCTCACATTTTATTTTTATTTTAAATGACTGTTAGCAAATACACAAAGGAGAAACCCGATAGGTACAAACTGAAAAAATCTTAGAAGAAAAACCACTCACACTTACCGAGTCTGGTGAGTGTTTTGGTGGAAGCTTTTGGAAGTTTTCTCCTCCCAATTTAGATTACTCCTCATAACACTAATTGCAAGCTCTGCACAAGAACAGCCAGAGGATTGGCAAGATTTACAACATTAATTGTAAGCTTTCTAACAGATTCCTGCAGCAAAAGGAACAAAGCTCTGCTGCTGAGGTCCAGGGGTCACTGAGTTTTGGAAGGTTCAAATGTCCAAATGAGCCATGGGTTTGAGGGACACTACAACTCTAGCTCCTGGAGGGATCTGCATATACACATAATGCTCTGAAAATATCCACCACCAGTCTGGGGTCAGTCCTGTGCCCATGGGAAAGCAAGCCTGTTTCCTCGGTGCACAGCCATGGCAAGGTACAGCCAGCACATACCCCATGTCCTTAGAGGGGTTCTGTGCCTTTCCCGAACAAGGGCTGTGCATAAATTGATTATTTAGCCCTAGATTTTGCAATAACCATCACTGCCTTGTGAAGTGAGTAGCTATAATTATCCCCATGTTAGAATGCACACTCTCCAGGCTAGAAAAGCAAGACATCATCCTTGATGTTTTCTTTATACTTAAGACATCTCTGACTTTTTCATTTTTATTAGAAATATCAAATAACTATTAAGCACTGCTCAGAGCCCCAATCTCTTTTCATTGGGGTTAAATTAATATCTGATGATTCTGTATAAAGACTCTTGCAACGATGTTTTGCACAGCAACAGAAAAGGTGGCAACCCCAAAAGTGAGGTTTTAGAAACCCAGTTTGGAAAATGTATGAGCATTGTTCATTTAATATGGAGACTGCAAAAGAATTGGCAAACGGAGATGCATTTACCACAAGGAAACATAAGAACGGCCACACTGGGTCAGACCAAAGGGCCATCTAGCCCGGTATCCGGTCTGCCAACAGTGGCCAATACCAGATGCCCCAGAGGGAGGGAACACAACAGGTAATCATCATGTGATCCCTCCCCTGTCATCCATTTCCAGACAAACAGAGGCTAAGGACATTCCTACCCATCCCGGTTAATAGCCATTGACGGACCTGACCTCCAAGAATATATCTACCTCTTTTTTGAACCCTGTTAAAGTCCTAGTCTTCACAACATCCTCTGGCAAGGAGTTCCAAAGGTTGACTGTGCGCTGAGTGAAGAAAAACTTCCTTTTGTTTTAAACATGCTACATATTAATTTCATTTGGTGACCCCTAGTTCTTATATTGGGGGAATAAGTAAATAACTTTTCCTCATTCGCTTTTTCCACACCAATCATGATTTTATAGACTTCTCTCATATCCCCCCCTTAAGCTATGTCTAGACTGCATCCCGGAAAAGCTCTGCCACATCCAAGGAATGCGTCTGCTTTTTCGGAACAGTTTCCGAAAAAGTGGACGTGTTCTTTCAGCATCCCTGTATTCCTTTCAGTGAGAGGAATAAGGGATTTCCGAAGAAGGACTTTTTTCTGAAATTTGGCTCAGTGTACATGGGCCAAATTTTGGAAAAGCATCTTTCAAAAAAAAAAAAAAAAAAAGGCAGAAAAAGATATGAAAATCGAGGTTCGTAATTTGCGTATCTTTTTCCGACTTTTCTCAGCAGTCTAGACATAGCCTTAGTCTCCTCTTTTCTAAGGTGAAAAGTCCAAGTCTTTTTAATATCTCTTCATATGGGACCTGTTCCAAACCCCTAATCATTTGTTGCCTTTTTCTGAATCTTTTCCAATGCCAAGATATCTTTTTTGAGATGAGGCGACCCATCTGTACGCAGTATTCTAGATGTGGACATACCATGGTTTTATAGAGAGGCAATAAGATATTTTCTGTCTTATTCTCTATCCCTTTCTTAACATTCTGTTTGCTTTTTCGATGGCCGCTGCACACTCTGAGTGGATGTTTTCAGAGAACTATCCACAATGACTCCAAGATCTTTCCCTTAAGTAGTTGTAGCCAAATTAATCCCCATCACTCCCACACGTGGTAAAGAGATCACTACAATGGTGGACAAAATCGAACAACCTCTGCAGGGCCATACCTTTTCAAATCCAGAACCCACAGTGGTTATCACCACAGATGCTTCTTTCACCGGGTGGGGAGCACACATGAAAGAACTCACAACCCAAGCCCTGTGTACCACAGCGGAGAGGACATTACACATCAATGTCCTCAAACTCAGGGCCATATGGCTGGCATGCCATCAATTCCTTCCCCACATCACTGGAATCCAAGTCAGAAATGGACAGTACAGCCTGTATGTTTTATATAAACAGGCAGGGAGGAGCATGATCACAGACTTTGCAGGGAAGCCATAGCACTCTGGAACTTGTGCCTCGCCTGCGACATCTCCATAAGCGCGTGCCACCTCCCCAGAGTCCTAAACACAACAGCAGATGTCCTCAGCAGGGCCCTACCCCAAGACCACGAGTGGAAGCTCGACAGTTCAGTTCTGAGGGACATATTCACGTGATGGGGACAACCCCACCTAGACTTATTCGCCACCAAAGCGAATAAGAAATGCTCACTGCACTGCTCCAGAGTGGGCATGGGGAAACACTCCCTTGGAGATCCTCAAATGGGATGCACCCTTGCTCTATGCGTTCCCCCCCACCTTTCCCCTCCTCAGAGTACTCGTAAAAATACAGAGGAACAAAGCGAGAGTTATCCTCATAGCACCTTGTCAGCCTCAACAACCATGGTTTCCCCTCCTAAACAGAATGGCTTGACACTGCCCAATCACCCTTCTGCACAGCCCAACCATATTGTCTCAACCAGGGACTACTACCCCTCACCCTCAGTTTCCGACTCTCCACTTCAAAGCATGGTACCTCGATGGTTCACAGGCGTAGAGCTGCAATGTTCACAACAGGTGCACAACGTCCTCTTACACAGCAGGGCTCCTACAACAAGAAGGACATACATTAACAAGTGAACTCATTTTACACATTGGGCAGCCTTCCACAATATATCACCACAGGATACCCCGATCCCCACAATCCTAGATTACCTACTGCATCTCAAGCAATCGCAACTTTGCCTGAGCTCTATCAGAGTCCTTCTGGCAGCAATAACACCCTTCCACATGCCAGTTGATGACACCACAGTGTTTGCACATCCTGTAACTAAGCGCTTCCTAAAAGGCCCACAGGCCCTATACTACGACATTAACACTCCTCGGTAACCATGGGATCTACACCTGGTACTGACGACGCTTACGAAACCTCCACTTGAACCAATGGCCACATGCTCTCTACTCCATCTAACCCTAAAGACAGCATTCCTAGTCGCAATAACGCCAGCACATAGAGTGGGTGAGATGGCCGCCCTAATGGCTGAGTTGCCGTTTGCCATCTTTTTTAAGGATAAAGTCTTGCTGCAACCGCACCCCAAGTTCCTACCAAAGGTGCGCTCCCCCTTTCCCTTAAACCAAACTATACACGTACTTGTATTCTTCCTGTAACCCTTCTGCCGGGTAGGGCCGGCAGCAACCAGAGCCGGCCCTACCCGGTTCAATATCTAGGGATCCATCGCACACAGAACCGGCTCGGGCCCCCACCCAGTAGCCTGGGAAATTCACACACCCCTGGACGCCTCTGAGAGGCAATGCTTCCCCACTCGCAAGCATAGAGCCTGAGTGTAGAAAATAAACTTTTAATGAAAGAGTTTTAATGAAAGAGAGAGAGAAGTGACATGGCATTAACTTGGGAAAATACTGTGAACAGAGTACATAACTCCCCACGAGTAACGGTCCCAGCTCAAATGGATTGAGCAATGTCTTTGGCCTCTCAGGTTCACTAGTCCAACAAGGTAAAGGTTCCATTCACTTACCCAAACTTTTCCCATACCCCACTTCAAATGCCCCACATACAGCTCTGTCCAGTCAGTGCAGATCCAGACACATCACCTTGATGACTTCCTTCATAGAGCCTGATGTGATGCCACCTGTGTGCTGCCCCTGCTGCCCACTGGTCGTTCCCGCCAGCTACTCTGCTGGCCGCCTGCTGCCGCTCTACCGGCCACCGTTGTTCCCACCAGCCGCTCCGCGGGCCACCTGCCACTGTTCCTACCAGCCGCCCACCAGTCGTTCCCGCCAGCCACTTCGCTGGTCGCCTGCCGCCGCTCCTACCAGCCGCCCATTCCTGCCAGCCGCTCCGCTGGCCGCCGCTCCTGCCAGTTGTTCCCGCCAGCTGCAATGGGTCTAGTTCCAGGCCAAACCAGTGACTTCAGCTCTTTGTGATTTCAACTCTTTAGCTATCGCCTAGGCTGGCAAAAGATTCCAGCTTCCACTGGAATAGCAAAAGGATTCCTGATGCAGTCTGCTTTAGGTCTATCCTTAAAACAGGGGGAAAGAGGCAGATTGAACCAGTCTTACAGTTCACACCTGGCAGGCATGATGCAAGGCTGGCTCAAGCCCTTCCCCTCAAGCTCTATACACCCAGCTCTGGAAGGGGGAGGCTTGTTCCTCTGAGACCTCTTACAATAATGGTGTCTCTCTTGCAAGCACTGGTGTCATATTTTACAGTTCCCACATTTAGGGGTTGCATGATTTGTGACGCCCACAACAGCCCAAATTAGTTACAATACACCACATTCCATTCCAACACTGATCCTCCATCAGCCCTGGCTGAATTGGATTTACATAACCATACCTCGGATTCCCTCCCCATCCTGGCATGAGCTGTATTTACATATCAACAGTTAACAGTTAAGTATCTTGCAGAGCTAAACAATTTGAGTGAACACACCCACCTCCAGGACAGCTCTCTCCTTTTAGCTGGCTGATAGCAAGCAGTAGTTTAGCCCTTGCTTACATTCCCAAAGCCTCATGCCAACGCCTTAGAGGCACAGATGCATACCCTTGATGCCAGAAGGGTGCTCTCCTTCTATATCCACAGAACAAACTCCTTCAGATCATATCCATGACTCTTCGTTTCCATTGCTGATCGCAGCAAGGGAAACCACAAATCATCACAAAGATGATCTCACTGGATTTCCGACAGCATCACTCTATGCTACTCGCTCAACCAGTTACCACCACCTACCTTAATCTGGGCACATTCGACCAGAGTGGTCGCCCACCTCGGTTGCTTACCCGAGGAAGTTTCCCATCGATGATATATGCTGCTACATGGGCATCAGAACACACCTTCGTGAAGCATTATGCACTTTCCTTTGGATCTCTCCACTACACCAGAGTAGCAAAAGCTGTACTGCAAACAGCGTACCTACATGAACCGAAGTCCCTGCCTCCTTAACACAAATTGCTTTGCAGTCACCTACTGTGGAGCACCCCAGGGCCATCTCTCTCTCAAAGTCACCTTCCTGTAACTGACGTTCTTCAAGATGAGCGTCCCTGCGGGTGCTCCACTACCCTCCCTTCCTCCCCTCTACTTGGGGGAAAAAAAGAAGGAAAAAAAAAGAAGTTGTTCTCCTACGCCGAGTTCCAGCTAGAGGAGGAACTGAAGGGAGGGTGGCCGCGCATGCGCGGTGATACCGGGGGGGGGGGGGGGGGGAAGGAGCCTGTGTGCACTACGCGCTGCACATACACGGCCCCTATGCACTGCTATCAAGAATTCGCTCTGCGGCGTGGGACGCATCTACACCTACTGTGGAGCACCCCCAGGGACGTCTCTTGAAGAACTAAAAATATGGACATAATCTGTAGCCAGAGGGAGCAAGTGTAAACACACTTTGACTTTTCTTTGCCCACCTCTGCATGCTAACATTAGTTTCCTCAACAAAACTTAGTAGCATAGATACACTCACTGTTTACACAGCCTGACTTTTAGTGACATGGCTGTGTCAACACAACTGTGTTGCTAAAACTGACACAGCTGTGTCACAGCTATGCGTAGAGTAGACATAGCCTAAGAGTGCACCATACATCTGTGTTCAGTGTATTCCATTAAAAGGAGAAGAGAGAAAAGAAAAAATCTAGATACTGGAGCTATTAATTGTGCAGAGTTCACGCACTTTGCCAGAAGAACAGAATGCAGAAAGATTGAGCTCCTAAATTCTGTGATACAAAAGATTTTAAAATTCCAAAATTAGTGGTATGAAAATCAGTCAACAGTGTAGCAAATATACTTCTTAAGGGGCAAATTTTTGGCTGATGGAAACTGTCACTGTTATCTTGACTTTAGTTATATATCTTAATTTTTATTCAGTCTGCATGTAAATCACTTTGTACTATAAAAAATGAAAAGTTTTATTAACTGTAATGGGAAGAAAGTAATCTTCTCGGGCCATTAAATTGTTTTTCATTCATTCTGTAGATCCAAGTGTGTATTCTATAAGGACAGTGTTGAGTTTTGTAGTCAGAGTCTGCTGGGAGTTTTGGTCTGGGAACTTTCGCTACTTTTTTGGGGGGTATTTTAATTGATGTATTCAGTTTCCTTTTCATGTCTGTAATACTACCCCATTGAAAAGTGGGTCTCTCTCCCTCTCTCTTTGCAGAGGGAATTTATTAGATATATTTATCTGGAATTGATTCCTTGAGCATATAGACAGCATGCAGCAAGTAATATTCAGCATAAAATTGGGAATAGAAAAAATAAATGAGCAATAATGTTGCAGAGAGACACAACCTGAGTATAAATGCGAAAGCAGATAATTGAGGGATGAGCAGACCAGATTTCAGCTATAATGCTATAATACTTGATTGAAATCCAATTTTGTTCTAGTTTTTCAACAGTTGTCAGTGCACCATATCTTTCTCTGTAGGAGATTCACAATGTATTCATTAATACAAGATGCCCTAGCATGTTAACCATACATCAAAAGTTGAATCTGGTACTTATTAAGCCGCAGCTTAGTTTTTGAGGAAAGATCATTTTTCATTATGCAAGCATTCATACCCTACCATTTTGCAATGGACATTTCCCCATGTTATGGAAATACATACCTGACATAAAGTCTTCTATTAAAAAGATGGTTGCCTTCATTGGTGCTGGTTTGTTTCTAGAGGAGAATTCTTGTTGTGAGCAAGCTATTCAAATTAATTGTAGTAGGAACAATACAAGTGATCACAGATCTCAGGCAAGCCAAGTGAATTTAGGATTTAATGAAAAACCAAGTCCTGGGAAGCAGAAGATTGTTCCTAGAATGGAAGGTGGATGCACAGCATATGCTCACTACAGTCTGTAGAAAACAAAATGGAAGTGAGCATTCAGTCTTATTCTGAGGGCTGAACAGAGAATTAAATGGCAGGCAGGCCTTGTGTTGGGCCTTTGCACAGAGAAAAAAGACATTTTAAACATGTCAGTCACCTACAATTCTACACCAACTATCTCTGTCATAACGTGGTACCTTTGCAACATCCACATGGGTAATGCTGCTCAGATCATTTCCTTCTCCTTCACCTGGCACAGCAACTGAATAAAATATAGAGAACATTATGAACTGACTCATGAGGAGCTAATCCTGCAAGAGGCTAACCACCTTCAAGCTCACTAACTTTAACAGCTTGCTCCATGATATCCAAAGTTACTCGTTCCTCACTCTGCTTACATCATTGTTCTGGTCCTGAACCACATCAGTATTTCAAAGGAATAGCTAATATTTTGTAATGCGTGATTATGATTATAAAAATAATGTAGGCCACTGATTTTAAAATATTCAATGTCATTAATATTTTTTAGCTTTCCATGTAATAGAAATCGACTGTCTTGGAGTTAAAGGAGATGTATCAGGCATCTGTTACTAAGTCATTGTTATGCAGATTAAAGTATTATTTTAATTTAGATTATCTGATATACATATATCTGAATGAATATCCTGGGATTACCTGATATTTGCATACTGTCACCAAATTATTGGTGTCCCATCAGAGGTTTTTAGGGTCTTCTGTGATTACCACCTCTATAGCTAAAGGATGGAAAATAAGAAAAACAAATGGGTCAGATACCTGAAATGATCTTCACTGTGTGCTAGAAATACAAGTTACAAAATGAGTCAATTATTTCTGGAACCACTGGGAAAATTGGTTAAAAAAAAGCCCAATTTGGTCTCTCTGTATGCTATTACAAGAACCCTCATAGACAGGTAGAACCTAATCAATTCTGTTCCCAACTTAATTTGAATGTTTTCCTCTTTGTATTCACGCCTGCCAGTAACTCATCTGAACCAGGCCCTCTGATGGGGGGGAGATGAGGAGAAGCAAAGGGGGCAACCGCCCTGGAGCCTGGCAATTCAAAGGCACCCAGGGCTCCTGACCACCCCAGGTCCTTTAAATTGCCACCGGAGCACCATGCAATGCACTGCAGAGGCCTGGGCAGCGCACTCTGGCATCAGCGTGGTCTGAGTGGCCAGCTGCTCCGGCCCCACCCCTTCCCCCAACCAGCCCCTCCCAACCTTGCCCAGGGGCCCAGCGAGGCTGTCAGCTCATCTGATCTGAACCTTTTTTCTGGTATTGTTCTGCTACTTTTGGCTTCAAGGTGACTGCTGCATTATATTTAACACATATACTACTTCCCTCAGCAGAAACAATCAGTCCATGAAAGAGCAGTAGATTGGAGTGGTTTGGGCACACTGGAAAGATAGGAGAGATGTACCATTTAATGTCTACTAAGTGACCACAGGACCAATAGAAACAACTACATCAGATGGTCATAACTTTTGCAAATAATTGTGTAACACAGTGCACTGCTGATTTCAGAAGTGTCACTAAAGAGGAATTAAATCCTTGTCTGAGCAAAAGACCCAAAGAAACTGGTCAATACAGAACAATGAAATGCTAATAAGAAGTCATCTTAAGCCCACAATCACCTACAGTTACATAAAAAATATTGGCACGTTCACAGATCCCAGCTGTTGAGGGGCCTGTAAACTGGTGGAATTGGCTTGCTGGAGAATTGGGGCTTGAATCTGCCACCCACTAGGAAGTCAATGGGAATTATGCTATTGGCTTCAATAAAAGGAAAACTGGCCCTTCAAGGCCTGAATCTGCAAGAGTATCATGGTTCTGAAAAAGTGCTGAGCACCCTCAGCTTCTCAAGAGCACTTTGCTTAAGTAGCCCCCCTGAGCTGGTGGTTAACTCTCTTTCTGCCAGTCAGATCCAGGGTACGATCTGGAGCACTATATTCCTCAAAAAATGAGGTTTACAGGATCTGTCGAAAAAGGGTTTATTTTCGACAGATCCCATCTAGACTGCCGGGTTTTTCCGAAATGCTCCATTTTGGAAAAAAGCGGCAGCCATGTTTATGCTAATGAAGCACGGGATATTTAAATCCCTGCTTCATTAGCAATTTCGACGTGCCTAATCTACATCTCTCTGGCGACAGAGAGGTGTAGTCTAGACACAGCCATACTGAACGATGTCATTTCAATGGATAGCCTTACAACTGTGGATCATGTTCATGTACATCCACAAAATAAAAAATATAAACAAACGGAAGGGGATGACACCACATTTCTTGCTTTCAAAATGTAGGTAAGTCTATACTATCTCTGGTAGTCCTCTTTGCTGTAATTAAACTGTTTGGTGTCCAGAACTGTCATGTAGTTTTTTAAAGAATGTGCAAAATCTACTGGTTGTTAGGTGTAAGACTCAGTGCCACAGAATGTATGAAGAGGGGTAACCTCCAAACCAAATTGTATCATCGGTGGACATGATAAGGAAGGATCAAAATAGATCGGTGGGCTACAAAAATACATGCTACAGTTTCCAAGGAAAAGGTCAGAACACACGTATTTACAATGTGATCAGCAAGAGAAGATCTGGAAAAAGACTTCCACAATGGAAAAGGTCAGGGAAACAGCTTCACAAACTGAAGGGGAGTTCCTGGCCAGTTTAACTCCATAAAATCTATCTGGACCTTACAGTTTTGTTCAGGGATCTGCAGTTTTCTCTATGAAGTCAAAAGGAGTGTTTAAAGCAAGTGACATGGATATCAGAATCAAGGCCTTGATGTCAAGATTCAGGAATTTGTAGTGGTGATGATGAAAGGGATGAGAACTGACTTGGATATTGAAGGCTGGCTGATATTTTATCTGCTCCACCCTGTGGAATTATGATTCGGTTTTTCTAACAGTGTCCAGTCCGCCTCCCATCCCCGCCCCACTTCTTCATGAGGTGACCTCCACAACTACGCATACGGAGATTATCAAAAAAGATGTACATTTCTGTTTAGTGCCTCGTAACTGTGAAGCAGTCAGGGTAAGCGGCTAAATCATCCCATTTCTTTGCCCAGAGACTTCTTAGAGATAGATTTGTTTAAAATGACCCATTCTCTGTCAAAATGAAGAGTTCCATCAGCAAGCTACAAGAGCCAGTGGATTTTCAGAGTCCAATGTCAACATATACAACTGATCAGTAAACCCTCACAAAAGCCCACATTCAACCTGAAAAATAGGAAATTAAGTCAAATGAGCTGATAAAGTTTAGGGTGAGAACTGGGAGTGTGGCGATTAAATGAGAATATCAACAAGTTCTACATGCTGCATTGATTCACATTCTTATAGCGAAATTCCAGTCATGTACAAAAATACGTCAGAATGTTTAAAATGCGTCGAAGAACACTGAGCATATCCACAGGATCTTCCATTGTATATAATAAAATTACATCATCCTCAGGAGACAGATAACTTTGCAACTTGTGCCAAGAAAAAAATAACCATGAAGAGCAACTTTGCATTAATATTTATGAACTTAAAAAGGAAAATACATTTTATAGATTAATTGCTCCAAAACAAAAAAATATTATGATTTCCACAGCATCTTTAACCCTGTTCCTTTGTATATATGTGTCACAACAGGACTTTTCACTCTACGATTATATTACATATTTTCTGAAATCAGAAAGGCACATTTGTGGTTCCTTTGTACTACTGCATTGTATTACTTGCCACGCAATGTACCATAACACACTGCCCAGAATTCTGGAGCTTGTAATAAAAGATATTGCATATACGGTATTGTCAAAAGTGTAAGTTGGGTTAAGGCTGCTGGGGAACCTGGACTTTAACTTCCTAATATTGTGCAGATAAAATCTTACTCTAAGTAGTTCACAAATGTTAAGATTACGTGTGGTGTTTTCTGCACCCTCCCCTCCCCTCCCCTTCCCCCCCCCCAGGCACCAGGCACCAGGCACCTATGGGAAGGGTCTTACATTGGAGCTGGGAATATTTACAACTGACAACACTTCTGTTAAAATAGTTCCATATGCTGCTTACAGCTGGGAAGCGAGAGCAACGTAGATGCTCAGGTAGCTGGAACTGCAAAAAATCAGCCACATACTATGACCTCACATACTATGGGAAAGCCTCGAACAGGCAGGTCATATGACAGTGCAGGTACCCATAGGGTGAGGAAAACATCCATCCAATGTGCAATCAAAAATGCTAACAGAATTTTGGGAATCATTATGAAAGGCCTAGATAATATGACAAAAAATATATCACCTCTGTATAAATGCCCACATCTTGAATACATCTTGGAACTGGAAGAGGTACAGCGAAGAGCAACAAAAATGACTAGGGGTATAGAATGGTTTCCATAATGAGAGATTAATAAGACTGAGACTTTTCAGTTTGGAAAAGAGACAGCTAAGAGGAGATATGATAGAGGTCTATAAAATCATAACTGTTGTAGAGAAAGTAAATAAGGAAAAAATGGTTACTTACCTTTGTAACTGCTCTTCGAGATGTGTTGCTCACGTCCATTCCACGTAAGTGTGTGTTGGAAGTTTTTCCCTTAGCAATACCCGTTGGGCTGGCAGGGGAGCCCCCTGGTGTGGCACTGGTATATGAGCTAATACATACCCCCTCTGGCCCTCCACCCCTTCAGTTCTTTCTTACTGGACTATTCCAAAGAAGGGGAGGTGAACAGGATTTGGAATGGACATGAGCAACACATCTCAAAGAACAACAGTTACGAGGTGAGTAACCGTTCTTTCTTCGAGTGATTGCTCATGTCCGTTCCACGTAGGTGACTCCAAAGCAGAAACCCGAGGAGGTGGGGTCAGAGTTTTAACCTTCAACTGATCGGAGGACGGCCCTCCCCAAGGCTGCATCCTCCCTCGCCTGATGACCCAGCACATGATGATTGGCAAAAGTGTGAACAGAGGACCATATGGCAGCCCTGCAGATGTGCAGGATTGGGACCTGGGCCACGAATGCTGTAGAGGAGGCCCGAGTCCTGGTGGAGTGGGCCACAAGGGGAGGGGCTAGCACTCCAGACAGCCCATAACACTCCTTGATACAGGACATAATGCACGAAGAGATCTGCTGTGCAGAGACCAGTTGCCCCTGCAGACTCTCTGCAATTGCTACAAAGAGCTTTGGGGACTTACAGAAGGGCTTTGTTCTTTCAAAATAAAAGGCTAAAGCTCTCCTAACATCTAAAGTGTGTAACGCCCGCCCCTTACCCGAAGCTTGGGGCTTGGGATAAAAAAAATAAGAGGAAAATATCTTGGGACACATTAAAATAAGACACTGTCAGTGTGGGGGGTGCATTCTGACCTTATCCTTCAAGAAAACCATAAATGGGGGTCCGAGGTGAGGACCCTCAGCTCAGACACATGCCTGGCTAACACGACAGCCACCAGGAAAGACACCTTCTAAGAAAGGTGCATCAGCGAGCACGTCACCAGGGGCTTGAAAGGAGGCCCCATGAGTCAGGACAGGACCAGGCTTTGGTCCCGTTGCGGGATAGGCTGACGAACATGCAGATAAAGCCTGTCCAGCCCTTTCAGGAACCTGTGAACCATGGGAGCTGCAAAGAGGGTCTTGCCCTGGGAGCCCAGGTGGAAAGCAGAGATGGCTGCCAGGTGTACCCTCACTGAGGAAGAGGATAATCCTTGTAACCTAAGATCCAGGAGATAGTCCAAGACCAGTGGGATCTGGGCTTCCATGGGTGATACCCCTTTCTGGGCAGCCCAGATAGAGAAGTGTTTCCACTTGGCCAGGTAAGTGGCCCTAGAGGAAAGTTTCCTACTCCCAAGCAAGACCTCCTGCACCCGCTCCAAACATTGCAGCTCTGCCACTGTCAGCCATGGAGCTTCCATGCCATTAGGTGCAGGGACCGCAGATTGGGTGGTGGAGCCTGCTGAAGTCTGGGTCCAACAGGAGGGTGATTGGTCTCTCCCAGGACAGGCTCAGGAGAGACGTGAACCAGTGTTGCCTGGGCCACGCCAACGCAATGAGGATTAGGGACACCCTGAATTCCCGAACCTGCAGGAGCACCTTGTGGACCAGCAGGAAAGGTGGGAATGCACAGAGTAGATCCTTGGGCCAAGGGGTAAGAAGTGCATCTCTCAGGGAGCCCCGCCCCAGCCCCATCAGGGAACAGAACCTCGGGCACTTCCTGTGTTGCCTGGTGGCAAACAGGTCCAGAAGGGGAAACCCCCACTTGCAGAAGACTTGGAGGGCCACATCCTCTCTGAGGGACCACTTGTGGCTGGCACAGGACCTGCTCAGCCGATCCACCAGAACGTTCTGGGACCCCAGGAGATAGGAGGCAACCGGGTGAATATCCGCCCCCATGCATAACTCTGGCATGTTGAATGACATAGGTGCATGCAGCCATCAGCCCCAGAAGGTGCATGCAAGACCTGGCTGTGGTCATCAGGAACTCCCGCATGCCCTGGACAGCCGCCTTGACCACCAGGAAGTGGGATCTGGGAATGGAGGCCATGGCCGAAACTGAGTCCAGGTGGGCCCCCACAAATTCTATGACCTGGGTGGGAACCAGAGTCAACAAGGCCATGTTCAGGAGCAGCCCCAGCTCGTGAAAAAGATCTTGCACTACAGCGATGTGGGCTAGCAGCTGATCTGACTAAGAGCCTTGAAGGAACCATTTGTCCAGGTAGGGGAACACCAGGACACCCTGCTTTCTCAATGCAGTGGCCACAACAGCCATACACTTTGTGAACACTCGAGGAGCCATAGGAAGGCCAAAAGGAAGGGCCATAAACTGGTAGTGGTCCTGGCCCACCGTAAAGTGGAGGAACCGCCTGTGGTGCAGGTCAATGGAAAGTGGAAGTAGGCATCTTTTAGACTGAAGGCAGCATACCAGTCTCCGTGACGTACAGAGGAAATGATAGATGCCAGAGTAACCATCTTGAATTTGGCTTTGGTGATAAAGGCATTGAGATCCCTGAGGTCTAGGATAGGCCTAAACTCTCCATTGGCCTTGAGAACCAGGAAGTATCAAGAAACCCTTGCCCAGGAAACCCTGGGGAACCACTTGGCTGCCCCCAGGATAAGAGCTGCTGGACCTCCTCCCAGAGGAGAGGCTCGTGAGAAGGGTCCCTGAAGAGGGACGGGGTGGGGAGGTGGAGGGTGGGGTTGAAAGGAAGGGGATGGCATACCCCTCTCTACCATTTCCAGGATGCAACGGTCCGAGGTAATGGATTCCCAGGCCCAGCAGAAAGGGAATAAGCAATCCCTGAACAGGAAAGGTGTGGCTGGTAAGCTGTCCTCAAGCGTACCCTCAAAACCCTTGACAGGACCTTGGGGGCTTGTTGGCTGGGCCCTGGCCATGGTCCGGGGCCGGATGGGATTGGCATCTGCTGTTCCTTCCATTACTGTTTCTCCCTCTGCAGTGGGAGAAATTGGGGTGGGTGCCCTGCTGAGAGGGCATGGGGCCTTCCTGCCCAGCAGGGAATGCCATTGATTAAAGTCCCTGGGAATTCATACCCTGGTTAAGGTAGCCCACGTAGCCTTAAGTCCGTGCAGACGTTGGTCGGTCTCTGGTTTCCCCTGGTGCTGAGGAGGTGGCAGAGGCACGGTCAGTGGCAATGCCGATGAGCCCGAAGGAGAAGGGCTGGTGACTATGGGACCCAGTGCTGTGGAAGATGCCGCCCAAAGCCTCTGTGCCAATGCTGACTCCAGTGTCAGTGCCAGTGCCTGAGAAGGGGTGGGAGCTCTGGCCAGTGCCGAGGGTGGAGGCGGTGCCATACCCGGAATCAGGGTCGAGGTTACCGGCACCGGGACAGGGTGATGGGGCCCTCTACCATCCATGGTCGAAGCCCTGGGTGCCGAGGCCGCGGGGCGGTGCCATCTAGATCCTTGCTTCTTGGCCAGGGTCGGGGAAGAGGTCAGCTCAATTAACTCTCTTGCTACCTCAAAGGTATCTGGAGTAGAGGGCTCCAGAAAGACCCCCCCGCCTGGCTGGCATCTCAGCATGAACTAGAGCGATGCTGATCTGACTGCAATGGTCATGGTGCCATGCCCCATTTGAGAGCACATGGAGGGCACATGCCTTGAGGGAGACCTGCTAGGTCTCCTCTTCTTCTGAGGCACCAGGGACTGTGACCTGTGATGGACAGGAGGAGTGCTGACTGGCACCTGGTGATTAAGGGGTTAAACTCAGGTAGCTAGCTAGCCTGGGGGCTGAGAGAACCAATCAAGATAGAGGGTTGAAACATGAATTGGATATAGGTCTCCTGCCTGCTTTCTTTGTGTGGGAGAGAGAAACCAGGATTTGAGACACAGAATGATTTAAACCCAGGCAGGACTGCCATGTCTCCAAGGAATTCAGGGCATAGGAGAGGACTGAAGAGGAGAAAATTAGAAGTAAGTTGTCAAGGCTGTTCCCCACTCTGGCATGATGAATGCAGAAGTGGGGGCCAGCAAAAGCACCCCAAAACCTGGTCTCCACAGGCTTTGGTACAAAAACTCTCCCCAAAATCCTAATACCCAGACTTTGGAGAATAAAAAAAAACACTGCCACCACCCAAGTAATGGTAAGAAAGCCAGGGAAGAGATCACTTGGGAAAAATCTCCTGCCTAAAAAAACCTCAGGGATACCTCAAGCTCTTTTCCCCAAAGAGCTTGAAAAAGAAAAGAGAAAATACAAGCTGCAGCCGGTGGTAGCTGTCCTCTAGTCAGAGTCATGAAGATATGCACAGACAGATTTTTCCAGGACACAGAAGTGTACCAATACACCAGGTTAATTTAAAAAAAAACTTTTATTATCAAAACAAGACTACTGTTGCAAGCATAATGACTAGATGGAAAAAAGTCACTAATTAATATACTCAGGGGAGACCCCCCATGGGCTCAGGACTTAGTTACAAAAGAGAGGAAAAACCATTTCTAACAGCACAGACATCAGATCCAAATTCCCAAACCAGGAAATAATAAAACCTGATGGATTTATCTAGACTTTACTCTACTTACATATTATGAAGAGTCTTTTTCTTGGAAAGAGACATGTCTTCCATCTCCCTCAGTATCTAGTGAGCAAAACTAACTAAGAGACAAAGGAGGGAAAACCCAAAAATTCCTGTGTCTCAGTTTGAAATCCCTACCTGCATTTCTATTGGCTGACCGCTACCTGGTTAGGTACAGGGGACACAGTTAACTCCTTAGTCCCCAGACTGCTGGCCATCCCTCATGGTTATGACATAAATACAAGGGAAAAGTGAATCCAGTCACGTTCAGGATAATTTTTCTTTATTTTGTGGATTGGTTTGAACTGCTCTGTGTGAATCTATGCCTCCCTTCCCCATTTACCAACTAGCACTGTGCCCAGAGACTTTTCTCTGTGTTTTAACTTGTTTTCCTTAGTTGCTCTGTAACATCTAGCAATCAAGTCTGCTTCATCTAGTTTATCTTTTGTTTTGTATTTAAAAAATCACTTTTTTAAGGTGATAATTTGATTCTTGCATCCTGGAAGGTCTGTCTTTGTGTCTCTGCAGGCCTCTGACTGAGGGGTCGGCTACCAGAGACAGCAGCTTGTTTTTCTCTCTTCTTTTTTCAAGCTCATTTGGGGCAAAAAAGCTTGGGGTACCCCTGGGGATGATTTCAAGTGTTCACCCCTGGTTTTTAGGGATAAAGAGTACTTGATCATGGCAGCTATTCCCTAAAATCTGTGGATTATGATTCCTGGGAGAAGTTTTTGTAACCAGTGTCTGTAGAGGCAAGGTTTTGAAGCTCTCTTGTGGGCCCTCATCTTCTGCACTTGAAGTGCCAGAGTGGGGAACAGCCCTGACAGGTGCCGAGGCTTGCGCGGGGCTAGGTGTTTCACGCACCAACGCTGGTGAACTCTGGGTTGCCAGTGCCAGATCAGACACCAATGCCAGATGTAAGGCCACCTTCATCAGGATAATCTTCAAGCAAGACTCCCTTTCCTGCTTGGTACACAGCTTGAAGGACTTGCAGAGCTCACAGGTCCCAGACAAGTGGGCTTCTCCCAGGCACTTAAGACAAGTTGTGTGAGGGTCCCCACAGGGCATAGGTTTCTGAAACTTCTCACAGGGTTTGAAGCCTTGGGGCCTGGGCATGCCCCGCTGGATGCACCGGGGACACAAAGCGAGCCCCGTGCCTGGGTACTTAAAACTAAGTACAACATTTAACAGCTAATAAAACCTTTAGATAAGAACAATGAACTGAGAACTTTTTAACTAACTACTAAAACAATGAGAAGAACTGCTAAGAGGCACTTGCAGAGCAAGAGCAAAGGCATGTTCCAACAACAGTCACAAGCGGTAAGAAGGAACTATGGGGTGGGGAGCCAGCAGGGGTATATATTAGCTGATATACCAACGCCACTCCAGGGGGCTCTGACGGGTACTGCTAAGGGAAAAATTTCCAACAACGCATGCACGCAGCATGTACACACCTACATGGAATGGACATGAATAATCACTTGAAGAAGTGTTGTTTACACTTCATAACACAAAACTAGGGGTCACCAAATGAAATTACTAGGCAGCATGTTTAAAACAAACAAAAGGAAGTACTTCTTCAAACAACAGGGTAAATCTACCAATGGCTATTAGCCAGGAAAGATAGGGATTCAAACCATGTTCTCTTGCAGGTGGGCTTGAATGAAGGACCAAATCCATTCCCAGTATCTGTAACTTGCTTTAAATCTCCTGAATTACATTAGGGATGGAGTTGGTCCAGCTTCTAGAAACAATCCATTTTAATGCTGATGATTGTTTGGCAAACATTCCTTTTAATAACTTTTAAAATACAAAATCTGAAACCTTGTGCCTTTCCCTCTATGATGTTTGAGAGAGTTTTGACAGTCTAATGTTCAGCTTTCCATCCTCTCTACAGCAATAGTTATCGATGAGATACCATAGACAGTTGAAGAAGAGAAAATGACATTTACAGAGTTTGTCTCAGCAAGAATTATGCTTAACATAATGGACCAATTTCATTGCTGCTCTAATCCCACTGATATCAGTAATGTTACACCAGGAATGAGTTTTCACTACAATGTTCTTTCATGTTAATGAAAGAGGCAACTTTGTCTACATGCACTTTCAAGTACCAATATGGTGCATTACTAATATATTCTTCCTAAGTGCCTTCTTCTTGGTATGTTTCCAGTCCTAATACTGCATGTTGTCACAGCTGGCAATTGACACTGCCAACCACTCTATGTTCAGTGTTTAATATATTCCCATCGGAAAGCTATTTTTATTATTTGGAGTATTTTCTTAAAGTTTTTTGTATAGACTGGTCATATTTAAATTAGTATTTTTCCCACAGGATATGAGAGAGAGAGAGAGAGAGAGAGAGAGAGAGAATGTGAGTGTGTAAATGCTGCTAGAAAAAGAATTTCATCTTGTTTGCTCAAAAAAAATAACTGCATTAGGGAACAAAAACCAGAGGGACTTATTTTATTCAAGTATAAAACAAGATTTTATTAGTTCCTCTATATTTCAAATGGCTTTATTGGTGGTAATGATTTAATACTGAGACAGTGTAACAGAACAGGATATATCCATGGAATTATTTTCATACTTAATTTTACACTGCTGCAAAAAAAAGCAAACACCATTCTGGGATGCATTAACAGGAGTGTTGTGAGCAAGACACAAGAAGTCATTCTTCCGCTCTACTCTGCACTGATTAGCACTCAACTGGAGTATTGTGTACAGTTCTGGGCACTACATTTCAGGAAAGATGTGGACAAACTGGAGAAAGTCAACAGAAGAGCAACAAAAATTATTAAAGGTCTAGAAAACATGTCCTGTAAAGGAAGGCTGAAAGAACTGGGTTTGTTTAGTTTGGAAAAGAGAAACTGAGGGGGGACATGTAGCATCTTTCAAGTACCTAAAAGGTTGTTACAAGGAGGAGGGAAAAAAATTATTCTCCTTAACCTCTTAGGATAAGACAAGAATCAATGGTCTTAAATTGCAGCACAAGAAGGTTAGGTTGGACATCAGAATAAACTTCTTAAGTATCAGAATGTTAATTACTGAAATAAATTGCTTACGGAGGTTGAGAAACCTCCATCACGGGTGATATTTCAGAGCAGGTTAGACAGATATGTGACAGGGATGATCTAGATTGGTCCCGCTGTGAGGGAAGGGGACAGGACTCGATGACCTCTTGAGGTCCCTTCCGGCTCTAATGTTCTATGATCTGTGTCCTAAACACATTGAGTAGAACTTTATTTGGTTACCATTAATAATTGCCCAAATTACTTAATTTTTTCCTAATTATCTTGATATATTCTCCCATTACATGAATAAATCTTCAGTTCTGCTTTGTATGATCATACATTTCAAGGTAAGACAACTCCTTTGGGTAAAGCATGGTTTAAAGGCTACGTGCCACTTCAGATACACACACACACACACACACACACACACACACACACACACACACGGATATGGGTGCATCTGAACTCCCATGAAAGATAATTTAAGGTTATTTCTGAAAGTTTATGCTAGGTGAATTAATCAGACTCTAAATATGCATGTAACTATGTCTTTGTGACTCATAACTGAGATTACTAAATTCATGACAAACTGCTGAGAAATAGGGCAGATATACCTCAAAACACTCTTGATTATTCTCCCATGAGATATACGGAACAAGCCACAAAAGTAACTTCTGTCTCACCACACTGGCTAACAAGACGTCATAAAAGTATGTCACCACCACAAACACTGAATTCAGAGATGAGTGATTCTTTACAAACCGTCTCAAATAAAAGATTCTTCTGATTCCAAAGGACCAGCCACACAACCAGATCAATATACAACTCAGCTCTTACCCAATAAATCATGCTATTGCCAATCCTTCAGGAAGGAAAGAAATCAAATACATAAAATGATTGCAAAGATCTTGATTCAGGCTTGTAGTAGTGATGGAATAAACTGCTGACTTAAGCTAGTCTCCCCAATGGAAGAGAAGGTTACAGAACTGGAGGCCCAAGTATCTAGCTGGTGTTCCATCAGAGAAAAGAGGATAGTCACCTCAACAGTACCTGACGTTGTCACGATGAGTGTCCTCATGGGTGCTACACATTAGGTCGGTGTGCCACTGCCGAGCCACTGATTGAAGATTTTAGAGCAATGTCCCTAGGGCTACCCATGTGCACGTCTGCAGCTGCATGCTCCTAGGTGGCAGGCATCATGCATGCACAAGCCCCACCACCACTTTCTCAGTTCCTTCTCTACACTGGAACAATGCCAGTAAGGAGGTGTGATGGCACGTTGGGGTTTCCCCCACTCCTGCACCCCCATAGCAGCCAGAACAGACTCCGCCAGCCAGTAGAATAGAGAGGGTTTATTGTTTCTCCAGGATACAACACAGCACAAAAGTGATGTGGCTACAGGAGTCAGGGCCAGGTTGCCTCAGACCCCTTGGGATGGGGTGCCTAGGCCCCCAAACTCCCAACCCTCTGCTTAGTCTGTTCCCTTCATGGTTCCCCCCAGCTGAAACTGACCTGTCCCCCGAACACTCACTTCCTTTGTTCAGTCCCTCCCCTCAACAGGTAGGACCGGCTGGGTCTTTGTCTACGTGACCTCAGGCGCCCCACCCCTGCTGGGCAGTGCTTACAGACAGAGGCCAGTAGGGGTCACCCACAGCCCAAACACAGCAACCACTGAATGCCTGCCCACTACATCACAGGAGGCCAGAATCCCAAAGTGGAGGGGAGGAAGAGAGGGTTGTGGAGCACCCACGGGGACTCTCATCTTGAAGAATGTCAGTTACTGTTGAGGTGAGTAACCTCCTCTTCGAGAGAGAGAGAGAGAGATGTCTCCATGGGTGCTCCACATTAGGTGACTACAAAACTATTCCAGATTAAGAAGGTTTTTGATACAGTCTTTCACAATATTCTTGCCAGCAAGTTAAGGAAGTATGGATTGGATAAATGGACTGTAAGATGGATAGAAAGCTGGCTAGGCTGTCGGGCCCAACGAGTAGTGATCAATGGCTCGATGTCTGGCTGGTGGTCAGTTTCAAGTAGAGTGCCCCAAGGATCGGTTCGAGGGCCGGTTTTGTTCTACATCTTTATTAATGACCTGGATGAGGGGACGGATTGCACCCTCAGCAAGTTTGCAGATGACACTAAGCTAGGGGGAGAGGTAGATATGTTGGAGGGCAGGGATAGGGTCCAGAGTGACCTAGACAAATTGGAGGATTGGGTCAAAAGAAATCCGAAGAGGTTCAACAAGGACAACTGCAGAGTCCTGGGGCAGAAGAATCCCAAGTGTTGTTACAGGCTGGGGACTGACTGGCTAAGTAACAGTTCTGCAGAAAAGGACCTGGGGATTATAGTGGATGAGAAGCTGGATATGAATCAACAGTGTGCCCTGGTAGCCAAGAAGGCTAATGCCATATTGGGGTGCATTAGGAGGAGCATTGCCAGCAGATCTAGAGAAGTGATTATTCCCCTTTATTCGGCTCTGGTGAGGCTACATCTGGAGTATTGTGTCCACTTCTGGGCCCCCCACTACAGAAAGGATGTGGACGTATTGGACAGGGTCCAGCAGAGGGCAACCAAAATGATTAGGGAGCTGGAGAGGCTGAGGGATTTGGGCTTATTTAGTCTGCAGAAGAGAAGAGTGGGGGAGGGGAGTGGAATTTGATAGCAGCCTTCAACTTCCTGAAGGGAGGTTCAAAAGAGGATGGAGAGGAGGCTGTTCTCAGTAGTGAGGGATGGCAGAACCAGAAGCAATGGTCTCAAATTACAGTGGGAGAGGTCTAGGTTGGATATTAGGAAAAACTATTTCACTAGGAGGATGGTGAAGCACTGGGATGGGTTACCTACAGAGGTGGTGGAATCTCCGTCCCTAGAGGTTTTTAAGTCCTGGCTTGACAAAGCCCTGGCTGGGTTGATTTAGTTGGGGTTGGTCCTGCTTTGGGCAGGGGGCTAGACTCGATGACCTCCTGAGGTCTCTTCCAGCCCTAGGATTCTATGAGGTAAGGACTTCGGATCTGGCAGAAAAGCAGTAGAAAGGACTGCCTTAGCAAATTTCAGGTTGGAGAGAGGTCCCTGTGTAAGTGTGTAGTGCTTTGCAAATGTGTGGTCTGATGACCATGTAGCAGCTGCACAAATGTCTCTGATGGATATTTTGTGGAGGAATGCTGTTGAGGTAGACATGGCTCTGGTGGAATGTGCTCTTATGTTGTCTGGAGGACCACTTCTGACCGGGAGAAACTAATCTTACTACAGTCCAAAATCCAGTGGGAGAGTCTCTGATGAGAGGGCCTGGCTCTTATTATGGTTTGTTAGTCACACTAACAGTCTCGGAGATGCTTGAAAAGGTCTAGTTTGTTGCAGATAGAAAGAGAGCACTGTGCGCAGGTCAAGGGTGTGCATTTTCATCTCAAAGGAGTTGGTGTGAGGTTTGGAAAAAAAGGTAGGAAGGCGAATTGTCTGATTGAGGTGGAAGGATGAGCGTATCTTGGGGAAGAATTTGGGGTGGGTACGTAAAGTGACCTTGTCTTTTAAAAAGGTGGTGTATGGGGGATTCGCCATTAGGGCTGCAATCTCTCCCACCTGTCTCGCTAAGGTAATGGCTACAAGAAAGGTGGTCTTCATGGATAAGTGGGAGAGAGGTAGTGGCCATTGGTTCAAAGGGTGGCTGGGTTAAAGTGTTCAGTATAAGATGCAGGTCCCACAGTTTTGTTGGTGAGGTGATAGCAGAATAAAGTGCTTGAAGACCCATTAAAAACCTCTTAGTGAGTGGATGTGCAAATATCAACAAGTCGTCTATCTTAAGATGGAAGGGAGTAATAGTAGCAAGGTTAACTTTAATGGAACTTATGGCAAGGCTTGCTTGTTTAAGGTGCAGAAGATAATCGAGGATGGCAGATAAGGAGGATGTTGAGGGTACTACCTGGTGGCATACAGACCACATGGTGAATCTTTTCCATTTTTGAAAGTAAGTATTACGGGTGATCTGCACCCTACTGTGTATAAGGACTGTTTGTACTTGTTGTGCATAAGTCAGCTCTAGTTCAGAGAACCACTGAAGAGCCATGCCTTCAAGTGTAGTGAATTGAGGTATGGTTGGGTGGCAGCATGGCATCCTGGGGGAAGAACGAGATCGTGGCTGTGTGATAAGTCAATCGGTGGCACAGGGGACATTTTCATTAGAAATGGAAACCATGGTTGAGATGGCCATGATCGAGCTATAAGAATTAGGTGTGTTTTGTCTCTCCTTGCCTTGTGGACCACCTTGTTCAACAGGATATGGGGGGAAATGAATACAGGAGGTGGCATGACCAGCTAATGAGGAAGGCGTCTCCCAGCCATCCCTGTAAACATCTCATGTGGAGGCAAGTGTTGTGGACAATAAAATTGCACATCGCCATGTGCCCCAGGAGCTGAAGGCAATCGTGTGCTGTTGCTCGGGGACTGGATTGTAAGGCATTTACCAAGGCCACAATTTTTGGAAACAGTCCATAGGAATGGATACAGTGACCCTCATTGAGTTGAGACATGTTTCTATAAATTGAATCTTTTGTGGGGGAGATAGCATTGATTTGGCTGCATTTATTTGCAGGCCAAGGTGCTGGAATAGGGGTCTTGTGATTGACAGCAAGAGGCAGAAGTGGTTGTGTGCATGCGCCTTCAGAAGGCAGTCATCCAGATAAGGGAATATGATGACACTTTGCTTCCTCAAGTATGCTGTGACGACCTGCCAGAGCCTTTGAGAAGACTCTCGGGGCTGTAGAAAGTCCAAAGGGGAGTACTTTGTACTGGTAGTGTTCTGAACCTACAACAAATCAGAGAAAACATCTATGAGCTTGATGGATGGAGATATGAAAATATGCATCTTGCAAGTCAAGGGAAACCAATTGTCCTGTTCCAATGCCGGTATAATAGTGGCTGGCGTCACCATCTTGAATTTTTGTTTCTGAATGAATTTGTTGAGTGCTTGTAAGTCTAAGATGCATCTCCAACCTCCTGACCATTTTTCGATCAGGAAGTATTGTGAATAAAATCCTTTCCCCCCCTAAATTGTGCAGGCTATGTGCAAAAGGTGTTGTACCTCTTATTGAAGAAGATTCTCTTGAGAGTGGTCCTTGAAGAGGGGTAGATGAAAACCCCTCATGGAGGATGAAAACAGAGTAGAGACAAGAAGGGAATAAGATAGCCTTTTAAAATTATCTGGAGTACCCATCTGTCAGAGGTTATATTCTGCAAGTTGTTAAAGAACAGTAGCAGACGGTGGTGAAAGAATTTAGCTTGTGCAGATAATGTTGGAATAGGGGAGAGGCTCTCACGACCCTCGACCTATGTGCAAATTTGCTTACTGGATTGTTGTGACTGTTGTAAGTTGGTGAAGGGAGGGCGTCGATGCTGGTTTCTATCTCTACCCCGTTCCATTGATGTTGGTGTTGTCTGTTGTAATGTTGAGTATACAGAGGGTATCAAGGCCTAGGGTAGGGCTGAACCTGTATTGTCTCCTTCTAGGTGATGGGTTGTGGATCCCTAGAAAATGGAGCGTTGCTCTGGAATCCTTCATCAAGTGAAGAATTTCACTGGTATTGGCTGCAAAAAACAGTTTCAGGCCATTGAACAGAAGATCTTCCACTGTAGCTTGCATTTCTCTAAGAAAAGGAGCGGAGTTAAACCGGGAAGCCCTTCTCATCACTACTGCTGTTGCTGTAGATCGTGCAGCCATATCAGCAGCATCTAATACAGCCTGCAAGGCTGTTCTGGCAATTGTGTGACTCTCTGTTATCTAGGCTTTGAACTGTTTTCTTTTTGCCTCAGGAATGTCTGCAATAAAATCACTGAGTTTGGTGTCGTTACTATTATCATATTTACTCAATAGAGCAGCATAACTGGAAATACAGAATTTTAAGGTAGAAAAATGTGTAAACTTTACATCTGAATAAATCAAGTCTCTTGCCATCACGGTCCGATGGGGTGGACCGGAATTGTTGCTGCTTGCTTTTCTGGTGTGCAGCTTCCACCACCAAACAGTTAGGTACTGGGTGAGTGAAAAGAAACTCCAAGCCCTGGGGCAGAATGTAATACTTTCTGTCTGCTCTTAGAGGTAGGAGTGGTTGATGCAGGGGTTTGCAACACCGTCTTTGCAGATTCTATAATTGCTGAATTAATTGCCAATGCTATTTAGAAGATGTTACTGAGTGCAATAGGTCTGTTAATTCACGTTGGTTTTTGATGACTTCCTGGAGGGGAATGTTTAATTCAGCAGCCACATGTTTAAAAAGGTCTTGGAAATGTGCAAAGTCATTGGAGGTAGTTGGAATTGGAGGCACAGCAGCTTCTTCTGCTGGGGTGGGTTCATTTGGCTCAAGGGGTACATCTGCAATTTGGCTGAGTGGATCCCCTGCCTGTGTTTGCTTTATAGGTGGGGAGTGTGGTGAAGGGAAATATTCTACTGACTGTCATTTCCGGCCATGCTGGTGTTTCTGTCGAGGTTATCAGTTGTTCCAATATTGCTAATGTGAGTATGGCATAGGTGGAGGTACCCAGGCGATTGCCAGACCATAGAGGCATGTTCCCGTATTTACAGTATGATCTGGAAGGATAAATAGACTTATCTGTGTGGTAAGAGTTTTCTGGAGAAAACCCCACATCAAGGTCATCTTCAGATTCAGATGAAAATCTTTCGTGAAAAAATGTCATTTGTGATGTTAACATTGCAGGAGAATGATCGGTACTGAGAAATGGTGAATTGAGTGTGGAGGAGACTAATAAGTCTCTATGTTGCATGTATTACTGAACTGGCACTGATGGTGCCGTAGCACATGGCACTGATGCTATTTGAGGCATTGGATTATACCTCGGTGCCGATAGGAATGGCGACATGCTAGGCACCAGAGGCAGAAGCATCAGTGCCAGGAGTTATGGCAGGCGCCACACTCATGCTACGTTGGCAAGGTGGTTTCAGGGCCAGATATTATCGCAGCTGATGAGGCAGGCAACTTACAGCCTGACGCCTTGGAGCGAGGTTTTGTGCATCCTGCTTTGCTCACTGTGCTGGCAGCTACAGAGACACCCAGAGCGTCATAGGTGCTTAAACACAGTGCCGCTACAGCTCTTGGCACCGGCCGCGAGGAGACAGCCGCTTCGGTGCCAATGTCTCCTGAGGTAAAGATGAGGTTCACTTTTTGGCAGGCTTTTTACCTCTGTGTTGTTTTTGATCACCGGGCTGTTGCTGGTCTCAGTGAGTTTTCAAGTAGAATTAGCTTGAGGTAATTGTTGTGCCCTGGATTTCAATTTTGCACCATGCGGACACTTTTGAGAAACATGCGCATCCCCAAGGCAGCAGACACATTGTGCGTGCCTGTCAGAAACTGGGATAGGATAGTTGCTGGTGAAGCAGCGCTTAAAACCTAGTGAGCTGGGCATGGTGCTGAGTAACTACAGGACGGGAATAAACTAGAAGAAAAACTTAATCTATTCTAGTTTTTTTTAAAGTAGACTAAACTACTGATAATTCACTTACTAGGGAAAAGAAAAACTTGACTCTAACAGGGGTTTACTTATCTAAAACGCAAAACGAGATAGCGAGCACTGCTGAGATCTGTCTCCAGCCAGAGGTGGTAGAGAAGGAACAGAGGAAAGGGGGGGAAGGGGCTCGTGTATGCATGACGCCTGCCGCCTAGGAGTGTGCAGCCCCAGATACACGCATGCGCAGCCCCTGCTCTAAAATCTCCAATCAATGGCTCGGCGGCGGCACACTGACCTAATGTGAAGCACCCACAGGGACATCTCTTGAAGAAAAATGAACACTTCCTGAATAGAAATCAGTGTCTGGTGCTATAGGCACAGCAAGCTGAAGAAGCAGAGATGGCAGTGCAGAGTGGGGAGGAAAATTGGCAACATGTGACAGAAGGCATGGGATGCATTGTCCTAAGGGTGGGGCTTTGAGGACCACCACTTCCAAGAAGAGGAGATGGGTGGTGGTGGTGGTTGGGGAATCCCTCCTAAGGGGGATGAGTCCATCCATCTGCCATCCAGACCAGGAAACTCAAGATGGGTGCTGCTTTCCTGGAGCTAGAATTCAGGATATGATGGAGCGTCTGCCTAGGTTGATCAAACCACGTCTTTCTACTTCTCCACATGGGCACCAATGATATTGCCAAGAACGACTTTGAGAAGGTCACTGCAGACTATGTGGTTCTGGGGAGAAGGATAAAGGAGTATGAGGTGTAGGTCATGTGTATGTCCATGTGCTGTTGAAGAAAAAGGCCCAGATAGGGACTGTTGAGTTATGGAAGTAAATGTATGGTTGCACAGATAGTGTTGGAGAGGGTTTTGGATTCTTTGACCATAGGATGTTGTTCCAGGAAGAAGGATTGTTAGAAAGGGATGGCATCCACCTAATGCAATGACGGAAGAACATTTTTGCAGGCAAGGTTGCTAAACTAGTGAGGAGGGCTTTAAACTAGGTTCACTGGGGTCTGGTGACCTAAGCCCTGAGGTAAGTGTAGAAGTGGGATACTGGCAGGAAATACAAGGAGGAGAGTGTAACAAAACAAAGCAACCTATTGAATTGGAAATGTCATCATGCATGGCCACACCAGTTATGTTTCGGGGTTTTATCAATGCTGCTCCCGCCAAAGGCTGGATTATCTGTTTCACATCCATTTAATCATGAGAAGGTTTTGACAGTGCAGACAACAATCTGGACTTTATTGGCTGGGAAAATTGCCCTCATAAACCTGACTTGATACATCTGTCCTCTTGATTTTGTACATTTATGGCCATGTGTTCAGTTGGCCTTATGCCTGCTCAGTGATAGATTAGCTCCAGTGGCTAAAACTCAGAAGATTTTCTGACTTTCCCTCTCCCCTACAAAAATAAATGTATCCTAAGAAGTGAAGAAACCAGGATGTGCTTATGGGTATCTCTGGTGCCCAAAAAGAAAAAAAAATGTATTGTTCTTCTAGGCGCCAAGGAAGCCAGTAAGGATACCTTGAGTGTGAAACATTGATCATATCTGTATGCCCACTTGTTTATTCACATAACACTCATCATCATAATTTCAGCATTAATGAACACACACACGAGAAGTATGTAACAGGAGAGACTGTCGCATCTAGGCAAACATTACACTTTTCTGCAGGGGCCTTCTCCCACCCCAAACTCTTACATGCTTTGTCTTCAAAATTCTCTCTCCAATGTCAGGGCAATGGCATCAAGGGAGAACTCAACCACATGAGCTCAGCTTAAAACTGTCCCATGCTGAAAAAGAAAATGTTTTAAAATGAGACATGAGTGCATAGATCCAGTATGAGAGACATGTTTGGCGAGGTAATATCTTTTATTGGACCAACTTCCAATAACACCGTTATTGGTAGGAATGGAAAAGATGTACCATGATGAAAAGTTGACCTCCTCAAGTCACGCTCCACCCCAAATGGCCACCATCTGAGAAGTACACATTCTAAGGAGAAAAGCCTTCAGCTTCCTAGAACTGAAGAGTCAGCTACAGTGAGCTACTCTGCAGATCACACAGAGCTCTGCAGCCATGTCTCCAGCACAGTAACTTTTTGATATCTTATTGAGTCAATAACAATTACTTTCTGCTTAGGTGATCCAGCCATTCTGTATTTTGGTGCCTTCAGCCCAGCGTGATGAATTATTAATGGAATCTTCTTCCAAGTTTGCAACACTTTGGAGGACTTTTCAGCTACTAAACAGACTGAGGCTAATCACAGTCTGTCTGGACACACGTTTCCTCATGCAAAAAGTCTTTCTACAGCTTCATTTTTCAGATTTTTAAAATCCATTTGAAAAGAAAAAAAAAGTCCTACTACTGCAGCCAATTCCCAGAATAGCCACAAATATCTCTGGACATGCTCTTTGTTTTGACCGTCACTGTGATACATTTTTAGGTGTCTTGATGAAGAACCTCAAGAGAGATGCTGCTACATGGAAAAGTGATCAGCATCTAATAGAGAGAATGCAGGCAGGTGAAAAGAAGTTACAGTTTGTGGCTTTCGAAAAGTTCTGACAGTAGAACTAAACATTTCTCATTTATCACCACATAATTTAGAATTCTGTTACAAATGTCCTGGTCTTACTCACAAGACATATGCAATGCCTATAAACCTACTGAGACATATGCAATGCCTATAAACCTACTGAGTTTCATTGGGCTGTTTCAGATGTTATTTAAACACAGGTGAGATTGTAGAGGATTCTCAAATCCATTTAGATCACTGACCTCATCCACAACATGGGAAAAATCTGTGTATAAGAGAATGGGCTCATACTACAAAACCAGCTGTTTGCCAAAGGCTGTGAAACTCCTATGCCCCAACCATTACAGAATCTCTTGTTACTCTTGTTCTGCCTGCGCAGCTACATAACTGCCAAAAGAATTTGACAATATGGGATGGGCACCATCAGGACTATCCATGGAACCTAATGAAATGGTCTCTGTTTATGCCTCATGTTTTAATTGAATTTTGTGGTTCATACTCTGCTTTCAGTGTCAGCTAAAGTACAAAGAAAATAAAGCTAATGTATTGAGGGGGGAATCAAATTCTTGATTTGTGTCCAGCTAGTACTGGCTGAAAATAGAAGCAAAGATTCTCATTGCAAATTTGCCTCTGGAATGAAGGTTATTTTCTTTTCTCTGGAAGTTCTCTTGGTAGGAAGGGGGAGTTTAAAAAAGGAATACTGGGAAAGAGAGATTTCCCTTGTTAAAATTATCCAACAGGGCTAGGGATTTCGAGGAGTTCACGAAAGCAACTTTCCAGAGCGGGGGGAGTTTGCTTTCAATCAACTCATAACGAATACTCGAAAGTGAAAGCTCCTGTGCTTCACTTACTGGAATTCACAGACTCTATTAGGGATGTTGGATATTGATTAATTGAACGATCATGCAACTGCATCAAAACTCCATCAACTAGAGTACCTCGTATTAAAGGAGGAGACTGACATAATAGGCATCACTGAAACAGGGTGGAATGAGGAAAATCTGTGGGACACAATCATACCGGGATATAAAATATATCGGAAGGATAGAGCAGGTCGTGAGGAGTGGCACTGTATGTGAAAGATAATGTAGACTCAAATGAAATAAAAATGTTAAATGAATCAACATGTTCAATAGAATCGTTATGGATAGTAATTCCATGCTCCAATAATAAGAATTTAGCAGTAGGGATATATCATCGACCACCTGACCAGGACAGTGATATTGACACTGAAATGCTAAGGGAGATTAGAAAGGCTACCAAAATAAAGAACTCTATAATAATGGGGGATTTTAATTATCCCCATATTGACTGGGTACATGTCACCTCAGGAAGAGAAGCAGAGATAAAATTTCTCAATGGCTTAAATGACTGCTTCTTGGAGCAGCTGCTACAGGAACCCACAAGGGGAGAGGCAATTCTCGATTTAGTCCTGAGTGGAGTGCAGGATCAGGTCCAGGAGATAACCATTACAGGACCACTTGGGAATAGTGACCATAGTATAATAACATTTAACATTCCTGGGGTGGGAGGAACACCTCAGCAGTCCAGCACTCTGGCATTTAATTTCAAAAAGGGGAATTACACAAAAATGAGGAGGTTAGTTAAACAGAAATTAAAAGGCACAGTGACTAGAGCCAAATCCCTGCAAGCTGCATGAAAACTTTTTAAAGACACCATAATAGAGGCCCAACTTAAATGTATATCCCAAATTAAAAAACATAGTAAAAGACCTAAGAAAGAGTCATCGTGGCTTAACCACCATGTAAAAGAAGCAGTGAGGGACAAAAAGGCATCTTTCAAGAAGTGGAAGTCCAATCCTAGTGTGATAAATAGAAAGGAATATAAACACTGTCAAATCAAGTGTAAAAATGTAATAAGAAAAGCAAAAAAAGATTTTGAGGAACAGCTAGCCAAAAACTCAAAAAGAAATAGCAAAGTGTTTTTTAAGGACATTAGAAGCAAGAAGCCTGCTAAAAAACCAGTGGGTCCCCTAGACGATCGAGATATAAAAGGAGCAATCAAGAACGATAAAGCCATTGCGGAGAAACTAAATGATTTCTTTGCTTCAGTCTTCACGGCTGAGGATGTTAGGGAGATTCCCAAATCTGCACCGTCCTTTGTGGGTGATGAATCTGAGGAGCTGTCCCGGACTGAAGTGCCATTAGAGGAGGTTTTGGAACAAATAGAAAAACTTAATGTTAACAAATCACTGGGACCGGATGGCATTCATCCAAGGGTTCTAAAAGAACTCAAATGGGAAATTGCGGAACTATTATCTGTGGTTTGTAACCTAGCCTTTAAATCGGCTTCCGTACTTAATGACTGGAAGATAGCTAATGTGACACCAATATTTTAAAAGGGCTCTAGAGGCGATCCGGGCAATTACAGACCAATAAGTCTAACTTCAGTACCGGGCAAATTAGTTGAAACAATCGTAAAGAATAAAATTGTCAGGCACATAGAATAACATAATTTGTTGGACAAAAGTCAATATAGTTTCTGTAAAGGGAAATCGTGTCTTACTAATCTATTAGAGTTCTTTGAAGGGGTTAACAAACATGCGGACAAGGAGGATCCAGTAGATATAGTATACTTAGATTTTCAGAAAGCCTTTGACAAGGCCCCTCACCAAAGGCTCTTGTGTAAATTACATTGTCATGGGATAAGAGGGAAGGTCCTTTCACGGATTGAGAACTGGTTAAAAGACAGGAAACAAAAGGTAGGAATAAATGGTAAATTTTTAAAATGGAGAGGGGTAAACTAGTGGTGTCCCCCAAGGGTCAGTCCTGGGACCAATCCTGTTCAACTTATTCATAAATGATCTGGAGAAAGGGGTAAGCAGTGAGGTGGTAAAGTTTGGGGATGATACTAAACTGTTTAAGATAGTCAAGACAGAAGCAGACTGTGAAGAACTTCAAAAAGATCTCACCAAACTGAGTGATTGGGCAATAAAATGGCAAATGAAATTTAATGTGGATAAGTATAAAGTAATGCACATTGGAAAAAATAACCCCAACTATACATACAATATGATGGGGGCTAATTTAGCTACAACTAATCAGGAAAGAGGTCTTGGAATTATTGTGGATAATTCTCTGAAAACATCCACGCAGTGTGCAGTGGCAGTCAAAAAAGCAAATAGGATGTCGGGAATTATTTAAAAAGGAATAGAAAATAAGACGAAGAATATCTTAGTGCCCTTGTATAAAACTATGGTATGCCCACATCTTGAATACTGCGTACAGATGTGATCTCCTCACCTAAAAAAAAATATTTTGGCCTTAGAAAGGGTTCAGAAAAGGGCAACTAAAATGATTAGGGGTTTGGAACGGGTCCCATATGAAGAGAGGTTAAAGTGACTGGGACTTTTCAATTTAGAAAAGAGGAGACTGAGGGGGGATATGATAGAGGTATATAAAATCATGAGTGGTGTGGAGAGGGCGAATAAAGAAAAGTTATTTATTAGTTCCCATAATAGAAGGACACCAAATGAAGTTGGGTAGCAGGTTTAAAACAAATAAAAGAAAGTTCTTCTTCACACAGCGCATAGTCAGCCTGTGGAACTCCTTGCCAGGGGAGGCTGTGAAGGCTAGGACTATAACAGAGTTTAAAGAGAAGCTAGATAATTTCATGGAGGTTAGGTCCATAAAAGGCTATTAGCCAGGGGATAGAAATGGTGTCCCTGGCCTCTGTTTGTCAGAGGCTGGAGAAGGATGGCAGGAGACAAATCGCTTGATCATTGTCTTCGGTCCACCCCCCTCTGGGGCACCTGGTGCTGGCCACTGTCGGCAGACAGGCTACTGGGCTAGATGGACCATTGGTCTGACCCAGTACGGCCATTCTTATGTTCTTATAATCCCCGGGGGCGGGGCTGGCAGCCAATGAGCTCCCAGCGCCACTCCCGGGGAGCCTCCTGACACCCCATGCTGCTGCCTCTGATAGCAGGGGTCCTAGCAGGGGTTCGGCATCCCACGAAGCAGCCTCTGTCCTCATGGTGAGCCCAGGCCGACCATGGACAGAGGCTCCTCCTGGAGGCAATACGGGGCAGTGGGGGGCAGGTGGTTCTAGGGAGCCAGCACACGCAGAGAGCTGGCTTAAAAGCTGGCTCATTGCATGTACCAATTCCTGCCTGCCCCCCTCACCCTCTGCACTGCTGCCTCTCTATCAGAGGCAGCGGGGGGGGAGGGGGGAAGTGGGGCAGTGAGGGGGAGAGTGAGACCAGGGCAGGCAGCTCCACAGAATCTGTTGCTCATGGGGAGCTGGCTTAAAAGTCAGCTCCCCATGGGCACCAGCTCCTGCCTCCCCCCCTTGCTGCCTCAGTATCAGAGGCAGCAAGGGGGGGGAAAATGAGTGTAATCAATAGGATTAACTGATAAACCCAGTCTTATTGGTTAATCATGTAGTCAACTACACATAGACATCCGTAGACTCTATACAAATTCCAGTCATTTATGAGCTAGTTAAATATGACTCCAGATCGAGACAAAGAGAAACAGAGACATTAAAACCTACTGCTGAACAATTCACCTTCATTCAGCACCGGACAGAGTCCCCCTGCCCGCCCATCACTCTCCGCTCCACTGTCCCATACAAACACCATGCAATTTGTCCCCTTTTTACTTCCAAGGTAAGGGGATTTTGTTCCCAAACAGTGCTCTATGTCTATTTACTGAGCTTCAAATGGATGGAAATCAAAACTCCTTCCAGGGCTGGACTGGCTGCTGGGTTATGGTGATACTTTATATACACTAGATTTCTATGCCATGCATTGCTTAAGGGTAATATTACATTGTACAGAAACTATAGCTCCAAAGAAGCAGGTGTCACTTTTCACATTATGGTCAACATACCAGGAACACTACTGTGAAAGGTGAGAGAAGATTTCGGGCCCATGAAAGAGCTAGCCAGAAGAAGAGCCAAAAAAATACGGCAGACAAACTGTCCACACTCTGTCACTACACCTCATTTCTGACCTCCTGCACTCTTTAATAATCCTGTGCATAAAAAACAAAATTCACTGTCATCTGTAGCGCCCAAGATTGTTTTGTACCCTATGAGTGAGATAATATGACTATAGAGCAGTGTTTCTTAAACTGTGTTCTGTGGTACACTGGTGTGCCACGAGGCAGTTGGAGGTGTGCCGTGGAGAACAGAATTAAAAATGGCCACCCTTAAAGGGGCAGGCAACCTTTTTCTCTCAATAACTGTCCCCCTGACATTTTTTTTTTTTTGGTTCAACAAAAAAATCCTTGGTGTTCCTCATAAAAAAATATATTGTTTGGTGTTCCTCGGTTTTAAAAAGTTTAAGAAACACTGCTATAGAGGTTAATAGTCATTTTGCAATTAGACCAACTTCTCAGTTACTGCACAAAGTCCATATGGTGTTTCTGATCAGAGATTGTAAAAAGCTCAAATTTTGCATAATCAACTGTGGGCAGAATCAGATTGCATCATGGTTGATGGTCAGGTCATGAACCCTCTGAGCAAGTATGGAAGGTCATCATTACCCATATGCAGAATATGCAGCTGTGTAGGGCACTCAAAAATTTGGGGCACCACTGGGTCTTAAAGTCCACCCACACGCCTCTCTCGACCCCTGTTCTGTGGCTCTGCTTCCTCAAGACAGGAGCTGGTTAAATACAAGTGACACAGCCTGCCAGCCCTCTTAGCAGCACATTGAACCTGTGAAAGAGCCAGTCCAGTGGTAATGAAGCCATTTCACAGGCATTTGCCAACCCAGATATATTCTGTCAGTTTCTGGATTTACTGTGTTAGTCAACAGGCGCTTAGTTTAAAATTGTTTTAAAAACATTTCATCAGTGTGCTGCTGAAGATTATAAAATCACATCTCCTAAAAATCATCACCCACCCCCAGCTGCCATCAGGCACAGGGCACCGGTTTAACAGCATTATGTAGGGCCCCATAAATCCTAAGGACCACCCGGCATGTGTGAATTGGTACAAGGTGGGGAAGAGAAGAATGAGTAAATAGTTATCTTTTAAACTAACTCTGGATTCTGAAATTAAGGTGAGAAGATAGGAGAATTTGTCCTGGATGTCACACTGTATCACACTCTATACAAATTTGCTTGACAGCATCTTCAAATGCTGCACTAAGTACTCCCAATTTTTATGCCTACACACAGCTGTCACTTTGTCTATTACTCAGCATGGCATAGTGATACATTTTACTCAGTAAGGCTGTTGTGTAGGGTCAAGAAGCCCTCCTTGCACTTTACAATTGGGTTTTTCATTATTCTTGATTTACCTCAATGGCACAATTTTTTCTACGGAAAACTTTTATATTACTGTTAACATCAGCAACAGCAAATTTCTCAGAAAACCAAGCTCTTGCACTGCACTAGCTGGATGGGGTCTAAGAACTCGCTCAACTTTATGAAAAGTAACAAATTATACTTGATTTTATTGTAGAAAAGACAACTGCTATAACATTTATAGAAGAACCAAAAGGTCCTGTCTGCTCTTTATGGGGAAAACTGAAGTCTGTTTACAGCATGCAATTTATAAATCTGAGCTCTGCTCTTAATATAGTAACTCTTGTAATTTTTAGGTTAACTTTCAGGCAGGATAACTTTACCCATTTGACAGCTTGTATCTGGATGCATACTAAGTTATGGAATGATAAATGCAGTGTAAAACTCTTCAAAAACTGTATATGCATGTGCTGGAGAAAGGAGCTATTACTGCTAGAGGGAAAAGCCAAAAATCGATGTCCCCTTCCTGCATTCCTGCTAATAGCCATGGATGGACCGAACCTCCATGAATGTATCTTTTTTGAACCCTGTTAAAGTCCTGACCTTCACCACATCCTCACTGGCCCTGCTTCATGACGCCTTGGGACACAGAAAAGGGGGAAGTAAAACGTGATGCCAGTTAAAAAGGCTTCAGCAGCATGAGGTTTCTGAACGTTGTTTACATAACAGTCCTCGTGATCACAATCAAATCAATTGTTTATAGAGACTGTTGCCGATTCCTCCCTCATCTCAGGCCAGGCCTCTATTCTCATAACCCATCAGATATGTGAATCTCCTCCGAAGGCGAGTCCAGTGGCTACACTGGGCTAGGCAGCCAGTGAAAAGGCCAGCATAGCTGCCTCCCTTCCCTTCGCTGTGACCCAAAATGGTTTCTAGAACCATTGCTCTCCTCTCAGAGGAGCAACAGTGTATTTATTAGGACAAGTGGTATCAGCAAGGGAATCAACTTCATCTTGTATGGGCTTCTTCACAATAGCACTCTAGCAATGTACAAACAATTGATGGTTTTTAATAATAGATTACAGGTCTGTAAGAGAACTCTTGGATCAGAAAGCAGGAAAAGAGACAGTTACCTGTTTCTGTGACTGGTGTTCTTCGAGATGTATTGCTCCTACAGATGATACCAAGCTGGGAGGGGTTGCAAGTGCTTCGGAGATAGGGTCATAATTCAAAATGATCTGAACAAACTGGAGAAATGGTCTGAGGTAAAAAGGATGAAAGTTAATAAGGGCAAATGCAAAGTTCTCCACTTAGGAAGGAACAATCCATCTCTCACACACAGAATGGGAAGCGACTGTCTAGGAAGGAGCCCTGCAGAAAGGGATCTAGGGGTCAGAGTGCACCACAAGCTAAATATGAGTCAACAGTGTGACGCTGTTGCAAAAAAAGCAAACATGATTCTGGGATACATTAACAGGAGTGTTGTGAGCAAGACACGAGAAGTCATTCTTCCGCTCTACTCTGCGCTTGGTTAGGCCTCAGTTGGAGTACTGTGTCCAGTTCTGGGCACCACATTTCAAGAAAGATGTGGAGAAATTGGAGCAGGTCTAGAGAAGAGCAACAAAAATGATTAAAGGTCTCGAGAACATGCGCTATGACGGAAAGCCGAAGGAACTGAGCTTGATTAGTTTGGAAAAGAGAAGACTGAGAGGGGACATGATAGCGGTTTTCAAGTATCTAAAAGGGTGTTGCAAGGAGGAGGGAGAAAAATTGTTCTCCTTGGCCTCGGAGGATAGGACAAGAAGCAACAGGCTTAAATTGCAGCAAGGGAGGTTTAGATTGGTGTCACAGGGTGGATATGCCCAGCCCCCTCTAGTACAGGGCGTTAGGTCTTTCAGGCCCCTCAAAGTGTGCTCTATCCCATGTGTGTTTCAGTCCCTAGAGCCCAGGGTCTCTCACTATGGTACTTCTCCAATGCAACAGTCCAGCGTGGCAGACACAATCACTCGGTCTTAAAAAGTTTAAGAAACATTGGTCTAGATGGTGCTTGGTCCTGCCGTGAGGGCGGGGGACTGGACTTGATGACCTCTTGCGGTCCCTTCCAGTTCTAGGATTCTATGTCCATTCACCACAGAGTACATGCTCGCCATGTGCACCAGCTGCTGGAAGTTTTCTTCAGCAGTATTCATAGGGGGATTGGCTTCAGCGCCTCCGGGAGTGGCATGCATATACAGTGCTATATAGGGTACTCCCCTCCTCCCTCAGTTCCTTCTTTCTGGATAGTCCAACAGTGGGGAAGGAGGGCAGGGCATTGAATGTACACAAATAACATATCTCAAAGAACATCAGTTATGGAACCAGGTAACTATCACTTCTTCTTCAAGGGCTTGCTTGAAGAAGGTGAGACACCAACAGGAAAATGTCCTGAAATAGACAGAAATCTCAGAGACAGACCACTTCCTGGCAGAGTGCTACTGAGCACACTCCGCCCTGCCCGTTGATGTAATATTTCATGGCAGTGTTATCTGTGAGGATTCTGACCCTCCTGCCTAAGAAATGAGGGAGGAAGACCTCGCACACTCTGTGCATTGCCCAGAGCTCCTTAACATTTATATGGAAGGCTGCTTCATCTGGGGACCAGGTGCCCAGAGAGCGCAGATCACTGGGATGAGTGTCCCAACCAAGGTCCAAGGCACTGGATACCAGTTACGAGTGCAGGCTGGTATGAAACAGGTACCCTCCCATAACATTTGTCCTGCTCATCCACCAGGAGAGCATGGTAAGGATCAAGGGAGAGATGATCACAACCCAATCCAGCAAGTGCCTAGAAGGAAGCAGGCTGATGCCAGCCACTGCTGAAGAGGGCACAGTCTGAGCCTGGCATGGCACACCGTGTAGGTACATGCAGCCATGTGGCAGAGGATACAAAAACATGCCTGTGCTGTGGTAGCGGTGATGCTGAGACTTGGTCAATGAGATCAGCGACGGAGCAAAACCTGTCTGGGGGAGAGTGATGCAGTAGCCCAAGTCGAATCATTACCCTGATAAGCTCAACTTTCTGTGCTGCCACTACCGTTGACCCATCTGTGTTTATTATGAGCAGGCCAAGCCGATGACAAATGAGGAGCAACAGAACCACATTGTTGTGAACTCTGTGTATGGAGTTGCTCACGATGACTCAGTTGTCCAAATACGGGTAGGTATGCATTCCCTGACTCTATTGACACACGTTGGGTAAATACCCATGGGGCCATAGCTAGGAGGACCGCAAGCTCGTTGTGGTTGGCACCTACTGTGAATCATAAAAAATGCCTTTGGCTCTCAAAGATGGCAATGTGGAAGTAGGCGCCCCTGAGACTGCAAGTGGTGTATCAATCTCCCAGATCCAGGGAGGGAATAATGGAGCCCCGAGAGACCCTACAGAATTTCAGTGTTGTGAGGTGGCAGTTCAGGTCCAGGATGGGACAAAGGCTTCCGTTGGCCCTGGGAATTAAAAAGAAACAGGAATAGAAATCCCTGTTCTGGTAGTAAGGCAGAACTTCCTCCACTGCATCTATCAGCAACAGGCCCTCAACCTCTATTGCAGCAGATTCTTGTGAGGGGGTTCCTGAAGAGAGACTGAGAGAAGGTGGGGGAAGAGGGCTGGAGGTCAGCGGAAGGGTCTATCCCTGCTGTACTGTGCTGAGGGCCCAATGGTCTGACATTATCAAGTGCGACGCAGTGAGGAAAGGGCGCACATGGTGGGAGAACAAAAGCAGTGATGGACCAGAACACTGAGAGGAGGTATGTCGTTTTCAGGTACACCCTCAAAAGGGTTGTTTGGCCCATAGCTTTGACTGGGTGGAGCCCACTTGGGGTGGAGGTCCCAGCTGCTTACTCGGCCTCCTCTTATAGCCCTGGAATTTGCTTTGGGCTGACGTCTGGTGAGAATGGGAGTGTTAAGGCTGGATCTGTTGTGGCTTACACTTCTTGAGAGCAGGCCCCAGGACATACAAGGCCAAGGTCCACAGAGCTGTGCACAAGTCCTTTAGCCTGTGCAACTTAGAGTCTGTCTGCTCTGTGAACAGACCAGTTCGGTCAAAGGGCTGGTCCTGCACTAACTGCTGAGCCTCTGTGAAAAGAGCCAAGAGAAGCGGCCAAGATGCCCTCTGTGTGGGTGAGGTCATGGAAGACCCCTTGGGTGCTCACAAGGCCACTGCCACTTGCCTTCCCACTCTCTGGGGCTCCTCACTGCCCTATTCCTCTGGGTCAGCTCCCTGGTCTCTCCCAGCCAAGGCCCCAAGCTGAGATCCCTGCCCCCAGAGAAGCAGCACAGACACTGAACCTCTTCAGGTCCCAGGAGAGTGAAGTTTAGGGCCCAGCTTTCTGGGATACCACTCCCCAAATGGGATCAAACCCCAAAGAATTATTTAAGTAAGCCCCCTTTAACAATGAAAGGGGGGATGTACACACTGGTTGCTCCCCTAGGTAATAATTATTTACACTGGGCTTAATAGTAAGTAGAAGCAGTAGGATTCAACTGGCTACAAGTGAGAACAGGCAGAGCAAAGCAGATTACAAATCAAACATAACAAAAAAATGCTTAGCTAATTCTAACTCTAAACCAGGGCTACTCAACATGCGGCCCATGGGCTGCATGCGGCTCACGACCCTTTTGTTTGTGGCCCACGATGTGGTTTGGGTTTACATGGGGCTCAACACATGGCCCGTGGGTGGGAGCTTAAACAAAAAAGTAGTCAATGTAATGGTCTTCTGTTGCTATGTGTTTTAGTAGTTAAATTCCTGGACTATCATTGCTCATTCAAAGTGCTGTCGTATGGGTGGAAGTTGGGTAACTATTGCATTATATTAATATCAGTAGAATTGACTTAAATGGGGCCTGCGTGTTGTGTAGTCTTGCCTTAATCTTTGTATTCATGCCCGTCAGGGTGAAAAGCTATTTGCATATATATTTGCATGTATATGCAAGCACGCTTAAGTGGTGGCCCTTCAGCATGTGCTGTATCATTGTGGTCCCCGGGGCTTCCAAAGTTGAGTAGCCCTGCTCTAAATCCTCAGCGCGAATTTATTATGAATTCTCCCTAAAACTGTTTCTGTTCCAGGTGCACCTTCAAACCAGGGAAATCTCCAATTCCACTGGGGTCTCTGGTTCACCCTCCTGGGGTGTGTCCAGCCAACCAAAGACAAGAGACTCCTTCCTTCCTACTCTTTTTAAAGAATCCCCTTATTGCATGGGGAGTCACCTGGCCACTCCCTACCGACGAGTGCTAAGCCTTAAGGACAAAAGGCTGTTTGCATATGGCTGCCCAGACACCGAGGCCTCCTTTGATGACTTTCATTCACACATTTCACACACATGAAGTATTCCCTACTCCATATGTCTAATTTCACACACAAGACTGACACATACACCAAAATAAGATAAACAGGCCCAGCGGATTATGACATGGAGAACGACAGGTTTACATGAAGTAATTTGCTCAAAGCACCTTTGAGTTATGTACATTTATGCTACCGGCGGGGTGGGGGAGGTGTGAACCAACACACCCTCCTCCTGGAGACGGCTGCCACCAAGAGTTAAGCCACAGGGTTGGCTGCATTGGAGGCCGCCCGGAGCACCACTCTGGCCATCTGCGTTATACAGACCCCAGAACTCCTTCCTCAGGACTTTGGGGAGGACAGACTCAAATTTGACCAGGGCCTGCCACATGTTGAGGTCATAGCATGCCATGAGGACAGGGTGATTTGCCACACAGGCCTGACAGATAGAGGATGAATACATTTTCCTGCCAAAAAGATCAAGCCTCCTTGAGTCTATTTTTTTGTGTGGCTCCTGGTTGCCCTTGGCATTTGCAGTGGTTCACCACCTCTACTATGAGGGAGCTGAAGGCAGGGTGTATACACAAGTACTCATATCCTTTAGAAGGGACAAAGACTTCTGGAGATGGGGGCAGGGAGAAAGGAGTCTGTAACAAGGCTTTAGCGATTTTAGCAACCCTGTCATGTAGCAGTAAGGCCACCCTGGCCCAGTACTCCAAAGAAAGTATCTGTCGGCTCTTCCAGAGCCTCGGCTTGGAGGCTCAGGTTGGAGGTCACCCTTTTCAGGAAGCCCTGGTGGGCTTTTCAGCCATCCTGCAATATTACCAATGAGAGCCCACAATGACCTCACTGGGGGACAAGAAAGAAGACACCTAGGCTGACAGACCTTTTTCAGGCAGTGGGGGAGGGGGGGCGCAGGAGGTTGTTCCTCTCTATCCTCTTCCACGGATACAGTGGTGGTGTGAGAGGCTTCCAGCACCAAAGGTTGCTTGGGAAGGGAGGATGGCAGCCTTGTGGCACCTGGGAGGGGCATGGGAAACCCCCATGGATTCCAAGGGCACCACTGTGCGGGCCAGGGAGTTTGAGGCCACAGGGTCTGCTGCAGTGTGACTTGCGACACCGTGGAAGCGTGCAGTGCTGCCGATGCCAGTGGCGGGGACCAGGCTCCCTGAATGGCCACTGGCCAGTGATCCAGACCAGCCTGAGTGAGAGGTCCTGGGGGATGCTGAGAACAAGCATCGAGACTGGCTCTTGCATGACTGAAGCCAGCCCAGGAATCTGTGCCAAGTGCAGGGCAGCCAGTGGGGCCATGCCTTGGTGATGGGACCACAAGGAGCTCCGCCCCCACAGGAGCGTATGACAGGGAGGTGGGTGACAGCAACTGGTGAGTGGAGGAACAGTGCTGGTGGACAGGGAATCTGTTCTGGATCATCAGCTAGACCCCCGGGAGAGCAGCTCCCAGGAATGCTGACCACGCTGGGGGTGCACGCCTCCTTGAGTGTATGTCCAGCTTCTTGCAAATCCCACATCAATCCACCAGGAGCCCTTGTGCCACCTGGAAACCACTCCAGGCTATGGTTCCTCTCCTGGGTGCCAAGTAACATAAGCAAGGGAAGTCAATATCTTCCCAAAACTGCCTATGCTCTCTGCTGGCTGCCTAGGAGGGCTGAGGCTGCAGTATAGCAGCCCAGTTCTCTGACTGGCCAGGAAGACCCGGGAAAGGTTGGGGTCATACCATCCACTGAAGATGGGGGCAGTAATCTGGGATGGGATTCAGGCTTGACTCCACAGGGGAGAGGTTGCAGAAGGGGCTTTGGGTTTGCCTTCCCCAGCTGGGCCTTCACTCTCTGCACGTGGACCTTCTGCCGATCGGTGTGAGGGGAAGGTCTTCCCCAAAAGAGCTCAGGGCATTCTTCCCACACCTCTCCGGAACAAGCCCAATCTCATTTTTTGGCCTCATGCCATCTCACCAATGGCTGGTAGGGGAACACAGCCTCCCCCTTAGGCCAGACTCCAGTCCAGTGTCCATATAACCAGCTGCCAAGGTGTGTTCCTTTGGACTCCTTGCTGCTGCCTCCCAGGACATCTTCTTACCACAACCTTCCAGCAGGCCTCTCCAGCATAACTCTCTCCAAGGTCAGCCTTCCTTCAGGGCCGGGCCTCAACAAGGCCCTCCCCTGGAATCCCCCCAGACCATTCCAGACTACTGTACCAACGTCTGCCCTTCTCAGGCTTGACCTTCCACTCCTCTCAGCTGCTCTGTCTCCCTTGCCCTGTGGCACAGCTGAACACTTCCCAAGGCTCTCTTCCCAGAAGTCCAGATCCTGTCATTTTATCAGGGCTCGCCCTCAGAGCCTGCCCCAGCCTGTTGGTTGTCAAGTCTTTCCTGGCCTCTTGCCAGAATCTCCCAACTCAACAGAGGATCCCAGGCAAACTTCTTCCTGACTGGCCTTCTCCTTCGTCCCAGACAGCAACAACAGAGTACTTCACTCTCTCCAGGCAGCCCCTTTGTGTGCTGTTTTGTCTGTTTAAAACTATTCAGCCAGCTCCTCTGGAGCTGGGCTTTGCGTCTGGTCCATTCTCCTCCAGTGTGACCAGGGGGCATAACTGGCCCCTCAGGCTTACATTAGCATTTTTGTCACCTGCAGGAGGATGGGGGGAACATGCCATTATAGGGAGCAAAGATCCTTTTTCTGTTGATATAACAGCAGACTCCTCACTTGCACATTCTCCTGTACTTTCACAGCAACTGTCTCTGCAGTCAAGAGGAGCTGCTTTGTAATGTTTCAAATGCAAAGAAACTTAAACTTGGCAAGCAGAGCAGTATATGAAATTAAATTGGTTTTCTGTCTTGTACAATATCATAAGATGATATTCCAGTGTAGGAGCCTTTTAAGACACACTTTTCTCCTTTGTTTTCTGCTCTGTCACTCATCTGACACTGTTTTTGTGACACATCTGTCAGCCCTCTCACCGGGCCAGAGTAATGACTAAAAGTGAGAAACAAATAGCTTTCTAGCATGGAATGCCCATTTCTGATTAGAGATGCATGGGTAGTAAATAAAATAAGTGAGCCCTCTGCTCATTTTGGTACAGACTAGAAGTATTAAAATATTTAGTCTTTGAGGATCTACTTATTACATCATTGTCTTCTCCATACATTATGGTATTCAGCGATTCTAAGGGCATAAGGTGTTACCCCAAATTTCACTGGAGACCACCCAAGGGTTACACTCACATGGATTTATTAAATGAACAATTAACAATCCAATACAGGGTTAAACTGAAGGAGATTTAGCGGTCATTGAATGTCACTACAGGGTTAAACTCAAGGGGACAGAGCTATATATCTCACACACACACACACACACACACACACACACACACACACACGCGCGCGCGCTCTCAGGCACTAATACAGACAAAGGTTGCAGAGAGAGAAAGGGAAAGCCAAGGCATAGTATGTCCAGAGCTTCTGCCTGCAGGCAAGCTGATCACAAAGAGGGCTTCTGCCGCGTACATTCTCCTTCTTATTGGAATTGCGTGGCTCCTGTCACACATGCAGGGTTCTTCCTCCATGTTTGTCACCAAGAAGCATGCCCAGACCTCCCTAGATCCAGGTCCTTGGTTTGCTTAGAGCAGCAGTGTCTCCATGATTCCTTTAATTAGTCATCACCTCGCTCCACGTTTTTCTCTTTACTGTTTTCCTCACCCCAAACAGGCTTCAGGCTCCATTCACACACACACTCTTATCACAGGGTGGAATATAGATTAGAGTAAGTTACAAAATTTAAAAAGCAAAGTTACAAAGAAACCGAAAATGACAATGAAACAATTACAAAGCTTCAAAACTCAATAGTTACAAAGATATTTCCAAAGCATAGCAACTGACTGAGAACAAATCCCATTTTAATAATCTACAAATCATCAGTAAGAACAGGACTTAGAAGACAACCGACCCCCCTTAAACAGTGTTCACTGCAATGCAGTCACCAGCAGGTTTTGTCAGTCTCTAGTCCAGGGCTACTCAACTTTGGAAGCCCCGGGGGCCACAATGATACTCACAGCACATGCTGAGGGGCCGCCACTTAAGTGTGCTTGCATGTATATGCAAATAGCTTCTTTCACACTGACAGGCATGAATACAAAGATTAAGGCAAGACTACACAACACTCAGGCCCCATGTAAGTCAGTTCTGCTGATATTAACAAAATACAATATTTACCCGATTTCCTCCCATACAACAGCACTTTTAATGAGCAATGACAGTCCAGGAATTTAACTACTAAAATGCATATCAACAGATGACCATTACGTTGACTACTTTTTTGTTTTGGCTCCCACCTGTGGGCTGCGTGTTGAGCCCCATGTAAACCCAAACTGCACCATGGGCAGCAAACAAACGGGCCATGGGCCGCATGTAGCCCTGCTCTAAGTCATGTGTTGGCAGGATGGGAAGGTTACTCACCCTGTGCAGTAACTGGAGTTCTTCAAGATGGTTGTCCCCATGGGTGCTCCACCTGAGTTGCACCAGCGTCACTGCGCCCACCAGTCAGAGATTGTTAGTAGCAGTGCCCCCCCCCCAGGGGGGCCGCACGTGCGAGGCTCTGGGGCAAGACGCCTAGTGTGTGTAATGCACATGCGCGGCCAGCCGGCTCCTCAGTTCTTCTCTGATCTGGATCCAAACCAAATCCGAAGCAGAGGGGAGGAGGGCAGGTAGTGGAGCACCCACAGGGACAATCATCTCAAAGAACTCCAGTTACTGCACAGGGTGAGTGACCTTCCCTTCTTCTTCAAGGAGTGTCCCCGTGGGTGCTCCACCTTAGATGACTACAAAGCAGTATCAGTGCCTGGAGGCGGGGCCTTTGGAAGGCCTGTTTCGGCTACTGAAAGTACTGAGCGGCCGAATCGAGTGCGAGTGTCTGCATATGATTGGATGGCATAGTGATGAGTGAAAGGGTGAGCGGAAGCCCATGTGGCTGGTCTACAGATCTCATCTGTGGGGATACCGCGGAGGAAGACTGTGGAGGCAGCCATTGCCCTGTACGGCCAAAGGAGGCTGTTTCTTGAATATCCTCATACAGTCTGTGATCCACTTGGATAGTCTCTGTTTAGAGATCAGTAATCCCTGAGATCTGTCTGCTGAGGAGATGAACAAGCGAGGAGTTTTGCAGAACAAGCGTGTTCGTTGCAAGAAGGCCACCGCCCTGCAGACATCGAGGGCGTGCAGAGCCCTTTCCCTGTCATCACTATGAGGTTTGGGGAAGACGACCATTAAGTAAACTGCCTCCCGACAGAACTAGTGAGAGCAGACACTGCCCTGCTTTTTGATGTAGTGCATTGTTGTTGTGTTGTCTGTCAGTATACGGACAGTATTGTTGTGTATTATCTGGGAGAAGTACACACTTTGCCAGGTTTTTGCATAGCCCAAGTCTGTCGAATAACACCCTGGTAACTGTCACTGCCTGCTGCGTATGGTAAGGCGACTGACCCTTTATGAGGCAGTCGTCGAGGTAGGGAAAAATGGTAATTCCCCTTGTTCTGAGGTGGGCAGCGACCACTGCTAACACCTTTGAGAATACCCTTGGGGCGGTCGATAGGCTGAAAGGCAGTACTCTGTATTGGAAATGTTGGTTTGCCACTGTGAACCTGAAGAAGTGTCTGTGTGAGGGGTGTATTGCAATGTGTAAGTAAGCATCCTGAAGGTCAAGGGTGGGTAGCCAATCTCCTTTCTCGAGGGTGGGTATGACTGTGGTGAGGGTCACCATTTTGAAGTGCTGATAATGGATGTAGTGACTGAGTCTCCTGAGATCTAGTATAGGTCTCCAACCCCCTGATCTTTTTGGTTGTGAGGAAGAAGTGAAAACAAAAACCTCTTCCCCTGAGCTTGAAGGGCACCTCTTCTATGGCTCCCAATTGCAGGAGATGTTGTGCCTCTTGGAGGAGCACAGTCTCCTGCAAAGGGTCCCTGAAAAGGGATGGGGATGGTGGCTGTGGGTGGAGGTAAAGGGGATTACGTAACCCGCGTTGATGATCTCAGCAACCCACTTGTCGGTGGTAATGGATCTCCAGGCAGAACAGAATGCTGCTAATCTGGAGCCAAATGTGGTATAAGGCTCGGATTGCCGCCCTGGATATATGGGGGCTGTCCGACCCTCTACCAAAACTTCAAAATAACTGACATACTGGAGCTTGTTGGGTGAGGGGTTGCTCCAATGACTGTCTGCGTCTGGGTTGTCTTGAATGCCGTCATCATACTGTCTAGTGTGGTTGAAAGGCATTGGTTTGTATCTATAAGTAAATTGTTTATTCAGCTTTCTTCTATTGGCAGGAGGTTGGATGCCAAGTGTGTGCAGAGTGACTCAGGCATCTTTCAGGGAGCGAAGAGTTGTATTCATGGTGTCTGCAAAGAGTTGGGATGTCTTCAACGGGAAGTCCTCGACCGTGCTCTGGACTTCCTTAGGAAAACCTGACAGTGGGAGCCAGGATGTGCCTCATCGCCACTGTAGATGCCCAAGACCTGAGGAATCGAGGGCAGACTGAAGTGAGATTCTTGAGATCAAAGAACCTTCCTTCATCAGAGCTTTGTATTGCTCTCTTCTTTTGTGTGATAGAATTTCAATAAAAGTCAACAGTTGGTCAAAGATATGGTGCGTGTATTTGGAAAGAAGTGCCACATAGTTGGCAATGTGGAGCTGAAGGCTGGTGGAGGAGTATGATCTCTTGCCCATGGTATTGGGCCTCTTCCATTCCTTGTCATATGAGGTTGATCGCATAGTCTGCTGCTTACCCCTCTGGTTTGCTGCCTCTACCACTAGAGAGTTTGGCGAGGGTTGAGTGAAGAGGAATTCTGCACCCTTTGGGGCGAGGTAGTATTTTTGGTCAAGTCTCTTTGATGTAGGTGGAACTGTCACCAGGGTCTTCCAGAGAAGCTAAGCTGGATCCATCAATGCCTCATTCATGGGTACTGAGAGCCTAGTTTGAGCCGAGGCATGAAGAATATTAGTTAGCTTGTGCTGTGTGTTGGGAGGAGTGGAGAGGGATATTTCCAGTTTGTCGGTTACCCTCTTAAACTGGTCTTGAAAGGCCTTGAAATTGTCCCCCGAACTTGTGAGCAATGGAGGCATGATTGTGTCTGCTGACGAGGATGGAGAAGAGTGTGTAGGTAGAGGGGAGTGGGAGGATTGCTCCACCCCTGCGGCATCCACGTCATCTTCACCTTTGGAAAATTCAGATCTGTCTAGCGAGTATCGGCTGGGAAGGCGAGGTCAGGCAGAAGAGTGGTATTGGTGTCCTGGTTGGGGAGGGAGCTGCTGTCTGAATGGAGCCCAATATGGCGGCATGAGTGACGGTACCCACTGCTGGGGCTGCACCGGTTTAGGTGAGGAGAACTTGGACACTTGAGCTTGAGGTAAGTCTTCCTCCTCAGAGTCACTAAACTGTGCTGACAGAGCTACAGGAGTACCTGAAAGACATTTTTGAGCTGGCTGGGGTGCCATCAGTGCCAAAAAGCAGGGTTCCTGGCACCAAAACTACTGACAACTCTGCTGCTGTAGTGAACTGCGGTAAGAAAGGAGGCAGAGCCATCAGTAACACAGCTCTGTGAGGGCCCGGTGCCTGTAATGTGTAGGGCACTGGGAGCATGCTTAGCCCTTTTGAGCGTTTAGCTGGTACTGGCTGCTCAGTGAGTGGTATGCGTGTAGCTGACGGTGCCAGCATGGAACATGGTGTTGCCGGCACCCACTTTTTTGCTGCTGGCATCTTAGCCAGTGCCAGAGCGGCAGCTTGATCAATTGGCCTCGCTGTCCAGCTCTCTGAAGAGGGGTAAGGCCTCTGCTTGTGCTCTCAGCTTTTATGGGAGCTGGCACTAGAGTTGTTAACCGCCCCCCTTGGTAGTGTAGGGGCGGCAGTATCAGGTTTTGTGCTCGTCAGTTTCCTCATCGGGGATGTAGACCCTGAGGAAGTGTGAGACCGCTTCCTCGCTGAGGGAGATTTTCCCTTGGCTTGTAGCTGGAATAGCCCTTTCACCAGCCTCTGCCCTTGGTGAACTATGCCTGAGGGGCGAGTTTGGAGTAGAGTTCGAGGGAGGTTTCAATGCTTCCTCCATTTGTAAAATGCGGAGTTGAAGCTGTCTGGCTCCCTTGTGTGCTTAGTCAATTTCCTGCAATGCTGACAGCACTCTGCATCGTGATTTTGCCCCAGGCAGCGGACACACTGAGGCTACGTCTAAACTGCACCCCTCTGTCAGCAGAGGAATGTAAATTAGATGTATCGAAAGTGCAAATGAAGCCAGGATTTAAATATCCCATGCTTCATTTGCATAATGGCAGCCGCTGCTTTTTTTCAAAATGGGGCTTTTCGAAAAAAACCCAGCACTTTAGATGGGGCATTTTCAACATGCCCTGTTTCGAAAGATCCTGTACTCCTCCTTAAGAAAGAAAAGGCTGAATAACGTCGATAATAACAAAAATAGTTGAAAGGGACTAAACAAAATAGGCTAAATAAAGAGAGATGAGTGTGCGAGGGCAACTGCTGAGCTGTGACCGAACCCGGCGGCAGTCAGAGAACTGAGGAGCCAGCTGACCGCGCATGCGCATTACACACTACAGGTGTCTCGTGGCAGAGCCTAGCACGTGCAGCCCGCCGGGGGGGAGGGGGCACTGCTACTAAGAAACTCTGACTGGTGGGCGCAGCAGCGCTGGCGCACCTTAGGTGAAGCACCCATGGGGACACTCCATGAAGAAGAACTTACAGTTTAATGCATTTCCAGAAAATGTATGTGTAAATCAAGTAGCTCCAATTTACAGGGTAATAGCTTGGGCGGAGGCTTTACACAACATAAGGGACCATCAAGATTGTTTAGTCTGACCTCCTTCCAACACACGCCACGGACTCACCTCAATTAATTCCTGTTTGAACTACAGCGTCTCTCATACGGCAAGAAGAGACACGCTATTAAGCATTAATCTGTAGATTTCCTACAAAATTCCGTGTCTGACACTGGAAAGTCACACTCAAAAAACAGACTGCATAAAAGTTTGCAGATCCAAATTTAATAGTGTCTGGCAAATGTCCCATGGTAGAAATATGAACCTCCATATTCAGAGTGTCCCAAATCTTTACAAGAACCTTTGTACTAAAGAATTATGAAGCTCACACTAGGATTTCCTTACTCAATTATTATCTGTTAAACAAAATACATTTTAAAGGAACTTGGAGAGTAACCCATCAGTCTTTGCTGCAAACTTTCAGAGAACTTGAAAAGCAGCACTTTTCTCAGCATCGCTTGGTTTAGGTGCATTTTAGCTAACATAGCAGACATACAGGAGGTCCTCTTACTTCGTGCACGTCTATATCATCTGAAATAATTAACCCTTTCACTATGGCTACGTCTACACTACATGCTTCTTGCACAAGAAGCCTTTTGCGTAAGAGTTTCTGCGCAAAAAATTATTGCACAAGAGCACGTCCACACCTCAAAGCACATTGCAAAAGCGATGTGCTTTTGCGCAAGAGAGTGTCTACATTGCATGGATGCTCTTGCTCAAGAAAGCTCTGATGGCCATTCTGTGTTTTTTCCCATAGGGGTTTCTTGCGCAAGAAACCCCTTTGGAGCGTCCACACTTGCCTTTTTGTGCAACAGCTGTAGCGCAAAAGGCAGTTACGCCTCGTAAAAGGCGTTTACCTATGCTGGAAAAAGCCCTCTGTTCTGCTGTTTTATTCTTGATTTCCTTGTGTAAAAGCGCATTTGAGGTGTGGATGATCCATGGGTTTTTGTGCAAAAACAGCTGTTTTTGTGCGAAAACCTTGCAGTGTAGACGTAGCCTATAAGATTAATATACTGTGCAAGTCACCTATGTAATTACATACAAATTACATCTGTAAAGGTTCTGCACATGTGAGCAGTGTATAGAATACATTTCTGTTGGGTAACTACTACTTGGCTGCATTATGTTCAACTGCTGCTAGAAATATCAAAACACATTAAAGGTCTAAGTAAGACAATGTGTTTCAGAAGAATTTGCTTTCTTTGGAGCACAAAAGTCCCCATAAAAAGGCATGCTCTGTACTACGCTGCTCTATCCAATGATCAGCAAACACTCCTCGGCATGTCCTGGAATAAACCCTGCTTTCTTCTAACTCAGAGTGGTTTGGATTCCTTCTGTGCATGCAAAGAAAGTTTCTGAAAAGTTTCTAAAGCTATATGTAGTTAACCTGCTGATTGACTTGTATTGTTCCCTTGTGCAGATGCTTCAGACTTTCAGTGAGTTTGCATATCCTCTGACAATAATCCCTTCACTGCACCCTTTTTTGTATCCCTAAAACCAAGACTATCTTTGTTCTACTAAAGTGACAAAGAGTCCTGTAGCGCCTTATAGACTAACAGATGTATTGGAGCATAAGCTTTCGTGGGCAAAGACCCACTTCATCAGATGCATGTGGACTCCTTGTCGCTTTTGCAGATCCAGACTAACACGGCTACCCCTCTGATACTTTGTTCTACTAGTCTGTTCAATTTTACGAAAAATCAGTGTTTTGGTTCTGCCTCTCAAACTGGCCACCGAAAATGCTGTCACTCAGATGAGCCAGTGAAACCAATGCCCAGGAGTTGCACACATGCATTTCAGTGATTCAAAACTGATCTCACATGGTCACCTTCCTGATCCTGAGGCTTCCAAATGAGATCCTCCCAAGCTCAGCAGGAGCATGTCAACACTAGAAAAGTATTTCAAAATAACTAAATTCAACTTAACTCCTGATTTTACAAAATCAAAACAGCATGTCCTAGGGGTGTAAAAGAGTAGTTGATTAGCATTCTTCTGCTCTATTCTGTGCTGATTAGACCTCAGTTGGAGTATTGTGTCCAGTTCGGGGCACCACATTTCAACAAAGATATGGAGAAATTGGAGAAGGTCCAGAGAAGAGCAACAAGAATGAGTAAGGTCTAGAAAACATGAGCTATGAGGGAAGACTGAAAGAATTGGGCTTGTTTAGTTTAGAAAAGAGAAGACTGAGAGGGGACATGATAGCAGCTTTCAAGTATCTAAAATAGTGTTACAAGGAGGAGGGAGAAAAGTTATTCTCCTTGGCCTCCGAGGATAGAACAAGAAGCAATGGGCTTAAATTGCAGCAAAGGAGGTTTAGGCTGGACATTAGGAAAAACTTCCTACCTCTCAGGGTGGTTAAACACTGGAATAAATTGCCTAGGGAGGCTGTGGAATCTCCATCACTGGAGATACTTAAGAGCAGGTTGGGCAGACATCCATTTGGGATGGTCTAGACAGTGCTGGATCCTGCTGTGAGGGCAGGGGACTGGACTTGATGACCTCTTGAGGTCCCTTCAAGTTGATGACTCGCATTCTTCCCGCCTTGCTGCCTCTATGTTAGGGTTGTTCTGTCTCCACACTGCTGCCTTTCACATGTAGGCATCAACTTCCCTTCCAGCTGGGACGGGTACTCAACCTCCCACCCCCCTCTCTGCTCCAGGCCATGTTTTCACTTCACCCCTTCCCCCAAGCCTGAGCCCCACTCTGCCTCATCTCACTCCCCTTCCACCTCTTCCCTCAAGACTTCCTGTCCCCCTTGTCCCTTCCTGCCCAGGACAGTCCTTAGGGTTTATAGGGCCCTATGCAGTACAATTCAACTGGTGCTCCTATGCCTGATGTGATCGTATAATCTTCAGGAATGCACTACTGAAACATTTTAAAGTAAATTGTAAACTAATGTCCTCTAGACTGGCACAGTACATTCAAAAACTGACAGGATATACCTGGTCTGGCAAATGCCTGTGAAATGGCTTTATTACCACTGGAAAGGCTCTTTCACAGGTTCAATATGCTGGTAATAGGGCTGGCAGGCTGTGTCACTTGTAAGTTAACCAGCTCCTCTCTGGAGGAACAGAGCCACAGAACAGGGATAGGGAGAGACAGTGGGAGGGCATTAAGACCCAGTGATGCACCACATTTTCAGGTGCCCTATGCAACTGCATATTTTGCATATGGGTAATGATGATCCTGTTCCTGCCCCCTCTACGGAGCATGCCCCATCCTCACTCATCCGACTCCCTCCCTGACTTTCCTGAATGCCACAAATCAGCTGTTTCTGGCACTCGAGTAGCACTGGAAGGGTGGGGGAGGAGGAGGTCAATGGGACCACAGGTGTGCGAGAGGTGCAGGGGGGAGACAGCAGAGCTTGGTGCCTGTGGATGCTTCAGCCCTCAAACACCTACAGAGTCAGAGCCGAGGCAATCACAACTGTAATAGTTTTCACTTGGTGTTACAGCACTTGTACAGTCAACAGACATTCTGCCTTTACTAAACTCAGTGCCATTTTCCCCAGGCCTTCGAGATTTTTTTCTTATAAACAATCGTAAGAATACAGTGGATTCCTACTGTATCTTTCCAAGCAAGAAAGAACTAATAGCTTAGCATAGCTCATTTGCATAATTCACCAGCTCTGAACATCTCCTAGCACTGCTTGGTCTGGGCTGCAATACAACATAAATGAATCAAGGGTGGATCAATTTTCTGATTGTGCACCAGCTGCATTCTGTGTATTATTGATTTCAGTGAGAACTCATATGGCAGAAACAGTTAAGAGAATATTTAAAGGACACTGAATTCTACAGCAAATCAGTAATGAGTCAACCTATACGACCCATTTATCTATAACCCGTGAGTGAACTCCTGGTTTTCTACAATGGATTTCTCTCTTAACTATGGTACTATAATGTAATGCTACAGAACACATCTCACTGATAAGAAAGAGTTTCTCTCTCTTACTACACTTTCTGAATCAGGCAAACCAGTCAAAACAAAACATCTAGTTCCTGACTCAGACTCTTCCTCTACTGTATATGGAACAAGACCTGAGTGTGATCTCTCATTCAATACTGTTCTGACCTTTAAGTTAACAGCTCTTTGACCAAATACCCTCAGTCCCTTTATTCACCTATGATATTAAGGTTACATTTTAAATCTCATCACAAAATTGTTGAGATTATATAGGTTTAAGACTGAGGCCTTCACACAAGTTTACACAAAAATAGAATATACTCATCTCAACATTATCGTTTTCCAGACATTCTTTTACTTATCTGGAGAAGATAAATCTTGTAGTGGATAATGTAGACTATAACTCATACTCACAGTACCATTTATGGTGTTTAAAGAAATCTCTTGCACTCACATTTAAGGCTAAATTAGTTAACTCTTCTAATTCTTTTGTATAGAAGCTTGATAGGTGAAAAACAGGTACTTACTGTAACAAGAACCAAGGAAGCAATACATGTAAGCATCTGTAGGGTGGAGAACCTCCTTTGCCTCCAGAACATTAACAAAGATATATATTTTGGGAACAAAAAAGGAGCTATTTTTCTCATTCCCTCCTCAACAGTTTTATGACATATCCCCGGTGCATTTTATTCTCATCTCCCTGTCTCTTTTTCACTTATAGATTCTGCTCCCATATGTAATTGAGAAATCCACAGGAAGAAATATAAAGTCATCTTCAGGGAGACAGAGGGAAGAGAATATTAGTGAGTCTTTTCTGTGGCTGGAGGGAAAGGCCAAACTGCTGCATAACAGAAAGTGTTACCTACATCACTAAGGAGGACCTTGGTGGTTAGGATAACATGCCCAGCTTCATTAAAATATACTTTATATTTCAGGTCTCGTGAACTGAGAGTCCCGGGGGGAAAAGAAAGTTTATCAAAAGGGTTAAATTTTGAAATATGAGCACTGAATTTGCACCAATACATTTCTGCATGCATAAAACTGTAGTGCACATGCAAACCCTGGACATAAAAAGAATGATGTGCAAAACTGCAAGAATAAATTCAGAGGCTGGGTTAAGGTATCATTGGGAATTTGGCTATATGGTTTTATGAGAATGTGCCATGTATTTGACTCCTAAACCTCATACGTAAGGGTAGGTTTTGAAGTACCTTTTTCTCATAAAAACTTATTTTCTCCAAGTGTATTATGGCCTGACTGGAACATGCCATCAAGGTCTCAGCACATTTAAACATCAAAAATTAAATAAACTAGTGAAAGCAGCATCACATTAGTCTGAGTGAAGAAATCTGTCTAGCTCTGAAGCAGAAAAACATGCACTAAGGCAGGGGTGGGGAACCTAAGTCTCAGAGGCTGGATGTGGTCCCTGGCTTGCCTGGATCTGACCCCCAAGACTCAGGGCTCCTCCACCAGAATTGGGGAGCCCACACCGGTGCTCCGCCCCCCCCCATCCCCTACAAGGTTGGTGCACACAAAATCTACTAGCCTGGGCCCTGCTAGGCTCTGGTGTGCAAGGGGACTGTGGGGAATGTCTTTCTCCTTCTCAGTTGGGGGCCACGTCAGTGCGGGTTGGGTTGTTTTTGTTTTGCTTCTTATTTGGGTGCGGTCCCCGACGGATTTTTCTGTGGGGCAGCTGCCCCAACCCAAACAAGGTTCCCCACCCCTGCACTAAGGGAACTGGTGCAGTAGGTCACTTGACTTTGGCACTGCTTTCACGAACAATGGCAGACAAGTGTGTCTTTTTATTACTTCTTCATCCAGTTCTGTTCATCAGCCTAGCATCTAGTTAGAACTTGTCTCAGGAACACACAAAATAATATGGGCTGGACAAGATTTCTTTTCCTTTTTGGATTTCACAATTTCAATATTACAAAAAGTCACGGGAATAATATTAAGATAACCAAGTCGATTGACAAGTTCAGCTTTTCCCTTTTACATGCTGTTACAGTGGTCCTCTGCCCGGTTTTGATTTTATCCAGTGAGTGAGCTGATTCAAGAATAACACTCTGCCCTACTTCAGACTGAAGCTATCAGCACTGCTCTACCACACTTTCATGAAGTGAATTCAATCCAGATTTAAAACTAACAAATAAACATGCGGCTAAGGAGAGGTATAAGACTAAATGTCCATTCACAAAACTTGCAGGCAAGGTAAAACAAAGGCACTGTAACTCATCAGACCTCAGTTGCAAGGGCACAGATGTAAATGCAAAAATCAACCTTCTTCCCTGGTTATCTATGCACAGAAGCAGGTTGTGCTCACGAAAGCTCATGACACCATCTACATGCTTTATTAGTCTCTACAGCGCTGCAAGACTATTTGTTGTTTTTTAAGTTTTTCCTACGTACAAAGTATGTTTTGCGACCATACTGATTTTGCAGAAAAACAGTTAGCTCCTATCAAAACCATTGCAGAACTTCTGAGCACTAGAAAATTTCGCTAACTTTAATACAGAAACACAGGTCTGTACCTGGTTCAAGGCTACTCATAATGCTTTTTCAGATGTTCCAGAGAAAGACTTTATATGACCAGTTTCTATCAAAGCAATAAAAATGTTCACCACAAGAACAGCCTCACACTTCTACAGTGTAATAAGAACATAAGGCCAAATCTTGGGACCCTTATCTAGGCCAAACCCTCACTGACTCAGATGGCAGTTTACCTGAATGCAGACTGAGTGATGATTACGGTGTTTGATCTGTGGTCTCTTCTGTGGGAAATCACTTTTCTTTTGGAAAAGAACAAACCAAACTGGACTGGCTTAGTCTTGGCTTTAGGGACAGCAGTTTCTGTACCTTTTATTCTGTACAATTTCCTTAAGGATTTTACAGCAATTTTATATTGATACCTGTAGTAGGGCAGCTGCCTCACTATGGCTGCAAGGGGGTAAAACCGACTGGAGAGAGCCTGCATAGAGGCCTGGCCAATCAGGGAGAGGCTTATAAAGAGCCAATGTGAAGGTGGCTTGGTGGTTCAGCCCTGGTTATAAGGAGCTGCTTGGCAGAGCAAAGGGCAGTAGAGTCCTAACCAGGGGAGGGGAGGGAAAGGGAGGGGAGAGAGCATGTTTGATAGAGCAGTGCTGAGCAGAGTAAGGGTAGCTATGGAGCAGTGGTTCTCAAAGTGGGGTCCGTGGACAACGCCTTGCAGGTGGGCCACAGGCTAAAGCTTAACCTCCCCTTTATCCCCCTGCAGCGGGGAGCCCGCACTGCTGCTCCAGCCCCCTCCCCCGCCCATGAGGTTGGAGCACCAGCACCAGCTTCCTGCAGAGGGAACAAACCCCGAGTCTCACTGTGCGATCCAGCTCATGGGGTAGAAGTGCGCCCCCTTCCTCTCCCCCGGCTGGGGGAACAGCAGCACACAGACACACTGCCTGGATGCTTTTCCCCACTGCTCCCATTGGCCAGCTTCCAGCCAATGGGAGCAGCGAGAGGCCATGGTACACAGTGCCTGGAGCAGGGTGTGAAGGCAGGTAAGTGCCCCCCCTTCTCCTCATACCCAGACCTCCCCCTCCCCACCACATACACCCTCACTTAGATCCCAGCACTCCCAGCCCACTCCTGCACGCTCCTCCTGGGCCAGACACGCTATACCCACCCTGCTCTTGCACCCTACCTCCCATCCAGACCTTGCACCCTCACCCCCTCCTACACCCCACCTCCTGCCCAGATCCAGCACCTTTATCCCACTCACTGGCAGCCCGTCCCGCATACTGAACCCCTCATTTTGGCCCCACCCCAGAGCCTGGGGGGGGTCCAAAAATCCAGTAAACCCAGAACCCCAGAAGAGTTATTCTGGCCTATGGGAAGCCCCCGGAGCACCAGGGGAGTGAGGTGTCTCAGTTGGGGGCCACATCAGTGAGGGTTGGGGGGTTTTGGAGGGGGTTTTTTTTGCTTCTCACTTGTGTGGGCCCCGACTGCTTTCTCTGTAGGTCAGTGGCCCTTCACCCAAAAAAGATTCCCCACCCCTGCCATAAAGAATGTTAAAACTTCTTTGTGTTGGACATACATTCATATTTTCCTTTATTTAAAATAAACTTTGGTAAACTAACATGAGAAAGTTAAAGAGCTTAATCTGTTCAATAATTTCAATTACTATTTCCTTTCTTACTGGTTCAATTAAACCATTCTTCTTAGCTACCGCACTAGCAAAATGGCTTGGGCTTAATTATATAATTAATGGAGAGTTTCCATTAGCAGCTAATGGTCCGCGGAAAGGTTTGCATTGAGGCAGGTGGGCCACAGGGCCAAAAAGTTTGAGAACCACTGCTTTAGAGGGAGTCTCTGGAGTCTCTACCACCCTGGCTGTGGCCATGATACAAGGGCCCAGAAGGGATCCCAGGGGAAATGACCCAGGGAGTGAGAGGCAACAGAGGGGCATGAAGGACAAGGCTGCGACCAGAGGGTCCCTGGACCAGGACTTGGAGTAGTGGGTGGACGTAGCTCCCCCACTTTTCCCCTGCACCATATTGAGCCACCTTGGAGAGTGCCCTGGACAGACTGCAGCGTGCCCTGGAGGTGAGGGACGAGACCTTGGCTACAGTTAGCTGCTCAGGCAAGTGTAGACTAAGAACTGCTGATAACCCCAGAAGGGGATGAGAGACTGGAGTAGTGGGCAAGGTTCCTTCTAAGATAGTCCATCCATGAGTGCAGCGAATTTTGTCTTGTGCTCCAATACTGAGGTCATGTGTCACTGTGGCACCCACGGGTGTCGCTGTTTCCTGAGAGCGCAGAGACCCCAGTTCCCCCCCACCACGAGGACCCCGAGCCCTGCTCCCAGGCAGCACCCCCCCACCTCGTGGGGAAGAGGTGAGACCTGTGTGCAGGGCAGGGGCTGCCCCAAGCTGTTCCCTACAAGGCTGGTTGTGAGTCCTTGGCTGGAGCAGAGGGAAGCTGCTGCCAGTGCCCAAGGTTTGCAGGGAGTGGGACAGTGACATACGGGGAGTAGGAGGGGGGAGCTGGCAGGGGGCTGAAGGGGGCAGGCGCCTCAGATCGAGAGGGCAGTGAGGCGGGGGAAGAGGGGTGTGGGGGGGGCCCAGCCCCAGGATCAGCTGCACCGCAGCCTCACTCCAGCTCCAGCAGCTGTCTGCCACACAGCACACCCAGGGAGTAGCTGGGCAGCCATCACATGGCCCTGGATGGCGCTCCAGCTCTGGGGAAGGGCTGGAGGTGGCCCCCTCCCCGGCAGCTGCCACCCACCATGCAGCCCGCCCCAGGAGCACCTGGGCAGCCACCACACAGCCCTGGCCCCAGCATATGGGGCAGTCGTCCCGCACGTGGCCCTGCCCCAGCAGCAACTGGGCAGCCACCACAGGAGAACATAAGAAGGGCTATACTGGGTCAGACCAAAGGTCCATCTAGCCCAGTGTCCTGTCTGCCAACAGTGGCCAGTGGCAGGTGCCCCAGAGGGGGTGGATCAAAGACAATGATCAAGCGATTTGTCTCCTGCCATCCCTCTCCAGCCTTTGACAAACAGAAGCCAGGGGCACCATTCCTTACCCCCTAGCTAATAGCCTTTTATGGACCTAACCTCCATGAATTTATCTAGATCTTTTTTAAACTCTGTAATAGTCCTAGCCTTCACAGCCTCCTCTGGCAAGGAGTTCCACAGGTTGACGATGCGCTGTGTGAAGAAGAACTTTCTTTTATTAGTTTTAAACCTGCTACCTATTAATTTCATTTGGTGTCCTCTAGTTCTCATATTATTGGAACAAGTAAATAACTTTTTTTTAATTCAGCCTCTCCACACCACTTATGATTTTATATACCTCTATCATATCCCCCCTCAGTCTGCTCTCTTCTAAACTGAAAAGTCCCAGTCACTTTAGCCTCTCCTCATATGGGACCCGTTCCAAACCCCCAACCATTTTAGTTGCCCTTTTCTGAACCTTTTTTAATGCCAAAATATCTTTTTTGAGATGAGATCACATCTGTACGCAGTATTCAAGATGTGGGCATACCATAGTTTTATACAAGGGCAGTAAGATATTCTGGGTCTTATTTTCTATTCCTTTTTAAATAATTCCTGACATCCTATTTGCTTTTTTGACCGCCACTGCACACTGCGTGGATGTTTTCAGAGAACTATCCACAATAACTCCAAGATCTCTTTCCTGATTAGTTGTAGCTAAATTAGCCCCCATCATATTTTATGTATAGTTGGGGTTATTTTTTCCAATGTGCATTACTTTACATTTATCCACATTAAATTTCATTTACCATTTTGTTGCCCAATCACTCAGTTTGGTGAGATCTTTTTGAAGTTCTTCACAGTCTGCTTTCGTCTTGATTATCGTGAACAGTTTAGTATCATCCGCAAACTTTGCCACCTCACTGCTTACCCCTTTCTCTAGATCATTTATGAATAAGTTGAATAGGATTGGTCCTTGGACTGACCCTTGGGGAACACCACTAGTTACCCCTCTCCATTCTGAAAATTTACCATTTATTCCTACCCTTTGTTTCCTGTCTTTTAACCAGTTCTCAATCCATGAAAGGACCTTCCCTCTTATCCCATGACAACCTAATTTACACAAGAGCCTTTGGTGAGGGACCTTGTCAAAGGCTTTCTGAAAATCTAAGTATACTATATCTACTGGATCCCCCTTGTCCGCATGTTTGTTAACCCCTTCAAAGAACTCTAATAGATTAGTAAGACAGGATTTCCCTTTACAGAAACCATGTTGACTTTTGCCCAACAAATTATGTTCTTCTACGTGTCTGACAATTTTATTCTTTACTATTGTTTCAACTAATTTGCCCGGTACTGATGTTAAACTTACCGGTCGGTAATTGCCAGGGTCCCCTCTAGAGCCCTTTTTAAATATTGGCGTTATGTTAACTGTCTTCCAGTCCTTGCGTACAGAAGCTGATTTAAAGGATAGGTTACAAACCACAGTTAATAGTTCCGCAATTTCACATTTGAGTTCTTTCAGAAACTTTGGGTGAATGCCATCCAGTCCCGGTGATTTGTTACTGTTAAGTTTTTCTATTTGTTCCAAAACCTCCTCTAATGACACTTAAATCCGGGACAGTTCCTCAGATTCATCACCCAAAAAGGACGGTGCAGGTTTGGGAATCTCCCTAACATCCTCAGCCATGAAGACTGAAGCAAAGAAATCATTTAGTCTCTCCGCAATGGCTTTATTGTCCCTGATGGCTCCTTTTGTATCTTGATCGTCCAGTGGCCCCACTGGTTCTTTAGCAGGCTTCCTGCTTCTAATATACTTTAAAAAAATTTTTGCTGTAACTTTTTGAGTTTTTGGCTTGCTGTTCCTCAAAATCTTTTTTGGCTTTTCTTATTACAAAGAAAAGCCTGGCCCCCCACTCTCCCACCAAACCCACCACTACCAGCTCACCGTCCAGGAAGGGGAGTGCTGCCATGCGGCTCTGCTGAGGAGGTGGGTGGGATTCAAATTCTTTGTGCGGGGCCATGCGGGTGCGCACCTAGCAGGAATTTTGGTGGTAGGCCCTGCTGAAGGGCAGTGTCCTGAGGAAGGCACCATAGTCCTGGATTGACGCAGGTCCAGAGCTCAAGGGTGGAGAAAGTGCAGTGAGGACAGGCAAGCCGCTAGCCAGAGAAGGGCGCTCTGCTAAGGGCTGAGCTGATTCCCAGAGTGAGCAGCAGGAGGTACCACAGTGATGAGTCCCGACCCTGTTACAATAACGACTCTTAGGGACTCTACAATTGAAGCGCTGAGTGTGCCTAACACCCAACAAAAGGAACAGTACCTCTGTCAGCCAATGTCACTGGCACCTAAGGACGTGTTTTGTAACCTGACAATTCATTTCTTCTGAGGCTGAAGAATGGAGATTTTTGCTGTAGCAGTATTTGGCTGGACTGTGCATGCGTGGTGGTGTCTCGTGGCGTTTGTGCGCTTTTGTACAGTCGCGCGGTCCGGCTCCTGCCAATTCCTCGAAGCTGCCTCGGAATCTGGAAGACACGAAGAAAAGAAAGACTCCGAAGCAGGGAGGAGGGGGGTAGTGGAGCACCCACAGGGACACACATCTCGAAGAACGACAGTTACTGCACTAAGGTGAGTAACTTCGCTTTCTTTTTCAAGTGATGTCCCTGTGGGTGCTCCATTGTAAGTGACTAAGCAACAGTACTCCAGTGTAACAGGAAGGCAGGACTCGGAGTCCCTATTTGTCCGCTGATGAGAGTACTGCTGACGTCACTGAGGTATCTGAGAGCCATCTCTGTTGTACTGCATGTTTTACAAACGTGTCATACGATGACCAGGTGGCTGCTCTACACATGTCTTTAAAGGAAACACCCCTGAGAAAGGCTGTTGACACCGCCATCGCTCTCGTGGAGTGTGCCCTAGGTTGTGTTGGAAGAGGTACACGTCTGGTAGCATAACACTCGGTTATACAAGCGGTTATAATTTTTGAGATGCGCTGAGACGATATTGGCTGTTCTTTCAATCTCTTGGCTAGAGAAACAGTGAGTTGGTCCAATTTTCTGAGGGGTCTAGTGCGTTCTATATAAAACACGAGAGCTCTATGGACATCGAGCATGTGGAGAGATGATTCATGTGATGAAGCGTGAGGTTTTGAGTCGAAGGATGGTAGGATAATTGGTTCGTTGACATGAAAGGTCGAACAGACTTTGGGGATGAATGCTGGGAGAAGCCTTAAAACTATTCCATTCTTATTGAAAATGGTATATGGTGGTATTGCCATGAGAGTCGATAACTCGCTGACCCTGCATGCTGATGTAATGGCGAGCAGGAAAACCACCTTCGTAGTTAATATCTGTAGCGGTATAGTAGCCAACGGTTCAAATGGTGGTGTGGTTACAGCCCCAAGTACTATATCTAGGTTCCATGCTGGAGGAACGGGTTTCAGGAGGGAGAGTGACCCTGCCACAGATGCCACAGGTGTGATGCCATGTCAAATGCACCAATTGCAAAGACAGATTGCCTCCGCACACAGGGAGCAGGAATGGGCTCCATCTTGGCAGTTGATGTAATACATTGCTGTGACATTGTGAGAATTTGCAAATGTGACTGTGGAAATACCTGCAGGTGTTGAAGACTGCCCGGAGTTCCAAAAGAGTTATGTGAAGCTGTGTCTCGTGAGGTGCCCATCGGCCCTGGGCAGATATGGTACCCATTTGTGCTCCCCACCCAAGAAGGGAGGCACTGGTGGTGATATGACGAGAGGGTTGCTGCTGGTGAAAGGGCATGACGTGGAGAAGATTTATGTGGGCTATCTACCACTTGAGGGACTGTAGGACAGATTGTGTGTGGGGGGGGGGGTCCCTGATCTGTACACATTGTGCTTTGTGTGGTTGTATACCGACCCTAGCCAGTATTGTAGGCTGCGAAAGTGTAGTCTGGCGTGGCGAACCACACACGTGTGGCAGCCATGTGGCCCATGAGCTTCAAACAAGTGATTATCTGGACGGTAGGACTGCCTCAAATGACGTCTATCAAATTCTGAATAGACTGAAACCTCTGGAGGGGTAAATATGCCCTTGCGGTGACCGCATCTAGCTGGGCACTGATGAATTCCAGCTCCTGAGTTGGATGAAAAATGGACTTTTGTTCGTTGATTAGTAGTCCGAGGGTATGGAAGGTTTCTGTGGTAGTGTGGATCATGTCCAGAACTTCAGTGAATGACCGACCCTTCAACAGGCAGTCGTCGAGGTAAGAGAATATAATCACTCCTTCTCGACGGAGGTGTGCTGCGACTACCACCAGGATTTTTGAGAATACCCTGGGGGCAGTGGAGAGGCTGAAGGGTAAAACCTGGTATTGGAAGTGGTCCATGCTGACTTTGAACCGTAGGAATCTCCTGTGTGCTGGATAGATTGTGATGTGAAAATACACGTCCTGGAGGTCAAGGGCAGCAAACCAGTCATCGTGATCCAATGCAGGTATTATAGAGGCAAGGGTCTCCATTTTGAATCGTTGCTTTCAAAGAAACTTGTTCAATTTCCGGAGGTCCAATATCAGTTGCCACCCACCCGACTTCTTTTGAGTGAGAAAATAATGGGAGTAAAAGCCCCTCCCCTTGAACTCGTCTGGAACTCTTTCCACTGCACCTATGGCGAGCAGATGGTTGACTTCGGTGCATACCAAGTCCTTGTGAGATGGGTCCCTGAAGAGGGACGGGATGGGGAGGTTGTAGGGCGTGTGGCAAGGAAGGGTATGGAGTAACCGGATTGAACTATTTTCAACACCCACTTGTCTGTAGTGATGGAGGCCCATTGGTGGTAGAAGGGCCTCAGACGGTGATGAAACAAGTGGGTGCGATGACCTTTGCCAATGTGGGAGACTGTCTGCGTACCCCCAACCGAGGAGTCAAACCTGCTGCTTGTTGTTCAGTGGGGTCTGCGTATGGTTCCCCGGGTTTCGATGCCTCTGAGGTCTTTGATGCGTACGTTGTTGATCAAGGGCACGCTGTTGATGCTGCCATTGTTGCCTAACGTATGAATAATCGTAGGATCATTGGTAAGGGGGATAACGACGTCTTCTGTATGGCGGGGTATACATCCCCAATGTTCAGAGGGTCATGTGTGAATCTTTTGAAGAATGTAATATGCTGTCTGTATTTTCGGCGAATAGCTTGTTTCTGTCAAACAGTAAGTCCTCTACCTTATTTTGTAGGTCTTTGGGCACTCGCACCGATTGGAGGTATGAGGCTTTCCTCGTGACTACTGCCGTAGCTGTCGACCGGGCCGCTGTATCCACCACGTCCATTGCTATCTGGAGCGCTGTTCTCGCTGAAGTGTAAACCTCCTGCACGACTGCTTTTAGTATGGGTCTTTTTGACTCTGGTAGGTGTTCCAAGAGTGGTGTCTGTTTTGTAAAATTGTCGAATATGTGGTTGGACAGATGCGCTGTATCATTGGCTATCCTGAGCATCAGTGTCGCTGATGTGTATACCTTTCTGCCCAATAAATTGAGCCTTTTTGTGTCTTTGTCAGCAGAGTTGTGTCTGTATTGTGGTGTTTTTGATCTTTGCTGGGCAGTGTCCACCATCAAAGAGTTGGGCTGGGGATGGGTGAAGAGGAACTCCATCCCCTTAGGCGGCACAAAGTACTTCTTGTCAGCTTTCTTGCTGGTAGGTGGTACCGAGGCCGGGATTTGCCAGATTTCTTTGGTGACCTCAAGTATGGCCTCATCCAGGGGTATGGCTATTTTGGACCTAAGGTGGGGCTGGAGATTCTTGAGGAGGTGATGTTGTTTCTCCTTTATTTCATTCAGCTGCATCTCCTGGCTTACTGTTACCCTTTTAAAGAGCTCCTGAAATTGCCTGAGGTCGTCAGGCGGGGAGATGTCCCCAGGAATGACAGCCTCATCCGGAGAAGAAGAAGAGTGATCAGTGGGAGATATTTCTGGTGCATGATCTTCCATAACAGAAAGTTGCATCTCGTCCGGTTCCGATGGTTGGGGTTGTGGCGATGCAGGTTGCCCCGTTGGAGTGAGAGGGGCTGGAGTCGGAGAATGTCTAGACGATGTGCAGTCACAGTAGGATCCTCCATGAGACCAGGGTCTATAGTGGTATGAATGTCTGTGAGGTGAGTAACGATGATAGTGAGCGTCATAGTAGTAGAGTCTATCAAGCGGTGACAGCCTGTCCGAGCAAATGTATCGCGTATGCTCCCAATGCCTTGTCCATGGTGAACGTGGAGAACGGGAACGGACGTATGAGACTCTAGAGGATGCTAGAGACACGGACAAGCGGTGCTGCTGGTAATAGCCATGGTCCCTCTGTGCTGCTAAGAATGGAGAGAGCAGCCTCTGGCATGGGGAGTACGAGGACCTGCGCCGGCACGCACCGGGAGACTTCAGGGACAATGGTGTCAGTGGAGAAGGCAACGGTGCCAGTGAGAAAACCGGCAATTGAGAGCGAGGAGGACTTCGGTGCCGAGGCGAACTTGGCACAGGATCCTTTGCCTCGGTGCCGCCCGTGCACGGAGCTGATGCCGTCAGCACCGGTAAGGTGGAGCTCGGTGCCGAGGGATGTGCCGCAATGGAAGTCGTGCCGATGATGATCGTGGCACAGACGAATCTTTCGGTGCTGGAGGTTTGTTGACGTCGGTGCCAAGGTAGGCCTCGGTTCCGTTGTCGGTGCCATACCCGCCGGTCTTTTTGTTTTAGACACAGCTGGAATCTTTGAACGTGGTGTGGCAGTGCCTGAGGTACCTGGCTTGTACCCCATACTCACTCTACTCTGCAACATAGCAGGTAGAGACCTGGTTGGTGACGCTCTGGGTCTTTTGGGCAGAACGGCCATAGGGGATGAGGTCCTACGCTTCGGTGGCTGGTCTGAGGAGACCGAACGCTCCAATCCCGCTGGTTGGAGAGCTCTGTCAAAAAGAATCATCCGGAGCCTCATCTCTCTGTCCCGTCGGGCCCTTGAGGTCAACTTCGTACAATATGGGCATTTCTGCGGGACATGAGCTTCGTCGAGACAGCAGATGCAGGAGGAGTGGCTATCAGAAGCAGGCATTGCCTCCTGGCATGTGTTGCACTTCTTAAAACCGGGCATTTTAAGTCAAAGTTTTTTGTTTGTTTGGGTGTTTTTGGTGGAAACGGGTGTTCAGCTCTGTGTGTGTGTGTGTGTGTGTGTGTGTGTGTGCGCGTGCGCGCACACACACACACACACACACACACACACACACACACACACACACAGTGGCAGGGTCAGTCCCACTCCTGGGCCCCTGAACCCTGCTCAGCCCACTGTCCCATAATCTAAGAGTCACAGTACATGGCCGACCCCCCCTTGGTTTGGGGCCTGTCGCTTCCCTGTAGTCTTTGCTGCTCTTTTGGTTCCCCTGGTCTCCTTTTCAGGTGCCTGTCTCTTTCGCCAAACTCCTCCTTAGTTCTCCAAACTCTCACAGCTCTCCAAACTCCTTCTCAGCTCTCTCTCCCCTCACCCACAGGGAGGGTTCTTAAATAGGCCTCCAGGCAGCCCCAATTAGTTTCACCTGGGCCTTAACTGATTTTGCAGCCACCCTGTCCCAGCTGCCCCTAATTAGCCAGGATTGCTGACTCTCTCTGCAAGAGCTGCCTCTTTCCCCTTCCACCAAGCTCTTTAACCTGCTGTATCACCCCTGCTCTGTCACTATATATACACAAATATATATATATATATATATATATATATATATATATATATATTTATTTAACTACTTATAATTACAACTATCCAACCGTGGGGAAGGGATTAGGAGAGAAAGAAAAACTTGTGGGGTTTTTTTTAGGATAACTACGAAATATGAAGGAAGGAACTTATAACACAAACAAACTGTAACTACTACAAAATAATCTCACGAATGAAGCAGTAAAGGAAAGAAGTTGGAGACCAGTTTGCTCCGTCTACAGCCTGAGGCAGTTGAGAGGAACTGGCGGGAGCCAGACCATGCAACCGCACAAAAGAGCTCGAATGCCGCGAGACGCCACCGTGCATGCACGGTCTGGCCAAATACTGCTACGGCAAAAATCTCTGTTCTGCAGCATCAGGGCAAGCCCAGCACCTACAGTGGAGCACCCACGGGGACATCACTCAAAGAAGAAAATAGTATTACCCTGAAAACTAGCCTGGCTCTAGTCTGGCCTACACTGAACTGTACTATCAGCATGGCCAAGAGTGTGAGACCTTGGGCTGAGGTAGCTATACTAACATCATCCCCAGAGCAGATACAAGTAAGTTGACCAAAGTATGTTCTGTCAAGTTAACTAACTTTATTTGGGGAGGAGGTTTTCAGAAAAGACACTTTCTGACAGTGTAGGCTGGGTCTTCACTGCAAAGCTATGTTGTGTAGTTGTGCCAGTATAGTCTCCATAGTGTAGCCATACCTTCTCTTTCACTGTACAGTGTCAATAAATCTCATCCTCATTTCCCTCTTGCCGATACATCAGGGGTGAGGAACCTAAGGTCTGGGCGCCAAATGCGGCCCCTGGCTTCCCTTGACCTCCCCCTATCCCACCATGTCACTGGAGAGAACAAAAGCTACTCCCCCCCCCCCCCCCCCTTAGGCTCTGGGGTGCGAGGGGAAAGTGGAGAGTGTCTTTCTCCTCCTCAGTCAGGGGCCACATCAGCGAGGGGTTGGTTTTTCTTTTTTGCTTCTCAGTTGTATGCGGCCCTTGATTGATTTTTCTATGGGTCTGCAGCCCCTGCCCCAGAAGAGGTTCCCCACCCCTGCTATATAGCTTCCTGAGATGGAGCCTTTCCCCACATCACAGCCATACGTCGGAGGAGGAACATCTAAGTTCCATCCCTCCCATCTCCGAGAAACTCCAAGGACCATTCTGTGCAGCAGTTTGGTAACTGAAGTCCTAAGCAACCAAATCATGGACGTGGTAAGATTTTTGGAGCGGGTTGATTTTTTACCAGGCATTGTCTGTTGCTCTTCTGCAAGATTGTCCAGAGCTCCTCTTGCCTGTCTTCTCTGTGGTTCTCAGTGTCCCTCCCAGACATGCCTCAGTGTCTGAGACACTATTCATTTCTCACTGCATTTAAGCCTGCTGCACACAAAACATTCCGAAGTCTCTCGGCATCTCCCTTATTGCTTCTTGTCTTGTCTTTGGCCCAGCACTTATCCCTGGCTTAGCAGAATGGTGTGAGACAGTGACATTATGGATCATTGCTGTAAGACAGTGTTTCTCAAAGTGGTCCATTGATCCACTCAGAGAGCTGCTACCGGGCCACTCCGGTTCACCATTTGCAGCCAAGGGGAGCTGCACAAAGCAGCATGACTTGGGGCCGCTGCTTCCAGTGCTCCCCTTGGCTTTAAACAGCGAACCTCAGCCAACAGGAGCCGACAGACAAACAACCTGGAGTGGCCCAGCAGTAGCTCTCTGAGTGACTCCCCGGATCAATCTGAGACACGCTGCTATAAGAGGATCCATGACACAGGGAGCTAGGATGGTCCCTCTACACACATGCAGTTTCTTTTAGACTAAGATCAATGTATATTGCATGAGGAAGGATGCAAACCAGAAGCTAACAAATACTGTAAAGTCTCTGTAGCACGGAAGCATTGGATCTAGGCAGTGGGGAGTCCCCGCCTTGCTTATTATTTATTGTGCACACAAACAGCCAGCGTACACATTTTGAAACTTCCACTGCATGTGCGCACCTCTGCCTGGATTCAGGCTCTGCGCTAGGGATGTTAGATATCAATCAATTGAATAGTCATGTAACTGCATCAAAACTTAGCAGTTACACAGCTATTCAGTAGTCCCCGGGGGCAGGGCCAGCAGCCAGTGCACGTGGGCGCCACTCCCAGGGAGACCTCTGCCAGCCTGTGCTGCTGCCTCTGATACAGAGGCAGCAGCACAGGGCGACAGCAGCCTCTGTCTGCAGGAGTCTGAGCTCCCTGCTGACAGAGACTGTGCCAGCATCCCACGGAGCAGCCTCTGTCCTCATGACAAGCCTGGGCTCCCCGCGGACAGAGCCTGCTTGGTGGCAGCCTTCCTTGTTCCCCCTCCCCCATGCAGAGGCAGCAGCACGGGGGAGGGAGCAGGCGGCTCCTGCCTCTCCCCCATACATCCCTGCTGCCTGATACAAAGGCAGCAAGCGGGGCGGGGGGGGGGGGGCGGGTGATGCATGTAGCTGACAGGATTAACTGATAAACCCAGATTTAACGGTTCATCACATAGCGGAGTACACACAGACATCCCTACTCTGAGCCAAAGGCTGTTTTCTTCAATCGAGGGCTCCGATCTTTGGGCACTAGGACCCAGGGGGAGCTTGAGTCTCATGAGTCAATGCAGCTCTCAACCCTCAGGGCAGTGAATGAGGCTGGAGAAGCAGAGTGTGTGTGTGAATGGCTCATCTGATTTGGAAGTGTCCACAAACTGGGATACTACAGGCTACGGAACAGCTTGGGCACCCCTTAGGATTCCATCTCCTAGTGGGATTGAGGGCACAGCTCGGAGGTGAGTGACAACAAGCTGATCAAAGGGCTTTCCTAAGCAATCACTGTGGTTGTGGAAGAAGTTTGGAATTTTTCAATTTAGCATACGTGGTTTTGCCATACTCTGATCCTCATCCTCCTGGCTGGGGGGAGGCCAGATGTATTTGAAAGAAGGATTGTACTGGCTGTAGCTAGTAACATTAGTGCAAAATGCCTGAGATTTTTTCCCCATAGTTTGCCTGTTGAGTTTAGGTTGAGAATGGACCTAATGCAGGTTTAACTTCATGCTTGTCTGTAACTCTAAGCATTTGTGACTGAGTTCAAACCTGTGAAACATCCTTACAGCGATACATGGGTTCTCATCTTTTTTCACTCAGGTAAAATCAGATTAATTTTATGTTACTGGGTAGCTCAGTTAATCTGAGAAATCACTATTACCCTGCTGCTTTTAGGGAACGAGGCTCATTTAACATTAGCCACATTTTTCCTAAAATAATCCTACCTTAGTTCAGAAAATATTCCTTGTCAGAACCGAATTCTGATGCAAGGCTGAGCAGCATTGATTCAAGGCTATCAGTCATAGGCAGAAGCAGCAGTTCACCAGAGACACACATTTTCTAGGTTCACATGGAAAAACTCAAACTCCTTGCTAGCTGCCTATTGTCATAGGATGAAGCTGACAGTGTTTATTGATTTGTTTTATCTAGGAAAGACAGGAGTCAGGGAGATAGATGCAAACCCCAATCAGGAAAAGGGAGAGTATTTGGGAGCTCAGAACAAAATGTAACTTGATAAAGTTTGTGTGTGCTTTAGGGGTTACTTCCTACACTTTAAATTCTCATTATCCTCTCCCGAAGTTTTAGGGGGAAAAAATAGCAAACCTGCTCGTCGGGCTGGTTTTTCCAAGTTGCCACAACTTAGAGGTTGAGCTGTAACAGTTATGAAAATAATTTATGGGTGTTTTCATGCCTTGAAGTGTAGCACAGTAAAGTCTCAAGCACTTTTTGATATAAGCTAAAATAAAATGTGGTGAGTTAACACAGTCCTGCCTAAATGCACATTGGTTAGGGTTCTGAGCTGTGGCCTACACTACAGAGATAAGTTAATCTTAAAATAATTCTGTCAACTATTATTTCATGTATGTCAAACATGCCAGGTTGTGGTGGTGTAGGTACTTTCTTAAGAGGACTGTAACAATAGGACCAATGGCCAAATAAAGTGGACTGTTCATATGAGTAAGAGAAGCAGGATTTGGCCCTCCAATGTATGAGTCATTCTACAATAAATTTCAGCATGATTTGAAGAGATCTTACAGCAAGACAGTAACTTTTCTGTTGAGTATGTGCAATGAAGTAGTAGTTATTCAACTTGAGAAATAAGGACAACTCACCCTAAAGAGATGTTTCACAACGTAGTTGCATAGGAAGTAGAGATGACTATATGGCTCATTACTTTCTCTGCATGTTAGCTAGGCAATGTTAATTTCTTCACCCAAAATTTAAGCATTTCTCTTGTCAGTTATGTTCTTGAGATTTCAGTTAAAAGTTACACAAAGGCATGGCAGCTTATTATCACATGCACTAAATAAAAACAGTTGCAACGCTAATTCATTACAATAATTAACCTCTTGCTTTAAAATTTGCATCAAAATTTGGGCTTAGAAAAATTGAATATTTGTGTAGGTCAGTGTTAAACTAACTGCCCTTCCTTTAAAGAGCAAATAGAAGAGAATAGCTAGGCCACATGTAGGAACTGAAACTTTGCAAAGTGGAGCTTGCAGCAGTGTATTAACTGGTAATTAGATCCCAAATGGTCACATATGACTCCACTTGCTTTGGTCCTGTACAAGACACTCCCTTTTACTCTGAATATGAGTTTATTTAAAGAAATTTTAAAAAATAACAATCCAATTGAAACATATATTGAACATTTCTTGCATTCTGACCCCCTCTTCTAGTTTAAAGTATAATGGCTATTGTTACATGTGCTGGGTAATTATATACCTGTAATTTTAAGGCAGTTTTGTAGTTATTTGAGGACCATCTTTAGGTACAAGTACTGTAGGCAATCTGTAATAAAGACTGAAATTAAATCTCACCACCAATAAATCTGTCCAGTATGGGCCCTGCTTTGGACTCAATGACCTCCTGAGGTCTCTTCCAGCTCTAGAGTCTATGGTGGAATTAGATTTTTGCCTGTCATTAGAATCTCTTAGAAACTGCCAACACTCCGGTCATCTGAAAAAGTGGGCTGTGCTCACAAAAGCTCATGATCCCATCTACATGTTTGGCTAGTCTATAAGGTGCTACTGGACTATTTGTTGTTTTAAGTTTTTCCTGTAACAGAGTAACTTGGCTACCCCTCTGAAGCATTAGAATCTCTGCCCTACAAAAGCAAAGGAGGCAGGATCTTTCAAGCCATCTAAACTAAGCAATGGTGACCTCTGCTGGCAACTGCCCTCTCATCACCATGAATGGAATGGGTTTAGTTGATAAAATGTAGAAATTGCTGATTTCACTAATGAACAGCTCTAATGCTGTCAGTTAACAAGTACTTCCTCTGCATATCTACATGTGTGTGTACCTCTTTGGTGAACAATGGAGCCCATTATACACACACCTTGCTTCTGAAAACAGGACAGAGAGAGTTCTCAAAGTTTCCCCAGCACGTTGTGCAATAGTGTGTTGAGTCCATTGCTGGGGAGTAGTTTTTAGCACTAACACTGCTGCCTGAACTGTCGTCATTTGCGAAGGAAACAGCTGACTTCGCTTTTAGGTTAAATATATTAAAAGATGCAAAGGCTTGGAATTAATTCCCCAAATGGAAGCAGGGTGAAACCTCTAGCTCAGTGTCTTGTTGGATTTTTTGCTTATAATGAGATTGGAGAAGTTAGGGACGGACATCCAAAGCCTTATCCACACACAGATTCTCAGCTGGAGTGAATGGGTGACTTTAGTGTAAATATGCCAATTTATGCTACGTGAAAATCTGGCCTCCTGAAGGAACGCCTATAGGCAATGCAGACCACCCATAAGAATGGAAACACTGATCCACTACAACCGAATCTGGAGAGAACAGCAAGAAGTAACCAATGCAATGAATCAGAGAATACTTGGGAGACTTGTGAAGGAGATGGGATCTACCTAGTGAGGTAGTTCCTACATGGAAGACCGCTGACTGATTAGAGACATGCTGTTTGGAGCCCATAAGAACCATGGGTGAGAATCGCAACATCTGTGGAACAGAAAAGAGCCAAATCGTGCTGTGAAAAATATTTCCCTAAGTGCTTGAAAAATATATAAGCTTTTTACTCAGCCTTTTAAACTAACTTCTCCCCGTAGGTTCCTACAAAAATAAAGGTCAGTAAAATCTAATTTTGGAACCTCAATCAAAGGGAATTAAGTGCTTAAATACCTTTAAAAAAATCAAGCCTCAATGCTTATTCCTTTTACAACAGGAATCACAATGTAGTCAAGCACTACAGAACCATTTCTGCTCTATATATCACTTGATAATACTCATCCACATGCACAGAGAGGACATGGGTCTTATTCTCATTTACACAAAGGCTTGTTGACACCATACTGACAGCAAAGAGCAGCTGGAAAATGGGAGGAAATTACATTTAAATCCCCTTTAGACTTCCAAAATGGTGCAAAGGGGCCATAGTATATATGAGGCTCAGATCCCAAGTATTTTAACATGTAGAAATGCAGTGTGGTCACAAAACAGAAAGCTCACCTTTTAAACATCTCTAATACACGCGGTTAATTCACTGATGGTAAAATTATACCAACTGTATGTGGTTTGTTTAAAGACTAAAGGCAAGGACAAATGACATAGGTATCAATGTGCTTTCATTTAGTGACTGCAGTAAGAGGTTCAGACTGGGACATACAAATATTTACTCAAGAGCAGGGAGGGTTGTGACTAAAGAATGGCAGAAACCCCTAACAAAAGTACAGAACGGGTCAATTTGAAGGCAGCTGTAATTCAGGGGAATTAAGTGCCTTGTTCTGCCCCCGGGGGAGAGGTTATCTGTACTTTGTGGTGAATTTTGTAAGTAAAATCAAAGGAAGAATTGCCTTGTCAGGCTTTCCAACAGCGGGGGGACAGAGGGAGCAGCTGCCCCAGAGCCCAGCGATTTGAAAGGGCCCCAGGGTCTCAGCTGCCACCACTGCTGCAGGGGCAATGGTGGCCAGAGCCTCAGATACTTTAAATCATGCCGTGCGCCCCAGGCAGCACTAAGGGCTGGCCTGGGGCTGGGTAGGAGAGGGGCAGCTCTGTAATTCTGGAAGGGGGGGGCTGGGGCAGCCAGGAGCCCTGGGCCAAAAGTCATGACAAGTCTGTCAGCCCCCTGTCCATTGTCAGCACAGGAGGCTCACCTCGGACATCTGCTGAATGGGCAAGAAATACATGAGACAAAGAGAAAGGCGATATGCCATGAATACTGCATCAGAGCTGGAATGCTCATAGCTGAAATAAAGGCTGCCCACAGGGGGACGGCTAACGGGGCAGCTACCCTGGGCCCAACAATTTCAAAGGGCACAGGGCTCCCAGCTACCTCGACCACAGCAGCAGCTGGAACTCCAAGCAGGCCAGGCTGACAACAGACTTCACTGGGCAATGGGGAGGGCTCTTCCATCCCTACTTCGCCTCCACCCCTCCCCTGAGCAGTGAGACTTGGGAGACTGCCGGGAGGCATAGCGGCAGCAGCAAGAGTCAGGTCCTCCAGCATTCACCACAGTGGCCGGAAGTGGAGCAACCTGGCCCCAGCCTGCTGCACTCCCCCAAGCCGAGTGAAGCTGAGCAGGCTGGGGCCAGGTCACTCCACTTCCCAGGGCTCCCGCTGCCACTGCTCAGTTTGGAACAGGCCTGACCCCTACTGCTTGCACCAGGCCGCCCTGGGTCCTGTGGGGCCCCCCAAAGCACGAGGCCTGGACCGGCTGTCCCAAACCATCCTATGGACAGGCTGGCTCTGCAGAAAGGACTAAAGATTGATGTGAATACAAACAGGATCTCGGTTACTCTAGCTCAGACAGAAGTGTAATTCACGTCTGGAAATGCCTGTGTGGCTTCCTTCCACGTAAGGAGCATCTCCTGTTACTAGAGAGTCTGTTTTATACTATCAGCATGTGCAAGTTACCATGCATGGTGCACAAAGTGACATTAGTGCACTCTTTGGCTCCAGCTCAGCTCTCATTGATGTGTGCCTCTCCCTGAAGCGCTCTGCTTCTGAAGTTCCCTGAAGACATGACAAAGCCAAGCTACACGTGTGTGTTTTATGCAACTGTGACTCTGACACATTAATTGGGAATGATTAATCCCTCTCTTACACACTGACTTAAATCAGTATAAACTAATAAAACTGAGCATACCTTCAGTGTGTAAGTGTTAAATCTTTAATAAAGTCCTCAGTAAACCCAACCACATTTGAGGTGGTCAGTAGATTTTAGCCCCTCAAAAGTATCTCTCATGGGACTGCTTGAGTCTCCCGTTGGCCCCATGCTTCCCACAGTGCTTTCACCTTTCAAGTGTAGCAACAGCCCTAGGGCTGTTGCTACACTTCAAAGGCGGAGACGCCCTTATCAACTAATCGAATAGTTGATGCAAATTGCATCAACTATTCAATTAGCCAATTAATCTAAATTTAACATCCCTAATACAAAGTATACAGGGCTTACTTTATATTTTTATTACAAATATTTGCACTGTAAAAAGGAAACAAAAGAAATAGCATTTTTCAGTTCACCTAATACAAATACTCTAATATAATCTCTTTATCAAGAAAGTTGAATTTACAAATGTAGAATTATGTAACAAAACTGCCCTCAAAAATAAAACAAAACAATGTAAAACTTTAGCCCCTACAAATCCACTCAGTCCTATTTTTTGTTCAGCTAATCACAAAGATAAACAAGTTTGTTTACATTTGCATGAAATAATGCTGCCCACTTCTTGTTTACAATGTCACCTGAAAGTGAGAACAGGCATTTGACTGGCACAGTTGTAGCCAGCATGGCAAGATATTTACATGCAGATGTGATAAAGATTCACATGTCCTCTGAAATGGTGGTTCAAGCATGAAAAGACATGAGTCCATGCTGATGACAGGTTCTGATTGATAATGATCCAAAGCAGCGCAGACTGGTGTATGTTCATTTTCATCATCTGAGTCAGATGCCACAAACACCTGGTTGAATTTCTTTTTAAATGGCTCAGGTTGTGTCATTTCTGCATTGCAGTGTTGCTCTTTTAAGATTTCTGAAAACATACTGCATTCCTCAGCCCTCTCAGATTTTTGGAAGGCACTTCAGATTCTTAATCCTTGAATGCTGCAGCCATTTATTAAATTAAATTTAATATTTTTTTTTAAACTAGCCTCGTCAGCATGAAATCTCACATTGATACCTTTTTTGAATTTTGTCAAATCTGCAGTGAAAGTTTTCTTGAAACAAACAATATGTCACCATCTGAGACTGCTATAACCTGAAATGTATGGCAGAATTTGGGTAAAACAGAGCAGGAGACACATAATTCTCTGCTAAGGAATTCAGTCACAAATTTAATTAATACACTTTTTTTTTAAACCAGTATGGAAGCATGACCTCTTGAATGGTGGCCCAAAGCATGAAGGAGCATAGAAATGTTTAGCATATCTGGCACAAATAGCTTGCAATGCCAACTACAAAAGCGCCATGCAAACCCTCGTTCTCACTTTTAGGAGACATTACAAATAAGAAGCAGGCAGCATTATCTCCCATAAATATAAACAAACTCATTTGGCTATACAAGAGGTAGGACTGAGTGGACTTGTAGGCACTCAAATTTTACACTCGTTTATTTTTAAGTGCTGTTGCATAACAAAAAAGCCTACAATTGTTAATTGCACTTTCACAATAAAGAGACTGCCCTGCAATACTTGAATGAAGTAAATTAAAAATACTATTTCTTTTGTTTATATTTTACAGTGCAAATATTTGTAATAAAAATCATATAAAGTGAGCACTGTACACTGTATTGTGTTGTAATTTACAGTCATTTTTCAAATTCCCTGTTTCAATGTATGAAACCTTTGGACTCCGTCTCAAACACTGAGGACAGAAATATTTACTTCCCAGCAAAGATTCTCTTTTCTTTTTCCAAGGATCTTGTATTTGCCATAAAGCTTCAAAGAGTTACTGTAAAGTGGTTTCCATTGGCAAAAGGCCATATCAACCCATATCAAAATCACATTCTCCATTACTTGGAACAGTTGTGTTGCACGATTACACTTCCCAGATTTCTCAGTGAAATCCTCTGGAACAAGAGTGTGTTATGGTTACAGTCTCCAATAAGAATCCAAGAAGTTGTGTGGTGCATGCTCTGTAGCTTGTCAAATCTATAGCATTCTCCCTGGACTGGGAATGTCAAAAGTTATTTTCCTGGTGGCATCATTCGGATGTTCCTGGCCAAGAACCCACTGACCAAGTGGTACTTGCAACTTCTGACGGAGTCGATATTGTTATAGATATGCTCAGGACATTTCTGAAATTGAGAACTAAAGTTGGTCCACTGAATGTATTCCAAAAAGCATCTTTCAAACAATCATTTTTAAAATGTATAGTTCTGTCTCCAAAATCTCATGTCCCTTGCCAACATATATCCTAACAATGTGCTAATGAAACAGAAGACCTTGCTTCCACAGAATTAAGTAATGAAACTCCCACTGATTTCAATAGAAACCAGTTCAGGCATAAAGAGAAAAAAATTGTCAACTCACCAATGAGGTGATTACTTTGACTTTTTTTTTTTTGACAACTTGATTCACCAACCACCCATTATCAAAATTATGACAGTCCTAGACAGTGAGCCCTCTAATTTTTGCTAGCTATGTGTGGAATAAATTTTGTGTGCATCAAGGTATGCATGGATGTGCACCACCAGTAGAAACACATGCTGTCAGCTGTGAGCAATACAGGCATTCTGCCAATCAGCTGGGCGGCACCTGAATCTCTCCTTGGTGGTGACCCAATCACTCAGGTTAGGAAACGCTGTTCATAGATATGATTCAAACATCAAACCCTTTCCAGAAATAATGTGATAGTGATTCTCATTCTGGTGGCTGGTCATTTATTTTGAATTGCTAACATTTGTGAGCAATGTTACAGTGTTAAAGTTGCTGTGATAAAAAGCTTACTTTGATCACTGCTTGATGGTAGTTGCTTGGGAAACTACTAGAAGGTTGTTTGAAAGTCTTTAGTCACATGTCGACAGTTAACGTTACAAATTTCAGTGGGATGGGGGGATTATTTCATTGAGACTTCCTATTACTTGGAGTTTATCTATTTTGCTGGCTGACAACTAATGTGGTATGGGGGTTTTGTTAGTCTAAACATTATTTTTTTTATAATGTTTTACAATTCATTGATTTCGTAATTTTCCCCCTAAATGATTGTGTAATTGTGTTTCAGAACTCTTCCTGATTTTAATGGAGTTGGGTGTCATTCCCCCATTTTCTTTATTTTGTTTGCAGTAGAGCCATATGAAATCTCGGTAAACACAAGGGCTATGTCTACACTACATGCTTCTTGCACAAGACGACTTTTGCACAAGAGATTTTGCGCAAAAACTTCTTGCGCAAGAGCACGTCCACACCTCAAAGCATGTGGCTTTTGCAATGTGCTTCTGTGCAACAGAGTGTCCACACTGCATGGACGCTCTTGCGCAAGAAAGCTCTGATGGCCATTCACAGAATAGCCGTCAGAGCGCCTGTGCTTTTTCCTGAGCAAGAAACCCCTCTGGAGCATCCACACTTGCCTTTTCGTGCAATAGCTATAGTGCAAAAGGGAGTTATGCCTCCTAAAAGGAGGTTTACCTACGGCGGAAAAAGCCCTCTCTTCTGCCGTTTTACTGCTGATTTACTTGCTCAAAAGCGCATTTGAGGTGCGGACGCTCCATGGGTTTTTGTGCAAAAACCTTTCAGTGTAGACGTAGCCAAGGAGAAAGTATTGAGTTAAATTTTTTGGCACAGAATTGCCACAGGAAAACATCATGCATCTTCATCTAGTCATCACTTTGGCTAGGGATTGCTCCTGCAAGGTACGGAGCACGCTGGCCCTGATACACCACTGCACATGCTTAGCTTTAACCGTATGAGGAGTCCTGTGACCCCAACCCTGAGTACCTTCCAGGATCAAACCCAAAACTATGAAACAATGTAATCCTCCATTATTAAACACTCAAGTCAGCCCTGCTGTAAGCAATGCAACTCTGGGAGCTTTCATGGAGGGATGAATTTGGCTCTTCACATTTCAGTTGAAGCAAGAGGGACTAAGTTTGTATTACGCAGATGTTTGAAAACAAATACGGGTTGTACCGCCCTGATGCAGCACCCTCGGGATCTGACCAGTCCCAAACCAGGGAATTTGGCTGCACCAGCAGAGGTCAGTACCAGCCCATCTCCTGGGCTCTACTTTGGCAGGAGCTGAGGGTCCAACATTGACCAAACAGGAACAGGGAGGCGTTTGGGGGGGGGGGGGAAGAAGCAGGATGACTACTGAACAGAACCCCATGGCTAGGAGCACTGCCCCATGGCCACTGGGCCTTGTTCCCAGGCCCTTCCACTGGCACAGGGCTACACTCCTGGCCCCACAGGCAGTGACAGCAGAGGGGCTGACATTGACAGAGTAGGGACTCGAAGCTAGGGACTTATAGTGTGGGAAGGGGCTCAGGGTTGGGGCTGAGGTTTGGGTTGTGGTGTTCTTACGTGGGGCAGCTTCCGTTCGGCTGTGTTTGTGGGAGGGGAACAGGTAGCTCCATACAGCCTGCAGGTATCTGCAGGCACTGCCCCCTGCAGCTCCCATTGGGTGTGATTCCCAGCCAATGAAAGCCACAGAGGGGGAGTCTCCAGAGGAGGGCTGCAAAGGGACAGTTTCCGGGTGCTCATGGCCACTGGGCTGCAGCCGGAGGTGGGGGAATGGCAGTGCACGGAGTAGCTTTCCTCCCAAGAAGGGCTGGCCCACAACATGGGGCTTTATGAGCTGCATCCCAGGGCCCTGGACTAAGGGGAACCCTTCATCCCACAGCCCCTAAAACTCCTTTTTTAATGTGCCCCTACTGCTGGGCCATAGGAGCCTGGCAGCCATCAGCTCCTGCGTGGGGCTTAGTGAGTTATATGGCCATGCAAGAACCCTGGTCCTGACCTAAAAAGGAATTGGAGGGGGCTGCACAGTCATTGTATAGGGGGGTGAACTGCTACTCTCACTTCTGGGCTGCGGCTGGCAGTGGCTCTGCCTTCAGAGCTGGGCAGCTGGAGGGCAGCGGCTGCTAGCCAGGATCCCAGCTCTGGCAGCAGAGACACCACAAGGAGCAGCGCAAAAGGCTGGCATGGTGCTGCATTGCCGCCTTCACTTCTGCCACTCTCTCCAGCTGCCTTGCTCTGCAGGCAGTGCAGAATTTAGCAACCCCTGCTCCTCCTACATTAAACTGCAGCTCCGATCAGCACAACACATTTCAATAGGGTGGCAATACCAGGACCCCCCTAAAATAACCTGTGACACCCACCACACCACCCAGAAGCTAGGCCCTTCAGACTGAGAAACACTAGTCTAGCACAAGAGATCTGCAGAGTCTAGCGTAAAAGCACAGGAGACCAGATTTCACAGTCCATGGCACATTTTTCATGGCCATGAATTTGGCATGTAAAACAACTAGGTAGGAAAGAAAGCGGAGGGCGATTTAGGTATTGTGCAGATTAAAAAATTCATCTGAGTTAAATATAACTGTTTATAAATGATATCCGATAGTGGCTTGTGATTTGTACTATTGCATTTCAGTCAATTTTGGATTCAACCGAACAGCAATAGGTTCCCTGATAACCACAAATATATTCTGTCCTCTACCAACATACTGAGCTTCCTTAATTTTTTCTGTCAGTGGTAACTTTAACGAAATATGTGCTACATTATCTCTCTCAGTTTGAACAGGAATTTTTCTAGGACCTCTAGAATAATATTGCACTCATGTCATCCTTACTTAGGAGGGAAGGCCTTATTTTAAAGCAAATAATTTACTCTTCTCCACTCTGGCCATCTGTAAAGTTGGTATTTTGTGTTGAAAAGGTCACAGCATTCTGACTGAGATTATAGGGTCTCTTATTGATAGTAAGGCCCTACTAAATTCATGGCCTTGAAAAACGTGTCACAGACTGTGAAATCTGTTACGCCCCTCTCCCACACCGTGAAATCAGGTCTTTTGTGTGCTTTTATCCTATACTATACCCATTTCACAGAGGAGACCAGCATTTCTCACATGGGGGCAGGTCATGACCCAAAAGGGAGTTGCAGGAGGACTGCAAGGTTATTGGAAGGGGAAAGGATGTCATGGTATTGCCACCTTTACTGCCTTCGGAGCTGGGCAGCCAGAGAATGGTAGCTGGTGACTGAGGGCCCAGCTCTGCAATCAGCAGTGCACAGTAAGTTTGGCAATACCTTCCCATCACATCCTTTTTTCTGCATTGCTGCTCTCGGTAGCACTGCCTTCTGAGCTGGGATCCCAGCTATCAGCTGCTACTCTCCAGGTGCCCAGCTCTGAAGGGCATTGTTGAAACCCGCATCAGCACAGAATTAAGGGTAGCAATACCACAACCCCCCCCCCTCCACACACACAATAACTGTCACCCTCCCACCCCCAAGAACTCCTTTTGCCATTTCAGATTTAAATAGCTGAAATCATGAACTATATTATTTTACGACTCCTGCGAGCATTAAATTGACCAAATTGGACTATGAATTACTCGCATTAATTGCAATCATTTGGGTAAATGTCCTTGTGTATTGACAAAAGAAGAAACTGCTATGATAGCAAACTCAAAATTAATAATGTAATGGGTATATTGCATCTTAAACTCTTTAACTGTGCTTTTCTTCTCTGTGTCTGTATATCCGCCACTTCCTAGCTTTAATATTCCCTAATGTACCTAGAAAGGATCAATTGACACCTCAAGTATTTTAGAAAACATGGCTGGTTTTCACTGTTGTCAGATACAGACTTTTGTCTTTTCTGTCTGTTAAAATTCCTTTCAGTATCCGCTGTCTTGGGATTCCTCACTATTAGGAAATAGCAATTTTTATTTGAAAGTTGTTTATATTTGGGTTCATACCCTGTCTTCACTCTCACAGCAGAGGGTGGAGTTGGAGTTTATGGAGCCAGTGTCTGTCAGAGGCTTGATCCCTGCAAGGATATAATCAGAGAACTGGAAGGCTATTGTGATTCTATCAGCAGTCTCCTCTGAGCAGGATAGTTTTATGGACTCAGACTTGGGCTCACTTCCTCCCTCTGCCACAGACTCCCTCTGGATCTTGGGCAAGTCACTTAAACTTCCTGGTCCTTGGTTTCCCATCTTTGTTTTTGTCTGTCTTGTCTATTTAGACTGGTAATTATTTGGGGCCAGAGCTGCCTTTTGGTGCATATTTGTAGAAAGACTAGCACCAGAGAGCCTGTAGGTGCTACTATCATGCAAATATTGATCTAATTCTTAATTATTTTTATATACTGCAACACATGGTGGGAAATTATCATTCTTAAATATTTGTAATCCATTAGCAAAGCAGCCGGAAATGCATCTCAATAGATAATCCAAGTGTCATCTGGATGCAAACAGATAACATTCAGGAAATTTAAAAAGGAACATGAAGAGAAGTACTTTGCCAAATCTGGATTTTTTTTTTTCTTGAAGGCAGATTTCTTTATTTTGATATTCTGGATACTTCACATTGCTCAGCATGGAATCATAATCCCAAAACACATCCAATCAACCATATCTGAGGGCTTGTCTCCACTATGGAGAGAATCGACAGAGCAGCAATTGATCCACTAGGGTTGATTTTAGTGGTCTAGTGAAGACCCCCTAAATCAACGTACTGATCAGTCTCTCCTGTGGACTCCAGCACTGCACCAGAATGATTTGAGTGAGGGGAGTCGACAGGAGAGTTTCTTCCATTGTCCCAGTTCAGTATGGTCCCTGTGGTAAGTAGATCTAAATGACTAATGAAACTCAAGTTGCATAGCTTATTGACCTGTTCCCATAGTGTACAGCTGCCTTGAGTGCTTAAGACAAAGAAAAATGATGTCTGTATCTTCACTCAGATTTGCTTCACATTTAAATTACCATCAAACATTAGCAATCTGACAGGGCAAGGACTGAATGCCCAGACAGACTGAACTACCCTCTTCCATAGCAGTCGTCTTTTTCAGGATACTGATGAGCCCCATGGATTGGATAGCATTCTTTACATTACAGTAGCCCCTAGCGACCCAATGGAATCAGGGCCCCATTGTACTAGGTGCTACAAATACAGCGAGAGACGGTTCCTACCCTGAAAAGCTTATATTCTACGCTGAAAAGACAAGCACACGAAGTGACAAAAAGTAATCTTCCATTTTACGGCACCATAGTCATTCACAGCCTTGGAAATCACTTCACTTTGCCGTGCCACACTGCAGCTGGAGGCGGCTTCCCATTCAGGTCGACAGCATTGGGGTAGCGGGGCTCAGGAGACGTTAATAGCAGCGTGGATGTCGTGGCTGGACAGCCTCAGCCAGCCCATCAGCTGCTCTCTGCTTGGCAGCCCAAGCTGCAACATGCACACTGCAGTTGTTAATGGGCTAGCTGAAACCCTGCTTGTGCAAGCGTCTCCCAGGGCTGGGAGGGTGGCCCCTGACTGCAGTGTAGACAGACCTTCAGTTTCCCCTATAGCATGGGGATAAGATGAGCTACCTATTTCACATGCAAGTTATGAGCTACCTATTTCACATGCAATTCAGTCTGGCCCTGGGGGGGGGGGAGGAGGGAGGGAGGGTCCAGAGGCCATGCAATGCTGCAGGGGTCCAGGGGCCATGTACAGAGATCTCACCCCAACCTCATCTGCAGCACCGGCTGGACACTTGCAGCTCCTTGTCCTCTACATAGGAGAGGAGGCACACGCATGTGAGGTAGCTGGAGGGGAAGCCATGCAGCATCAAACACCGGAACCCCTTCCCTGCACCAGGCAGCCAGATGTTAGTGTGGAAACAGGAGCTCCTTTCCCGCTTGAGTGCTTGCTGCCCTTTCTTGCGTCTGGAGGCCAGGTGGCAGCAGGGAAACAGCTGGAACCCCTTCCCAGCCTGGGGCAGCTACAGCAGAGAACCATGCCGGGCCGCCACTTCCTGCAGTGTCCAGTCCCAACCAGATGCTGCCAGCAACTCCTCCTCCTGCATATAAGGAGGCATGCTGGACTGGGAGGGAAGGGGGGAGCCACTTGCAAGAGGAGTAAGGAAGTGACACCCCAGAGCTCCTTCCCTGCATGGGGCACCCCGAAAAGGGAGGCTCAACAAGAAAAAGCAAACACAGCCAGCAAACTAAAATACTAAATTAAAAAGAACATCGCATCACACCAAGGGGCTTGGGGGGGGCGTGCAAATGTGTGCTTTTTTTTTTTGCTTCTCACTTGTGTGCCCCTAACTGATTTTTTTCTGTGGGTTAGTAGCTCTGGACACAAAAAAGGTTCCCCACCCCGATCTAATGTTTGCACTTGGGCTGTGCTGCATTAGTGAAGGAAACGGGAAATGACCTAATCTGTCACAGCTTTGTGATAGTTATGTTCTCCAACTGATGTAGAAAACCAGCCCCTGCCCCAGTGCAGTGTTGCCTTAGTAAGCATGATTCCCCCATTGCTGTTGCACAATTCAGGACTGCTGCTGTGACAGTTTAGAAAACAGCATTTCAAGCCCTGAAGAGTCCTGTGTACTGACCAGGAACTTGGTGTGTTGCATGCAGGCAACCCAGACAAAAGCCAGTTTCCAAAGTTGAGCTGCGTTAAGCCGCAGAGCACCGTTTTTCAGGGACTGTTGGACAGCCTGATCTTCTTGAAAAAGAAGTGCTTTGGATTTTCAGCAGAGATGCCATCTAAATACCGATACCAGTCAATGTGGTGGGGGAGAAAGTATGAGAAAAGGAAAATAATACAAAAGAAGCAAAACAGCACCTTAAAGCAGGGGTGGGCAAGATATGGCCTGTGTGCTGAATCTGGTCCAGGAAGCCACTAGATCCATGCTGTGGGCTGCTGATCTGGCCCACGGGCCACCCCACTGGGACTCTCAGCAAGCTGCTTCAGAGCAGCCCCACACTGCTTTAAGTGGCTGGCTGGCTGGCTGCCCAGATCTCGCACCCCATCCATATAAAAAGTGCGGCCCTTGAACAGTTATCAAAACTTTGGAGTGGTCCCTCCCACAAAAAAATTATTGCCCACCCCCGCTGTAAAGAATTCTGAGGGGGACGTGGCCTCCTTGTAACAGGCAAAACCATGTAACTTTGAACCAAAAGATCAGAACTGGATATTAGATAAGGTGGACCAAGCTTTGTGCAATTCTATCTTCTTGGAATCTTTGACTCAGCTAGTCCACCAGAATTTCATTCCTTCTCCGGCCTATTTGTGATATTTCATGCAGCAGCCAGGTCACTGCAGAGAGAGGAGCACTGTTGTTATGGATCAATACAGGGTACTGTGGGTTAACAAGGGAGGCCCAGAGAGCCTGAGCCTCAACAGACTATAAACAGGGAACGTCACTGTGGGCCAGCGTCTGACAATGTCAGATACCTCAGGTAAAACTCAAGTTGATTCCACTGCCTTCAACTGTTGATGTAAGGAATCAAAAGGTGGCTGTAAGTGATAACCTCCTGCATAATAATGTTGGCACCCATAAAAGAACAGCTCCCACTCATTCCCCATCCAACTGGTTTTCCATGCCCAGTGCCTCCTTTCCATTCCATTTGCCTGCTGTTCACCATGAGCAACTATTCAGTTATATTTGCTCCATATATTTCTTTTCATAAAAAAGGGATAGAGAATAAGACAGAGAATATCTTATTGCCTCTATATAAAACCATGGTACACCCACATCTTGAATACTGCATACAGTTGTGGTCACCTCATTTCAAAAAAGAGATGGGCAGTGGAAAAGATTCAGAAAAGGGCAACAAAAATGCTGAGGGGTTTGGACAGGGGCCCATATGAAGACAGATTAAAAAGACTTGGACTTCTCAGCTTAGAAAAGAGGAGACTAAGGGGGGATGTGATAGATGTCTATAAAATCATGACTGGTGCAGAAAAAGTGAATAAGGAAAAGTTAATTTACTTGTTCCCAAGACATAAGAACTAAAGGTCACCAAATGAAATTAATAGATAGAGGTTTAAAACAAACAAGAGGAAGTTTTTCTTCATGCAGCATACTGTCAACCTGTAGAACTCCTTGCCAGAGGATGTTGTGAAGATCAGGATTTTAACAGGGTTCAAAAAAGAGCCAGATAAATTCATGGAGGTTAGGTCCATCAATAGCTATTATCCAGGATGGGTAGGAATGGCCCTAGTCACTGTTTGTCAGAGGCTAGAGAGGGATCACTTGATGAGTCTCTGTTCTGTTTACTCCCTCTGGGTCATCTGACATTGGCCACTGTCAGAAAACAGGATACTGGGCTAGATGGACCTTTGGTCTGACCCAGTATGGACATTCTTATCTTCATGTTTGTCTTTCACTAGGAGCCCAGAGTGACTCCAGCTATGGAGACTTGTTCATATAAAGGGACAAGCTCTTCCCTCAGTTGTTTGCTCCTATGGTATAAGAAAAGCCAGTGTTTATCATTTGAAGTCTTTGGGGGTGGTGCACTTGTCACAAATAGCAGCAATTACGCCCAAGTTTCCAGCACTCTAAACTACTATGGATATGTCATAAAGTCCAGTAGGAGCAAGATACCACTGAAAGGGTATTTTAAAGTGATTATCTTTAATGGGGAAAGTACCGATTCTTCCCCCGGCCACCAAATCCATATTCAGCAGCCTATTCACTTTCCTCCTCAAAAGAGCACCTCAGACATTCAGTCCCTTCCAGGGGAAGAAAGGAACAAGTCTGTGTACTGTAGCCAAAGAAAAGGAGCAGACAATGCAAGATAATACAAACAAATTCAGCAAAAACTTTAATAACGCTATAACCAATAATTTCCCCACAAGGCAAATCAGAATGTCTGACACAGAAAGGCCCTTCTCTAATCTCTCATCAACAGCCTTCACTTCTTGGCAGTCCCCAGCTCAGCTCCTTCCTTTCAAGATTGGTCACCTCTGAGCTACGCACAATACAAGAAGCCTCTACCCACCCAGCCAGAAGCAGTTCCTGATCATGTTCACTCTGCACACTGCCTGCCCTGGAATATCCCATCAGCTGAGATGCTTGTTGCTTTCCTATGCTAGCCCAATCAAAACCATCATGAGTGATGTGAGGATTGGGCCCTCTAGGAAGTGTCCCACATTGGGGTCACTGTGGAGCCCAATCCCTTCTGGAGCTGTTGGGTGTGACATGGCAGAACCCACACAAATGCACCTTTGTCTCCGCTCTGCAGCCAGGCAGTTCCCTGGGCTGATGAAGACTGGGCCAAGGGCCACTTTCATAGATTTTAAGGCCAGAAAGGACCATTGTGATCCAATCTGACCAAAGCATCCCCTAAATTACTGCTTTGAGGCCAGTGGCAAAGAGTATATCTTTTAGGAAAACATCCCATTTTTATTTTTAGAATTCCAATTAATTCACCACAACCTTTGAAAAATTGCTTCCATGGTTAATTATCCCAACTGTTAAGAATGTGAAGTTTATTTCAAGCCTGAATTTCATTACAATCAATTTCTAGCGATTGGATCTTGTTATACCTGTGTCTGCTATAGTGAACAGCTCACCATGATCACATTTATTTGGGAGGAAAGGACCATTTTGTTTCAACATTCTTTGAATGGAAAGTTTTGTTTTTCAAGTTGAAGCAGTTTTGCTTAGACATTTTATTTTATACTAAAAAGCTTACACTATTAAAAGGTCAAAATTTAAAACCAAACTATTTTAGTTGACCCAATCTGATGTTTTTTTCAGATGATCAATTTCTGAAGATTTTTCAAAACTGACTTGGAGGAACTACAGGCCAAAGATACTAGACAGCCTTTTAATTCTCCATGTCAGGAACCCTCTTCAGGCCCCATTTCTATCCCTATTATTAATGCATCTTATCCACATTATTAATAGACAAAGATGTTCCAGCTCATCCCAGATGCAAATCTGTCTTGCCCTAGTAGTTCTTGCCAGCTCTCTTCTCTCATCTTCAGACATACGCTGTAAACAGGAGAGTGCACAAGGTTCAGTGCTGAGCTGCACATTCCAGAGTCTCTTCGGTGCCAGAATTGTGCATTCCCAGCTTTGCCAAAGCACGTGGAACCGCTCACATGAGTGAGAAGAAATCAGGCTACTAACTATCTATGTTCTTATCTGGACACCCATCACTGTGCTATCTTGTGTGCCTCCCAAAAAAAGAACTAATGCATCAAGCGTCCAAACAATGAAAAAAAAAATTCCTTCCTTCCCCTCCCATTAACGTTCGTGTGTGTTGTCTCAGAGAGATAATGTTCTTCCCTCTACCTTCCTTTTTTTTTTTTTTTTTTTTTTTGGTTGCAAAAATACTAAAGAAATTATGGCTCCTGATAAGGAACACTTTTCTCCACTTCTCACATTCAAAAATTTAACAAACTACAGAATTTCCTCCTGCTTTCATCTGAATTTTAAGTGTTTTGTCCTTTAACAAGAGAGCTTTTTTTGAGAGAGTTCATAATCCATTTCAATTCAGCCTGCAGCTTTATGGCCTGTTGACAACTTCAACATATCTTGGAAATGAAAAGAAATATTTTGCCAGGCAGCAGACACATTTTTCAAGCTGGAAAATGGCTGATTATGTTCTCTGTTAAGATTGTAAAATTAATTGCTTTATATTCTTAGTAAAATATTAGTATCCTAGTAAAAGAAAGTAACAATTACTTTTGACGGTACTTTGAAACTCTGGTATCCTGGGCATAGGAAGTGTCCCTGAAATATATTTATTCTTTTAATTCTTTACTTTTAAAAAAAAGTTTACAATAGGTAGAAAGTGACCTGCATAAATTCTGCAACTTCTGCTTAACACAATGATTTGATTATCACTTTCAAACTCTAGAGTTCATCCAGGAGAAAACAGGCAAAAGTAGAAATAATGTTGCCAGACAGTACTTATCAGGCCTTTTTACAGGTTGAAGGGAAGGTATCCAAAGAACAAACTTGAGTTTGTCTTTGGAAGTCTCCTCCACAGTTCATTTCTCCTGTTGTGCTGATTATTCTACAATTATGGAGCTCTCATTACTCTGCTGAAGGTTGTAATGCAAGTAAAAAATGGCCAAAGAGAGGGTCCATTCTTACCGTATTTATTGCAAGCACAGTCTAAAGCAGGGATGGGCAAGACAGCCTCCGTGGGCTGGATCCAGCCTGCCAAGTTCATTGATCTGGCCTGCAGCTGCCCTGCTGCTCCCCAACCCTTAGGCCAATCGAGACTTGGGCACAGGGGAGCAAGTGAAGTCTCCTCTCCCCCCTACTTCCGCTAGGGTTGCCAGGTGTCTGGTATTCACCCGGACAGTCCAGTATTTGCGTCCCCCACCCGATTAAAAAAAAAACAGAAAATACCGGACATGTAAAATATCTGGTATTTCCTGTTTCCCTTGGACAGAAGCCCGGTGGGGACAATTTTCCCCTGCCACATCTGGCAAGGGTGGGGAAGTGAGGAGCACGGAGCCATTTAAAGGTGCAGCGCCTTTTTTTTTTTGTGCGTAACAATTTTGGTCTCCCCCCCTTTTTTTTTCCTCAACAGAATTTTTTCCCCAGTGTTTTTTTTTGGGGGGGGGGCGAGGGGGTTGTTCAGTATTTTTGGTTAAACCATCTGGCAATCCTACCATCTGCCCAAGGCCTCACCCCTTTGAGGACAGCCCGGGGCCAAAACAGCTGGCGGTACCCTCTAGGCACTGCATATGCCTGTCAGGACAGGGGCAGGGGGCAAGAGACTTCACACCTTCCCAAGTCTCCAGGCCCCAGAGAGCATGCGAAGTTTCCTCCCATTGCCAGGGGCGCACGGCACTTAGAGTGAACTGCCAGCTGTTTAAAACAGTTCTCTCTAGGTGCCAGCAGGAGGGCAGAGACTTCACATGCGTGGGCGGGGAAGCACAAGAGGTAGCCTGCCCCCACCCCTTCCACCCAACGGCCCACCCCTTCCAGGGCAGCCCGGGTTCTGAAGTGGCCCCGCTTCAAATATTATTGCCCACTCTGATCTAGAGCCTGGCTATTCAACACCACATAAGTTGCTAGGACCTGTTCCTAGGGCAAGTGTTTTGTAATGTAGCCCACATTTTAATACAAAGATTATCTTGTACATCTCTTCTTCCCCTTCACATTTGTGGAACCTCCCTCCCTTTATATTCACAACAGAATGTCACTGCAACAACAGTGACTATTCTGGCCTGTTGGTTAATGCGTTAGTGTCTTGGTCCTATAATAATGTACTAAAGTAAAACTCATTGAAGTCTACATGACATACCCAGATAGACCGTATCTTCCCCTGAAAAAAATTACTCTTTTACAGTGAACAGTGAATGATATAATGATGGTAAACTGCAAATGTGGCTGTATGTTTTACTGTCTAACTCATACTGACTCTCAGGAGATTGAAATACGGATTTTCCATCAGACTGCCTAATTACTGTTGTGGAGCTATAGAATATGCACAGTTGTGACATTTGGATTTGTGCACGTCTGTAATGCAACCGTGGCTCACCCTGAGTACCATCCCAATCAATGCTTTTGATTAAGAAAGATCCCAGAGAACTTTGTGAACTCGTTTACATTGTATGTATTGGAATCACTTCATCTAATACAGAAGACGAATCTGACCATCAGGATGGCCACAACTTGATATCCTTAACATTGCGAGCTTTCTTAACTTTTGTTAGAGGAGGTATCAGATTTTCGGTGTTTCACATACGTTTGAAAGGCCTGGTTTACTAATCTGATTTGTTCACTGGTCAGTATTTTTGCTGCCTGATCATTCCTATTTGTACCCATGCTTAACGTCAATGACCTGCCAAGAAGGTGTCTGTGGACAGCTACTTGAAAAACAATCTACTGGAATTGCATACATTAAAAAGTATTTGATACATTTTTAACTGCTTCGACTATGAAGTATCACATGGTGACAAGGAGGAGAAATATTAATCTGTGACTAGCCAGTTGTCCATAGAGCACTACCAAGTGGCCCACAAATCACCTGTCCTAGGTAACATTAAACCAGGGCTGGGTAAAATATGGCCCAGGGGTCAGATCTGGCCTGCCAAACCACTGGATCTGGACCACGGACTGCCCTGCCAGGACCCTCAGGCACACAGCTGCCCTGGTTTAAAGCACAGTCTGTGGGAGGCTGTGTGTGATCTCCCCACCCCCAGCCCAATTCTCAGCTCCTATTGGCTGGAGCTGAGAGATTGGCCTGGAGAAAGGGGTAGAGGGGGAGGGGGGGCAGTGCAAGCCTCTTCCCCCTCCCAGAGCTGAGAGCCACATGAAAGGAGCAGCAGGCAGTTTTAAGCAGTCTGGGGCTGCAACAGGCAGGGAGTCCACCTGCCCTGGGGGTGTTGCAGGGCTGTTGGCAAGTGCCTCCCAGATAGAGCCTGCCTCTGACACCCTTCCCCAGGTCACCATCCAAGCCCTCTGCACCCCCCCACCCTAGGTCACCACTCCCTCCCAGACCCTGTATCCCCTCCTACACACCCCCAGGCCAGAATCCTCTCCTCCACCCAAACACCCTCCCTTACCCTGACCCCCATTCCCCTGACCCAAAACCCCTCCTTCTCCCAAACTCCCTCTCAGACCCCACACCCTCTCCTGCACCCTAGTCCCCATCTCAAGTTCCCTTCTGCACCCAGCCTCCATTCTAGACCCTGCATCTCCTCCACAGAAAAGTGCAGCCCTTGACCATATTCCAAAATCTTAGAGTGGCCCCCCCACCAAAAATTATTGCTCACCCCTGGTGTAGGGGATAAGGTAAAGCAAAAGTTGAGTTCTTCAAAACATCTAATTAAATCCTTGAATAAGCTCTTGACCTTCCTTCTCACATATCTATTCAAAACAGACAGAAAGAGGGAACATTTTAGAGAACTTTTGTTTAAGGAAAATGGCAATAAATATTCTTCCTTCACTTCAGAAATGCTGAGATTAGTTTTAGGTTTGTCCCGGGAAAAGCCTTATGGGCAGGAGGTCCCCCTCAGCATTTACTTGTAATGTCCAGCGGTACAGAGGAATACAAGTAATTGCTTCTATTCAATCAATGAATCCTACTCATGTTTCTGCGGCCTGCGTTATGTGGTATTTGCTATAGTACATAGTACAGCTATAAAAAGAGATGTTCAACTCCAGATACATAATTTGAAGGCAGCTTTATGTTGTAAACTTTAATCACTATGTGGCCGATAATTAAAGAAGAGTATTGCATCAAGCTGGATACAGTTAGGATTATTCACTCTTACGAATGCGTTAAGTATGACATTGTGTCAGGGATATTAGGTTTGTATAGAATTTCCTATGTTACAAATGTGGTGAAACAGCACATCGCACATGCTACATCAAAGCAAGTAGACAGATAAAAGTAAAAGTAGAAGGGGGCTGGAAATAAGGATGATTCACGTACAGAAGTGCTGTTGATTGACATTCTGATTACACAATCTGGGGCAAATGAAGAATCCAACTGTGCCTTAAGGAAACTTGTAGTTTTCAGTTTGCCAAAGGGTTGTCAAAAGTGATCCATTCTACAATCAGCTCATAGGAGACAAGTATGTGGGCTCCCTATTTAGAATCAGAAGTATTTTAAGTGTCATAGTAACACCCTTTTGGGTTTCCTTCCCGTCAGAGAACAGAAGCAGCTACCAAGCACTCCAGTCGCACACTGACTGACTTCAGATGCTCTATTCCACTTCCAGATGCTGTTTTCCCTGCAGGAATGTGTGTCGATCGCTAGCAATCAGTGGAAAACTGGTAGAACTCCCTCAGCCCAGCCCCATTACTCCCTTCCCGCAGGCAGAGGCCAAGCGTGCACAAATCTGGCAAGAAAAGCGGAGGTTTCCGCAAGCTGGAGAGAGCAGAGGCGCTGGAGGTTGTTTTGAACCATAGTTGCTGACCACGACTGGAGGGGCAGGGTGAGGAGGGAAGCGCTCCGTCCACTGCGAGCCCTTGGATGGGGCCTGGCCCCTGCGCTGCCCAGCTGACTGGGCAGCTCCTCTGGCCCCTCTGCCTCCAGCCCGGCTCTCCCCTCAGGCAGCGCCGCGCACACCGAGGACGGACCCTGGACTCCTGACACCCTCATAGGCCTGCCTGACCTGTCAGTCAGGCTGCCCTGGAGCGTTGGCCCCTCCCATTGGCCCCGGGGACTGTCAGTCTCAGGTCCTGGTTTCCCATTGGCCCTGCCCCGTTCCTCAAGCCCTGGACAAGGGCCAAGCAGACTCATCCTGGCCCCAGGTGTCAGTGTGGGCCCAGCACCCCTCACATAGTGGGAAATGGCGCCGAGGGCTGCCCTGGGTCCCTGCCTGATACAAAGGAAACCGTGTTTAAAGTCACGGTACCTAGCTCAGAGCTACCGAGCTGAAACAACCCCTCTTCTGCAGCTCATCCCGAGGCCCTCTCAGCCAAGCCGCCCTGGGCAGATCCCACTGAGAACTGGGCTGGCCCTCAGCCAGTGTTCCCATCCCTGAGTGTTCAAAAAAGAGGACACTCCTGAGAGGGTGTGCCTCTGTGTCGGCCTCTCCCAGCTCGCGTGCTATTCATGCAGTAAGCCACACACTCAGACCTGAGTCGGGAGATACTGACACAGATACACTCCCTCTCAGGAGTGTCCTTTTTGAATGTTCAAAGATGGCAATCCTACTGCTCAGCAGGGTTCCCTCTATGCTGGGAGGCAGCACAGGCAGGGGCGCAGGACTGGCGCACTGAGCTGCCTGGCTGGGGGAAGGGCCCTGCTCTCTCAGTGACCGCAGCAGCTCCCCCCCTCCGCCCGGCTGGGAGAGACTCACTGCTCTGTCTTCAGCAGGGAGCTGCTGCTGCCGCTGACGGAGCAGTGTCCCTCCCACAGCCAAGGCAGCTCCATGTGCCAGTCCTGAGCCCCTGCCTGGGCCGGGCTCCTTGAGCAGCTGCGGGGCTGTGCTGTCCCCAGCACAGTGGGAACCCTGACCCAGGGAGCAACTTTGTGGGTGTCTGGAAAACTAGTGTCAACTGCTTGCCTCACAGCAGGCGAACCCTTGGCTATCTACAGACCCGAGGACCTGGCCCCTAAATTTTATGTCTGTAAAACCAAAGGCGTTATTTAAACACTTCCTTGCAATGTACAGAGCCTGACGCAGCTGCACTCCGCCCTGTACATGCTTTGGTGAAATTACATTTATACCTCCTGGAAATCTCCTTCACACTGACGTGTGGGGGGGCCTGACTACATGAGGATCAGGCATATTGTACTTTTGAATTGTAAAGGTAAATGTCAACTCTATAGAAATCAGTTTGAGAGAAATGTCTAGAACAAATTCTGAAGGATGGTGTTGCTTTTCTCACAGGTTACCTTTCTGGGCTCTCAACAGTGCGTAACCCTCTACCCATGGGTGCTGTCTCCCTCTCATCTGCTTGCAGGTTCCACTTTATAACAAGGGAGCTACAGCACTAAGAGAGGTATCACCATAACTTGCTTGTGCCAGGCTCCTTTAGTGCACGCAAAGAGTTGGAAATAACCTGATCACTTTCAAAAGAGAGGTCATCCCATCCCACGGATTTCCATAAAGCCACATCATAAAGAAACCTTACTGAGAAAATGGAGAGGCTTATACCAATACAGCAAAAAAGTTATGAGAAAGATAAATATATCATACCAAATCTAGACAGGACATATGTGAACACAGTAACACTGCATCTGACCTTGGTCCATTCTTCTCTGAATCACAACATTTTAGAGCTCAGCACACACAGAAGATCAGTGAAGTGTCAGAATTGCAAAGCTGTGCAACAAAAACACCAATCCCACCAACAACTGATCCTTTGGCATTTAAGCACTAGGAATAATGTAGCCTACACTGGAAAGACACATTTCTGGAGGAATATGGTGGAAAAAAAAATCAAAGTACATGTGAGTATTCAAGAAGAAGTATCTACCCTGAGCTAAAGTAGACTGAACATTATATCTTACAAAAAAAAAAAAAAAATCACAAAACCTTGCCATGAAGAGGCTCCTGTCTTTCCAAGTATGTTGTAGGACACACTCAATCTCTACAAACTACAGAAACCAAACAAATATTCCTACCAGGAACCTCTGTTGACAACAGTAGATTACGGATACCAAGGATGGCAGGTTAGTCCAAGCCCTTATATTTCCTGTCTGTAAGCAGAAGCTGCTCAACAGTATGATTCTCATTTGCACAAAGGCCCCTTCACATTGCCTTAATGTGAGCACAATGTAAACGTAGCCTTTGTGTACATATGGACAGGGCCTTCTCTCTACAAAGCATTTCACCTGATTCTGCGCAGTGAGTCCAATGGGGGAACAGCAGAGCTGGAGAGAAACTCCCCAAGATCTACCAGTAAAAAAGCAAACCCTTTCCTGAGATCTTTAGGCTGGATGCTGGACACTCCGGCCATCAGGCCACAGGGCCCAGCATCTGCGTCATAGTTCGCATCTCTGCACATTAGGATAACCTCACCCCATAGCAAGATCCAGCTAGGAGATGAATTCAGTTCAAACTTTCCTTCCTTCCTGGGAGCATTACCTGGATTTCTGGGAAGCACCTACTCATTTCTGTCTGGCCTGAACTTTCCTACGGTGTTGGGGTTTCTATTATGAAGTAAGTGGGGCTGGGAATTTGTGGCTTGATTAGGTTCCCTGTCAGGTTCTTATTACATCCCCAGGGGTCCAGGAATCTTTTCGAATGAAGTTATTTCACTGTGAAGATGAAGAGACATTTAATGACTGTGGGTTTTTGCCAACGGAGAACAAGTGAGTCCCTCCAGTAAAGAACTTACAGAACAGGGCAGTGCAGGATCGGAGGAGATCGGTCGGCAGAACAGGAACTCTTCACAGAAGAGAGGGGTTTCAGTGTGTGACAGGAGGGAGCTTGGCCAGTATTATAGGAGTGGCTTGCCCAATAGTAGGGGGGAGGCACGTGGAGGAAAGCACAAAGGCTGGAGAGGGTGAAGGAGATGAAGGGAGTGTGTCAGGGAAGATGCTTCGACAGAGAACAAGAAGCTTGAATGCCGTCCAAGAGAAAGGGGCATAGTCAGGGGAGGAGCAGGGTGGTATAGGTGGGCCAGGGCCTTTTAAGATCTGGAAGATTATTTTAAATATCCCTAGTGGTACATTTCACATTGGCGAGTAACTGTCATGCCAGATTACTGGGGTACGTCTACACTGTGGTGCTATTTCGAGATACTTCCAGTACCCTGAAATAACTATTCCGTCTTGTGACAGCATGCCCATTATTCAGAAATATCTTTCGAAATAACGGGTGTGCTATTCTGATATCCCTGTAAACCTCATTCCACGAGGATTAAGGAATGTTTTGGAATAGCAGTTTATTTTGAAATGTGGTGCTGTATAGACAGTACCAAATTATGAAACAAGCTATTTTGAAATACACTCAAAATAAGCTACGCAATTTGCATAGTGCAAATTGAGTCGCTTATTTTGAGGTAAGGATGCTCTCTAGGTGCAGTCCTCATAGCTGGACAGTCCTCATAACTATGTGGACCTGAGTGTAAGGACTAGCCTGCCATTTAAAGCAGCTCTGTACCACCCCAGGAGGAGTACTGGGATACCCAGTGTCTCCCAGAGTTCCCTGGTATGGAGCTCTGTGTTTGCACTGCTACATCCCTTGGGGCCATGCATCCTTCTTCCCTCTGCTGGCTGGTGCTGGAGGGATGTGGAGTAATATCCCTGCCAGACACCTCCTATCAAAGAAGAAAGAGCACTCCTGAGAGTAGGGTGACCAGGTAGCATGCAAAAAATCAGAATGGGGGTGGGAATAATAGGTGCCTGTACAAGACAATGCTCAGAGTATCAGGGCTGTTCCCATAAAACCAGGACATTGAGTCACTAAGGCCCAGGCACTGCCATCTGGCTTGGCCCACCAATGGCTGATGCAGATTGGGGAGAGAATTACCATTCCTTACCCGCACATCTAACACCAGAATAAGGGCCATATAGAACCATTTGTTTTCCTACCACTTGAGGGCAATGTGGAAAAAATGCAAGAACAGTAAATACAGGAGTGCCAAGTAACAGCATCAGCTGCACAAACATCCTGCTGATTGGCACACACAAGAATGACAGTGGAATACTCTGCTGATAATGAATGAAAGACAAAGAAACAACCTAAACAGTCCAGGGTAGAATATGGATAGAAAAAATGAGGTGCGGGACTTTTACAAAGATTTACAAAACAGCTTCAGATTGATGCAATCCTGCATCTTCACAGTAGCTAAAACATACAAACTACAAAGTCACATAAGCATTAATTCTGGGAACACCAGAGGGTGTCTGAAGTGCCTGGAAAACACTTTGGGTGCTTTGCTTATGCACTGCAAGCAGAGAGCTCAACGCTGGAGGTTTTTTTGGCTGTTTTCTTTTTCTGATGATGTCCAGAAGATCCAAAATATCAGTACAAATAGCTTCAAAACCGTAGTGATAATAAAAGCAATCTGATGTTTTTCTTGGCAAACTACCCGAGATGACAGAAGAGGCTCATTCTCATGACGAACTGCTTGTGGCTCCAGAGAATGTTACAGTTGTAACACAGATTATGTTGCTTTCTGGTTGCATTTCCAAAGTCATTGTTTCTTTGTGGGTAATTTATGTACAACCCCTGTTCTTAGAAGTTCACAACCTGTCATTTCAAAATTGCATCAGATTTAAATGGGGCTTGTTTGTGCAGCGATAGGGAGCATCTGACTTTCATCTATTTGGAAGTCACCAAACCCAACACAAATTACTAAAAATTATAATTTTTCCTGGATTAAACTGAAGCAATAATATCTTAATTTTTCAAAAGAAAATGTTATAACAGTTACCAGATGGAATAGCTGCTTTGAATATTCTGCTGAATGGTTGCTCTGAAATTATTGGGATATTTATTTTTAAAGTAACAAGAAAAAAAATGTTATTTGGTCTCAATATTCCTGTAACATCTCTAGAATGGGCTTAAACTTCATATCAAGAATATGCACAAACATGGATGTTATATCCTTATATGTCACCAGTGTGCTTTTTATACTCACTATTGCTTATGGAGGGTTCATCATTTGGAACGAATGCGCTTGCATAGGATTTCCTGCATGTAGAATATTAGGGTTGGAAAAGACCTAAGAGGTCATCTAGTCCAACCCCCTGCTCAAAGCAAGACCACAACTAAATCAAGCACACAGAATTCAACCCACTAGTTATGGGGGCAAGTTATTTAGGATTTGTTATACTATGAGTTAAATGGGTTTGTTTGGTTTTTATTTGCTTTTTCAGTCTTCTACTAAAAAAATAAATTTTACCACCCTAATTAAAGCAATATTTAAGAACAATGTTCCAGGTTCAATTTGTTTAAGTCATTACACCCAGTGGCGCCTGGTCATCTACAGAACTGATGCTCCAACATGTATTGGAACGTTTTTCACATTAATAGAGCATTTTGCAGGAGGCTTAAAGCGCTTTAAAAGATTAACTGAGGCTTTGTTGATTTAAATTAGATGAAGAACATTTAAATTTCACATTAAAACAACCTCACACCTAAGTGCACATGGATTCGTAATAAAATTAGTCACACAAAACTATATAAAGAAATTGAATAAAAAGCATACCATCCAAAGAGCAAGCATTGTTACAGTGAGATGTTGTTGGCTTTTCATACATCAAGTGCACTGGAAGGTGCAATAGTAAGTCGGAAGCATTCATTAGTATTTTCATTACCTTTTTCAAATTGGCAGGTTATTTTTCAGGGCTGTAACACGAGTGAACAAAGCAGGAATTCATTTTCTAAGAACAAGAAGCCCCCAATGTCTCATGTGGGTAAAAGCCCCCTCATTGAGAAATAGGAAAGAATCTCCTTGACGTGAAGAAAAGCAAGGGAGAATATCTAGTAGCTAGAAAAGCAAACTGCTGCACAGGATTCCTAAATTATATTCCTGATTCTACCATTGACTGCCTTTTATTGAAATTTCTGTAATTGCAACTAATAATGTATTTAATGATTAGCAGTGTTTTTCTAGGTTTTGTAAAGCCTTGTATGAGCAAACCCGCATTTTCCTTTCATAAGGGTACAGGCTATTTTGGGGTCTCCAAGTTTTTAATCCCTTTTCATGAAATAATCTGTTTTGTCTTTGAAAACAGCTCTAGTTTTGCATAACTTTGCACCATTTCCAATACAATTTAATTGTCTCTGTTGTCATAATTTTTATGACCTTCATCTAGCTTCTGATTTTGAGGGGCTTACAATGCAAACTCTGATCCATGTTTCACTAGTGATCTATTTTTCTCCTTTAAGTTGCCAAATACAAACAAGTGTGATTGTAACTCAAAACTGGGTGACTGGGCAACAAAATGGCAGATAAGCTTTAATGTTGATAAATGAAAAGTAATGCACAATGCAAAACATAATCCCAACTATACATATAAAATGATGGGGTTTAAATTAGCTGTTACTACCAAAGAAAGATATACTGGCATTAGAAAAGGTTCAGAGAAGGGCAACTAAAATGATTAGGGGTTTGGAATGGGTACCATATGAGGAGAAATTAAAGCGACTAGGACTTTTCAGCTTGGAAAAGAGGAGACTAAGGGGAGATATGATAGAGGTCTATGAAATCATGAGTGGTGTGGAGAAAGTGAATAAGGAAAAGTTATTTACTTGTTCCCATAATATAAGAACTAGGGGCCACCAAATGAAACTAGTGGGCAGCAGGTTTACAACAAATAAAAGGAAGTTCTTCTTCACACAGCGCATAGTCAATCAGTGGAACTCCTTGCCTGAGGAGGTTGTGAAGGCTGGGACTATAACAGGGTTTAAAAGAGAACTAGATAAATTCATGGAGATTAAGTCCATTAATAGCTATTAGCCAGGATGGGTAAGGAATGGTGTCCCCAGCCTCTGTTTGTCACAGGGTGGAGATGGATGGCAGGAGAGAGATGGCTTGATCATTACCCGTTCGATTCACTCCCTCTGGGACACCTGGCATTGGCCACTGTCGGCAGACAGGGTACTGGGCTGGATGGACCTTTGGTCTGACCCAACATGGCCATTCTTATGTTCTTAAGAAATATCTTGGCGTCACTGTGACTAGCTCTCTGAACATACCCACTGAATGTGCAGCGGCAGTCATAAAAGCAAACAGAATGTTGGCAATGAGTAAGAAAGGGATAGATAAAAAGACAGAAAATATCTTATTGCCTCAATATAAAACCATGGTATGCCCACATTTTGAACACTGTGTGCAGATGTGGTTGCCCCATCTCAAACAAATATGTTAGCATTAGGGATGTGATAGTGTAAACCAGGGGTGGGGAACCTTTTTTGGGTCACGGGCCACTGACCCACATCAAAATCAGTCAGGGGGCTGCACACAAGTGAGAAGCAAAAAACCCCCCAAACAACAACAAAACCCTCTCTGGCCCCCCACTAAGAAGGAGAAAGATACTCGCCACATTCCCCTCGTATGCAGAGCCTTGTGGGGCCCAGGCTAGTTGATTTTGTGTGCTCCAGCCCCATGGGGAGGGAGGAGCTGTGAGCTCCAGAGATTGGATCCAGGCAAGCTGTGTAAACAGTTAACCAGTGAGCTTGGGCTTATCGGTTAAGATTCATGGTTACACACAGTTCCCTCCTCCCCCTACTGCTGCCTCTTTTATGCCAGCTCCCTGTGAGCACCAGCTCTTGAGGAGCTGCCTGGCCCCCTGCACTGCTGCCTCTGATATAGGGGGCAGATGGGAGCTGGTACGCATGGGGGGGCAGGGAAGACCTGGCTCCCTGTGAGCACAAGCTCTTAGAGCCGCCTACCCCAGGCCCGACCTTTGCACAAGGCGAGCGAGGTGGTTGTCTTGGGTGCCACGCATTCAGGGCCCTGCAGCCTCATGCATTCAGGGCTCTGTGCTGCCTAGCTCCCAGCCCCACCCACCCAGCCACTCACTCTCAGCTCTGACTGGGAGCTACGCGGCCGTGCAGCTCAGCCAACCACAGCACGCTGCCTTGGGCCCCGCTAACTCTTTGGCCGGGCCTGCTTTCCCCCACACACATGCTGCTGCAACATGGGAGGGAGAGGCAACCACCAGTTTCCTGTGTACACTAGGGATGTTAAAGACTAGTCGACAGTCTTTTGACTAGTCGATTTCCCCCCACCTTGCTGCCTCTATGAGATAGAGGCAGCAAAGGGGGAAGGGGTACTTCAAAGTGGCAGCGCTGCACAGCTGTGTGGCACTGCTGCTTTGAAACCCCAAGGCGGCATTTCAGATCAGCTGTGCGGCAGCTGCCCCTTTAAAATGCTGCCTCCGCGCATTTCAAAGGGGCAGAAGTAGAGCCCAGGAGCAGCTGGGGACTTGCGCAGCATTTCCCCGGAACCTGGGGTCAGTTGGGGTGTCCCCCGCTGACCCCGGACTCCACGGCAGCTGCCCCTTTGAAACACCACAGGCGGTGTTTTAAAGGGGCAGTGGAGCCCAGGGTCAGCTGGGGAGTCCTCAGCTCATCCCGGGCTCCTAGCTTTGAAGTCTCCTGCTGACCCCAGGCTCCCGCTGGGGACTCTTGTGCATTTCAAAGCATGCACCTGCATGCAGCCCGGAGTCAGCGGGATTTCCTGCTGGCCCGGGCTGCACGCGGAGTTCCAGCGGGGCTCTTGTACATTTCAAAGGAGGAATGCGTAAGTGCCTATCGACTAGTTAATTAACCGCATTTTAACATCCTTAGTGTACACCGGCTCCCGCACAACCGCTCCCCCCCCTCCATGTGTAAACACGTAACCACTGAAATGTTAGTAGTTACACGTTTACCTGAATGCACACATTTTAACATCCCTAGTTGATATTGGAAAAGGTTCAGAAAAGGGCAACAAATATGACTGGGGTGTGAAACAGCTTCAGTATGAGGAGAGGTTAATAAGACTGGGACTGTTCAGCTTGGAGAAGAGATGACTAAGGGAGGATATGATAGAGATCTATAAAATCTTGACTACTGTGAAGAAAGTAAATAAGGAAGTGTTATTTACTCCTCATAATGCAAGAACTAGGGGTCACCAAATGAAATGAAGAGGCAGCAGGTTTAAAACAAACAAAAGGAAGTACTTCTTCATACACAACACAGTGTCAACCTATAAACTCCTTGCCAGAGGATGTTGTGAAGACCAAGATTATAGCAGGGTTTTAGAAAAAAAAGAACTAGGTAAGTTCATAGAGGCTAGGTCCATCACTGGCTGTTAGCCAGGATGGGCAGGGATGGTGTCCCTAATCTCTGTTTGTCAGAAGGTGGGAATGGGCACCAGAGGATGGATCACTTGATGGTTCCCTGTTCCGTTCATTCCCTCTGGGGCACCTGGTGCTAGCCACTGTCGGCAGACAGGATGATGAACGAGATGGGCCTTAGGTCTGACCCAGTATGGCTGTTCTTATGTGATAATGTTAACATGGAATAGAATTCCCAACCTGTTGAAAAACCTCTGTGCTTTGTACAAAATGTAAAAGCAGTTAAAATTCCTTGTTTGGACAGTGAATGGAGAATGAAGAATTGAAACAAAAAAATAATGAAATACCATGAGGATTATGTCAGCATTTCCTGGAAGCTGTGTGTGGTTGAAGAATGTTTGAAATCAAGTTTTCGAGAAATCTTCCAACGATGGAATCTGCTTGCCCCAGAGATTCTGATCATGACTTATTTGTAGAGCTGTGCAAAATCTTTCAGACAAATAACTTATTTGCCAAAAATGCATTTTGGTCAACGTGAAACTATTCACACGTTTGGCAAACATTCACTGGATGGTGTCGCACAAAAGCAATTTTCAATCTCAGTTCACCAGAAGACGTAACAGGAGGAGTTGAAGATTGTGCTTCTCTTTCTCCCCTCCCCCTGTCTCACATAACCTCAAATATTCATTGAGTCAAAGAGACAACTGTTCCAGGGCCTGATGGCTAGAGCACTCCCTGGGCCAGCGGGCTTGAGGGAAGAAAATCAGGTTCTGAATCCCCCTGCTCCAACTAATATTATTTATACAAGTTTGAACAGCTTCAGCTGGAGAGATTGAGAGACCTCTGCCCCAGAATACCCACTAGCCTGGGGGTTGGAGCATTAACCTCAGACCAGGGAGACCTGGTTCTACACTGTTATTGCAGAACAGAGGTTTCAGCCAGAGGCAACCAGTCACAGAAGACTCGGCGGGGGAAGAGGGGAGGGAACAACCATGTGACCCCCTTCTGGCTGCGGTAACCCCCCTATGTGCCAGGCTCCACCTTGCCCCATCCCTTACGGCAGAAACGGATCTAGGGGTTATAGTGGACCACAAGCTAAATTAGAGTCAACAGTGCGGTGCTGTTGCAAAAAAAGCAAACATGATTCTGGGATGCATTAACAGGTGTGTTGTAAGCAAGACACGAGAAGTCATTCTTCCGCTCTACTCTGCGCTGGTTAAGCCTCAATTGGAGTATTGTGTCCAGTTCTGGGTACCACATTTCAAGAAAGATGTGGAAAAATTGGAGGGTCCAGAGAAGAGCAACAAGAATGATTAAAGGTCTAGAGAACATGACCTATGAAGGACGACACAGAACTGGGCTTGTTTAGTTTGGAAAAGAGAAGATTGAGAGGGGACATGATAACAGTTTTCAGGTATCTAAAAGGGTGTCACAAGGAGGAGGGAGAAAAATTGTTCTTCCTGGCCTCTGGGGATAGAACAAGAAGCAATGGGCTTAAACTGCAGCAAGGGAGGTTTAGGTCGGACATTAGGAAAAAGTTCCTAACTGTCAGGGTGGTCAAACACTGGAATAAATTGCCTAGGGAGGTTGTGGAATCTCCATCTCTGGAGATATTTAAGAGTAGGTTAGATAAATGTCTATCAGGGATGGTCTAGTGCTGGGTCCTGCCGTGAGGGCAGGGGACTGGACTCGATGACCTCTCGAGGTCCCTTCCAGTCCTAGTGTTCTATGATTCTATCCCTGCTCCATCTTGCCCTTGTCCCCCTCTCTCCCCACCTCTTCCCCCAACCAAGGGAGCCCTGGGGAGCAGCATGGGCAGGAGAGCAAAGCAGCTGAGGGCCACCTTGCTCTGCTTACTCCACTACTGTCAGTGAGTTCAGGGGGCTGGAGCCGTTCCCCACTGGTCCCCTATGGGCATTCTGATGCTATTCCTGTGCCTAGAGTGGTAGCTGCATGGCAGCCCTGCCCCTTGCCCCTTGGGGGGGGGCGTTAGTTTCACTTGCCATCCACCCCAAACAGGAAAGCCTCACATTCATGGAGTGAATCTCACCCCCGAGTCCTCAGCTGTGGTTTTTCCCGTCAGTCAGGGCCTGAGGCCTCTGTGGAAGGATTTAGCCTCTTTCTGTCAGTGCCAACTGCCAGGGAGTTAAGGTTTATGAAACACAGAAGTCCAATAAAGCACTTCTACACTGACTGAAGTCTGCAGTGAGATTCCTGGCTAATCACCATGTGTCAATCATTAGCTTTGGGTCTGAGTTGTGGCTAGTATATTATAATCCACATTATACAACTACATGCTCAACTAATGTTTACAGCCAGAATTTTGGGTACCTTTGGCTACTCCATCCTACCAGCTTTCTACCCTTGGGCTATGTCTACATGGCTCCCTTTTGTGCAAAAAAAATCCCTCTTGTGCAAGAGCTGTTCTTCCGCATTTTTTTCCGGAAGACCGGCTCTTGTGCAAAAAGCAGCCACTCATTAATTATGCAAATGAGGTGCGGTGATATTCCATGCTTCGCCTCGTTTGCATATTTTTTGCACAAAACGGGGCAGTGTAGACATAGCCAGTGGAGTCCATTGGCTTACTGGGAATTATGGTCCTCCTGTCTAAAGCCTACACACAATCACTCTGATCTTCTGTCCAATAATTTATTTCCAGAGAAATTTCCCACCAGTCCCATGACCATCACCATGTTTAAAGACACCTTGTCATGGTTAGCCTGACATGGCTAATTTTAGTAACATTTGTTCTGTGTGAGCCATTTTGTCTTAGTTACCTACATGACATAATTTTATCTCTTCTGTCAGGGCAACTTTTTGTGCTTTTATCACCCTAACACCACTTAGGTTTGTCAGAGTGACAGCTCTCCCGTTAGCAACCCTTAACTGGGGCAGCATTCTGAAGGTCATGTGGTGTTACTAAAAGGAAATCACAGTTCGCTAGACAGCTTTTGGTGATTAGAAACCCTCATGAACATATGTTCTAGAGTGGGAGAAACCATAGACACCAGTCCCCAAATCACCCATAAATATTTTGGGAGCAGAGTCTGCTTCTGTTTGTCTCTCTCACAGTTTAGTGGTTTCAGGGGTGAATAACTTTTAAAATTTCCACAATCAACATTTCTCATTTTGCTGTTCATTTTCTGAGAGGTGCCAGCTTTGGTCAAGTCTTCTCCTGGGCAGGGTACTGTCACATCTGTACACTCTCCCACTAGAATTCCTCAGCCACCGTTTGTGCAAGCCACCATTAGCACTGAGTACAATGAGATTTCCAGCATGGTCTTTCCTGTGAACCAGACAGGGACTCGCCTCACTGCTCATCTGGCTACTAGTGGGTAATGTCTGTTTGATCATCACTCTTTGGGCTCGATTTGAACCTAACGCAGATCGACTGCCCACCTCCCTACTGCTATGCAGGATGATCTTGCAGTGCAGCAGGGGGGCCTCGCAGTGTATTATTCCCAAAGGCATCACCTTCCCGCGGAAGCACTTCGTGGAGCATCACAGGACTGGAGGCACACGGGTAAGAAGAGCTGCATATGCACAGCTGGGCAGTAGTACTATCCAGCAGGCACTGTAATACTTGCACTAGAGCGGGGGGTAGCCAAATGGCAGCTGGTGAGTTGCATGCGGCTCCTTTGCAGTTAAGTCATAGCTCTCAGAGCCTTCCCCTCCCCTGCCAGGCTAGGCGGAGGGGAACTTGGGGATTGTGCTCTGGAGAGAGGCGGTGGGATCGGGGCCGCAGCAGGCACCATTTCACAGGGCAGGTGGTGCATGTCTTGCAGCTCTCCAACTTCTGAAGGCCACTGTATGTGGCCTGGCAGGTCGGTAACTTTGGCCACCCCATACTAAACATAACTGTCTAAGAAATAAACAAAGTGTAGATCCAGTCACTACGCAGCCCTCCTTAGCATGGTCCCAAGCCTCCCCAAACCTTCCAGCTTGTCACTGGTTGCAGTCACATTGTATCACTGTCACTTACTCCCATTGTTACAATCATTGCCTTGGGGATGAGCATGGTTGTGGCCGTCCTCCCATCACTGACGGAGACAGAGCCACCAGGGAGAGAAGAATATCTGAGATGCACATTTCAAAGCGGTTTTAATTGGTGTTGGTCATAATAAGCAAAACATGGGTGGACTGGGGAATGTAATAAGTTGGTTTTATGGCTGGAGGAGGCCAAACTACCCCGTCTGAGAAAAAGGTGAGAATTTTCCTTTTTCTTACAAGAGAAATAGCATTAGGCTATGTCTACATTATAGCCTCTTGCACAAAAACATATGCAAATGAGGTGAAGCATGGAATATCACTGCCTCATTTGCATAATTAATGAGGCTCCGTTTTTGCGCAAGAGGCTTTTGCACAAAAAGGAGCCTTCTACATGACTCCTTTTTGCGCAAAAACCCCCTCTTGCGCAAGAGCCATTCTTCCACATTTTTTCAGGAGCCTCTTGAGCAAAAACGGAGCCTCAATAATTATGCAAATGAGGCACTGTGATATTCCACGCCTCACCTCATTTGCATATGTTTTTGTACAAGAGGCTATAGTGTAGACATAGCTTTAGTGTAACTCAGGAGTCGGTGGATATTAAATGATACAAGAGCTGGATCAAGCCCAAAACGTTTCTTGAACATTTTAAGTTGCCATGATACAAGTTTGTTATCCTCCACTCTGGTTGCCTCCTGGCTCTACCACTATGGAGCCCACTGCCAGAATTACTAGCAACAATCTGATACATGTTGTTGGGTGCTGGGTGAGTGGGTAGTTGGCACCAGGATGGGTCATTAATCCAGCTCCTTTCTTCCCTTTACATCCAAATTCAGGCAACAGCTCATTTACAAACTTTGCTTAAACCACTTGTGTTTTTAATTAGAAATTTATTTGGTTCTGCCCAGCCCAAAAATCTGGTATCCTCCTTAAAGTATTGTTTCAGAAATGGCAAAGCCAAGCATTCCAACTGGTGCCATGCACAGGACTGGAACGTAACCATGTGGATAGGTGTATTAGTCTGTGGAATGGAATTGCACTGTTACCTGTGATTGTGAGGCTAGTTATATTTCCCCTTGCAATGCAGAAGATCTGGCTTTACTGCATGGCTGTGACAACGTGCATGCTTCATTCTGGTTTCTTTACCAACACATCTGCACCAGAAAAGAGCCCAAGATAAAAACGTTCCTTGTTCCTGGTGTTGTGCTCACATTAGTCGTCCCAATGGACTTTAATGATGTTTCTCAGCACGTATCAAGGTTAGATACTGTATGGTGATACGTGTAAGAGGGCCTAAGTGGTCTCCTATGACCGGAGAGAATTCTTTCCCGGACACACACAGAGCTGCAAGTCAGTTCCATTTCAATGCCATGCCACAGTACTTGGAAAATACTGCAGTACTAAGAAGCCGCAAACATGCCTTGGACGCTTCTTTTTTTTTTTTTGCGGGGGGGGGGGAGGGGGCTGAGATTGAAGGACTTCAGCAAACAAAGCAGGTTCTTATTCTGGAGTCTTATTTTCCCCATAATATGATTAATGTTATGTAAATTTTCCTCTCATCCAGTACAATTATTACATGTGTGACTGGACTGTGTTAGTGTTCAGAGAACCACAATATGCAGTTAAGAATTGGGCAGATAACAGAGCATACATATGGTATATTGGCTTTGTCATTACTAATCTGTCAGCCAGTTTCCCCTCAATGGGTCAAAAATAGGATTTAGCGTCAAAAGGTCCTGGCAACCCTAACCATGGCACCACTAAAGCTGGTACAATTGGAGCTGAAAAACTTTTTTCCTCTTTATTTACCCCTCCAGTTTCTCCCAGATGCACCTCTGGAAGGTTCTAGAGAATTTATTATTATGACCTCATAAAAATGTGGCTTTTGGCTGGTTTCACCAGCAGAATTTTTTTTCACAATAGTAGACCACACAACACGAGGCACCAATTCTACAGTTAATGTGATGGAAATGCATATAGAAGAAGTTTGTAGGTGGAAAAACTGAGTAGTTTAGATGTTTCAGAACTCTAGTAGTCCTAAAACAGTTCTGTTCAGAGCGCTGTGCCTGGAGGTGTGAACAGTCTTAAAATAACATGGGTGAAGAAAATGATCAGATATTGCTACATAAAAGAAAGAAAGTCTCTTCCAACTGAGGAAAAAAAAGTGTGTAATTTCCATTCACAAAATTGTGCAACAAGAACTGAAGACTCAGGGTGGAAACTGAAGTCTAATTAGAAGCAGAAGAAACTCACTTGGGCATTTATGGACAGCAAGTCAGAAGGTTCTGCAGAAGCATTTAGGAGATTCTCCTCCTTCAGTTCCAACATCAACCGCCTTTTCTGCACAGGTGTGACTCCCACCAGTTTAGTAGCATGCCACCAAATATGTGAGCGTTTCACAGTTGACCTTGTATAAACTCATAATGGTTTTCAGTTCACACTAAAGAAAATGTAACATAGGAGTGTGGCTTTAATTATCGATGACACAACCAGATTTTTATATAGTTTTCTGATCTTTCGTGTCTTGTATTATGGGCTATGACAATGCAATGAAATCATCTTCTTTATAGAGCTGCATAACATAAGGGGTGAAACCTCAAAGGAAAAATGGAATATGGCAGTCCTCAAGGAAAATCCATGTAAAAGAATACATTCCAACCAGGCATGATGGGAATTATGAGCTGTTAATATTTACAGCACATTTTAGTGGCTATGTCTGAGGCTATGTCTACACAGCAGTGTTATGTTATGATAGCATAGCGAGTACGCTTCTTAAGTTTGCAGATGACACCAAGCTGGGAGGGATTCCAAGTGCTTTGAAGGATAGGGTCACAATTCAAAAATGATCTGGATATACTGGAGAAACAGTTTGAGGTAAACAAGATGAAGTTTAATAAGGACAAATGCAAAGTGCTCCACTTAGGAAGGAACACGCCGTTTCACACATACAGAATGGGAAGCGACTATCTAGGAAGGAATCCTGCAGGAACAGATCTAGGGGTCATAGCGGACCACAAGCTAACTATGAGTCAGCAGTCTGACACTGTTGCAAAAAAAGCAAACATGACTCTGGGATGCATTAACAGGAGGACTGTGAGCAAGACTGCTCTACTCTGCACTGATCAGGCCTCAATTGGAGTATTGTGTCCAGTTCTGGGCACCACATTTCAAGAAAGATTTGGAGAAGGTCAAAAGAAGAGCAACAAAAAATGATTTAAGGTCTAGAGAACATGAGTTCTGAGGGAAGGCTGAAGGAATTGGACTTGTTTAGTCTGAAAAAGAGAAGACTAAGAGGGGACATGATAGCAATTTTCAGGTATTTAAAAGGGTGTCTCAGGGAAGAGGGGGTAAAATTGTTCTCCTTGGCCTCTAAGGATAGGACAAGAAGCAATGGGCTTAAACTTCAGCAAGGGAGGTTGAGGTTGGACATGAGGAAAAACTTCCAACTGTCAGGGTGATTAAACACTGGAATAAATTGCCTAGGGAGGTTGTGGAATCTCCATCTCTGGAGATATTTAAGAGCAGGTTAGACAGACACCTGTCAGGGAAGATATAGACCGTGCTTGGTCCCACCATGAGGGCAGGGGACTGGACTTAATGATCTCTCAAGGTCCCTTCCAGTTCTAGTATTCTTTGATTCTATTTTAAAATAACCGATGTTATTCTGAAATAACAAAGTCCTCATCTACACTACAAGCAGTTATTTTAACATAATGTTGAAATAATGTTGAGCTGGAGAACTTCTTACTCCGACTCCTTTAACCCTCATTCTACAAGGAGTAAGGGAAGTCAGAGGAAGAGTGCTCTTTCTTGGACTTCCTGTGTCGACAGCACCAAAAGCCAAAATAAGCTATTTTGACTTAAGCTACGCAATTGACATAGCTCAAGTTGCGTAGCTTATCTCAGGTTTAGCCCTGCTGTGTAGATGCACCCTCACAGTCTAACAGAAAAGATATTTTTCTCAAAATTCATGCTTTAGCAAGAATTAGTAGTTATCAATAGGAAAATCATATAGACAGTTCTACAAAACCTAACTGGACAGTGATTTGTGCTTGTACGTGTTTGGATCCGAAGGCACATCTCCTGCTCCTGTAGCTTCTTGCTCATGACTGGAGAGGCTTCTTTATAGACATTACCAATGACTTTCATTTGCCTGAAAAGTTGGGGGCCTGATTCAGATCTCCTTACACCAAAGTAATTCAGGAGTAACTTCAAACAAGTGAAAAAAGTTACATTTTTTAAAGAAGCTGTGAATAAAGAGGCTCGTTTTCCAGCTACCATGTAATAAATGGGGAAGGCTATCAGAATCCTCCTTTTGCATACTCAGGGTTAAATCATTAATAGACTTCTAATATTTTTCAAGCATGCGGCTCAACATTATTTAACCGATACATGTGATTGATCAATGAATAAATTGGATTTGGAAAATTGGGAGAGCAGCTGAGAAAGTGGGGCACATTAAGGCAATAAGAGGGACTGGACTGTAACATTTATAATCTAATTAACAGACCCTGATTACTTAACTTCTGAGTAACAGTGGATTAATCCAGAAGGGAATTGTATTGTACATAGTAACAGCCTAAACTTCGAACAGTCCTTGTCCTGAGATCAAATCATTACCCTGGCCTCCCAATATGGCTTGTTTTGGGGTGGTATGATATTTTAAAGGACAGGAAGACACTCTTGCTTTCAAAAATGGGTGACCGAGCGCTGAGCACCAGCTATAATTGAAACAAGGCAGTCTGTAGAGAGAGACCGCAATTTCTGTTGGGAACTGAATTGCTGGAATTCACGTCCCTTTGAGTCTAACATATCTAAGTTGCACTAGGTTAGTGGTAAAGGAGAAAGCAGTTGGTTTCCTTCATTCTATAGATGTGGGAAAAAAGAACCTGCTCTTAATTTCAGGGATTCTCTTACTCAAAATGATCCAAGTCCCTTGAGAGAGGGGAGTACTGTGGGGCTCTTGTTAGCCCCAGAGTGAATTTCCCTGCTGGGAAGCTGTCCTTTGTTCATGATGTCATGGTCAAATGGAACCAGAAATAAGAAACACTAGAAGACTGTGAACTTTCTGCAACATAATTATATGTGTATTTAGGATACCAGGTTTTCATCTCCCCTGACCTTTGCTACTGAGTTAATGAAAGAGCTAGGTGAATCCACTTTAAGCATAAGTTTAAAACTACCCATGAAATCCAGTCTTCATTATATCCAACCGCTTGGTTGGTTTGGCAGTTCCCACCAAGTATATAGAATATAATTTTGTGATAAAAACTGAGTTCATAATGCCTGTCACTTACAATTATACAGAAAAATATTATGAAATGCAGTACTAGTACTGATGAACATAAAAAAGGAAATTCTCTGGGAAGAGGAATTCTGATTTGAAGCTGACAAAACTCCTCTCGTTCCCAGCATAGCCACAACAGGCACTAGTATGTGGTGCCCTGAGTCAAGTTTTTATATTTGTGAAATTGTGCTGGATGCCAGCAAACACTGACTCTAAAGAGCTGAGGTTGTAACAAATAAAATTCCAAATTTTCTCTTTGAGAGGGTTTAAATCAAACAATATTAGTGGAGTGTTGGTGCACTCCAGTTTCCTAGGCAGAAGAGGTAGAGAATATCAAACTTGCAGTGCTGTATTTTGTCTTAGCAGAGCAATGGGTTTCTATAACCACGAAGCAGAATTCGTTTGACATTGCCTGAGTATCCACTGTTTCCCCTTTGGTAGGGCTTTGCAATTTTCAGAAAGGGTTTGACTTACTAGAAATCAAACAAAAAATGAATTTCCTTTTTATGTACTTCATTTCTCATATTTCTAGCAAAAAGCAGAGCTGACAATATTTAGTTGTCATTTGAACAGATATTACTGTTAATTCCATAAATTCCTGCAAAAACGTCAATCCCTTTGTGTATGTGCTTAAAGGCTACCTACTGATTCTTCAGATGGTATAGAATAATCCTACTCAACAATTTCCTAGATGTGTATTTAAATCAATGGATACAGGATCTTTGCATTTTTAGCATAACAAAGAAAAGAAAAGGTTTTGGTGATATGTTAACCACTGGTATTCATCTTGGAGAAGACACAAGGCCATTCATTTCATAGATTTAAAGTATTGAAAAACCACCATCCGGTCAGTGTATCCTTTTGTTCTTTTTTATTTTCGTAAGCAGATCCTAGAGCACAAAAGATTAGATGTCTATCAGTAGAAGAAAAACAGAGCTGAGTTGCTTTGTTGTATGTATTGCAGGTTAGGGTTTGCTTTGCCCGCATTCATTGCTTAGGGTCTCTCAGGTGACATTAGAGTCTCCTTCTGCGTTGTTTAATGTAGATCATAATTTCTAGAATATTTAGATCCTTGTTAGGAAACTGCTCATTTCATGTTCTCCCTCCTCCCCACTAGTTTGCCTTTATTGTAGGATGGGCAGTCAGGAATTAACACGTGACACAATATCAGAAAAAGTTACTTAAGACTAGGTTGGTGCCTTTTCCAGCAAACATTTGTCTGAAGTTTTTTGTTTTGCTTTTTAAGTAGTAAAGTGTTCTGTTTCTCTATAGATTACCATGGGAAACTAGATTTATAATGTACTACTTTCTTTAACTAGTGCACAAGTAAAGACAGGATCCCGAAAGAAGGGAAATGTGTATTTTGTGATTCCATCTAAAATGTTTGTTTGAAGGGGCTTAAACTAGCTTTAAAGTTAGAAAAAAAATCTAAACTGACAAATACTGAAGAAAGCTTAGCTTCTGTTCATCTCTAGGGCTACCTCTAGACTACAAGCCTCTTTCGAAAGAGAGCGTCTAGACTGCAACCACTTTTCGAAAAAGCGAGCCACTTTTTCAAAAGAGAACACCCAGGCAGTCTGGATGCTCTCTTTCGAAAAAGTTCTGCTTGCATTCAAGAACGACTTTTTTCAAAAGAGCACTTTCGAAAAAAGGTGTTCTTCCTCGTAAAATGAGGTTTACCGCGGTCAAAAAAACCGCCGTGTTCTTTCGATTTAATTCTGAAAGAACTCAGCGGCAGTCTAGATGCAGGGGAAGTTTTTTCGAAAAAAGGCCACTTTTTTCTGTAGCCTAGACACGCCCTGGGTATACAATGAAAAAGTGGCTAAGAGCTGTCTTCGGTGAATGACACTGCATCATTTACTGGATTCAGCCATAATGGTGAATCCGGGAAGTATGGAGTAAAAGAACTTTGGAAAAAAAATTGCTGAGATGAAACTTTTTCTTGTGGTTAAATAAGCAGCCAGTTGGAATGGAGACGGTGTTTTCTTAGCGTGGCAGAACAGTTGGAAAAATTGTTGGATTATTTTTGGCAGTAGCATGTATATTATAACTATCATTAGTGTTGCTAAACTGACAGGCTACACTGAAAGGGTTTCTATTTTACTAATACAGTCTTACCAAAATATAGTGCGCTCAGTTCTACGGCATGAAGAGTTTGTTTTCAGGGTTTGATGTAACTGGACATATTCATGTAATTGTAATTTGACTTATTCTGAAATGTTCTCTGTAACAAACTCCATACTATAGACTATGGATCATCATCTACAGACAATAATGAATTTGGACAGAGCCCCTAACATCCTATCCAAGTGATGCAAGGTCTGTGCTATGTCAAATCAAAAAGCTCCAGCAGACCATGATGCTGTCCTAGCTGCTCCCAAGTTTAGTTAGTGCAGGCCCCTGTTAAAATGCTTTGGGAAATTTCAGTTAAACTTTTAAAAGTAGTAAGTTTGCCTTTACTATCACCCAAATTCCACAGCTTCGCTTCCTGATGTGTAGTTCCGGTGAATGAAAATTGGGGATTCTGCAGGTGCAGCCAAAAGCAGTTTGAGCCTAGGAATTTGGCTTATGAAATTTCAGTTTCAAAATAATCTCATTAAAAAAATTCTAACGCTCCTTTTGTGCCTTGGTGCCAGGCAAATAATCCTCCCACGGGGTAGGCTCACACTGGTCGGGCTCCATTCTGCCACCTTTACTCATCACACTGACACTGAATGGACAGCTTGCAAAGCAAGGGCCTACTCAGTCTGAGGAAGGTTGGCACAATTAGCCACCTAAAATGTTAAACAGGCCAAAATTTACTTTCCATTGGCTTCAGTTGCATTCATGTGCTTAAAGTGGGGATGTGAAAACTTCTAAAAAACAGTAATCGTGTAACCAATTAAAATTAAATGGATTACATGGTTAAACAAGACCAGTGGGCTGCCGGCCTCACAGGCTGCCTGCAAGGGTGCCATTTTGGGAGAGCAGGGAGGCAGCAGCCGTGGGGACTGGAACATGGCTTGCTGTCCTTCCTGCTGCCCTCTCAGGGAGCGAGGGGAAAGTAGGTGGAATCCGTGATTTACTCCTCTGCCTCCTCCCGTCACCAGCCAGGAGTGAGAGGCAGGCACGGAATCCAGGTGCTTTCCCCTTGCCTCCTGATAGCCCGGGCAACGGGAAGAACAGCAAGCCACATCCTGGTATGCATGGCTGCTGCCTTCCCTGCTCTCCTGAAACAGCGCCCTCGGCTGCCTGGCACTGCCACCCTCACTGGCTCCGCAGGCTCCTGGCATCATCGCTTTGTGGGCAGCCAGCTGCGCATGAGTTTGACCGTTAAGCAGAACCAATAAGCATCAGTATATCGGTTAACCAGTTAAACTTTTACATCCCTTGCTTAAAGTTAAGCGCGTGCTTTCATGCTTTGCTGTTCTTCAAGGCCAGTACCCAGAGCGTCAGAGACTGCTGTACTGTAGAGAGCTCCTATACTGTGAAACCAGTTAAAAAAAAAAAAAAGGCATCGTTCAAAGAGCCATGTAAGTGAGCTTCCACCTGGATGCTTGCCAGGCCTGTCCCCTGCCCCTTCTAACAACAAGGAAAACTTATTTGAAAGCTTATTTTCTGAATTATTATTGAAACGGATACTTTTCTTCTCTAGCAGAACCCAGAGTAGGCTGCACCGAGACTCTTAGCTGTGCAGTCACACTGGCCTGCCTGATGGCATGCTGCATCCAATTTCAGCTCAGCGTCTGGAGGCAATAGAGACCTTGCCTGGGAGCAGCTTTCCGTTCAGTACACCCAGAGGTAAGCACAGTAGGAACCTGACCGCATCTATGTACACCAGCCTATGTACCAGCTGCACCAGAGGAGAAGTAACAAAATAAATAAGTAATGCACTTGGCCAGCTGCACCGCAAGGTGTGGAAATAGCAGATTTTTTCTTAGCCCAAAGAGTGATCAGTTTATATTCTGAAGTTGGAAGACCAACAGACTGTATCATTTTACTTTTGCCTGTTTACTTACACTTAGTATTCTTATTTGATAAGCACCAAATTTGTTACGGCTGTAAGTGATTTCCCCCAATAATATCCTGTAGCAGTGAACTCCCAGGTTAACTCAACAGATCATTACACATTTTGATTAGCTGTCTTTCAATTTCATTGAGCCCTCCCCCTCCTTCTTCTAGCAGCTTACATCATTTATGAGAAATGTTTACTGATTACTGTATTCTAATGGTGGTTCAGCCTTTCTGAAGTCACATCTGTTTGTGAGGACCCACATGGCTACATATGCAAAGAAATGTCCCTGAATTTCATGCCTACAAGAGGCAACTCCTCACCTCTCTGAAGTTCAGATACACTGTAAACATTTTCAAAGAGCAGCACCTATGCATCAAGTAAGTACTAAGCATGTGAATGGAAGAACAGAGGCAGACTTTGTGGAACGGCCATTTCTGTAAGCAAATCCATTTTCCACACAATTCAAGCCCTGCCTGGGCTTTAAATTTATTTTGCACATTCAAGAAATTGTGAGTGAGGTACACATTGCTTTCATCCTTCAGCTTCCATGTCCCATAAGCAGATGGAAAATACCCAGTTTTGAAAATGCTTTCTCAAGGTTAAAATATAACTACTAAAACCGCCCAAACAAACAGCTGTGTTCTGGTGACTCCTACCTCACACCGTGCTGCCTGCCGGTGAAGAGAGTTATGGAGCAGTTGTAAAGCTGGGAGGGAGAGGGCTGAGGAGATGGTTTCAATTTAGTGGTCGTAGGTTTAAAGCACACACTACAATGATGTTAGTAACTGTGTAATAAAAGGAAAAGGGCTTGAGGAAGAGAGATAAATCAGTTTTTAAATGTTGCTGCATTTTAGACTAGTGAATTCTGCATCACGCAAAAGCAGAAACCAGCCTTTTATTGGCCTCACTAAGCTCTCTTTCCTATAGAAGGAAAGTATAAACAAAGGGTCTATATGTAAATACATTTGGTTGAGGCTGCTGAGGGGGTGTTTAAACTATGTCTGGATTTCGTTCTGCAGACCTTTTTCAATAACAACTCTATTGAAAAAAGAAAATTCGTTAGCGATGTTGTGAGCCATCTGATTTTAATTTTGAGTTGGAGAACTGGAGGTTACTCGTAGACTCACATGGCTACAGTGCTACTCCCACCTCCAGATTCCGTTTCCTTGCTCGGACGATGCCTGTGTCTCACAAATGGAATGTAGGAAGAAGGCAGCCTCAATCCTGCTCGGAGTCTAAATGAGGGCAGTTTTCATCGCAGCAAGACCTGCCTCTCTCCAACATTCAATCGCCACTTAATCCAGTTTGCTCACTGCACTGAGAAATGCTAAAGTAGCTTTTGGTCTATCTCCTCTTATTGCAGGGACTTTAGCATCATTACTGCTTCAGTAACTCCTTCCATTTGGCATCTTTGGCTCACTTCTTACATCCCTCAGATCACCCAGGCCTACAGAAGCCCAGCTGGTCAGGTCTCACGAGCTCTTACTTCAGACACCAGTTTTCTTATAGACTCTTGAGTTCTCCATGAGAACTAGCAGCATGAAACATTAACTAGTATTCTAGTAATCCTCCCCATTTTTGACTAGTGAAGGCTGAGAAGAAAGAGAGGGGGAAGCTTTAGTAACAAGTGACCCATGCCCAAAAAATATTAAAACAGTATGGGAAATCAGAGCTCAATTGCAGAGTTTGAATTTTCCCCTGTGAAATTGTCTGTCCAGTCAGTGCGTGCCTGCCAGCCATGCAGAGAAATCCAGGGCCAGCTGAAACACGTCAGGCCAAAGAAGCCACTGAGGGGAGTAGTCTGGCTTGACAGTTTTTTTCTGTTTATACCCAGTCTGTACTTACTAATGCTTCACAAGGGAAACTGAATGTCTGCCCTTAAGTACATTTTCAGCTTACATTTGGACTGTCTCTCTTATTCATAGGATGCCTAGTACTGATTCATTACCTAACACTTGTCTGGGTTCCCTAATGCAGCTTTCACTGTCACCGAACTTGTGGCATAATGTTATTCTTGGAGAATCTTTAGAAACTGATTTTATATTTTTCAACACCCAAGCGGATGTACAAATTCTCTAGGGACGTAATAGTGGAGTCAATTAACCGACAAGCAAAAGCTTATAGGTTAATGCTATAGATTATGTGCATTTCCCCTCCACCCTTTGCCAGTAAATTTTTTAGCAGGCTAGCCAGCAACCCAGCTCAGTCTCGGTTCGCACTGGGTCCTGGACTTACCCCCGCTGCGGCTCTGCATTTAACGTGTATTAGGAGCCGGGCAGGCAGGCAGCCCAGCTCAGTTCCAACTCGCGCCGGGTCTGGGAGCTCAGACCCCTTCCCCCCAGACAGGGGCTGCCCAGGGACTATAGATTAGTCAAGTAACCGATAAGAATTCATGAGGTTAATCGACTATTCAATTAACCAATATTTAACATCCCTAGTATTCTCCAGGTTGCAGAGCAACAAACTTGTTTCTCTAGGTGTTATCTGTGGAACCTGCACTTGCTCCTGACTTTCAGAACAAAGGAGGGCATTTCTCTACCCATAAGTCCCAGGTCTGTGGCCACAGTGGCTCCCAAGCAGCAGTAGCTATTGTCAAGGAGCCTGAGAAAAATATCAAAGGAGATTTCTACTCCAGAGAACACCCTCTTAGTCTCCACCTTAATAACCCCAAACAGGTGCTTCATATACAATGTTCTGATAACAAATATGAAAGGAATTCATTATAATCCAGCCATTATTTCCTTGTATTCCTACTTTATTAAGCACATTAATGCTGTTTGAAAGAGTTTTTCTAGAAGAACATCTGGGACCCACATGAATACCTGATGAGAGCTGTATGATCTGCATTACAGTGCTGAATAGCCAGCAAATTCACCATCATTAGCAGCATTAGAGCAGTAAATACCCGTCCAGGTCTGAGTGGGCATTTCTCAAGTAGCACAAGTGCTTTCAGGTCCATGTCACTTGTAGTAACCCTCAGTTTCTGTTTCATTCTAGGTGCATAGCGTAATGTCCATGCTGTACTACACTCTGATTGTAGCTTTTTTGCTCGGCATACAGGCAGCGCCAAAGTCAGAGAATAATGCTCCAGGGGGGTTTCCTGCAGGACCCACCATTCCAAATATCCACCGGACTAAAGCCAATCACATTCCCAAGGCAGCTCCACACACAGACAACCACAGCCTCGTTGGGAAGGCGGACGACAGAGACGCAGGCCAAGCGGCCAACATCACTGTGGATCCAAAGCTTTTCAGGAAGAGACGATTCCGGTCCCCTCGGGTTCTGTTCAGCACACAGCCCCCGCCAGTGGTAGGGGACAGCCAGGACATGGAGTATCTGGGAAGTGGAGATTCTCTTAACAGGACTATCCGAACCAAGCGGACTGCTCATCCTGTGCTGCATCGTGGAGAATTCTCAGTCTGTGACAGTGTCAGCAAGTGGGTTGGGGACAAAACCACAGCAACAGACATCAAAGGCAAAGAGGTGACCGTGCTGGGAGAGGTGAACATTAACAACAACGTCTTCAAGCAGTACTTCTTTGAAACCATGTGCAGGGAACCTAAGCCAGTTTCCAGTGGGTGCCGGGGAATTGATGCTAAGCACTGGAATTCCTACTGCACCACCACGCACACCTTTGTCAAAGCACTGACAATGGAAGGCAAGCAAGCAGCCTGGAGATTTATCCGAATTAATACTGCCTGCGTGTGCGTGCTCAGCCGGAAAACAGTGAGACCCTGAGATGGAACAAACCATCGCACCCACATGCTCCCGTCCCCCCTACCTCAGCCTGTAAATTATTTTAAGTTATAAGGACTGCGTGGTATATTTATAGTTTATACAGTAAAGAAAGAACCTCGCTATTTATTAAATTCTTTTGAAACTCGTTTTGTGTGATGCATTTAATTTAACGATGTAACACTCCTTTGGGGAGATACTCATCTCAGCCTTGTTAGCCACAGAGCGTGGCCATTGAGAGCACTGTTCTGTGAAAAAAACATTTTGCACTTTCCTTCCACCCTCCCTCCCCCAAGCCAATTTTCACAGGCAAACCTGCCCTTTTGGTGTGAAAATCTATGGCTTGTTCCAGAATGTTATGTTCTTCTCCAACTCATGAAAGCATGAAAAAAAACCCACTAGAAAAATATAGCTGGGTTTACTCCCATTCTACTAGTCTCCGAGGGGTAAGCTGTGTTAGTCTGTAACTTAAAACGTTTTTAAGAAACCAAAACAATCAGTGGTACTCTATATTTTTGTTAGGCTCTAAGGTGCTACAGGACCACTTGTTTTTTTCCAGTTTTGTCCCCATTCTACTAGTCTGTCATTAGGATTCTGAGAACTGTTGGTGCAACATACAATGATTTTTATACCACTCTGGGCATTATGAAGTAAAACGCTCAGTGTGTCTGAGAAAATTGCCAAACATTTTGATTATGAAAATAGCCAGCTCTAAGTCATGTTAGAGAAAAGAAGACTATGACTTGGACCAAGATGAAGATTTTCGTTTGAGAACAGTATCATTTACGAGTTGTACTAGAGTGATGGCACTAATGATGTTTTACATCAGAAATCTCTATTTCTAGGGTTGTGTAACTTAACTATAGACGGTGGCTTGAAGCTGGATCTTGGTGACAGTGCCTTAATGTGGGAGCAAATGTTTTAAAGCAGTGAGAGCAAGATCTTTTGGCCATATTTCACTAAGAACGGTCCAAAAATAACCCTCCTGTTTATGGTTTCTGTGCTCCCAGTCCCTTGAGAGCGCTATGGTTTATAGACCTGGTGTAGCTGCCAGCCTGAAGCCTGTAATGTGTGTCCCAGCCATTGCGTACTGAACAAAACCATCAAAACTTCCCATTGTTTCCTTTGGAAAAGCAGCAGCTATCCCCCCCAGCACACTGTTTCAAAACAAGCATCCCAAAGGGTTGTAGTTTGGTGTCTCCCAAACCCTAAACCAGGGCTACTCCACATGCGGCCTGCAGCCTGTTTGTTTGTGGCCTGTGGTGCAGTTTGAGTTTACGTGGAGTTTAATACACAGCGCATGGGTGGGAGCCAAAACAAAAAAGTAATCAATGTAATGGTCTTCTGTTGCTATGCGGTTTAGTAGTTAAATTCCTGGACTGTCATTGCTCATTAAAAGTGCTGTCGTATGGGTGGAAATCGGGTAACTATTGCATTGTATTAGTATCAGCAGAACTGACTTACATGGGGCCTGTGTGTTGTGTAGTTTTGCCTTAATCTTTGTATTCAAGCTCATCAGTGTGAAAGAAACTATTTGCATATATATTTGCATGTGTATGCAACCACGCTTAAGTTGCGGCCCTCAGCATGTGCTGTGAGTATCACTGTGGCCCCCGGGGCTTCCAAAGTTGAGTAGCCCTGATCTAAACCCTAGGGAGACAAACCCTAAAGATCCTATCTCCCAATTTTCACCTCCTCCTCTCAAATACTATTATTTTCTCTAAAAAATATCCATCATCTTTACTTGGCCTAAACAAAGAGCAAAGCAGGGCCACAGCGTGTCATTTCTTGGACTAATGCTTGCCTTTAACTCTTTTTTTTTTAAACAATTCTTCACTTCCAGAGACATTGGTCTTTGCATAGACGGCTGTACAACGTCTGAAACCAGCCCCAAACCCATCCTGTTTCATTTTCTTTTCACTAAGCAAGAATCAACTTAAACTAGGCAAAATATTCTTTGTATTAAAATAATGCCAGTTGGGCTGGCATCAGGAGGCAAGTACCACACATTTTGACAGCCAAGCATCCTGTCCTATCAGTCTGAGCCTCCGCTGGGCTAATTTAATCACACTCAAGCAGAAGCAGGGGTGAGAGTAACTTACGTGTTTCACAGGTACTGTCCTATCCCACACATCTCCATTGTGGAGCCAGGACAGGGAGTGGGGTTGCGATAGGACAGAGCCTGTACGAAATTCCAGCATGGGCTGGAGTGTGAGGGCTCAGGGCATGGGGTTGGAGTGTGGGGGAGCTCAGCGCAGGGGCTTTGGAGGGTGCAGGAATCACAGTAAGGGTGGGGTGATCAGGGCAGGAGTGTGGAGGGTGTGGAGGTGCCAGGCTCAGGGCAGGAATTGGGGGATGACGAGCTCGAGGCTCAGAGTGTGGCCACTGTGCCATCCAGCCAAGGCATCGGTGACTGTGCTATCCAAATGCCTGAGCACCAGGGCTAACTGGAATGGTGAGGATGCGCTGCCCAGCCACTGCATCCCCAGAGCATTGGGGACCGCGCTGCCCAGCCACCAAATCCCAGGGGTGGCCAGAGTTGTGGGGACTGCGGCGCTGCCAGGCCCCCAGATCCCAGAGGTAGCCAGAGCATCGGGGACCATGCTGCCAGGACACCAGGTCTCTAGGGCTGGCCGAGGTGGTGGGGACCATGCTGCCCAGCCACCCAAGTACCGGGGCTGGAGTCCGTGTGCCCTGTGGCCATGCAGCATTCAGGTGGCCAGTCTCTTACTGGTTGTGCTGCACCGGAGCACACCAGCTTACTTTCACCTTTGAGCAGGCTTGAGAAGAGCAGCCACATGCTGCTCACCAGTTCCCTTTGCAGAGGCTGGTCGGAGTGCAGAAGAGGCGCACCGGAATAACATTTGCCCTTTCAACAGCAAAGTGGATGCAGAGTTTGCATGTACATCCACTAAGTGGAAGGCTGGTGGAGGGTAGAGTCACATGGTTCTCACTCAAACCCATCCAAAACCTCCAAAATCATCAATTCTTGCCCATGGGGGATGAATGTGCATTCCTGGTGTAATGGAAAATGATGCAGCCCCTGGCTAGGCTATTAACAGTGGCAGCCTCCCACAGATCAGCTTGGGAATCATGGTATCAGATTCCACCTGCAGATCAGTGAAGCAAAGAAATAGCTGAAGTAGGAGCTAAATCCTGCGTATGGCATTTTGGTTGCAACCTTGAATGTAGAGGGGCCCCAGAGCAATGAATGGGGTTACATCTTCTGTGTCCTCGCCAGATCTTCTGCCTTACCTGAGAGCAATGAAGTTAGGAAAGAATAAAGTCTTGGCTTGGCTTTTCATGCTTTATCAAGACTCTGCCATTATTTTACCACTGATGCAACAAAGCTGCAGCTCACATGTTGTCTCAAGACTGTAGTTAACAATCTGAAACGCGTGAGAGACCAGGAGTCTCCTCACAGAGCTGTGGGACTCTTGTCATGGGTTTCCTTCGGCTTGCAGTGGGAATCTGGGCAGCTGCCATTCTTTTCACATGCCAACCAGCAGGCCCATCCTTCGAATGTGCAGGGCCCTATGCAGTACTGCTGTACTGTTACCCCTGCCTGACTGTACCTGGGCGGGGGGATGATTTTGTAAGAGAGGATTATATAATCTTCAGTAACACACTAATACTTTTAATGCAAATTTTAAATAAGATCCTGTAGCTATCAGTAAATTCAGAATTTGATTGTATATAGCTCTTAATTGGCTTCATTACCACATGAATGACACTTTCACAGGTTCAGTAGGCTTGCTAGATGGCTATTTCACTTGTAAGTTAACTAGCTCATCTCCAGAAGACAACTCACCAGGCTGCAGGAGCCAGAGAACAGGGCTAGGAAGAGGTGGGCATTAAGACCCAGAGGTGCCCCAAATTTTTGCGTGTCCTTGAAGCTGCATATTGTAAGGACAGCCCTGCTGCTCACTTGCAGTTCTTTCAGTTACTCCTTAAAACTAATTGTTGTCAAGGACAAGAGAAGGCCCAACAAAGCTCAGTCAAGGGAGGGGCCTATAGCTGCTGATAAAATAACCATCAATCATTATTATAAATCTTGACTTGGATTAAAATTTCCACTAGTAAACTGCTCAGTTATTCATTGTGGTTTTGCATATTTCAGTGAGCATGCTGATTTATTACACCCAGCCGCTTGCCTCACAGATTGATTAGAATGATGCTCAGTGCTCCCGCCACTGAGATTAGAATGATGCTTCATCATTTACTGCAGCAACTTGGCCAAGCGACTGTGCTGCCTGTTGATGTCTCAGCCTTATCAGAAAATTCTCAGAAGGAATTCATGCCCCTGGATCCTGACACTGGTATTTAGAATTTCATACTTAGTAGAGATAGCTAAGAACACCAGCCTGGGCACACAGAACTGCTGAGGTTACACATCCCTTTCCTCATTGCCCTGCCACTTTTCATATGATGCACTCTCCAGGGTGATGTTTACTGCCCAGAGGAAGTTGCAGACTAAGATCATGGATGATCTAGACCTGGGCTACTCAACTTTGGAAGCCCCGGGGGCCACAATGATACTCACAGCACATGCCGAGGGCTGCAACTTAAGTGTGGTTGCATATACATGCAAATAGCTTCTTTCACACTGACAGGCATGAATACAAAGATTAAGGCAACATTACACAACACGCAGGCCCCATGTAAGTCAGTTCTGCTGATATTAATAAAATGCTATAGTTACCCGAGTTCCACTCATACAACAGCACTTTTAATGAGCAATGACAGTCCAGGAATTTAACTACTAAAACGCATCTCAACACAAGACCATTATATTGACTACTTTTTTGGTTTGGCTCCCACCTGCGTGTTGAACCCCACACAAACCCAAACTGCGCCAAAGGCTGCGGACCACATGCGGCCCACGGGCAGGAGTGGTCCGAGGTCAGCCGCGGCAGCTGGCACCCCAGGCAGAGCTCGCAATTGGCACCCCCACCTGCAGGGCTGTCAATGGACTGACGTCATCGGCAGGTGCCTTGGGCGCCCCCGTGACATCATCATCAGGCGCCCTGGGCGGCGGCCGAGTCCGCCTATAGCCACGGGCCGCCCCTGCCCACGGGCCACACGTTGAGTAGCTCTGATCTAGACAGTGCTTGGTCCTGCCAGGAGGGCAGGGGACTGGACTCGATGACCTCTCGAGGTCCCTTCCAGTTCTAGTGTTCTAGGATTCTATGACCATGGGAATGAAAACATATTAACATTGCAAATCTGTAATTTTTGGTCATGTAAATAAAGGAAAAGTTTGAAATAAAACGAATTGGCTTGGGAGCAAAAATATTGTGATCTCACTTAGTATTTGTCCTTTCACCTTGAGAGAGTGAGATAGCTAATGCATGGATGGTGCTATCATTGAAACTGGATTTGTGTTCCCTAATGCAGTAACCATGTCATATATACTACTTTTCAGAAGGCAACATGTTTACACTGCCATATTTAAAGAATGTGGTTTTTATATTTAAACAGTCCTAGTTGTTCTTTAGTGAGTTGGCAGCAACCACTTCCATGATCTCCTGCTTCCAATGCTTCAGAGGATTTGCAGCCAATCAAGTGCCAGAGGGTTTATAAATACTATTGGGAAGTCACTAAAAAACTAGGTGATGCCTTCTTAACTTATAGTTTTCTAGGAGTTTCTCTTATTAATCTTGTGAGCAAAATACAACATGAAAGCTGACTGGAAGAAACATTCTTGTTCACACTGAAATGCTTGTCTGAAATCTTGCCTTTTACAGATCAACGAAGGAGCTGCTGATTGACACTGGCCTACAGAAGACAGAGGCTTGACTGATGCAGTTTTATACCTGTATGCTCAGGGCTCAGCTTTAACATCTGTACTGACCTACCACTAGTAGGTGAGGTGAGGTGAGGTGAGGTGCAGTGGAAACCTGACAAATAGCCAGAGAATATTTGCAGGTCATAAAGAGAAGGGTATTCCTGTCTGCACTGGAAGGAAAGCCAGAGGAGAGGAGCATCAGTGCAGTGCAGCTTTTGGAAGTTTGGCTCACATTGTGCAGTTACATTGCAAAAGTGTGTCCAGAACTCAACATCTTCTACTGGGATGGCTTTAAAAGGGCCAAATGCTCATACTTGAATAATCTCTGCACTTGCGTTAACCAGGGCAGAGGGAGGGCATATAATAACTGTGGGTGCTCTTAGTGAAAACAGAACAAAACATGGAATGTGCTCTCTGAAAAAAGGGCATCTCTGGAAGAAAAAGCCAATTTAATACACTGCTAACTTTAGCTGGAATTATCTATATGCCTTAACAACTGCAGATGTGCACACAAGAGACAATTGCCTTGGTATGGGTGTTTTCTCACGTGTTCTCCAAATCAGACATCCAAATGCTAACTGCAGAATATTATGTGGATTTCTGACACACCCTGGAGGGCGTTGGGCCCGTAAACAATTCATGGATACTGAGGCCAGGCATAGCTACAGAATTTCTTCAGTGACAGATATGATCTTGTTCCAATATTGCTCATGTTCTTATGTAAAGGGAACGGTGCCAACTTCTTCCAAATCAGCTCTCTGACCTGGCAGAGGAAAATATAAACAAACTGACAATTATTTAATCTCCTCTCCTCCTTCTCAGTTCAGTGCCAGGATCTAGCAGCAATATTGACTTTGGCACTGGACTTTTCCTGGTGAGATAAGGAGTGAGCCTGGGGTTCTCACTACCTACTTTCTTATTCTGTAACAGAAACCATTGACATGGGGGCCGTAAGGGCCAGCGCCCCAAGCAACTGTAACTAAGGGCTGACGCCGCGCAGCCAGAAGTTAGAGGAAAGGGGCCACAGGTGAGTCTGGCTTGGATCTGGCATGATAGTGAGGGAGCTACATTGAGAATGCTAATCATGAGCAGTGTTCTCTGTGCAGCCGCTCAGGAGAGAGGCCAACACTGCCCAGCTGATTAGCAGAGCGTCCACAGTTAGGTTTGTGTTTCCACTGTTGGGGCACATCCACTCACGCCTGGGCGCACACCCAGATGTATTCTGCACATGGATGGAAAAGATTAGAGGGAACATTGGCCATGAGTCCTAACTGCCCAAGGTGGCTTTTTGCATCAGAGCGCTGGTTCGGACTCTGAGTCCAGAGAGCTGTGTACAGCGGAGTGCCTGGCTGCTCTCTGGCCTCTACAGTACAATGGGGCTGGTGTGATAAGGGAGCTGGAAGAGACTGAACTTTATGTCCGGTCCTCAGTCACATGACCTGGAGCAGGGTCCCAAAGATCCATGGCACTGGAGGGCTGTAACCGCTCGTTAGCCAATCCATGTGTGTTAGGTGTAGTGCATAGCACATCAGCGGGTAGTATGTGCATAGTAGCCATATACACTGTATCCACTATACGCCTGAGAGAGAGTGTGTTTGTGTGTCCGTCCATCCAGCTGTTTGCTCAAGAACATCTCCTAAACAGTAAGAGCTAGGACCACCAAATTTGGTGGGCAGCTGCTTCTTACCCTAACTTAAAGCAAGATCAGGGTTTGGTTTGCCAGGACAACGGGATGGGTGTAGAATGGGATTGTTTCTCATTAAACAAAAAGAGGGGATTGTGACAGCAGAGACAGTTACACTGTAGAACTGTGGTGTCCAACACACTGGCCCAATAGCCATATGTGGCTAGTTGAGTGTGGCTAGTCCTCTATAGTTGCTTCAGAATTGGTGGGACACAGGGGAGCAGCAAGCACGGGGGACAGTTATACTCCACAAATGACAAGAGGGGGCAGCAAGCAAGCATGTCCCCACCTCCCTGACAGACCCAGAGAGCTGCGGAGCAGCCACCAGCTGGGCAGCACAGCCCCACCCACTTCACAACCCCCTACCCTTACTCCCACACCCCTGCCTTAAGCTTCCCTCATCCTCAAACTCCTACCTTGACTCCTGCATCTCCCACACCTTCCTCCCCCTGCCTTGAAGGACCCGAGCTACACCAGGTAAATCTAGTATGTACAGAAGTATTGGGAAGCAAACTGAATGTATTACCTCTTCCCATGATTTGCCACTGAACTTTGCAAAGCTGGAGTCAGCTTTGCCAACAGTACGGCAAGAAAATAGGAAGCCTGTCTAAGCCAAGATATGGGATAGTGTGCTCTAGCACAGGCCGTGCCTGTACACCTGCCTGTTTGGAATGTGGCAGACAAAACTGAGCAAAGGAAAGGTACAGACCAGCACATTTAGGAATTAGTGGATTGTATCTTAAGTGAGCTATAAAATAAAAAGCTATGAGACAAATGGGGGGGGAAGGATCTTTGAAGCATATCTTTTTGCAAGATGATCATGCTGCAACACATTAATTGCTTCCCAGAAGGAGGGGTGAGGTGTGTGTGTGTGTGTCCTTTTTGTTTTGTTTCTCCTTTACATGGCAAATTTGGCTAAGTTTGGTTAGGTGCTCTCTTGAATATTCTTAATGCTGAACTGCAAACACAGTCGATCAGTTGGCTGTACTATTAACACCTTCCTCCAGTGGCTAACTGCAACGTTGCCCATTTGGTAGGATTGCTCTAGCCCTTTTGCAGATGCTGGTGACAGGGGTTTTACCTCCAGCTTTTAGAGGGACTCAGCTGAAACATTTCAGTTGTGATCCTGGGCAACCAAAATAGCAAATTCATCACCACTTTGTGTTGATTTTCTCAGATTCTCTGTATGCTCCCAGCAGATGTAACTATGTTAGTTTGAAGTTGTTTCCCTTGGCCGACTAAGGGAAATACTCCCAGCTCATTGTTAACATCAGGATCAGAATCTTTGAGAGAGATAGAGTAATAATGACAGACAGTAGATTGTACCATAATTATAATCTCTATAGATGATTAGCAGCGATGTTAAGGCAGATATTGGATTTGAACAAGAAACTGCCAATTGAGGATGAAGGAAAATATTTATAAAACACTACCATATCCACTTAGTAGCTCCTGAGCAATTAACAAATCTGAGCTTGATATATACTCTGATTTCATTTGAAGACATCATCAGTTCATGTATATTCATTTGTAAATGTACCTAAAAGGTTGTTACAAGGAGGAGGGAGAAAAATTATTCTCCTTAACATCTGAGGATAGGACAAGAAGCAATGGGCTTAAACTGCAGCAAAGGTTTAGGTTAGACATTTAAGAAAAACTTCCTAACAATCAAGATGGTTAAGCACTGGAGAGTTGTGGACTATCGCTGGAGATATTTAAGAACAGGGTAGAATAGATAAATGTCTGTCAGGGATGATCTAGATGGTGCTTGGTCCTGCCGTGATCTCCACCACTGTTCCTGCCTATCAAAGAGATACAATTTGTATTCATAATTCCTTCCTTGTGGACTCTTTTCAGTAAACACAATCCTGGGCTTCATTCATCACATACAACTCTTCTTACAAGTAAAGTTCAAAAGCTGAATCTACTGTCTTCCGCATTAGCAGAGTTGGAGCTAGAGCTTATCAGTGTAACTTTGTAATATTTAAGGGTACGTCTAGACTACATGGCTCTGTCGCCAGAGCCATGTAGATTAGTTTACTAGACATACCCAAATGAAGCCGCGATTTAAATAATCGCTGCTTCATTTAAATTAAAATGGCTGCCGCGCTGTGCCGATCAGCTGTTTGTCGGCTCAGCGCTGTAGTCTGGATGCTCTGCGGTCTACATCAAAGGCACTGATGTAGTAAACTAATCTACATGGCTCTGGCGACAGAGCCATGTAGTCTAGACATACCCTAAGAGTTTATCGAGGAAGTCTGGAAGAACTAGCATAATCTCAGGCACTAGCAATGCCTCCTGGTTATTATCTCAAAAATCTCAAGTATCAGAGGAGTAGCCTGCTTAGTCTGTATCACAGTGAGCATTTCTATGGCGTGTAGTTGCTTTGGGTGGCAGTCTATCAAAAAAAGACAGACACTTGCCCCCTGCAGGCAGCAGAAACAAAGGGAATCTGGGTGGGTGTGGTCTGTGCGCAGCATTGTCATGCTCTTCAGAAAAGAACTTCTACAAGTGAATCTCATGGGAGCTGTGCTCAGTACAAAGGGAGTAGTTAGCAGGCAGCTCCCCATTTCACAAGAGTGGCTCAGACACCCACAACTTGCCATTTCCTATGAGAAGCCGCACGTGGGTTTTATGCATCCCGTTTGCTCAATTCTCTTTAGGAGCTGGGTTCTTGAGAGGCCTGATGGGATTTCAGTGACATGTGTAGAGAGGGAGACAGTTAACTGCCTTTAGGCGTGTTTGGGTTGTGTTGTGATGTTAAGACAAATGCAAGACAGTGTTACAAACATGGAAAACCAATAGCAATTTAGAAGCTACTAGATGCCCAATCAGGGTTGCTAGGAGGGCTGAGAATCAGGAATGTGTTTCCAAATGGAGGAGAGTGAATTATTTATTGCCAGAGTACCCAATTCACCCCGAAATTCTGAGACTGAAAAGAACAAACCAACAAGGCGCACATGCTCTGGTCTGGCTCAGCAGAGTGGACGTGGCCTTTCTGGAGTCATCTTTTATCAAGCACAATGCTGGCTGCACGCACGGGGGTGAAAGTGTACATCTTGCCAAAGGGAATGCAGTGCACTCTGAGGATGGAGTGGGTGGGGATTATAATGAGTTTCCAACGCCTAACAGAAGACTCACTGTCTCATCACTACTAACTTACTAACTTGGGTTTCTAGAGTCTTTGAATCATGAAAGGGTGGAATCCTGTTGGGCGGGTAATTACTGTGCTCTTTGCTGAACAGATGCCAGTACCTGGAACATCCCAACCCCTGTCAGGTTACGGTTTATCCGGTCCCGCCCAGATGCTTTCTATTGTTACTACAGTACAGAGGAAGTTCCACGTGATCAAGGCAAGAGTCACGCATACCCTACATACCACTTTTACCCCTGTATGGATCACCTTGGCTTTTCCACTCTTAAATTCCTCAAATTCACGCAATAAAAGCAGTGCTGTTGAGGCTTCTGTCACAAGCCTCAATACTCCAGGGCACTTATATATGTTGCCCAATAACGACTGTCACAGCTTCTACATGTTATGTTGGAATTACTATGCATTCTATGAGTGCTTCCCCCCAATTAAACCCACAGGCTCCCGTGAGACTTTTCATATACAGTAATAAAGATGTATTCTAGCAAAATACCCCTCGGGTTGTTCTGTTGCTGTTAGTTCTGTAATAAAATCTGCAACCGCAATACCTTTCTACAGAGCTGTTACATCAATGATGATGATTAGATCTCACACTTAGACCAGGGCGGAGCAAAATACAGCCCAGGGGCTGGATCCAGCCTGCCAAGCCACCGGATCTGGACCGTGGATTGCCCTGCCGGGACCCTCAGGCACACAGCTGCTGTGGTTTAAAGCACAGTCCATGGGGCTCTCTGCTCTGCAGGGAGGTGGAGGTTTTGTGTGATCTCCTCACCCCCAGCCCAATTCTCAGCTCCTATTGGCTGGAAACAACTCCCTCCTGTCCCCCAACTCCCTCCCCCAGGTCACCATCCAAACCCTCGGCACCCCCCTGCCCCAGGTCACAACCCCCTCCCAGGCCCTGTACCTCCTCCTACGCCCCCCCAGGCCAGAATCCTCTCCTGCACCCAGACCCCCTCCCAAACTGTGCACCCCATTCCCTTGACCCAGGTCACCACCCAAACCCTCTGCAGTCTTCACCCCTTTTTCCCAGGTCACAATTCCCTCCCAGACTTTGCACCTCCTCCCAAAGCTCCTCCCCAGGCCAGAATCCTCTCTGCACCCATACTCCCTGACCCTACACCCCCACCTCCTGCCCCAGGTCACAATCCCCTCCTTCACCCCAACTCCTTCTCAGACCTCACACCCTCTCCTGCACCCCAGTGCCTTAACTCGCACACCCTTCTGCACCAACCCCCATCCTGGACCCCACATCTCCTCCACAGAAAGGTGCAGCCCTTGATCACTTTCCAACATCTTGGAGTGTTCCCCCCCCCCCAAAAAAAAGTATTGCCCACCCCGACTCAGACAAGAGTGGCTGGCTTCCCAAGAGCCGGGCCTTCTGCACCAGAGCTTCATCTCCTTGTGTTCTTTGTTCCATGGCAAACCCTGAGGATGAGTCAAAATTCCTTGGATGAGAAATTTTGCATCTGATCTTCCACTAGTGCTAACCGCTCCTGTAAGGATGATTTTCCACTGTCTCTTTCTAGTACCAGCTCCCTCACTTTTCTGCCCAAATGGGAAGATGCTCCTTCGAGTCTTCCCAAATATTTAAAAGTTGGCATTGAGTATTTCCCCACTGAAGTTGAAATTTTAATTCATTTTGAAGATTTTCCACAGCTTGCCAGAATTAAGACCCAGGAACAGATCTCCGGCTTTACAGTCTTTCTAACACAGAAAAGTCATAGGCTCTCTCTGCATCACACAGCTTTTAGCAACATGGCTGCGTCCAGACCCACAGCTGGGGGAGAGGGAGCCAAGGGACCAGTCGCCCCAGGGCATGGCAATTCAAACGTGCCTGGGGCTCCCGCCTACCACCGCTGCTACTGTGGCAGTGGCGATGGCCAGCGCGCCGCCAGGCCCTTTAAATCGCCGCTGGAGCCCTGAGCCTCACGCTCTGGGCAGCGCTAAGGGCTGGGGGGGAGGGCCTGAATTGCACTCCAAGTGGCGCTCCAGGCTAGCTGCCCTCAGCCCCACCCCTTCTGGGAGCAGGAGCTGGACCTACACAAACACCTGGCCCAGGACCGCGGAGGCTGTCAGCACCCCTGGCTATGCCGACACAGCCACACCACTAAAAGTCAGGCAGCATCCACACTGCTTGTCAGCAATTTTGCTGACAAACTCCCACGCCATACCAGGGCATTTGGTTTTTCGGGAGGAGGAAGCACGGTTTGCCCTAGCACTTGCCCTGGCAGGGGGAAGGGAGGCCTGTGACCCACAAAAGCTTTGTTGCTCAATTGCCAGGGCAGACAACGCTGACAACTGCTACAAGGAGTTTGTCATGGGGACACCACTGCAACCTCGCTAACAAGTGGTTCTGGGGCCAAGCCTGCCCAAGGCCAAAGGGTCTATACAGAGATGATCTAAACGGTTCAATCTGCCCTCTCCACAAATCAAAACACACTGTGCTAAATGGCATTATCACCACTTCACATGCAAGCTGCTCTCTCTCCAAAACGTTCGTTTTGACAGCCTGTTTAAATTTCCAAAACATCTGTGACTGTAACTCTTGGAAAACATCCCTCCAGAGCCCATCCACCTCAGGCTCCGTCTAGCGCTGCCAACTACAGAAGAAAAGAGGCAATGCTTATAACAAGGGCTGTATTTCTTAGGATTAAATATACTCAGCAATTCTTTGTTATGTGACAATTCTTCTCTTTCGCAAGGGATCATGGTTGTAGGATGCTGGGAGGGGGCAGTGTGAGAGGGAAGCTTGCTCTGCCATGACCCACGCTCTACCTATTTTGAAGATACACAGATGACTTCCACGGGCAATCCAGGATCAGCCCCGCTTCTGCCAGTGGCCTGGGACTGATGGCAAAGGACAAGGCCCCCAGGAAATGGAACTTAATGTTGCCTCCCAAAAAGCTTCTTTGGAATCCCAGCCGGAGCCTACGAGTCGTCAATCCAGTGCCTATATTGCTGTTTGCTTTCCCCCAGGGTGAATCCCACACAAGCACATATACGTCTGCAATGATGAATCAAATCCTTCATCTGTCCCCCTTATGATTAATGATGCCTTCCCCTCTGACTCACCTTGCACAGCACTGAGCTGCTGTCGGCACTTAACCAGCTACTTAACTCAGCACAAACATTTGCTTTACCAACCCGTTTGTTTCACTGTCTTGTCCTACTTCTTTTCCCCTGGTCAGTGCTGACATGTCTCAGCTGTGAACATAGTTGTATTGATGTTTGCCAGCATGTTGCCTGTGAAAGTGAATCTCTGAGCACCCCCCAGTCTCTTGCTGGACAGAGACTGGTCCTGTGCCTGATAGCATGAATGTGGAGCGCTGTGTGTGCCAGAGCGCTGTGGGCTTAGTTCACACGGCATTTGGCTTCTCCCTTGTGGAACTGTTTGGGTGCATGCCAACCTAACTGCATGAAACTTGGCCAAGAAGTGGAGCAGAGATACAGCTCCCTGTGGAGAGCCAGAATTGGATACTTCATTAGAATGCCTCTCTCCACTCCACACACCTGCACAGTTGTTCTAGACTGGTTATGTTACCCTATTGTATGACCATGGCATTACATATACCAAGCATCCTCTTACCTGGACCAACAGCCATTATTTGTTCTTGGCTAGGAATCTTACTCACACAGCCTCTTAGCTCCTTACATTCATACCCACTTACTAGTGGGTCAGAACCTTGCTTACGCCATCGATACACCACGTCACCCTTTGAAGCAGGTAGCCAGCAAAACACAGGCAACGTGGTGCCTTGTTCCAGATGCCTTTCCTCCGCCAGCACTAGCATGCGAGTGCTGCAATTCACTTTGGCCAATCACCAGATCATTACGCAAACTGGTGTTTCGCTCTATAATATTTTAACCACTTTAATTGTTGAATTATTTTTAGTCTGCCTAGAAGATCCAAGTGTGCAGCCTGCAATACATCACCTGTATGGGATCGCCTCTTTATCATTACTGTTATAGGGCATAATAAATGTGGGAGGCTCTTTCAGGTAATAATACAGTCCCATCCAAAAGTCTGCAGTCTAAACTGGGACACAACTTGACAAATTATTCATATACTTGTAGTGCTAAGAGCATTTGATGAACCTACCACAGATGCTCTGAGATTCGTCATGGATAGCCTGTGTGCCTGCTGCATGCTTCTGATCCCATGCATGTGGGGTTCTTCTTATTGAATCATCTTTTTATGTAATTGGGTTTTATGGAGCTGGAATGTTTCAGACTCCGGGGATGATTTAAGCAGCTGAGGAAAGGAAAGAATGTGCACCATCCCAAATTCCTTCTGAGGGAAGATCCATTAATCAATCGATAGAAAAACCTTCCTTATTGTCTCTGTCACAGGAGCTGCATGCTTCAGGAATTTAACTATGTTCTGACTCGTACACTGAAAGAAAACAAATGCGAAAAATACACCAGTGATCTACTAGCTAATGGTGTTCAAAAGCAAGCAATTCTAATGTATGGGCCCCACAACAGCTGTAGCTCAACTACCCCTTCCCTTGTGGATATGCAACTTTCTTTATTACTATGTGCAGCTTTAGGTTTAATGTCTTTAAATATATGCACACCTTGGCCGAGTCGGGGTGCTTTGGGAACCAGCCCTTTAAATTAAATCACCATTAATTTCAATGTGCATTTCTTTGGGGGCAGGGCAATGCTTGAAGAAAGAGAAAAGGGAATGAGGAAAAGATGCATCTGCCGGTGATTGGTACACTGCATACATACACACTGCAGTTTGGCATGCTCCGTAGGCCCAGGGCAATTAAGAGACCAGCCATACCTAACGTTTGACCTGGGCCCCCGGGTCTGGCAGTTTTAAGGTAGCTAATGAGAACAAAGATGCTGAGCATGAGAGACTGTTACTGGCTGTGTTAAGCAAAGAGCAGACTGCATGTAGGGTTGCCAGATGGTTTCAACAAAAATACCAGACACATTTGACATGACATCACAATCGACATTACATCTGATTTAGAAAATACCGAATATTTCTATTTTCTCATTTCTATTTTCTCAATTTGTTTCCCCAAAAGAAAGCTCAAATACTGGACTGTCTGGTTCAAAATCGAACACCTGGCAACCCTAACTGCATGTATGCTATATACTCTTCTCATGCCTTTGCAACTTAATTTCAAAACAAATGTTTTTCAAGCAAAGCCGTGTTCCTCCCTAAGGACAATGCACTGTCTAGGCCAACCCTCATGTTTTAAAATCTAACCTGTTTCTGAGTTAGCCATGAAAAAAATGGCCTCTAGACACTTTCGAAAGTGTGGAAAAACCGCCTTTTCCAGTTAAGATAAATAAAAATCAACCAGTTATAAATGATGAAAAATAAGGGCTTAAAATGAAACCATTTTCCAAGAGTCGCTCCTATAGAGAACTAGCCATGAGGAGGAATTAGAACAGGAGGGAGGACATAGATGGAACATAGCCACGTGTCCTTTGCCCTCCATCATTTTCTGCTATCTTTATAACAAGACAAGGAAAGAAGAAGAGAAAGAAAATTGCAGCCTTTTAAAAAATATTGTTGACTGAGGTTTTAAAGTGATCGGCAATGCGGGGAAGGCAGAGTCTGCTGGGAAAGCGCTAGTTTGAATGGGGATGTTTATTGACTTTGTGGCAATGAAAGTTCAATCCTCTGAACTAGGGGACGCAGGCGTTCGCTCCAATTCACGTTCAAAGCAAAGCACGGGAGCCAAATACAACAAACCTAACAAGGGTTATTCTATTTCTTTGAAAGATGCAATAGAACAAACAACTTTACTTTGATGTACAGTTGAACCAATTAACGTTAAATGAAAGCCCAGAAATTTTAGACAACAGCAGTTCCAGTTTTGCCCATAGTCTCTCTCATTATGAGAAACACCAAGTCCAATTGCCTGACATCATCTTTTAAATTAGTAAAAAGTGGACACAGATCAGCTAAAAAAATTCAGCTGCTTTTATACTTTGAGACTGTCAGCAACTTGCTATTGGAGCAGGAAACCCACCTGCAATAAGCACTACCATCTGACTTTATCCCTAGCATTGCTCTCTTAAAGGCACACCACTAACGTAAACATTGCATTGCTCCCAACATACAAACATTGTCTAAAATGATTAGAGGCGACCAAAAAAAAAAAGGGGGGGAAAAAAGTTCTCTCATTCGTTTTCTTCCTGCTATTTGACAGCACTTTGCTTATGGTAACTTACACTGTTTCCCCTTTTCGGTAGTTTCTCTACTGTGTGGATCTTTCATACAGCAAGGGAGAAGACAAAGACTTTGAAGTAGAGAAACGCAATTGTGAAGTTACAAAACTCAGGGGCAGGGCTAGCACCTGAAACTACTTTTTAAACGAGTTTGAGATAGGGAGGTAAGCAACTAGTCGACTATTTGATAAGCATATCAGAGAGAGGCAGCAAGCCGGGGGAGCAGAAGCCGGTGCTGGGGGGAACCAGCTTAAAAGCCAGTTCCCTGCCAGCACCATCTTCATGGCGGGGGGGGGGAAGGGCACAGCGGGGAACTGGCGGCGCTTCTGCCTTTGAAATGTAGCAAGAGCAGAAGCACTGCGGGAGCAGGGGGCAAGCGGGGGACTCTAGCCCCCGCGAGACCCCATGCTTCCTGCTTTTGAAATGTACAAAGACCTGGAGTAGGCTCTTATACATTTCAAAAGCAAAGCGCATGGGGGAACATGGGACCAGTGGGGGACTCAAGCCGTCCCCTGCTGGCCCACGCTCCCTGCTTTTCAAATGTACAAATGCTCCTGCTCTTGTATATTTTAAAAGTAGGGCACGCAGGACCAGCGGGGGACGGCTTGAATCCCCACTGGCCCCGTGCTCCCTGTGGCATTTCCACCTTTGAAATATAGCAAGAGCTGGCAGGGCTTTTGCTACATTTCAAAGGCAGAAGTACCCTTATCAACTATTTGAATAGTGAATGCAAATTGCATCGACTATTTGATTAGTTGATTAATCTAAATTTAAACATCCTTAGTTTTTTACCTTGACTAGTAGGCCAATTTTTGGCATTCCTCTTAACACAAAAGCCAAGAGGGTGATATGGTTAGGAACTTGGGCAGATGGTATAAGGGTGGGTAGAATCATAGGATTGGAAGACACCTCATGAGATCAGTGAGTCCAGTTCTCGGCACTCATGGCAGGGCTATTTTTAGAAAGATCAGAGGTGAGACCTACAAACTGCTTATTTATTCTCAACCTGAACATCAGTTTCTAGAGACATAAAACATTTGTATGCTTGACAAAAATGGAACTGAACTTTGATTCCAATTTAAAAGGTACAAAGTTGTCTTGGTCTCATGTCCTTCTACCCCGTAACACCTGTATAGGTGGCAAGCCCTAGACATAAGTGGAAGTTCTCCATAAACTCCAAACCAAAAATAATCCTCATAAATTCTTTCTCTCTTGGTTTTCTTGCTTTGTTGCCTGCCAGCCCAAGGCTCCGGACATAGGTTCCATCAATATACTGAGCACCACAGTGGTCTTTACAGACCATGGCACCTCACTAATGTGTTCTTCTTTCATGGAAACAGTCTTTGGCTCTCGGAATGCCAGGGAAAGGCACCAGGTTAGCCCTGAGAGGCCGGAAGCATACGGTACATTGTTTTCCTTTGTCTCAGCTAAACAACAGGGGCACATCTACATAGCAGGCTAAAGCCGAAATAAGCTATGCAACTTGAGCTATGTCAATTGCATCACTTAAGTCGAAATAGCTTATTTCGGCGTTTGACACTGCCTACACAGGAAGTGCAAGAGAGAGCACTCTTCCTCCGACTTCCCTCACTCCTCATACAATGAGGATTACAGGAGTCGGAGTAAGAAGTCCTGCAGTTCGACATTATTTTGACATAATGTCAAAATAACTGCTTGTAGTATAGACACGGACTATGCTATTCCGAAATAATGCTGCTGTGTAGACATAGCCTCTGTGATGTGAATGTGGATTATTCAAACCAAATTAATTATCTAAACCATGCCCAGCAGTTTGGAGTGACTTTTGGGACTCACTCAAGCCGCAGACAAGCCTCATTTCTACACACTGAGCTAAACAGTGTTTCCATGCCTAGCTCTAAAAGTTTCAAAAAGAAATTCTTCAGAACCCAAGAAGAGCAGTTTGGCTGACAAGAAACACATGTGCGGGGCCAAACACATGGAATACATTTTATTCTGAACAGCCAATTCTTGATGTGTCTGAGACCAAAAACCATAGTTATGCACACCTTAGTGGTACCATACATGGTAAACTGCTGCTCAGTTCTGGTGTATGTATTGTTCTGCCTTTCGTTTGTTTTAATGATCTGCAACAATAATATTTTGGTGTATTCACCATGTGCTGTGGTTATTATGAGGCACTGTGCTGAAGAAATGACACCTCAGGAAGAAAGAGATTATTCTAAAGGGAAAGTAACGGGAGGAATTCTTTAGTATGGTACCAGAGACAATGTGAGAAAGGACACAGATCCCTGAAAATTGGACATGAAAGAACACCAAAAAACAGCCCATTTTTTGTATCTAAGTAATTCATTTTGTGTTACATGTGCTGTTTGTATTTTGGGAGGGAGGGATGTTGAAGAGGAAGGAAAGAAAATACTCTCATCTCTTACAGGAGAGACCTGGCATATTGCAATCAGTGAAAACTGGACAAAGTGCTAGACTATTCAGCAAATAGTTTAGTGTTCTTTAATGGAAATGAAATAATCTTTTTATATCCTGTTTCTCCAAGAAAACTGCAGAAACAAAACTTTGAATTGTTTTCTGCTGTACTTCATCCTTTTCTATCAACTCTGTGCACAGATGTAGCATTTGTATTATTTCATATATTTGTAACAATATAAACATTTCATACATATATCAGTGCTTAAACATACACATATATGTTGCTTAATAGCATTGCTACACTAATTTCCCATGTTAACTCACAGTGCTCTCTAAAATTTTGTATTTAGTTATTTTATTTCTGCAGCACCATTTCAAGACACCGCAGGTATCCCAAAATAGCTATTCTGCATCTTTTTACCACACCCGTTATTTTAAAATGTAACGGTCTTGCTATTCTGACATCTCTGTAAACCTCATTCCACGAGGAGTAAGGGATGTTTTGGAATAGCGATTTATTTTGAAATAGATGCTGTGTAGACAGCGCCAAATTATGAAATAAGCTATTTTGAAATGGACTCGAAAAAAGCTACGCAATTTGTGTAGCTCAAATTGCGTAGCTTATTTTGAGCTCTGGGTGCAGTGTAGATGCACCCCCAGAGATCTCAAGTCATTTTGAAAGCATTCATATTTATTGTCCTCATCATTAAGATGAAGAAATTTAGGCATGGAAAGGTATAGTGAAATCCCAGTGGTCACATGGCATGTCATTGCAGAACCAGGAACAAAATTCAGATTTTCAAATCCCTATTTCTGTGCTTAAACCTGCTGACTTCCATGTCAGCCAATGGATCACATTATACTCTGTGAACCAAACAATGTTACAATGTTTCTCCTCTAGCTTAGCACATGGAGAGCAGAGAAATCCATTATTTTAAACCATAACTATACTCAACAAAGAGTTGACCAAAAGGAGCTCTTTTACTGCACATTCTTAGCTCCATCTCTGAGGAGTTTTTCTGGGATTTCAGTGGGTCTCTTTTGCATGTAATTAACTCCTTTGTCCCTTAAAAAGTGGCAAAATAAAATCTTGCACAGTCTGCAAGTGGATTCATGTGTTTCTGGTGGACCCATATGTTTTACATTTTATCAAAAGCGTGTATGAACACATCAGCCACAAATGAAATACTTCCCAAGATGGATTTTGTTTTAATGGGCATTAAAGGTCATTTTTTGTTAACTGACTAGAATATAATTTGAGATGAAATCCAATTATGAGGGCTTCCTTACAAGTATCTGTTGTAGGCACTTGCTGTGATGTGACGGCCTCGTTATTTTGACATTAATACTTTGAAGTCCTAACAACAACTCCAGACATGGCATAACAGGCTACGTGTTCTAGTACCATAGAAGTAGGAAATAGCTTTTGACGCAGGCTAAGCCTAAGTCGTTATTTTAAATAGTACGGGAGCATGTGACAGGGACACTGACCTCTCACGAGCGCTTCCTGCTGGCTGAGTGAAAACACGAATACTTTCTTTCGCTGCTGCCCCACTTGCCCTCACCAGGCAAATCTCTCAGTAGCTGAGTCACATGCACTCTCATCACATGACAGAACCTCTTCTGGGCCAACAAAGGTTCACCGAGCCAGGGCCGGGCACAGTGCCCGTGCTGGGGTCTTTCGCCGTGTCTCTGGGCTCAGTCCTCAGCCCCTTTGGACCTAGCAGTCAGTCGGTGTCTACCCTGGCATAGAGCAGTGCCATTCTGCCTGGAGACTCTGAGGCCTGCCCTTCACTTGGACCTCTGAATAAGCCTTATCCCCTCAGGGCGTAGGCCCAAGGGGGCTGACAGACTTGCCAGGAGCAAGGTGGGGGAGCGAGCTCTGTGATCCCAGGGCCTCGGGAGGATGGGACAGGGCTGAGGATAGTCAGCTTTCTGCACCACATGGAGCACTCTGTGCTGCCTCCCACACTGAAGCCCTCAGAGCTGCCCAGAGTGCTCTGCACGGGGTTCCAAGGGCAATTTAAAAGGCCTGGGGCACTGGTTGCCGCCACTCCTGTCACAAGGAGATCCTCCTAAAATGACATAGCCACTCACAGAATTCGTTTGTGAGGAACACGGGGAAGAGACAAATATTTTGTCACACTACAACGTGAAATCTCCTTATCATCAGTTTGATAACTATTGAGTATGGCCCAGCACCGCCTACTCCCCCCACAAACATACAGCGGAAAACGTTCAACAATGTCTTGTCCTTTCAACATAAAATAGAAAATCTGCATTGTTCTATTTGCAATAAAATTTTCTCTTTTATCAGACAAAACCTCAAAGATTCTATGACAACACTATCCCCTGCCGACATCTTTTGTGAATGTGGATGACACACTGAACGTCTGTTCCTGAACTGCCACATTCAGTTCCCTTCTGGTTAAGGACAGTTGGCATTTTCAGTCCAGTTTTTGTAACTTGCAGTTATAGACAGTCCCTTTCCCATGGGGAGCAGGGGACTGACTCTCTTGGTAACTTGAATAAATCCTTTACATTTTTGCTGTTTGCGACAGAGAACTTCGAGCCTTTTCCCTCCTGGATAATGTCTAGCCATCAGCCTGTGTCTGTATATCTGTGCTTCTTTGTGGAAGCAGAAGGGCTTAAGGTCCCTCGACTGAGGAGAAGTTAAAAACAATCTCTGAAATTTTTCCCCAAAGATTCCACTCTGAAGCCAGGATCTGCTCTCTGCTCTGCACCAACTTTAGACGATAAAGACCCCGGTTTACTTATTTGTTCCTAGAGAATACTCAAATTATTCACAAGTTATTATCCGGTCCTGCTTTTGGGCTCCACAATGACATGTGTATTGCTTAATTAACCATTCTGTCATGCAGACATGTCCCCCTCAGCACCCCATACTTCAGCTCTGATGTTATATAGGGCAAGGGCACACAAATGCTCTCAGGAGATGGTTTAGTTCTTTCCTCTACAGCTGCAATCTGCAACAAAGATTAAAACAAATTAACAAAAGATTTCCAAAAGGTCAAAGAGCCTGAAGGGAAACCAAATCAAAGAAGTGAGATTTTGGAGACCAGCGTTTTCCCTGACTATTTTCCTTAACCATCTGGAAAGCTGTCATTTTCACTGGTAAAGGATTGTTTATTCTTCACACTAATGAAAACTGATTCAACATAGAACAAGAAAATGCACATAGACAGCAGTCTTGTCCATTAGTTCTTACCAAGCAGAAGGAACTAACAAGTACTCAAGTTTTCTATTTACTTGTCCTAACAAGCTTCAAAACTAGTGTGCGTTTGTGTGATTTAACAGACATTTGGTGTGGCCATTTCTGTAGTGCTGTCCTGTGCTCACTCACAGAAACATGCTAACGGCTGCCAGTTTTCTAATCCTACTTGCGTATTCCCTATGGATGCTTTAGTCACTACTACATATCCAATTAAAAGTGATGGTGAACATTCAAGTGGCTGTCACCTCCCTATGAGAGAATGACTTGCCTGCATATCCAATGCCTAAAGGGATTAGAGTTGAAGAATGTTCTTCTGAAATTTGTATAGTGTCTATTTTTATTTATAATTTTTTTCAGATTTTCCCCTACTCCCAAAGGATTGCAATTTACTCTCATGTAGAGAGTACCTTTTGTGCTTGGCATCTGGCTACCCATTTTCACTTCAGGGACAGTTCTCAAAAGCTGCAACTCGCACGTTATTACTTCTGCTTAAGATGAGTTACAGGATTTGGTGCAAAAGTATCTTCCTCCTCAACAGTGCTGCATCTTTGCTTCCCAGACTGCCACCTTGAGTATAACCCTCCGCAGAGTCTATGAGTGATACTTCATGTGCGTAGGACATTGCATGAGCACTGGCTCCCTGGGGCTTGGCAATTAGTTATTCCAGAGGTGGTCCCTTCTAAACTGACATCATTCTGTGTGGAAAAACAATCCTTTCTGGCAGTATCCCATGAGGCAAAGGCAGCTTCTGAGACAGAAATCTGGCATCAGGAATGGTCTGACAGAGGTGCTGTTTCTGGGTTCACGTGACATCCATTGAATGCTGAGTAGTATGATAGCATATAAGGACCCACAGCACCCATTAAAGTGAGGGGACGGGGGAAGACACACACTCTGGAGAGCCTGCCTTGATAGGACTCCAGTAATGGAATACTTTGTGGTCATTTGTTCTACGTGTGCTGCTCTGCCTTGCCAGAATTCCCCTCGTGAAAGGGCAATCAGGGCAGCACCCAGGGGCACAAATGAGCTAGAAAAATCACAGACATGGCTGCTTGTGCAATTACTCATTTTTAAGCATCGCCTGTACTGGGTGCAGGATTTATGGCATTTCTGGACTACCCTGTGATTTTCCCAAAGACAACAGATTTCCTTCAAAGAAATGCTAAGATAAAGCAATGGTTGAATAGGCATTTTACAAACACTGGGTTTCTGAGAGAGAGAGTTTGTGTGTCTGTCTGTGAGTCTGTTTGTTCAAGAACTGCTTCTAAACAGTAAGAGCAAGAACCACCAAATCCGGCATGCAGATTTAGCTTATTTTAAAGCCAGGTCAAGGTTTGGTTGTGCCAGGAAAATGGGATGTGCCTAGAATGTAACTGTTTTTCATCAAACAGAAAGGGAGGACTCTGATAGCAAAGACAGTTATATGCCAGAATGACCACAGGAGGCAGCAAAGCATGCCAGCCCTGGGGAGCAGCTGCCAGTAAGGCAGTAAGGATGTAATAGAGTCGATTAACCAATTAACCGATAAGCAAAAGCTTATAGGTTAATACTATAGACTACGTGCATTTCCCCCCCACCTCTTGCCAGTTAATTTTTTTCACAGGTTGGCCAGCAGCCCAGCTCAGTCCCAGCTTGCACTGGGTCCTGGACCTACCCCGGCTGTGGCTCTGCATTTAAAGTATATTAGGAGCCAGGCGGGCAGGCAGCCTGGCTCAGTTCCGGCTCGTGCCAGGCCCAGGAGCTCAGGCCCCTTCCCCCTGGACAGGGGCTGCCCAGGGACTATAGAACAATCGACTAACCAAAAAGAAATCATGAGGTTAATCAACTATTCAATTAACATCTCCATCAGGCAGTGCAGTCCTGCTGCATCATCCAGCCCCGAGGAGCAGCCTCTGGCTGGGAAGCACAGTCCTCACTGGCCATCCTTGAGAGTAGCTGCTGGCTGGGCAATGGAGCCCCCAACACTCCGGCCGATCCCAGGGAGCTCCCCCACCCCACATCTCCATTCCTTGCCCTGAGCCATCCCCTATACCCGATGCCTTTCTCTAAACCCCTCACACAGCCAGGCCCCTGCCCTGAAGGGCCCCAACAACGCTGGATTAATCTGTGTGTGTATGCACACGCGCGCACGCACAAACTGCCGGTAAGAATCAAGGATGGGTTTCTTTGAGCAAACTGGAATTGTTTCTGGAATTTTGCTTCAATGAGGTTTAAAACAGGGATTGTCCAAGCAGTTTTGCGGTTTGCAATTCTGCATATAAAAATGAGGGAGCTCTGATGTTATTTAGTATGTTATTAGGGAGGGTGCAATAGTACTGTGCCCTGAGTCCCGCAAGGTTCATCCTTTTACACCCCGATTGTCCACTGACCAACAGTGTCAAGTTTAGCTAGCTCCAAAGTCATTTGTTTGTTCTCATGACAGTGGCGATCCCAACTTGGATTTGCTCCAGTATCATGGTGGGAAAATGTTTAGACAAAGTACTGCAGTGAACAACACTCCTGAGGGATGTGCTTGTGATATTTATGTAACAAAAAGGAAAGTTTACCGGAAAATGTTCAAAGAAGATACAATCACAGCATGGTATGTGTTAGAGAGAGAACACCCAACTACATTACCATGCTCAGAGGGAACATTGAGGGACAGAACCAAAAGGAAGGATGTTAGTGTTACAATGTTTGTCGTCTGTTAAGCACCTGCTGTGTACCAAACACAAATATGAAGTCCCTGCCTGGAGAGAGAGACTGAGAGACCAGAGGAAGGAATTACTTTATGCATCTCTTTAGATAACATTTTCTCACCACCAGCACCATGTATTGGGGTTGGGGCTATGATGAAAAAAATGAATCTTTCGGAGTAATTAAATTAACTTATTATGCTCATTATTTTAGTATATCCGTGGGGGGAGCTGGCACACAAGTCAGCAGTAGAGAAAAGTGGGTGTGGAGAAGGCTTTAGAGAGAATGAGGAATTCAAAACCTGCCTTTTGGCAACAAAACGATGAGAGCATACATATTGCAACGGGACTTTAGTCAGGAAAAATGCCCAGTTTCAGCAACAAAAATCTTCCACCCCTACAAGAGATTTTTTTCTTTCCCCCTCCTTTTATTGTCAACAAAGAGCCAGTGTGGACTCTGTTTGCTTTGTGGACAGAACTGGCTTCTGCCAGTATCCCACAGTGCCTGCCCTGCTGTGTCCGCTCAGCTTTGATCTCTGCTGCCCTGCAGGCAGGCGCCCCTCCCCTTTCCAAGCTCCGGGAAGTGTCTGACAGCTGCGTGAGCTGCTCCCTTTGTGCAACCAACGAAGGGCAAATCATTGGAATGCTCCTGTTCTGCCCTGCACTAAGAACACAGCCGCAGGCAGGCTGCTGCTGCGAAGGGAGGGGACAGGCTGCTGTGCTGCTTTGACACTCCTCAGCTCAGAGAGCTCACAAAGCTACTCATGATGCTGCTCCCAGCAGCCGAAGAGGCTGTGGGAGACTGAGGGAATCCCAAGATGCGCAGGGATCCGCTCTGCCTTCCCACAACACAGCACTGTGGGATACATACCCACAGTGCACTGCTCACACTGCCGATGATGGGCATGACCCCAGTGTGGACACGACCTGTGGACAGAGGGAGCAAGTGTGAACACCCTCTGGCTATTTTTGTTTTGTCAACTTTTGGGTGTTGATATGAGTTTTGTTGACAAAACTTGTCAATACCCTAAGCCAGCGTTTCTCAAACTGTGGGTCCCGACCCCCCGGGGGGTCGCGAGCAACTTAGAGGGGGACCTCAAACAAATTAGAGGGGGGTCGCGAGCAACTGAGAGGATGATTGCATCAATGGGGAAGGGGGTCGCGGGCAACTGAGAGGGGGGTCGCGGTATCACAAGTTTGAGAACCCCTGCTCTAAGCTGATGTGTCAGAGAGACTGTTAGACACACAGGATGGGGCAGAGGAGGTAGATTTGTGAGTCGACACAGACATGAGAGTGGATGAGGTTACCAAGGATAAAGTTGCAAAGAAGAGGAGGAGAGGTCCAAACTCATAGCCCTGAGGGAATGCGCAGAGGAGGAGGGAGATGGGGAAGGCAGGGTCAAGTCATTGTTATAGAGCACCCGCTTGTGGTGTGACCTGGAGTTTCGGTGACTCTGTCTCAGACTCCTCCTTTAGTAGGCTGCTATGGTTCTGGCCCCCTTTTCAAGATCTGCCACAGGAGGTAACTCTCCTTTTGTAGCTTTTCTCCTGGGTCTCCCTCCCCCTGGTTCGTGTCTGGCACGTCCCACAGCCCACAACTGCTCTGAAATCCTTCCTGTGAACTCCTCCCTGCTGACCCTTCTGCAAGTTCTGGGTGTAACCAGGTGGGACTAATGCAGCGTGCAAGCTCTAGTTAACCCCTTCCTGGCCAGCATGTACTTTATACATCCCATCGCACACAGTCAGAAGGGCAGGACCACAATGAGCAAGAAGGTTACAGGGAAGCACTGAGAGTGCAGGACATTGTTCTTTGGCACACAAAGATGCAAAGGGTGGAGTATGAATGTAAGGCCATTTAGGCCTCAGTTCTTTCTCTGAGCCAGACCCAGAGAACCAGCTCCCATATTGTCTCACACTCGAGCTATCCTTTCTAACCTCTGCCTCTCTCTGTGTTCACTGAACTTCACCTACAGACTCTGGGACAGGGTCCACTCTTGGTCATTTCAGATTTCTGACAATGTCACTGAGATCAGAGTCTTGCCCTTTGCAGATTACAGGGAGCGCATCTGAGTACATCTCAAAAGGGCCTGTGAAATTAATCTAAACATCTGGCCCTTAATCCTGCTTCAGGAATTCTTGTAATAATGATAATGGCTCTTCTGCTGTCCCAGACCTTCCAGCAGGGAAAGCTGGCTCCGATGCCCAACTTAGGCCCCAAGTTGTTTCCATCTGTGGGGAGATGGAAATTGCAGCGTTTAAAACATTTCTGAGACCGGGAACCAATGAAATGACGCCTATGCAGAAGACAGACAGGCGAGGCGCACTGGGCCTAGTGAGACAGCTGCACGGCCAGTCTCGAAGGAGAAAATGAAGATACATGTCCACACAGTGTAGGATCAATCACTTCTTGTTACTGTGCTCCCCCATTCCCATCGCCTTCCACTCCTGCTTTGCTGTAACTTGCCTCCTCACACCTTCCCCTCCCCAGTCCTGGCATCTTCTGTTTCATCCTCCCTATAACACCTTCCTGTTTCACCCCCATTCTTCTTTGCAGGGATATTTAAAAGAATTGTCTTGTTCTCTCTTCTCTGCCTGTCTTTTCTCCCTTTGGCTTCAGGCTGGAGTCCCTGGGCCTGATCTTATACACACAGTAGTATAAATGAGCAATTATGCACCGAAACAAATGAAATTACACCAATGTAAAGCAGCAAGTCAAGTCAGAATCAGGCTCATTCCTGTTAACTCTTTAAAGCAATTTCACTCTCTTTCAGAAGTGCTACAAAATGTTGTTTGAAGGCTGCTATACAAAAATACATTGTATAGCAACACATATTTTAACCATTTTTTCATCTGTGCTTGATTGTATGCCTACATTACAACTGAAGGTACATGTGCAGCTCAGGCTGGCATATCTGCAGTAGCTTGAATCTCGCTATCATGGCTAAAAGTAGCAGTGAAGGCATGATGGCACGGGTAGGCTGTGTAAGTCTGCCCAGAACACAGGGTGAGTACTTGTGTTGCTAGCCAAAGCTGCTGTGGCTTCACTGCTCGTGTAACTATGCGAGCTGGATTCAAGCAGGCAGGAGCTGTAATCACAGCTCTGACTGTAGCAAACTGTTGGACCCTTACTAAAATTCAGTTGGCATGGGGGGTTGGCTGCCTAGCCCGAGTAGCAAGAGGAAGGGGAAGAGTGGATGAGAAATCAGGACGCTGAGACTGACAGTGCCCAGAAGCAATGGGTAGAGTCCAATGCTCCAGATCAGCCTGACTGACAGGGTGGGCAGGCCAATGAGGGAGCAGGAGGCCAGGGAGGAGCTGGAGGGAGGCCATTTGAGCTGGAATTGCCTGGGTCAAACCCAGCGGGGCCAAGAAAAGGAGAGAGCAAGGGTTCATTTATTTCCATGAGGGATAGTGGTGACTTGTAACATGGCACGAAATACCAATTCCATGAGAGTCAGTGCAATAGCTCCGCTCCCAGGGAGAGGCTCAGGGCTGTGCTGCCTCACGCAATCCCGGATTGGTTCTTTGCTAAAAGTCAGACCTCTGGCATCAATCCTGTCAGCAAGCGAGTGAACACCCAGAGGGCCTCACTTCAGCACTAGGCCACGCTGCGGGGCCCGCCCCACATGCCAGGCGGGGCACGGGCGTCCGGGCTCTCTGGGCAAGGCGGAACCTTCGACTGGGAAATGAGAGAGATTCGGCCCTTTTTAACCTCCCCTCATCCCTGCGCCAAACGCAACCAACTGCACGTCCAGCCGGCAGCTCTGTGCTTAGCGCTCCGGAGAGACAGGGGGGCCTCCCCAAGCCGTGGGGCTTAGCGCTCCGGAGAGACAGGGGGGCCTCCCCAAGCCCTGGGGCTTAGCGCTCCGGAGAGACAGGGGGGCCTCCCCAAGCCGTGGGGCTTAGCGCTCCGGAGAGACAGGGGGGCCTCCCCAAGCCCTGGGGCTTAGCGCTCCGGAGAGACAGGGGGGCCCTCCCCAAGCCGTGGGGCTTAGCGCTCCGGAGAGACAGGGGGGCCTCCCCAAGCCGGGGGGCTTAGCGCTCCGGAGAGACAGGGGGGCCCTCCCCAAGCCGTGGGGCTTAGCGCTCCGGAGAGACAGGGGGGCCTCCCCAAGCCCTGGGGCTTAGCGCTCCGGAGAGACAGGGGGGCCTCCCCAAGCCCTGGGGCTTAGCGCTCCGGAGAGACAGGGGGGCCCTCCCCAAGCCCTGGGGCTTAGCGCTCCGGAGAGACAGGGGGGCCTCCCCAAGCCGTGGGGCTTAGCGCTCCGGAGAGACAGGGGGGCCTCCCCAAGCCGTGGGGCTTAGCGCTCCGGAGAGACAGGGGGGCCTCCCCAAGCCCTGGGGCTTAGCGCTCCGGAGAGACAGGGGGACCTCCCCAAGCCGTGGGGCTTAGCGCTCCGGAGAGACAGGGGGGCCCTCCCCAAGCCCTGGGGCTTAGCGCTCCGGAGAGACAGGGGGGCCCTCCCCAAGCCCTGGGGCTTAGCGCTCCGGAGAGACAGGGGGGCCCTCCCCAAGCCCTGGGGCTTAGCGCTCCGGAGAGACAGGGGGGCCCTCCCCAAGCCCTGGGGCTTAGCGCTCCGGAGAGACAGGGGGGCCCTCCCCAAGCCGTGGGGCTTAGCGCTCCGGAGAGACAGGGGGGCCTCCCCAAGCCCTGGGGCTTAGCGCTCCGGAGAGACGGGGGGGCCTCCCCAAGCCCTGGGGCTTAGCGCTCCGGAGAGACAGGGGGGCCTCCCCAAGCCCTGGGGCTTAGCGCTCCGGAGAGACAGGGGGGCCTCCCCAAGCCCTGGGGCTTAGCGCTCCGGAGAGACAGGGGGGCCTCCCCAAGCCCTGGGGCTTAGCGCTCCGGAGAGACGGGGGGGCCTCCCCAAGCCGTGGGGCTTAGCGCTCCGGAGAGACAGGGGGGCCTCCCCAAGCCGTGGGGCTTAGCGCTCCGGAGAGACGGGGGGGCCTCCCCAAGCCCTGGGGCTTAGCGCTCCGGAGAGACGGGGGGGCCTCCCCAAGCCGTGGGGCTTAGCGCTCCGGAGAGACGGGGGGGCCTCCCCAAGCCCTGGGGCTTAGCGCTCCGGAGAGACGGGGGGGCCTCCCCAAGCCGTGGGGCTTAGCGCTCCGGAGAGACGGGGGGGCCTCCCCAAGCCGTGGGGCTTAGCGCTCCGGAGAGACAGGGGGGCCTCCCCAAGCCCTGGGGCTTAGCGCTCCGGAGAGACGGGGGGGCCTCCCCAAGCCCTGGGGCTTAGCGCTCCGGAGAGACGGGGGGGCCTCCCCAAGCCGTGGGGCTTAGCGCTCCGGAGAGACAGGGGGGCCTCCCCAAGCCCTGGGGCTTAGCGCTCCGGAGAGACGGGGGGGCCTCCCCAAGCCGTGGGGCTTAGCGCTCCGGAGAGACGGGGGGGCCTCCCCAAGCCCTGGGGCTTAGCGCTCCGGAGAGACGGGGGGGCCTCCCCAAGCCGTGGCGGGTGGCGGCTGCACCTGCGCGTGTCACGTCGGAGCTGGTCAGTGACCTGAGCGCAGAGGGAGGCGCCCTATGAAGCGGGGTCTCCGCATTTCCTCCAGCGCCTCGCGCCCGCAACCCACGAAGCCGCACTCGCCTCCGCCCTGAAGTCCCCTCGCTAGTAGTGACGCGGGGCAAGCAAGCCCGGCCCCCGGCCCCCGGCCCCGCCAAGCAGGGCCTCTCCCTGCCCGCCCCACCCGAGCACCTGTTCCTAAAACACCGGCAGCACCCGCCACACGTCGGCGGGGCCGCAGCCCAGACCCGCTCGAGCCCGGCGGCCGCTTACCGGCGGGGGAGGAGGGGAGCGCTGCCGCCGCCGCATCGCCCGCGAGCCGGAGGTTGCCGACCCCGCAGGAGGCCGGAGCGGGGCTCCGTGACGCACAGTGACGTGTGGTCCCGCGGGCTGCGCTGCGCGCGCGCGGTGCACGTGGGGCTGCCCGTCAGCTCAGCGACGTGGTTCTCGTGGGGATTTCCCTGCGCTGCGCGCGGTGCACGTGGGGCTGCCCGTCAGGGTTTGTTGGTTTATCGCACGGGATTCCTGAATCCGGACCGCTGAACTTACAGTAAAGAGCTGATTCATTTCTCCGAACAGCTCCTTCTGGTTAATCGTCTCCTGCCAGGCTAGATCGTCAGATCTGCTCCACCTTGGAGCGTCTGATTCCAACCCAGGACAAGCTGAATGGGTCTGTTACTATATCACTAGGTCTGGGTTACCCCAAGAAGAATTCCCAAGAAGGCAACACAACTCTGGAAATGGCATAGTAGATACTGAGGGTGCAGAGCCTGCTACCTGGTTTTCTTCAAATATAATTCTGCAGATTTGTGGAATTAGTTACCACTTAATGATCATTTGCTGTAGATTTCGTTCCACAGATACAGTGGTTGGACCTCAAACAACACAAACTGAGTTCCTGGGAAAGGAGACAGAAAGAGGTGTTTCCAAAACTCCCAAAATGCCTGAAGACCCCCAAGTACAGCATGAAATGCATGCCACTTCCATCTTTCCTCAGTTACTGCCTGAGCAATCTATAGATTGTTTCTGTAGACAACTGTCCATAGAATTCAAGGCAAAAGTGGCTTGTTGTGATCATCCAGTGTGACCTCCTGTATAACACATGCCTGAGAACTTCCCCAAAATTATTCTCAGAGCACAGCTTTTAGAAAGACATACCATTTTGATTTTAAAATTGTCAGTAATGGAGATTCCACCATGATCACTGGTAAATTATTTCACTGGTGAGTCCCTCTGACTGTCAGAGAAATACAGAGAGGAATTTTCCAATATGAATCTGATGTTATCACATAAACACGTTCAATTAATCAAAATGTAATGGTGCTCAGTTTTAAGTGCACCTTTCCTGCTAATGGGATAAATTGAGAAAGCTGTTAGAAAAGACGTATCCAAAGCTATTTCAATCCTAGTCACATAATATCCAACTCTCTGCATTACAAAATGTCCTTCCAGAGGAAACAAACATTCACTCTGTAATATACAAACCCAAATATTTCTGGCAACTTGTAAAATCATTAAACTGATAATGTGTTGGATTATAAAAGCCAAGTGATAATGCTTTAAAGCTGATGTTTTGTGTCTGCAGTGACTGATAGTTTTAGCTGGTCTGGGGACTTACAGACAGTACAGGCTCATGTTTTGCTTAGGTTCATGTAACTTAGGTTTGACCATGGATTACCCCCAATGCTCACTGTATGTGTAGGCCTTGCTTTCACCTTTAACATCAGGCAGGTTTGAGCAGCTTGTAAGGAGAATCCTAAGTGACTGTGTAACTAACAAGTAGTTTTGGAAAGGAGAAAAGCTGCAATATTTTGAAGGAGACTTTTTCCATTTAACTTCTTTGTATGCACATGCAGGGGTAGCGTTAGGTATAGATTTAGGGACCCCTCTCCCATAACTGCTCCAACAACCTTACCCTGCCTCCCTGCAAGCCTCAAAACCTTAGAACGTTTTACACTCATTTCAACGGTTGTCAGCAGAATGAAGATAGGGCATGAAAGAGGCCATATTTAATATAAACAGATGAATGCTGGGGACCAGCCAGTGAGGACAGAAAGAGAGATGTGAAACAGTCAGACATGGATGAGAGAGTATGCAGGACACCAATATGCTGGGGTCTCTTATTCAGCCACATATAGCTGTTAGCTGTAACATTTTCCAACTACAGAACTATTGAAAGGGGCTGTTTTGTCTCAGAAATAACCTGCATTGAATTGTTAGGAAAATGGTCTTGTGGATGCAAATGTTTTAAAAGTAAAACACATGGACATGGAAGAAAGGAGTATTGATCTGTCTTTTCAGTGGAATGTTTTAAAATGATTCAGTAATTAGGGCCAAGAAAGAGCTGAGCTGCACCTCACAATGCTTCAGTGCATCAGAATAGAAATCACTGACAGGAATCTACAAACCTTTACTTCTAAAACTTGTGCCTTGGAACAATTCACTGTCTGACCTTTGACCCTGCATACAAACACCTGTTGCTTGAAGATTCACACATTTTTGTTTCACAGGAAACTCTACAGGGTGGGTCAAAATGTGTGTGTGAGGGACGTGGGAAAATGTGAGATAGAAGTCGTGTGGTAGAATGCAGGGCATGGAGGTGCACGACAGGTACAATATACAGAGGCTGGGCACCCTAGAGTGATGGATTGTGCGTGTGAGAGTAGGGAGGTGTGGGCTGCAGGGTACTGAATATATGTGGTGTGTGACTTGCAATCGTGTGCACGTATACACAGCATACACAGGTGGGGGGGGGGTGTACTCAGTAGTCGTGGTGAGTTGCAATTGTGTGCATATATACACACTTTGTATGTACATAAGAACATAAGAACATAAGAACATAAGAACGGCCGTACCGGGTCAGACCAAAGGTCCATCTAGCCCAGTATCCTGTCTGCCGACAGTGGCCAGCACCAGGTGCCCCAGAGGGGGTGGACCGAAGACAATGATCAAGCGCTTTGTCTCCTGCCATCCCTCTCCAGCCTCTGTCAAACAGAGGCCAAGGACACCATTTTATCCCCTGGCTAATAGCCTTTTATGGACCTAACCTCCATGAAATTATCTAGCTTCTCTTTAAACTCTGTTATAGTCCTAGCCTTCACAGCCTTCTGGCCAGAGATGCTGCTAATCATTTCCATTGCTTTTGATTAGAAAAGTTCTTTTGCTTAAACAAAACAGCTCTTTGTTTTTCCAGGGCTATTAGGAAGAAGAAGTTACCCTGCGCAGTAACGATGGTTCTTCGAGCAGTGTGTCGCTGTGGGTGCTCAACTCAGGTCTCGGTGTGTGCCTGCGCCGGGATCGGAGATTTTTGCGAGCAGTGCCCCTCACACCACGTGTGCACTCAGTGGCCCCGCCTGGAGACTGTGGAATGCATGCGTGCCCGTCTGTTTCTTTTCTCCCTGAAGTCCCTGTAGACTCCAAGCAGAGGGAAGGACGGGAGAGTGGTGGAGCACCCACAGGGACACACATCTCGAAGAACCAATGCTACTGCACAGGGTGAGTAACTTCTTCTTCGAGTGGTGTCCCTGTGGGTGCTCCACTCAGGTGACTCCATAGCAGTACCCGCCTGATGGTGGTGGGCATTGGAGTCTCTCTAAGAGGAAGGAGGAAGGACCACATCTGCTAGAGATGTGGAGGGTATTGGCACCTTGTGTAGGGAGGGCATAGTGCTGTGCGAAAGTCTGGTGTGAGGACCATGTGGCTGCTCTACAGATGTCCACCAATGGTACATTGTTCAGGAAGGCCGTTGTAGTGGCCATCGCGCAAGTGGAGTGAGCCCTGATGGGCTGCGTTGGCTGTCTGCCCCTAAGTTCATAAATGGTATGTATGCAGCCTGCAATCCACTTGGATAGGCACTGTGCAGAAACTGCTGTTCCTGTGCGTGGACCTGGCCATGCCACAAAAAGTCTGTCCAATTTCCTGGTTGCTCTAGTTCTATCAAGGTAGAACAAAATTGCCCACCTTGCATCCAGCGTATGTAATATATCCTCCTTGGGAGAGTCGAGAGGTTTAGGGAAATAAGCAGGTAAGTAAATGGGTTCATTTACGTGAAAGTTGGATATAACCTTAGGGAGGAACTTGGGGTGAAGTTTGAGTATGACTTTATCCCTATAAATGTAGTGAAAGGAGGGTCTGCCATGAGGGCTGCGATTTCTCCTACCCTTCTTGCTGATGTTATTGCTACTATGAATGCCACCTTCATAGACAGGTATTGTGGTGGCGTAGTGGCTAATGGTTCAAAGGGTGGCCTGGTAAGGGTGTCAAGGACCAAATTCAGGTCCCACCGGGGGTGGGGGAGTGGAGGTTTGAAGGCATTTTCTGTAAACCTGTGAGAAAATGCTTCACCATGGGATGTGCGAAGAGAGAAAAGCCATCTACCGGATCATGGAAGGCCATGATCATTGCCAGGTGGACCCAGATGGAGCTGTTATAGAGGCCCATGTTGCTAAGGTCCATGAGGTGGTCGAGTAATGTAGGTACAGGGACGGTGGTGGGATGCAAATTGCACATCATGCACCATTGTTGAAAACACATCCACTTGTTTTGATAGGTGCTTCTCGTGGAGGGACAACGACTGTTTAGAAGAACTTGTTTAATACAGATGAGTTCTTCATTCTGCAACCATGGAGAAACCATGCCATCAGTTTCATGGTTTTGATACTGAGGTGACATATACTGCCGTAGTGCTGTGTGAGGAGATTCGGCACTGCCAGGAGAGGAATAGGTTGATCTGTCGACAGGTAGTGTAGATAAGGGAACCAAGGCTGTCTCGGCCAGGCTGGGGCTATTAAGATTACTGTGGCCCGACTGGATCGGATCTTGTTGTTCACTCTGGCAATAAGCAGGATTGGTGGAAACGCATAATGTAGGGGAGCTGTCTAGCAGATGGTGAAGGCGTCCCCTTCTGACCTCTTGCCTAGTCCTACCCGAGAGCAAAATCTGTGGCATTTGCAGTTATGAGGTGTTGCAAAGAGGTCTATAGTTGCGTAAGCAGGGGCTGAACTGCTGCTTGCTATCAGCCAGCTAAAAGGAGGGGTGGGTGTGCCCACTACAATTGTTTAGCTCTGCAAGGTAATTAACTGTTAACTGTTGGTATGTAAACACAGCTCAGGAGAGAATACGAGGTGTGGCTATGTAAATCCCATTCAGCCAGGGCTGATGGAGGGTCAGTGTTGGAATGGAATGTGGAGAATTGTAAATAATTCGGGACTGTTGTGCGGGTCATTAATCATGCTACCCCTAAATGTGGGAACTGTAAAACATGCCACCAGTGCTTGCAGGAGAGACACCACCATCATGGTAAGAGGTCTCAGAGGAACAAGCTTCCCCCCTTCCAGAGTTGAGTGAACGGAGCTGGGGGGAAGGGTGTAGCCAGACATGAACCCCATCTTGTTTCCCCCCCCCCCCACCAGAGAGCAAGAGAAAGGCAGTCAGCCTTTGATGCCCTAGGAACGCAGGTGTGCTGCCCGTCCCTGACTCTAATAAACAGAAACCAAACAGTAAATGGGCTAGCTGACGACCCGGGGGCCTCCCGTCGCCCTGATGGCTAGTACCAGTAATTGACACGCCTGCACTGTCCCAGGAGAGGAATCTTCGCCCATCACATATCAGAGGTGCCCATTGTCTGCATTTTCCCAGGTGTGAATTATGCTTTGCACCCTTCGTGGGAAACTTGGCATTCAAAGCCATTTTTCCTAATTGGCCACTTGAGACCAGGAAGAAGCCTACGTGACCCAAGGGATATAAAGAGGGGTTTAGTAGCCCACCCCATTGGAGCTCCAATCATCTACACCTGCTGGCAGGTATTGGTTGTCTCCCGAGATCTGTGGGACGCCCAACCTCGCCCTACTTCTTCCCGAGGGATTGAGAGAAAGACGCTGGCCACGCCAAGTCTGGAACGCAGGGGTGAGAATATATACCTGCTAGGTGTCTATTTTGCATGCATTTAATAAGAGCTCAGAGAACCAAAAGGGTTTCATGGTACCTGTAAGTGATTTATTAGTGTAATTTCTGTCCTGTCCTTTGTAGTGGCTGTGTTATCTGTAACACAGTAGTAGCATTTACCAGCTAAGTTTACCCTGTAACAATAAAATAGTAACTGTTTAAGCTGTGACCTGACTCCTTCAGTTGCTGTAACAGAACCAAGCAGAATTTTAAAAAGAACTCCAGCCGGTCATAAGGGACAGATATAGGGAGAGCTTGAGCATTGGATCGTGTCGCTTCCAGGGGACAGAGCCGTTGGGGCATCTCTCAGCCTCCCCAGGCTGCCCGCTGCGAAGGGATCGTGTATCCTAGCAGTCAAAATCTGAAGTGTAATAAGCTCTCCCTGTAAACTTCTTGGGCACCCGTCAACCTCTTCCAGGTTGCCTGCTGCTAAGGGACCCCAGTCCTAGCAGTTGAAGACTCGGGTGTATAATACACACACACCACTCACTGCCCTGACCACCGGCTGACAAAGGGGTGAGCTGTAAGACTGGCTCAACCTGCCCCTTTCCCCCTTTGGTTTTAAGGACAGACCTAAAGCAGACTCCCTGAGGAGTCTTTTCTTTTGCTAGTCCAGTGGAAGCTGGATTCCTTTGCCAGTCCAGCTGGTGGCTAAAGAGTTGAAATCACGGAGAGCTGAAATCACTGGTTTGGCTGAGAGCCAGACCCATTGCAGCTAGTGAAGCGGCGGCGACCAGCAGAGTGACTGGTGGGAATCACTGGCTGGTGGCATAACGGGGCCGGGAGGAGCGGCGAGGAGCGGCTACCAGTGGCGTGGCGCAGAGCGGCGTGGCATGGAGCGGCAGCAGGTGAGGAGTGGTGACCAGCGGCGGCAGCAGGCAAGGAGCGGCAGCAGGCGACCAGCAGAGCGTCCGGTGGCGTGGGACAAGACAGTTGGTGGAGCGTCGCAAGGTGCCCCCTATCAATCCTCCCACCCCCATTTCTACCCAGGTTGGGAGGTGAAACCCTGTGGGTGAACTTTGGGACTCTGGGTGGCACAGACCAGGGACAGAGACTTTTGGGGTGCCGGACTCTTTGGACTTCAGGTGATTCTTGGCTGGGGGGGGGGGGGCTTAGCTCATGTTTGGGTTATGAACTCTGTTTGTGGTGTTTTCCCCAAGTTAACGCCGTATGACTTCTCTCTCTGTTTCATTAAATGTTTCTTTCCTACACTCAGACTCAGTGCTTGCAAGTGGGGAAGCATTGCCTCTCAGAGGCACCCAGGGGTGTGTGAATCTCCCAGATTACTGGGTGGGCGCTTGAGCCGGTTCTGTGTGAGATGGACCCCAAGATATTGAACCCAGTCCTGGTTACTGCCAGGCTTACCCGGCAGAAGGGTTACAGTTGGAAAGCCCCATTTGCAGAAGATTGAAAGGAGGACATTGTATTGAACTCCCAGTCGTGCTGATCTGAGAAATGTCTGCTCAGTTTGTCGGCTCTCACATTCTGTTGTCCTGGTATGTACATGGCTGTTGGGGTTATCTGGTTTCTGATGCACCACTTCCAGAATCTGACTGCCTCAGCACATAAAGAGTGTGATCAGGCACCCCCTTGCCAGTTGACATAACACATAGACGGTGTGTTGTCCGTGAGGACACGTATAGTTCTTCCCTTTATTAGGGAAAGGAAATGGGCGCAAGCCCTGCGAATGGTCCTGAGCTCTAGGATACTGAATGTGAAAGTTTCTCTCGTGTTAGGCCCATGTACCCTGTATTGACGCTGCAACACAGTGGGCTCCCCAGCCCATGGGTGATGCATCTGTTATACTAACTGAAAGGTCTGGTCGGTGGAAGGATATACTGATGAGGAGGTTGTTCAGAGATGTCCACCATTCGAGGGACTGCAGCACTGGTGGAGGAAGCGAGAGGTGCTTCGCAAGGCTGTGTCAGGTTGGTATATAGTTGATTGCGAGCCAGTGTTGTAGGCAACGCATGTGCAGCCTTGCAAACAAGACCACAAACATCATGGCCACCATATGCCCAGTAATTGAAGGTACGTCCGGACCATGGAGAAGGGGGCCTGTCTGACCTTTTGAATGAGGTCGCAGATTGCCTTGAATCTGTGTAGTGGGAGGTAGGCTCTTGCTGTGACTGAGTCTAGCAATGCGCCAATGAACTCTATCTTTTGCCAAGTCGGGAAAAACATTCTCTGGTAATAGTTGTCATGATAGTAGTTTGCTGATAGGTAGGGCCTTTGATTAGACAATCTAGGTAAGGGAAGATAATGATGTTTTGTCTTCTGAGAAAGGCCGTGACTACTGCTAGGGTCTTTGAAAATAGTCAAGGGGCCGTAGAAAGGCCAAAGGGGAGGACTCTGTACCGATAATGATCTATTGCTCCTAAGGTAACTAGCTTTTGCACTTCTGCCCATAACAGGGGCTCGTGAGAGGGGTCCCTGAAGAGGGACAGGGTAGAAGGTTGGGTAGGGGGCATGGAAGTAAAGGGGACTGTATAACCCGATCTGATAATTTCTAGGATCCATTTGTCTGTGGTAACTCGAGCCCACTGTTGGTAAAAAGGTCTCAGGCAGTGACTGAAGGTGACATTGGACTGCACTGGACTTATGGAGTGGTCACTCAGACCCCCGACCAAAACTTGAAATTTGCTGCTTGTTAGAGGTGGACTGATTTGTAGAGGACTGGTTTTGCTGATTCCTCCTATTAGGGCATTGCTTGGGCCTGTTATCATATGGCCTCTGCTGCTGCCTGTAATAGTTGTAATTATAATCCCTCAGTTTTTGGTAGGGAGAGTATTTATGCTTCTTATTGGAAGGGGTGTACATACCCAAGGTCCGTAGTGATATACGAGAGTCCTTTGTAGAGTATAGGCTCTCATCTGTATTTTTAGCAAACAATCGTTTCCTGTCAAAGGGGAGATCCTCCACCCTTGCGTGTAATTCCTTTGGGACCTCTGATGACTGCAGCCATGGGGCCCTGCGCATTACTATAGCTGTGGCTGTGGCTCTAGCTGCGGTGTCTGCGACATCCACAGTGGCCTGAAGAGCTGTTTTAGCTATTGATAAAGCCTCCTTATTGACAGATTAGAGGTTAGGTCGTTTGTTTTCAGGGAGGTCCTGTAGCAAGTCTTGTAATTTGGCATAATTGGCATGATCGTAATTAGCCAACAGTGCTATATAATTAGATAGACAGCCCTGAAGTGTGGCTGAAGAGTACACTTTGCGGCCCGAGGTGTCTCACCGTTTGTGTTCTTTGTCAAAGGGCGTAGATTCAAATTGTGTTTCACAGAGTCTACCACCAGTGAATTTGGCTGTGGGTGGGCAAATAGAAAGTCCATGTCCTTTGCAAGGACGAAATATTTTCTGTCCGCTCTGCAGTTTGTGGGCAGAACAGAGGCTAGATTTTGCCATAAAGCATCTGAAGGATGCTGAGGGTTGTAATATGGTGAGTAATTTGTAGTGTAATGTCTTGTGACTGTGCTACCCATTTGAAAAGTTCCTGAAAATGTTTCAGGTCATCTGCCGGAGGAGAAGGCGAGATCTGGAATACTGCTTCTTCCTGCCTGGATCTGGGTTCATGTGAGAAACTCTCTGAATCTGAGAGTAAAGCAGTAAGTTGTCATGCTCACTGGAACCCGCTTGAGAAATTACTGAGGGCGGATAAGCAGGTGAGGAGTGTACAGATTGTGGGTGAGTGCCTAGAGGTGTGGTGTTGCTGGGATGTAGAGGCTGTGTGCCTTGAATGGTAGGTATGGGAAGACCGCTGTCGGTACCCTTACTGTGTATCCCAGGAGCTCCCACTGAGGTGGGAGCTGATGTGGGGGGTGCATCCACGGTTGGCTGGGCCAAATGGGATGTTGTTGAAGGGCGTGGTCCCTGTACGACTGCCAGGAAGCTAGTGATTGAGAAGAAGAGGAGTGGCCTGATGAGAGCCCACTCCTATGCCCGCTACCATGGTCAGTCCTTGGGGATAGTGGTGTAGGCGAGTGGGGGCCACTCTGTGAAGTGTTAGCGTGAGCCAGTTACTCCTCTTGAATCAAGCTGAGGAGAGTTTTGCAGGTGCTGGGTTTTGCACAGCGCTTTCTTGTGCTGGAAAAGTGGCGAGGAGTCCTGTGGCACCTTATAGACTAACTGAAGTGTTGGAGCATAAGCTTTCATGGGCAAAGACCCAGTTCGTCAGATGCATGTAGTGGAAATTTCCAGAGGCAGGTATAAATATGCAGGCCAGAATCACGAGGTGAATCCAATCAGGGAGGATGAGGCCCACTTCTAGTAGCTGATCTGGAGGTGTGAATACCAAGAGAGGAGAAGCTGCTTTTGTAGTTAGCGAGCCATTCACAGTCTTTGTTTAATCCTGAGTTGATGGTGTCAAACTTGAAGATGAACTGTAGCTCAGCAGTTTCTCTTTGAAGTCTGGTCTTCAAGTTTTTTTGCTGCAGGATGGCTACCTTTAGATCTGCAATTATGTGTCCAGGGAGATTGAAGTGTTCTCCGACAGGTTTTTGTATATTTCCATTCCTAATATCTGATTTGTGTCCATTTATTCTTTTACGCAGGGACTGTCCAGTTTGGCCAATGTATATAGCAGAGGGGAATTGTTGGCACATGATGGCATATATTACGTTAGTAGATGTACAGGAGAATGAACAAGTGATGGTGTGGCTGATCTGGTTAGGTCCTGTGATGGTGTTGATGGTGTATATATGTGGGCAGAGCTGGCACCGAGGTTTGTTGCAGGGATTGGTTCCTGAGTTAGAGTTATTATGGTGCAGTGTAACTATACACCGCACCAGCGACTATACACCACACCATAGTAACTCTAACTCAGGAAGCAATCCATGCAACAAACCTGTTTGGATTAGGGATGTTAAATAGAGGTTAACTGAATAGTTGAGTAACCTCATGAATTCTTATCTGTTAGTCGACTATTCTATAGTCCATGGAGGCGGGGCAGGCAGCCAGTGTGCTCCGGCCTCAGTCTCGAGAAGACCCGTGCCATCCCATGCTGCTGCCATTGTATCAGAGCCAGCAGCACAGGGTGCCAGGTGGGAACTGGTCCATGAGGGAAGCCAGTTTAAAAACCAGCTCCCCTTGTGGACCGGCGGCCTGTCACCCTGCGCTGCTGTCTGGGGGTATGTCTACACTTGCACCCTCTTTTGAGAAAGGGATGCATATGAAGACATTTGAAATTGCAAATGAAGCATGGGTTTGAATTCCCCGCGCTTTATTTGCTTATTCGCATTATGGCGCTATTTCGAAAAAAGGAACGCTGTCTAGACGCGGTTATTTTGAAAGAAACCCCTTTTTCTGAAATAACCCTTATTCCTCCTACAACAAGGTTTACCAGTTATTTTGGAAGAAGGATTTTCTTTCGAAATAACCCGCGTCTACACAGCATTTGTTATTTCGAAATAGCGCCATAACACGAATATGCAAATGAAGCACGGGAAAGTCACATCCCAGCTTCATTTGCAATATTGCTTGTCTGCATTTGTATTCCTCTCGGAAGAGGAAGCAAGTGTAGACATACCCTGTGATAAAAAGCAGCAGTGCGGGGTGGCAGCAGCTCCTGTCTAGGACAGGGTCTGAGCTCCTGGACCTGGTGCGAGTCAGAACTGAGCTGGGCTGCCTGCCCGCCCGGCTCCTAATACACTTTAAATGCAGAGCTGCAGCTGGAGTAGGTCCCAGATCCAGTGCGAGCTTGGACTGAGCTGGGCTGCTGGCCAACCTGCGAAAAAATTTGCTGGCAAGTGGGGGGCCGGGGAGGAATATGTGTGTAGTCTATAGCATTAACCTATAAGCTACTGCTTATCGGTTAATTGACTACTCTTTTACATCCCTAGTTTGGACCTTTTACTTAATGTAACTGCTGTGCAGAGCGATACACAGATAGAATCATAGAATACTAGGACTGGAAGGGACCTTGAGAGGTCATCGAGTCCAGTCCCCTGCCCTCGCGGCAGGACCCAGCACTGTCTAGACCATCCCTGACAGACATTTATCTAACCTGCTCTTAAATATCTCCACAGATGGAGATTCCACAACTCCCCTAGGCAATTTATTTATGTATGAATAAATAATCTAATAAATAATAACAATAATAGGAAGTTTTAGCTCAAGAACATTTCCCATCAACCAGGCAGGCCCCTATCAGAAACACACATGGGCTGTGGTGAGAGGAGGTAAGCAGGCATTGGCAGTATGTGAGGACCCAGCAGGGGAAGGCAAGCCTAAGCACTGTCCCTTCTTCCCAAAGTCACACCCCTTCCCCAGACGACACCACTTCATCAGCCTCTCACCCCCAGCCAAGCCCCGCCCAATCCCAGCCCTCAAGACTGATACTTCCTGTCTGCTGGGGAGCCAGGCTGGCACACTGCAGCCCCAGTCCTTCCAAGTGGCCAAGCAGTGTAGGCAGTTTTGGGGAGGCAATGCCTTCCCTTGCCTACATTACCCACTGCCCATGTAAGGAGAGCTCACGAGCCTTCCAAAACACAGAGTAAAAACCATATTTCATATTTGTAAACCCTCTAAAGCAGTGGTTCTCAAACTTTTTGGCCCGTGGCCCACCTGCCTCAACACAAACTTTTCCGCGGACCACCAGCTGCTAATAGAAACTCTCTGTTAATTATATAATTAAGCCCAAGCCATTTTGCTAGTGCGGTAGCTAAGAAGAATGGTTTAATTGAACCAGTAAGAAAGGAAATAGTCATTGAAATTATTGAACAGATTAAGCGCTTTAACTTTCTCATGTTAGTTTACCAAAGTTTATTTTAAATAAAGTAAAATATGAATTTATGTCCAACACAAAAAGTTTCAACATTGTCTTTATGGCAGGGATGGGGAACCTTTTTTGGGTCAAGGGCCATTGACCCACAGAAAAAGCAGTCGGGGCCCACACAAGTGCAAAGCAAAAAAAAAAACCCTCCAAAACCCCCCAACCCTCACTGATGTGTCTCCCAACTTAGACACCTCACTTCCCTGGAGCTCCATCCGCATGTGGGAGGACAAGGAGGATTGAGGTTCAGGGCTTCCCATAGGCCAGATTAACTCTTCTGTGGTTCTGGGTTTAGTGGATTTTAGACCCCTCCCAAGCTCTGGGGTGGGGCCAAAATGAGGGGTTCACTGTGCAGGACAGGGCTGCCAGTGAGTGGGTGAAGGTGCTGATCTGGGCAGGAGGTGGGGTGTAGGAGGGGGTGAGGGTGCAAGGTCTGGGTGGGAGGTAGGGTGCAAGAGCAGAGTGAGTATAGGGTATCTTGCCCAGGGGGAGGGTGCAGGAGCAGGCTGGGGGTGCGTGGTCTTTGTGGTGGTGATGGGGGGTTGGGATCTGGGCATGAGGGGAAGGGGGGCATTTACCTGCCTTTGCACCCACTGTGTAGCACAGCCTCCTACTGCTCCCACTGGCCAGAAGCTGGCCAATGGGAGCAGTGGGGGAAAGCATCCAGGCAGTGCATTTGTGGGAATCTCTTCCCCCAGTTGAGGGATGGGGAGGGGCGCACTTCTACCCTGTGAGCTGGATCCCACAGCAAGACTTGGGGTTTTCTCCCCTCCACCTCCCTCCCCCACCAAGCAGGAAGCTGGCACTGGCACTCCAACCTTTTGGGGGTGGGGGTGAAGCTGGAGCAGCAGCATGGGCTCCCCACTGCAGGGGGACTAATGGGGGTTGAGTGTGAGCCGCAGACCGCCTGCAAGGCATTGTCCACGGACCCTCCTTGAGAACCACTGCTCTAAAGGGAGCTCAAAAATCTCAACTATAACAGAGTTCCACTAGAGGGCACTTGAGCTGTATTTCTCCACTGTGTGTAGATGTGGATACGGCACAGCACCTAGGGACCGTTTCAGAATGGAAGATAGTAGAGTTGACAGTTGTTAGATGAGTAGTGCACACCCTCATCCAGGTCCTCAAATACATTCCCACTGTAAATTTTGCTTGTTGTTAATGGGAGAGATTAGAAGAAAAAAATACCTGAAATTTGGGTTTAGATTGAAATAAATAAATAAATAACCTGGCAACCACATGCATGTATCAGCCACAGAAAGTTAGCCGGGAGCTATTAGACCTTTAAAAATGGCCAATTTTAGCTAGAACTATCAAGTCAAAGTGTTGAGCTGGTCTGTGAAGTTTGCTTCCTGTACAAATCCCAGCTCAGCCCAAAGGGCTCCATATGATGCTCTTGAAGCAATTCTGTTCTTGGGAAATTGACCCACAGAATCTATCCAAAATCATCTGAAGAAGTGGGCTGTGCCCACGAAAGCTCGTGATCCCATCTACATGTTTTGTTAGTCTATAAAGTGCCACTAGACCATTTGCTTGCTGTTTTTTATCCAAAACTCCGAGCGTGTTTATTTGGTTCAGACATCCCAGATGGGGAGACTAGCACAGCCTGCCCTCCTGAGCCACTTCACAGTGGTCACATACTGCAGAGTGTCAAGTTTGGGTAAATGAAGCTCAAAAAAACATGAGACAAGCCTGAAAAATCATGAGATTGGCTTAAAAATACGAGATTTTTTTAAAAATCACTTTTGATTTCTTTGTATTTGCCTTTTATTTGCTGAGTTTTTAGTGTTTACTCAGGTTACATTTTGAAGTTTTCTCTGCAACCACGAAATCTAGAAACTCTAGAAATCTAGAGATTCACATGTAATCAGAGAATGTACAGAGCTGGAGCTTTAAGAACACAGCACATACCTTCAGACTCTGCAGAAAGAGAAAACATGGCACTGAAGAATGCTGAAGATACTTTACATTAGGACTGTGGATAGTGGCTTCTGGCCTGCACGTGAACAGGTCTGAGGTTAAGCGAACTCTCTATCTTCATTTCTCAGCGCAGTGCTGTGAATGGCTATGCAGAGTGCATTTTCCCTGCTCCAACGGATCAAGGCCTCCATGGTGCTGATGAATGTTGGCACCCCAGCCCCCACCCCTCAGGGGCTGGAATCTTGGAGCAGGGCGAAGTGGCTGCCGGAGTTCTTTCTCCACGACTTTGTCGAACGTGTTGTGAGTGGGTGCCTGATTCCAGATGTTGCACTGTGCAATTGAAAATTCATTTCAAACAGACGATATTAATATATTTGTAAAACAAACTTGGTTTGAGAAAAGGCAGAAGTCTAAAGCAGCCAGTATCTGACCAGCTGATTTTCAGACAACACTGTCCCATCCAGACAACAGACAAACTCTTATTTCTCCTAATACAGAGCATCTTTGCTTACACTTGCTGAATTAAAAAAAAACGTTATAAATAAGAAAAATCATAAGCTCCTGTGAACTACTGAGATTATTTTCAATGATTTTGAGACGTTAACAAATGTTAACAGGTTGGCCACTCTTGGCCGACTGATGCCCCACCTTTACAAAAATATCCCCATTCCTATTCCATTTTCCACTCCATCTCCCTTTCTCCATTCAAACTGAGCTTTCTGAGCAATCTCACTCACCTTGAATTCTGACTTGGACCAGCTCCAGTGGTGCCTTTGCCTGGTCTTTCTCAAGGTAATAATCTGCAGCTGACCAGCTCTAAAGATATCTTCATCCTCCCCTACTTTGATTTGTCTGCTTCATAGAATCCTAGAGCTGGAAGAGACCTCAGGAGGTCATCAAGTCCAGCCCCCTGCCCAAAGCAGGACCAACCCAACAAGATCCTTCCTTCCTTCCTCCCGTTTCTTTTTGCCCTGGTCTTTCATGGTTCTCCCACCTCTGCCACTGCTCTATGCCTCTATGGTGTCGCCTCTTGCTATTTCTCCCTTGCACTTTAAAATATTTTCCATTAATTTTTATGGCTTCTATTAACAGCTCTCTGGACTAGTCAATTCTTTGTCCCTTTTTGAAGGTTGCAAAGATGGTTGTACAATTTAATGGGTGGGGGAGGTTACCCACTATGAACTGGTCTGGGACCCATCATCTCATTCTATAGATAACCTTCAGAGAACAACTCAGTGCCTCGTGACCTTGTTAGCTTTAAATTGATGACTTAGAGGTGACAGCTCCCTGAGCCATCCAGAGTAGCTCTGTTCTTTCCTTTTAACCTACTAAGGCACCTATGTGCTCCCCCATCACCATGGTATTTGTGAAAAATTACTGCTCACTGAGGGTATGTCTACACTGCAACGCTATTTCGGGATACTGGAGTATCCCAAAATAACTATCCTGTGTCTTCACAGCAAGCCCGTTATTTCAGGCTCATTATTCCTGTAAACCTCATTCTAAGAAGAGTAAGGGATGTTTCGGAATAGCACTTTATTTCAAAATGACAAAATAAGCTATTTCAAAATAGCACTGAAATAAGATATACAATTATTTCGAGTTATGGTGCAGTGTAGATGCACCCTAACAGGTTTTGTGTTAGTCTGGATCTGCAAAAGCGACAAGTAGTCCTGTGGCACCTTATAGACTAACAGATATATTGGAGCATAAGCTTTCGTGGGCAAAGACCCACTTCGTCAGATGCATATGAAGAACGGCTCTTGCGCAAGAGGGGGGTTTTGCGCAAAAAGGAGCCGTGTAGGAGCAAAAGCCTCTTGCTCAAAAATGGAGCCTCATTAATTATGCAAATGAGGCACGGTGCTATTCCACGCTTCGCCTCAGTTGCATTTTTTTTTGTACAAGAGGGGGCAGTGTAGACATAGCCTAATTGTATACAAGACCACACAGAGCCCTTTCACATGAGCTGGTGCAGTATGGTCTGCTGGGCCGTTATTGTTCACCCTTAATGAAGAGTGATATGAAGTAGTGCAATCAAGCTATATGCTCTCTCCAATGCAAATCTACATCTTCTGTCCCATACTGCTGGAGCCACTCTGTTCTGTGACTCCTCTCTTTCCTGGCCCTGAACACTTGTCCAATGTCTTACCTGTCCCTTCTCTCCTATCTTTCTTTAAGCATGGATGTAGTCCCACTAAAATAACTGGGACTACTTGTGCTAGGGTTACATGTGTGAAGGTTTGAGATCTCTGAGGCAGGGAAGGTGTCTTATCCTGCTTGCAAAGCACCATGGCAATCCAAAGTGCTTCCCATTGTGCTCACATGGGGGCTATTTGTGGCCCTTTGACTTCTCTCACTGCTTCCCTCTTCACTCCTCCTGGGGCTGCCCATCACCCTGCACCAGGCTGTGCCAGGTTCCTTTCCTGACATACTGCCTTTCTGCACCCATGTGGTCCAGAATCCCAGGCTGTATTGACTGCTCACTAAGCCACAGCCTGCAGCTGAAGGATCTTCCATCAGCAGCTGGCAGGGCTGAAATCCTAGAGAGGATTGGCTGAAGAAGGGCTGTTCAGGGCAGAGAAGAAAGGGTTTGCCATGATCCTTTTTTTCCTGCTTTGGGCACGAGAATGGCTTCCAGAGCCATGGCCATGGCCAAGACTGGCCTTTATCCATTGCTGGCTACCAGGGGGGTTCTTCCAGCAAGCCCACCCCACAGGGCTGACCAGCCCCTGACAGGGCATCCATCACTGGTGGGGGGAGGGAGCAAAGGGACCCCAGTCACATCACATGACAGAGGCCAGGACAAAGCAGCAATTCCATTTTCCAGTCAACTGGCCATCTGCTGCACACTCCACAATATCCCAGCCTCTCCCTGGCACGCCTTGCCTTGTGTCTCCCCCGCCATCACAATCCAGTCATCCTCCCTTCCCCCACAGCCTGGCTGGGCTGTTCTGGGGCGCTCACTGGCAATGTTCCATCCATGGGTGAAATATGTTTTCTATGTGCATCAAGGCATGTATGACTGTGCACCACCAGTAGAAACACAAACCTAACTGGGCATTTTGCTAATCAGCTGGGCAGCATTTGAATCTCTCCTGAGCGGCTGCATAAGCTCACAGCTTAAAGGAAATACTGGTCACAAGCCAGTCACTGTCCCCTCATAGTTGGGCGAACTGTTCTGGAGAAGTCACAATCGATGTTTCCGCTAATTTTTCCCATCCATGCGCAGAATAAATTCTGTTACATGCACCGACGCATGTGTATATGTGCATCACCAATAGAAACACCTGCTACTGGCTGTGGGTGCTCTGCCAGTCAGCTGGGTGGCGTTTGAATCTCTCCTGGGTGGTCGCCCAAGAGCTCAACTTACAGGGAACACTGGTTCACAATCCATTGTCACCAGCTCCTCACAGCCAGGGCTGTGTGTGTTCTGGAGCAGTCACAATTAGGTCACTGTTCCCCCACAGCATTTGGGAGTCATGTGCTGAAGCAGTCACAGTCCCCTCACAGCAGGGAGTGTATGTTCAGGGACAGTCAAAATCCAGTCACCATCCCTCACAGATGGGGGATGGAAGCTAAGTTCCCTCATGGCTGTGCAGCTTCCCATTAATGAACTAAGGTCTAAAGAAACACATGGAGTGGTTCTCTCATTACAAGAGGTAATTTTCCAGTCAGGTACTCTCAGCTTCTTACCACTGCGGGAGATAAGCCACATCGAGTCTGATTTAATTAGCACTGATGTCACAGTCCCATCTCTGTATCTCTTTTTTTTGGTCTTTCTTTTTCTCTTCAGCATCTGAGGAAGTGAATTATAGCTATGGGTGACCATATTTTCTGAACCAAAAATAGGGACATATTAGCCATACCCTCTGATCCCATGACCATGCCCCCGACTCCTTAGGCACCACCCACCTGGCACAAGAAGCCCCACCCCTTCTGGGGTCAAGGTGGACACATGACCGGAAGTAAAGGTGTTGTATGACCCCTCTAAGAATTCCTCTCACTGTCCTCTGCCAATAGGGATGAGTTTGGGCTGCATAGGACCCGTTCCCCCAAGCAACTATACTGCACTTGCATTAACCCAGGCCCAGGGTTCTAACCTTTATTAAGAAGAAGTTACTCACCTTGTGCAGTAATGATGGTTCTTCGAGGTGTGTGTCCCCGTGGGTGTTCCACTGTGGGTGTCAGGCTTGTCCCGGCACCGCAGATCAGAGACCTTTTAGCTGTCGTCCACCGGATCACGCATGCGCGGTGGCCATGTTGGGGCTTTTTGCGCCGTTTCCAGTCGCATGGTCCGGCTCCCACCAGTTCCTCCTGATCGTCGAGGTCTGAAAGACATAAAGAACAGACTCTGCAGAGGGGAGGAGGGCGGATAGTGGAGCACCCATGGGGACACACACCTCGAAGAACCATCGTTACTGCACAAGGTGAGTAACTTCTTCTTCTTCTTCGAGTAGTGTCCCTGTGGGTGCTCCACTGTGGGTGACTTTACAGCAGTAGTCAGAGTAAGGCGGTGGGTTCGGAGTCAATGGATTACCGCCACGGAAAGTACTGCGGTGGCTACAGCTGCATCAGTTGTTTTGTAGCACGTAGTGTCTTGCAAATGTGAAGTCCAAGGACCAGGTGGCCGCTTGGCAAATGTCTTTTAGGGGAATCCCCTTGAAAAAAGCTGCTGAGGAGGCCATTGCTCTAGTGGAGTGGGCTGTGAGGGTCTGCGGAAGTGGAACGTTCCTTAACTCATAGCAGCGTCTGATGCAGGAGACGATTATTCTGGACATTTGCTGCGAGGAGAGTGGGTGACGCCTGGAGCGATAGTCCATCGAAATCAGCAAATGTTGTGACACCTGCAATTCGTGAGTCCTTTACATAAGAACATAAGAATGGCCGTACTGGGTCAGACCAAAGGTCCATCTAGCCCAGTAGCCTGTCTGCCGACAGCGGCCAGCACCAGGTGCCCCGGAGAGGGTGGACCGAAGACAATGATCAAGTGATTTGTCTCCTGCCATCCATCTCCAGCCTCTGACAAACAGAGGCCAAGGACACCATTTTATGCCCTGGCTAATAGCCTTTTATGGACCTAACCTCCATGAAATTATCTAGCTTCTCTTTAAACTCTATTATAGTCCTAGCCTTCACAGCCTCCTCTGGCAAGGAGTTCCACAGGCTGACTACACGCTGTGTGAAGAAGAACTTTCTTTTATTAGTTTTAAACCTGCTACCCATTAATTTCATTTGGTGTCCTCTAGTTCTTCTATTTAGGGAACTAATAAATAACCTTTCTTTATCGGCCCTCTCCACACCACTCATGATTTTATATACCTCTATCATATCCCCCCTCAGTCTCCTCTTTTCTAAACTGAAAAGTCCCAGTCTCTTTAGCCTCTCCTCATATGGGACCCGTTCCAAACCCCTAATCATTTTAGTTGCCCTTTTCTGAACCCTTTCCAAGGCCAAAATATCTTTTTTGAGGTGAGGAGACCACATCTGTACACAGTATTCAAGATGTGGGCGTACCGTAGTTTTTTACAGGGGCAGTAAGATATTCTGGGTCTTATTTTCTATCCCTTTCTTAATAATTCCTAGCATCCTATTTGCCTTTTTGACCGCCGCTGCACACTGTGTGGAAGTTTTCAGAGAACTGTCCACGATAACTCCAAGATCTCTTTCCTGATTTGTTGTAGCCAAATTAGCTCCCATCATACTGTACGTATAGTTGGGGTTATTTTTCCCAATGTGCATTACTTTACACTTATCCACATTAAATTTCATTTGCCATTTTGTTGCCCAATCACTCAGTTTGGTGGGATCTTCTTGGAGCCCCTCACACTCTGCTTCTGTCTTGACTATCCTAAACAGTTTGGTATCATCTGCAAACTTTACCACCTCACTGCTTACCCCTTTCTCCAGATCATTTATGAATAAGTTGAACAGGATTGGTCCCAGGACCGACCCTTGGGGAACACCACTAGTTACCCCTCTCCATTCTGAAAATTTACCATTTATTCCTACCCTTTGTTTCCTGTCTTTTAACCAGTTCTCAATCCAAGAAAGGACCTTCCCTCTTATCCCATGGCCATGTAATTTACACAAGAGCCTTTGGTGAGGGACCTTGTCAAAGGCTTTCTGAAAATCTAAGTATACTATATCTACTGGATCCCCCTTGTCCGCATGTTTGTTAACCCCTTCAAAGAACTCTAATAGATTAGTAAGACAGGATTTCCCTTTACAGAAACCATGTTGACTTTTATCCAACAAATTATGTTCTTCTACATGCTTCACAGTTTTATTCTTTACTATTGTTTCGACTAATTTGCCCGGTACTGAAGTTAGACTTACCGGTCTGTAATTGCCCGGATCGCCTCTAGAGCCCTTTTTAAATAGTGGTGTCACGTTGGCTACCTTCCAGTCATTAGGTCCAGAAGCCGATTTAAGGGATAGGTTACAAACCACAGATAATAGTTCAGCAATTTCCCATTTGAGTTCTTTTAGAACCCTTGGATGAATGCCATCCGGTCCCGGAGATTTGTTAACATTAAGTTTTTCTATTTGTTCCAGAACCTCCTCTAATGACACTTCAATCCGGGACAGTTCCTCAGATTCATCACCCACATCAATGTAAAAGGCCAAGACCCTGCGGACGTCAAGGGAGTGTAGTCTTGATTGACATTCCGAAGCATGCGGTTTCGGATAGAATACGGGTAGAATAATACATTCATTTATGTGGAAAGCAGAATTAACATTAGGTAAGAAGGATGGCTGGGGACATAGGATGACCGCCTGTGGTGTAGAGATGGTGTAGGGGGGATTAGCTGAGAAGGCTGCTAATTCCCCCACTCTACGAGCAGATGTGATAGCTAAGGGTATGTCTACACTACATCACTATTTTGAATTAACTTATTTCAAATTAGTTAATTCGAATTAAGCTAATTCGAAATAACGCATCTAGACACAAAAACTAATTCGAATTAGCGTTTTTCTAATTCGAAATAGCACATCCACATTGAGTGGACCCTGAATCGAAGGTAAGGCTGGCCAGAACCAATGCCGGCAGGGCATCAGGGTCGGACTTAGTGTGTGGGGCTGCTGCCTCAGGCTAGCTGAGGGCTGTGCTTAAAGGGACCCGACCCCCCCATCTCGGACAGACAGTACTCAGGTTTCTCTGCTTGCTGGTCTACCTCGCTGAGGGACAGCAAAGCATTTGTGTCTCGGAGTGCTCTGCTTGCCCTCACTCAGGACACCACAGCACTCTGCAACATGGAACCAGACCTGTCCCCGGGGACTCTGCTGCGTCTCGTGGACACATTGCCAGCAGCCTGGCTGCACTGTCTGCAGGCTGCCGTCCGGGAGCACCATCGAGGGGCTGTCAGGATCCAGGGGGCCCTGCGAGAGAGCTTCCACCCTGAGGAGCGCTAACAATCTCCCCAGTCTGCCCCACTGGGGGCTTGTGCCTCATTCCTCCCTCTCGTCCTTCCACTTACCCTTCCCTAGCCCCCCCTTCCTGATGTCAAATAAAAGACATGTATTTTCAAAAATAACAACTCTTTTTATTTAACACAACTGGGGAGGGGGAATGAAACTCTGGGGAGACGGAGGAAAGGAGGCAGGAGAGGGCAAGAGAGAGGGTGGGAGAGGGGAGGGGGAAAACTGGGAGGAGGGAGCTGGAAGGGGGAAGCAAGGGGAAGAAGGGGGAGGGGAGCTCAAGGGTGGGGGTATTGCCGGGCCAACCGCCTCCCAGCACGGCAGGGGAGGGGGCCTCGGCGTCCCCAGGGGGATGGGGAGGAGGGTGCGGAGGTTGAGGTGGGGGGTGTGGACATTGAGGAGGAGGGTGTGGAGGTTGAGGAGGAAGAGGTGGGGGGGGGCAGGAGTGGGAGGAGAAACCGTAGCCGGGGGGGGGGGGACAGCAGGTGCAGGACTGGCACAGGGCAGCATGCTCTGCAGCAGGGCCTGCAGGTTAGCATTTATGGCTCAGTCCTCAGCCAGCTGCTCCCGGCGGAGCTGCGGGTCTTCCTGCATCCAGGCCTTGATGGTGCGGTACAGGGCTCGCAGGGCCCCCTGGTGCTGGTCCCGGTATTCCTGCCACGTGCTGGTGGTCCGGAGCAGGCCGCGGGTGCGGGAGCATGTCCTGGGTGGGATGGTGCGCCCTGCACGAGCAGCTGGTGCAGCTGTAGAGAAAGAAGAGAAGTGGTCAGTTCTCGCTGGGGACACAGTGGGTGGTGCCCAGCCCCCCGCAACGTGAGGGCGACCGTGCCCTGCACCGTCAGAGCCTATGTGCTTGCACAGAGGCCATGGTCAGGATGTCTGGCTCTCCCCGGGACTGGGAGCTGCCCCAAGACCGCATCCATGCCCCTGTGCCGTGTATAGTGTGGCCGGGGCGGGGGGGAGATGTCCCCTGCCTCTGTGTAGAGGGGGTGTGTGAAGGGAGAGTGTCCTGCTGGGTCCCGCCCCGGGGTCGGGAGCGTGTCAGGTCTCTTCACACACGCGTGTGCCTGTTGGGCCATGGCCCCTGGGTGTCACACAGCTGGAGCCACCTGCCCAAGGGTGGCATGGCACATGCTCACACATGCACAGGTGGCTGCGTGATCCGTGGGAGGCATGGCCCGCGCGCGCGGTCCCTGCTGTCCCTCTCCGCCTGCCTTCTCCCCCCCCCCAGGTAGGGGACAGTGCTGGTGCTTACCTGGTATAGCCTCCCTGGCTGACCCTGCCGACTCCAGTGCCGAGACAGCTGGCGGTGGCCCCTCTGGTGTGCCTGGGTCAGGGCCCTCCGGTCCCGGCTCGCTGCCTCCCGGGCTGGCACGGACCGCCCCGCCCCCCAAGAGTTGGTCGAGGACGGGGAAGTAGGGGCAGGTGTCAGCCCCTGCTGCGGTGCCGCCCCTAGTGGCTCTGGCATACGCCTGCCGCAGCTCTTTGACCTTCAGGCGCACCTGCTCCTGGGTGAGCCTGTGGCCTTTCCTGGCCATTGTGGCCGCTATGCGGCCATAGACAGCCATGTTCCTCCGCCTAGTGCGGAGATCATGGAAGTTGGGGGCCTCCCCCCAAACCTCAATGAGGTCCATGACCTCCGCAGTAGTCCAGGAGGGCGCGCGCTGTCTACGGCCCCTGGCTGGCCCCTGGGTGCTGGGGGACTGGGTGGGGGAGAGCTGGCTGCCACTGGCTGCCATCCTCTGGCCACTGGCTGAGGGTCTGCGGCTGCTGGCAGGCCTGGCTCTTGCACGTGCCCAGTGGCCAGAGTCTGCCCCTTTAAGGGCCCCGGGGCTGGGGGAGAGGAGAGGAGTTTTCCTGGTTTGGCCCAGAGTGGCCACCAGGGGGAACTGGGAAGGGCTAGCCTCCAGTTAGTTTGAATTAAGTGGCTACACAGCACTTAATTTGAACTACTTAATTTGAATTTGGTGTTACTCCTCGTAGAATGAGGTTTACCAAGTTCGAATTAAGCGCTCCGCTATTTCGATTTAAATTCGAACTAGCGGTTTGTATGTATAGCCGCTATTAAAGTTAATTCGAACTAATGGCTGTTAGTTCGAATTAACTTTGTAGTGTAGACATACCCTAAGAGAAATACAACTTTCATCATTAATGTACTAAAGTCACATGTGGCTAAGGGCTTGAATGGTGGACACATTAGGGTATCTAAGACCAATTCTAAGTTCCACACATCCAGAGGTTGTCTGTGTTTGGGAAAAAGGTTGGTGAGGCCCTTAATAAACCTTTTCGTAATTGGATGGGAGAAGGGGGTGTACCCTTCTATAGGCTGGTGAAAGGCTGTAATAGTGGCTAAATGCACCTTCAGCGATGACAGGGCGAATCCAGCATGCTTAAGTTGAAGAATGTACTCCAAAATTGTGTGTAACGGACCTGTGATAGGGTCTAGGTTCCGGGTTGAACACCATTGTTGGAATCTTTGCCATTTCTGCAGGTAAGTGGTGTGTGTCGAGGATTTTCTGCTGTGTAAGAGAACATTTCTGACTTCATGGGAACAACTCATCTCTGTCTGTTTGAACCAATTAGGAGCCAAGCGGAGAGCGCGAGGTGGCACGGTTGTGGGTGTAGTACTCGGCCGTGATCCTGTGTGAGAAGATCGGGTTGACTGGGAAGACGGTATGGAGGATGCGGTGACATTCAAAACAGGTAAGGAAACCAAGTCTGGCAGGGCCAGAATGGTACTATTAAAATTACTGTCGCTTTGTCCATGATTTGTCCTTTCTCCAGGACCCTTGGAATTAGTGGAATAGGAGGGAATGCATACAGCAGACGATGACTCCAGTTGCAGAGAAAGGCATCACCCTTGGATGCTTGACCAATGCCCGCCCTTGAACAATATTGTACACATTTCGCGTTGTGCTGGGTGGCAAAGAGGTTGACGGAAGGGTGGCCCCACTTGTCGAATATAGTATGAAGGACGTGCGGGTGTATTTCCCACTCATGCTGCTGGGCAAACCGCCTGCTGAGTGCATCTGCCATGATGTTGTCTTCCCCTGGCAGATAGGCTGCTGCGAGGGTCACCTTGTGTTGGTTGCAGAAGTTCCGCAGACAGACTGCTTCCATGCAAAGGGAGTGGGAGTGAGCTCCTCCCTGTCTGTTTATGTAATAAACTGTTGTGATGTTGTCCATTAGTATCCTCACCACTTGGTTGCGGATGAGCGGGAGGAAATGCCTGCAGGCATTGGAGACAGCTCATAGCTCCAGCAGGTTTATATGGAGGAGGGATTCCTCGGGGGACCAGCGGCCTTGGACTTGGCTGCCTTGCATGTGTGCTCCCCAGCCCAGTAAGGAGGTGTCTGTCGTGAGCTGAACCATGGGTTGAGGTCTGTGGAATGGTATACCTGTTAACATGTTGTGAGGAATAGTCCACCAGTTCAGGGATTGCTTGACTATGGTAGGTACTATCACCATCCTGTGCATGTCGTGCCTGCCGGGGGCGTATATTTTGGACACCCAGTGCCTTGCATTGGCCACAATGTATGTAGTCGCTGCCATGTGCCCTAGGAGTCGAAGGCATGTAAGAATGGCAACCGTGGGGCTCGTGACGATGACCTGTACAAGATCTTGTATGGTAGAAAATCTGGCAGCAGGTAGGTAGGCACGCGCCGTGGTGGAATTGAGGCAGGCTCCTATGAAGTTTATCCACCATTGTGGCGCAAGGGAAGACTTTTGGATGTTGACTATAAGTCCCAATGCGTCGAACAGAGACCTCGTGATAGTGACGGCTCGTAAGGCTTCCTCGAAGGAAGGGGCTCTGAGGAGGCAGTCGTCTAGATATGGGAAAATAATGATCCCTAGTCGACGAAGAAATGCCACCACTATAGCCAGTGTTTTGGAGAAAACCCTCGGGGCCGAGGATAGCCCGAATGGAAGGACCTTGTATTGGTAATGGTTCTTGCCTACTAGGAAACGGAGGAATCATCTGTGCGCCGGGTGAATGGTAATATGGAAGTAAGCATCCTGTAAATCAAGGGATGCAAACCAGTTGTCTTGCTCCAGTGCCGGTATAATTGTAGCTAGTGTCACCATCTTGAAGCGTTGCTTGCAGAGATATTGATTCAGCTGTCGAAGGTTGAGGATGGGCCTCCAGCCCCCTGACTTTTTCTCTGTTAGAAAATAGTGGGAGTAAAAACCCCTGCCTTCGAATGCCTCCGGAACCCTCTCTATTGCTCCTATGTCGAGTAGATGGGCCACCTCTTGTGTGAGAAGAGATTCGTGAGATGGGTCCCTAAAGGGGGGGGGAGTGGAATCACGTAGCCTGATGTTATAAGCTGCATGACCCATCAGTCTGATGTTATTGCAGCCCAATGATGTTGAAAGGGCCTCAAATAATGGTGGAAGAGCTGTTTGGTGACATTGCCGCTGGGCAACAACTGGATGTCTTGCAATCCCTCGATGTTCCCGTCAAACCTGCTGCTTGTTTGACTGTTGATGGGCTGGTCTAGGTGTCTGGGGACGACACCTCTGAGGACGCTGCCTTACTCTCTGAGGATATGTCTACACTACAAAGTTAATTTGAACTAACAGCTGTTAGTTCGAATTAACTTTCATAGGTGCTACACATGCAAACCGCTAGTTCGAACTTAATTCGAACTAGCGGAGCACTTAATTCGAACTAGGTAAACCTCATTCTACGAGGACTAACGCCTAGTTTGAATTAAGTAGTTCAAATTAAGGGCTGTGTAGCCACTTAATTCGAACTAGTTGGAGGCTAGCCCTTCCCAGCTTGCCCTGGTGGCCACTCTGGGCCAAGCCAGGGAAACTCTTCTGCCCCCCTCCCGGCCCTGGCTACAGTGCCCATGCCAGGTGCAAGCCTGCCAGCACCCAGCCAGCAGACCCTGCACCTGGCACGGCATGAGCCAGCCACCCACTGCCACCCAGCCCTCCGCCTCTTCCCAGGACCAGGCTGGTGGCTCCCAGGAGCCTGCCCGGGGCCGCAAGAGGCGGGCGCCCGCCTGGTCTAGTGTGGAGATCGTGGACCTCATCAAGGTTTGGGGGGAGACCTCCAACGTCCACGACCTCCGCACTAGGCACAGGAATGAGGCCGTCTACGGCAGGATAGCTGCCAGCCTGGCCACCAAAGGCCACATGCGAACCCAGGAGCAGGGTTGCATGAAAATCAAGTTGGTCCAGTGAGACCCCCGACCTTGAGCTTAGAACATAAGAACGGCCGTACTGGGTCAGACCAAAGGTCCATCTAGCCCAGTAGCCTGTCTGCCGACAGTGGCCAACACCAGGTACCCCGGAGGGGATGGACCGAAGACAATGACCAAGCCATTTGTCTCGTGCCATCCATCTCCAGCCTTCCACAAACAGAGGCCAGGGACACCATTCCTACCCCCTGGCTAATAGCACTCCATGGACCCAACCTCCATGACTTTATCTAACTTCTCTTTAAACTCTGTTATAGTTCTAGCCTTCACAGCCTCCTCTGGCAAGGAGTTCCACAGGTTAACTATTTGCTTTGTGAAGAAGAACTTTCTTTTATTAGTTTGAAGCCTGCTACCCATTCATTTCATTTGGTGTCCTCTAGTCCTTCTATTATGGGAACTAACGAATAACTTTTCTTTATTCACCCTCTCCACACCACTCATGATTTTATAGACCTCTATCATATCCCCCCTCAGTGTCCTCTTTTCTAAGCTGAAAAGTCCCAGTCTCTTTAACCTCTCTTCATATGGGACCTGTTCCAAACCCCTAATCATTGTAGTTGCCCTTTTCTGAACCCTTTCCAAGGCCAAAATATCTTTTTTGAGGTGAGGAGACCACATCTGTACACAGTACTGAAGATATGACGTACCATAGTTTTATACTTCCCCTACTCCTTCTTCCCCTGGCTTCCCCCTTCCAGCTCCTTCCTCCCAGGTTTCCACCTCCCCTCTCCCACCTCCTTTTCCCAGTCTCCCCAGAGGTTAATCCCCCCACCCCGTTTTGTTAAATAAAGAGAGTTTCTATTTTTGAACATGTGTCCTTTTTTTTTACATCAGGAAGGGGGGCTAGGGAGGGGTAAGTGGAAGGAGGTGAGGGAGGAATGGGGCACAAGCCCCTGATGGGGAGGACTGGGGTGGCTCTGCGGGCTCCTCGGGGTGGAAGCTCTCCTGCAGGGCCTCCTGGATCCTGACAGCCCCCCGATTGACACCCCCGGATGGCAGCCTGCAGCAAGGGCAGCCGGGCTGATGGCCGAGTGCTGTGATGTGCCGAGTGTGGGCACTCAGGGCACTCCAAGACAGGACTGCTTTGCTGTCCCTCATCGAGGTAGACAAGCAAGCGGGGAACCCTGAGAACTGTCTGTCTGGGGTGGGGGTCAGGTCCCTTTAAGCACAGCCCTCGGCTAGCCTCAGGCAGCAGCTCCACACTCTAAGTCCTGGTTCCGGCCAGCCTTAACTTCTGTTCAGGGTCCACTCAATGTGGACATGCTAGTTCGAATTAGCAAAACGCTAATTCGAATTAGTTTTTAGGTCTAGATGCACTAGTTCGAATTAGCTTAGTTCGAATTAATTAATTCGAATTAAGTTAGTTCGAATTAGTGCTGTAGTGTAGACATACCCTAAGGGTCATATTGTCTAGCCTGAGGTGGTGCGTAGGGGAAAGGTCTCTGTCTCTGGTAGGGTGTAAACAATCTTCACCTGAAATGTGGTGTATACATCCCCAATGTTCTTAATGTTGTCTGGGAGTCTTTCTCCAAGTGGAGGACTTGATTGGTCTTGTCTGCAAAGAGGCATTGCCTATCAAAGGGTAAGTCCTCCACCTTATTCTGGAGCTCCTTGGGGACTGCTGCCATACGGAGCCATGAAGCCCTACACATGACCACAGATGTGGCTATGGTCTGGGCTGCTGCGTCGGCTGTGTCCAAGGCAATATGGAGCACGGAACGGGAAGAGGTGTATCCTTCCTGTATGATCGCCTTCAGGACTTGGCGCTTGGCCTCCGGGAGATGCTCAAGAAGAGGGACCAGTTTGGCATAATTGTCGAAGTTGTGATTGGCCAGCAAGGCAGAATAATTCGCCATGCAGAGTGTCAGCGTAGCAGAGGAGTACACCTTCCTCCCTGTCATAGGGTGCGCTCCCCCTCAGGTTTACAGCCCTGTCATCATTGGGGTCGCTCACCCTGGCTCACCCCCAACACCCGTGTTGTCCCTGCTCCCAACTTAACAGTCTAGCAGCTCCCGAGCCCTGAGATGTCTGCCTCCGGCTGGAGGGGCTGGTCAGCCTCAATGGGTCGTGAGGAAGGAGGGGGACTTGGGCCCGCCCCCTCTCCGGTCCCGACCCAGGACCCTAAAGGCAGTTGCGAGAACGCGCTGCCTGGTTGGTGGGGCTTCCCCGTAACTCACCAACCCTCGGGGTTTGTATAGGGTGGCTCCGCGCCCAGCCCTCGTCCTGGGCCACTTCCTCCTGCCTGAGTCTGCCGGCACGGTGGCCAGCCGGCCCCTTGCCGGACTAGCGGAGATTCAGCCCCGCGGTTGCTCGTTCCCCACCTTCACCCCCTCCTCCAGGAGTTTGGCCTGGCTTCCAACCTCCCACCCCCGGCACCTGGCACCGTTTAAACTCCCCGCCTGCTGCGGCCCCACCCCGTTCCTCCCGGCGCAGGCTGATGACGTCCAGGGACGTCTCTCTCCTCCCGGCCTCAGTTCAGCCCTGGGCTATCCCCGAACTGGGCTGGGCAGGGGCGCTGGGGAGGTGTGCCGGCGCCCGGGGATTCTGCCTCTCCCGCGCCTCTTGCCCTTTCTGGCAGGCCCCCGGCGGCCCGTTCCCTGCCCAGCACGTCCACCGGCGGCGGGGAAGTGCGGGGAGCCGTGGCCTCCGCACGGCCAGAGCTCGGCGCCCCATCACACTGCCTAATAGATCGAGCCTCTTGTTATCCTTGTCTCTGGAGGTATTTTTATACTGAGGTGATCTGGCTCTTTGTTGGGCCGCATCCACGATGAGGGAGTTCGGTTGAGGGTGGTTAAACAAGAACTCCATACCCTTGGCCGGGACAAAGTACTTCTTGTCTGCCCTTTTGTTGGTGGGTGGAGCGGAGCCAGATGTCGTTGGCTATCTCCAATATTGCCTCGTCCAGTGGGAGGGCAGCCTTTGACGAGTGGGATGGATGCAGGCTCCTCAGCAGATGATGTTGTTTCTGCTGGACCTCTCCCATTTGGACCTTCTGGCTTTCAGTGACCCTTTTGAACAGGTCCTGGAATTCATTTAGGTCATCAGTTGGTGAAGTGTCTCCCTGGAATACGGCATCATTGGGGGAAGAGGAGGCCACATCTGTGGGGGATTGTTAGTGAGAATCCTCCATGTCCGAAAGATGGCCACTCTCCACAGTGATGTACTGGTTGGCCGCCAGTTGGCGTAGGTGGTCTGTCTGTAGGTGGTGAAACAGACCTGCTCTTATCTGGTGCGTTGTATGAAGGAGACGGTGAAGGTGATATGACTCCTGAATGGGCAGGTGAGAGGAGTGAACGCTCCCTGGAAGTATAATGTCTACGCCAACGGTTGTCGTGGTATGGTGAATACCTTCGATCACCTCTGTCGTGGTCCCTGTAGTGAGAACTCCTATGATATGAGGCAGATCTCGGTGATCTGGATCGTCCTCTTGAGTAAGATGGCAATGGGGAATGGTAGCGGTGGTAGTAGTGATGTCTTGGATGAGGCGACATACTGGGTGCAGAGTATCGTGACCCAGAAATATGATGGGTCGAGCGAGATGGTCGTACCGGTGGAGAAGGTGGCTTGGGAGAAAAGATTTCTGCCTCAGGGCTAGGAGATGGAGGAAGTCTATGTGTCTTCTTCCTTAACCTCTCCGGTGCCGTGGCATGGTGCGTTGGTGATGCAGATGGCATCGACCTAGGAGTTGTTATGACCCGGGCGTAAGTCAGTTCCTCATGTCTCGGTGCTGAGGGAGCAGTGGTTGAGATGTTCAGTGCCGACGTGCTCGGTGCCGGCGGTGGAGTTGGTGCTGGCGACAGAGTCGGTGCCAGTGGATTGGGTGCCGGCATAACCGGTGCCGGCGCTCTTGGTGCCGGGATGTCCGGTGCTGATGTCGCCGTAGCTGACCAATTCAGTGCCGAGGATGTCGGTGCCGAGGGTGCCGGCAGTATCGGAGCTGATTTAGGGCGAGGTGCGGTACGCACCAGTGGGCTCGGTGCCGAAGTGCTACGCATCTGCTTCTCTTTCTCTGGTCTACAGGTCACCGTCATGCCTGAGGTGCCCAGTCTATCACCTATACTCACTCTGGTCGGTGGTAAGGAGCGAGACGGGGAAAGAGTCTTCTTTTTATGTGCCACCTTTGGAGAAGCGTGGTGAGACAGCTCCTCTGGAGGATCTGACTGCGGTCGAAGAGCTTTATCAAAGAGCAACATTTTGAGCCACATTTCGCGGTCTCTTCGTGCCCTGGCCATGAACTTTGAACAATGGGAGCACTTCTGGGGAATGTGCCCCTCTCCGAGACATCTTATACAAGATGAACGTCCATCAGAAGCGGGCATAGACTCTTTACATGTTGCGCACTCCTTGAAGCCCGGAGAGCCAGGCATTTCAATAATCTAACTAATGAACTTTCACTTTTAACTTTTTTTTTGCGCGAACGCGCTAACAATAAACTAGGTAACACTAAGAAACAATAATAATAACTATGTACAAATGTTTCTCTTTCTCTCCTCTCAGTTTCTGTCAGGATTGACACGAGAGGGAGCTGTTTCTCCGTCTGCGCCTGAAGATGGTTAGGAGGAACTGGTGGGCTGGACCACGCAACTAGAAATGGCGCAAAAAACCCCAACATGGCCGCCGCGCATGCGTGGTCCAGCAGACGACAGCTAAAAGATCTCTGATTTGTGGCGCCGGGACGAGCCCAACACCCCCAGCGGAGCACCCACGGGGACACTACCCAACAAAGAAAGATGAGATCCAGGATCCGAGACCTATTACTTTGCAGTGCAGATGCAGCCCCATCTGACTCAGGGCCTGGGAGTCATCCAGAACTATCCCACAATTACACTGGCCGACTAAGGGACAATTTCCTTAATCCTCTTAACAGATCATGCTTACTGGTTCCAATTAACGGGTCATCGAAAGGGGCTGGAGCAGCTCCCCACCTGCTGCAGGCAGGGGGCTGCTCCAGCCCTTCAGAGGGCCCACTGCAGAAAGGGGTTGCTCTGGTCAGGAGTAGCCCCTGTCTGTGGGGAACTGGGGGTCTCCACAGGCAGGGACTGCGCCAGTGTCCGGAGCAACCTTTCTCCATGGGGTGTCCAGCCTGCTGTGGACAGGGGTTGCTCCAGAGGGGGCTGGGAGCCGGCAGCAGCCCCAGTGTGACCTAACGTTAACTAGTTAACTGATTACAGTAAAACTCCAATTGTCCGGCATCCAGTGGTCCGTCCTTTTCAGCAGCGGCGGACTTGGGGAAGCGCCGGAGCTGAGCAGCTGGGGTTCTGCTGGGTGCCGAGCAGGGGCGTGAGGGGCAGTGCTGCGGGACCAACCCGGCAGAACCCCAGCTGCTCTGCTCCGCCGCTTGTCCGCCGCTCGTCAGTTTCAGCAGCGGTAGTGGCGGACTTGGGTAAGCGGCGGAGCAGAGCAGCTGGTGTGCTGCCGGGCGCCGAGTAGGGGGGTGAGGGGCGGTGCTGCAGGACCAACCCGGCAGCACCCCAGCTGCTCTACTCTGCCGCTTCCCCAAGTCCGCCGCTGCCACTGCTGAAACTGACAAGCGGCAGAGCAGAGCGGCTGGGGTGCTGCTGGGTTGGTCCCGCAGCGCCGCCCCTCACCCCCCTGCTCAGCAATAACTACTGCAGTCTGGGGGCTGGGGAGCCCACTCCCCTCCCGGAAACTCTCGGCAGCGGCGCGGGGCTTCCCTCACCTTCCTGCAAAACGGCGGTGGGTTCGCCCCTCGCCACGCCGTTCCCCGTCCACCCCCCCGGACGCAGTGCGGGTCCCGGCAGACCCGTCACAGCCCCCCGCCGGAGTACCTCCCGATACTCCGGCATATCCGATAATCCGGCACCACCTAGCTCCCAAAGGTGCCGGATTATCGGAAGTCTACTGTAATTGGAATTTACATCCCTAATGAGATGTCCTGCAACTGCATTTTTGAAGTTACTGCAAAACTATCAAGTCCCCTGCATTTCCACAAGCCAGAATGACAATACTGAATTAACCATTAGAATAACAGGGTGAAGACCATGTCACTAACCCTCCCCACCACCGCTTGAAATGTACATTGCCCATAGAGGTCAATGGGGCTGGGCTATTTTATATGTAAAGCTACTGAGAAATGAACATGTCAATTCCATGATGGCAATGCCTATATTATGTAAATAATACCTAATAATAATTGCCAAATGAGACCACTTCCCAACCTGCTTACACAGCGCCTGATCCAATTTAAACTTCAAGCTAGGATTGGACTCAGAGCAATCTGTTGACATTACCCAAGAAGATCCAGTTAACATTTAGTCACTCTTCAAAAATATAAGGGGCCGATCAGTCAAAGCCCCACTGCCTCGTAGAGGTGATCTTTGAAGAAAACTGGAGAGACTTTGAATTGACTTCTTTTGGCAGAAGTGCTTTCTCACTGGACGTGAGGTCTTTAGCACAGGTTTCACTGTGCGTGTCAGAATAACTCAGACATGCGTTGTCACAGCTAACTCCATTCAGGTCTAGGTAATATGCAACCCAAAGATAGCAGAACAAATCCCTTGAAACTGGAAGTTAAAACATCTGACCTCTTCACAGAGCTCACAAAGGGCTTGTTCACCCAGAGACATAGGCATGACAACCCTCTCTGTGGATGCACCAAGTATTTTCATGTGGCATCTTAACATTCTGTTTAAATCTTCAACTACTTGAACAAGGAAAACTCACACAGAGTCCGTCCATCATCCACACCGGAGTCACACGGTGATTTCACCACTGTGGTAAAAGACCTGATCTGTGGGCTCTTGTGGAGCAGCAGGGAGCTTGGGGCGGTCTCTTGGGTGGAGAGGCCAGGGGTACCTCTATTTCAGTGGTTCTCAAGTTTTCTGGCCCATGGACCACCTGGCTCAATGCAAACCTTTCCATGGATCACCAGTTGCTAATGGATACTCACTGTTAATTATATAATTATGCCCAGGCCATTTTGCTAGTGCTGCAGCAAGGGAGAATGGTTTAATGTAAATTATTAAACAGATTAAGTGTTTTAACTTTCTCACGTTAGTTCATCAAACTTTATTTTAAATAAGTAAAACATTAATTTATGTCCAGCACAAAAGGTTTCAATGTTTTCTTTATTTATGGCAGGGGTGGGGAACTTTTTTGGGTCCGGGGCCACTGACCCACAGAAAAATCAGTTGGGCATCACAGAAGTGAGAAACAAAAAAACTCCTCCCAAAACCCCCCAACCCTCACTGAGGTGGCCCCCAATTGAGACACCTCACTCCTCTGGTGCTCCACAGGGTCAGAGGAAGGGACAAGGAGGACTGAAGTTCAGGGCTCCAATAGGCCAGATTTAATTTTCTGGTGGACTTTATGGACACCCTTAGTTTTTGGGGTGGGGACAAAAATGAGGGGTTCAGTGTGCGCGACAGGGCTGCCAGTGAGTGGGCTAGGGATGGGGTGCAGGATCTGAGAGGGAGGTGGAGAGGTTGCAAGGTCTGGGTGGGAGTTTGGGTGCAGAAGCAGGCTGGGAGTAAGGTATCTGGCCTGGGGGAGGGAGCAGGAGCAAGAGCAAGGGAGGGTGCAGTGTGTGGCCAGGAGGGAGGGTGCAGGAGCAGCGGTGGATGCAGGAGCAGGGAGGGGGTAGGATGTCTGGTCAAGGGGGAGGGTGAAGGAGCGGACTGGGGTAGGGTGTCTGGCCAGGAGGGAGGGTGCAGGAGTGGACTGGGGTAGGGTGTCTGGCCAGGAGGGAGGATGCAGGAGGGGACTTGGGGTAGGGGTTGGACCTCCCTGGTCCAGCACCCTCAGGACCTGACTGGTCCAGATGAGGGATTTTTCTGGACCAGGGAAGGTCGTTTCAGGCCATCCCCCACTGGACTTCCTGGCTCCCTCACCCCTGCAGCCCAGCTGAGCCTTGCATTGGCTCCTGGCCATCCCTCCCCCACAGTCCAGCTGAGCCACGCATTGGTTCCCTGCGGCCCCGCAGCCCAGCTGAAAAGCGTGTCAGTTCCCTGCACCCCTCCCCAGCCCAGCTGAGCAGCAAATTGGTTCCCTGCGCGCCGCTTCCCCCCCCCAGCCCAACTGAGCAATGTGCCGGTTCCCAGCACCTCTCCCCATCCCCACAGCCCAGCTAAGCAGCGCATCAGTTCTCTGCACCCCCCTCAGCTCAGCTGAGTCATGCACCGGATCCCTGAACCCCCCCCTTGCAAATTACTTGCTTTCACGCACTTCCAATAGGCATCACCTCCCATTGATCTTATTGGCTGGATTTCTGAGCAACAGGGAAAGCCTCCAGGAAGTGTCGCTGCTCGCACTATTCTCCCAACCCAGGGAGGGGGAGGGGAAACAGCAGCACGTAGCTGCTTCTAGCTGTGTTTGGAGTCTCAGGCTTCTGGGACACCCGGATAGGAGATTAAAAATCAGGACTGTCCTGGAAAATCCAGATTGGATGGTCAGCATAATTATAGTTCACAAACGCTTATGCTCTAATACCCCAATAAATGTTAGTGTTTAAAGTGCCACCAGACTCCTTGCTGTTTTTCCTGAAACAGACTAACACAGCTACCTCTCTGAAACCTAGATTCCAGATGGCTTCCAGTACCAGATGGAATAGTCACATGTCTTTCTAGGATCAGTCACAGTTTGGGCTTACAGAACAAACATGACTATTCACAGGTTGTTGGTGTGAGTACTGAACCATTATGTTCCCGAAATACCCCAATAGCGCTGATTAGCACATTCAGAATTAAAATCAGATTCACACTTCATATTTCTAACTTCACATACAAGAAAGATACATGCACAGAAACAGAATATTCAGCAGATTGTAACTTTACAAAAATAGGTTACATGGCCTTTTTTGCATAAAGCATCTTCATACACCAATTTTCATAAAGCATGACAATTCCCCCATAGCCTGGGTGGGGTGTTTTGGGGCAATCACAGTCCAATCACCATCCTCCCATAACCTGGAGGGACTGTTCTGGGTTAGTAACCAGCCAGTCACCTTTCCCTCACTAGTGGGAGGGTGTGCATTGGGGCAATCCCAATCCACTTAGTGTGCTCTGCATCACCTCAGGGTCTGCAGGTTGCTCAAGCGCGAGCTTCAGCTCTTACACACCACAGACATATGTTCCCTTTCACTGCTGCTCCTGGATGTGTGGTTTCTCTCCCTTTCTCTTGCTGGCCCCTGGATAGTTGCCCACACCTCCATATCTAGTGGAATGTCTCTTCTGCCTTGTCCTTTAAATGAAGCCTTTACTGTGCCTGGCTCAGGGTTTTAGAATAGCCCTTTCATCTGCCATCCTAATCAAATGAATCTAGCACAATATTTTTACAATGTTTCAGAAGCCCAGACTGGGAAGCCAAAAACTAGCTGCTGTCAGACTGCCCCATGGGGGATGCTCTTGTGATCCCACAGGTTCTTTTCTCACCAGATCCCAGTCAAGGCGACAACAGAGGGTCAGACTGTTGCTGAGTTTCTTTCCTATTATCACCATTTCACACTTTATCCATACAAACAGAGCTGCACAAGATCAGAGCAATCTCTAGCACTGCCTAATTGCTAACTTAACCCCTTTCCTAGGGAGAGGTGACAACAATGACTGATATTCCCATTAACAGAAGTGACTGGCTGAGCCCTATGTGACCAAAAGAGCTGTACTGGACTAGTCACTGAAATCCCCCTCCTGTTGCAAGGCTCTCAGTACTTCTTTTCTAACCCTCTCTTTGTACTGTACCTCAACTGGTTTCGTTCATGCTGTATTAAAGCCTGGTCCAGAAGATCCCAGCCAAGGAGTGTGATGTGCATGTCTGAGCATGGCTCTCGACATTTTTGCATTATGAGTGGCTGAAACCAGAGCACAGTATTAGCTGCAGGATTGCTTAGGGGCTGATATGACTCAAAACTGACTTCACTTTAAAAAATGGAAATTTGGCAAGTGATAAATCCACAATGTAGTGAAAAATATCACAATAGAATGTGAAATTCCAAGACATTACACTCTGAAAAGTTACTATCCTGCAAAGATATGTCATTAGTGTTTTTATTACATGTAAAGCTGGAAACAGCTGGAAAAACCCTTCAGGCCACAGAGGATGGTAAATTCACTAGGGTCAGATGAGTTTCAGATTAGATTAATTATTATCGAGGGAGAATATAAAAATGAAGAAAGTAAGAGAAATCATCCAAACCACAGCTCAGTTACACAGCATGGAGAGTCTGGTAGGAGCTGAGGCTAACCAGTGTGGGACAGATCAAGGATAGGAAATGGATGTTTTAGCACGTGGCAAGAGGAAAGTGCAAGTCACAGGCAGGCATGACTCAGAACAGAGACCCAATAGAGAAGTAGAAGAATGGGAGAGCAGCCACAGCTTGCAGACAAGCTCACAAGAACTTTGCAAAGCTGAGCTCTAGCTCCTGGGGAACTAGACACAGTGACCATGTTCTTGCTACTACCATATAACAAGACTAAATACAGAGATGAACAAGGCTGGAGCTCCAGCCACTTTGGGAAAACAAGTTGTCATGTTGAATGGGAAGATTTTTAACCACTGATTCCCAAGGGAATTGTTTATGCATTGGGTCCTTCATGTCAGAGGCAGGGGGGTGTCAAGCTACATGATTGTAATTCACATATGACCTTCTCTTGAAAACAATGCAGTACTTGCTGTACGCAATTATCTCTCTGCTCCATGGCATAATGGGAAGAGGCTACCAACTGCCTGCCCCAGCCTACTTTGGGTGCCCATAAAACAGTGGATTGATTATATGTAAAGCCTTTAGTGATATAGGCCTGAGCAAGTGAGAGAATTTTAAAAGCCAAGTTTGAGTATCAGCTTTACATATTTGTTCCTCTCAGGTTCCTGGGGTTAGCTGTGTTGTTCTGATCTTACATCTTGCAGTTTCATGTGTATTGGATTGGAGCTAGGGTAACCAGATAGCAAGTGTGAAAAATCAGGACACTTTTATTTGGAGGATGGATATAATAGCATATGTAAGACAAAGCCCCTAATCTTGGGACAAATGGTCACTCTAAAGCTGGGAGCAAGCCTGTGGGACACCTTCCTGGAGAATGCCTTCCAGAGTGGCTACCTGAGAAGTTGTCAGGGTTCGGCAGGGTATGCTTCAGACCCTGCAAGCCTCCTCTTTGGATATTTTATTGTTTTGCCCTGTTGGCTGCTTTCCCTGGCTGTAGAACTTGATTTGGTTCTATTCTGGTTTATGTTGTACACAATCCCAGATACTGCAGGCTGAATCTCTGTGGTCCCAAACTCTCTGGTTCAACAACATTTGTGATCCAGCAGGATCATGGATGTTGTAGGACCAGAGAGCCCCAGCAGGGAGAAGAGCAGGGAGCTCAGTGCTGGGGCTGGTAGCAGAGCCAGCCTGTGGGCAAAGAGCCAGCAGCACAAAGCCTGGTGGCTGGGGCTGGGCTTGGCAGCACATCCTAGCCTAGGGCGCAGAGCCTGCCCTAGGGCTGAGGCTGGGGTAAGACCTGGCAGCTTGGCTGTGAACATGGAGTCCACTCAGAGGCCAGGGCCAGGTGAGGGATGTGGAGCCCATCCAGCGGACAGGTCCATGGGCTAGGGGTAGGGAGCCAGCGGCCAGGCCGGTGGCAAGGTAGGAAGGCTGGCAGAGGAGTGAACTGGGGATGTAAAGCCTGGAGGGGAGCCCACCGGGTCTGGTGAGCCCAGAGTCCATCAGCAGCGGGGCCAGAATTGACCTTCCCTGGTCTGGCAAAATCCCTTTTGGGACCAGTCACGTCCTCAGAGTGCAGGACCAGAGAGGTCCAACCTGTATAATGGAGATGGGAGCTTTATAAAATGGTAAGTAATGAGAATAAACAGAAACAACTAATGTGACTTATGGGATCATTTTCCTTAAAAAAAATTGACAAGCCCTGCCACATCTCTGTTGTCATAGAACAGAATCATAGAATCCTAGAGCTGGAAGAGACCTTGTGAGGTCATCAAGTCCAGCCCCCTGCCGAAGGCAGGATCAACCCCAACTCAATCAACCCAGCCAGGGCTTTGTCAAGCCGAGACTTAAAAACTTCTAAGGATGGAGATTCTACCCCCTCCCTAGGGAAGCTCTCTCAGTGCTTCCCCACCCTCCTAGTGAAATAGTTTTTCCTAATGTCCAACCTAGACCTCTCCCACTGTAACTTGAGACCATTGCTCCTTGTTCTCCCATCCGTCACTACTGAGAACAGCCTCTCTCCATCCTCTTTGGAACCTCCCTTCAGGAAGTGGAAGGCTGCTATCAAATCCTCCCTCACTCTTCTCTTCTGCAGACTAAATAAACCCAAATCCTTCAGCCTCTCCTTGTAGGTCATGTGCTCCAGCCCCCTAATCATTTTCGTTGCCCTCCACTGGACCCTCTCCAATGCATCCACATCCTTTCTGTAGTGTGGGGCCCAGAACTGGACACAATACTCCAGACATAGCCTCACCAGAGCCGAATAAAGGGGAATAATCACTTCTCTAGATCTGCTGGCAATGCTCCTCCTAATGCACCCCAATATGCCATTAGCCTTCTTGACTACAAGGGCGCACTGTTGACTCATATCCAGCTTCTCATCCACTGTAATCCCCAGGTCCTTTTCTGCAGAACTGCTACTTAGCCATTTGGTCCCCAGCCTGTAACAATACTTGGGATTCTTCCGTCCCAAGGGCAGGACTCTGCACTTGTCCTTGTTGAACCTCATCAGATTTCTTTTGGCCCAATCCTCTAATCTGCCTAGGTTACTCTGGACCCTAACCCTGCTCTCCAGCGTATCTACCTCTCCCCCTAACTTAGTGTCATCCGCAAACTTGCTGAGGGTTCAATCCTGTTAATGTTCCACAAAGAAAACTGTATGAGGAATTCCTCTATGTCTTCCCTATACCTCCTTATAGACATTCCATATAGACAATCTTTGTATCACTTAACCTTACATTTCTTAAAGTGTTTTCCTATGAACATTCTAAGTAAATAAAAATGAGGAGGTTAGTTAACAGAAATTAAAAGGTACAGTGCCAAAAGTAAAATCCCTGCAAGATGCATGGAAACATTTCAAAGACACCATAGTAGACGCTCAACTTAACTGTATACCCCAAATTAAAAAACACAGTAAGAGAAGCAAAAAAGGAATTGTTCCAGATTGAAGTGTCATTAGAGGAGGTTTTGGAACAAACTGATAAACAATAACAAATCACCAGGACCAGATGGCATTCACCCAAGAGTTCTGAAAGAACTCAAATGTGAAATTGTGACACTTAACTGTGATTTGTAATCTATCCCTTTAAATCATCTTCTGTTCCAAATGACTGGAAGATAGGTAATGTGATGCCAGTCTTTAAAAGGGGCTTTAGAGGTGATCCTGGCAAATACAAACTGGTAAGTCTGACGTCAGTACCAGGCAAATTATTTTAAACTATAGTAAAGGATAGAATTTTCAGATACATAGATGAACATAATTTGTTGGGGAGAAGTCAACATGGTTTCTGTAAAGGGAAATCATGTCTTTCTAACCTACAAGAGTTCTCTGAGAGTGTCAACAGGCATGTGGACAAGGGGGATCCAGCGGATATAGTGTACTTAGATTTCCAGGGTATGACTACACTACAGAGTTTTGTCGGAAAAACAGCCATTTTTCTGACAAAACGTGAGTTACATCTACACTGCAATCACGTTCTTCCGAAAGTAAACTGAAAGAACAAAGGGGGTTTTCCAGCGTTGGTAATCCTCTTTCTACAAGGAAGAAGCCTTTTTCTGAAAGAGCTCTTTTGGAAAAAGATGTGTGTGGACGGGGAAGAGGGAGTTCTTTCAAAAGAAAAGGAAAGCGAAAAAGGCACAGGTGCCTGGTGATCACTCCATCCATAGTAATCACAGCTTCAATGCGAGAAAGCGTCCATTCAGTGTGGACGCTATCTTTCGAAAAAGCAGATCGCTTGTCGATGAGCTTTTGTGTGTGGACGCTTTCTTTCAGAAGAAGTTTTTTCAGAAGATCTCTTCTGAAAAAAGGTTCTTCTGAAAGAAGCCTGCACTCTAGACACAGCCCTGGAAAGCAGTTGACAAGGTCCCTCACCAAAGGCACTTGGGTAAAGTAAATTTTCATGGGATACGAGGGAAGGCCCTTTCAAGGCCTGATATCTGGAAGATAGGAAACAAAGGGCAGGAATAAATGGTCAGTTTTTAGAATGGAGAGAGGTAACTAGTGATGTCCCACAGGAGTCTGTACTGGGACCAATCCTATTCAACATATTCATAAATGATCTGGAGAAATGGATAAACAGTGAGGTGGCAAAATTTGCAGATGCTACTAAACTGCTCAAGGTAGTTAAGACCACAGCAAACTGTGAAGAGCTTCAAAAGTATCTCACAAAACTAGATGACTGAGCAAAAAAATAGCAAATGAATTTTAATGTTGATAAGGGCAAAGTAATGCATATTGAAAAACATAATCCCAACTATACATGCAAAATCATGGGGACTAAATTAGCTGTTACCACTCAAGAGAGAGATCTTGAAGTCACTGTGAATAGTTCTCTGAAAACAGCCACTCGTGCTGCAGCAGTCAAAAAAGCAAACAGAATGTTAGCAATGATTAAAAAGAGATTGAGAATAAGACAAAGAATATCTTATTGCCTCTGTATAAATCCCTGGTACGCCCACATCTTGAATACTGCACACAGATGTGGTCGCCTCATCTCAAAAAAGATATCTTAGCATTGGAAAAAGTTCAGAAAAGGGCAACAAAAATGTTTAGGGGTTTAGAACAGGTCCCATATGAAGAGAGATTAAAAAGACTAGGACTTTTCAGCTTACAAAAGAGGAGACTAAAGGGAGATATGATAAAGTTCTATACAATCATGACAGGTATGGAGAAAGTGAGTAAGGAAACGGTATTTACTTGTTCCCATAACATAAGAACTAGGGGGCACCAAATGAAACAAACAAAATTAAGTATTTCTTCATGCAACACACAGCCAAACTGTGGAACTCCTTGCCAGAGGATGTTGTGAAGACCATGACTTTAACAGGGTTCAAAAAAGAGCTAGATAGATTCATGGAGGATCGGTCCATCCATGCCTATTAGCAAGGATGGGTTCAAATGGTGTCCCTAGTGTCTGTTTGTCAGAATCTGGGAATGGGTGACAGGGAAGGGATCGGTTGATGATTCCCTGTTCTGTTTATTCCCTTTGGGGCACCTAACATGGCCAATGTTGGCAGACAGGATACTGGTCTAAATGGACCTTTGGTCTGAACCAGTATGGCCATCTTATGTTCTTAAGTAGGTGATTAAAGCAGATTTGACCATTATTATCTTTGCTGATCTCAGTGTCAGAGAGAAAGGGGTGTTCCCTCTAGTTGATTCCAGGGTCACAGTGATATTTCCCACAGAATAGTCTCAGTTGAAATTATTTTGCAAACTGCAATTCTGAGGTGTGGAAATACTCTGCAGTGGACCTAGATGACCTGCAAACGTTTTTCAATACCTAAACACATAAAAGGATGTGCAAATAAGCAACTGCTTATAAGGAATAAACACAAGGTCAGGGTGGCCAAATATCTCTCATAATAAAAACAAAACAAGCAAAGGCTGGATGAACAGTAGTAACAGATACTAGAAAAAAATGTAGGAGAAAGTTTTCAATGTTAGTTAGGATCAGGGTTTCCCATGAACTCACTGGAATGCTTAGTAATAAGATAGCAGACTCCTCTGGAATCTTCTCAAGTCTCAGCTAAAACCCCATCATTGCATTTAACAGGATTTCCACTGTTTCCAAACATCTCCCAGGAGGGAGTTATTTCACTGACTTCCTCTCAGCACCACTGAATTCTCATGAAGTAAGCAGACATTTCCTGCAGCTTTTAACAATCAGAAATCTATAAGCACCCATTCAAAGAAACAAGATAGAATTGATCAGAATACTTCACTTAGTGCTTAAATGTCTCCACAGTCAGGCAAAGCAAACATCTGGTGTCTTTTTGAATATATGGGAACTGGGGATGGGAGACCAGAGAACGAGTGCAAAGATTAAATAACTTTGCATGTCTATGCAAATAGCTGGTTTTCTTCTAATGACATAAAACAGTCTTCCTGAGTCAGGATGGGTTTTGGAATGAAGAATTGTACATACAGTTCCCAGGAATAGTTTGGAAGTGTTCAATGCACAAAGCCAATAAGGAGGTGCTACACAGAGATGTATTGTGTGATTAATAGTACCAGAGTCGAATCCTGAGGGCTGGGTCCATGCCAGTGAAGTCAATGGGAAAGCCTTGGCGACTTTGGTGACATGGGATCAGGGCCCTTCAGCTGTAAGCTCTGCAGGGCAGAGACCGTGAGTTTGCATGTGTTTGTGCAGTACAGAACAGGGCCATCCCTAGGGAGGTACAATCCCCCCTCTGTCTGAGAACTGACCCCACCTCTTCCTGCACCTGCTCTGCACCCCTCCTTCCCCATGCCTGCTGCACCCCCACCCTGACTCATCCTATCCCCGGCCCTCCCATTGCACCCCATCCCCGGAACCCCTTCCCTTGAGCTACACAACCCAGGGGATTAGCAGAGGGCCTGGCACAGGGTGGCAGCAAGGGCCAGAGCACTTCACTCACCATGGTGGCAGGAGCTGAAGGAAGTGAAGTGACCCAGCACCCCGCTCTTCTCCCCTGAGTGACATGGGCTCCAGGGAGCAGACCGAAATGGGCTGGGCCTGGGTCACTCTGCCTCCCGCTGCCACGTTGAAGCAGAGTGACCCAGCTGGGAAATGATGGCATAGCAGTGCAGGCTGCTGGGTCGCTCCACTTCCCACGGCTCCCACCGCTGTGATAAGTGTGGGAGAGGGGACTCCTCCTACACACAGAACTGCTCTGGGGCCCAACACATCAGGCCTCCATTTCTGATTGAGTGGGGCCTCTGGGCATTATTTCACCATAAATCTTAATTCTATTGAGATTAGAAAAGTTAGGAAATGGGGAAGACCATGCCCAATTTTATATGGTAAGGTAATTCAAGACAAAGTGAAAGTAATATACATCCAACTTCATCATAAGAGTGCATGTCATAATTCTCTGTCTCTGTGGGCTTCTCTCAATAGTTTTCACAGATCTCCAATTATTGACACATTTGACTGCTCTCCTATCAAATAAAAATGCTTGGCTATGAAAGACAGAGCTAGGATTATGGATTATACTAGCAAATTGTAAAGTATGTGATGCCATTATCTCTTTATTGAGATATTTTACTATGTTCAATCTATGTAAGATACAGCAATATAATAACAATACGTGACAAATCTTACATTTAAAAAGAAACTTCCATCAAAGAATGGTCTCCTGCTGCTACACAGGATATTATTCTAAGGCTATGTGTACACTGCTGTGCTATTTCAGGATACTGTAAGCCCGTCATTTCAAAATAAAATGGGCTCGCTATTCAAACATCCCTGTAAACCTCATTCCACGAGGAGTACGGGACGTTTCAGAATAGCGGGTTATTTTGAAATTTTGGCATATAGATAGCACCAAATTATGAAATAAGCTATTTTGAAATTGACTCGAAATAAGCTACGCAATTTGCATAGCTCAAATTGCGTAGCTTATTTCAAGCTATGGGTGCAATGTAGATGCACCCTAAGTGACAGAAGAAAATGGTTACTTACCTCGTAACTGTTGTTCTTCGAGATGTGTACTTATGTCCATTCCATGGCATGCACGACTCCTGGAACTTTTTTACCCTTAGCAGTACCCGTTGGGCCAGCCTGAGTAGCCCCTACAGTGGCACCGCTATAGCCGCGCATATATACCCCTGCTGGCCCCAACCCCTCTCAGTTCCTTCTTGCCAGACATTCCGACGAAGGGAAGGCGGGCGGGATTGGAATGGACATGAGCAACACATCTCGAAGAACAACAGTTACGAGGTAAGTAACCATTTTTTCTTCTTCAAGTGCTTGCTCATGTCCATTCGACTAGGTGATTCCCAAGCCATACTAACGGAGGTGGGGTCGGAAACCTAGCAAGAAACAGACTGCAGCACTGCTACCCCTACAGCTGCATCCTGCCTAGCCTGCTGCGTGATTGTGTAGTGGGAAGTGAATGTGCGGACCGACGACCATGTGGCCGCCCTACAGATGTCCAAGATCAGCACCTGCGCCAGGAAGGCTGTGGACGATGCCCAGCCCCTGGTTGAGTGGGCCGTAACAGAGGGCACCGACTTCCCTTGCAGGTCATAACACACTCTGATACAAGTGGTAATCCACAATGACAGACACTACACTGACACCGGAGAACCTTTAATCCTTTCAGCTATGGAGACAAAGAGCTGAGAGGACTTGCAGAATTGTCTTGCTCTTTACAAATAAAAAGCTAGTGCCCTCCTGACATCTAGCGTGTGTAAGGCCTGTTCTTTCCCGTCTGCGTGCGCCTTCGGGTGGAACACCAGATGGTAGATTTCCTGGGACATGTGACAGGGGGAAAACCACCTTGGGCAGGAAGGCCAGATGCGGCCACAGGGTCACCTTATCCTTAGAAAACACCATGTACGGGGGCTCTGAAGAGAGGGCACGTAACTCCAAGACCCTTCTGGCTGAAGCGATGGCTACCAGGAATGCCACCTTCCATGATAAATGGGACAGGGAGCAGGTGGCCATTGGCTCAAACGGGGCCCTCATGAGGCCACGGAGAACCAGGTTCAGGTCCCATTGAGGAATAGCCTGTCCAACCCCTTGAGGAACCTCTTAACCATGGGTAAGGCAAATACCGAGCGGCCACCCTCCTCCTGGTAGAAGGCCGCTATAGCTGCCAGGTGCACCCTAATCGAGGAGGAGGACAACCCCTGCTGCTTGAGGTCAAGGAGGTAGTCTAAAATTCTCTGGGTGGGAACAAACTCCGGGGTCCCACCCTCCCTGTCAACCCACGCTGAGAACCTCCGCCATTTGGCTCTACAGGTGGCCCTGGTAGAGGGTTTCCTACTTTCCATCAGGACCCTCTTCACTTGGTCTGAGCATAGGAGCTCCTCCCAGCCGTGAGGTGCAGGGAACAGAGGTCTGGGTGGCACAGGAGGCCCTGGCCTACGTCCTGCGTCAGCAAGTCCAGGACCAGGGGAAGCGGGATGGGGTCCTCCACGAGGAGGTTCCAGAGGGTGGTGAACCAATGTTGGCAAGGTCACGCTGGCACGATGAGGATCAGCATCACCCCATAGCGCCTGACCCTTATTAGCACCCCGTGAAGGAGGGGAAGGGGGGTGGGGAGAAGGTGTACTGCAGACGTCTTGGCCACCATAACGTCAGGGCGTCCCCCAGAGATCCTGGTTCTCTCCCCTGATACGAGCAGAAAGTGGGGCATTTCCTGTTGCGCACTGACGCAAATAAGTCGAGGAGGGGAGTACCCCACCTGTGGAAAAGCGAGCTGGCCACCTCCTGCTTGAGAGACCACTCGTGGGCCACAAACGCCCTGCTGAGTCGGTCTGCCAGAGTATTGTGGACCCCCGGGAGATAGATTGCCTGCAGTTAGATGTCGTGTGCAATGCTACCGCCTCCTTGCAGAGGGGAGAGGAGCAAGCACCACCCTGTCTGTTGATATAGTACATGGCAGCCGTGTAGTCCGTCTGAACGGAAACACAGGCGCCCCACAGACGGGGAAGGAATGTTAGGCATGTGAGCCTCACTGCCCTCAGTTCCTTGACATTGATATGGCATTTCCTCTCCACCTCGGACCACGTACGTTGTGTCCTGAGCTCCACCAGGTGGGCTTCCCATCTGGCATCCGAGGCATCCGTCCCCAGCTGCAGCGTCGGTAGGGGCTGTGCGAACGGGACTCCACTGCACACCTCGCTCTCCCTTGTCCACCAATCCAGGGCCAACAGGACATCAGAGGGAACGGTGACCAATCTGTCTATATGGTCTCGGGCTGGCTTGTACACCTTCGCCAGCCAGGTCTGCATAGGCCGTAGTCGCAGCCTGGCGTGCCGCATGACGTACGTACACGCTGTTATGTGGCCCATCAGCCTCAGACATTGCCTCACTGTGGTTAAGGGAGCAGACTGCAGTTCCTGGACCATTCCTCTTATGGACTGGAACCTGGGGTCCAGAAGGTAGGCCCTCCCTGTTGTGGTGTCTAGCCTCGCCCCCACAAATTCTATGACCTGGGTAGGAACGAGCGTAGACTTCGCCTCATTCAGCCACAGCTTCGAGAAGGTCCGCTTGGCTAGATCTATGAACTGCGAAACCTGTTCCCTCTGATAAGCCAATCATCCAGGAAGGGGTAGATGTGTACCCCGTTCCTTCTCAGGAAAGCCGCCACCACAGCCATGCACTTTGTAAACACCCTTGGTGCGGTGGACAGACCGAAGGGTAGCATAGCAAACTGGTAGTGGTGGGACCCCACAACAAACCTCAGGAATCTCCTGTGGTGGGGGGAAATGGAAATATGGAAGTATGCATCCAGTAGGTTGAGGGCGGCATACCAGTCTCCCAGATTGAGTGAGGGGATGGAGGCCAACGTTACCATCCTAAACCTTGATTTTTTTATGAAGGCGTTGAGCTCTCTGAGGTCCAGAATGGGGCGAAGGCCTCCCTTGGACTTCGGGATGAGGAAGTAGTGGGATTAAAAGCCATTGCCCCCTGAAACCCGGAGGAACCAGGAAAAGGAGCGCAGAAACTTCCTGCTGGAGGTGGTGTTCGTGAGAGGGGTCCCTGAAAAGGGACAGGGAAGGGGGGCGGGAGGAAGGAAGGGACAGGAAAGGGATAGAATATCCCCTCGTCACCACCTTGAGGACCCAATGGTCCGACGTGATGGTACACCAGGCCTGGTGGAAAGGGAACAGTCTGTCTGAAAAGGGTCGATCTATACTGGGGGCTGGTGTGTCGTCCTCGGGCACACCATCAAACACCTGACCTGGGGCCCTGGGACTTATTGGATGGCCCCTGACTGTGGTCCGAGCCCGAATGAGAACGCCTCCTTGTATTTCGGGTGGAACCACCCCTGGTTCTACGCCTGCTGTCGAACCTGGCCCCTTGACCATAGCCCCTCTGCCCCCGGGAGCTCAAAGGGCGGCACTGGGGCACCAGCATGTGCAAGCCCAAGGATTTCAGGGTTGCCCTGGAGTCCTTCAAGCTATGGAGCCTGCTATCTGTTTGCTCCGAAAAAAGGCCAGTCCCCTCAAAGGGAAGGTCCTGCAGAGTCGTCTGCACCTCTGGGGAGATTCCAGACATCTAAAGCCAAGAGCTACGGCGCATGACAATACTGGTAGCCATGGCCCAGGCAGCAGAGTCAGTCGCATCGAGAGCGGCCTGAAGGGCCAACCTGGAGATCACCTTGCGCTCCTCAGTAACAGCCACAAACTCTTGCTGCGAGTCCTGGGGCAACCTGGCCTTGAACTTATCAGCTGCTACCCAGGTGTTGAAGATGTACCTACTGAGCATAACCCGCTGATTGGCTATCCTCAGCTGTAAGCCAGCTGTTGCATACGCCTTCCAGCCCAGGAGGTCAAGCTTTTTGGGCTCCTTGCTCTTGGGCGGGAGGCCCATCTGCCCCTGCCTCTCCCTCTGGCAGGCCACCTGTACCACTGCCAATCCCGGTGGGGAATGTGAGAATAAATGTTCGTGGTCCGCCTGGGAAACAAAGTACCGCCTTTCTACCCCCTTCTGCGTAGGAGGTATGGAGTCCGGTGTCTGCCAGAGGGTCTTCGTAATTTTCGCCACCGTCTTGTTCAACGGGAGGGCAATCTTAGTAGGGCCCTCTGCCGTGATGATGTTGACCACTGGGCCTTCATCCTCTTTTACCTCCTCGGCTTGTACCCCCAGGTTCTGGGCCAGCCTTCTGAGGAGGTCTTGGTGGGCCCTCGCATCCATGGAGGGCATCGGGGGAGACGGGTCAGCCAAGGCCTCATCCAGAGACGAGGAAGACGACTCCCTCGCCACCGGCATATCATACAGCAGGGGTTCCCAACCTGGGGTACGCGTACCCCCAGGGGGTACAAGAAGCTTGTCAAGGGGGTACGGGGAATATTTGGTAAATAACTAGATTATCCTAATTGAAATATTCCAAAAATAGTAGTGTTAGTGAAAAAAGTTGTGGATTCTAGAGTCTAGAATTTATTTCCTTTCATATTGAATAGGGGGTACGGGAAGGTTTACTAAAAGCCAAGGGAGTACAGGGACCAAAAAAGGTTGGGAACCCCTGTCATACGGGACCCCGGCCCCCAACTCCTGCATTGGATGAGACACTGCCTGATCCTGAGCAGGGGGGCTGGACGACCTGCTGGGGGCAAACACCTGTTCCGACCGACCTTGGGGGGCTAGCCCTGCACTCTGACTCCGCTTTCACCAGCGGGGTGGCCGAGGGGACTGACCTGCGCCCCGAATTCGAAGAGGCACCAACCGACCCTGACCTTGCTGAGTCCTGACCCTGGGCCTGGTGGTACGCCCACAGGGTCCAGAATGGCCACTGCGGAGGAGGTTGCCACTGGGGAGGCCAAGTCTGCACCTCTGGATGTCGGTGCCTCTGGGACTGCGGTCAGGAGCTCAAACAGTGCCGAGACCTGGATCGGTACTGAGGACTTGACCTGTGTGACCTGCTGGAGCACCTAGAGGAGGCCCCTGAGGAGAGGGACTCCACATCAGATTCGGAGGAATACTCCGATGCCGACCAAGGTGGTGCTGCCAAGCGTTCCAGGTCCTTCTGGGCATGATGAGAAATGGCCGTTGGCTTGCTTTGGTGCCCTGGCGGTGCCGGAGGCGGCATGGATGCAGAATCCGGTGCCGGAGGATGTGGGAGTGGAGCCACCTAAGACCTATCCCTCGTCTAGTCCTGCGCCCCTGAGGGTGGTGCCGGCCGACCTGACTGGGTGGGCGGCACTGGGAACGACGGTGCCAAGGCCCAAGAGGCAGGAGAATGAAGCGCCGAGGGAGACAGCGGTGCCGCGATGGACAGTACCAAAACTGTCGGCGGAGCCGAGGCAAGCGGTGCTGGAGTGGGCGGCGGCGGTGCTGGCAGGACCGAAGAGGATTGAGTACCCTATCTGTCACGACTGGACTGGGCATCAGAGCCACGTGGTGCCAGACCAGGGGACGTTATGAGCTCAATTAGTTCCTGTGCCACCAGGAATGTCTCCGGTGTCAATGGTGGATGGACCTCCTCAACGGACAGGCCCGGGGAATCAGGACAGCTCTCCCCGTGAGAGCTAGGTCCCCTGCGGTGCTGCTCCTGCACTGGAGAGGTGGGGCACCCTTTCTTATGGCGCGCCTCCCTTCTTGAAGGCGACCTGCCTTTGCGTGCCTTCTTGTGTGACTGTGGGCCCAGGGATTGAGAGCGGTGTCACGGAACCGGCCGGTGGTCCTGCACCAAGGAGCGCTTCTCCTGGTGCCCAGTGTCCCGCACTGACCCCGGAGCACTCCGTACCGACGGAGTGTCCGGTGCCATGAGTTGGAGCACCAACTCCATCAGAATCAATTTAAGACAGGAGTTGCGCTCCCTCTTAGTACCGGGCTTAAACAACTTGCAAATTTTACAGGCGGTTGTAAGGTGCCCCTCGGCCAAGTACTTTAAACAGTCTTTATGCGGGTCGCCGTGGGGCATAGGCTTAGAACAATGCCAACACGGTCTGAAGCCTTGCAGCCCCAGCATACCCTCCCCCGTAACGGGGGAGGTGAGAACTACCGAAACACTCTAACTACACAAAACAAAGAACAGACACTAACTACAAAGAGAACTATTTACACTAACTAAGAGAAAAATGCCAAGGACAGTCTCGCAGAGCAAGACAAGCGTTCCAGTCGACCGTCACGGGCGGCAAGAAGGAACTGAGAGGGGTTGGGGCCAGCAGGGGTATATATGCACGGCTATAGAGGCGCCACTGTAGGAGGCTATCCAGGCTGGCCCAACGGGTACTGCTGAGGGTAAAAAAGTTCCAGGAGTCGTGCACGCGGCACACATGCACCTAGTGGAATGGACATAAGCAAGCACTCAAAGAAGAACTCTGATGTTATGACCATCTTCTATTACATGACCTTATTTTAAAAATGAAAGGCCATGGATAGCATCAGTTTATTGGAGGGCAGAGCATTTACTCACTGTATTACTGCTCTTGAGTTTTTCAGTGGTGGATTCAGCCCCCTGCATGACAGTGATGCAAGGTCCATCTTTCCTTATGTTGGGCTAGGGAGGAAAGGGTGATGCCAGTGCAGAATTAACAGCACATCTCCTTAGCACTTCAGACTACTACAATCACATCAAACCACCGCTCCACTCTCTGTGTTGGTTTTCTACAGACTACTGAGTCATATTCAAGATCTTTATTCTTATCTTTGAAATGCTTTAGGACAAGAAACCTTAATCAACAACTCCACTCGTAGGCAAAAAGGAGTTGTCTATGGCAAGGTGTTAAGGGTCCTTCCCCGTCCGGGGTCCAGCCCTCCGCCTCCGTCCCCTTTCTTTGTGTCTCTAAGTCCTTTCCCCCCGCTTTAAGTGGCTAGCTGTGCTCCGGCACCGGCCGCGAGGGAAGGGGAACCTGGGCCCTCCCTCTCTCCAGGGCCCAGCCCAGGACCCTAAGAACAGGCATCACTGACGCCCTGCTCGACCGGGGGCGGGGGGGGGGGGGGGTCAACGCCGCAACTCACCGGCCCTCGGGTCCTCCTTGGTCCTGTCCTGGGCTGCTTCCTTCCCTCCGTCCGTCCGCCATCTGGCTCTCCCAATACCTGGGTCCTGCGGTTGCTCCTACCCGTTCCAGGCGGTCCAGGGCCGCCTTTCCGCTGGACTCTGCTGGCACCCTGGTCCGCCAGGCGTTCTGGCCCCCACATCGCCCCTGAGTCCGCCGGTCCCTCTGATAGGGCCGCAAGCCCGACTGGGTTGGCGCCGACGATCCCCAGCGCCCCTCTGGCCTCGGTCCCGGCTCCCCCCCGCCCCTCCCCCCGAGGCGTGAAGCCTCCCCTTTTAAAGCCGGCACCCGTTTCCCGGGACACCGGCGCATGCGCTCCACGGCCCCTCCTCCCTTCCCCCGGCACGCCCACCGGGGAAACTCTGGCGCCTGCGCAGGCGGCCGCCACCAAGCAGGCTCAGCAGAGCCGCTTGTGTCCTGCGGCGCCGGCGCTGACCTGCGCCCGAGTGCGGGGCACGGGGCTTGCCTCTCTGGCCTCCGCCGCCCCATCACACAAGGGTAAAGTTCAGCTGTGCAGGAAACAGACCTTTCTCAGCTGCTGGTCCAAGGCAGAGAAACAAGCTCCTACAGGATCTAAGAACTATTTCCACCCTCACCATTTTCCATTCCAAGTGCAAGGTGTAACTCTGGGATCTGTCTCCAATAACAAACACAGTTAGCACAGCAAGTGTAAAATAAAATAAAACTCACATAATTATCTCTTTGGAGAGAGGGGGGATAATTTCACATGACTAATGCTGGTAATGTTCTTTACTGTGCTACTGGACTGCACTCAGATGCCATGGTGATGAAGGAAATGTGAGCACCTGAATAGACTAGACTAGAATCTGTTCTGTTTATGATGGTTAATTTCGTTTAATCTCTTGTTTTCATCATCCATAACCATTCTGCCAGTCAAAGTTGGCAGAAACAAGGGCCAGGTGCAGTATCTAGGGGTCCTTTTCAAAAATTCAACACCAACACTAGCTCAAGCCTCCACATAGTGACCTAGGACAATTACACACCGTCCCCCTAGGTGCCTCCAAGAGGTCATGCTACTCCTCTCGCAAGCCGGAGTCTGAGAGCAGCAAAAAACCTTTAATAAAATGAGGGACTTAACTCAGCATTAGTTTGGGAAAATGTTACAAGTAGAGTTCATAAATATAAACACTGAGCCCAAAAAAACCCCTCAGATAAGCTGGGCAGTGCCCTTTCCCATCAGGGTCTTAGGTCCAGCAGCCCAAAAGTCCCTTCAACATGCCCACTCTTTCTTTGCACCCCTCTGACAGTGGCTGTCTTTGGTCAGTGCAGCCCCAGAATTCAGAAGTTCATCTGCAGAGTTCACCTTCCAGCCTGGGTTGCCGGGGCGGGGGGGAGGGGAGGAAGCACCTTATATGCTCCAAGGCTCAGGCCCATACCAGCTGCCCTGCTGCTCCTTGCCAAGCACACTGCTGGCCACACCAGACCTCATCAGACACCCTGCTGACTGTGCTACCCCTCCCAGATGTCTTCGGCCCCCCAACACAGCACTTTGGGATTTCTGCTGTTAGTGGGGGAGCCTCGCTGGTAGTACATACTAGGCATCAGAAATACTGTCCCAAAGCAGGTCTTCAACTGAGGCCTACACATCACTGTTTTCAGTTCGGAGGCATGCAACAAGACTCTCAATTGAGTCTAACTTAGCTCCATTATATACTATGGAGAGAAAAGAACCAAAGAATAACCAGAAATCTTAGACAGGGCCAGCACCACAATGAATGCAACTAGTCTCCTAACTCAGGTTATATCTACACTGCAGAGTTTTTTCAGAAAAACTTCACTTATATCTACACTGCACTCATGTTCTTTTGAAAAAAAATCGAAAGTACAGAGGGGTTTTTCCGACATTGCTAAACCTCTTTCTATGAGGAAGAAGCCTTTTTGCGAAAAAAGCCCTTTTGGAAAAAGGCGTGTGGATGGGGAAGAGGGAGTTTTTTCAAAAAAAGAGGGAAGAGGAAAAAGCACAGGTGCCCTGGTGGCCATTCCGCCCACAGCAATTACTGCTTCAATGTGAGATAGTGTCCATTCAGGATGGACACTATCTTTCGAAAAAGCAGATTGCTTTTTCGATAAGCTTTTCCTGTGTAGATGCTCTCTTTCGAAAGAAGTTTTTTTGGAAGATCTCTTCTGGAAAAGCTTCTTCCGAAAGAAGCCTGCAGTCTAGACATAGCCTCAGTGAGCTTTGGAAACCATGTCTCCTGCCTAGCAAGTGCTTATAGTTGAGGGTGAGTCCCTCCATCAGGGCATGTCAAGTACAGTTCTGCTGTGCTCAAGTCACACAACACAGATAACCCTTTATTACTTCTGCCCTAACAAGAAGGAAAGTGGGAATCCAACACCAGCCAAATCATTCATTTGAGGCAATCAGTCCCATCATGCCGAGCACCCAGGCAAGGTGAGTATGCCCATGCAAAGGAGTTCAGCTCCTGAAGTCCTCTTCCACAGCTCACCACTAGATTTCAGCAGAGAGCTCATTCAGATTGCTTCCACACATCCCAGGTGCTGTCACAACAGGGCCCATAAAAATCAAAAGTGCTGGAGAAACGACCTCCTGACAGACTGACGTTCTCTGCAGCAATCTGATTGGCTAGCACAATTAGAAGGCTGCTTTGTCTCTGGATCCATTGCTGCTCTCATGGCCAAGCTGTAAGGAAAGTAGACAGAGCAAGCCTAGGGTATGTCTATACTGCATCCCTCTGTCGGCAGAGGGATGCAGATTAGGCAGGTTACATTTCAAATGAGGCAGGGATTTAAATATCCTGAGCCTAATTTGCATAAAAATGGCTGCCGCGTTTTGCTGTCTCAGCACTTTGTCGGCAACAAGCGGCAGTCTAGAGGAGGATCTGTCGAGAAAGAAAGCCAGATCCCTTTCGACAGATCCCTTATGCCTCCTGCAAGGTGCAGGAGGGGTGTGGAGCCTGGGAGGGAATTTGAGTGAAGAAGGAAGTTGTGACCTGTGGCAAAGGATTGGTGTGCAAGAGAGGGTGCAGGGTCCAGGAGGGGCTATCAGTATGGCTGCAGGAGAGGATTCTGACCTGAGGGAGACATGTAGGAGGGGGTGCAGAGTCTGAAAGGGAATTGTGATCTGGGAGAGGGATGCAGGAGGGGGTACAGGAATTTGGGTTGTGACCTGGGGCAGGGGATTAGGGTGCAGCGTCTGGGAAGGGGTATGGTACAGGAGCAGGGGTGCAGATGGTTTGGATTATGTGGGGTAAGGGTACAGCAGGGGGGCAGAAGGTTGGAAGGGAGAGGATGCCAGACACAGGCTCTAATCGGGAGTAAGGATGTTAAGTATCAGGTAACTGACTAATCGTATAGTCGATGCATTGTGCTGCTCTGAGCACCATGAGCCCAAGAGGTTGTACTTTGCATGTTACCTGCCCTACAAACAGGAAGCTCCTATTGTCCAGAAATCAGCTAATGGGAACTGCAAGGGTTGGGGGGGGGGGGATGGGATGGGATGCCAGAGGGCGGGACAGTGTGCAAAGCCTCCCGCTCCCCCCCCCACCCCCATTGGAAAGAAAGGGTTAAGTACATACTTGATTTGTATGGTTGCCATTTTAGTTGAATCTCCATCTTGAATGGCAAAAGGACAACCTGGCCTCCATCTTGGTGTTCCTTCTTCCCCAGGCTTTTGGTGCCAAAACACTTAAGGGTGGGAACGTGGCGTACCATGTGACAGTAAATCTGCCCAGCAACTGGAACGCATCTAGGGGAGCATCTGTCACTCACAGGGCTCTGCGTCTCTGGATGCTGTGCAAGCAAGTTATCCCAGTGGGGCACAGAGCCCTCCCATAGTGAGCCAGGGAAGAGAACATCCACAAGGGACATCCATGCACAAAACCAGACAGGGAGTGTCCGCATACCACAGGAGGATGGCGTGGGACAGAAGACAGAAGATTAAGGGAAGTCCACTTACCTGTTCCAGAGGTTCCTGGATCCAGTTCCTGATTTTCCTGTGTCCTTCCCGGTGTCATCCCAGTGTCTATAGCACATGATATAGTCCTCTCCTATTGTCCTCTTTCCCTATTGTAAGGGTCAGAGGTTCATGCCCTCTGGTAACATCTGTGCAAACATCCAAGCCATTATTGCTATGTTGCAGGGAGTCCTAGTTTGTTTATTTGTGTTATCTAATAAAGATCTTGTTTTATCAAACCTGCCTGCTTCTCAAGTACACTAAACACTGATGATAGATGCGGAGGGGGTAGGATAATGCAGACAGCCCAACTTCTGACCAGTAAAATCATAAATATAACTGTTTCGAACTAACACCCCAGCTTGCGGTGGTGCTCAGAAAGGCACATGGCCCCTCCAGCTGATCGTTCTGAGCAGTGTGCAAGGGCAGGACAGGCAGGGAGCCTATCTGAGGCTCCTGCTGGGCCACAGGCTGGATCTGGTGTCTTGGCAGGACAAATCTGGCCTGTGGACATATTTTGCCTGCCCCTTGTCCTGGGGAAAGGGAGGAGAAGAGTGGGTAGATGAGCAATTCCTTTTGGATCTGTATGCCTGTTTTCAAGGCAGGAGACCTTTGCTAGTTTCTCAGAGGCGTCTTGTCTTTTTTAAAACCAAAAAATTGTTTTTACTTCCCAAAACAATTGATTTAACCCCCCAGATTCCATTAACCAGACTAATAATTATTTTAATTTCACAACAGATTTTCTGTTATTTCTCTTTAAGCAACTGTACTTAAACCAGTTAATCCCACAATCCTTTTGGTGCTTACAGTGTGTGCATCCAGCTTCTCCCAAGACTGGGATTCAGGGATTTGGGGGCTCTTCTCAGATAAGTAGATGAAGTTGTATCCAGAAAAGTTATAAAAGTGGGAAGGAAACAAGAGTGAGAAAGAAACAACGAAATAAAACAATGAGCCGCAAATGACAGGGCAGGATACGGCAGCTGAACAGGATAAGCAGCTGGAAGAGTACATTCTAGGAGTAAAGAGCAAATCAGAGCTAAAAGCTCAGTAGATGCAAGGTGAGATGCATAAAGAAAAGTACAAGGGGAAGGGTTCATTCAGTTACTGAGGCCAAGCACGGAAGAGATCAAGTATCCAGAGTAGGAAACTCTGTATAACTGCAATCCTTCTGACCAACCAGCAGCAAGGAAGCTGCAGTGTCATTTATCCCTGGGGGCACATGCTAGGAAGAGAATCCAGTACTAGCATGTGATGGTACACGCCCTGTGTTGGATAAGTCACATAGGACTGCACTCAGGCAGGGCTGGAAGCAGATGTACTCTCAGGTTAGCAATCCGACATAAAAAAATGCACACTGAGATGAGAACAGAAAACTGGCACACAATCAATTGAGACCATTGCAGAGGTAAAAGGTAATGAGCTGAAGCGCTTTAATAACACAGACAAATCTGCACAAAGTCCATAGCAAACTGGAGAAAAAACTGACTGGCCTTCCAATAAAGTTCCCTGCAATAAAAATCACACTGACCAACTAGGTGAACTTGGGAGCCACATGATTTAGGTGGCCTTTGCAGTTCCTATGCTTGCTTTCAAATTCTCTGTCTTTGCCACACCACCATGGCATTTGGGTACCTCGTTACTATTCACACAAATCCTGTAACTTCCAGAGCATGATTTCCTAGCTTCCTCCAGACTTCGTCACCTTCCAACACAGCATAAAAATTACTGAATTACCATCACATACAGCTGACCCTTCTGAAGGTCTGGGCCCACTTCCACTCTTCCCTTCTGACATAAAACTGATTTGGTTTGGCAGCAGGTCATTTTCGCCTATATAGCCTGCTCCCTGTCATGGTGGATCTCAGCATCTAAGAAGTGCATTTGCTCTAGTAACCAATTAATTTAATGTTGTATACGGCAATGGGCTGGCTTTTTTTTTGTGAGTTATCAGTGGGAGGTGACCATCCTCTCCAGGTAGCATTGTTATTGTCATTTTAATTTTCTGACGAATACTGGGATGACCAAATTATTATTTATTTACATTACAGTTGCACCAACTGAGATCCATACCCCATTGTGCTGAGTGGTATATATTCAAAGTAAGAAACAGTTCTCACCCCAAAGATTCATAGACTTTAAGCCAGAAAAGACCATCATGATCATTTAGTCTGACCTCCTGCATACCACAGGCCACACAATCTCACTCATCTGCTTCTGTAAGAGACCCCTAACTTGTGGCTGAGTTACTGAATTCCTCAGATTATAATGTAAAGATTTCAAGTTACAGAGAATCCAGTCTAAGTAGATACAGACAACAGTGGAAGAAGAGGCGGTTACTCACCTCGATAGTAACTGACGTTCTTTGAGATGAGTGTCCCTGTGGGTGCTCCACATTAGATTCGGTGTGCTGCCACCGAGCCTTAGATCGGACATTTGAGAGCAGTGTCCCTGGGGCCATGCATGCGTGCGTCTGCAGCCATGCACTCTTAGGTGGCAGGCATCATGAATGCCTGAGCCCCTTCCCCGTCCCTACTCCTCAGTTCCTTCTCTACCCGGAACAATGCCTATGAGGAGGCCAGAATCCCAAAGTGGAGGGGAGGAAGAGAGGGTTGTGGAGCAGCCATGGGGACACTCATCTCGAAGAATGTCAGCTACTATCGAGGTGCGTAACCTCCTCTTTGAGAGAGATGTCCCCGTGGATGCTCCACATTAGGTTATTACAAAGCTATTTCTGGTTAGCGAGGTAGGGACTTCGGATCGGGCAGAAATGCGATAGAAAGGACTGCCTTAGCAAGTTTCAGGTTGGAGAGACGTCCCTGCACAAGTGCGTAGTGCTTTGCAAACGTGTGGTCCAAGGACCATGTAGCAGCTGTGCAGATGTCTTTTATGGGTACTTTGCGGAGGAATGCTACTGAGGTAGCCATGGCTCTGGTTGAGTGTGACCTTATGCTATCTGGAGGGGGCACTTCTGATTGCAAGTAACAGAGCCTGATACAATCCGAAATCCAGTGGGAGAGTCTCTGTGATGAGATGGCCTGGCCCTTATTGTGGTTTGCTATTGACACGAATAGTCTTGGAGATGCTCAAAAAGGTTTAGTTCGTTGCAGGTAAAAAGACAACGCTCTGTGCAGGTCAAGAGTGTGCAATTTCACCTTGAAGGAATTGGCATGTGGTCTGGGGAAGAAGGTGGGAAGGCGTATTGTCTGATTGAGGTGGAAGGATGAGTGTACCTTGGGGAGGAATTTGGGGTGGGTAAGTAAAGTGATCTTGTCTTTTAAAAAGGTGATGTATGGGGGATCAGCCATTAAGGCTGCGATCTCTCCCACCCATCTCGCCGAGGTAATGGCTACAAGGAAAACAGTTTTCATGGATAAGTGTAATAGTGAGGTGGTGGCCTTTGGTTTGAAAGGTGGCCAAGTTAAAGCATTCAATACTAAATGCAGGTCCCACGATTGTGTTGGTGGAGTGATGTCTGGATAAAGTGCCTAAAGACCCTTTAAAAACCTCTTGGTGAGTGGATGTACAAATATGGACGAGTCATCTATCTTAGGGCTCATCTAGACTACATCCCTCTTTCGAAAAGAGGGATGTAAATTAGGCAGATTGAAAGTGCAAATAAAGCGCGGATTTAAATATCCCATGCTCCATTTGCATATTCGAGTCCGATCGCTGTTTCAAAAAAGGGCATTTAGAAAGTGAAACTGCAGTCTAGATGCGGTGCTTTCGCACCCCCCCCCCCTTTTTGAAAGATCCTGTACTCATTTTTTTCAGGAGGATGGGATCTTTCGAAAAAGGGTTTTTTTTTAAAGCACCACATCTAGACTGCGGTTTCACTTTTGAAATGCCCTTTTTTGAAACAGCGATTGGACGTGAATATGCAAATGGAGCACGGGATATTTAAATCCGTGCTTCATTTGCACTTTCGATCTGCCTAATTTACATCCCTCTTTTCGAAAGAGGGATGTAGTCTAGATATAGCCTTAGAGTGGAAGGTAATAATAGTAGCAAGATGAACTTCAATGGAATTTATCACAAGGCCTGTTTGTTTAAGGTGCAAAAGGCAGACGAGGATGGTTGGCAAGGGGGATGTTGAAGGAGCTACTCGGTGGCGTACACACCACATGGAGAATTTTTTCCATTTCTGTTGGTGTTGGTCTTGTCTGCTGTAATGTTGAGCATATGGAGGGTATCGAGGTCTCAGGTAGGGTTGATACCTATATTGTCTTCTTCTAGGTGCCTGGTTGGGGATTACCAAGGAACGAAGCATTACTCTGGAATCTTTCATAGAATGGAGAATTTCATTTGTGTTAGCTGCAAACAACTTCTGAACACCAAAAGGAAGATCTTCCACTGTAGATTGAATCTCTCTGGGGAACGGAGTGGAGTTAAACCATGAAGCCCTTCTCATGACTACTGCTGTTGCTGTAGATCATGCAGCCATGTCAGTAGCATCTAATGCAGGTTGCAATGCTGTTCTGGCAATCGTGTGACCCTCCGATACCAGCGCTTTGTACTGTTATCTTTTAGCCTCGGGAATATCTGCTATAAAGTCGTTAAGTTTGGTGTAATTTCTGTAGTCATATTTGCTTAATAAAGCCGCATAGTTAGAAATGTGAAATTGCAAAATGGAAGATGTATATATTTTGCATCCAAATTAGTCCAGTCTTCTGCTATCACGGTCTGATAGGGTGGACCAAAATTGCTGCTGGTTGGTTTTCTGTTGGGCATCCTCTACCACAAGGGAGTTAGGTACTGGCTGAGTAAAGAGAAATTCAGATCCCTTGAGTGGAACATAATACTTATCTGTTCTCTTAGTGGTAGAAGAGATTGATGCTGGAGTTTGACACACCATCTTTGCCAGTTCCATTATTGCTGGATTAATCAGAAGTGCTATTTTAGATGGCATTACCAAGTGCAATATGTCAGTTAATTCATGCTGATTCTCCACAACCTCCTGGAAAGGAATGTTTAATTCAGCACCTATGCATTTAAAAAGGTCTTAGAAATGTGCAACATCATCTGAGGTAGCTGGAGCTGGAGGCACAGACACTCCCTCCAGTGGGGTGGGTTCATTTAGGTCCAGGGAAGCACCCCTCTCTTGTATGCGTGGGCCCCCTCCACATATTTGTTTAGAAGGGGAATATTGCACTCTGTGTCGTTTCTGGCCATGCTGGTGCTTTTGATAATATTGCCATTCTCCCCGTATTGCCAGTGGGGGTATGGCTTGGGTGGGCGTATCCAGGGATTGCCATAATATGGAGGCATATTCCCAAATTTTTGGTAAGATCTGGAAGAGTAAATAGTCTGATCTGTGTAAGGAGACTTTTCTGGAGAAAAACCCCTAAAAAATTCATCTTCAGACTTGGATGAAAATCTTTCCTGAGAAAGTGATCTTTGTGATGTTAATGTAGCAGGAGAGTGATCAGGGTCTGAAAATGGTGAGCTGAAGGTAAATGAGACTAACAAGTCTCTGTGCTGAGTGCAGTGCTTAGCTGGTGTTGATGGTGCCTTAGTGGGAAACACGGACGCTCTGTGAGGCATTGAATCATGCCTCAGTGCTGAGGTGACTAGCACCACGTTAGGCGTCTCTGTGATAGGTGCCGTGCTCTTATGCTGTGCCAGCGAGATGGTATTGGTGCCGGGTGCTGCTGCAGTTGATGAGGCAAGTAACTTGAAGTCTGATGCCTCAAAGCGTGGTTTAGCGCATGTCTGTTTGCTAGCTGCACTGGTGGCTCCCAAGACACCTGGAGTGTCATATGTGCTAAGATGCAGTGCCGCAGCTGTTCTCGGCACTGACCGTTTCGGTGCCGTAGCCCCGAGGTAAAGAGTAGGCTTGCTTTTTGGCGGGCTTTTTGGTTCCACGCTGTTTATGTTCCTCAGGCTGTTGGCCTGGGCCAGAAGCTGGTCTGAGAGAATTCTGAAGTAAAGATAGCTTGAGATGGAGGTCTCTGTTCTTCCGCGCCCGTAATTTCAACTTTGCACAATAAGGGAATTTTTGAGAAACATGCTGCTCTCCAAGACAGCGGACGCATTGTGAGTGACCAACCAAGATGGGCATAGGCTCTTTACATGAAGAGCAGCATTTAAAACCCGGTGAGCCAGGCATGATGCGTAAACAAGTCAGTAACCGTAGGAAGGGGGTAACTGGGAGAAAAACTTATACTAATCTAGGGGTTTTTAAAGCTAACTAACAACACTAACTGGGGAGAGAAAAAAAACCTTGGTTTTGAATGGAGATAAGTATCCAGACGTGAAGAAGCTAGGGAGCATTGCTGAGGTCCATCTGTAGCCAGAGGCAGTAGAGAAGGAACTGAGGAGAGGGGGTGGGGAGCTCATGAATGAGCAATGCCTGCCATCTAAGAGCATGAGGCTGCAGACGGGCACATGGCTGGCCCCAGGGATACTGTTCTGAAATCTCCAATCTAAGGCGCCGCACCGAACCTAACGCAGAGCACCAACTGGGATATCTCTCAAAGAAGACATGTTCCTAAGTACTCTGGGTAAATGCCAGTCTGCCCTTTTCGTTTGATCCATATGGCAGGATTAGCAAGATGTGCTGAATTTACTGCTAGTCTTAGTATTAAAAATGTGGAACAATGTAAATACTTGAGATTTGGGTAGACGTCACTGAGTAGATTGTTACTCCAAGCTGGCTGCAGTTTGGGAAGTCAGATTTCACTTGTGGTTATTTTGGTACAAAGGTGACACTGCCAGTGCTGTAGTAGGAAACTTGATTTATTATATCATCTAAACAAACCCCTGCTGAAATGAGGCAAGTTTCATTACTGCTGTTGTGCCATTTGTATTAAAGTGTCATTACTACGCACTTGTGTCATCTTTCAGTTAGCTGTTATGGAAAAGCAGATGGGATGTGGCTGGAGCAGGAAACTAAGTAGCAGCCCCAAATTTGACCAAAAGAATTCTATCATCTTAAAGTCATTATAATCTGCTTGAATGTCAAAATTACTATACACTAAAAATGTTGAACAAACACACTGGGGTATGCCCACACTTTTTTTTTAATTTTTTATTTGCAGCTGCAATATTGGAAATTCCTACTGCTGGAAATGCAATGGGTGAAGAAACATGGAAATTCCTACTGATGGAAATATAATGGATGAAGAAACATGGAATGTTTAAAGGGAAGACTATATGTACTGAAATTTCATTAGGATTGTTTATGAATGTTAGAGCTGGATGAACATTGAAATAAACTGGTGTTATCAGGTCCTAGGTTATTCTGTAAATAGATATTCTACTGCCAACCCCACACAGTCAAATCTCATGAATCAGGCACGCAATATTAGGAAATAGGCTTGAAAATTATGAGAAATTTAAAATGATAAATGTTGGGGTTTTTTACTTGTCTTCTACTTGTTGAGTCTTATGGGTCATAGTCTCAAGCTCTTCTCTACAACCAGAAGTGCTAGAAACTTCTTTTAAAACACAAGATGAGATTCTTTTGTGACCTGATACCTCTAAAAACTAGAACACTAAGAAAAACACCACGTATCAAGAGAGGTTTCAACACTGTAGATAAAACAGGATATTCCAAATAAAACAACTGATGATTGAAGGAGACCGTGAAATCATGACTGGAGGACACTATATACAGAGAAGCTAAAGCAGGTACAGGGAATGAAAGAAAGTTAGTCAGAGATGTATGGCACAAACTAAATTGGTTACAACAAATTTGAAAAGCTTAGAGTTCCTCAAAGAAATACATTTACTGGTAATAAGGTAGTTTGTTTGCAAGTACCTGGATCATTAAAGTCTTGCTCTTAATATTTCTAGTTTAAACATGCCTCCGGGAAATAGATTTGGAACTCAATCAAACTCACTGTCAGCTCTGCCATCCTTCTTGCTGAATTATAAACAAGAGATTTTTACAGCTTACTTCCTGCATGTGTCCTACATGTGTCTCAAATCTTTACATGAATGCTGCAAGTAAACACTCCAAACAAAATATTGAAGTGCAGTCCAGATGGGGTAGTCATCTGACACAGAGATAATGTATACACAGAAAGCACAGGAATGGGACAACTGTGAGATGAATAAGGAGTGATCCTCTTCTCTGTAGCAGTGTAATCAGAGCTCTGTCTGCTTCCAGTATTAGAATTTCAGGTGTCAGGTATACAGGAATGTAGAAAATGCTAAGAAGTTCATTTCAGTCCATCAACTCTGCCTCTTTCCCTTAGATGTCACCTTCAAAGGTCTCCCATTCTTTTCTAAACTATTTAGACAAGATGCATCTACTGATGATGTTTGTGGAAGATTATTATGACTAATATCTTCATAAATTATCTTAGTGCCTGGCACTGCTTTAGCCTAAGTAGAGGCCCTGTGTTTTCCCTCTGTGACCCTACAGGTCATGAAGCCTTGTAACCATTCATTTCAGAATTTTTCAAAATGAAAGTTATGGTTCATTACTAAAGTCTCATCTGGATTTCTTTCTCATGTGTAAAGGTGTGATGAAACAGATGGGGGTGGCTGCTTTGAGGTGTAGATACTGGTACATCCACCGCTCCTCCCTGGCCCTACTGCACATGATTTATTCTCATCTGCTGCTCTCCATGCTGTGCAAGGACAAGCACAGAGGGCCTCAAGTGATCTGTGCTCATTGTTTCACACACCACTTGTTCTTTTCCTTTTCTTGAACAATTCAAATAATCTGGGCATATTCTCCCATGGTGATTCCACAGTGACTCCTAAATTAAATCCAGATATTCTAGGCACTTGACTCTTGTGTCTGTCTAGTATCAGTGTATCTATTGGAATTGCACGTGCAGGTGTATAGTTTCTCTGATGATATACCTATCAGTCTGCTGCTTTTCTGTGACTATATCTGGAGACAGTTGTCTTAGCAGCACATACGTCCATGAAAATACAATTAAACAATCCAGTATTCTTCACCTTGTATGTCCGGCGTTTTGTCCTCTGTCTGTACTTGATCATTGAAGAACCTCTCCGAGGAGCACAGAGAAGAGTATTATCACCAACAGTTTGCCCTGTGTATGTAGAGCAGGACTGTGCTACTGGCGATGTCCTCTCCCGTGTATGCAGTGGAATGTTATTGGGAACCCCAGTGCTGCACTAAACTGCTTATGGGATTAAATTGCTTTGAGACCCCTACTTCTCTGCATAAAACTATGCAAACTGAACTTCAAGTTTCTAATCAAAAGTTGAAACCAGATGGCAGTGAAATGCCAAGAGTAATATGAAAAGTATGTTGAAAAAAGATCAAATGGAGGGAAAAGATGAAAATGTTTTCAACTGAGTGGCGTGTTCTTTCAAAAACAGATGTATGTGAAAGCAACACCATTTGCACTTTACTCCTGTTTTGCCTTTAGATGCACACAGGTGAAACAAAATACAGCCTAGCTTGGTTTGTAGCCCTGCACTATGACAGTGCTAGTGTCAAGGTCACACAGCTCCGATTTCCCACATAACTGGGTTAGAGTCAGACTAAATAGGTTTCTGTGATCTCTGTGAACCTTGCAGTGCCCACCAAACAAGGGAACGTGTGGGTGCAAATTCTCCCTCTGTAAGGGTATGTCTACACTACAGTGTTATTTCAAAATAGTTATTTCAAAATAGCTTATTTTGAAATAACATGTCTACACACAAAATGCATTTTGAAACAGCATTTTGCTATTTCGAAATAGTGCGTCCACACTGAGCGGACTCTGAATCACGTTTAAGGCTGGCCGGAACCAGTTCCGGCAGGGCACCAGGTCAGGACTTACTTTGTGGGGCTGCTGCCTGAGGCTATCTGAGACCTGTGCTTAAAGGGATGCCCCCGGACAGCCCGTTCTCAGGTTTCCCTGCTTGCTTGTCTACCTTGATGAGGGACAGCAAAGATTTTGTCTCTGAATGCTCTGGTTGCCCTCGGGACACCACAGCGCTCTGCAACATGGAGCCGGAGCTGCCCCTGGGCACTTTGGTGCTTCTCTTGGATGCGCTGCTGCGAGCCTGGCTGCACTTTCTGCAGGCTGCCATCTGGGAGGTCCATCAGGGGGCTGTCAGTATCCAGGGCTACAAGGGTGCCCTGTTTTCTCATATCCAGCTTTTCATCCATTGTAATCCCCAGGTCCTTTTCTGAAGAACTGCTATTTAATCAGTTGGTCCCCAGCCTGTAACAATGCTTGGGATTCTTCTGTCCCAAGTGCAGGACTCTGCACTTGTCCTCGTTGAACCTCATCAGATTTCTTTTGGCCCAATCCTCTAATCTGTCTAGGTCACTCTGGGCCCTAACCCTGCCCTCCAACGTATCTACCTCTCCCCCTAGCTTAGTGTCAACCTTTGTTAATATAATGAGCTTTCTAGTACTTTAGACTTGTGTCTGTTTATCACTTACTACGAGGCCACCTTGTAATGGACACTAGGGACATGTGTTTAAGCCCACTTAGCAGCTAATGAGCTATTCTTTGTGATCAAGCATATGCTGTCACTGAAGCCTAACATTTGTGCTGTTCCATCCATTAACCTCCCCTTTTCTGCATGGACTCTAAGCCATTTCTGACATGTTACTTGTAGAACAAAGCAGTTACTTAAGAACTACAGATTAACTATATGTTTCACAGAGGATTTAAATTTTCTCTCTTTCTGCTCAGACACAGTGTTTCTAAGGAGTCTGTCTGATAGACATTTTATTCATTTTCTTTTGACATGTACATTATTGTTTAACTTAAAGTGATTGTATTTACTCCAGAAAAATGCCCTATAATTGATTCCCTCTCAATGGGCGGTTCACTCATGTCTCATGGTCCTATCTGTTTATATCATGTGGGGCCCTCAGATCAGCAGCCCCAAAAAAGCTTGTATGGGAGAATAAACTGATCTCGAGCCTTCCTCTTGGAAGGCTGCTAAAGATGCATGAAATACAAACTCTGAAACATGATGAATGTCTCTAATTAAAACATAATCTTGCCTAGAAAAATGTCTCTGTGAGAAGAAAGTCTCATTTCCACAGATGCTTTGGAAACACAGCCAAATCCCCTTCAAGCTTCTATTCATTCATGTATCTACTGTAGAGTAAGTGGCTGCTGGGAGCTGCTGGAATTTACTGTTCTCATTTAGAAGTTTTACTTCAGTAGCAATTAAGTTCTGTGCCCATACACAAATTCTTACCAGGAGAAAGTCTGAGAAGCAGCTTATGGAGGTATTTACTGCTGGTTCGCACTAACCAGAAGGAATGTCAGATAGTGGTTAATTGAATAGTTGAGTAACCGCATTAATTCCTATTGGTTACTTGACTTTTCTATAGTCCCCAGGGGCAGGGCCAGCAGCCAGTGTGCTCAGGCCCCACTCCCAGGGAGCCCCCTACTACCGCACACTGCTGCCTCTGTATCAGAAGACTCAAAAAGGATTACATATCTATACTGACACAAATTAATCCAGATTTATAATAGCAAATGTTAAAGATAAACAATAGTTTCGGAAAGGATGTCACAACTTCTGCCTCAGAGTATGACCCAGGTGTGACAGGGATCGGGATCCCCGCACTACGAACCACCCAGACACGGCGGTTCAAAGCGCACCAACCAGCGAACGCTGGGCCTGCCATGCACGCGCGGGCGCAATCTTGCCCGAACCCAGCAGCACGAGGACCCAGGAGCCGCCAGGCCTCAGGGGCGTGGGGACGCTGAGCGGTGTGGCGCGGGCATTTCAAAAGGGAGGGGGAGTGCAAGGGGAGGGGGGAGAGCAGGAGCTGGTTGTGCTCTCTCCTGCAGGAGCGTCTGGACTCCTGACCAGCCAGGAAGAGCAGCAAGGTCCGACACAGAATTCGGAGGACGGAGGCGGGCGGCAACCCCACAAGTGGACACAAATGGCCAAGCACTGCAGTGCCGGGACTTATGGAACTCTGGTGACATTGGGACGCGGGCACATTTAACGGGAATACTAGGTGGAGCAGGATGATCAGAAAGGGGAAGATAGAGGCAAGGGGGAAGGAATAAGGGGACAGCTGCTAGCCCCTACGCCTGAACTTGCCACACTGGTGGAGAATGTGGGTACGGTTAAAAAAAAAAAAAAAAAAAGGAAAAAAAAAAGAGAATTTTTTTTGAGACAGATAAATACAATTTTTTTTGTTGTTGAGGGCAAATAAGAAGGGAATAGACGTGGATCCAGGGAAACTGCTAGAATGGCTGACCGAGAGTCAGCGACAGCAACAGCAACAGCAGACACAGTTGCTGCAAGAAATGTCTAGCCAGTAGAGGGAGCAGCAGCAGTTGGTACGGGAATTAATGGAGCATCAGCAGAGGCAGCAGGAGCAGTGGTCGAAGCAGTGGGCTACAGCACCTGGAGCGAGCCCCACCGGCCTGCCAGTCGAGGGACCAGGGACCAACTCCACCCTAACGCTGCCTCTTAGACTCATGAAGATGGGCCCCGGGGATGATCCCAAGGCATTCCTAGTAACTTTTGAACGGGTAGCTACAGCGGCGCGGTGGCCTGAGGAACATTGGGCCACCTTGCTAGCCCCGTACCTCACGGGCCCGGCCCAATTGGCATATAGAGGTCTGTCCGCCCGGGACGCTTTGCATTACCACAAAGTTAAGGAGGCCATTCTAGATCAGGCAGGAGTGACCCCGGAGACTTACAGACAGTGGTTCCGGGCGGAGAAGTATCGACCGGGAGAATGCCCTCGGGCCATTGTCCAGAGGGTTAGAGAGGCAGCCACCCAATGGTTAGAGCCAGAGAAGAAATCAACCACACAAATAGTGGAAATGGTCGTGCTAGACCAGTTTTTACAGATTATACCAGTGGACGGCAGGATGTGGGCCCGAAGACACCGGCCTTCGACGCTCAGGGAAGCCATGGCCATCCTGGAGAAATATGGGCGGCCAACGGCGATGAAGGCAGGGCCAAAGATGCACGAGAAGGCTCAGGTACGAAACTGGTGAGTGGGCGAGCCCACCCCACAAGAGGCAGGGGAGCATGGACCCCAACCCTGGCGCCCTGGAAGGGAGAATGCAAGCTGTCATGGCCGGGGGCCATGGAGCACCTGGAAGAGGAGGTTCCCCGACCAATGGAGGGAGCAAGACCCAGCCCACGGGAGCCAGAAAAATGGGGCACCTGTTATGAGTGCAGGCAGGCGGGGCACTTTAAACGTGATTGCCCCTTTATGGACTGCTCATACGGACGGATGATGGCAGCCGACCAGCGAGCCCGGGGGCGTGACCTCGACAAGATAACCGTCCAGGTAAGCCTGGAGGGGAAATGGGTACTGGCCCTAGTAGACTCGGGGTGCAACCAGACTATAGTGCAAGCGGGACTCCTACCGGAGGGGGGCCGGAACGGGCGACCCGTCGCTATGCAGTGTATCCACGGGGACATTCAAAATTATCCCACATGGTGGGTACGGATAGTGGATGTGATAAGGAAAGAGGAATGCTGGGTGACGGTAGCCCCGAAATTGGCATAGCCGGTGGTGCTAGGACGAGACTGGCCCGGATTCCGCCGCCTAATAGAGAAATGGGGAAGGGCCGAGCGAAGGGCGCCTGCCCGGCGACTTGTTCCCCGACGAGACGAGAAGTTCCCAGAAACGCGGGTCGCCAAGGCATGCCCCGCCACCCCAAGGCTGGAGGAGCTGGGAACTGAAGGCGACTTCCTGTGGGAAAAGCGAGAGGATCCATTCCTGACGCATGTGTGGGAACAAGTTGGTATACCCTAGGGAGAAGGGTCCCGAACTGGGGAGGCCTATGGCGGGCCCCGATTTGAGGTAAGAGCCGACCTGCTGTATAGGGTAGAGAAGCGGCCGGGGAGGGACAAAGAGACTCAGCAGTTATTAGTGCCCACATGGTTCCGATGGCAAGTGATGGACTTGGCCCATGCCAACCCTTGGGCGGGACATTTAGGACAGGAAAAGCTTTGCAAAGGATTCTCCAACGGTTTTTGGGCCGGGCGTGTATAGGGTGGTGAAAGACTTTTGTGAATCCTGTCCAGAGTGCCAGAAGGCAGGAGGGAAGGCGGTGCCAAAGGCCCCGTTAGTTCCCCTACCCGTGGTGGATGTTCCGTTTAAAAGAATAGCCTTGGACCTAGTTGGCCCGTTGGAGAGATCCCGGAAAGGGAAACAGTATATTCTGGTCCTACTAGACTACGCTATGAGGTACCCAGAAGCAGTCCCCCTCAGGAATACTCAAGCCACTACGTTAGCAACCAAGCTGGTCAAAGTATTTTTGAGGGTGGGGATCCCCCAAGAAATATTAACTGACCAGGGTCCCAATGTGTCGGGGCGGGTGATGGCGGAGTTGTGCCGCTTAATGCGAGTGAAAACTATCCACACCTCGGTGTATTATCCACAAATGGATGGACTCGTGGAACATTTTAATAGGACCCTGAAGGGGATGTTACAAAAGTTTGTAGACCTAGACCCGAAAGATTGGGACATCTTTTTACCGGCCCTTCTCTTCGCAATCAGGGAGGTACCACAGGCCTCCACCGGCTTCTCCCCTTTTGAGTTGTTATAGGGGAGACAGCCCCGGGGAATTTTAGATCTACTAAAAGAAAACTGGGAGGGGCAGGATTCGCAGGTTAAGGGAATGATCCCATACATCCTGGACCTGAGAAAGAAGTTAAGGGTGGCTGGGGAGTTGACCAAAGAAAACCTGTTGCGGCCCAGGTGAAACAGGCCCTACATTATAATCGGGGCGCAAAGCTCCGTACATTTGTGCCCGGGGAGAGGGTCCTGTTGCTGCTGCCCTCCACTGAATCCAAGTTGATGGCCAAGTGGCAAGGGCCATACGAGGTCCTCCGTCGGGTGGGCCCCATAAATTATGAAATTAAGTTAACAGGGAAGCGCAAAAGCACACAGATCTACCACGTGAATCTATTAAAAAAATGGAAACCACGAGAAAGCATGCTGATAACCCGGCAACTGGCGGAGCCCGAGTTAGGATCTTGGGGAGGGGACTTGGCGATGTTAGAAGATGCCTCCCTCGGAGCCAATCTATCAACGCAACCAAAGGAGGAGGTGAGGACCCTACTTCGGGAGTTTACAGCTGTCCTCTCGAAGCAGCCAGGAAGGACACCCTTGGCGAGCCACCACATCAGGACAACCCCAGGGCAGAAGGTACGTTAACCCCTCTGACCCTTACCAAAGATACTATGGAACCCGGTATGGGAAGAGATCCAAAGGATGCTGCAGATGGGGGTGATCTGGGAGTCCAGAAGCGAGTAGAGACGCCCGATCGTCCTAGTCCCTAAGACTGACGGTACACTGAGGTTTTGTATTGATTTCCAAAGGGTCAATGCTATTTCCCAGTTTGACGCGTACCCCATGCCCCGGGTGGACGAGCTTCTGGAGAGGCTAGGCAAGGCTCAGTACCTGTCCATGATCGATCTTACCAAGGGATATTGGCAAATCCCCCTCACACCCGCTTCCCAGGAAAAGACAGCCTTCGCCACCCCGTTTGGGTTATACCATTTCTTAACAATGCCATTCGGACTAAACGGAGCGGCCACGACGTTCCAGCGTCTAATGGACAAAATCTTATACGACCATCGAATGTATGCCGCCGCTTATATCGACGACACTGTCATCTATAGTATGCATAGAAGGACTGCTGGGCAGAGATGGCATTCACCTTTCGAGGAGGGGGAAGACCCTATTTGGACACAGACTGGCTAACCTAGTGAGGAGGGCTTTAAACTAGGTTCGACGGGGACAGGTGAGCAAAGCCCACAGGTAAGTGGAGAACATGGAGACCTGGGAGATGGGTCGGAAACGGGAGGGAGCATGGGCTATAATGGCAGAGAGAAAGGAGGATCAGGGCAAAACTGGGAGGCAAGGTCAAATCAGTATCTTAGATGCCTATATACAAATGCGAGAAGTATGGGTAATAAGCAGGAGGAACTGGAAGTGCTAATAAATAAGTACAATTATGACATTGTTGGCATCACAGAAATTTGGTAGGATAATACACATGATTGGAATGTTTGTATAGAAGGGTACAGCTTGCTCAGGAAGGATAGACAGGGGAAAAAGGGAGGAGGTGTTGCCTTATATATTAAAAATGAACACACTTGGAGTGAGGTGGAGATGGACATAGGAGACAGAAGTGTTGAGAGTCTCTGGGTTAGGCTAAAAGGGATTAAAAACAAGGGTGATGTCATGCTAGGAGTCTACTACAGGCCACCTACCCAGGTAGAAGAAGTGGATGAGGCTTTTTTTAAACAACTGATAATATCATCCAAAGCCCAAGATTTGGTGGTGATGGGGGACTTCAACTATCCAGATATATGTTGGGAAAATAACACAGCGGGGCATAGACTATCCAATAAGTTCTTGGACTGCATGGGAGATAACTTTTTATTTCAGAAGGTTGAAAAAGCTACCAGGGGGGAAGCTGTTCTAGATTTGATCCTAACAAATAGGAAGGAACTGGTTGAGAACTTGAAAGTGGAAGGCAGCTTGGGTGAAAGTGATCATGAAATCATAGAGTTCACAATTCTAAGGAAGGGTAGAAGGGAGAACAGCAAAATAGAGACAATGGATTTCAGGAAGGCGGATTCTGGTAAGCTCAGAGAGCTGATAGGTAAGGTCCCATGGGAATCAAGACTGAGGGGAAAAACAGCTGAGGAGAGTTGGCAGTTTTTCAAAGGGACATTGTTAAGGGCCCAAAAGGAAGCTATTCCGCTGTGTCGGAAAGATAGAAAATATGGCAAAAGACCACCTTGGCTTAACCACGAGATCTTGCATGATCTAAAAATAAAAAAGGAGTCCTATAAAAAATGGAAACTAGGACAAATTACAAAGGAAGAATATAGGCAAACAACACAGGAATGCAGGGGCAAGATTAGAAAGGCAAAGGCACAGAATGAGCTCAAACTCGCTACGGGAATAAAGGGAAACAAGAAGACTTTTTATAAGTACATTAGAAGCAAGAGGAAGACCAAGGACAGGGTAGGCCCACTGGTCAGTGAGGAGGGAGAAACAGTAACATGAAACTTGGAAATGGCAGAGACGCTTAATGACTTCTTTGTTTTGGTGTTCACCGAGAAGTCTGAAGGAATGCCTAACATAGGGAATGCTAGTGGGAAGGGGGTAGGTTTAGAAGATAAAATAAAAAAAGAACAAGTTAAAAATCACCTAGAAAAGTTAGATGCCTGCAAGTCACCAGGGCCTGACGAAATGCATCCTAGAATATTCTAGGAGCTGATAGAGGAGGTATCTGAGCCTCTAGCTATCATCTTTGGAAAATCATGGGAGACAGGAGAGATTCCAGAAGACTGGAAAAGGGAAAATATAGTGCCCATTTATAAAAAGGGAAATAAGAACAACCCAGGAAACTACAGACCAGTTAGTTTAACTTCTGTGCCAGGGAAGATAATGGAACAGGTAATTAAGGAAATCATCTGTAAACACCTGGAAGGTGGCAAGGTGATAGGGAACAGCCAGCATGGATTTGTAAAGAACAAATCATGTCAAACCAATCTGATAGCTTTCTTTGATAGGATAATGAGTCTTGTGCATAAGGGAGAAGTGGTGGATGTGGTATACCTAGACTTTAGTAAGGCGTTTGATACGGTCTCGCATGATATTCTTATCAATAAACTAGGCAAGTACAACTTAGATGGGGCTACTATAAGGTGGGTGCATAACTGGCTGGATAACCGTACTCAGAGAGTAGTTATTAATGGTTCACAATCCTGCTGGAAAGGTATAACAAGTTGGGTTCCGCAGGGGTCTGTTTTGGGACCAGCTCTCTTCAATATCTTCATCAACAATTTAGATATTGGCATAGAAAGTCCGCTTATTAAGTTTGCAGATGATACCAAGCTGGGAGGGGCTGCAACTTCTCTGGAGGTTAGGGTCATAATTCAAAATGATCTGGACAAATTGGAGAAATGGTCTGAGGTAAACAGGATGAAGTTTAATAAAGACAAATGCAAAGTGCTCCACTTAGGAAGAAACAATCAATCAGTTTCACACATACAGAATGGGAAGCGACTATCTAGGAAGGAGTACGACAGAAAGGGATCTAGGGGTTATAGTGGACCACAAGCTGAATATGAGTCAGCAGTGTGATGCTGTTGCAAAAAAAGCAAACATGATTCTGGGATGCATTAACAGGTGTGTTGTGAGCAAGACACGAGAAGTCATTCTTCCGCTCTACTCTGCGCTGGTTAGGCCTCAGTTGGAGTATTGTGTCCAGTTCTGGGCACCGCATTTCAAGAAGGATGTGGAGAAATTGGAGAGGGTCCAGAGAAGAGCAACAAGAATGATTAAAGGTCTAGAGAACATGACCTATGAAGGAAGGCTGAAAGAATTGGGTTTGTTTAGTTTAGAAAAGAGAAGATTGAGGGGGGACATGATAGCAGTTTTCAGGTATCTAAAAGGGTGTCATGAGGAGGAGGGAGAAAAATTGTTCTTCCTGGCCTCTGAGGATAGAACAAGCAGCAATGGGCTTAAACTGCAGCAAGGGAGGTTTAGGTTGGACATTAGGAAAAAGTTCCTAACTGTCAGGGTGGTCAAACACTGGAATAAATTGCCCAGGGAGGTTGTGGAATCTCCATCTCTGGAGATATTTAAGAGTAGGTTAGATAAATGTCTATCAGGGATGGCCTAGACAGTATTTGGTCCTGCCATGAGGGCGGGGGACTGGACTCGATGACCTCTCGAGGTCCCTTCCAGTCCTAGTATTCTATGATTCTATGTCATGGGAAGAACAAATACAGCATATCTGGGCCATCCTGAAGGCCTTAGTGGAAGCACGGTTAACGGTGAATGCTCCTTCAGGAAGTCAGAGGTGATGTATCTAGGGTACATCATCAGCAGGGGCCAGCTGAAACCCCAGGTACACAAGGTGGAGGCAGTAAGAAACTACCGAACACCGATCACAAAGAAACAGGTACGCCAATTTCTGGGGCTGGCTGGATATTACCAACGGTTTATACCACACTTCGCCACAGTAGCAGCACCCTTATCGGACTTAACAAAGGGGGGGCAGCCCCAGAGGGTGCGGTGGACCGGACAATGTGAGGAAGCATTCCAGGAATTGAAACGGTGGCTCACCCAGGCCCCCATATTGGCCCAACCCGACTTTGATAAGACATTCCTGGTACAAACAGATGCGTCGAATGTAGGGGTGGGGGCTGCGTTGTCCCAAGAACAAGGGGGAGCGGAACACCCCATCTTATATATAAGCCGCAAGCTGACACCATGAGAGCGGCTGTATTCAACAATAGGGAAAGAAGCATTCGCGGTTAAATGGGCCGTGGAGTCTTTGCGGTACTTTCTGCTGGAGAATTCCTTCCAGCTGATAACTGACCACGCCCCGTTAAAATGGATCCAGAGAATGAAGGAGAACAATCCATGTATAATGAGGTGGTATTTGTTCTTGCAACAATATAAATTCCAGGTCTTGCATAGTGCAGGACGAACTCACGGGAACGCAGATTTCCTGTCCCGGTGTGTAACTGAAGCAGGGGAGGTCGGAGGTACAGAGACACTAAGGGTGGAGGTGCGTGATGGGGATCGGGATCCCTGCACTACGAACCGCCCAGATGCGGCGGTTCAAAGCACACCAGCCAGCAAATGCTGGGCCTGACAGGCATGCACGGGTGCCATTTTGCCCGAACCCAGCGGTGCTAGGACCCAGGAGCCACCGGGCCTCGGGGGCGTGGGGACGCCGAGCAGTGTGGCGCGGGCATTTCAAAAGGGAGGGGGAGTGCAAGGGGAGAGGGGAGAGCAGGAGCTGGTTGTGCTCTCTCCCGCAGGAGCGTCCGGATGCCTGACCAGCCGGGAAGAGCAGCAAGGTCCAACACGGAATTCGGAGGCGGGTGGCAACCCCACAAGTAGGCACGAATGGCCAAGGACTGCAGTGCTGGGACTTACGGAACTCTGGTGACATTGGGACGCGGGCACATTTAACGGGAATACTAGGTGGAGCAGGATGATCAGAAAGGGGAAGATAGAAGCAAGGGGGAAGGAATAAGGGGACGGCTGCTAGCCCCTACGCCTGAACTTGCCACACCAGGCGCTAACTAATTGGGGGTTGGAAGAAATTTTCCCTGTGGGCTGGTCATGCTACCACTGCTAATGCAGTTTTTCTGTTACCCAAGGGCATAGGCAGCAAACACAGTTAAAGATGCCACTCAGTGCCCTTGTACAGGAGTACAGGAATTAATCAGGTGCTGACGTAAGTGTGAGATAGTGTAACAAGTAAACGGTTAACCGATGAGCCTGGGCTCACTGGTTAACCGTCACAGTTACATGCAGGGCCCCCCCATCCCCCTAGCGTTCCTACTTCTGTCTCAGCGCAGCAGGGGGAGGGGGCAGGCGGGAGCTGGTGCTCGCAGGGAGCCAGCTTTTAAGCAGTCCTGTCCCCCCATGCTGCTGCCTCTGATGCCGCAATTCAGGCCCAGCCATTTGGCTTGCATTCGTCTGGCTATGGTGGCCAGGCCCCAGCCCTGATCTTAGGGCAGGCCCCACGGTCCAGCCCCATCTGCAACGGGAGGGGCTGGCGGCAGTCCCCGTCTGACTGCATCAGCCTGGTGCTGGCTCCGATCCCGCAGGAGGCCCCCAGTGGCCCAGCCCCCATCCAGCTGCAGCAGAGTCCCCACACAACCAGCCTACAGCTCCAAGGTGTGGCCATGGCAGAGCCAGCAAATGGGAGCATCGGGGTAGGTACACCAGCCAGGTAAGTTCACCCAGCCCCGGGGCCTCCTCCACATTCCCAGATCCCTGCCCTGACTCCTGAACCCCCCACACCACCCCACCCTTACATTTGTTACAGGCACTGTCCTACCACAACCCCCCAGCCCCTACCCTGAGCCCTCCAGGACAGTGCCTGTCAGAAGTGCAAGCAAGGGAGAGTTATCCAGGGACTGGTTACAAAAGAGGGAGAAATGGGGAAGAAAACCCGACGCCGAAACAGGGGCCTGAGCCCAGACCTGCTAAATCAAACCCTTTGGCTCAGTGACTAAAATGGCAAGAAACCCCCTAAGTCCCGGGCCCTTTCTTGCCTGAGGACGTGGCAGCAGCACTGGGGGAGGCGCCTGGGACCTGCTACCCTCAGGCTGAGCTGGAGCCCTTGGGGAGGAGCACTGGGGAGTCCCACGCTGCCCGGCCAGTCGTAGGCTGGTGATGGCACAAGCAGGCTGGCTCTGTGAGGAGGCACGGCTGGGGCTGTCCCTTGCTGCCAGGGAGCAAAACAGACAGACCCGGGCGTCGCTGCCACCATGGCCAACAGCCCCTCCCAGACCCCAGGGCAGGAAACACCTGAGGAGAATGGGACCCTGGGGAGCGTTGGTGGGAAAATCTGGTCTGGGCCGGCCTCTGAGCAGTTGGTGCCCAAGGAGAGCCAGCATGGGCCAATGGTCACCGACTCCCCAATTACTCACTTAAACACCATCATAACATTCGATTTCAGCAAGGCAAAACAATCAATTGTACAAAAAGCCCTCTGTCCCCCACCAACATCTTGCACCTTCCTCTGAAGCAGAAGCTACCAGTCATGGTCAGAGACAGGACACAGAGCCAGATGGACCTCTGGTCTGATCTGCCTGGCAATTCCTACAGTCCTGTGAGGGCAATGAATGAATCACATTTTCTGTGTATCTTAATGGCTCTATCCATGTGCAGAAAATCAGACATGTGCTTAAGTGCCTTGCTGGACTGGGGCCTGAGAGTGCAAAGAAAGCGTTTCTGCAGCAAATGGAGAGGTTCTGCTTTTTGCTGCTGTTGACTCTAAAGGCCTTTCTTATTTCTTGCCTCAGAGTTTTGTTTTCCCTTTCTTCACTTTCATAAAACTTCCTGCCCATTGGCCAGATACTCATTGCCTCATCCTTCCACCAAACTTTATCTGCATGCAGCAGGGTCATCAGCTTCGTAAGATTTATTGGCAAAGGGCTCTTAGCTTTATGATATTATTCCTTCAAAATTCACCTCTGATAAAGCTAAGGGATTGTTTGCAATGTAAGTTAACGTGATCTATCACATAGAAACACCAGCCCATTCTGATTATTCCATCGTACTGTGAAAATAAATATGAAGAATTTCAGAATGACCTTTGACTCAGAAGTGAAGTGAATTTAAACATCTGAGACTAAACATACAATTGGACACATACATTTAAGAAACAATAATTCTTCCCTGTCTCTTTGTGTATTTCACTATTGATTAGACTCTAGTTTACAATGGACCTTTTGTTCTCAATCACGGCAGATATGAATGTAAATAACTAACACAGTATTGTGCTACTATAACAACTATAAAAAAATTGACTTTGTGCAACCTTACTTCTGAATTGTGGAAAGTTACAAACAGTCTGCAAAGAATTTCATTTCAGAAAACCTAGGTTAGGAAGAACTTTATGCAAGGCCCTGAATAAAAGTGACATTTTCTTCAAAAATGAATTTGTAGGACTAATGTACTTGAAATAATGAATCATCAGATAACCGAATGTTGAGATGGAGCAGGAAATACATGGTTCACTACTGCTTCCAACAGGAATTGGAGGGAAGAGACCCATACATGAACACAACTACGAAAGGACAGAGGGTTATTTAGTTGGAATTGAACCCCTAAGTACATTCTCACTTATATATCACTATAAGAATTGCCCATGGTTGCTCAAGTCCTTAATTCAATTATTTTTTCTTTTCTTTCTTTTTTTCCATTTAAACCATTGCTCTGGGGTGGGGCAGGAGAAGAGAGGTTCAGGATGCAGGCTGCCCTGGGGAGAGAGGACTACCAGCCCTCTTTCACCCCAGCAGCTTGAGGCCGCTGCAGCTCCAGAAGGCACAGCTGGGGAAGGTGTGCATGTCCCCTGGCTGGAGCAGAACCAGGTTCATGAGCCAGAGTGAGGAATGCAGCAAACTGTGCACTTTCCCCTTGCTCCCTAACAAAGGGGAACAGCCAGCAATGTTCCCCTATCAGTCAGGGGGAAGGGGCTGCAACCCCCATACCCTCTCTAAAGGACACCTGGAGGTGGGAGGCTCAGGACTGGTGCAGTCCTGGATGTGGGAGGGGCATGCAGTAAGAATGTAAAATCCCATTTAATTGGTAAACTGACTAAATGTAGTGTTTAATTGGTTAACTGATTAAAAAAGGGGTAGGTGGAGGGCTGCTCTAACCCGGGGGAGCACCAGGGGGGGCTCTGCCATCCCTGCATGAGGCTGCTGCTTCTGGCCCTGTGCAGGGGCCCGGTCGAGTGGAGCAGCCCTCCACTCGGGGAAGGGGTGGTCTGCTCTTGGGTACCGGTTGACCATTACCTGGTAAACATCACCCATTAAGAGTGATGCTCACTGGGTAACTGGCTAACCGGTTACCTGTTCACATCCCTAGTTCACAGTCTGTTCCTCATAGGTCCAAGGCCTCTTTCTCAGGCCCTGGCTGCTGCAGGGGTGCTGCAGGTGAGACACTTGCTCTGGGTGGCAGGACCCTTCTCCCCAGGCCTTCTCTGCCAGGCCTCTTGGCTTGGGTGTCACCCTATGCTGGGCCTCTATCCAGGGTCCCACCTGCTTTCCCCTGCTTCTCAGCTCCACACTGCTGTGCTGCCTCCAGCTCCTGGGTGGCTTCTCAGTCCCTCTGGCCCTGTGGCTGCAGCCCTGCTCCCAGCATGGGTCTGCTCTCTGGGCTGTGTCAGGCTGGCCTGGCTCTGCTCCCCAGCTCAGCTACAACAAAGAAAATATGTAGCACATTTCACCACCGAGTATTCCCATTACACATTCCAGCCTCATTGCATTTTTGAAGGACCACAGAAATGTGGAGATTTAAACCTGTCTAGTAAACTTCCTCAACACTGAGGCATACGCTTTGAATTTAGTCACTTTCTTTTTTCCATTGCCCTTTGGAACAGTCTCCCTTTCCTACATGGCTCAATTCTCACATCAGGAAACAGCAATGGCATGTCCCGCCCATAGTGCAGCTTGGGATTCTGAGGCCTCTGTGCTTCTAGGAATACCCCACTTATGCTTGTGGGAGTCTGGAAATACCTGTGATGCTGCATATCAGCAGGCACTTCAGCTAGGGAGTCATAAATTATTATTCCTGCCATTTATTGGACAGGGTGTGGGCATACAAAGTATCAATCTAGCTCAGGACACTGAGCAGGGAATGGAAATGTGTGCATGACTTTAGCTCATGACCGAGCACACACTGGACAGGGGACGGACATGCCAGCATCACTCTAAATTGTGACACTGAGCAAGTAACAGCAAGGAGTGAACGTGTGACCATCACTCTAGATCACGACATAGCAAGAAATGGGTAGGGAGTGGATATGAAAGCATTACTTGAGATTGTGGTACCGAGCATGGAATGGGAACGGGATGGATGTGCAAGCTTTGCTCTAGATCCTGAAACTGAGCACAGAACCAGCAGGGAGCAGACTTGTGAGAGCAGACGTATGAGTATCACTTTAGCTTATGACACTGAACGTAGACTCATAGAATACTAGAACTGTAAGAGACTGTGAAAGGACATCAAGCCCAGTCCCCTGCCCTCATGGCATAAGCAAATATCATCTAGATCAGGGCTACGCAACTTTGGAAGCCCCGGGGGCCACAGTGATACTCACAGCACATGCCGAGGGCCGCAACTCAGTGTGGATGCATGTACATGCAAATATATATGCAAATAGCTTCTTTCACACTGACGGGCATGAATGCAAAGATTAAGGCAAGACTACACAACACAGAGGCCCCATTTAAGTCAGTTCTGCTGATATTAATAACATGCAATAATTACCCGATTTCCACCCATATGACAGCACTTTTAATGAGCAATGACAGTCCAGGAATTTAACTACTAAAATGCATGTCAACAGAAGACCATGATATTGACTTAATTTTTTGTTTTGGCTCCCACCCATGGGCTGTGCGTTAAGCCCCGCGTAAACCCAAACTGCACCGCGGGCTGCAAACAAACAGGCCGTGGGCCGCATGTGGCCACATGTTGAGTAGCCCTGATCTAGATCATCCCTGACAGATGTTTATCTAACCAGCTCTTAAATATCTCCATTGATGGAGATTCTACAAACTCCCTAGGCAGGTTATTTCAGTGCTTAACCATTTGCATTATGCACCATTTCCATTAGCAGACCATCTTTACAAACTTTCACTGATACCTCACAGAGGGTCAAGGGGGTCAAGTCTCTTACATAAGAGCATAAGAAGGACCATACTAGGTCAGACCAAAGGTCCATCTAACTCAGTATCCTGTCTTCTGATAGTGACCAATGCCAAATGCCCCAGAGGGAATGAACAGAACAGGTAATCATCAAGTGATCCCTCTCCTGTCATCCATTTCCAGCCTGACAAACAGAGGATAAGGACAGCATTCCTACCCATCCTGGCTAATAAGTATTGATGGACCTAACCTCCATGAATTTATCTAGTTCTTTTTTGAACCCTGTTAAAGTCCTGGTCTTCACAACATGCTTGGAGTTCCACAGGCTGACTGCGCACTACATGAAGAAAAACTTTCTTTTGTTTGTATTAAACCTGCTACCCATTAATTTCATTTGTAGACCCCTAGTTCTTATGTTATGGGAACAAGTAAATAATTTTTCCTTATTCACATTCTCCATACCTGTCATGATTTTATAGACCTCTATCGTATCTCCCTTTAATCTCCTCTTTTGTAAGATGAAAATTCCCATTCTTTTTAATCTCTCTTCATATGGCATTCATTCCAAACCCCTAATAATTTTTGTTGCCCTTCTCTGAACCTTTTCCAATGCCAACATATCTTTTTTGAGACGAGACGACCAAATCTATACACTGTATTCAAGATGTGGGCTTACCATGAATTTATATAAAGGCAATAAGATAGTCTCTGTCTTATTCTCTATCCCTTTTTTAATGATTGCTAATATTCTGTTTGCTTTTTTGACTTCTGCTGCACATGAATGGCTGTTTTCAGAGAACTAGCCACAATGTCTCCAAGATTCTCTCAAGTGGTAATAGCTAAATTAGTCCCCACCATATTGTATGTATAGATGGGATTATTTTTTCCAATGTGCATTACTTTACATTTATCAACATTAAATTTCATTTGCCATTTTGTTGCCCAGTCACTTAGTTTGGTGAGATCCTTTTGAAGCTCTTCACACTCTGCTTTTGTCTTGACTATCTTGAGCAGTTTAGTATCATCTGCAAATTTTGCCACCCGTTTACCCCTTTCTCCAGATCATTTATAAACAGGTTAAATAGGACTGGTTCCAGGACGGACCCTTGGGGGACCCCACTAGTTACCTCTCTCCAATCTGAAAACTGACCATTTATTCCTGCCCTTTGTTTTCTGTCTTTTAACCAGTTATCAATCCATGAGAGGACCTTCCCTCTTAGCCCATGACAACTTATTTTACTTAAGAGCCTTTTGATAGGGACCTTGTCAAAGGCTTTCTGGAAATCTAAGTACACAGTATCCACTGGATCCCCCTTGTCCATGTGCTTGTTAATGTCCTCAAAGAACTCCAGTAGATTAATAAATCATGATTTCCCTTTACAGAATCCATGCTGACTTCCCCCCCAACAAATTATGTTCATATGTGTCTGATAATTTTATTCTGTACTATAGTTTCAAATAATTTGCCTGGTACTGACATTAGACCTACCAGTTTGTATTTGCCAGGATCACCTCTGGAGCTCTTTTTAAATATTGGTGTCATGTTAGCTACCTTCCAGTCACTATTCTTATCCATTTTGTAACCTGCAGAAACTGAAGCACAGCAAGGTGAGGGGATCTCAGACAGTAAGTCAGAGTGGGGATTAGATGAGAATACCCTGACTCCCTGTCCTGGGGTCAGCCCTTTAGACTAACCTCTCATTATATTACTTCATAGTTCCATGCTGGGTCATAAGAATGACCTTCATTTCACTGCTGTTATTTTCAATAGTCCCATGATGACAATCTGTGTTTGGATTAATTACAATGCAGGGGCTGAGCGCTCTGGGGAGAGAGCCTCTCCTTACATCACCCAGTGGTGAGACAGAGAAGAATTGATAAGATCCACGGCATCCTGGCTACATTTGGTAAGTTGTTCCTGTGTTAGCTACCAGCCCTACATCTACCAAAGAGCCCTTTACTGTCAGATAACTTCTCCCTGCAGGCAGGGCCGGCCCGAGCCATTTTGGCGCCCTGGGCACCAGGCGCGCGGCCCCGCCTCTGGGCGCACGACGCACGCGTGGGCCTGCCCCCGGGACGCGCGGCCCCTCCTCCAGGCACATAATGCGTGGGCGGACGCACAGCGCATGCGCTGCCCAGTTGGCCCGGCCACCGCTGATGGCGTGCAGCCCGGGGCCACCCAGGGCGGGCTGCGCCTGGCCGTGCAGGGCCCTGCGGCCGCGGGGGGAAGGGTGCTGCTGGCTGGTGCTGCGGGGGTTAACACAGCCCCCACCCCGGGCGGCCGCTGCAGCCCGCCGGGAGCCGGGCGCCCCCCGTAGGTTGGCGCCTTGGGCAGCTGCCCGGCAAGCCCACTCCTTAGTCCGGCCCTGCATACAGGGTATGATAAAGTCACTTGTTAACCTTCCCTTAGTAAGTGTAATAAATAGGGCCCTCATTTGAATGCCAAGGGAAGACAGTCCCACAGAGCACTCCTTACAATGTGGGGTAAATATAGATTCTGTTGTCTCACTTATGGAGTTAACAACAGGCCCTCAGGGTGCATCTACACTGCACCTTTAGCTTGAAATAAGCTACGCAATTTAGGCTATGCAAGTTGTGTAGCTTATTTTGAGTCAATTTCAAAATAGCTTATCTCGTAATTTGGCACTGTCTACACAACTACTGGAATGAGGTTTACAGGGACGTCGGAATAGCAAGCCCGTTATATTTAGAAATAATGGGGACACTGTTAAGACACGGAATAGCTATTTTGGGATACCTCTGGTATCCCGAAATAGCACTGCAGTGTAGACCTTCCCTTAAGCAGGATGTATTGAGAAATTAGGGTCCAACATGGAACTCATTGTGATATGCAGCAAAGTTTTAAGATCCTGTTATGTTCCTTTTCTATGAGGTTACCACAATTCAAATAATAACAATTATTAAGTATTGGAGTCCATTCTATGCTTACATCATTCTTATCACTGCAGTAGCTGAACGCTGTCCAGCCGTGTATTAAGCAATGTGACTAACATCTGTCACACGTTGGTTGTTCTCTCATCCTCTCCCCAGGGGATAAAGCGTGTGGAGTGTCTTGTTTTGGTAGTTAAATACACGCGTGCACACACTGCTATATTAGGGAATGCAAGGTCAAAGAAATGTGCCTTCCATTTGGAGGAGGAGATTGTGAGGTTTATGATGGTCGTTAGTTCCAGGAGTTCATTTCAATGACAGACCATCCCCCAAGCAAGTTTTGTCTCTCAGACAAACAAGCTTTAGCCTTGCTATAGAGCAGGGGCGGGGAACCTCCAGCACACTGGCCACACACAGTTCGTCAGGGTTAGCCACTGTTACACTGCACAAGGTTGTGTCCCTGTGCATCCTGGTTAATTGGCATTGATCAGTCTGTCCTCCATGAACATATCTGATTCTTTTTTTGAACCCAGATTGATTTTGTGTTGTGTGAAGAAGTACGTCCTTATGTTTGTTTTAAACCTACTGTGTATTAATTTAATATGTGACCCCTGGTTTTTAAGTCATGAGAAGCAGTAAATAACTTTCTTTACTTTCTCTACACCATTCATAATAGAATAATCTTCCATAGAAGCTGTTCCATACATGTAATGTCAGAGCAGGAAAATCTCTGACTATTGCCTTAACAAGGTGATGAATCTGCCAAAGACAGTGACTGTGTTGTGATGTCCTTGATTCTGACCTCTAGATCAGAGATTAGGTCCAATGTATGATTGGCTGCACGAGTTGGACCAGAGATGACCTATGAAGGTTCTAGGAAGGCAAGTGAGGAGATAGAAATCATAGCAGGAAAATAGAATTTATCTTAGGGTCTTAAAACAGCAAATTACCCCCTTTGTGATTGTTCCAGTTCAACAAGCTGCCCCTTGCTATGTGGAATACGAAGGTCCTTTTATGCTATTCTCTTCTCTTGAGGTTCTTATACCACTGCCATCGCTACAATTTCTGAGTACCTTCCAGAAGTACATTCCATGATGCACCTGACATCTATAATGTGATTATAATTTACAGAGTTAAACCATGACGTTGCCTCCGTTGGCAAGCATGAGAAGTTCAAGGCCAATAGAGTGTGCCTGCCACTGCTAGAGGAAATACTTGCTGTAGTTATGTTTGTCTCCATCCAGTTTGCAAGGAGATGTTGGATGAACAGGAATTATCTGGGTTCCTTATAGTTCTAACTCAGGAGATAATGTTTAATATTTCCTCCCATTGGGGCTCTAAAATGGAACACCTTCGTTATCACAGGGAACACAATGGAAGAAGAAATTACTCACCTTGTGCAGTAACGATGGTTCTTTGAGATGTGTCCCCCCATGGGTGCTCCACTGTGGGTGTCGGGTCCCATCCCGGTGCTGCAGATCGGAGATCTTCTAGCTGTTGTTTGCCAGACTGCACGTATGCGGTGGCCATCTTGTGGTGGTTCGCACCATTCCCAGTCGCGCGGTCTGGCCCGCCAGTTCCTCGTGACCGTCGAAGTCTGAAAGACATAAGACTCCGAAGCAGGGAGGAGGGCAGGTAGTGGAGCACCCATGGGGACACACACCTCGAAGAACCATCGTTACTGCACAAGGTGAGTAACTTCTTCTTCTTCGGGTAGTGTCCCCGTGGGTGATTTCACAGCAGTAGCCTGAAAGAAGGCGGCGGGTTCGGAATAAGTGGATTGTTGCCGAGGTTAGCACCGCGGTGGCTACAGCTGTGTCAGTTGTAATGATATTCTGTAGAGCGTAATGTTTGGCAAATGTGAAGTCCGAAGACCAGGTAGCTGCTCAGCAGACATCCCTTAGGGGAACTCCCTTAAGGAAGGCCGCCGAAGAGGCCATTGCTCTGGTAGAATGAGCTGTAATAGTATGTGGAAGTGGTCTATTTCTCAGTTCGTAGCATCGGGTTATGCAGGAAATGATTATTTTAGAGATTCGCTGTGATGAAAGCAGGGAACCCTTAGAACAAGCGTCCATGGAGATGAACAAGTGCTGAGAATTCCTTGCTTCTCGAGTTCTGTCAATGTAAAAAGCAAGGGCCCTACGTACGTCAAGGGAATGTAACCCTGTCTGATGTTCCGAGGTATGGGGTTTTGGATAGAAAACCCGTAATATAATGGGTTCATTTATATGGAAGGCGGAATTAACTTTCGGCAGGAAGGATGGCTGGGGACGAAGGATAACCGCCTGAGGAGTGAAAATGGTATACAGGGGCTTGGCCGATAGAGCTGCCAACTCCCCCACCCTTCTGGCGGAGGTAATAGCCAAAAGGAATATGACTTTCATGGCAAGCGTATTAAAATCACATGTAGCTAATGGTTTAAATGGTGGACACATTAGCATATCTAAGACAAGCTCTAGTCGCCTGTATTCAGGAAAGAGGTTAGTAATTCCTTTTAGGAACCTCTTTGTAGTTGGGTGAGAAAAGGGGGTGAACCCTTCTATGGGCTGATGAAAGGCTGTGATCGCCGCCTGATGCACTTTGAGCAAAGAAATAGTGAGGCCTGTTTGTTTAAGGCGTAGAATGTATTCCAGTATGGATTGCAATGAAGAAGTGGTAGGGAGTAAGTTGTTGGCAATGCACCATTGTTGGAATCTGCGCCATTTATGAAGGTAAGTAGCTCGTGCTGAAGGTTTTCTGCTGTGCAGAAGTACATCCTTCACCTCATGAGAACAAGTTATCTCTGTTTGTTTGAACCAGTTAGGAGCCAGGTCATGAGAGCGAGGCGATATGGCTGTGGACGGAGAGTGCGGCCGTGGTCCTGCGTGAGAATGTCTGGACGATTCGGAAGATGGAAGGGATGATGAGGAGACATCTGAAAGAGGTAAGGGAGCCATGTCTGGCGGGGCCAGAATGGTGCTATTAAAATTACTGTTCATTGTCCATAAGTATTTTCTCTAGGACTCTGGATATTAGTGGAATGGGAGGGAATGCATAAAGCAACTTCCCGCTCCAGTTGTAAAGGAAAGCATCCCCTAGGGAGGCTCGGCCTATGCCTGCTCTGGAGCAATAGTGAGTGCATCTCGCATTGTATTGCGTGGCAAAGAGGTCGACTAATGGGTGACCCCACTTATCGAATATAGCACGTAGTACGTGTGGGTGTATCTCCCACTCATGCTGTTGAGCGAATTGCCTGCTGAGCACGTCTGCCGTGGTGTTATCTTTTCCTGGCAGGTAAGTAGCTATAAAAGTCACCTTGTGGAGATTGCAGAAAGTTCCAGAGGCGGACGGCCTCCCTGCACAGGGAGTGGGAACGAGCTCCTCCCTGTCTGTTTATATAGTAAACGGTGGTAATATTGTCTGTCAGAACTGTGACAATCCGGTTGCAGAGGCGGGGAAGGAAATGTCTGCATGCATTCGAGACAGCCCGTAATTCCAGTAGGTTTATGTGGAGAAGGGACTCCTCTGGGGACCATCGACCTTGAACCTGGCTGTCTTGAATGTGTGCCCCCCATCCGATCAACGTCCGAGGCGTCCGTTGTAAGCTGTATCGTGGGTTGCGGTTTGTGAAAGGGCATGCCCGTCATGATGTTGCCTGGTGTTGTCCACCAGCAAAGAGAACGTTTGACTATGACGGGAACTACTACGGACCTGTGTAGGTCGCATCTGCCAGGTACATGTATCTTGGATACCCAGTGTTGAAGACAGCAGAGGTGGAGCCTGGCGTCGGGTACCACAAACGTCGTGGCCGCCATATGACCCTAACAGTTGAAGACATGTGAGGACGGCTACAGTAGGGCTTGTGGAAATAACCTGTATTAAGTCTTGGATGGTACGGAACCTGGAGAGTGGTAGGTAGGTGCGCGTCATCGTGGAGTCGAGGTGGGCTCCAATGAATTCTATGGACTGCTGAGGAGTTAGTGCAGACTTTTGAATGTTGAGTATAAGATTGAGTATGTCAAATAACTGGGTCGTGGTAGTGACCACTTGAGAGGCTTCTTCGAACAAGCGTGCTCTGAGAAGACAGTCGTCTAGGTAGGGGAAGATGAAAACTCCTAGGCGATGAAGATAAGCCGCCACTACTGCGAGAGTCTTCGAGAAAACTCTCGGAGCTGATGATAGTCCGAATGGCAGGACCTTGTACTGATAATGGTTGTTCCCTACTACGAAACGAAGAAATCGCTGGTGTGCTGGATGTATGGCGATATGGAAGTAGGCATCCTGCAAATCGAGGGATGCAAACCAATTGTGTTGTTCCAGTGCTGGAATGATCTTTGCCAATGTCACCATCTTGAAGCTCTGTCGGCGTAGATAGCGATTCAATTGCCGAAGGTCGAGTATAGGTCTCCATCCACCTGATTTCTTCTCCGTTAGAAAGTAACGGGATTAAAAACCCCTGCCATGGAAAGACTCTGGGACCCTCTCTATAGCCCCTAGCTCGAGGAGGTGGGATACCTCTTGAGCGAGAAGAGGTTCGTGAGAAGTGTCCCTGAAGAGGGAGGGGAGGAGGGGTGGTGGAAGGGAGCGAGAGAAATGGAATCACGTAGCCAGATGTTATCAGTTGTGTGACCCATCAATCTGATGTGACAGCGACCCAATGATGTTGAAAGGGCCTTCAGCCGTGGTGAAACAGCGCTTTGGTGGCATTGGAGGAGGGTATCAACTGGATGGTTCACAGTCCCTCGATGCTCACGTCAAACTTGTTGTTTGTTCGACTGCTGTTGCGCTGGCCTGGTTGCTGAGGGCGACGTCTCTGGGGACGCTGACGCCCTCTTTGAGCATCGTACTGCCTCCCCTGGTGTGGTGCATAGGGGAATGGCCTCTGCCTCTGATAAGGCGTATAACATTTGCGTCTGAAAGGTGGGGTGTACATCCCCAATGTTCTTAAGGTAGTATGCGTGTCTTTCCCAGAGTGTAAAACCTGGTCCGTCTTATCCGCGAACAGATTTTGTCTATCAAACGGCAAATCCTCGACCTTGGTCTGGAGCTCTTTGGGGGCTGCTGCCATGTGAAGCCAGGATGCTCTTCGCATAACGATAGATGTCGCCGTGGTGCGGGCCGCTGTGTCTGCTGTGTCTAGCGTGATGTGGAGCACTGATCGTGAAGACGCGAAGCCCTCTTGTATAACACCCTTCAGTATCTGGCGCTTGGACTCCGGGAGATGTTCGAGGAGAGGGACTAGTTTGGCGTAATTGTCGAAGCTGTGGTTAGCTAACAAGGCCGAATAGTTACGCCATGCAGAGCGACAAAGTGGCGGAGGAGTAGACTTTTCTGCCAAACAGGTCCAGCCATTTAACATCCTTGTCCCCTGCAGTGTTCTTATACTGGGGTGCTTTTGCCCTTTGTTGGACTGCATCCAGAACGAGGGAGTTGGGCCCAGGGCGGTTGAACAAAAACTCCATGCCGGTAGCAGGGACGAAATATTTCTTATCCGCCTTTTTATTCATGAGTGGGGCGGAGGCCGGCATCTGCCAAATGGAGTCAGCTATTTCTAAGATAGCGTCATCTAATGGTAGAGCTATTTTCGAAGACTGAGAGGGTGAAGATTCCTCAATAAGTGGTGCTGTTTCTGTTGCACCTCTCCTAACTTGACGTTCTGACTCTCAGCGACCCTTTTGAAAAGTTCTTGAAAATCCTTGAGGTCATCCGTAGGAGAGGTATCCCCCTGAAACACAGCCTCATCAGGGGATTATGATGCTACCTTCGTCGGGGACTGACGATGGGAGTCCTCCGTATCGGCTGGGAAGCCTGTATCCACTGGCATGCTTTCAAGAGGCATAGATTGATCGCCTGAAGGTGTGGGGGGCCTGTCAGGCTGTGGGGAAAGCGACGCGCACTTGGGTGGTGCCGCGGATGACGGAGCTGGCAACAATGACACGGCTGCCGAGTAAGACGGCGAGCGTGGTGACCGATCCCTGGAATCGTATCACCTGCAGCAGCGGTTGTCATGATACGGAGAATAATCGTAATGACATGAGTAATGGTGCCCACAGTGTGAGGACCTGTGGTATGATGGAGACCTTGGGGATCTTCAGCATCATCTAGAATACAAGGGCGATGGAGAGTAGCACCAGCGGTAGTAATAGTGTGTAGGTGAGGCATGCCGAGTATGGTGCACTGCAGGAGAATGGTAGCGAGTCACCCTAGATGAGCAAGCTGGTGGAGAAGGTGGTTCAGGTGAAAATGTTTCCGGACCCGGGCTAGGAGACAGGGTAGGAAGCCGCTGTGCTCTCTCCCTCACTCTGCTCGATGTCTGGATGGGTGATGCGGAGGGTGTCGACCTCCGGAATGGTACCGTTCGGTCCGCCTGTGCCGGTGCTGCCCTGGAAGTGGCGGAAGCAGCAGGTGATGTGGTAGAGGGTAGTGCTTGAGTCATAGTACCGGACACCGAAGATGAAGTAGGCGCCGCGGCTCTCGGTGCCAACAGCCCTGTAGGTGCCGTGGCTTTTGGTGCCGGCAGTTCCGTAGGTGCCATAGGTCTCAGTGCCGATGGCGAGGACGGTGCCCTGGCTCTCGGTGCAGGCGGCGAGGATGGTGCCCTGGCTCTCGGTGCTGGAGAAGACCCCGATGTTGAGGGTCTTGGTGCCGAAGACTCCGGTGCCGGAGTTTTCGGAGACGGCGCCGTTGGAGGAGTCGACTTAGTCCGATGCGGTGCGCGTTCCGATGGGCTTGGTGCCGATGCACTTCGGGCGTGCTTGTCTTTCTCCGGCCTGCAGGTCACCACTAAGCCTGAGCCTGAGGTGCCCGGTTTGTCAGCCGTACTCACTCTGGATGGTAAAGAGCGAGATGGAGAGGGAGGCTTCTTCTTGTAAGCGGCCTTAGTCAGGACATGACGAGACGCCTCCGCTGGAGGGTCTGACTGAGGTGTGAGGGCTTTATCAAAAAGAAGCATTTTGAGACGCATTTCGCGGTCTCTGCAAGCCCTGGCTGTTAGCTTTGAACAGTGAAGGCACTTCTGTGGAATGTGCCCCTCACCGAGACATTTTATGCACGCCGAATGCCCGTCTGAAGCAGGCATGGAGTCTTTACAAAGCGCGCACCTCTTAAATCCTGGGGAGTCAGGCATTGTAGTAAAAACTAACTAACTATGAAGAGAAAAAGTATTTATTTATTTATTTATTTTTACTTATTAACAATAATCTATATATATAACTAACTAAGATACTAAACTATGAACTATTTACACTAAAACAGATTTACTCCTCTCAGGTAAAGCAAAGTACAGGAGAGGGAGTTGTTTCTCCGTCTGCGCCCAAAGACGGTTAAGAGGAACTGGTGGGCCGGACTGCGCGACTGGAAACGGTGTGAAAAGCCGCAAGATGGCCACCACACATGCACGGTCTGGCAAACAACAGCTAGAAGATCTCTGATCTGCGGCGCTGGGATGGGACCCAACACCCACAGGGACACTACCCAAAGAATACTACTGCCTTCTGCCACACAGCTGTAGAGCTGATCATAATATAACTACCCAAACCCAATGTTACAGCGATGTGAAATCCTGTCTCATCTTTTCGCCTCCTGGACAATTCCAACAGTGCCTGGTAGTTGAGCTGTATCACAGAGGAGCACACAGTATCCCAAGGCAGCCCTGACAATACAAGAGGGCAATGTGGGGAATCAAGGGACTGTGTAGAAAAACGAGAGCTGAAGGGTCATGAGAAGAAATGCAGATAGGCATGGCCCACAATTTCTCACTGCTTAATGTTGTACTACCCCAGGGATTACATAAGGTCCCGCTAGGCTTTTTAAAAATATGGCTTGTGGGGATGTTTTTAAAAGTCTTTTTGGTGGTGTGTTAACTGTAAAGTTTGCGGTACAATGTGAAAGGAGTTATGGAGTGAGTCCTGGGAGAGTTGGGGGAGTCATTTTCAAGGGCTGGGAAGGTCTTCTGAGGGAACAATCTCTGTAATGCTTTGTTATTTTTTATTAATGCTCGTATGTTTTTTTAAACTGGTTGAGTGCCTGAAGCATTGCTCTTATGAGCATAATTAGGGAAAGAACAAACAATTTTTTCTTTTTTTCTTTCTTTCTTAATTGACCTTCATCTCTTCAACTACGTCTAGCCTGCACTGTTAAATCGGAAAAAGAAATGAAATTAGCAGTAAGCAAATTGCATATCTTTTTTCAATTTACTTTCGAAAGAGGCTCTTTTGAAATTTGGCACGTCTACATAGCACCAAATTGTGAAAGAAAGTGCTCTTTCAAGCCATCCCTTATTCCTCGTAGAACCTGGATAACAGAGGTGGCGAAAGAGCCTGTCCATTCTTTTGAAAAAAATTTAGAAAAAGTGGACGTGATCCTTGGACACAGCGTTGTTTTTTCAGGATACTTCTGGTATCGCAAAAAAGCAATTCAGTTTAGCCATTACTGGGTCCATAGCCTTACTGTGGTCCAAATGTGACAAAACCAATGCTAGGCTAAGGCTGGAAACAACAGCAGCACAACAGAATCTCACAGGCCTGGGCCCATCAAGTCTAATCTCTGAATAACTACAGCAGCTTCTCCACTCCCTGTCCAGCAGTGGCCCCACACATCCTACGCAGGGTGTCCCATGTTAACTAGATCTACCAGCACACTCTCCAGAAGAGTATCCTAGCCCCTATATGCCATGCACAACTTTCTAGGGACTAAATAACTTAAGATTTTTTCTGTGCATTTTTCACCCTTTGCTGCAGGCTGCTTTGTTTCCCTCTAGCTCTGACCTTCTTGGAAGCAACATCTCTTTTAATCCCAGTGTGATGGGGCACGGCCACCCCGCACTCCAAAGCCCACGGCGTCTGCCATGTTCGCAGAGCAAGGGGTCGGGTATCAGCCCTGCGCACGGTGCTTGCGCACCGCAAAACAGCCTCGCCCCGCTAAGGCAGCGGCGAATGCAAGCCGCAACATGTGGGGGGGGGAGGAGGCTGGAGACGCGCAGTGTGACGTGGCCATGCCAGAAGTGGCGTCAGGCGAAACGGGGGAGCGGGAGGATTTAAAAAGTGAACAGGAGTGGTAGCCGGGGGGAGGAAGAAGGAGTGAGAGGTGAAAAAAGAGAGGAAGGTAGGACGGAGGGTGTTGGGAAGCAAAGGGAGCCACAACTTGGTGGAAGCATTGCCGCCAAAGTCTCTTGGTGGGCAGACTGGCGCCGAGACTGTGAGAGTGGGGAAAGGAAGCAGCCCAGAGCAGGGCAACTGTTTAAAGCCTGTGGGCTGACGCGTTTTGGCGAGGAGCCCCGTCAGCTGGACAGGACTGGAAACAGTCTCTGTCCTTAGGCCCTGGGCTGGGGCCTGTGAGTGAGGGTGGGCCCGGGCCCCCCTCTCCCCACCGCCAGAAGCTGCCGTATACTGGCGACTGGGAATTATGAATGGACATTCTCGGAGTGCTGTAATCGTCAATAGAATAAGCTAACACGAGAGAAGCTGGTGCGAGAACTTCATAAATAGGACTAAAAAGGGAGAAGTGGCCAGAGTGACGGACTAACAAGCGTTCTTGTTGAGACAAGCAATAAATGCCCTGACAGGGCCTGGTCACACCCAGTTAAATAAATTAAGACAAATTAAAACATTTAATGGGCCCTCATTACATTTTATAATCCATTGTTCCCTGGCTCATCGGATGGCATTGAGCACTTGGCATGTGCAACCCTCCTCCAACTCCCCACAAGTCTCTTCCATATGCTTTTCATTTTAGGGGATTTCTCTGTGTTACAGATAACAACTGATATTACAGCTGAAGAGCAAATCTTGTTTCTGTCATTCCTTTGGCACAAATGTCTGGAGCAGGGTGGCAATGTTTTCCACCCATGTTGCAGTGATGGAGATGACTATTGAAGGTGCAGGGCAATAAGAATCAGACCCAAAGAGCATGAAGACTGGGTGTGAAAATGGGGTCCTTTATGGGATATAACAGGAGGTAGGATGAGTCACTTTTTCTGAAGGGAGGGGGACAAGGATCAACAGTTCAAATGGGTCTGAGTTAGGGATGTGAAGTGTAAACACGTATACGGTTAACCAGTGAGCCTGGGCTCACTGATTAACATGCATGGTTATATGCAGGATCCCCCCCTTTCCTTGCTGCTGCCTCTATATTAGACAGGCAGGAGACAGGCAGGAACCGGTGCGTGTGGAGAGCCAGCTTACCCCCACACCCCCGCACTGCTGCCTCTGTATCAGAGGCAGAAGTCTGCCCCCTCTGGCACTGACTATCTCCCTGATACAGAGACAGCAGCAAAGAAGGAGAGGCCCTGCATGTATCAGAGGCAGCAGCATGGGGGAGAGGCAGGTGGGAGCCAGTGCATGCAGGGAGCCAGCTTTTAAGACAGCTCCTCATGTGCACTGGCTCCCAGGGAACCTCCAGCCAGCTCCGGCTGCTGCCTCTGCTAAAGACAGCTCCCTGAACATACTGACCGGCTCCCGCCAGGCCCCCTGCTCTGCTGCCTCTGATAAAGCTGGCTCCCCATGTGCACTGGCTCCCAAGGAGCCACCTTCTTCACCCTGTGTGTAAATGTGTAACCGCTGACATTTTCCTCGTAAAAGCATTTTAACATCCCTAGTCTAAGTACCTGTTCCTTGGGAGAGAAGTGCAAAGGAATCAGAAGATGTCTCTACATCTCTCTCTGTGACTCAGAGATAAGAGTACAGACAGGGGGATTTTAACATTGAAAAGACCGGTTTAATAAGCAGCCATTCAGGCCCGGCCCAGCCCAGCCCAGCCCATGAACTTGTAAGCTGCCAAGATTCCCCACACGCTCCTATTCAGGGGCGGCCCGTGCCTATAGGCAAACTAGGCAGCCGCCTAGGGTACCAACTTACATGGGGCGCCAAATTCCTGGACCCTGCCAGACTTCCATTTCCCCTTCCCCTTCCGGAAATGCCTTACCTGAGCTGAGGAGCACCTGAGGAGCATGGCTTCCCTGCGCTACAGGAGGGGGGATCAGTCCTGGGAGAGGGGCGTGCGGGGGGTTTCCCCGCACCTGTGGGGGGGGGGGGGGGCGCTGGCCCGGAGAAGCCACGTGCCGGCTTCCCCTGCTGCAGGAGGGGGGGTCGCCCCAGAGAAGCCACGCGCCGGCTTCCCCTGCTGCGGGAGGGGGAGTCTGCTCTGGAGAAGGCAAGCACTGGCCGGCTTCCCCTGCCGCAGGAGGGGGAGTCTGCTCTGGAGAAGGCAAACGCCAGCCGGCTTCCCCTGCCGTGGGCGGGGGGGCGGGGTGTCAGCCCCGGAGGAGGCAAGCGCAGGCCGGCTTCCCCTGCCGTGGCGGGGGGAGGGGAGGATTGCATGGTTTGCCTAGGGCACCAGTTGCTGGCAGCTAGTCTAGGACCGCCCCTGCTCCTAATCCTGCTAGAATTGTTGCCTCCAAAGCTTATAGGATTGGCTGTAGTTTTGCCTAAGGTGCATTTCTGACTCTGACACTGTGTCTGTCACCTGCTAATACTGCCAAGGAGCAGGCAGTTCCAGCAGGGCTTGCTGCAGCTTCACAAAGCTTCTCACTGACCTTAGGATTACACTCACTAAGACAAATCTGATTTGGACCAAAGTGGGGTCCAGCAGAGAACTTGCAGGCCTACGGAGTGTCTTTGAGTGAGCCTTCTCCCCCCCTTACCACTTGTTCCCAGAGGCATTGGACAAAGCCTCTGGGTTTTGCTTTGCAGAATCATTTCCTGCAGCACTGAGACATTTTGCAGGTTTCCGTGATTGCACAAACTTGCACTTGTTTCAGAGAGGAGCCACTTGCTGGAGATCTCATCAATCCAGTGCTTGCCCATCTCTAGAAACACTGGAGGGGCCAAACATCCTTGCACTGGCTGAATACCATGCAGTGTGCTACTCAAAATGAAAAGGAGGAGGATGGGCAACAGGGCTTTAAAGCTGGCTGTGCAATGGCACAATGGGTAGCTGGCATCCCCTCAATGTATACCTACTTTGTGGGAGGGAGATCAACAGTGTGGATACAATTCTTATGTCTCATTAATGCAGTTCCACAGGTTTCCCATGTGCACTCTTCCCTCAGAGGAAGCGTAATCTGACTGAGGAAAAGGCTTGTCTGATTGTCCAGAGGCCTGCTCTTCACTAGAAGGACTCAGCAGCAGGCTCAGATAGTTTATCCCAATGTCACCATCACTGCGTAAGACTGTGCATGTGATTAGCTTTGTCTGACAGAGAAATCAGCAAAATGCATCAGCACCCACACAGCTGCCTTGTACCTGAATGGTGAGCCAGAGTCTGGGCCTAGGCAGACCTCATAGTGTCCATCTGTTGTTCTCTTCAGCCTGCAACAAGCTTCACAGATTCAGATTTCATGGGATGTGTTCCCACTGCTGAGCTGGGGGGAAAGAACAGAGCCAAGAGAAAGTGAGAAGGGATGGAGTAAACAGGAGAGGAGCCAGGCCCCTCCCTTGGGCACAGTAAAAGAAGCCCATTTCTAATCTTTGTAATCCAGTTAGCAATCCCTGCACAACGGTTCAGGACACATTTGGTCACATTGCTAGGCTCCACACTCAGGCACTTTACCCATTGGACATGGAAATAAGTGCCAGTTAGGTGATCCAAGTTAAAATATCCCTGTCAAAACAGGAGCTCTTGAAGATTCCTGAACTATTCTCTTGGAATTTAAAGTAAATTGTAATTCCACATAAATCTCTCCCTTGAGTCAGGAAATAAGACTTTTTTTTTCATATGGCACCTTTACTCTTTTTCGCTTGAACTTCTCTGGAGGGCTATTTTGGACCTAAGAAAAAGGAACTTGAGCATAGTGTGCATAGCAAAAGGAGGAAAACAGGAAACCCGCACAATGCTGTGCATACATGGAAAGAGAGCATAAAAAAGTTCTGTCGCTCATAAAAGAACACCACCAGAGCCTGCAAAACGCTTAGCAAGAGATCACCACTAGGATGAAATAAGAATATTGTGGCCTCTATCCTAATCTCTCTGGTATCAATGGGTTATCAGAAAACTCAGTTTTCAGGACAACCATAACAAAATGCTATTTCAGTACTGGACAAGAAGTCAGACAATACTGTTCTCCAGGCATGGGGAAATTAGGGATAAATTTAAAGACTTATTCTGGAACCAGTTTAGGAACATTCATTCAAGGATAAAAGTTCTGATATTCCCCGTTGGTATTTTGGAGGTAGAGTGAAACTTGCATTTATTGGCAGCACGTGGTATGTATATGTAGCTAGTAAGAGTCTAGGAGCAAGGAATGTGTCTTTTTATCTTCTCGTTACCAATGACACCAGTAATCTGTATATATAGCAATACTATAGCATAATATTTCAATATAAATGTGTTATTGCAGTTTATGCATTATGCAGTCTAGGTTTGTATGGTGATAGGCAGATGAAAAAGAAGATGCAGGCCTTGCTCAAAGTACCTAACAGTTGTAACTCTACCTGTAAAGAGATTTTCAAATTGAATAGCTAGACATTATAAGATTAATTAGTTTACTTTTTCCAAGAGAAAAGTAAGACACAACTTGATTAGTTGTGGGGAAAAGGCATTGAAGCAGAGAGTTTTTTAGCAGACAAAGGTTGAACAAAATCCAATGTCTGGAAACTGAAGCTAGACAAATTCAGACTGGAAATAAAGTGCCAGTTTTTACAGTGGAGTAACTAACCATTGGTATAGACTGTAGCTATCTCATTTGTATGATGAAAAAACATGATCACCATTATAATCGTTTCACAACCCCAAACCACCACTCACTGCAAGGATAGAAATCCTGGAAATCACAAATTAAAGTGACAAATGAAGCAGGGGAAATTAGAAAGCTCTTCTGGCATAGAATGCTCACATTGCATAAGAAATTACATCATCAACAGAATAAAACCCAGGGCACAAAAAGGCATGATTCTTACAGGTTTCTTTACAGCAAGTACCTATGCTAGAAATTTGATTAACTCGTGTGAGGTGGCTGTACACATACACCATCACGATAGTGTTATAATGTTATCCCTTCTTTTATCTACAAAGTGCTCACACCCAGAGCTCCTTAATAAATGTATTTTCAGTAAGAGCCAAAACTGCTGCTTCTCTCTCGTCTAAGTCTCTTAATTTCTCTCTGCCTCTACCCTTGTTTATTCTTTACTCTGCAAATTGTTTGGGCTGTGGTTATGTAACATAAAATTGTGTAGCGCTGTTTGGATTCAAAGCGATTTTCTGTCATGACATTGATGGCTGCTGGCACCAGAGGGCGCCAATGACACATGAAATGTATGTGACACAAAGGCCATGGCTTTTGAGAAAATCAGTTTAGTGTCCAATCATATGTGTCTATTTATATGCATTCTCATAATTCATACATGACAAAACTCATCCAGACTGAAGGCTGACAGAGGGCTGACTGTGGCGGATTGTTCCCCAGTAACCTTAGTAACAGTGTCTGCTTGGTCATTAATATCAGCCCCAAATGGGAAATTGCAGCAAGAGAAGAAAAACCAACCCCACTCCCTCATTTCCCTTTTCTTGTTTCGTTTCAGAGACAGTTTCCACCCCACCCACTGTGCCAGCCTGGTGGGGAGTATGGTACTTTGTGTCACCCTGGGCCAGAGGTTCCCTTCCTCCAGCACTGGCTAGCAGGCAGATCAGGATACTGGATCGCCTACTTCCTGTCATACACTGGCTAGTGCGGACTCAGATTTGCATGTTAGAATATCAGCCAGGAGAGCTGCATGAGCCCAGCAGCTTCTGAGATGTCTTTAGATAAACCCTAAAAGTCTGATTTCTGGCCAGGTCTACAGGATACACATCTATAAGTATAACTAGGTTGCTCAAGGGAGTGTGAAAAATCCACATAGTTCTAGGACCTAACCCCTGTATGGGGGAAGAGCTTCTCCCACCAACATAGCTACTGCCTCTCAGGGAGGTGGATTCTCTGCACCAATGGGAATAACTCTCCCCTGTCAGTTTACAGCATCTTCGCTGGAGTGCTAGCGGGGTGCAGCTGCACTGTTGCTGTATTTTAAATATAGACTTGCCCCTCAAAGCCTTTTCTGGTCTCCCTTCTCATCCTCAGACCCTCAGCATGGCTACGTCTAGACTGCAAGCCTCTTTTGAAAAAGAGCATCTAGACTACAACCAGTACTTTCGAAAAAGCTCTGTTTGCATTACATAGCGTCTTTTTTTTCGAAGAAAGGTGTTCTTCCTCGTAAAATGAGGTTTTCCACTGTCGAAAAAACTGCCACGTTTCTTTCAATTTACTTTCGAAAGAACGCGGCAGCAGTCTAGACGCAGGGGAAGTTTTTTCGAAAAAAGGCCACTTTTTTCAAAAAAACCCTGTAGTCTAGACACACCCCATGGCTCACAACTCCCTAAGCATTAAATCCCCCACCACTTAACACAGGCCTCATCATTACTACATTTCCCTTTGGCAATAGTCACATACCTTGTCAGGCCAATAAAATTTATTCAGATTGAAACTGTAGGGCACAAATCTGGGACTTTCTCTGCTTAGCTTTTGCCATTGCATCCTGAGCCAGAAATACCCCAGAGTTCACTGCTCCTTGCATCAGAACACTCACAAGACTAGAAGAAAGCACCAATCATAAAGCCCAAGGTAGATTTCAGCCAGAAACGCACTGAAGGTGCTGCAGGGTGATGGATACATTGGTGTACTGGGGATTGTTGTTTTGCTTAGCTTTATACAGCATGTACACTCCTATTTCCCACAGCAGCATCTGCGCTGCAGGACGCAAGGATCATAGATCAGACAGGTGAGGCAGTTACATCACTCCTCTGCTTTCCAATGAGAATGTCACACCTGCAGGGGCGGCCCGTGGACCTAGGCAAACTAGGCAGTTGCCTGGGGCGCCACGGGCCCGGGCGCCTGATGATGACGTCACGGGGCGCCCCATGATTACATCACGGCCATTGATGGCCGTGCAGGCGGGGGCGCCAATCGCGCCTTCTGCCTAGGACGCCAGCTGCCGCAGCCAGCCTCAGGCCGCTCCTGCATACCAGCATTACTAAGTCTGCCTATGGGCATGTGTTTCCTTTTTATCAGCACTACTTTACAATGAACAAAGAGAACCAGAGTAATGACAAGAATGTGACTGGTGCCTCCCCAAGCTGGATTTCTATCTGTATCCTGAGCCCAGGATGAAGCAGGAATAACGAGCACTCCAGAAACACCTTAAAGACTAAGAGATTTCTGTGTGCATAGGCTTTCATGGGCAAAAACCCACTTCATCAGATGCATGGAATGGATATTACAGAGGCAGGCACAAATATACTGGCACATGAAAAGAAGGGAGTTACCTTATCAAGTGGAGAACCAGTGGTAAGGAGGCCAATTCAGTCAGGGTGGATGTGGCCCATTCCCAACAGTTGAGGAGGGGGTGTGAATACCAAGAGAGAGAAAATTGCTTTTGTGATGAGCCAGCCATATCCAGTCCCTATTCAAAGTTTAATATGTCAAGGATACAGTAGAGTAGGGTTTGCTTCTGGCCATTCTAGTGCACTGTATATGGAAATTCCAGGCCTGTAAACATGGGCAACTGTCAGACATTCTTGTGTAAACTGCTGCTTAAATAACACCTAGAACATTGTGAACGCCACTGCGGAAGCAGAATGCCATATCTGTATTTGAACCATGACAGTAAACTCCAGTTTAACTGTGGTTGTTACATGTGGGAGGTAATGTTTTGATGTTATTGATTCGAACAGATAATTCTAAACATTCAACAAATATTCTACGTTCACATTCCTTGAGTTTTGTTCTGTTCATGGCTAGTATCACTACCCCAGTTCAGAGCCCCAGTTCCAAAACACAGTACAATTGCAGGTATAATGAGACTGCATTAGTCTGTTTGATATTGAAGTTTTTAGGTTAATCGTTGCTGAAATAGGATGTTCTGTTACTTCCTGCTGGTTGCTGTGAATATGATTTAGATTGAGAATGTTGCAGACATTGCTTAAGCACCACATTTCATGAAAAGACTTGGAAGAAAAGTAATTCTGAGAAGATTGTATTAAAACCACATCAAATAATCTCTAGCAAACTTTGCTAATATTTTCTAAACATCCAAATTTCAAAAATATTATAGCTCTTGTGGCCAAGTATGTTACTGATCCTCCAGGAAGCACTAAGAGTATTAACATAAAATACTTGTTAGAGTAAATGACTATGGAAAGCTGCCACACAGAAGCATGTTAAAATGGAGCAGCATGTTGGTGACAGAATTTAGAGTAGTTACTTGGGATGTTAATAACACGTAGCCCTAGGTCCAGCATGCTTCAAGAGCAGCCCTGGGAACTGTACATGCCCTGGGAACTTCCTGGGTCCTGCCAGAATGCACCCTCTTCCCCCAGCAGAGTCTTAGCACTGAGTGAGCTGGGAGCACATTGGCTGCAAGCAGATAGAAGGCTGCTGCACTGTAACCCCGGTTTAGAGCCTGTTCCTGGTGGTTTGGCTTACTGGAACTGGTCTGAAGTGATGCGTGCTGGCATTCAAAGCAGAGCACACAAATGAGCCTCAGGCCTCGTCTCTCAGAGTTCTCCCATGACTTACAAGGACAGATTGAGGGATCTGGGCTTATTTGCCCTACAGAAGAGAGGAGGGAGGGGGGATTTGAGAGAAGCCTTCAACTTCCTGAAGGGGGTTCCAAAGAGGATGGAGAGAGGCTGTTCACAGTGGTGGCAGATGGCAGAACAAGGCACAATGGTCTCAAATTACAGTGGGGGAGGTCTACTTGGATATTAGGAAAAACGATTTTCCTAGGAGGGGGGTGAAGTGCTGGGCTGGGTTCCCTATGGAGGGGGTGGAATCTCCATCCCTAGAGGTTTTTAAGTCCTGGCTTGACAAGGCCCTGGCTGGGATGATTGAGTTGGGGTTGGTCCTGCTTTGGGCAGGGGGCTGGACTCAATGACTCCTGAGGTCTCTGCCAGCCCTGGGATTCTATGATTCCAAAGTTGTGTAAAAAGTCACAAGGTGTCCCCTATGTTGAATAACTTTATATAGGAGGGGTTACAACAGAGCACAACTTTCATGCTATATTAAAAAACCTGTTCAGCCAGATCTCAGCCACTGTTAGAATAATGTAGCAAGAAGGGTGATTTTTTAATTAGGACTGAAAGCTCAAGTCATATAGCATTAGAGGGAAAGGAAAAGCGTTCACACAATGTGACAGAAGCTAGAGGTGTAAAAGTCTTTTTAAGGAATATCCATTCTTTCCTCTCAGCAAATGCAAGATTGTTCCGAGGTTACTAATGCTTTAGATGTCCACAGAAATGCCTGATCTGCAGATAAAATGAGGCAGCAAGCAATAAATATCCACAATCCTGTGCAGCTCCTCTGCCTTGCCAGGCAGTGTGACTGTGTCACCCACATTGGCTAAGCCTGAATTCCATTGCATCAAATTCAAACTTCTTTATCTCAGAACCCCTCATAACTTTACCATTCTTGTCTGACTGTATTAAACCCACATCCTCTCCTCTCCACCACCACCATCAACCTCGTTGTCCTATTATCTGCTTTTCCAAAAAGTATATTGGGGCCTCTTAGTGCTACTGTAATACAAATTAAAATAACATAGGCTTGATCTGAAAACGTGCCTTTAAGCTCATCTTTTGTGCATTCAATTATCAAATTGCTAAAATTTGACATTCAAAAGAAGTCCTTAAAGAAGACAGACATGCTGCAGTGCTGGGAGATGCCTCTGTGGGGCACACAGTATCGAAGCTGTAACAAATACATAAGTACAACCAATAATGGTCTTTGTATGGACTGTATCTCCCTAGTGGCAAGACAGGCTCCCTCCTGTTTGATTAGGCCTTTCAGGAGATGGATGCCTAGTCAAGAATATCTTATTGCCTCTCTATAAAACCATGGTACGTCCACATCTTGAATACTGCGTACAAATGTGGTCGCCTCATCTCAAAAAAAAGATATACTGGCTTTGGAAAAGGTTCAGAGAAGGGCAACACAAATGATGAGGGGTTTAGAACGGATCCCATATGAAGAGAGATTAAAAAGACTTGGACTTTTCAGCTTAGAAAAGGGGAGACTAAGGGGGGATATTATAGAGGTCTATAAAATCATGACTGCTATGGAAAAAGTGAATAAGGAAAAGTTATTCACTTGTTCCCATAATATAAGAACTAGGGGTCACCGAATGAAATTAATAGGCAGCAGATGTAAAACAAACAAAAGGAAGTTTTTCTTCACAAAGCGCAGTCAACCTGTGGAACTCCTTGCCACAGGATGTGGTGAAGACTTTAACAGGATTAAAAAAGAGCTAGATAAATTCATGGAGGTTAGGTCCATCAACAGATATTAGCCAGGGTGGGTAGGAATGGTGTCCTTAGCCCCTATTTGTCTGGAAATGGACAACAGGAGAGAGATCACATGATGATTACCTGTTCTGTTCACTCTCTCTGGGGCATCTGGCATTGGCCACTGTTGACAGCCAGGATACTGGGCTAGATGCCCCTGTGGTCTGACCAAGTCTGGTGGTTCTTATGTTCTTATGTTCCCTCTGCAAGGAAAAACCTGGGAAAAATAAAGAGAGTCAGTTGTTGTAGCAGCAAACATAATAAAGCACAGAGTGACCGTGGGTTCAGATAGCAAGACAGATATTTTATTTTTGTAATTGCTTGCCTGAGCATTTCACCAGGTATGTTGCTATGAAACACTGGACCCTAAGACTGTTTTCCAACATCAGCTTCTTCTCAGTATATTCGTAGCTTAAAGGCAGCTCTCTGTGCAAGCCAAGTAAACACAATATAGATGAGAAGTGTAGTGTAATTTCTAGCATCCAAAGTATCAAAGCCAAAGGTAGTCACTGAAAAAGAGTTTCCTATTATGTCTCAAAAAGTTCACCCCGACTTGCTCCAATGAATAAAGACACAAAGCAGGCTGGGTATGTTTACATGTAGTGCTGTGGGTCAGATTGCAATGGAATCTGTCCTATAAATATCAGGTATGTTAACTGTAAACAATCTCTCGCTAGAGGAAAATGAAGCTTTACTCCTTAAGCACACCCTGCACCTTTCCATTTCATCTGAATGTTTCTCTTCCTCAGTCTGTGTTCGAGTGGGGTAAGTCTGTTAGTGCTCTCAGAATACAGGAAATTAACCCAAGCAAAACGCTGGCAAACAATAGAAAAAGAAAGAAAAGAAAACAGAGCCAGTGTTTTGTATGAGGCCTCACCTTTCCACCTTATATTGAATGCAATAGCCTCACTAGGTGGTGAATTGTTGTCTAAATAGGAGAGACTTGAAATTTCCAGTAGTTCCCATCATGACTGACAGCACAGAGGAGACTTAGTTTTGCAACAAAAGCTCCCATTTGCTCAGGTCCTTGCTTCTTCCCATTTTGGCTGCTCCTTGAGGCCCTGACTACCCAGTCCTGGTGGAGGTGGAGCAGGCACCCCGGGCGCATGCCTGATACACACTAACCAAAACAAGTGCTGTAGGGCCAGCATCCCAGAGTAGGAAGGAAACAGGAAGGCCACAAGAAACGCTTTTAATGACTTCCTCAAGATAAACTTCAAGAGAAATGCTGACACCGCATACTGGCAGCTTAGTCCATGTCTACACAGCAGGCAGTTCTTTCAAAATAATATTGAAGTCCTGTCAAGCTGGAGGACTTCTTACTCCGATTCCTGTAACCCTCACTGTACGAGGAGCAAGGGAAGGCGGAGGAAGAGTGCTCCATTTCTGAATAAGTGCTGTGTAGATGCTCCCAATTTCGAATAAGCTATGCAACTGGCGTAGCTTAATTTGTGCAGCGTATTTCAAGTTAAGCCCGGCTGTGTAAATGCACCCTGAGAAACAGCAGCCCGGGATAAGGAGAACAGATGAAGACTTGTCAGAGAGGTAACTTCCAGTTTTGAGGAACACTATCTTTCCCTGGTCACAGAAAAATACCAGAAAAGAAAGGGCAGACAACTGTCCTGCAGCAGTTGTGACCCAGCCCTTTCTTCCAATACCCCCTGCAACCGCTGCCAAATATCCTGTTGCTCAAGGATCAGACTCCTCAGTCACCTAAGAGCCCATGAAAATAAAACCTGTGAAAGATCATCCTCCACCTCAGGATTGCCCATGATGTTGGTCACAAGTGAAATGAGTTTGTTGGCTCTCATCCTATCTCTACCTGTACACATCACAAAATCATCAGATAGTGAGGTACATATGACAGGAGAAGACCAGCACAGAAACATCTGGAGGGCTGGTGCATTGGAAGAGCAGTGCCAGATAGACTGGGTTTCAGAACTGAAATATAAAAGGGGGATCCCAAGTCAGGATCTAGGTGTGATGGCAAAGCTGTGGGGATGCAAGGACTGGTAGAAAGGGTTTCTATGGATTGGGACAAGTATCTTTTCTTTTGAAAAAGAAGAAAAATGCAAGATTCAACCCAAATAAAAATTCAAGAAAAACTCCAAAAGGAGAATTATCCTGCCTAAAGGTTGCAGGCTGAGCTGCAAGACTCTCCCCCACCCTACAGTAACACCAGCAATGCTTGCCTAATAGCTGTAATCAAGTGTAAATGGCAGAGGCTTTGACTTAAGGCATTGGTTTTTTTAATCCAGTTCCTTCTCCTATATCACAAAGCTCCTCTTCCATGTACCACAAGTGCAATTTTTCAGTACTGTTCCATTAAAATTGCAGATATTACACAAAATAAATTAAGCTTTAATCATACTTCGGAAGCTATTAAGCCTCTCACCCTGCCCATGGTTCCAGGAGAAAATCCAAGCTCCAATTGGAAACTTCTGGGTAGGAAAGTGAACACTGAGTTCTCAACATCAACATTACAACCACCATTCAAGACAATACACAGCACACAGTGAGAGCTGTGTTATTAACTGGCAACCGCCTTCATAGCTTTACACTTGATGCCTATTAAGGTAAAGTGTAACTGACTTAGTTCATGGAAAAATTTCAGCACAACCCTGATTCATGATATTTATTTAGGAGACAAGTATTAGTCTTTCTGCTGTACACGACTTAATTCTTTCATGAAACTGAAACATGCAGCATTTACCACCAGAATAATTTTGTATTTATGTTTTCATTTATGCAACACTTGAGCAGATAGAATCACCTTGTATAACAGAGTGTTCTTTTATCTGAAAGGCTTCTGCTTCTGTACATCAGAACCTTAAAGGAAAATTAATGATGAAAAGCTGAATTAAAGCAGCATTGATTCAGCAAACCACTTAAGCACATACTTAATTGGCTTCAGTGGAGCTATTCACAGGTTCAAAGTTAAGCCCATGCTGGAGTGCTATGCTGAATCAGAGCATAAGTCATGTTTATGATGAGACTCAAATAAAAAGAAGGAAATTTGTGAGTAAGACTGAAGCATCATCCTTAAATGTCTTGTTTTTAGTACTGGCAGAAAGTCTCCTGGATGATCCCTACCATTGGTCACTTCTTGGTCACTTACAGCAGCAGGGGTAGGGGAATGTGGCTTTTTCATTTTGTGTCACAAACTATATTGGATATTTTTACAAGATTTTGTTTTAATTCTGAGTCTGATTCATAGCTAATGAAACAGCAGATCCCTGACCAAGTGTCCTCAGTCACAATTCAAACAGAGAAAAGGTTTCACTAGAAAGTTGCCAGGCTCTAAAGTAGCCAAAAATAAACAATGAAAAATAGAAAAAACAGGAACAAAACCCCAGAATCCATCCCTAAGTTGTTGTGTCACAAGATAGATTTATTGCATTCAGTACCCACATAATTAACAGGCCTTGATTTCCCCCTCTGTCTCTCATTAGTGTATAACTTCCATAACTCTCTGCCTTGAGAAGCTGCACTGCATTAACCTCTCATGGGATCTCAGCAAGGGGACATCTCAGAAATGGAATCACGAAAGACAAACACAATCTAGATGTGTGAATTCTTCCTGTAAAACTATTTTATTATAACAGGAAATGGAAAATAATTGCTTGATACATTAAATATTTGGATTAAATGTTTAATATTAAGTGTCCAATTCTCAGCAATTTCTGCCTCACCTTGTGCAGAAAATGATCTGGGAGTTACAATGGATCACAAACAGCATCAATAATGTAACACTGCCCCAAAAAAGCACACATGATTCTGGGATGCATCAGCAGGCATATTGTAAATGAGACAGAAGTAATTCTTCTGTCTACTCAGTGCTGATAAGGCCTCAACTAAAGTACTGTGTCCAGTTCTGGGCACCACACTTCGGGAAAGATGTGGACAAACTGGAGAAAGTCTAGGAGAAAGCAACAAAAATGACTGAAGTTGTAGAAAACATGACTCATGAGTAAAGATTTTAAAAATGGATTTGTTTAGTCTTCAGAACAGAAGGCTGGGGGGGGGCATGCTAACAATTTTCCAATATATAAGGGAAGAGTGAAAAATTGTACTCCTTATCCAATGAGAACAGGGCAAGAAGCAATAGGTTTAAATTGGAGCAAGGAATATTGAGAGAGATATTAGGAAAAATTTCCTGTCAGGGTAGTTAACATTGGAACAAATTGCCAAAGAAGGTTGTGGAATCTCCATCACAGGAGGGTTTTAAGAATAGGATAGACAAACACATAGTAAGGAGAGTCTCTAGATCAGGGGTGGGCAATAATTTTTGATGGTGGGGGGCACGCCAAGATTTTGGAAAGTGGTCGAGGGCCACACTCTTCCAAGATATTAAAGGAGGAATTGCGGGGTCTGGGATGGAGGCTGGGTGCAGAGGGGAGCTTGGGGGAAGGGGTTGGGGTGCAGGAGGGAGAATGGGGTCTGGGAGGGAGTTTGGATGAAGGAGGCGGTTGTGACCTAGGGCAGGGGACTGGGATGCAGGGTTTGGGGATGTGACCTAGGGTAGGAGGGGATTGTGATCTGGGGCAGGAGACTGGAGTGCCAGATCTGGGAGCGGGTATGGATGCAGGAAGGTTCAGAAGGGTTGGGTATGTGGAGGGGGGGCAGATAGTAGGGGAAGGGGAGGCTGGGGTGGCAGAGGCAGGCTCTGGCTGGGAGGCACTTACAGCAGAGACCTGAGGCAGACTGTCTGCAGCAGGCTGCTCGCTGCTGCAAGTAGCTCTGCTCCGAGCATGAAAGGGATGAGGAGGGGGAAGGCGAGGGGGTCGAGGAGGGAGAGAGAAGGCTTCCAACACTGCCCCTGTTCCCAGCACAACTTCTCAGCTCCTACTGCCTGGAAACTGAGAGATTGGCCAATGGGAGCTAAGAGATTTTGCTGGGGGGTGAAAACAGCATGAGAAGTCTCCCTCCTCCCTCCTCCATGGTCCAGAACAGAGAAGGGAAGGTCACTCACCCTGTGCAGTAACTGGAGTTCTTTGAAATGGTTGTCCCTGGGGGTGCTCCACCTTAGGTGCACCAGCGCCACTGCGCCCATGGTCGGCAGACTTCTGATAGCAGTGCCCCTCTGGCTGGCTGGGCATGCGGAGCACTGGCGCGTGACACTTGGAACGGTCATCTCGCATGCACAGCCAACCATCTCCTCAGTTCCTTCTCTGACCCAGAAGCAGATGGGTCCAAAGCAAACGGGAGGAGGGTGAGTGGTAGAGCACCCACAGGGACAACCATCTCGAAGAACTCCAGTTACTGCACAGCGTGAGTGACCTTCCCTCTTTCTTCAAGGAGTGTCCCTGTGGGTGCTCCACCTTAGTTCGTGCTTGGTGGTGGGCGCTTCGGCAACATTGACTTGGTGAGTGCAAGTACAGTTTGGCCAAAGTATGTGTCCATCTACAAATGACTGTATTATGTAATGCTGTGTGAATGTGTGAACCAATCCTCATGTGGCAGCTTTGCAGATGTCCTCTGTTGGGACTCCTCTCAGGAAGGCTGTTGTCATTGCAATTGCTCTTGTGGAGTGAGCACTTACGGTCATTGGGGATTCTCTGCTGAATATGCTATAGGCTAGGCGTATGCAGTCCAAGACCCATTTAGATAGTCTTTGTTTTGATACGGGTACCCTTTCGATCTTTCCAGAGATGACACAAAGGGTTGTGGAGATTTTCAAAAGGACTTTGTGCGTTGGAAGTAAAAGGCTATTGCCCTACGGATGTCGAGGGTGCCTAGCACTCTTTCTCTGTCGTCCTTATGAGGTTTAGGAAAGAAGACGGGTAAGTATATTGGTCCATTGCAGTGAAAGGAGGTAAGTACTTTTGGGAGGAATTTAGGGTGTGTATGGAGTACCACCTTGTCTTTATGGAATATTGTGCAAGGGGGTTGTATCATGAGTACCCCATGTCACCCACTCTTCTTGCAAAGGTAATTGCCATGAGAAAAGCTACCTTCATTGATAGGTGCAATAGGGAGCAGATAGCTAGTGGCTCAAAAGGTTTGCCCACAAAAGCCCTGCCCACAAAAGCCCTTAGGACAAGATTTGCGGTCCCATGCAGGAAGTGGGTCTCACTGTGGTAGGAATGTGTTTTGTAGAGCCCGGAGGAACCTCTTGGTGGATGGGTGAGTAAAGGCAGAGTAGTCCTCCATTGGAAGATGTAATGCCACTATTGCAGCAAGGTGTACTTTGATTGAGCTTAGTGATAGTCCTGTTTTGTGTAGTTCTAGCAGGTAAGTATTTCTATTGGACTGCAGTTGTGTTCGAAGCACCATAGTTTGAAGAGGTGCCATTTCTGACTATGTTTTTCTAGTTGCAGGTCTACGACCGTTCACAAGGATTTGCTGTACTTACTCAGGATAGTCGACCTCTGAAGGCATCAGCCACCCACCATCCATGCATGGATGTGGAGTATGTGTATGTCTGGGTTGTGCCTCTGTGTCAGCGGAGATCAAACTGGCGGAAGACTGTATGGTAGGTGAACGCTCATCCGCAGTAGGTACGGGTAGCAAGTCTGTCTGGGCCACTTGGGGGCTATCAGTCTGACTTTTGCTTTGTCCTGCCTGATTTTCAGAATAGTGCGCTGGATCAGCAGGAAAGGTGGGAATGCATCCAGTAGAGGTGCTTCCCAATTTATGCGGAATGCATCACCCAAGGATCGGGGGTCTATGCCCGCTCTTGAACAATAGTAGTGGCACTTCTTATTTTTGCTTGTGGCAAACAGGTCTATCGAGGGGGAACCCCATCTCTGGGATAGATGGTTTAATATTGTGGGGTTGATTTCCCACTTGTGGTTGCGAGAGAAGTCTCTACTGAGATTGTCTGCTAGGACGTTGTCCTTGCTGGTAAGGTAGGTAGCTATGAGTGTTACATTCCTGGGGATGCACCACTCCCACAGCTTCACAGCTTCCTGGCATAACTGATAAGATCGCGCTCCCCCTTGTCAATTGATATAGTACACTGTTGTAGTGTTGTCCTAATACTTGGATCGTTTTGTTCTGAATTATAGCCTGGAAGTGGCAATAGGCATTGCGAAGTGCTCTAAGTTCGAGTACATTTATGTGTTTGTCAGTCTTGTCCCTGTGCCATTGAGCTTGCACATATGTCTGCCCAGGCGACCTCCCCAGCCTATTAACGAGGCATCTGTCATTATTGTTAGAGTTGTGGGTGGGCACTGGCAGGATACCACCCTGCACACATTGTGATGTAGTGTCCACCACGTGAGTGTGGACTTTATCTTGTCTGGCATGGCGAGGTACCTCTTTATACGGTGTCTGTACACCGTTCTTAGCCAGTCCTGTAGTGGTCTCATGAGCAGCTGAGCATGTGGTACCACAAATGTGTCTGCTGCAATGTGTCCCAGTAGTTGCAGGCATTGTCTTGCAGTTATGGATAGACTGGTTAGTGCTAGAGACATCAGGTCCTTGATAGCTGTGAACTTGTGCTGGGGTAACGAGGCTATCGTTTTCATGCAGTCTAAGGGTATGGCTACACGGTGGGGGGGTTTTTTCAGAAGAGGTATGCAAATAGTGCTCACATTTGCATACCTTCTTCAATTTTTTTTCTGGAAAAGGCTTTTCCGCCATATGGCCCTATCTACACCTGGCCAACTGTCAGAAACCCCCCCCGTTTTGAAAGTCCCCTTATTCCTTGTAAAACGAGGTTTACAAGGGCTTTTGAAAGAGGGCTTTTTTTCCAATATTTGGACCCGTGCAGATGGGGCCAAATGGCGGAAAAGCCTCTTCTGGAAAAAAAAAATGGAAGAAGGTATGCAAATGTGAGTGCTATTTGCATACCTCTTCCGAAAACCCCCCACCGTGTAGCTGTACCCTAAGCGTGCTCCTGTGAAGTCTATGGTCTGAGTTGGGGTAAGGACACACTTGTCGAAACTGATCTGTAGACCCAGAGAGTGGAACAGCGCTCTGGTGGTGGCTACTGGCTGCTATGTGTCGTGTGCCGTGGAGCCCCTTATTAGGCACTTGTCTAGGTATGGGAATACCACCGTGGATTGTACCTCCCTTGGGAATCTGGACAACTGGAGCCACAAAGCCTGCCTCATGACGATTGCTGATGCTAAGGATCTTGAGGCTGTCTCTGCTGAATCTAGTGCAGTCTGTACAGCTATTCTAGTGATCAATGCCCCTTCTTTCATGTTCGTATTGTATTGTTCTTTTTTGTTATCAGGAAGATCTACAACAAAGGTTGATAGCTGATCCAATATGTGGTGTGTGTACTTTGCAAGGAGTGCAACATAGTTCACGATTCTGAGTTGGAGGCTACCAGATGAGTAGGCTTTTCTGCACAGGAGGTCCAGCTGCTTCCAGTCCTTGTCATGTGGGCCTGTGCGCGTGGCCTGCTGTTTGCCTTTTTGGTTGGCTGCTTCAACCACTAAGGAATTTGGTGTGGGGTGCAAAAATAAGAATTCTGCATCTTTTGGGACCACGTAGTACTCGCGATCGGATCTTTTGCCAATGGGTGGGATTGTTGCTGGCATCTGCCACAGGGTTTTAGCAGGATCCATGAGCACTTTGTTCATGGGGATTGCTAGCTTAGCCTGTGATGAGGTGCCCAAGGTATTCATGCGCTTGTGCTGAATCTTGGACATAGCTGATAGTGATACGTCCAGTGCAACTGCCACCCTCTTAAAAAGCTCTTGGAAAGACTTGAAATCACCCCCTGCATTGGGTGGCAGGGGCATGATTGTATCTTAAGGTGACAAGGATGAAAGGTGCTCAGTTGGTCCATTGTTCTTTCTGCCCCTGTGACATCCACTTCCTTCTCTTCGTCTGAGAAGATGGAGTGGTCAGGAGATTGCCTATGGAGGGCCTAGGGTTGGAGAAGAAGAAGTTACTCATCTTGGTGCAGTAACGATGGTTCTTCGAGATGTGTCCCCATGAGTGCTCCACTCTAGGTGTCAGACTCATCCCAGCGCCACTGGTTGGAGGATTTTACAGCCTTAGTCAGCCGGACCGCGCATGCACGGTTAGCATCTCGCGCCATTTGCACCTTTCTACTGTCGCGTGGTCTGGCTCCCGCCAGTTCCTCTCACCGCTCGGTATCTGAAACGAGACAAAAACAAACCCCAGAGTGGGGAGGAGGGCGGGACGTGGAGCACCCACGGGGACACATCTCGAAGAACCATCATTACTGCACCAAGGTGAGTAACTTCTTCTTCTTCTTCGAGTGGTCCCCGTGGGTGCTCCATTCTAGGTGACTGTACAGCAGTAGCCAGTGTATGCTCCAGATCAATGATTTTCTGCAACCGATAACACTGCCGATGCAACTGCAGAGTCCGCTGCTAGACGTGGCACTACAGCATAATGACGCATGAAAGGGGTGCTGGAAGCCCAGGTGGCTGCTCGGCAAATATCACTCAGTGGGACTCCTCGGGCGAAGGCCATGGAGGTCACTACCACTCTAGTAGAATGTGCCTTCGGTCGTGAGAGAAGAGCTTTATCTCTTAACGAATGTCAAGTAGTGATGCATATGACTATAAGTCTAGCTATACATTGGCTAGAGAGTGCATTGCCTTTGGAGCGTTGTGCAATTGATACTAGAAGTCTGTCTGTGTGGCACCACTGTCAAGTTCTGTCTATATAAAAGGAAAGCGCCCGGCGTACATCAAGTGTATGTAGTAATGTGTCTCTCTGTGACGAATGAGGCTTGGGATAAAAGGATGGAAGGACAATAGGTTCGTTAATATGGAAGGATGAGGAAATCTTGGGAGTAAATGCCGGGTGAAAGCGTAACGTGACCAAATCCTTTGAGAAAAAAGTAAAGGGTGGAGTTGCCATCAGTGCTGCTAGCTTGCTGACTCTGCGTGCTGATGTGATTGCAAGTAGAAAGACTACTTTCATAGTGAGCATTTGTAATGGTATGGTAGCTAGCGGTTCGAAAGGAGGGTACATGATGGTGTCGAGCACCAGATCCAGATTCCGGGGGTGGGGGGTGGTGGCCTACGAGGACGGTGCAAGTTCATTAGGCCTTTTAGAAACCTTTTGGTGGTTTGGTGCGCAAACACTGACACTCCCTCAATGGGAGAATGAAAAGCACTGATAGCTGCCATATGTACTTTCAGAGACGAAAGAGAAAGTCCCGAGCTCTGCAGGTGGACGACGTAGTCAAGAATATGGTGTAGAAGAGTGCCCTGAGGCTCGATGTTGCTACGAGAGCACCATTGCGAATATCTATGTCATTTTGCAAGACATGTACACTGAGTGGATGATTTTCTACTGTGTATTAGTACTGTTTTGATTTGATCTGAACAGAGGTCCTCTCCTGGCCTGAGCCAGTTAGGAGCCATGCCGTCAGGTGTAAGGAGTCTGGTCTGGGGTGAAGGAGAGAACTGTGGTCTTGTGAGAGAAGATCTAGGAGGGGAGGGAGCGGCCAACGTGGCGCTACTAACATGTTGTGTAGGAACGGGTACCGTGGCTGTCTCGGCCAAGCTGGAGCTAAGAGAATTACAGTCACCGATTCTGCTTTGATTTTTTCCAATGTTCTGGGAATGAGGACCATTGGGGGAAAAGCATAAAGGAGTGCTTTTCTCCAATTGATTGGAAGAGCATCCCCGAGTGAACCCTTGCTGATGCCCGCTCTGGAGCAAAAGAGGCGACACTTTGCGTTGCTGGAAGTGGCGAACAGATCTAGCACAGGTGTTCCCCACGTGCAAAAGATGTGTTGGAGAATATCCGTCCTTATTTCCCATTTGTGATCCATGGGAAATCTCTTGCTGAGAGTGTCCACGATGACATTGCTGGTGCCAGGTAAGTAAGACGCTGTGACGGTGATGTCGTTTCGTATGCACCAATTCCAAAAACGCACCGCTTCCGCACACAGGGAGTGTGACCTTGCTCCTCCTTGTATGTTTATGTAATACATTGCAGCTACATTGTCCGTCAGCACTCTGATGGTAGTGCCCTTTATGTGCAAGTGAAAGTGTCTGCATGCATGGAAGACAGCCCTCAGCTCCAGGAGGTTTATATGTAGATGCCTTTTGGTAAGCGACCATTTTCCCTGTATGCGTTTTCCACTCATGTGTGCGCCCCTCCCGATGAGGGAAGCGTCTGTTGTTATCTGAATGGATGCTTGTGGACAGTGGAATGGAACTCCCGTCATAAGGTTGCCTGACTTCATCCACCAGCGGAGGGATATGCGAACATGATTCGGAGGAGCCACTATTTTGTGAATGCTGTGCTTTGAGGGCGTGTACACGGTTGCCAGCCAGTGTTGTAGACACCGTAAGTGAAGACGTGTGTGAGGAACAACAAATGTGGTCGCGGCCATATGGCCAAGCAGCCTCAGGCAAGTGTGTACTGAAATTGTTGGAGCCTGCACGACTATGTGTACCAGCTCTTGAATTGCTTGGAATCTTTCCAGCGGTAGGTATGCCTTCACGGCGAGGAAGTCAAGCATGGCTCCTATAAACTTTATGCTTTGGGTCAGGTTGAGGGTGGACTTTTGTTCGTTCACTATGAGGTCCAGAGACTCGAACATTTGCTAGACTAGAGTCACCATGTGAGAGGTCTCCTGCCTTGTGGTGCCCTTGATTAGGCAATTGTCCAGATACGGGAAGATGATGACCTTTAGTCGGTGGAGATGCGCTGCAACAACAGCTAGGGTTTTTGAAAAGACCCTGGGGGCTGATGCCAGACCAAAGGGCAACACCCGATATTGGAAGTGCTTGTTGCCTATTAAAAAACAAAGGAATCACCTGTGTGCAGGGTGCATGGCGACATGAAAATAAGCATCCTGTAGGTCGAGGGCTGCAAACCAATCGTTGTTGTCAAGAGAAGGGATTATCGTGGTAAGTGTCACCATCTTGAAACGCTGATTTTGAAGGGAACGATTCAACCGGCGTAAATAGAGGATGGGCCTCCAACCCCCCATTTTCTTCCACGTTAGGAAGTAATGTGAATAAAACCCTCTTCCTCTGAACTGACTTGGGACCCTCTCTATCACCTCTATGGTAAGAAGGCGGTGTGCCCTGAGGCGTAAGAGGTCTTCGTGAGATGGGTCCCTGAAGAGGGACAGGGTTGGTGGGAGGAAGGGAGGTGAAGGGAATCATGAATCCTGATCGTACGATCTCCAATACCCATCTGTCGGACATTATCTCAGTCCACTGATAGTAAAAGGGCTGTAGACGATGGTAAAAAAGGGGGGCCGGGGCGGCAGTGGTCGTGACAATGATTGATGCGTGCAAGCCCTTGACCGAGGAGTCAAACTTGCTGCTTTGAGGAAGGTGGGCTGGTCGCACAAGGTGGCTGGAGTCGCCTTCATTGCGGTCGTTGTTTAGGATGCGCCTGATCAAATGAGCACTGCTGTTGCCTATGAAATCGGTAGTCATATCTCCTTTGGTAAGGATAGTACCGCTTGCGCCGGAAAGGAGGAGTGTACATGCCAAGTGTCCGCAAGTGGTACGAGAGTCCTTTCCCGTGTGCAGGACCTCATCTGTCTTAGCCGCAAACAGTTTAAGTTTGTTGAAGGGCAGATCCTCGACTTTATTCTGCAGTTCTTTAGGAACTCCCGCTGTTGCTAACCATGACACCATTCTCATGGATATTGACATGGCAATGGATTGTGCTGCCGTATCAGCAACATCCATGGCAATTTGCAGTCCTGCCCTGGAACACGCATAACCTTCGTGAACCACAGCTCTCAAGAGTGCCTTATTGGCCTCTGGCAGGTGTTGCGCGAGATCGATTAACTTTGCGTAGTTATTGAAACTATGGTTCGAAAGTAGGGCAGTGTAATTCGCAATCCGGAGCAGAAGCATGGAAGAAGAATATATTTTTCTACCGAAAATGTCAAGCTTCTTTGCCAGCTCCTGACCCTCTGACCTGTGGGGTCTTGGCTCTTTGTAGGGCTGCATCCACCACCAGGGAGTTAGGTTGGGGATGGGTGAACAGGAATTCTAAACCTTTCGCCGGCACAAAGTACTTTTTATCGGCTCACTTCAACGTTGGTGTAGTCGAGGCTGGAGTCTGCCAGATCTCTTTAGCCGACTCCATAATTGCCTCATCTATAGGGAGCGCAATCCTAGAATGTTGTTGGGGATGTAAGTTTTTTAGGAGACGATATTGCTTGGCTTGCCCTTCAGCCAGCTGCACCTCCTGAGAGTCTGCCACCCTTTTAAAAAGATCTTGGAATTGCCTCATATCATCTGGAAGCAAAGTATCCCCCAGAAACACAGCCTCGTCTGGAGAAGATGACGAGAGATCCGTGGGAGAGGCTTCCTGAGGTTGGCCGTCATCCGATATCTGGTCCTCTTCCGGCTCTGACTGATGTGTTATCACCAGAGGCACCTCAGAAGGTGGGACTGGTGATTGTTTCCTCTGTTGGTTGTGCACCAGGGGCGAGTAATGACGGTGTGATGAAGAATGACAACAGCATGAGGAATGGGCGTATGAGTGAGATCTGTGATGCCCATGGGAGCTATGACGGTGTTCGTAGAAGCGATCTGAATATGCTGGAGATGATCTTCTGGAGGAATACACACTCCCATTTCTACCATGGTATGTTGCACACAGGGAGCGGCTCTGAGAATGGGAGCTGCAAGGTAAGTACCTGTGTCGTGGAGAGGATCATCTGCGCACGTGAGCAGTGTGGTAAGGTGTGGAGTACAAGAGAGGCGATCGAGGGGTGGGTCATGGGTGAGACTCCGAGACGACATGGGGTGTCTTCTGAGGGGATCTACACACCGGCGGTGATGGGGACGGTGCAGGGGAGAATACCGGAGATGGAGAGAGCGAAAGGAGGCGTGCTACGGATTTCCTAGCCGCCTTCGTAGGAACCGGGGTGATCCCAGTATCAGAGTCATTCGATTGTCTCAGTGCTGAAGTTTGTGCTTGCTCCTCGGTCTGCAGTACAGAGGAGTGCAATGTAGACGAGCATGGAGAGTCCGTGCCCTGTGCCGTCTCCGGCGCCGTCTCTCGCGCCTTCCCGCGCGCCCTCTGCAGTGCCGTCTCTGGCGCCCACTTTGTCAGTGCCAAATAGCGTTCCAACGGTGCCCAAGTTTGTCTGTGCATGATCTTTGGTGCAGTTGATGGAGCTGGTGCTGATGCGGCACGTACCAACGGTGCCGATGCAACCGGTCTTTTGGGACTGGCTGATAGCACGGGCTTAGGAGGCCGTGGGACGACTCCCGAAGTGCCCGGCTTATCTCCCTGGCTGAGTCTTGACATGGGAGCGGAGAGCAACGAGCGAGTGGGGGAGGCTCGTTTTTTCTTGGAAGTCATCGCCCCAGGGGATGACGCTCTCTGCTTTTGTGCCGCGGCCAAGTCCAAAGGGCTAGTCTCTGAAGGCTGTAAAGCCTTATCGAAGAGTATCATTTTTAAATGCATTTCCCTGTCCCTACATGCTCTCGCCGTCAGTTTTGAGCAATAGGTACACTTCTGGGGAATATGCGACTCTCCGAGGCAGCGAATACAGGTGGCATGGCCGTCTGAAACAGGCATCGCGTCCCGACACAGGGAACATTTCTTGAAACCTGGTGAGCCAGGCATAATGGGTCCAGGATATAAAAAGGACCCTGAACTAATATGATTAAGCTAACTAACTCTAACTAAGAACTAAGTAAAAAAAATTTTTTTTTGTTTAAACTAACCAGAACAGTATAACAGAAACAACTAACTATAAAACTCTAAACTGTAACTTTTTTTCCAGATGACCAATCCTCACACCGAGGAGAAGAAGGGAGCTCCGCCAGCAACCGAGGATGGTTGAGAGGAACTGGCGGGAGTCAGACTGCGCAACAGTAGAAAGGCGCAAATGGCACGAGACGCTAACTGTGCATGCGCGGGCTGGCTGACTATGGCTGTAAAATCCTTCAACCAGCGGCACTGGGACGAGCCCAACACCTAGAGTGGAGCACGCACGGGAACCACTCGAAGAAGAACCTGTGCTATCTGAGGTTGTTGGAGCCTATAAGCCGCCTATCAGTCCCAATACGATCGGTTGGGTGGCATGGGTGGCAGGAGCCATTGTGGTTGTTGCCACTGCTGCCCTTGTTGTAATGGCTTGGGCAACAAGGTTCTGGGAGTACCCCTGTGCACGGACCTGTGGTCGTCATCATCATCACTCAGTAACAGAGGCACCTAGGTAGGTGTTGAAGAGAGACTAAACCTCGAGGTATTTGGGGTGCAATCTGTGCCAAATAGTGGCATCCCTGGTACCAATGCCACCATCAGGTCTGATGCTGAGGTAAACTGTGGCTGCTGTGGTGGAGGAAGCAGCGTATGGCCTGGGAGTACAAGAGTTGTCAGTGCTGGTAATGAGGTCGGAGCTGGTGCCACGTTCCTCTTGTGTGCATTTGAGTGCTTAGCCGGTGGCGGCTGTTTAAGCGCTTGCATTGCAGTGTTAGATGCCAGCACCGAGCACACTTTTGCCAGTGCCACTGTGAGCACTTCCCTAGGTGGCGCTGACAGTGCTCTAACTGGTGCCGCTGATGGCGGATTGAGAGGTGCTGCTGGCAGGGCTGTTGGTGGCACCACTGACAGCGCCTTTGGCAGTGCTGCTGCTAACAGCTTCACCAGTGCTAGCGTGGAGCTCCTCTGGTTTGGCTCTATGCTCGGCTTAAGGGGGGGAAGGTCAGACCTTCTCTTTGGGGTCCTGACTCTTGTGGGCACTGGTCCCATTCCCCATCTGTTTGTCCTGCACCTGAGCTGCTGCAGGGACGAAAAGGCTTCTTAGTTGTAAAGTGCTTCCTCAGCGAGGAGTCAGAACTCGCTGAGGAGCGGTACCTCTTCCTGGGCATTTGAGCCCTGTCTTGGTCCCTGGGGCTTGAGGGGGAGGTCGGCCCCTTAGCTTGAGCCTCCCCTGGAGTCATGCGCATGGGGGGGGTACCCTTTTATCATGTTCTAGTGCAGCTCTTGAGTCCTTCTCTAGCTGCATCATTTTAATTTGGAGCTCTCTGGCTTTCCTTCTCCTGCTGGTCAATTTCTGGCAGCATTTGCACTGCTGTGTATTGTGTTACTGACCAAGGCAGTGGACACAGTGAGAATGTCCATCTGAAATAGCAATGCAGACCTTAGAGGATTCACACTTTTCGAATGCTGGAGAGCCAGGCATGTCCTGTTAAAAGTCCTTTCAAAGAGATCACTTCTATGGAGAACCACGGCTATGTGCGAGCAGTAGAAAACTGTGGCTTCTGTGAAGTGGAGGGAAAAACACAGTCTCTTCTTTCTTTTCTTTTTTTAAGAAAAAACTTGAAACTAAACTAATCAATTTAAAACCAACAGCTAACACTAAACTATAGGCCGAGGTAAAAGCAGGGCAATTGCTCTGCTGTGGCCGAAGCAGGCGGCAGTCAGAGAAGAACTGAGGAGGAGGTTGGCTGTACGTTCCAAGAGTTGTGCACCAGCACTCCACCTGCACAGCTGACTGGAGGGGCACTGCTATCAGAACTCTGCCAACTATGGGCGCAGCAGCGCCGGCCCACCTAAGGTGGAGCACCCACAGGGACACTCCTCAAAGAAGAACAGCTAGCTTTTTTAAGTGTGAGCTGTTCTCTGCTAAGGATTCCAGCTAAGCAGCTGTGGGCCAGAGCTGGTGGCTTGGTGGGCTGGATCCGGCCTGCTGGCAGCCTCTTGCCCACCCCTGTTCTAGATCAAAGGGTCTCAAACAGGGGGTGGCTCCCCACAGAGAGGCACAAAATATATTTTGGGAGAGCATGACAAGCTTTAGGGGGAAAAAAAACCAACTTATTCCCCCTTTTTGACCACAGCAATGAGTAACTAGCAAAGTTGATTTCTCCAGAAATATCAGGTCTTCAGATGGTGCTGTGCATTTTGATGGATTTCTGTTAAACATGCATAGTATTATTCAAAGTCATTGCCATCTGTCTGTTGATCCATTTGTTATGCCATTGTGTGCAAATTGGTTTGTAAGTATTGACAAGAACCACAATTTTACTTTTGCTCTGATTACAACAGATACTGGTCTCAGTTTGAATACATTCCTTATTGTTTTTCATATGTAGTTATAGTTGCATGTTGATTTTTAATGGTACACTTAATTATGTGAAGGGTCATAAATATGGTGACCATGTTTTCTGAACCAAAATTAGGGACACATTAGCCATGCCCCTTCTAAGAACTCTTCCCATTGTCCTCCTACCAATAGGGATGGGTTTGGCCCCTACAGGACTCTCCCCCCCGCCCCCCCCCATGCAACAAGCCTGCAATTGCATTAACCCAATTTTCATTGCATTAACTTGGGGGGAGAGGCTGGGGGAAGTGTTCCCTCTAAGAGCCCGAGTGTGCCCCACAACACCCCAGCCAGGCTCTGCGCAGCTCCTGCCAGGGCTCCAAGGCAGCCCGGAAGAAGGAAGAGGTGGTGGTGCTGCCGGACAAGGACCCGGTGTAGTGGAGGTGGTCCCACAGGGGGAGGAAGGGAAAGGGGAGAGGCCACACGGCATGGGAAGCCAGCCTGGCTGCCCTATGTGCCCTGCTGGGGGGAGGCTGCTGTGCCGTGCAAGGAGCAATGGCAAGACCCCATTTCTCACTTCTTCCCACAAACTGGTGTCCCCATCAAGTAGTGAAATGTCTGGTGGGGCTTTCTGGGACATTTCACAACTTGATGGGGCACTGGGACAGAGTACAGAAATTTGGGACTGTCCTGGGAAAATCAGAACATATAGTCAGCATAGTCATAAACTACTATCCTTGCAAAAGAAGGAGGGGTGATCAAGTTTGATATCTGCTAGTGTAGATAATACTTGGTTCTGCCTCAGTACAGAGGACTAGAGGACTTTTAGCACTACATTTCTACAATTCTGTGTCATGGCCCATTGAGGTTCCATAAGCCCCTTCTCTCCCCTTTACTATTTGTACAACTCCTGGATCCAGTGGCACTAAACTTTGCAAGCAGAAGTCCTAGGGCTAGGACTGAAATCCGCTTTAACTTTTTCTCCATAGAAATGTTGTTCGGTTCCACGGAGCAAACTGCCCTAGCACCAAATGCTCACCTTTACCGCCGCCCTCCAACTGCGCGCCCGGAGGTACCGTGCATCCCACGGGCCTCTTCGAGGGGGCTGCTAGCCAGGAGCTGCCTGAGGAAGTCAGGTTCGAGCTGCTCGCGCTACTAAGGTGCCGCCGGACGCCTCGCTTGTATGCGCCTGACACTGCGTCGGCTGGGGCTGCCTTTCCCGTTGCGCGCCCGGGGCTGCAGGACGCACATCGTCCCAGCGCCCTCCGCAGCGCGGCTGCTTTCAAAGTGCGGGCGGCTCGGAGCCCAGCCCAGCGGCTGGCGCCTTTGCGTTGCCATCCGCCCCCCGCGCTCTTCCTGCCGTGGGGCCTCGCGGCAAAGCCCATGGGCGGGGCCTGCTCCTGCCCGCCCACGCCGCTCCCTGCACCTGCCTCCCCCGCGCTGCGGGAGCCGCTGGCGAGTCGGAACGCGGAGCCCGAGCCCGAGCCCGAGCGGGCGCCTGCGGGGCGGGATGCGTTGCATCAAGTTCCTGCTCTTCGCCTTCAACTTCGTCTTCTGGGTGAGTAGGGTCTGCTCGGCGCTCCCCCACTGGACCGTGCGGCGCGGCGCGGCGCGGCGCGGCGCGCTTGTCAGGCTGCGGGCGGCACAGGCACCCACATCTGCTCGGCTGCGCCCCCTGGCCCGGGGACTCCTTCTGAGCTGCTCCCCGCAACACCCACGTCCCCAGGGACACCTACAAGCCATTGCAGGCGGGGAGGGGGCCCCGAGAACCTGGCTCCTCCTCCTTGGTCACAGTGAAACGGGAATGGACAGTACTTTCGACTGATCTTTTCTACGTGGCGTGGGGGATCCCTGTCTTGCACCCCGCACCTGGCCTTTGCTTTTGGGCTTGTGAGGTTCTCCGGGCCACAACTTTGTCTGTCTTTGTGGCATGTCAGTGCCATGCAAATAGTAGGTGAGCACACCATCACCCCAATTCCCAGGAGCAGACATCACAGCCCTGCAACCATTTGGACACATTTCAGCCTGGCCTTATCTTCCAGTTTGGTTTAGTGCTTGCAGTTTTGCAGGCACAAATAATTATGGATGCTGGATCACTTAGACATGGGTTTAGGCATCTACTGATTAGGGATGTTAAATTGTGACTACCTAGCTAATCCTATAGTCGACACAATTTGTAACGACTACATGACAAGTTGATAGGACTGCTCTGCAGAGCCACAGTAGGGATAGCTCCAGGAGCCGGCTTGAGCCAGCTGGCTCATGCCAGCTCCGGGAACCACCCACACTGCATCTCTGCTTTTTAAATGTAGTAAGAGCCACTGGGTAAGAAGGGTAAGAGCCACTGGGCTCTTACTACATTTAAAATGCAGAGGCACAGCATCTGTGCCTTGCACTGAGCCAGCAGCCCCTCGTTGCTGCGGACAGCCTGTCCGCCGCAAACAGGGGCTGCTGCCAGAGCTGGCTGCAGACAGGGCTGGTGCCGAGCAGCCCCTGCCAGTTGCAAAGAGGGGCTGCTTGGTGGCAGCAGCCCCTGTTCACAGGGGGGGCAGTGTATCTCCCCGCTGGGGCTCCTGCAGGCAGGGTTTGCTTCACAGCAGCCTCCCTATCCTCCCCTGCTGCTTCTGATAGAGGCAGAAGGGGTAGGTGGGCAGGCAGCACCCTGGAGATAGTGTTGGGGGGAACTGGCTTTTAAGTTGGCTCCTCCCAACACCAGCTCGTGTTTCCCCCTTGCTGCCTCTCATAGAGTGGAAACCAGAACCGGTGTGAGCGGGGACTGCTTCTGTCCCCGCTCACGCCATTTCCCCACTGTGCCTCTGCCTCCCCTGCCCTCCATGAAGCCGGTGCTTTTAAGCTGGCTCCCGTTCCCCCCCTGCTGCCTATGATAGAGGCAGCAAGGGAAGGGGAAGCAACTAGTCGAGTCCCTACTTGACTATCTGATAAGCTTATGCTTATCGGAGAGTCAACTAGTTGCTTATATCCCTTATATTTAAAGCATGCACCTGCACAGTAATATTTATAGGTATGTTCATTGGAAAGGCTAAAATATGTCTTTTCAGAATGCAGACTCCCTTCACAGAAAAACCCTTAATATCAGCATCTTCACAATCACAGTGCTGAGGGAGTTGTCACTAAACCCTAGGTGCACTTTTGGGCACACGTGCTAACTAATAGACTTGCACAGAGTCTTTGCAGTTTGGCTTGTAGCTTCTCAAACTCTGCTTTTGATCTTGTAAACAGTCTATTGTGGTGGTTGTTAGCAAGAATATTTGCTTAGGGAGTGATGTTCATTGCTGAACTCCAAAAAAAGGCCAGATGAATTCTGATACTTTTTGCTTCTGACATAAAACTCAAATGCTCTACTCCTGGTTCTAAATACTTACCAGTGTTAGCAGCAGCTAGAAGAAAATAGCTAGTGCTCTGTAGTGAAGGAATATCTGTGGGGTTTTACCCAACCATACAGCAATAGAAATAAAGAACTCCAGCTATACATTAGTTCGACAAAAATCATAGGAGCTGTTTATTCCTTGGCATTGTTTTGGAAATTGGTGTTTTCCCAGTCCTGTGCTGATATCTGGGCTTGGGCAATGCTGATAATAATGATCCAAAAAGGAAACAAAACCCTCCATTCTTAGAAACATGGCTCTAAATATGGAAATATTTCCACAATTATGTAAAATTGCTGATTTGTCTATTTTGCGGAGCTTTATTAAGCCTCCATGTTACACAGTGAGAGGGTGGACCTGTGGCCTGTGAGCTGGTACACCTTGTCTTGGTGATGTGGCAATAGGAGATGCTTTTGTTTTACACATAACCAACACAGGAAAGAAGTGTAAGTATCTCACTCTGTTACTACAATCACAGGATGTGTTTGTTTCAGCACTGTGACTTTGTTTTAATATTGTGAGCGGGAAACTTCTGGGCAGTGCGTATAATATATCAAAAGAAAGCTATACAATTTATGCATTGCTTCACATTTAACTTTTAAATCATGCCTATCAAGTGCTCTGGGCTTCTTTTTTGTGTTTGGTTTGTTTTTTATAAATCTTAGGAAACGCTTCATCATGGAGCAAAAGATGGAGCAAAAAATTCTTGATGCAAAAAGAAACAAACCTCAGCTGACACAGCATCTTTTTAAAAAATACTAGATGATTTACTTGGCATTGCCCAGGTCCTTCAGGGCAGGGAGCTGGCAGTATATGGGGTACAGGAGTCAGGGCAGAGCCTTGAGGATGTGGGGGTCAGGGCAGGAGAACGGGGGAGTGGGATGCAGGAGTCAGGGTGGGGGTTGAGGAGGGGCTCAGAGCAGGGAGCAGTGGATGTTGAGAATGAGAGTGAGAGTTGGGAAGTGAGGGGGGGTTCGGGGTGGGGGTCCCATCTGGCAGGGGCCTTCTCTCTCTCTCCCCAATAGGCAGGGGCCTTATTTCTTCCCTTCTAGCTCCCCCAGTTGGCAGGGGCCTTTTCCCCATCATTCAGCAGGGCTTTTGCCCTCCCCTGGTGCTGTGGCGAGAGCTGGATGGGAGGGGAAAAGTTTTGGGGCAGGGTGATACTTACCCAGTATGGTGGCAGGCAAGATGGTGAAGCCCAGCCCCAGCTGGCCATTCCCTGGGAGGTACGGTTGCCCCCAGTGATTACTCTACAGTATAACTCTCCACTGCACTTGCAGCATCCATTGGCCACTGTGACTATTGCATTCCTCTGCTCTTCCATAGAAGAGCCCCTTCCATGTTATGGAAAACAGCCCCATTTCAGGGACTTCCTGATTTCCTGGCACAACCAAACCCTGATCTCACTCTCAGTTAGGATAAGAGGAAGCTGCCTACCAAATTTGGTGCTCCTAGCTCTTGCTGTTTAGGAGGAGTTCTTGAACAACGGACTCGCAGACAAACTCACTCACAGACAGATGCACTCTAAAATAGACATATAAAAGATAAAATGGATATAGTTAACTTTCAGAGATGCCCTGTTCCTCACCTGAGAAACAGTAATTCCACAAGTCAAACCATCACATGTGGATTCCAGCACCAAGCTTTTGTGTCCCACGCACATGAACCTGTCATCTGCTGCTTTTACAAGTTCCCCTTATGAGACAAATGCTTTCCATTGGAGTGTGGTCAGTTCACTGAACAGCTTCTTGATATGGTGATGAAGCATCATTCCATTGCAGCACCTTGCTGATGTGGGATGATACTGCACCAGTTCTCAAAACGAGAGATCCGTTAGTGATGCCGCAGCCAAGGTTCATGAGTCAGCTATCCACTCAAATTTTTGATGCCCCAGTAAATGCTCTTTTATATCATGTTCTTCTGCACTCAATACTCTCAGGTCCCTCCTTGCATCATGTGTCTTTCTAGAGCCTTCACAATAATTATAAAACAAACAGTGAATGTATTTTTTATTATTTTGTGTATAGCGTAGCACCAGTGAGTGACTCCAGATGACAGGAGGGGAAAGCCTTGTAAGCATATACATAAGGAAACCATGTACATACTCTGGAAGCTTTCCTTTGCAGCCTGGGTTTAATGGAAGACCATCTGGTCAGGGATGCCTGTGTCTTGACTTACACTGGAGGTGCCTTTTGCCTAGATCCTTCTATGTACACTCAGCACTAAGCACACTGTTAGCGCTCAGGACAGATTAAACAACAGTTGTGACAGGGCACCGAGAGAGTTTTTCCTGAAACTTAATTTGTTGTGAAACACTAATATATAAAAATGTTGTGATAAACCAACAGAAGGCTGAGCTGATGCCCTCTGAGATACAGATCAGGTCTGTAGAGAGAAAAATCACTCCGCTCCAGATGAGTTCAGTCACCCATTCAGGGAGTTTAACAGAACTTGTTCAGGGGCATGGAGCAATCTTCCTGCCCAAATGCCTTGTCCTCATGGACACAGGAGGGAAAGAGTCTGTACTCTGGGGGCCTGCTCAAAATTAGGAGGCCCAGCTATGAGCAGGCTCCTTCAGTGTACAGATATGTGCTCACACCTACCCTGTTTGCTCACTAAAGGTAACGGGGCATTCAGAGAGATAGCTGCTTGCCCACACAAACACGTTCTATGTATTATCATTGAGAGTAACCGGGCTCCCCACACATACATTCCATAGCCCATAGGCACAGTATGTGAGAGCCTTCCAATAATGCATTAGATCAGGGCTACTCAACTTTGGAAGCCTGGGGGCCACAATGATACAACACGTGCCGAGGGCCGCAACTTAAGTGTGGTTGCATATACATGCACATATATATGCAAATGTATGCATATATAAGCTTCTTTCACACTGACAGGCATGAATACAAAGATTAAGGCAAGACTACACAACATGCAGGCCCTGTTTAAGTCAGTTCTGCTGATAATAAAATACAATATTTACCTGATTTCCACCCTCATGACAGCACTTTTAATGAGCAATGACAATCCAGGAATTTAACTACTAAACCACATATCAATAGAAGACCATTACATTGACTATTTTTTTTGTTTTGGCTCTCACCCGTGAGTCACGTGTTGAGCCCCATGTAAACCCAAACCACATCGAGGGCTGCAAACAAACGGGCCGTGGGTTGCGTGTTGAGTAGCCCTGGATCAGATGGTGAGACGCATGCCTGTCATGGGGTTCATTCCGTCTCCCCATCACAAAAGGGCAAAGACTAAATAGTGGGTGTCAGGGCAGTGCCAGGAGCCCCCATCAGGGAGCTAGGTGTTGTGCAAAGAACAAAACAAAGATCCCTGCCTCAAGAGCATTTATCTACATAAAAGACAAGAGACAACAGGTGGATCCAGACAGACAGGGAGTAAAAGGAAACAGTGTGACAGTACTGGTCAGTATGTAGGAGAGGCAGCGGTCTCAGCACGTCTGCGTTAGAGAAACATGATGCTCTTCAGATGCACAGTTCACACCTTAGCTGCCAGTTGAGTTTAGTAATCAGAACAGCAGATGGCTCATGTAAAGCTATAGAAGAGAACTGTTTCTTTAACTCCCATGTATACTAGGGATGTAAAAAGGTGGTTAAAAATGTGTAACAGCTACTAACATCGTAGCAGTTACATGTGCTGCATGCTCTGCAGTATAAAGCTTTCACTGGAGAACCTACAGTGAAACCTCCCCAGGAGTGGGGCTGGCAAGGGCTGCTGCCGTCCCTGCTCCTCGGGAGGAGGCTTTGCTGAAGGCTCTGCAGCTGGTTCCCCAAGAGTGGGCCTGCAGCCCCTGCCAGCCCCACTCCCATGGTGCCAGAATGTAACCTGCAGCGGGGGAGGAGGGCAACCTGCCATGGACAGAGGCTGTGCCGGTGGGCCCTCTGGGGCTGAAGCAGTCCCCTGCCTGGTTAACCAGACCCGGTAAACCTTTTACATCCCCAATGTATACTGCAAATGTCACTGGCTTTTTTAAAGCGCTTAATTCGGTGCTTTGTAAATTTCTAGGAAAATCATTATTTGGGCTGAGTGTTCTCATTTTTCTTTTCAGTGGTCCTGCAAGTATTTTGGAGTGGAGTGAGGGAGATTTCTGATTTTTAAAAATAAAATCCTACTCAAATGCTTTTCTCAGCCTGACTAATCCAAAGCCAGTTTGGATATGAAACTACAAAGTAACCATGTACATCATTCTGTGCACCCATGTAGCATATGTGCAGATGTCCTAGAGATGCAGTAGATACATAGATTAGATAGAGAAGGGTGTGGGCTTGCTAAGTCTGCAAAAAAAAAAGTTTCAAAGATAAAGAATTTGTAAACAAGTAAATCCTCACATACCAATATGGTAATAAGTTACTTTCCTACCACAAAAGGCAGGGCAGTTTTCTACAGTCAATCCTACCACAAAAGGCAGGGCAGTTTTCTACAGTCAATCCTATGCATGGTTACAGGAACTTAAAAGTACTCCAAACTAAAATTCAACTCCCCCTGTATTACTAAGACCTTCTGTTTAGTAACAGTTCTTTGTCAGTGACTGGAGTGGTGTTTTCCAGGTTCACTGCATGTGCAGGGTGCTTGAGAGTCTTTGCATACACCAGACCTGGCAAGAGTTCCCCTGTCTTTGAGATGTCAGCATAAGGAGCACAGTTGTGTTTAGAGTCTTTCTGGAATTCAGTTTTCCAGTGGCCACGGGAGTGGGAGCTCCGAAGCAAATGTGCAGTGTAACAAGGCACGTTAGGGCTTGCTGTTAGTACAGCTTCCAAAGCTGAGATTTTATTTGCACAGAATTCAGGCAATACAAGGAGCCGGCTCCCGCAAATCTAGACGTGAGAAGGAAGCATAGTCATTGTTGCGGTGAATCCCTGCCTGTAGTGTGATCAAAGTCTTATCCTTATTGCATCAGTCTGGTTTTTGCCTTGAATACAGTTTTCTTAGCAGGAGTTGTGCAGGACGTCCATGCACAATTGAAGAGAAGTGTCTATAATAGTTTTTACAACTGGGCCAGTTCTCATGTCTGGTTGAATGAGCTAAAGGAGACTGCAGTAATACAGCCATTAGCAACAGTCTTAAGCTAAAAGCCCTTTCCCAAGGCATCCCTTCCCATTTTCATTTTCTTTGACCTGTTGACCAGGATCACACCTGTTGCCCAGTGTCCAAGAGCTCAGCAGCCACACCTCTCACTCACTCCCCTGGTGCCCAGACCCTGCCCAGCTTGCAAGCTGCTCCTCTCACTTACCCCAGTCACCTCCTGGCCTGTAGGCCATGCAGGGAGCCAGTAGCCCATTTCCTTTCTCTGGGCTAACTCCCGTTGGCGCTACCTCTTGAGCGGAGGAAGTTATAATGTTGGTTTGCACTATGATTGCTTTCATGTCGTCAAACACAAGATGATGTAGATTTCCACATCTGGAGAGCAGGGAGATCAATCAAACTCTGCTAATTAACAGGATGGCATGACAACTCCTGACAGCCTCTGGAGATATTTGTATGTACACAGGACCTCAACTCCTAAAATTGCAGAACAATACAGGAGGGTTTAATGGTGTTACCAACAGCATGGTTACAGCTTCTTGTGAGGTATAGAATCACGGGACTGCAAGGGACTTAGAGCTCATCGAGTCCAGTCCCTTGCACTCAATGCAGGACCAGCACCATCTAGATCATCCCTGACAGATGTCTGTCTACCCTGCGCTGAAATATCATTAGTGATGGAGATTCCAAAACCTCCCTAGGCAATTTGTCCCAGTATTTAACCACCCTGACAGGAAGTTTTTTCCTAATGCCCAACCTAAACCTGCCTTGCTGCAATTTAAGGCCATTGCTTTTTTTTTCCTATCCTTAGATGTTAAGAAGAATTTTTCTCCCTCCTCCTTGTAATCTTTTACATATGTGAAAACTATTACCATATCCTTTCTCAGTCTTCTCTTTTCCAGGTTAAACAAACCTAGTTTTTTTAGTCTTCCTTCATCTGCCATGTTTTCTAGACCTTTCATCATTTTTTGTTGCTCTTCTCTGGATTGTCTCCAATTTTTCCACTTTTTTCCTGAAATGTGATGCCCAGAACTGGACACAAAACACCATTTGAGGCCTAATCAGTGCAAAGTAGAGTGGAAGAATTACTTCTCATTCTTGCTTACTGTGCTCCTGTTAATACATCCCAGAATGATAACAAATGTAGGTGGTATCACGAGCTTTCATGTGCCCATGAAAGCTTGTGATACCACCTACATTTTTGGTTAGTCTCTAAGGTGCTGCGGGACCATTCCTTGTTTTTTCAGTTACAGACTAACATGGTTCCCCCTCTGAGATTTTTATCCCAGAATTATGTTTGCTGCTTTTTTTTTTTTTTTTTTTTTTTTTGCAACCGTCACACTGTTGACTTATATTTTAGCTGCTGAGCCAACCTCATTTTCACTGGCATTCACTATGTAAGATGTCAATCTCCACCAACCTTCTTAGTGAAAACTGAAACTGAAGTCATTAAGCCTCTCTGTATTTTCCACATTTCCTGTTACTGTTTTGTGCTTATCATTGAGTAGTGGCCTACCTTCTCCTTGGTCTTCCTCTTGCTTCTCATGTATTTATAGAATATTTTCTTGTTACCCTTTATTTTTAGCTAGTTTGGACTCATTTTGTGCTTTAGCCTTCCTAATTTTGTCCCGTACATACTTGCATTTTTTGTTTATATTCATCCTTTGTAATTTGACTTAGTTTCCACTTTTTGTAGGATTCTTTTTTAATTTTTACATCATTGAAAATCTCTCTTTTACCATTCCTTAGAATCATGAACTCATTTCATGATCACTTTCACCCTGCCTTCCACTTTCAAATTCTCAACCAGTTCCTCCCTGCTTTTTAAAATCGGATCTTTAGCAGCCTTTCCCTTAGTAGCTTTCTCCATCTTCTGAAATAAACCATTGTCTCCAATACATTCTAAGAATTTGTTGGATAATCTGTGCCCTGCTGTTTTATTTTCCTGGTACTATATATAAATATATAGTACCATGAGCTTTTTGTGGGTAAAACTCACTTCATAAGATGATGAGCTGGAGAGGAATAACAGAAACCAAGTATCAGAGGGGTTAGTCTGAATCTGCAAAAGCGGCGAGGAGTCCTGTGGCACCTTATAGACTAACAGAAGTATTGGAGCATAAGCTTTCATGGGCAAAGACCCACTTCGTCAGATGCATGTAGTGGAAATTTCCAGAGGCAGGTATAAATATGCAGGCCAGAATCAGGCTAGAGATGATGAGGTGGGTCCAATCAGGGAGGATGAGGCCCACTTCTAGTAGCTGATCTGGAGGTGTGAATACCAAGAGAGGAAAAGCTGCTTTTGTAGTTAGCTAGCCAATAGAAACCAAGTCTTTTATAACGGGGGAAAAAGGTACCTGTCAATTGTAGAACCAGTGCTAATAAGACTAATTAAGTAGGCTGGAAGTGTCCCATACTTAACTTTTGACATAAAAATTTCATCTTTACCCAGAGACTTTCAACAAGTCTGTCTCCTGTTTTCATCTTAACGTCAGACCAAGTGTATGCATTTCAAAAAAAATAGTCACCAACTTTGTTCCAACTCTGCCTTTCATCTCCCCTCATATCCACTCTGTTTCTCAGCTGGAAACAAGGAGGAGAACCAGCACCAGGTCACAGGCAGCTCTCTATGGACCCAAGTTTGGGAAACTCCAACACAGGACACTTTAATTGCACTTTGGTTAAATTATTCAGTTATACATACATTCTCAGCAGAAAGTAACACTGACCCCATATCAAACCCATTCATAGCTCCCTGCCTCGGTGCACTCGGAGAGGATTCTAAATGGGACATAATACTCTATCGTCTCTCCTATTGCTACTTGTCCAAATCTGCAGAGCTTGCTTGTGACTGAAGTTTGAAGTATGAAACATGCCGTTGTCTGTACGGAAAATATTTGATCTCATTCAAACAGCCTTCTGCCTCTCTTCAGCAGTTCAAGAGTGTTTGCCCAGAGCTACCCCTATCAGTACATAGTACAAAATGTTTTCTGAATCCATGGTATTTTATAGGCTTGTAACTTTCCCCAGAAGCTAATGTTGCAAATAACCTATCCTATATGACTCTCACAGAAAGACTGTAGCCTATTAATCAATTGATCAGTATGTATCCTTGTACTTTCTCCTCTGGTACTGTTTAAAAGCCTTCTGGAAACACTGACCCTTGCCCTGTCACTTTTTGTATCCTGAGCAGGGAGATTCAAACTAAATATGTTTGGAAGGATGCCGACTGTGGAACCCAAGCTTATTAATTAAGGGAAAATAAAGGCATTTTCTTTCATGATGTCACTTTTGGGGGGCAGTGAGTCTTCTCATAAAAGAAAGAAAAAAGAAATATATTGTGACTGATAGCAACACAGGCAACTACCTGCTGCAGCTATGGCAGATAGGCAAGCGTACAGGGAATATCTGTGTTTGCCCATAGCAGCTCTCGTATTGCAATTGATTCTCAGTGGAGAGCCTTTATAGGTGCAGTGAATGAAAGGCATGATGCAATCTGACAGGATAAATGTTTCCTCGGCAAGTCTGGGGTCCCTTCAGCCTGCTGTGGGTCATTTAGGAAAAGTTGATTCCATACACCCATTCCTACCACGCCATTTGCATTTTGATATGCTGCAGTTTTCCTGAACTATGGTTAACAATTGAAAGTCTAGCAGGCCAAATTCATGGTATAAATCACAAATAAAACACCCATTTTCAGGGCACTACATTAGCATCTTAACAGAATTATTTACAAGGACACAAATAATAAATTTTCACTCTTTCCCTTTTCTTTTCCATACTCAATCAGAAGCTGCAAAATAGACCCTCTATCTTATCATTTCAGCCTTTTAGGCAAACATTGGTGGGATTTTTCCCCCCTTTACCTTTTAAGCTTTGAATAAGGTTTCACTGAGAACAGCTCCTTTTTTGTTCTAGTGCCACAGTCCCAGTACCTACAATGCAGGTATGAAAACTGTCCTGTAGTAAATGGCTACTCCCTGCAGCATCAGGCTTGTGTTTGGTGGCCTCCCCTCCAATGACTGACCAGGCCTAGCCCTGCTTAACTTCAGCACATTCCTCCCAGGGAAACAGGATCCTTGTTCAGAATCTCTTTTTCCTGGTTTAAACATACCCCAAATCAGAATCTGTCTCATTCCATGGATAGTGCCAACTGGCAGCTTGAGATCCTAAAAAAGAGACTGTTGTTTTATGGCCGAGATGGGGGAAGAGTGAGGTCCCTGGCCTCATCTTCCTCAGAGTTTCAGAGCAGTCAGTGGCTGGGCCCACTGTACCCTCCTCACCATGCAGCAGGGCCAGTGAAACAGGGGCGGGGGACTCACCCAGCCCTAGCATCTGTTCGTTCAGCTTCAGAACAGCCACAAGATTTTGGCTGGAAAACTGAAGTTACTCCTCTCCCAACAGTTCTGTCTGTGCCAAGCCAGCATGGGCTGACCCCACCATCTCGGCTCCTGGGCATAAAACACTTCCACAGACCTCAGCTCTGCATGGAGAGTAGCAACTGGCTGTGCTGGCCTGCCTGCAAATTACCCCAGATGGTATCTGGTGGTAAGGAGTGGCAGGGGAGTGGTTTAGAGGGTAGGAGAGAATGAAACAGAAGAGAGGAAAATGAGATTTCCCTTCAGGGAACTGTCCAGTCAGTGTGTACACAGCCAAGTGTCAGCACCTTGGGCAAATTCTCTGAATTCTGCCTGTTTGAACTTGTGGGAACTAGTAGTGGCAGCCTGAGCAATGACTGTTTGGGCACTGTTGCTACATGTGGCACACACAGCCTGCAAGGCTACTTGGGGCCATATTGATGAATGTCTGAGGTTGGTTTTTTGACCTTCAAACATTATATGCATGAGCTGAGAAGCACCGTGGTGTGAGAGCCAGACGAGAAGATGAGGCAAGTTCTCTCTGAGTAAAACAACTCTATAATCCTGAGGTTTCGGAGTTTCCAGGAAGCACAAGGAGTCCCTGATTGCAGCTCTTTGGCATGCTCCATCTCTTTCTAGTTCAGTTATTAACGGGTCTGTTTGCTTTCCAGCTGGCAGGGTTGGCTGTCATTACCTTTGGACTATGGCTGCGATTTGGTGGGGTCCTAGGAGACTTAACTTCAGAGGAGAAATCCCCTGAGTCTTTGTACATGGGTAAGTGAAGGGGACTTTGGCTGTACCTCCAGCCTCGCTTTAATCAGCAGGTAAGATTCCAGATGCAGCTCTATGCTGCACATATGAGTGTGGTGCTTTAAAATTCCAGTGAATGGCACTGACTTTGTGTCTTGCCCTTCCAGGCCATGTTAATGACTGGCAGCCCCTCTCAATTCTCTCCTTGGCAAAAGCTTTTGCAGACTTGAATTTCTTCCTAAATATGATTTCATGGTTGAGTTTTTTTCAGTACTGCTGGTGCTTATGAAACAGAAGCTGGGAAAATTTGCGCACTCATTCAGGGCTGCCCACCACAACATCCTTGGGGGCTTTTCCTTGCTGCTGCTAGCCAGCACCATAGTGAAGTTGGAGTGATCCGTATCCTGGCACATTCAAAGCAAGAACATGTTTCCATGAGATTGCATTGGGATCATTTGTGTAGCATTTGGACCTGTACCAGAAATAGGCAGGAAGATTTACTGCTCTTCAGTTCTTCTTGCCCCTCCCTACAGGCCCCCAGTGTTGTCTCAGTGGAACTGGAACAAATCCTGCCATGGTTGAAAAGTAGAATTGCACTGTTGTCATCTCCAGAAATGGTTCCTCATCCCGAGCAGGTACTAGCTCAGCTCCTGAGCCCTAGGCTGCTTTACTTGGTCTTATGTAAATGTAGAGGTGTCATTTTCCCAAAGTGCCAGATGTGCTTTTCAAGCCCTCTTGGGGTTGTCTGGGGGGGCTCCAGATGTTACATAGGTAATATATGCCTAATTGGTTGCTGTACATTGTGCCTGTGGTTTCACACTTCTCTTTACTCAGCCATCCATTGCCAGTTGTGACAAGCATCCCGTGCCCTTGATTTGTTTCCCCTTTCCTCTCTGATCACATTAGGAGAAGTCGGCGTCAGTCTATTTTAAGAGTTAAGCTTGAGCTCACTCAATACATTCTGATCATCACACTCATTTCGTCCTTCACTGATGCCAAGTGTGGAGGAATACCCAGTCCTTGCTGGCAAAGCAGCAGCTGGGGAGCTCCAGAGGAGAGAAGATCCTGGCTGCTAGTATGAGAATATTAAATGTGAATCACTGGAGGAGTTGAGTGCCCGCCAGCAGTGAAAGCTGACCCAGAAGCATTGCACAGCAGTAGTTATTTCTACCCTGGAATCTTAGTCCAATTTTAACCCTCTCTCCAGTTGCCTTTAAATGTCCATTGTACAGTTGGGAATTGACCCAAACCCCAGCCCCTTGATGGATCACATGACACTCTTTGTGATTTGGAAGATAGTATATGGCTATCATGCTCCTGCAAGAGAATGCCTCAATGTTTTCCCTAATCCTGGTATCTTGCAAACATCACTTGCTTAGCTCTCCTAATGTACAGCCATCCTGGCCTGCAGCACTCCTGCTACACTCATCTCAGCCCTGATCCACAGCAATTTGGTTTTAGACAAGGTATCCTGAACTCTCAGCTCACTCTGCAGTAGTTTAGAAACAGGAAGGGTATGTCCTGTTAAAACTGAAGTGGATATTTAAGGAGGCAGAGTGTAATTATTCAGATTGGAATTTGGCCAGGACACGCAGTTCAACACCCCTTCATTGCAAAGTGTCCCATAGGATTTTTAATGACTTGATCTCTCATATATGAGAGATTACCTCCAGCAGAACATACTTATGGCAGGTTGCTGGGACATTATTGTGAGCCTATGGTGAAATACCTGGTCAATTGGCCACACTATGTCCCGGAGATCTTCCCTTCCCCATGTGTTTCTGAATGGCCTAAGAGACCTGAGGAGACAGAAAGTTATTCTGTTTATTACAATCAACTACTGATGGTTCATTTATAGCTGGTATGTAGCTGAAGGTTAGATGACTAAACCCTGGCAGAAAGCCTGTGATACGCATGAAGGGATGCAATGATGTTGGCTTAATGCAGATTCTAATATCCTTGCTAATCAAAAAGTAGATTGTTCTGGCGAATGCACAGTAGGAAATTTGGAACGTGCAGCTGTTGCTGCTGAAGACTTACATGGACATTCCAAGTATTGTTTTGATTTTGGTCACTTAAGGAGAAGCTTGAGATTGTCCTTGTGAAACGTCAGTTGCATCTCCTGCTCCAAAACTGGCTTTAATTTCTGCCATGTTCATTTTGTCTGGGTATTTGCAGAACCTCTACACTGCAGTACCTAGCTGCTAAGAGGGGAAGCTGAGGCACAGATCCAAAATGTAGTGGGAAATCCTTTGAACCTGCACTGATAACTGCACAGTGCTCAGGCAAATCCCAGCAGAATGGTACTGTAGCCTTTGGGCAGTCTGGCAGGGCTGCGAGTAGCAAAGATGTTAGCATCTTAGGCTCTAGTCTAGCTGATGAAGAGCTAGGAAGAGGCAGTGTTTCTCTGGCAGTAGGCTGTTCTGTTGAGGTGCTTGAACCTCACCTAAGCACTTGACTCTCATAACTCAGGTATGTCACTGGGCCAATTCAGAGATTCCAGGAGTCTCATATTTGCAAGGAGTGCCCTGGAGCTGTATCTTCTGTTAAGCTGGCCCCTGTGTGCTGACAGCCAGGGTTTTGTAGTACCAAGTCCAAGTGCAAAGTGTTTGTACTGTGGAAGGGGCTGGCACTCCAGGGCACTGCTGGCATCAGTGTGACAGGCAAATATCAATATGTTTGGTTATATTTAAAATCTTCCTTCGGACCATTTATAATGGCAACTCTACGGCCACTTCCTCCAAGCCTGAGGCTCCATCTGTCTGCCTGAGTCCTTTTGTTCAAGAACTCCTAAACAGTGAGAGTTAGGACCACCAAATTTGGTGTGCAGCTTCTTCTTATCCCAACTTAAAGCAAGGTAAGAGTTTGGTAGTGCCAGGAAAATAGGACCTGCCTAGAATGGGTTTGTTTTCCATAACATGGAGAGGGAGGGAGCTGCTAGGCGGGACAGTAATACTGCAAAGTGGCAGCACCAGTAAGACAGTGGCTGGCTGGAGAGGGGTTTTGAATATTGCCATCCAACCTTCCACGGGTAAGGTTCCAGTGCTGGTACTGGGCAGTGTCGTCCCCCCCCTCCCCGCCCCAGTTCTGGCCTTTAGGCCCCACAACACAGGGCCATCCTTACAAATGAAGGAGCCCTACACAACTGAGGGACTCTCCCACCTGTTTGAGCCGGGGCTTTTCCCCCAGTGCCCACCCCATCTTCATGGCTCCTAACGGGGGCTGGGGACTTTCCTCCCGTGCCCGCCTCCCCTGGTTAACCAGTCACTCAGTTAAGTCACAAGCGAACAGATTTAAAGAAAACCCTGCTACAATGTGCTTCAGAGAAAGGCTATGTCTAGACTATAGGGTTTTTCCAAAAAAAGTGGCCTCTTTTCGAAAACTTCACCTGCATCTAGACTGCCGCCATGTTCTTTTCAAATTAAATTGAAAGATTGTGGCAGTTTTTTTGACAGCGGTAAACCTCATTTTATGAGGAAGAATGCCTTTTTTTTTAAAAGAGCTCTTTCAAAAAAAGGCGTTCTTGACCACAAACATGGCTTTTTCGAAAGAAAGCATCCAGATTGTGGTTGTCTAGATGATCTCTTTTGAAAGAAACATGTAGTCTCGACGTACCCTGAGGGACAATTAGCCTGCTTTCTGCTCTAGAGCTCAGCTTCTCCCAGTTTATATAGGACACATGGTCCTTAGAAAAGTGGCTGCCTTTCCTGCTTGCCCTCATAGAGTCTGACCCCAGCAACAGGGACACAACATATTGGAGCAGACCAGGGCCGGCCCGAGCCATTTTGGCGCCCCGGCCTCTGGCGCGCAGTCCGGGGCCCGCCTCCGGGGCGCACAGCGCATGCTCTGCCCAGCCCGGCCCGGCCACCGCTGTTGGCATGCAGCCCGGGGCGGGCCGCGCCTGGCCTTGCAGGGCCCTGCGGCCATGGGGGGAAGGGCACTGCTGGCAGGTGCCGCGGGGCCGGCGCTGCAGGAGCCGGGCGCGCGGCGCCGGATGGCAGCTATAAGGGACGCTGCGCACCCCTTACAGCTGCCATCAGGCGCCCCCCATAGGTTGGCACCCTGGGCAGCTGCCCGGCTAGCCCACCCTTTAGTCCGGCCCTGGAGCAGACCCCAAACTACCACACCCAACTCCAGAAGCTTTTGGGTGTGGAGTGCTAAATCTGCTTAGCAACAGTGACCCAGACACAACTCACCCCTACCTCCTCCAATGGGTCTCTTAAAGAGATATCTCTCTATTCGATATGTGGGTCACACAGACACATCCCATTTGTGCTGCCTGCACTGGTCAGAGGGAAAAACAATCTACAAGAAGAGGGAATCTCCTTGTTTCTTTCTGAGATCATCATGCCAAGAAATCTGAAATTAAGTGCCTTGCTTTCTTTGAAAAGAAGGTGAGCCCAATTCATATGCCACCTCTAAAGAGAACAGTGACACTCATGTGACCTCAAGATTTTAGTTCAGTGCATTTCAGTATCTGGTAATTTCCTGTTCTCGAGTGAACTTCTCGTGTTGGTAGGGATGTTACCTGTAAGATAAAATGTTAAAGCCCAAAATGAAGCCAAGATGATCCTGTCAAACAGGGCATTAAGTTTGTGAAGAGAGAGCTGACGTGGGGAGAGAGCTAAAGAAATAGTAAGTGAAACTCCAGCACAAGGGCTCCCAGACAAGCCCTCTCAGCCACCCGTAGAGTCAAGCTAGACTTGTCTGTGGCACTCTGGGAATCTCTCCCCCCCAGTGCCAGCTAATGTGTTTGGCCTTTCAGGGCCTAGACTTTCCCAGGTAGAGGATAGAAACAGAGCTTTGTCGTAGGCTCTGGACATCAATTTCCCACAGAATGAGTCTGTTGAGGGTTATGGGACCATTTGAGACCCAACCCTTCCTTCCAGCACTGGCTGGGCAGAAGGAGAAGGCTTCTGTTCTGGCCCTGCGCAGCTGGCTGCAGGGCACTCACTGTATATCTCCAAGCAAGTACAATATTAAATCGCAATGGTGTCAGTGACAGTAAAATATCAAATGAATGTAGCCAGTCCGTGTTGCCTTGCAGTGTAACAGGAAAACGGATCTGTGTGAATGAATCAGTCTGGCTGACTGCTCCCTGCAGCATATTTGGCTCAGAAGTGCTGCACGCCCTGCACATTGCAAGCTCTTTGCCACTTTATTACGTTGTACTTTTCCACCCCAGTTATATAATCTGCTCATTTGTGAGGGCTAGAACGGCTGTGGTTGGAAATACAGGGGAGGCTGGGGCTCTCCTTTCCGATCATTGACGAGACAGAGTGATCTTACTAGTGTTGAGTGGCAATGGCGAGACAGAACATGTTTTAGGATATGAAGTCATGTCTGCAGCAGAAGGATATGAGCAGCTTTTCTCCATAGTGGTGGGTACCCACGCAAACTGGAGCAGCCCAGCACATGACACCAGATGACCTGCAGCTGCCTACTCCTGTGCTCAAATCTTTCTCAGTGCTGCCTAGCTGTGTGTTTTGGCACATGCACCATACCCAAGTCAGCACTTTAAGAAGTCCTGTTCAGTCAGTTCCAAATCCACAAACCCCTCAAATTCCAGCAGACCTTTAACATTAGAACTGGAGGCAAAAGTAGCATCTGAACACAGAGGCACAACTCCACACCAGCCACTTCTGACCAGCAACTGGGAACTGCTGCTGTCGCTCATGCCATTGCATCTCAGTCCTTGCCTTACAGATGCTTTCATCCTCTACCTTAGGTTCAGATATTTCCTGCACTCCTTATATGCAGGTACCTCGTGCTGCAGTCAGAGGATGGTTTGTATAGAAAGGGCCCTGGGTGGAAAATAAAAGCCACTGACGTGAAAACTGATTAAAAACTGAACCCGTTAGAACTAAAGTCCTCAGCATGCACTGGCTTTATCAGCTGCTGGGAGCTCCTCTGAGCCAGGACCCTTTCTGTGTTGGCAAGGGGAGTCTAGCAACCATGACATAAGAGTTCAGGGGAAAAAAGCCATTTAAGCACACTAATCAGAGAATCCTAGAAATGCAGGGCAGGAAGATCATCAATTCCACCTTCCTCCCTGTGCTGGGGCAGACCAAGCAAGAACAGACCATCGCTGACAGATGTTTGTCTGACCACTTCTTTAAAAACCTCCCGTGATGAAGCTTTTTGTAAACTCCTTTAGGATCCTGTTCCAGAGCTTAATTATTGTTAAAAGTTTTTCCTAATATCTGACCTAAATCTCCTGGCATAGATTAAGTCCCTTATTTCTAATCCTACTTCCAGTAGATGCGGAAAATATTTGATCTCTACCTTTTTTATAGCAGCCCTTAATGTATTTGAAGACTGTCCTCCTCTAGCTGTCTGTTCTCAAGACTAAACAGTCCCAGTCTTTTTAACTTTTCTTCAAAGGTCAGGTTTTTTCTCAATGCTTTACATTTTTGTAGCTCTCCTCTAGACTGTATCCAATTGGTCTAGGCTGGATGAATTGTATTCAGTACTCCAGCTAAGGCTTCCCCAGTGCTAAGTGGAATGGGACAATTGCCTCTTCTGTCCTACCATATGACAGTCCTGTTAAAACATTCCAGAATACATATTAGTTAATTTTGGGGGTTTTTTTGCAAATGCATCCCCACCTTCACCTAGTCATTTTGTGAACCACTTTGCCTACAGCTCTACTACCACCTAGGCCAGGGGTGGGCAATCATTTTTGACCGAAAATTTTTGAAGTGGCCCCAGGCTGCCCCAGAAGGGGCAGAGCCTCAGGAAGAAGGTGTGGGGCTGGGACACTTCCGTGCTTCCCCACCCACAGACCCTGATTGGTTTGGGGGTGCGGGAGCGCATGAAGTCTTTGCCCCTGACACTCCCCCAAGAGAGAACTGCCAGCTGTTCTGAATAGCTGGCAGTTCCCTTTAGGCACCTATGCCCCTGGTGGCCTGGTGGTGGGAGGAGACTTCATGCGTGCCCCACCTGCCCCCAGGTCAATCAGAGCCTGGGGGTGGCGGGAGCACATGAAGTCTCTTGCTCCCTGCCCCCGCCCTGCCCCCGCAGCAGCCGGCAGTTGACTTTAAGTGCTGAGCCCTAGAAGACTTTGTGCGCTCCCCCTGCCCCAAGCCCTAACTGGCCTGGGGGTGGGGGAGCATGCAAAGTCTCCTCCTGCCCTGCCCTGCCCCTGTCCAGCAAGGAGTGTGCATTGCACAGAAGTGCCGCGCCAGGGCTTGGGGGCAGGGGGAGTATGCGAAGTCTCCTCCTGCCCTGCCAGGAGTGCACGGCGCTTCTAAGCAATGCACACTCCTTGTAGGGCAGGGACAGGGCAGGCAGAGACTTCATGCACCCCCTGCCCCCAGGCCCTGATTGGCCGGGCGGGGGAGGGGGAAGGAGGGAGCGCACAAAGTCTCTCGCTTCCTGCCCTCCAGCATGTGGTGCTTAGAGTCAACCGCCAGGGTTGGCTCTAAGTGTCGTGCACTCCCCCAGCCCTGATTGGCCTGGGGGCAGGGGACTGGCAGGACCTCTGTGGGTTGGATCCAGCCCATGGTTGCCCTTTTGCCCACCCCGACCTAGGCCGTTATTCCCTTTTTTTGTAGTTGCACAATTGATTTTTTCCCCTTTCTCTGTGAAGTACTTTGCATTTCTCTTTATTGGATTTCATCTTGTTGAGTTCAGATTAATTCTCCAATTTGTCAAGGCATTTTGAATTGTAATCCTATGCTCCAAAGTGCATGTAACCTCTCCTAGCTCAGTGTTACCTGCCAGTGTTATAAGCACACTCTCCGTTCCAATATTCAAATCATTAAGGAAAATAGTGAAAAGTATCAGACTCGCGAATGACCATGTGTGTCCCCACTACATCCATTCAGCTTCACAGTGCTGTGTCTTCTTGCATTTTACATTTTCTATATACCTAAAATCAGGAGGCATTTAATGAGTATAATGAGCCCTTTAACCAAGTAAATACATTTTATAGCTGTTATCATCATCTCTCAAAGAGATGTTGGGTCATGAATCTGCCTTCACTTTTCTTCTCTTTTCTTGTGTGGAACTGTCATTTCTTGTAGCTCTCTGCCTAGCAGCAACAGCTGTTTAACTTGGTTTCACTAGTATACCTGCTGTTTATCTCTAAGAATGACACATTCCCGTCCACAAGCCTAAGATTCTCTTCTACAAAGCACTTACAAGGCATGTTGGCAACTGATGTTGAATGTAAGGAAAGTAGGTTTTATAATGGGCCATCCAAACCTGCTTTTCCTTACATTGAACACCCAGTTGACATTAAAAGCTAAGCATGAGACACTTGCAGGCCACTCAGTTAGCCTTATTAGCACCAGCACTACAATTAACAGGTACTTTTTTTTTCCCTCTCCCTACGTCTTCTGTTATAAATTGTGAGGGTTCTCCCCTCCTTTTTTCCTGATTCAAGCTCATCTGAAGAAGTGGGTTTTGCCCACAAAAGCTGATGATACTAATATATATATAATGTGTTAGTCTCTAAAGTGCCACAGGACTACTTACGTTTGTGCTGTGCTCATAGGAAGCTGAGAGTTCGATCTCCCTCTGTCAATCCATGTAATTCATTTCTCTCTGGTTGCTTACAGTCAGCTGCTCTCTTGTTTTATAAGCTTGTTTTAGAGGAATATTTATAGTAAAAATCTGTGAACACAGAATAATGAGGCCAACTCCTTGGGTGTTATACATGGGTGTTGCTCTTTTGGAAACAATCACGCGTTGTTAGTTGACACCAGCTAAAGATCAGGCTCATGATTTTCAACAACTCAACTGCGTTTCTAATTTCCTCCCACAAAGCATGTACACCTTTGGTTTCTCAGCGTCACTACAAGTAGCCTTAGGATCTGAGAGCCCCTGTCACGACGGTGGGTGTCCTTGCCAGGGAGAATGGGCGATTGCCTATGGGACTGGAGTTACTTTCAGTCCCATAGGAAGCCAGTAGCCAGTCCCTGGAGCTTACTAGGCAGTTCAGTGGAGATCCAGTCATGTCTGGGTGCTGGGATTTTCTGCTATCACTCCTCATGTTGCTGCCTGCTAAGAACGGGGCTGCTTGTTTTCTCAGTTAGTGGAGGCTGAACACTTGGCTCTGTGTGCTGTGTTGGCTTCTCAGCCAAGAAGAGAGAGGCAATCTATTTAAAATGGAAAAAATGGCCATGAAAATACAGAAAGCCAGGTTAATAAGAAACTGGTATGAAATAAGGACAAGTAGATACACTGTGCCTTCATCTCCCACTGCTCCACAGTCCTAAGCCTCAGACATTGGTCCGTGTCTCAAAGCTGTGGGAAGGAGTTTGGAGAAAACAGGCTTTATCAGTGGGTTTTACTCCTGGCAGGAGATGCTGCACAAATCCCCAGAAAAACGGTGTCATGGTACGGTAGCTGAGGAAGGCCTTTGGAGATAAGCCTGGGAAGAGGCTTACTTCATCACACAGACAAGTGGGTTCCAGGTCTCCGGTTCCCTGGCTTGTGTGTTAATGTTTTTTCTCTGCCTAGAACAGAATTGTAATTCCTGCCCTATCCATTGTGTGATCTTTCACAGTGGAAGCAGAGCTTGAGACTTGTTCTGAGTGTACATTTGTTGTATCATTGACAGCAAGAGTGTTTCTGATGCTGTGGGATTTCTTATGGATTATGAATTGGTCACACACACAAGCAAGCTTCCATTGAGGTTAATTACTGTGCAGTTGTGGTGTTTGTAGTTTTGCACATCACTTTAGAGCAGTGGTTCACAAAGTGTGGTCCATGGACCACTAGCGGTCCATAACTATCTTGCAGGTAGGTCGAGGGCTTGCCCCCACCCTGCAGTGTGGAGCCTATGCTGTCCCTCCAGCCCTGTCCCTCTGAAGGTTGGAGCACCAGCTTCCTGCTACGGGGGAAAGGGGCTCTTGTGGGCAGGATCCAGGATGCAGGGAAGGAAGCAGTTCTGTGCACTGCCACTCCTCCCCACCAGCTGGGGGAACTGCAACACAAGAAACCACTTGCCTGGAGGTTTTCCCTGCTGCTCCCATTGGCTAAAATCACAGCCAGTGGGAGCAGCAGAGGATGGTGCCTGGGAGCTGTGGGAGACACTGAGTCAGGTGAGCACCGCCCCTCGTGTCCCTCCTGCACACACCCTGGTTCTGCACCCTACTTTCCTCCCAGACCCGTACCCTCAGCCCACTCCTGCACCCATTTTGTCATCATGGGTGGCTGGCTGGTAGTTCATAGAAGGTCTGCATTGAGCAGGGAGGGCCGCTGTCTTAGAGACAGGCTTGTGAGGGCTCAGAGGCAAGCAAAGGAGCAGGTCTCTCACTGAGCCTTTCATTCTGTCTCTGAAATGAGGCCGTCTGTAGCCTCCAACACATGCACAAATATGCTCAAATTTGCAGCTGTAAAATTCTGTCCTTTCCTTTTTCTCACGGGGGACGGATTTCCACATTCGGTGCTTAAGACAAATGCTCCATTCAGCTGTGGGTGCTACACAAAATGCCCTTTATTCTTGTTACTGCATGATCTTTCAGGCTGGATGACTGATGCCTCCCACCCCACTCCAAAAGAGAGTATGTGTCCTTATAGCCAAGAGAAAGAAAAGGAAATAGCATCCTGTCCCAGAGCTTTGAAGCAGTAGCCAGAGAAGTCTGAATTGCCCATTCTCATGCCTGAGCAGGATATGGGCACTAGCCAGGAAGGCTAGAAAGTTCTGTCTTGTGTGGGGTTTTTCCACAGACCACACAATGTAGTGAGCTCCATGCTGTGAACATGTGGGGTAAAATCTACAGCGATCTCAAACTTACATCTGTGTTTGCTGTCCTTCCCTGCTGGTGGTCGTAGGCCTCTCTGTCTGCAATGGCCAGTGGCTCATTGTCAGTTGCCTTTATTATCACAAGCAGATCTGTTTGGAAATGGGAAACTTTTCCCATGGAAATTGTCATGGGAAAAATTTCCATTTGAAATCCTTGGGAAATAATGGCTTTCCTACAGGAAAATTTGAAAAGTGAAGGAAGTAAGGTGCAGTGCTTAACTCTCACCTTTATCTTTTCTTCCCGTATGATGTTTTATTTTGACTCTCGCTCTGACCAGTCGATGAGCTGATTGTATACAGATGACTGATTCCGAAATGACTGTTATATCTGTAACCAGTTGCCTCTTGTCCACCAGGATATAATTGATTTCATTTCTTATTACATCCTTCGGTGCTTGCCAAGTCCATCGTCTTCCAACCCTCTTCTTGAAGAAGGTGTTCATGATATACAGATGTGAGGCTTCTGCGGAGTCAGCCAGCCTTTGACCTCTTTAATTTCTAATACCCAAGCCATAATGTCTGCTTTATGATTAAGTGATTATTCCGCTTTATTAAGCACTGGTGAGGCCACATCTGGAGTACTGCATACAATTCTGGGCCCTCATTACAGAAAGGATGTGGACACATTGGGGAAACGGGCAGCAAAAATGACAAGGGGGCTGGAGCACTTGACTTATGAGGAGAGGCTGAAGGATTTGGGCTTAATCTACAGAAGAGAAGAGTGAGGAGGGGATTTGATAGCAGCCTTCAACTACCTGAAGAAGGGTTCCAAAGAGGATGGAGAGAGACTGTTCTCAGTCGTGACGAATGGCAGAACAAGGAGCAATGGTGTCTAGTTACAGTGGAAGAGGTCTAGGTTGGACAGTAGAAAAACTATTTCCCTAGGCGGGTGGGGAAACACTGGGATGGGTTCCCTAGGGAGATGGAGGAATCTCCATCCCTAAAGGTTTTTAAGTCCTATCTTGACAATATTCTGACGGATTATTTAGTTGGGATTGGTCCTGCTTTTAGCAGGGGGTTGGACTTCATGACCTCTTGAGGTCTCTTCCAACCCTATGATTCTATGATTTGCAAGGAACGACATGGCTAAGAGGAGTCATTTTAAACTTCTCAGACTGAAACTGGTCCCTTTTGCCATGATCTGCCACTCAATCACTCTTGTCACTTGCATCAGATTTATTCTTGAGAAGCTTGTTGCCTCAAGTATCTTTGGCAATCCAATGCCCACCCAACCCCAAGGAAAACAATTTTTCTCTCTCCTCCTTGTAACACCCGTTTAGGTACTTGAAAACTACTATCACGTCCCCTTTCTGTCTTCTCTCATAGCTCATGTTTTCTAGGCCTTTAATCATTTTTGTTGCTCTTCTCTGGATGCTCTTCTCTGGCCCCTCTCCAATTTTTCCACATCTTTCTTGAAATGTGGTGCCCAGAACTGGATACAGTACTCCAAGTGAGACCTAATCAGTGCAGAATAGGGTGGAAGAATTATTTCTCCTGTCTTTCTCACAACACTTCTGTTAATGCATCCCAGAATCATATTTGCTTTTGTTGACTCCAGTTTAGCCTGTGGTCTACTATGACCCCTAAATCCCTTTTTGCAGTACTCCTTTCTAGGCAGTCACTTCCCATTCTGTAGGCTTGGTCTGTACTGCAATTTTTGTGGCAGTGATGTCATTAGCATATTTTCTGCTGATTCTTTTTGCACAAGGGGTTTTTGCGCAAAAAGCAGTGTAGCCGCTTCCATTTTGCGCAAAAAAACCCCTTTTGCTCAAGATCCTTAGGCCTCTCCCAGAGTCCCTCATTAGCATATTTTCTGCTGCAAAAACTTGCAGTGTAGACAAAGCCTATGTGTGAAACTGATGGTTCCTTCCTAAGTCGAGTACTTTGCATCTGTCCTTATTAAACTTCATCCAGTGTACCTCTCCAGGTTGTCCAGGTCATTTTGTATTATGACCCTATCCTCCAAATCACTTGCAACCTCTCCCAGCTTGGTATCATCTGCATACTTAATAATCGTATTCTCTATGCCATCATCTAGATCGCTGATGAAGATACAGGGCATCCCCGCTATAAGTAGCCCTGGTATACATCCATTCCACGCTAAAGTCACTGATGTTTGTAGGAATTGATGCATTATAAGTCCTCCCATTCCTCACTCTTAAGTTGTGCAAAAAAAGCCCAAAACCCCCAGTTTGCACAAATGGAAGTCAGCTGCGGGGAAAAAAAATCCCCGCTTTAAGTTGTTTCGCTATAAGTCTAAGTTTTTTGGAACGTATCTTGGACTTGTAGGGAAGATGGCCTATATTGAACAGAACCAGTCCCAGAACAGACCCCTGCAGAACCCCACTTGTGATGCCCTTCCAGCATGATTGTGAACCATTAATAACTACTCTCTGAGAATGGTTATCCAGCCAGTTATGCACCCACCTTATAGAAGCCTTTTCTAGGTTGTATTTCCCTAGTTCATTGATAAGAAGGTCATGCGAGACCCTATCAAATGCTTTACCAAAGTCTAGGTATACCACGTCTACCACTTCTCCCTTATCCACAATACTTGTTATCCCATCAAAGAAAGCTATCAGATTGGTTTAACATGATTTGTTCTTTACAAATACATGCTGGTGGTAACCTATCACCTTATTTTCTTCCAGATATTTGCAGATGAATTCCTTAATTACTTGCTCCATTATCTTCCCTGGCACAGAAGTTTAACTGACTGGTCTGTTTCGGTAACCGGGTTTGGTTCTTTAAAGGATTTGAAACCACAGACAGAGGAATACTTCTTTTTAGGGTCAAACAAAGATTTTTATTTTTCTATTTACTTTATAATTAATTTTTCATTTAAATCAATTCACTATTTTTGATTCTTTTAAGACAATATAATATACAAATAAAAAGTAGAAAAACAGTACAGTTAAAAAAAAAATAATAACTTCTCCTATAGATATACCCTCCTGATTTACCTTTAAACAATTTATGGAGTTAACAAATATATAATACTCACGTTAAGAAAGATAGAAGCATTGCTTAGATTCAGGAGATATTCTTTTCTTTATGTCTTTCCTTTTTTGGGGGAGGGGGGATTTTTTCGTTGCAACTTATGACCGGTGTTGTTCCCCTTTCGGAGCTTATGTGCGGCAGCAAGATTCAGCGCCGGGGAGGGAGCCCTGGTTGATCAGACCTAGCTTTTTGGATTCGCAACCCGTCCACTCTTGGTCTGATCCATCCAACCTTATATACCCTGTTTCGGTATTTTGGTATTCCTCCACTTGCCTGACAATTGCTAACATTAGATTTTTGTTGTCTTATTCTGCCCTTACAAAAACTTTCGTCTGCTCCATTTGGGGTAATCAGCACTTTGTTGCATACTGCTGTCTGAGTTACTTACTTCCCTAAAAGCGGGGTTACTGTTGGTCATCCAATCAAATTTTGTTTTTATTTTACATCTCCTGTATCTCACAATGCTGCCTTTCCTTTACACTTACAATTAAACTGGTGCTCATTTGACATATTCTGGGTAGGCCTCAACACCTTCCTTTCACAGTCTGTAGTTTCCTGGGTTGTTCTTATTGCCCTTTTTATGGATGGGCACTATATTTGCCCTTTTCCAGTGTTCTGGAATCTCTCCCTACTTCCATGACTTGTCAAAGATGATAGCTAAAGGTTCAGATACTGACTCTATTAGCTCCTTGAGTATTCTTGGGTGCATTTCATCATGCCCTGGTAACTTGCAGACATCTTACTTTTCTAAGTAATTTTTAACTTGTTCTTTTATTTTAATTTCTAAACCTACCCCATTTCCACTAGCATTCACTATGTTAGGCATCCCATCACCATCCATCTTCTTGACAAAAACAGAAACAAAGAAGTCATTAAGTACCTCTGCCATTTCCAAGTTTCCTGTTATTGTTTCTCCCTCCTCACTGAGCAATGGGCCTACCCTGTCCTTGGTCTTCCTCTCGCCCCTAGCCCCTAATATATTTATAGAACATCTTCTTGTTAGTCTTTATGCCTCTGGCTAGATTTAGCTCTTTCTGTGCTTTTGCCTTTCTAATCTTGCCCCTGCATACCTGTGTTGTTTGCTTATATTCATCCTTTGTAATTTGACCTAGTTTCCACTTTTTATATGACTCCTTTTTGATTTTTAGATCATGTAAGATCTCCTGCCATACTTTTTATCTTTCCTATGCGGTGGAATAGTTTGCTTTTGGGCCCTTATTAATATCCCTTTTAAAAAAACCTGCTAATTGGGAATGTGTTACTGCTTCTGAGCTGGAGGAGGCCTTGCCTTCGTACTGCTTTGTGTTGGCTGCAGGGACATATCTTTATTTCCACTTCCATCACTCAGTCATAGCAAGGCACATCCTGTTCAGAGGAAAGGACCAGGTAACCCTATTTCACGTGAGTAGAACCCTACCAGTTTCACGGCCATGAAAAATGTGTCACGGACTGTAAATACTTCCTTGGGAAATCTGATGTCTCCTTGTTCCTAGGAGTATCCCATCAAAGGGGGCTTCCTAGCTCAGACTGGGCAATGGAGAGACAGGACTTGTCTATCTCCTGCATTAGCGGTTGGGGGTAAGGAGAGACCAGACAGATCTACCTCTAGGTGCCCCCTCCCTGCTGCAGGATGATGTCTGGGACTGGGTAGCAGCCTGACGTTTCTGCAGCTCTGGGTGGGGCAGGGGGTGCAGCACTTTGTGCAGCCGTGCAGAGTGAGAACAAGTCTTGTTCCTCCCAAGCTGGCCAGGACTAGCAGTGAGGAGCCCTTAGCTGGGGTGCTTCCAGCAGCACAGGGGAGATCAGCTCCACTTTTACCTTGTGGAACTTCCTGTGGCTGCAGGAAGCTCTGCAGTTGCTGCCTTCAGAGTCCAACTCTGAAAGGAGCACAGAAGTGAGGGTGGCAATCCCATGGCCTCCCTACAACAGGTTTGTGATCCCCCCCCCATCTCCTTTTGGGTTGGAACCCCATGGTTAGAACAACCATGAAACTTCAGGGTTAGACAGCTAAAAATGTGAAGTTTACCAATTTTCAAATTCTATGGCCATGAAACTGCCATAATGGAGCATAAATTTGGTAGGGTCCTACACAAGAATCTGCTTCCATGACTCACCTCTTGTGCATCTTCCCAGTAAGTCACCTTCTAGCTGAGAGAGCCTGGGCGTGGCTCTCTTGGAGCTGTGGCACACCAGTCCCAGAATTGCATGTTGGGAGGGAAACGCTGAGTTTGTTTTCAGGAAGTTTTTAGACTCACTTTAAGGTCACAAGGGACCATCATGATCCCCTAGTCTGACCTCCTGCCCATCACAGGCCATAGCACCCACTTCGCCCTCCTTTGATGGAGGATTTAGCATTTCTTTAACACATGTGCATATTTAAAATCTATTTCAGTTGGGGGAGGAGGGGGCTTTTTAATATATCTCCTGCTAGAGTCAGCTGTGCATGTCTGGCATCAGCAGTCCCCAGAAGAGCAGGGATGGGTTCTCGGATGAGATCTCTTGAATGGGAAATGTGTGAAGATGTTTTTCCTTGGCTGGCACAGCCCCTTACAGCCACCAGACCAAGGAGCTACTCCTAGAACTGACTGGTTTGTTTAGCAAATGTAGTAAGAGGCACTTCCTGTAACACACCTTAAAAGGGAAGCTCTGATGAGAGGTAGCGGTTGAGCTGAGTCATGTGAGTGAAATGCTAAAAGCCTGTGGCACTGAAGCAAGCGCAAATCCAAATGCAATTAGGACTCTGCAAAGCTGTCAGAGCCCCAGGCCCAAAAGAATCATATCTGATCTAGCTAGAGGAAACATGAAGGGAAATAGGAAAGACCCGAACCAAGATGTTCAATAATCGATGCAGGCGGAAGCAGAGGATAACATACAGAGTGGGGTCTAGGAAAGCTATTACAGTTGTTTACACTGTACTAATCACTGTGGTAGATGTGACATTAAGTGAGAAGACGAAAGATGATCTTGAGGCATGTCACAGATAATATGAAAAAACTCAAAAAATAACAAATAGTCTTGTAGAACCTTAGAGACTAACAAAACATGTAGATGGTATTGTGAGCTTTTGTGGGCACAACCTACTTCTTCAGATGAATGGAGTTAAGGGGTCCAGTTTCCAAATAAATAGCAGAGAAAGAGGGGATGGGTGGGGGAAGAGAAGGAAAATGAAGGGAAAAAAAGGGGGGAAATATTGTCAGTGTGTCCATGCTGCTTTACCCCTCCTCAACATACACATGGAGATGTATGTATTCTGTTCAGACCCATGTTCGTTCCCACCTTAAATTCAATGACAGCAACCTTGTTGCAATGTCCACTTACAATGGCATGAATTCTGCAAAGACTTTAGGTAAATATGTTGCATGAGACTAAGACCCTGATAAATCCAGATTCTTTGAACTCCAAGCACATTCAACAAATCCAACTTCTTTGCTGTAAACAAGCTGGGGCAGCTGCTTCTCCATTAACATTTCAGTCCTTGCCACAGCACTGCCTTTTAGCTGGATTTATACTGCACCAAGTCTTGATTTTGATATTACAGAGGGCGAGAGACAGAAAAGCCGTTTGGGCCTGGGACCCTCAGGTGCAGCTCTTTAATGCCAGTGCAGAGCCATGAAGGGAGATCTTCCCTTGCTCCTGGACAAACGGGCAGGAACTCGGCATGCTCTGAGTCAACTGCAGCTCTGAGGCTGTCAGTATTACAGTCAGATTAGGATGATATTTTATTGGACTTTTTTTTTTTTTTGCAGAAATATTTTCCATTTCTTGACTGACTGCTTTTTTGTTGAGCATTCCTGTGTGCTGAATAGATTGTGCACAAATGCATAGTGAGCCCCAAAGAACTTCTCTTCCAAAAGAGAGATGGCACCATGCACGGGGGAATGAAGGTTTTAATTATTTCCTTCTCCATTATTCCTGCACCCTTCTGTGGCGTCTGTGTCCAGCTCTGGCCGCGGCAGGGCTGGTGAGCATGCAGTGCTGGCAGCTGTGAATGGTAAAGATTTAGGTCCTTTTTTTTATAAAAAGGTTAAACATGAGAAAATAATGAAAGCTTTCGGAGTATGTGTGCAGTGGCGGGAGAGCAGGGCTGATGATGCCCTCTAGCGTGAGAACCCACCATAGCAGTGTCCACAACGTGAGTGGGCCAGAGTGCTGCAGGCTCACGTTGGATGGGGTTATGCATGAAGCGTGTCTGAGCTCCCAAGCCCCGTGCAAAGGCTGGAGTAGCAGCATGCAGTGCTGGACAGCAGGACGCTTGGGGACAAAGGTTCTAGCGAGGAACAAGCACTGTCCTTGCACTCTGACAGCAAGCCTGCAGCCATGCTGAGCCCTCCAGTCATTATTAAACCATTGACAAATGGAAAGATGTGATCTCTGCCCTGAAGATGCAGCCTCTCTCTTGCCCAGATAAAGTCTAGATCACAAACGATGCCAGTGACCTCATGCTACTCAGAGCTGCAAAGAGATACTGGAGATGGCAAAAGCTGAATAGCTCTCAGAGTGGGGCACAAATGATTTGCTAGAGCACTGCAGTCTGGCCAGTCTAGCTTTAAATGTCTCTGGTCCCAAGCCTGTGTCCCTCAGCGCTAGGGGCCATTTTGCATTCTCCAGCTCTTGTCCCACCTGACCTGTACGGCAGGCTCATCCCAGCCTGCTCCTGAGGCATCTTGCTGGACCCACTAATACACCACTCTTTGATTGTCACTGTCTCTGACCAGTGTTAATGCAATACAGATTCTCTATATGCCAGATAGGTACAAGCTCTTCTGGCAACAAGTCCAAGAGAGATTAGACAGAGCTGGGGATATTACCCACCACCAGAGGTGAACATAAGGTGGTGTGCCCTAGTATGCCGCTCCAATAAGAGCCAGCCAGGGCATTCAGCTGCAGGAGGCATGGTATGCTCTCAGCTCCCACGGCTCTTCTGCACGCTGCCATGGTAAACAGCAGGCAGATGAAAAGGGCTGGCTGGGAGTGCATCCCCTCTGACTGGGGCTGCTTCAGTCCTGAAGCCCTCCCTAGGTGCCTTTAGGGATGGCAAGGGAAGCTGCCCCCATTCCAACCAATGCTTCTTGTTGCCTGCTCTTCCTGTACCATCACTGTGAGGGAGCAAGAGAAAAGCACCCAGCATCGCTCTCCCTCTGTGCTGGTGCAGGGGAGGGTGCAGAGGCATGAGTGACCAATCCTATGTCTGACAATACTGACAGTCATGGGAAGGGGAATAGCAAGCAATGAATGGTGTTGGCAGGAATCAGGGGTGGGAGGAGGTCAGCCCCTTCTGCCCTCCATAAAGGGCATCCTTGCCTCCCTGCAACCTCCCCCCACCTCAGCCCCCTGCCATGAGCCCTTCCTTGCATGCCCCACCCCCTCAACCCCTGTCCTGAGCACATGCACCCCAACCCCCTGCACTCTACCCCACACTTGAATTTCTTACAGATATTGTATGTTGCACATCCCAATCTCCTGCCCAGGGCGGGGGGGGCAGGGAATACAACAGTACCTGTAAGAGATTTCAGTCACTCTCACCCCTGCCCACTCCTACGTTATCTCTGAAGCACTTAGCTGCAAACAGTGTGGAGCAGTTCACAGGGTTACCACCAGACACTAGAGAGTCTCTCAAATCCTTCTGATGAACTTGAGGACAATATGAAATCCAGCTGGAGACAATAGGCCCTGCAGTTCATAGGATAATCTTGGACTGTGAGGTTTGGGCTGCCCATGCCTTTCATATGAAACCACTTTACCAGGCCATCTGACATGGTTCGTCTCTTTTTTCATGACAGTGTCTAGTGTAACACATGTTGCCTGTGCTGGCAGCTTCTGTGGAAGAAAATCCCTGGCCTTAACATGCTTGACAACATGAACCGTTCCTAGCTTTTGGGCATTTGCATCAGTATGCTACAAGGGCAGGTGCTAGACAGGCTCTGGATCCATTAACTATCATACGAAGCACCAGTGTCCATGCTACTTATTCCACAGGAGAGAAGTCACACTCCAAACAGAGAAGCGTTTCATGTATTCAACTGACCTGTTGAGATGCCCCATCTCGGTGAAAATAGCGCTCAGCATTGGCTCACCTGCAGCAGCTTCTTAGAGAACATCAACTTTTTATCTTAACCCGCCTTTGGCCAAACGTGTTGTAATGTGACTGCCTTGTTCCATTTCTCCTGGGACATGAGTTTTCCAATAGGCCCCACCTATGTCTCATTTCTAGTAACCAATAGAGAAGGCCTGGGCAAAATCCAGCCCGCCAAGCCACCAGATCCGGCCCGCCAAGCCCAGACTGGCTCCCCAGCTTGCTCCGCAGCCCTGCGCGCCTGGCAGAAATGCAGCTGCAGGGCTCCATTTCTCTTTTAAAACTGGAGGGGGGGGGGTTTAGGAGCCGCCCTGCACCCAGCACATTCTCACTGGCCAATTTCTGGCAGAAACCAGCCAATGGGAGCTGCTTGTTGAACTAACAGGCAGCTAAAAAGAATCATGCCCTCTCTCCTGGACTCATTTATTCATGATGCACATGGCCCAGCAAGCAGGCTGGCTGGAATGTTTTAAGCTCTGCAGGCAGACAGGCTAGTTTGGCAGCTGGCAAGTAAGTCTGTTGGCCATAGACTGCTTCTGGCACCCCAGCCTTTTCCTGTCCCAACCCTTTGTCCCCCTCTTGCACCCATACCCCTTTCAGATCTGGCACCCCAATCCCCTGCCCCAGATCACAATCCCCTCCTACCCAAGGTCACATCCCAAACCCCTGCACTCCAGTCCCCCGTCCTAAGTCACAACTGCCTGCCTCATCCCAACTCCCTCCCACACTCGTCTCCCAGCTGCACCCCAATCCCTTACCCCAAGCTCCCTTCTGAACCCATCCCAGACCCCGCATCTCCATTAATATCATGGAAGAGTGCAGCCCTCAACCACTTTCCAAAATCTTGGTGTGGCCCCCTAGCAAAAATTATTGCCCACCCCTGCAATAGAGTCTGAAATACTGCTGCCAGTGACAGCACAATGCAATGAACTGTGCCTTCCTTTCTGCAGGAGATGGTGTCATGTTAGTGCTGTGCCCTGCCAGCCCAGCAGCACGGTTCTTTGTATTCAAATTTACCCCCTGTACAGCAATGCAGTGTGCTTCCCAACCACACACTGGGCCAGCTGGCAAAACCAAGCTCATAAGCTTTAGCAGGGAGAGTTCTATGAGATGGGTCCCATTAGAAACTAGCTCAGGTGCTTCAGTGTCCCAAGAACCCCATGCGGCAAAGGCTTTCTCCTCCACAGAGCACGTACATGCCAGGGAGAAGTGATCGTGAGCAGTGCTGACTTTAGAGGATTGTATTTCCTGCTCCTTGTTCTGTGGTGGCTACCTAGAAGAGGATATGATGTAGAAAACACAGTCCATATTGGTGGGCAGTAGAATTCTTGCTGGACTTTGTAGCATTCGATACAGGAGATGTGATGGGGGAAGTCTTTTCATGCTAGCCTTTATGGAACTTCCTTAGGAGATGTAAGAAGGTGACTGGCTGGCTGGCTTTTAGGGGACACGACAGCCCTGCTGAGGAGCTGCAGAGGTGAAGGGGACTGTCCACTGGGGCACAGGACTGAGAGTGGATGGCAGCTCCTCCCTACCAGGAAAAGTGAGGTCTTTCTCATTGAACTGTTCTGAGACAGGCTGGGTCTGGTTTCTCCACAGGGCTGTATGTGCTGGTGGGAGCAGGGGCACTGATGATGACAGTTGGATTTTTTGGGTGCTGTGGAGCAGCGCAGGAATCTCAGTGCCTTCTTGGAGTGGTAAGTAACAGACTTGATGGACCATCCCTTTTTGAAGGTTATTCTAGTAGAACTCTCCTTCAAGGGTTCACCACTGTTTCACTGGTGGGAACAGCTCTTGGGTCACAGACAGTAATTTCATTTTACTTCTCATAACGAGCAGCCTCTTTATTAACCCAGCATCTCCAGCAGGTTCCATGTGTGAAATTATCCTTTTGTGAGCTTGACTCTTGCTGCTGCCTCCTGGAGCTGCCTCCTCTGCTGCTTTCTCCATCTGGAGCAACCTCCCTGTGTCTATTTCCACCTCATCTGCCTTTGATCTCATTGACTATCTATTCGGAAAACACCTCTCCTTCTCCTTTGCCTCCTAACCCCTTTTCCCCTCAGCTATCCCGTGTTATTGGGCCTTGTGGAGGGATTTGGGATGCAGTGTTTGTATAAAGGGGCTTATGTAAAATAAACTAGTACAGATTTTGTTTCTCCTCTGCAGTTTTTTGCCTGCTTGCTGGTGATATTTGCTGCTGAAGTCACTGCTGGAGTGTTTGCATTTATTGGCAAAAAAGTGGTAAGTAGCAAGGTGATTCTGATGTTATGGGCTGGTTTGGGATCCCTGCTGCTGACAGAGCTGGAGAGGGCAGGTAAAGGCCACATTTGAAGGAAGGATTCCATAGAAACAGGAGAATTTTGTGACCCTCCAGACTTGGAGAGCTCATGGTGCTGTGAACCTAAGAAGCACAGCTTCAAAATGGGACAGTCTCCACTCCCACATGTGAACAGAAAATCCAAAGGGGTAAATGATCCCTGCACATGAGAGTAACATCACGTTCAGAACTGCTTGGAGAGCTGCAGAGGAATGGGTGACATGCTAGGGAGTTGTACCTAATCAAAGCAATGAATGTCTCTTGTTAGTGACCTTCTCTTGGCTTCTGAGTTCCTGGCAGAAATATAGTAAACACCCACTGGACATTCTGCACAAGTTCCTATTAGTCCCTGAGAGCCTGCTTCTCCCAGAGCACCTCTCCTACTGTTTCAATCCACCAGATCAACAAGGAGAAAACAATTTGGAGGAATTATTCCTGACTCTGCATGGGAGAGGCAGACTAGGGAACCCTATTGAATTTGGAGTAGGACTTGATAGGCCTCTGACATCTCCAGCTGAGTCTCTCACTGGACTTATCTGATTTCTGCAGGCAGTTCAGGAGGTCCAGAAAATCTATCATGAAGCCTATGATGACTATGTGGACACGGGGAAGAGCAACAAAACTCTCATTCAGTTGCACACAGCTGTGAGTAACCTGCATGAGCTTAGTCCTCACAAGTTGAATACCAGGGTCTGCAGAAGGGTGATTGCTGCCCACTCTCTGGGCCACGAGGGAATAAAACTAAAGGGCTCATTTAAAGGTGACCTGGTGGCTCAAATGTATGCTGCTTGCTTGAAGTCCCAGAAGTCCTGGGCTCAAATCTCAGGTAAGTACTAATCCTGGAACTGAGAACTGCTAGACCTTTCATTTTGGAGGGAAATTCTGTGGGCTGTTTTACAGGAGGTCAGACTGAATGACCATAATGATCCCTTCTAACTTTAAAATCGATAAATAAGCAAATATAAATATGAAAAATCAAACCATGTTGGGAATTTCTGAGTCAGACTGTGTTTAAAGGCACCAGCTCTCGAAGAGCTTTTCTACGAGGCATTATTTGGATCAGCTATTCCTGATTAACTGTTGCTGTCATATGTGGACAAGCCTTAGTTTGTGAGATTGAGAGTGTCACTGTAGCTGAACAGTAGCTGTACAGACATTAAGTAATTACTCCCTTTTGAGAGAGGTTGTAAACCCTTCATGGTAGGAACCCAGTTTACCTCTGTGTCTGCATGGTGCTTAAGCACAATGGAACATGGATCCTCCAGGCCTTACTGGGATGTAAACAATTAAAGGTAGCTCCTGTCATCATTCCTATTGTACAGCCAGGGACCTGAAGCATAGAATGAGACTTGTCCCAGGGCACACAGGTTGTTAGCAATCAAGCTAAGATTAGAACCCAGAGTCCTATCTGTGCTCAAGTCTGTGTTCACTTCAAATCCTTCCCTTTGTCACTGCTTGTATCATTCCCACATTCTTCGTAATTTAACATTTCACAACCTCTGAACATTCCATGGCTGTTAATTATGATGCAAGGAGCAATTTCAAGCATTTTTTCAGATGTGCAAACTGGAAAAACAAACCTGCTGAAAGATTCTGTTGAGTTATCCTTGGCCACAAACTCAACAGCATATTCTGTCTGCAACAGAGATTAGCATACTATGCTGCAGCTTCAGCACGGTGCCCACATTGCTACACATGCTGCTGGACCTGTTCTGTTTTCCTGAATAAAGGGATTTAAGAACTGCTGGGATTTGAATTGCCTTGATCAGTCAGGTCTCTATCAGACCATCTGAACTGGGCCACAAAGTCCCATCTGGCCCGGGAGCATTTTTTATCTAAGTGTTTCTAGAGGTTAGTATTTACTTGTCCATTGTGAATTCAGAAATTTGAAAGTGAAGAACTTGGGCAACATTCAGTGTACAAGAAAATCTATTAAAGACAATAGAGTTATCCCAAGGGGGTGAGTTTGTGTCTCTGTCTCTAGTCCAGGGCTACTCAACTTTGGAAGCCCCAGGGGGCACAATGATACTCTCAGCACATGCCCAGGGCTGCAACTTAAGTGTGGTTGCATACACATGCAAATAGCTTCTTTCACACTGACGGGCGTGAATTCAAAGATTAAGCCTTAAGCCGTGGCGCCGGACCCAAACGTGCCCAGTGGGACCCAGTCTGCATCTCTCAGGCTCTGCCCACAAGGCTAAGCAGCCAGCACTTCCCACAATGCCCCAGCGCTTCTGGCACCTTTTCCCTGGAGGCTAGAAATGCCGGCACGTCTGTTTCAGTCAGCCCGTCTGCTTGCATCTTTCAGTGCTCACCCTGCCTGGGAGAGGCCTCACCGTTGTGCAGCGTGTTCCCAGTGGAGGCCATGTTCAAAGGATCCCACCCGCGAGCCGCGTGTTGAGCCCCACGTAAACCCAAGCCATCCCGAGGGCCGCAAACAAATGGGCCGTGGGCCGCATGTTGAGTAGCCCTGCTCTAGTCTTTCCTCTCAATTACTGACCCACTTGCTGCCACTGAATGCAGAGTCTCAATAGGAAACTAGCCTGTAGTTTCTCCCTTTTTTGACTCTCTCTCTCAACTGCATAGCTTCAATGCTGTGGTAAAGAAAGTGAGGTTCAGGTGAAGCCCACCTGTCCAGAAGGCATCCAGCTGCCCAAGGTAAGTATCATCTGTGCTGTGTGTTTAATGACCTTTTCCTGCCAATATGTCAGCTGGAAACAGAAGTGTCTCTGACACAAGAAGCAAAAATACCATTAATGATACCACTGGGGGAGGACAGACAGATTTATAGCCCAGGGGAGCCAGCTGAGGAGACACGACTATGTGCACACTCAGAGGAGCTGTTTTGGACTAGAGCCATTCGGATTCATGATTCCAAAATCTTTTCTTCATCTCAGAGTTACTGAAGATGGAAATTGGAGAAATGTGGCAAATAGAACCATATTTCAGAACAGACAGTGCAGCAATCTGCCCTGAATTGGCCCCAGTGCCCTCTCAGCCATAGGCAGCTGTGTGCAGGTGAACAGCATGTAGGCAGAAGGGGTGAAGGATCAGAAATGTGAACATGCCCTGCCCTTACTGTCTGCAGCCTCCCTCCCACCTCCTAGCTGTGGTAGGAATGTCACACAGTCTGAAGAGCGTGGCACATAGCAGTTGGTGTCTAGGAGTCTGAATGAAAGGCCTGATGAAGGTTGAATTATAGCACGTGCCTACCTTCAGCATGCTCTGAGGAGACTCGCTAGGAACAAGGTCCATTCAAATGAGGGAAATGCTCTCATTTCTGGGTTTTGTGACACCTCATTGTCCTGAAAGGCCCTGCTCCCCTGATTTAATACATCTGGACATAGAGCTGGCCTGAACTTCTGGGGAAGTTATTAATGAAAAAAGCTATTCATGCACTCATGTGCGAGGACACTCGTGAGATGGCACTGGGGGAAGCAAAGGAGTATGGTGAGGAGATGATTCCTGGCAGTTTGAACACTATTGATTCCTCAGATGAGGGGAGAAGAGCAAGAAATGTCCCGGAGGGCACAAGGCATAGAGAGAGGTGCGTTAGCAGTGGGTCGCTTAGTTAGCCTTTCTTCCTGCCGGGGTTGAGGGAAATTATGTAGAAATATTTATGTGGAAACTAAGTGGAACTTTCATTCTGTTTTTAATAGAACTGCCTGAATGAAATCCAGAATGTAATTAATTCTAATCTGCGTTTAGTTGGAATTGTTGGGATTGGAATTGCTGGTATCACAGTGAGTAAACACATCATATCATTGTCTGTCTTCTCTGTCAATATGAAATCTCTGCACCCAGCCCTGAATCCATACTTCCTGGCAGAGCAGCTCCCAGAACTGCTGGGGAGACTTCTGTAGGATACCAACTGTTCCTGATACTTTCAATAGTCTTTTCTCTGGGAATCACTCTATTCTCCCCATACATTCTCGAGTAGAGATGTAAAATCCTGTTTAATTGGTTAACATGTTAAATGTGCTGGGCTGGAGTGCTCACCTGCCACACCTGGACTGGAGTGGACCACCTAGGCTGGGAGTTGGCAGCCCTGCAGAGGGGAGTTGGGGGGGGCAGAAGCAGCAGTGGGTGGGGGGAGGGCTAGGAGCCAACAGCCTCATGGGCCAGGAGTAGCCCTGCAGAGGGCTGCTCCTGGGTAATAGTTAGCTATTACCCAGTAAGCATCACTTGTTAAGGGTGATGCTTACTATACTCATTCACATCCCGATTTTGGAGAGACCCAGTTTGATCAGCTTATTTTGCATTCCCATAGAGTGGATAAGGACTACCTGGGAAGAATTCCATTTTGTTATTGTAAAGAAATATAAATGATTCACTTTGGCAGGAGAGGTCTGAGTATACTAAAAAGCAACCCGCTATCGTGAGATTTCTCCCATTCTGACCTATTGTGGGCATTGGTGGTGTTTGTCCCTACATACTTGCGTCCAAGCTGTGTGCCCATAATGGAATTGAACAGGATCCGTTCCTGCAACCATGGCTTCCTGGGGAAAGGCTAGCTGGACCACTCAGCTCAGTCTGAAGGAAGGTGTGCAATTGAACCAGTTGCTTGTAAAGAACAGGTCATGCATCCAAACAGTTTGGTGAAGGAAACCTTGTGACAGATGTTTTTTGGATTACCTGGAAGCTAGAAACCAGCACATCCTTGTTCTTGTGCCCATTGCTTTAACAGAACTGAATTTAAGCTAGCCAGATAGTTTCAGGATATATCCCTCTTCTGTTAGGCAGATTAAACAGCAGCATGTTATCAGTGACTAATTCATCTAATCGTATCCCCAAAGCATCTCACTTCTTTTAAACTCCATCTTCTCCCACAAAGGGTGCTTTGCATGCCCAAAAATCTGAGTTCATAACTGAGCTATGTGGCCACTAGATGTCACACTCATGCATAAATCCAGTGGAAAGGCACATCAAACTGAAGCTAAGTCTACACTTGCAGAGCTTTTTTGCTGATGGTTTTGTGGGTGATAGAAAAGTGCTGGTTTGTGTTCATGTTTTCCACAGGCGCCAGAGCATGTTTATATATGCAGTACTTGCATCACTGATGAGAGAGGCACACTGTGATAGCTACAGAGGTGAAAGCAACTTACATTTCTTACAGTATTGTCATATCTGTGGGAGGGGTTGTGATATGACAGTACCTGTAAAATGTAAATGTGGGGTGGAGTGTGGCAGGGCTCAAGGCAGGGAGTTGGGGATATGAAGAAGTAGGAATCAGGACAGGGGCTTGAGGGCTCCGAGCAGGGGACTAAAGGTATAGGAGGCGAGTTTGGAGGTGTGGGGGGCTCAGGACAGGGACTAGGGTTGTGGGCTGCAGGAGTCAGGGCTGAGCATGTGAAGAGGTGCAGGAGTCAGAACAGGGGGTTGGTGTGTAGGGATGTAAAAGCCTGTTTAATTAGTTTAAACCAGTTAACCAATTAAATGGGAGGTGGACCCTGGGGATGTGTGGAGGAACTGGTAAGCATCACTCATTAAGGTGATGCTTACCTGTTAACCAATTCACATCCATAGTAGGGGTGTGCAGGAAGGGCGGAGGAGGGGCTGAACCTTCCATCCCAAGATTTGTACCAGAAGTTTGCTTGCTCTTTCCCTTCCTGTCCCTGTCAGGGAGTGAGAGCAAAGTGCACAGCTCATCTGCCCCTGCCCTCCCCAGCCAGAGTGAAAGGAGTGAAACAAACTGCCCTTTCCCCTCATTCCCTGACAGTGAGGGGAAGGGGAACAACAAGTATCATCCCCATACAAATCTTGGGGATGGGGGAGTGCAGCTTCAGCCTCCCTGTCCTTCCTCAATGGCTTGGGGGGTAGGCTTGGGGCTGGGATAGCCATTGACTGGGACGATGCCCCCCCGAGTCAGCCCCTTTCACCTGCTAAGCAGCCTGAGGAAGAGCCCAGGAGCACGTTTAGGTGGGTGCTGCCATCTCCTGCAGCTGAATGCCTCAGCCAGCTGGTTCTTTCTTGCTGGAGCAGCGCACCAGTTCACTTTAATCTCTGGCTATTCCACTATGCACTGCTTTGGGACACAAGCAAATCATTATTGTCGAAGGGGAGAGAGACAGACAGACGGACCAGAAGCAACCTGTCCTGAGGCAGGGGAAGAAGACCCTAACCCTGCCTCCCTCCCTGACTCTGCACAGCACATTTTGTCTGCCAGCCTCAGTTTGCATTGTGGGAGGCAGCAGGAGCATTCTACACTGATGATTTGTTTTGTGTCCCGGACCAGTGATAGCACCAGCTATCAGAATGGTGCTAAAGGGGAGCAGGGCATATCTGCAGGCAGGACTCCTGAGTTTCAAAGAGCAGCTACTCATGCTCTGCATTGTGGGACAGTTCTGGAGAGCAAAAAGACTTTTGTGCAGATGGTATTATTTTTGTGCTGAAATTCAGCAGTTTCTGTGCAAAAATTGGATTTCCGGTGAGGACACTAGCATTGGTTTTGAGCTAAAACTGGCAAGTGTTAACATAGCCTGACAGACCTGGAAATGAAAGCATTTTCCAGCCTGCATCTGCTGCAGTCCTCTCATTCTGAAAAGATGGATGAAAATAGGTTTCTGAGGAATTGCATTCCTACCTGATCTTGGGAGGAGGAAGTTAATGGAGTTACCTGGAGTCTGCAAAGCTCCCTGAGCTCGCATGTGGAGGGAGGGTTCATATATTTCAAACTAAAGAGCATAGTAATATGGTTACTCTACCTGACCGAGGATGGAGAGCGGGAGTTAAACATTTTCAGAAACATTAACCACAGGCAATCTGAAAGGTGACTCTTCTAAAATATGATGGCATGCCCAGAAAATATGGCAAAGCAATCTAGATGGGACAGAGCCTCTATAACAAGGCATTTGGGTGCCCATGAGTAAGTGTGCACTGCATGCAGGGATCAAATCTTCAAAACTTCCCATTGAAATGGGCACAGACATGGTAAGAGAGGATGACAGATGCCATCTGGTTGGGGTCCTTGTGGCCCTGCGTTAACTTAACAACTCTCAGACATCTGGGCTGGAAGGAGAAGCAAATGCTAGTTCAGGCACCTATGAGGCGGTAAGGCTGGCCAGCTGTCACCCTTTGTTCCTGAGAGAGGGACTCAGAGGTATAGCTTTGTTTCTTTTTCATGATCATGGACAAAGTCTTTGCTTATGGCCTGTAAACTCTGTTCCAGAGCCAAAAACTTTGACTGGTAGGAATTACTAGAGACTCTAGCACTCTCATTGGCTTCCATTTTAACCTGCCACCACAGTTTCCTGTGCTTTTTGTATGGATTCTATTTATAGGCAGCATTTAAACTTGCCTCGTATACAGTAATTACTAAGAGTTTAGGTTTTTCTCCAAACCCATTGTATCCTGTAGCAATCACATATGTTAGTCTATCTCATACCCAGAGCTAAACTCTGCTCTTATTCAGGAGTACATAATATGCCATGAACAGAGACCTCATATAGCCACACTTCTGTGGCAAAGTAGAATTCAAGTCCCCTGTTGCAGTGCTGGATTTGATACTAGTGAAAGTGTTGATCTTCTGTCAGTGAAGATGGCAGTATCATTATCATCATCTTAGTGCTAAATAATGGTGAGGTCTGGTAAGTGTTTGTTTACTGGAGACTTGCAGGGTGTCATCTGTCTCCATTACCCCTCTGTGCAGATTATTAGCTTGTTCTAAAATGACAATTTTATAACTGTACCTACTTTTGTAAGTGGAAGCATCTCATGGAAATCTCTAAATCACATTCCTTTTCTTTTAGATCTTTGGCATGATATTCAGCATGGTTCTCTGCTGTGCCATCCGCAATACAAGAGACGTGCTTTAAAATTCTCACTATACAATTTCTATGCTCTGGGACTTCCAGATGAAACTTTAAGATGCACTCTACACATTTTAATAATTGTAATACATTCGTATTAGTGTGTTTTAACCAACAGGAAAAGGTCTCATTTGGTAAGACTGAATTAATTGTGTTGAAATATTTAAATCAGAAAACTGAAATGAGCAAAATGAGGGCTTAAAACGTACTTTCCTTAAACTGAAAAGGGTATCTAAAATTAATTTCTCTTTAAATACCTTTGCATTTATCTGGCTGAGAGCCTTCATATCCATATACATTGGGTAAGCACCTGCCTGTCTCCACACTTGGACCTGTAAGAGCGCACAAGTACAGATTGTGAGGGTAAATACATGCGTATGACATATTTAGTGTGGGCACATGATTGCACACACAATCCTGCAGTGTCCCCACTGCGTGAGGGTGTGCATACTACCCCCCCCCCCCCCCCCGCACATGGAGGTCAAACCTCTGTATGTCAGTAATCAGTGTAGGAGAAATTGTCATTTTAAAAAATAAAACCTTTAATGTAGTTATCCATTTTCCCCAAATTGAAAAGGAAATGCAATTAATAAATTGGATTTATTCAAATGAGTTGATCTCTAAAGGCCTGTTTCTGGATGCACTTCCTGTGAGTAGTTCTGCTGACTTCAGTGTCACATGCAGCAGCCTTGGGCCCTACAACTCAACCAAGAAGGCTTCTTGGGGAGCGCTAGGACCAGGAAAAAGGAGGGTGAAGAGGGCGATGGGAGGCTGATGGGTAATGCAGAGTCACTTACACCAGGGTAAAGTGTGCTGAGGCCTCCCGACCAAGGCCATGTGACAAAGCCATGATTATGAGTTTGAAAGGTTTCTAAAGTGGAAATGTCAAAAGCAAGGGCTGAAGCTCAGAATCCTAGCCCCAGACCCATCGTGGGAGCAGCTAGCATGGACTTACACATGTACAAAGGCCAAAGGGCCCCAGCAGAACTCTGCATAACACAGAAGCTGGTGCAGGATCAGAGCCTTTCTCCAGAAAAGCAGCCGAGTTGTGGGAGATCTTGTAGCCAAAGACTTTGGCCATCTCTGTTGTAGGAGACCAATGTATCATGAAGACTGCTAGAAAAAAAATAAAATGGCACTTTACTACCTTCGTTTCTGCCTCTGCTCTGAACTACTGCAACTATCACCGCTTCAGCAGGGCTTTTACCTCAAATCTCTTGCCTTCTCCTTTTTGCATAAGGGCAGGAAGTACAGATGGGATATGTTTAGAGTCATAGAGTCATTTTCTTATTGGCAATTATGCTTTGCAGATAAGAGATGTAAGAATTACACTGTATCCTTGAAATACCTCAGGGCTAGTGTTTACAAAGCATGCATCTATATTTTTATTCTTATTTATTCACAATAGAATGTTCTTTTTAAAACATTTGATAGCCTGGAAGTATTCTCCCCAAAAAGGGAAAATAATCTACATGAAAGACCGAGTCTTTTATTTTTGTCTTATTTCATCTGTTTTAATAGTCTGCTGCCCCCCAGCTAAATGTTTCAGAAAGGGGGCTGTGCTAGGGATGTGCATGAACTCATGTAGCCATCCTGCCTCTCCGTCTATCCCATTCAGCTTTCTGATGCAATTGCAATTTGGTTTACCTGAGTTCCAAATTTGAGAGTAGGTGCAATGGAGAAGGGCTCATCTCAACTGATATCTTAATACAGCGATCACTGCTCTTCAACAATAGGATGTGTTGACTATAACAGGGTCTTTACTCCATTGAAACATACCAGAAGATACAGGAATTCAGGCAAGATTCACTTTATCATGGAATTAATTCAAGCACTGCATGCACCCAAGTGCATGTGTTTGTATGTAAGACATGTACCCCAGAATGTGTAGCCCTCATGGTCCTAAGGAACTTCAGGACTAAGGAGGTTACTGCAAGAGCCTAGAACTGGAACATGAGGTCCTGACAAAACAGTTGACTTTTAGGAGAAAATATCTAACCAAGGCACTGAGCGCTGTGGCAGTGATGAGGGGCTGAGGGATACCCTAGATTCGGCTGGCAAAAAGTAGCCAAAACTATACAGAAGCAGTTGTGTTAACCTTTGCTGATCAAATGCAAGTGTCTTTGCAGACCAGCAGGTTGTAAATAATATTAGACAGACATGAAGGCATCACTGATCTTTTATTAACTAAGACATAACCTTTTTGGTGCTGTTTCTTTGTGAAAGGCTGATCTGTTTCATTCTGGTCTTTCCATGTTTTGTGGTCTGGATAGTACATATAACTAATACTTACTGCATCCTATATAAGAGGGCATTTACTGTACAGACAGATTCATCTGTCTCTCTCATGCTCTGGAATGAATTTTTTTTTTTAAACACACACAAAAACTCTAACCATTTTTAAAAATTACTGAATCTATTTGGCACCAGAACAATAATAAATAGCCAGAGTGCTTCTTTCTTCACTTACAGCAATATGGAGTCAGTCTGAGATGCTCACTTCTGCTTTTGAGATGCATCAGCACAAGGATTGATGCTTGTAAAAATCTTGCTTGCTTGTTTGCATCTAAGTGCCTTTTAGAAACAAGGAATAGTACCAGGAGGGAAAATATATTCCAATTAATTCAGACTTGTATCACCTTGCTCTCTAACAAAATAGATGTTTCTATACAGTGGATTCATATTTCTATTAGGGATATTAGCATATAGTCGTTTAAATGATAACCAATGAGCCTGGTCTTACTGGGTAATCGAAGCAATCCCTTAGGTAATTGAAACCTCCCCTCCTTAAAAGCTGGCTCCCCCCTCTCCCCATGCCGCAGCCTCTATATGTGGGGGGGCAGGTGGGATGCCGGAGCAGTCCCTGTCCATGGGGCACTCAGGCCCCCTATGAACAGGGGCTGCTGCCACAGAGTAGTTTCTGTCTGTCGGGGGCTCGACCTCCCTATGGACAGAGGCTGCTCTGTGGGATGGTGGCGCAGCCTCTGTCCGCGGGGAGGTTGAGTCCCCTCAGACAGAGGTTGCTGCTGTATCACAGCACACGGTGGCAGGGGGCTCCCCTGGAGTGGGATCAGGAGCAAATTGGCTGCTGGCCCCACCCCCAAGCACTATTGAACAATTGTGTAACAGCTAAGATTTGGTGCAGTTACATGATTATTCAATTATACGCTATCTAACATCCCTAATTTATATACATAATTGTTGCTGACTCTGGGCTCCAATGCTATCCAGGAATACAGGACATGATTTGTATTGCAGATCATGAACATAATGGTACCAATAATTGGTTTAATTCTCTGGATTATTATTGTGTATCAGGCCACAAAACATCTATCAATGCTTCTAACAAAATGCGGCCTTCCCGTGTCACCATTTCATGCTATTATTTTGTATACAGTATATTAACTGTGTTAGTAACAATTTTCTCTATGCTGTATTATTATTTGAAGGACATTTTATTATCTAGTGGTTACTAGCAACAGAAGGTGAAATTATTATTCTTGCCACCTCTTAGAATAATTATTAGGATTCTTCTGTTGTGCTTCACAAGCAATAACTAATGAGACCCTTCCTTGGTACATCTGTGACTAGACTTAAAGCATTATTGTGCATAGTCCAGTTGTGGTTGAGCTATAAATCAATACCTGGACATCTGCGAAGAAAAGTACCCACAGTTTCTGGGGAAATATGCCTCATTTGTTGTGCTGCTTCCCCTTTGGTTTAAATCTGGCACTCCATTTTATTCCCAAACTGTACCTCTGTGAGATGGCACAGCACCCTTCTAAACATGCTCCTTTTGGCTGCAGTAAGGAAACTTGCTATGACATCTGAATTATAACCACTAAAACCTGTAGTTTGTGCTAGAAAATCAGCACATCAGGATTGAATTCTCTCAACCCAGTTCTGTTTTCAGAGACAAACATTCATGAGCAATGGGCTTAAACTGCAGCAAGGAAGGTTTAGGCTGGACATTAGGAAAAACTTCCTAACTGTCAGGGTGGTTAAACACTGGAATCAATTGCCTAGGGAAGTTGTGGAATCTCCATTTAAGAGCAGGTTAGATAGACATCTGTCAAGGATGGTCTAGACAGTACTGGGTCCTGCTATGAGGGCAGAAGACTGGACTCAATGACCTCTCGAGGGCCCTTCCAGTCATAGTGTTCTATGAGAATGTCCAAAATGCCAGGTAGACCAGATCAGGGCTCCCTCCAGACCAGTATCCTGTCTCTGACAGTGGCCAGTACCAGCTGCTTCAGAGGAAGATGCCAGAAACACCTGTAGTGAGCAACTATGGAATGAGCAGCCTGTGGGGAAATTTATTCCTATTCTCATCAATTGGTTTATTATGCTCATTATTAATATAATTATCTTTTTGATTGTGCTGAGCTCCTGAAATTTTAATTGACTTCTGTTGGAGCCACATGTACATATTTGAGGGCAAAATTTGACCAGTTTTGGTAGCCTGCAGGGAGCAAGCAGGACCTGAGAGAAGTAGGTCCCGGGAATATCCATACAATAAGGACTCGTGTTGTGTTTCCAGTCATCGCACTGGAAACCAGGGGGATTGTTTCATGGCAAAATATATTCCATCCCTACTTTAAAAAGAAGCAGCTCTTATTGGACCCTTTAAGATCCATTTTGCAGCCTGTGGTAATCTAACTTCTTCAAATTTTATTCTTAATAAATGTATATTATAAACACAGTCCACCCGTCAAATCCTTTCCCTTTGTGCACTGGTGTATTATGATGCTTAGGTCCTTACCTCCATACTTGACCAACACCGTCTCTAGCATTGCCCAAGCCACCATTTCCAATCTCGTTTGCTTGTTCCCATCTTTCTAGTGCTAACGTTAGGCAGGAATGGGATACCATGTTGTTGTTGTAGGGCCTGTGAGATCAAGAGCATTTGTTTATGAGCTTCCCTGAGTTGTAAATGTTGGTCAGATGATTGTGCTGTTGCTGAAACTAGTTTTCATTTGACATGTTTTGAAATGGCTTTTTATCAACTTTTCTGTACTGAATTTAAAGATTCTAATGAAAATGTGAAATAAAAAATAAATGGAGGAGGCTAGTCTTTGTGGCCTCAAAGAAATACTGTCTGAGCCTGTCATTCACATACACACACTATATACGTCAACCTTTTGGGGAAACTTCCACCTGCAGAGTCCCACAGTTCTGTGTATGCAAGGGAATTGAAGAACAAAATTCCAAACTCTACTGCCAGTCCTGTATTGGAAATAGCTTTTGCCAGCAAGCTGGGCCCCTTTGCCCTCACTCCATGCACATTCCAAGCCAAAACATCCCATGCCTTGTTTCTTAGTAACAAATCAGAAAGCGGTACATCAGCCCAGAACTCACAGCACCAAGTGTCAGCTCTGTATTAACAATGGCAGGGAGTTTGTCTCACTGCAAAAGCATGTTTTTCGGCTGAAACCCAGCCTAACAGTAACTGTGACAAGCACAAAATCTCTGGGTAAAAAACTGTTATGAAACTCTTTCTTTGTCCCAAAAGGTGAAAGTAAAACTTAAATTTCTTTCAGGTTCTGTTGTGTTGCAACTCTTGGGGACGGGGGCTCAAGGCAGGAGGTTAGGGGGTTGTTACCTGTAAGATGAGCGCTTGGGCAACCACCCAGGAGAGATTCAAGTGCTTCCCAGATGATTAGCAGAGCACCCAAAGCCAGCAGCATGTGTTTCTGCTGGTAGTGTACGTCCATGCATGCCTCTGTGCATGTAACAAAATTTATTCCATATGTGTATGAAAACAATTAGACGGAACATTGGTTGTGATGCAACAGAACCTGTAAGGAATACATGAGTGGGGTAGAGTAGAGGGGGACCAAGGCAAGGGTTTGGGAAGTTTTATAATGTAATCATGTTTGGTGTAATGTAGCCTAATGATAGAATAAATAGATGTAGTGTAGTGGCTCCCCGCACCATGCTGGCTTCTGCAGAACCACCTGTCCCCCTCCCCCATACTGCTGCTTCTGTATCAGAAGCCACGCTGTGGAGGATGGGGACAGGCAGGAGCCAATACACCCAGGGATCCGGTTTTGAAGTTGCCTCCTCTCACACACTGGCTTGTGCAGAGCCGACTGCTCCCCGACCTCCGATTCAGAGGCAGCAGGGGAAGAGGGAAAATGGGAGCCAGTGCTCATGGGGAGTCAGGTTTAAAGCTGGCTCTAGTGAGCACCAGCTCCCCCCGCCTCCAGCTTGAAAAATTCAGTGGATACACATTTACACAAACAAACACATTTTAACATCTCCAGTGTCTTGCATGAATCTTTGGGTTTTGTCTTGTCAATCTCAGAGTATCAGTCCACACCAGAAGAAGCCCCGTTCCTCTCTCCCTCATATTTAACTCCCCTGACCAGTGAGTACATGTCAGCAACCAACTGGTAACCACAAACAGTGACAAGATGAGGGGGTGTATGTGTAAGTATGTTGGTATAGTATACTATATGCATATTCCTGAATGTTACATTCTCAGTAAATGTGGCATTTTGCCTTATCCCCCTGAAAAAGATCCCATGTAATTCTCTCCAGTATAACATCTGCCAAAGGGTGAGGGCTCAGGGCTCGGTGTGCAGGAGTCAGGGCAGGAGCTTTGAGATGTGGGGAACTCAGGGCAGAGTTGGGGGGTGCAGGAGACAGGGCAGGGGTTTGCGGGGTGTGCAGGGAGGCAAGACGCTGCTTGCTGTCACTGTCAGGGAACAAAAGGAAAGGGCAGTTTGCTGCACTCCTCTCACTCTGGCTGGGGAGGGCTGGGGGCAGATGAGCTGTGCATTTCCCTTTCCTGTCACTGTAAGGTTGTGAGGGGAAAGAGTAAGCAGCATCCTGGTTCAAGTCCAGAGAAGTCTGGAAGCTTCAGTCCCTACCGCCTTACCTAAATGGCGCCCTATGGGGGCTTGGACTGCATACGCCCCCAGCCAGCCCCTTTAACCTGCCTGGCTGCCTGCTGTTTAGCTCAGCAGCCTGCAGCAATGCTCAGGAAGCCAGGCTGAAAGTGCTTCCAACCTCCTCCTGCAGCCAAGTGCCCCAGCTAGCCAACTCCTTCTTGTAGAGTGGCACACCGGCTTACTTTCTCCTCTGCTTTGTCCTCCTATACTTTTTCTAGTTCCTTCACTTCTTTCATACCCTGGCCCTGTTCTTCGGGTCTTTCTACACTCATACTAGTTGCTGAACATTCTCCTTGACTCTGTGATCCCCTTCCTGTCTCTATCAAACCCTAGCCCCCTACAGCCCAAAAAGAGCTCTCATAGTGTGAACCATGTCCAGTGGCTCTTCAGGACAGTAGGCAAACACAAGGACTAAAGTGGTATGGGGGGAAATGTTTTAAATCAATCTTTGAACTGATGTTCATCTGAATTAGGCCATGCATTTCACACAACATTATTTGTATTGCCATCATGCCCTAAAGATGGCACAGAACCCCCATTATGCTACATGCTGTACAAACAGAACAAAAGCTAGGCCTTGGCCCACAGCTTACAATCTACTATGTATTTTAGAAAGTTTGTATGTATGTTTGATCAAAAACTCCTAGACCTAAACGGTAAGAGCTTTGATAATCAAATTTGGCATACAGCTTCCTCTTATCATAACTTAAAGCAATATAAAGGTGTGGTTGTGTCAGGAAAACAGGCTGTGCAATGGGATTGCTTCTCATAAAACCAAACAGAAGAGACAGAATCACCAAATTAAGTGCATCCTCAAAATTGACATAACTGAGCAAATGTTGAACGAGACAACTAAAATGAGCCAGAAAAAAAGGAGGAACCTGCAACAGGATACCTTCTCAATAAACCTCACAGAGAAACTTGGAGTGGTGCTCTGTTTTGGCACAGCTAAATCAATGCTTAAGGTCTGAAAACTATAAGAAAACACTGTTGGTTTTCCCTTTTTTTTAAACATGGCAAATTATAAGACGTTTATAGGGATGAAAAAATACACATCTTGAGGAAATTTACATTTAAAAAAATTAAACAAAACTGTAACAATCCTTTTTTAAGAAATCCAAAATAAAAATTAATGTTAAAAAGTCACTATTTTTGAAAAATACAATCATTTAGATAAAGCATGTACACTTTCCTTTTATTTTCCAAAAGCAAACCCAGGTAAATCTGCAAGTCTCAGTAGAAAACAGAAGACAGCAGACGGATACAGACAGATGCAGGAGAACAAGGAAACAATAAGGCAATACTGGTTGGTGCGATAGGTACTGGTATCCACTGCCCAGTGTTTTTATAGCCAGCATGGCAAAGGGAAGTTTTAAGGAGGGATTTGGAGGTTACAGGTTTCCCAAGCATGAGGGGCAACATGTGAAAAAGAATAAAGATGCTTATTTGAAAATGTAAGAAATGGACAATAGACAACACTGACCAGCTGGAAGTGGGGATCAACCTTCTTTCATCCCTCAGGAAGCCTGCTGTTCTAAGAATTCCCTGCAGTGTGTGGAATTTTATATCCTATGGCAACCAGATCTGAATGTAGCAGATCAGATTGGTTGGTCACAGGATACCTGTATAGAGAAGAATGTCCCTCCCAGCTTCATTACATGAGGACTTTGTATATGGCCCAAAATGGCTCCGGGCCTTTTTGCAACCATATCAGATTGTAAATTCAGGTCTCATTCTCTGCCTCATTCGACCCCTTCCCCTTCCAGTTCCATGAAGAGGTTTCTTAGAGTTTACAGATCCAAAAATGTAACACACAAACTTCATGTAATACTTTGTTGTAAAATGCCCACTTGTTCTTAAGACCAACTTATTCTGCCCCCTTTTAATAACAAACATGCTTCAAAAACACACACATACAAAATACTGTTAATTGATAACTGACTTTTTAAAAAAATGTATTGAAATTCATGAGCTGAATGTACATTAAAGGAAAATGAGATGGGTTTGTAATAAGAGGCAGATAAGGCGGGGGGGGGGCGGTGCCAGCAGGGAGCTAGCTTTTAAGCTGAGCCACCTGTACCTTTCCCCAACCGCTTGCTACTGTCTCTGATAGAGAGGCAGCATAGTGGAGGGTGAGGGGGACAGTCGGGAGCAGGTACACACAGGAAGCTGGCTTTTAATCCAGCTCTCCACATGTGCTGGCTCCGTGGAGCTGCCTCCCCCTGCCTTGCTGCCTCTCACAGCAGGAGGCAGGAGCCAGTGTCAGGGGGAGAGCAGGCTTAAAGGCCAGCTCCCCACAAGCACCGGGAGCTGCCTGCACCCCCCCGCCACTCCTGCCTCTATCAAAGGCAGCAGTGGTGGGGCAGGGGAGACTGTCGTGACGCAGACTCCATGGGATGCCAGCACAGCCTCTGTCCACAGGAGCCCGAACCCCATGCAGACAGGGTTTGCTGCTGCAGAGCAGCCTCTGTCCGAGGCAGGCCCAGGCTCACTGCAGACAGGCTGCTCCATGGGATGGTGGAGCAGCCTCTGTCTGTGGGAAGCACGGTCCCCTTGCAGAGAGAGACTGCTTCCACCTTGTGCTGCTGCCTTTGATACAGAGGCAGCAGCACGGGATGCCAGGGAGCTGGTCCCTGGGAGTGGGGCTGGGAGTACACTGGCTGCCAGTCCCTCCCCGATAAAATTTGGTGTGGCTACATGATTATTCAATTAAATGATATCTAACATCCCTCGTTTGTAAATATGCTTCCCTCTCCCAAGAATGACAGGCATGGGAATGGGTGGTGAGGTTGCAAGAAGTGAGAGACTGGTTTAGAACATCTATTTTCCTAACAGTAAAAAAAAAAAAAAATTTGCATGATTAATGAGTTTTTAATATTACACCACATTCCTCAGATAATCCAAAATCAATTAGCAAAATATCGTAAGAACTCAAACTATAGCAAGGGCTGTATTCCCAGATATTTCCCCTTACACCAGAGCTGAGCATTTGATACTGTTGAGCTAAGCAATACATGGAGGACTTGCAGCACTTCTTGTCTCTGTGTTGGAATCCAGTTGACTCAGCACTAAATCTCACATTACTCCCCCAGCCACTTAGCTAACACATATCACTTCTTTGAAAGTTTCAGAGGAATAGCTGTGTTAGCCTGTAACTAAAAAAACTTTAAAAATAATGAATAGTCTTGCAGCACCTTAGAGACTAACAAACAAAAACGTAGATGGTATCATGAGCTTTCATGGGCACAACCCACTTCAGATGAAATCATGACTTCTTCTTTGAAGTCATGAATTGCCACTATTAAGCAAACTGACCCCTCTCCTTTTTTCTTAATCTCTCATTTTATAATCCTGGAAACAGACTATTTAGCTCAAATACCTTAAAGTCAGTCATTTTCTGTTGCTAGCAGTTTTTTTATTATAAAGCTTTAGCTTTTTGAATCTCAAGTCCTATCCTGTCATTAAATAATTGTTTGGCCCCTTCCCTCTTTGGCGTAATGAAAGGAGCAACACTCACAGAAAGCACCACGCCATTTCCAGACTTGCGGGGCCTTTGATGGCATCGTCTCCCATCCGGCCTGGGACTAGTTGGTTGAACCAGCCTGTCCGCCAGTCTCCACACACTGATGCCCAAGGATTTACAGTATTTTAACATCAATGCCCCCTAGGAATGTGACCGAACTGAGCAGGGAGCCATCAAGCGACTCATCCCCTGTAGCCCTTTCCCTGCCTCTGACGACAGCGCCTAAGGGCATCATCCTCTGACCCCCATGAACTAGCTAGCTCTTTTATGAACACTGTTATAGACTTGGCCTTCACAACTTCCTCTGGCAAGGAGTTCCGCGGGTTGACTATGAAGGGGGGGTTACGTTACCCTGCCCAACACTGAGGGGCTGCGTTGGGGGGGGGGGGGTTACAGGGTGTCCCTATGCAGCCCTGAAGAGGCAGCAGCGGGGGGGGGGGCAGTTTACAGGTTCTCCCTGTCCCACGCTGAGGGGCCGCGGGGAATTACGGGGTCTCCTTGCCGGCGCTGAGGGGCCGCGGGGAGTTACGGGGTCTCTCCGGCCAGCGCTGAGGGGCCGCGGGAGTTACGGGGTCTCTCCGGCCAGCGCTGAGGGGCCGCGGGGAGTTACGGGGTCTCTCCGGCCAGCGCTGAGGGGGCCGCGGGAGTTACGGGGTCTCTCTTGCCGGCGCTGAGGGGCCGCGGGGAGTTACGGGGTCTCTCCGGCCAGCGCTGAGGGGGCCGCGGGGAGTTACGGGCTCTCCTTGCCGGCGCTGAGGGGCCGCGGGGAGTTATGGGGTCTCTCCGACCAGCGCTGAGGGGCCGCGGGAGTTACGGGGTCTCTCCGGCCAGCGCTGAGGGGCCGCGGGGAGTTACGGGGTCTCTCCGGCCAGCGCTGAGGGGCCGCGGGAGTTACGGGGTCTCTCCGGCCAGCGCTGAGGGGCCGCGGGGAGTTACGGGGTCTCTCCGACCAGCGCTGAGGGGCCGCGGGAGTTACGGGGTCTCTCCGACCAGCGCTGAGGGGCCGCGGGAGTTACGGGGGTCTCTCCGACCAGCGCTGAGGGGCCGCGGGGAGTTACGGGGTCTCTCCGGCCAGCGCTGAGGGGCCGCGGGAGTTACGGGGTCTCTCCGGCCAGCGCTGAGGGGCCGCGGGAGTTACGGGGTCTCCCTGCCGGCGCTGAGTGGGTGGGGGGGGGGGGTTACAGGGTCTCTCTGGCCGACCCTGACGGGTCCGCGGGAGGTTTCGGGCCCCTAGTGGCCCGCGCTGAGAGGGTAGGAGGGGGTTACGGGTTTCCCTGCACGGCCCTGAGGAGGCAGCGGGAGGCGGGGTTACAGGGTCGCCGCACCCGGCGCGGAGGCGTCCAAGGAGGGGGTTACGGGGTGTCCCTGCCCGGCCCTGAGAAGGCGGTGGGGGGGGGGTCACGGGGTCTCCCAGCCCGACGCTGCAGGGATCGGGGCGTGACTCTGCTCGTTCGCTCCCCCGTAGCGCCAGGTGCCAGAGTCTCGTTCACAGACCAGACCGTTACTGCGGGTACCAGCGGCAAAGAGATGCCATGGGCCCGGGGCTGCTCTCCATTGGCTGTTTTTAGTGGCGGCTCTGACCAATCAGTGCGCGCCGCTAGCTTAGGGGACGGGCCCGAGTGACGCCGAAATGAGTCTGAGGTCTGGAGGCGGTTTCCCGCTAGAGGCTATAGGCTACCGCGCCTGTCACTCACACCCTTCCGCCTATGGAAGTTTAACCACAGTCTAGTCCAGACAGCGCTCGGCATCGGCCGCACTGCGCATGCGCACAGTAGCGGGCAGGGTGGAGTTCGCAGCAGTCTGGGGAGCTGAGATTGTTGGGAGCGTGACCGAATCCCACGGGTTGCCACGCCCCCTTTTCACGCCAGCTGCACGTGCCGGGCAGGCGAGGTGAGGGCCGCATCGGCTGGCTGGGAAAGCCGCACGGGGGCGCCGCGAGCTGGGGCCGAAAGGGGCGGGTGCCGAGGTGTCTCGTTCCCTGTGCGGTGCGTGGGGCGGCTTGAAATAGCGTGTCCCTAGCCCGCCAGGGAGTAGCGCTGGGCTCGAGCTAGAACAGACGTGTGACCTCCGGGGACTGACTGGCGTTTTCTGTTTGACCAGCAGCCGCTCTCCAGAACTGGCCTTACTGAGTGACCCAAAAGTCCAAACACGTTTCATTTGGTGAATTCCAAAGAAAATGGCTGAGAAGCAGATTAGGTAGGTCGGGTGATTCCGGAAAGTTATACAGCGGGATTGCTGGAAGCGTTGGCTGTGTTCCTGTGTGGGTGCAATAGCAGAACCTCCCTCCTTCACACCAATAAGTGGGGGATCCATTGCTAAAGTATGTAAGCCAACGAGCATAATTTAAATTACTAACATACACCTAGATCCAAGTATTTATTTTCACAAATTTTCATTTTTAATTAAAGTTGTGTGCAATATGCTAGTGGATGTTGTGAAAATGATGATAATAGTACTATTTAAAATTGATAATTTTCCTGCACCTATTCAGATAATTCAGCTTTGCCTGAAATTTCAGATGTTCAGAGCTGCTTTCTTTTTTGTAAAGGCTTATATAATCTATCTGCAGAGAAATAGAACATCAGAGCAGAAGCCTTGTGAGAGTAGTGATGACTGAACAAAGGCTGCATATGCACTGAAAAGCTAGCACCGTTCCAAACACTAGTTAATGCTGAAAGGGAATCTGTGTTTGTTAATAACTCTAAGTAGGTACTGAGCTTTTCCAATTCAGCATGAAAAGGGTATTACAGTAATGGGACCTGTTGGTTTTACATAGGACAGATGAGCCTTGGGAAATTAAAAGATTCTTGTTTTATTTGCTGTATTTTACATGCACATTCTCTTGTTCAGTTTGCCTGCTAAACTCATCAATGGGGGAGTTGCAGGGATCATTGGTGTTACCTGTGTTTTTCCAATTGATCTGACTAAAACCAGGATACAGAACCAGAGGAGTGGACAGCAAGCATACAAAAGCATGTAAGTGAACTTGGGAAATTAATTCTGAAGACAGCAGAGTTTGCATGTGTGTGGCAGAAACACTACAAGAAGTCTGTGGAATGTAAGCCCTTTCAAAAATGTTTGCAGTTGTGTTAATATGTAGCCTCATTTGAAATCCATAATTTAGTTAAGTAAAGGGGGACAGACCAGTAGGGTCTGGGAGATGCTGCTGAAAGGGTAAAGGGCATGTTAAACACAAGGCTTCAGAGTTTGGTCCCTATCTCTGCTTGGGATCCAAAACCAGTAACCTTTCTCCTGGAGTCAGGTGCCTAATCCTGTTTTGTGAGACTGCCCAACATCAGGCAAAAACCCGTGGGGGCTGGAGGCAGGAATCTCTGCCCCTTAGCCCACTGACTAGGGTCCTTCTCTGGGATATGGGAGATGCTGGTTCACTTAGCTCATCTGCTTGAAGGCATTTAGAAAGGGATTTGGCATCTCCCAAGAGAAACCTTTAATTGCTGAATCAAAGGATAGGCTCATGGGGCTGCTCTGACTGAAGTTGTTCCACTTTAACTGTTAGAACTGAGTAAAGCAAAAGCAAAGCTCAAGAAGCCCTCTGTAGTGTGGTGGGTAGGACAGGATACTTCTGCAAGGGGCATAGACGGCAGGTGAATGTAGGGAAGGGAGAGATAAGCTCAGGGCCCTGTGGGAGCCAGCTCCCCCCTCATGTCCCTTCCTCGGCAGCTGGCACGTGCCAGACTTCCTAAGCCATAGTCTGAGCCTGGGTTCAGGAAAGCGGGTGGTATACAGGCCCCAGCTGGAGTACGGAGGACAGGCAGACAGCATTAACTGTGAAGTGGGCCAGTAAAAAGTTCAGAATTGCTCTATCAGCTGCTGACCTCAAAAGTGCAAGAGCCTGCTTCCAGTCCTCCCTCAGCCTGTTAAGAATGGGTTTGAAGAGGGTGCCTCTTGAAGTTGCTCTACTTTAATTAACTCTTAATTAGGTCAAAGCAGTGTTGCTCATCAGTTAGGTTTTGGGGTTCGCCCCAATGAATTCCTGACAGGTCCCGTACTTGGTCAAATGATGATAAACTTTCAGATGTGCGCATGCGTGCATTTGCTCCCATCTAGCATGTTAACCATGCACAATTAGTTAACACAACAGACTTCCGAGGGAGCCCCCAGAGTCCACAAATCAGATAAGGATCAAAATCACCAGAGCAGGCTTATTGTCAAACGTCATACAATAGTAGTTGTCAGCAGACAGACTTGCCGCTGCGCCACCTTATTTAAACCATGGCAATGTACTAACCACCCATTAAGTGCCCTGGATTTCCAGCACACACACACCCCCCCCCCAAGTCAGTCAGCAATCACCCTTTGGGATGCACTTTTATACACAGGTACAAACAAGTTACACATCACTGTGTATCAGGTTGCCACTCTCTGTTACCTAGTTACCACCCCTTACCTCACAAAATGCAGTTTACTTACTATTCATCGCACTGTCAACTTCAACCTGGTCCTGAACCTAGGTCAGTATGTACTTGATTTGTGGGGAGGTGGTTGGTTCTAAGATGTTTCTCAACGAGGTTCTGTTACAACCCCTCTGGAATGTGCTTGCAGCTTGTGTTTGATACCTGTGCCTGGTACCTTTTCACATTCTTTATGGTTGACCTGGCTTATACTATTTCTCTTTAGCCAAACCTCTTTCCTGCCTGCAGTTTCACTGAGCCAGTCTTGCTCACTTGATTTCAGGCCTGCTGTTTTTATTCAGGCCTGCTGAGTAACCTGTTGGCCAGGCTGCTTGCCTCCTTCCCTGTGCTTGATGAGAAGAAAGGATTTGAGCAGCAGATGGCTTTACTCTTAAAATGGGTCCACTTTAATTAACTATTAATTGGGCTAAAACAGCCCTTATTCATAGCTTTGCCTGCGTAGCCTGGTAGTTCTAGCCCTTGGCTACGGGGCTGGAGCTACTAAGTTTAATGCTGTGAAGGGTAACAAGCACGCCAACTCTTGAAGTGTGTTCACTTTTAATTTGACCATTTAATACTTAATTAAACTCTCCAATAAAAGTGCTGCATAGCCTGGTGGTTTGGGCCATACCTGGGGTGTTGGAAAGCTTGGTTCAAATCTCAGTCCCTCTTCCTGAATGGACTTGAGCTTTTGCCTCTTGAAAGTGTTCCACTATAATTAACTACAGATCAGATGACTGCAAAATCTAGGATCACTGTATAGCCCAGCGGGTACAGTGCTTGCCTTAAAGATGGGTGATTTCTGGTTCAAACCTAATAGGCCTGGCTGGAGCAGTGCACTATGGGTGGGAGCACACCAGCCTGGCCAAAAGCCCCTGCCCATTGTGGGGGAGGGAGGCATGCCTGCCTGCCTCCATTCAAGCAGTTGAACATAACAGTTAACTGATTAAACAGGATTTTACATCCGTAGTTGACAGCTTTATAAATTAGTGCCAGTTCTTTGAATTCATGGCATGGACAGACCTGATCTAACCAGAGTTAACAAAGAACCAGGCTCTGGCTAACTCAAGTAGTGCTTACTCTCTAAGGCTAGCAACATTTGAACTGCAGCTTTTTCAGTCAGCAGCCTGGGGCTCAGTAGTATCTTTACTGTACTGTGTGATAAGAAGCAAGCCGCTCTGGCTAACATGCACTGAGAGTTATTTACTACGGTCCACTAAACAAGTGAGAAACTGCCACCAACATAGGCCTCCTTCAGCCAGCACCTGAAACATGGACATTTTATCTCTAATAGGGAATCATAGCACAGTTCAGTATCTTCAAGAGTCCCTGCCAACAGCAGATGGGCCAGTAGGGTTCAACAAAAATACCGGACACACTTGACAGTACATCACAATCTACATTACATCTTATTTAGAAAATACTGGACATTTCTGTTTTCTCATTTCTATTTTCTCAATTTGTTTCCCGAACAGAAAGCTCAAATACTGGACTGTCCGGTTCAAAACTGGACACCTGGCAACCCTATCGGCCAGCCATAGCACATGGCATCTTATTCTCAACATCATGGTCCTGCTCCAGCCACACAGCTGTCAGAGTATGTGCGCAACACAGAGAGGCAAATACTGCAGGGAAGACTTTGGGTGCTCCAGTGCATGCAGCTGTGATGGTGATGAGCATAGTAACAGAGTAGTGAACACATCAGGCAGATTGTGAGGGGGAGCAGAAATGTCTCAACTGTCTGCGAATTACAGACTATTTCTGTGAGTAAACAGATCTCAGAGGGGGTTGCATAAGATGTTCAATAGCTCTTAGTTACAGGCAAGGGAACCCAGAAGAGTACTTGCTTGTAATTATTTATTCGTATGATCTATTCATAGCAGACACTCACAGCCCTTCCCAAAGACTCATTACTACTGTTACATGTGTAGTTTACATATATCATCATTGTACTCAGCTATGGTAAGAAAATAACTAGTGTTGTGCCATATGTAGTTTAGATGTATGTCTCTAGCCTGAGTAGATAACATCAAAATATATATATCATAATTAGGCATAACATCATAAAAATACAGAGAAAAATTTATCTTAGATCAGTCCTTTCTAATAATAATAATTCTTTTGTTGTATTACATGGTGCAAACAAGCTCATATCTGAAGCAAGTACAGACTTGCTTTAGCCAAAGGCAAAGAAAAGCACCGAAAAAATGCATAAAATAGAACAGGAGCTGCCTGACAATTAATAGCCCCAGCTGGCACAGAGGTGTCCCTTACCTACTGTTGGAAATATGCTACAGCTCTGTCTTTCTCCTGCCATTATTAACCCTTTGCCCAAGCTGGGGTTTTCTGCCCTGGTGTCTGATCACAGGGTGGCCATATCAGCACAGACTCCCCACTTCTGAAAAGCACATGTACAAGCATAGGGACTCTTGTACATTTCAAAGCAGGCATGCCAGCTGGCCTGGGTGGGAGTTCTGCATTCCTCCTTTGAAATGTACAAGAACCCCAGCAGGGGCTCTTGTACATTTCAAAGGAGGAATATGGAAGTGCCTATCGACTAGTCGAGCAGTTGATGGAAATTCCATCGACTATTCGACTAATCAAGTAACTGCAATTTAACATCCTTAATCCCATTACCCACTTTCTCATAAAATTATTCATTGTATACAATGATTCAGTAATGATACTCTCAGACATTAAGACATCTATACGTCAATGGAGAGGACTCAAGGGGAATCTCAAACCTTTACATTTTCTTTAAATTTTGTGTACACCTTATCACCACCCTCCTCCATTCCTGCATATATTAAACACTTGTCTCGCCTTCCTAGTTAATCTGATCAAGAGGAAAGGGCATCCACTCATCCTCTGGAATCTAGTGTGTCCCATGTGGCCTCTCAAAGGTGGACAGGAATTCTTCAATGAAGTCCTGAACCTTGATAAATTGGGCAGGTTCTCCCCCAGTTCACTGACTGAGATTCTCCAGTACTTTGAACTGCTTCGTCTGAGCTCTCTCCTCTACTTCTCACAGTTCCATGCATCGTTAGTGCATTTTTTCCTCCCTTTCAGTATCAGCTTTGCCTGCTGCCATATGTTCCATAGATCTTTGCTGATATCTCTCTTTGCTGGCTTTGATTGCTGCTTAGGATGCCTCAGTCTCCCTTATCCACATCTCACTATCATTCTCTCCAGCTTACATTCTTCTTGGCTGACATGAGCTGCAACCAGGCCAGTTTCATGGCAGTGGCAGGAGGATACTCAAAACTTACAAGTTCCTGATCTTGTGTTTTTTTTTTTTTTTAATGGAATGTACCCCTATCTTCACATAACTTTTTGAAGTCTTGTGTGTTAAATCCCTCATAGGACTGAGACTGACTCATAGTGACTAATCTTTAACCCTTAAACTCTCACTATTGAATTTAAACTTTTCATAGCATTGAGTTATGATCTATAAATACAACTGATGTGTGGCATGAAAGTCCTACCAAGACTACACCTATGTCACTGTGTCTGCAGTTGTTCACAGCTGAGTGCGCCAACCTCAGGGCATACACCCCAAAATGTTTGTGTGTTCTACAGTTAGATTTCACCACCCAGTGTGAACTCCTAAAGCACAGTAACAGTCACAAACAGCCCCACTGGGCACTCCACTCTTGCTTGCCACCCAAGCAAGCTGGACTTAGTGATTGTGATTCCCTACAAACCAAAAATCACAAAATGTTTCCAGTTCCAAGAGACTAGTCATTTACCCCAGGTAAATCTGTATCTCAGATCTCTCACCAAAGACAGTGCTTGTAGCCAATTCCATAACTAACTAACTAAAGAGGTATTAACGAGGAAAAAGAAATGAGAGTTATTACAAGGTTAAAGCAAGCAAACATATATAAAGAAATAAGTTACAGTCTATGGTTCCCAAAAGGTGACAGACTTATTATAATCTGCAAGTGTCTTTTAAGCAGTGCTGGGCCGCACACAACTTGTCAGGGTAAGCTGCTGGCAGGCCACCAGGCAAGTGGTTTATTTTGCATCTCAAGATATGGCTGCTCCAGCCCATGAAAGCTTATGTCCACATTCGTTAGTCTTTAAGGTGCCACATGACTCCTCGTTGTTTTTACTGAATCAGACTAACACGGTTGCCCGTGAAACTTTACCCTGGCAAAAGCATTATTTTGTTAGTATAAGATGAGCGTACACTATAAGCATGCACACTGTGGCTACATCTATACTGCAAGGTTTTTGCGCAAAACCAGCTGTTTTTGCACAAAAACCCATGGAGCGTTCACACCTCAAATGCTCTTTTGCGCAAGTAAATCAACAGTAAAACGGCAGAAGAGAGGGCTTTTTCCGACGTAGGTAAACCTCCTTTTATGAGGCATAACTCCTTTTTGTGCAAAAAGGCAAGTGTGAATGCTCCAGAGGGGTTTCTTGTGCAAGAAACCCCTGTGGGAAAAAGCACAGGTGCTCTGACGGCTATTCTGTGAATGGCCATCAGAGCTTTCTTGCGCAAGAGCGTCCATGCAGTGTGGACGCTCTCTTGCGCAAAAGCACATCGCTTTTGCGATGTGCTATGAGGTGTGGATGTGCTCTTGCACAAGAAGTTTTTGCGCAAAAACTCTTGGACAAAAGGCTTCTTGCGCAAGAAGCATGTTGTGTAGACGTAGCCTATAAATTACTTCTCTAAACATTAAGTAGAAGAAAATCTCTTCATTTCAATTAATTACAATTGTATTTATTTTAGGTGCTGCAGTAAATCTGACACTGTAACACCTGAGAAGGCAATCAAGCTTGCTGCAAATGACTATTTCAGGCACTCCTTGGCCAGGGATGGGTATGTTCCTCTGTGGATAGTCAAAATATCTAGAATTGATACTTTTTGTATATGTTAGCATTTGATGTACATACTCTGACTGGCCCTATTAGTCTTTCTGTGGAATACACATTCTGAATATAAGGTTTAACTTTAATTAAATCAAACCATAGCTCTGTCAAAGCCATGTGAATTATTTGTAGGACTCATAGACAAGCAGTCTAAAGAGGGAGTGTCTTAGTTTGCATTAGATGCTTATTCAGATACTAGGGATGTTAGCAACTAGTCAACTAACTGATAAGCAGGAGTTTATCGGTTAGCACTGTCGACTAGTTGCATCCGCCCCAACTGCCGCTCTGCATTGCAGCGCAGGGAAGCCGGCGCGTGGAGACGCTGGGTCAGTCCAGCTCCATGGGTCTCTCTTATCACTCAGCATACAACCCTCTCTCCTTCCAGCTGCCACTTTGCATTTTACAGCACAGGGAAGTCCCTTACTAAGAGACCCGCAAAGCAGGGACTGACCTAGCATCTTCGCGCGCGGGCTTCCCTGTGCTATACAGTGTGGAGCGGCAGCTAGGAGGGGAGAGGGTTATATGCTGAGTGATAAGAGACCTGTGGCGCAGGGACTGACGCTTCCCTGTGCTGTCAAATGCAGAGCGGCAGCTGAGGAGGAGGGTGGGTATTACGCTCAGTGATTAAGAGACCTGCAGTTCAGGGACTGACCCAGTGTCTCTGTGCGCTGGCTTCCCTGTGCTGAAAAATGCAAAGTGGCAGCTGGGGAAGTTATGCTATGAACCGGCACGAGCCAGACTGAGCACTGTAACTGCCTACCCTTATCGACTAATGGAGTAGTCAATTAAAAAAAAATCTATCGACTACTCGATTAGTAAATTAATCGCATTTAACATCCTTATCAGATACTACAGTGATAATAATTATATTCATTCCTAGATATATACCTTAACTTTTAAGGGCCTGATCCAGCATCCTTCACTTACACAGGTAGTCTCGTTGAAGTAAATAGAGGCCAGCATCCCTGGAACTTGGTGGAAAAACATGTATGCAGAAGGGCACAAAGTTAGTGAAGTTCAAAAAACTAAACTAATGTGTTTGTGATAATGTAATATTAAATAGCTTGTTAGGTTGCAAATACACTTATAATGTTTGGCCATCATTACACAGCAGCTAAGAGCATAAATCATATATGGTAGGGGGGAAAAAGAAAAACTTCTCATAAGGTAGACATGGCTTTTTCTGCCAATTTTATTAATCTGAACTTTTCCCCTTTGCTTTGAATAGAACTGAAAGTAACTCAGCTGTTTAACAAACCTGCTAATTATATACAGTACCTTATGTCGCCAAAGGTGTATGTAAGTAGCAGATGCAGCACAGTGTTCGGTGTAGGGTCAGGTAATTAACTGGCTGATTGGAAGAAGATATTTTTCAGAGTCTGCCTCGGTGCATTGCAATAAGGTTACTGAGTGGCATAGCGAGGTATTTGGTTGCTCTTGTACAATTTACGGTCTAAACACTGATTGCTGTACCATAATCTTTTTCATCCCTATTTCAGAACAGGCCTGACCATATCCAGAGAGATGGTGGCGGGCTGTGGTGCTGGAACATGCCAGGTCATCACCACTCCGATGGAGATGCTGAAAATCCAACTACAGGATGCAGGGAGAGTAGGTAATTAGCACTTCTCCTCCTCATTTACAATGTGTTTGGCACCCACTGTCCATTTCTGGGCATTAATGTGTCTCTGCTAAAGAGCCATATTTTCATGTACATGTAGATCTCTGAAGTAACGTTGTTAACATTGTTTCAGGTTTTAGCTTTCATGCCAAAGATCTGAGAGAAGTATCAGCTTTAGTAGGAGATTTCTTGAGTGCAGGCCAGTTTTTGTAAGGTGCTTTGGGTGGTGGCCATGGCCAGATAGCGCCAGCCTCATCAATATGGAGGATGAAGAACTAGATCTGAAACTTCAGAAGCACCAGGAAATAAGTAAGCTTGACCTTTCCTGCTTCATTTCAGCATCTCAACAGCTTGTGAGTGGAGTCCACTATTCAAGTTCTGGCTGCAAACATGTAGCTGTCAGCTCTCCCCTGACTAGAGCACGTAACATTGGATCTGCTGCACTTGCAAAGAGAATATCTGCTACACATATAGCAGCTGCAATTCTGCATACTCAAGGCATTAAAGGACTCTACAGGGGTCTTGGAGCCACTTTACTGAGGTGGTAATTGTACACTTCTCTTTTTCTCCGTGAGGACTGCTGATCAAGGGGAATTATAGAAGTGTCTTCTTTTCTCAGGGACATTCCCTTCTCCATCATCTACTTTCCGTTATTTGCACATCTGAACAGAAGAGGACAGGAGTCTCTGGAGAATAGAGCCCCATTTTATCACTCATTTCTAGCTGGTTGTGTGGCTGGCTCTGTGGCAGCAGTGTCTGTCAATCCATTCGATGGTAAGCGGCTTTTTATAACGTGTTTGACATACAGACCATCACTTGAAGAGGACCAATCCTCTCCTGTGTGTGTTTGAGGAGGGTGGTAGTATCAATGGGCTCTTAAAAACAGTCCTTGAGTGCTGTTAGGATGTCCCAACAAAGAAAGCTGATGGCTCCAGGAAAGTTCAATATATTCATCAACATGAATGAAACTTCCTATTGATTTAGAAAGGAGGAGTATATTGGTAGGTATATTATAGTCTTTTTGAAGCATTAAGTCTTGTCTATTGCAGGAGGCAAAACTGGACAGACCACTGTTCTGATCAGTGTTGCAGTCCATATGTTCTTGTATAATACAAATTACATGAGGCAACAACAGCAGCACCTCTGTGGAACATTGGGCAGGATAACTGTTGAGTCTTCAACCAGATCAGTGGAAACACATGACTTTTTTTTTTTTAGACTAGAAGGTATTCAAACTGAATTAAACACGCTTGCCTTCATTTTTCTGGGCATGGGGCACAGGAGATCATTGTGGCCTCTGCTGTCTACTAAAATAAAGCAAGAAAAGGCTTAGTCTGGATAACTGACAAGATGTGTGTCTTCAAACAGCATTCAGAGGTCTTTTCTCGCCCTGCTTGTATAAATCTGTTCAAGCCAATATTATGCTTTACCATGGAAAATTTTGATTTCCCAGTAATAAAGACACGGCTCCAGTCACTAACCAAAGGAACAAATGAGGACAGCTACAGTGGACTAGTTGACTGTGCAAGGTAACAAATGAAGAATGATGATGGGCAGTATTTTTCAGAAGTGACTAATTAGGGGGATACATGACTTGGGTGAACTATGCAAGTGGGAGCCATTGTTAGCTGACTGCCTTGATGTACATGTCAATATACTTTCACCCAGAACAAAGGCATTTAGGCTCCTAACGTCCACTGATTTCAGTGCAGTGGCATGGGGCTCAAAGTCTGACTTGTCAGTGATCTAAGAGTTCCCATAATTAAAATATGGTTTTAGTATTGAAAAGGTTGTGAAGCATTAGTTCTGAATTAGACAAACATGCTTCTGCCACAAGTTTCCTTTTTTTTTTTCTTATGAAAGCTGAATGTCTATAGAGAAAAACACTCTGTGCACAGTGGTAGCATGAGCATTCAGTGATGTCTGAGAACATGGTAAGAAAAATAATGTATATTATCTTCTATTTTCAGGAAAATTTGGTGGAAGGAGGGTCCATCTGCCTTCCTGAGAGGGGCTGGCTTCAGAGCATTAGTCATTGCTCCTCCCTTTGGTATAGCCCAAGTCATTTACTTTATTGGAGTAGGGGAGTTCCTAGTGAAGCTTTCCCCACATGGCAGATTTTCGTCCTGACTCCTCATGCCATGGATATGCTGGAATAGAACCTGTAAGAACCATCCATCCAGAGAGGACCCAAGAAACAAATGGTAACGCAAACTGATTTCTTTATATTCTTAGTGAACTTGTGGTTCCCAGTAGGTGGTTACTAATCACTAAAGTTAGTGAAAGATAGGACAATGTTTTCCTAGACTGCTGGTCAGTGTTGCACCCCAGCTTGGGGATGCTATATGTCTCCCTTTCATAGTGTTTTGCTATTATCCTTTTGCACCAAGAGTCAGACTTGTAACACCACAAACCAGTGTGGTACAGGAGGCTGCATATTGTTAGTGCATGGGGGAATGTCTCCCGTGCTAAAGGTCTAAGCTCCCTGTATGTGAAACGCTTTACCAAATTTTGTGTACTTTTCAAAGGGTAGTATGATCAAACATTGGGATAGTTGATTTGAAACTTCAGTAGCTGATGGAATTTAACGGGACAGATTAAAAACTTCAATCTTACATGGAAGTTAAGGACATGCTGTTGAAGGTAAATTTTGTTTTAATGAAGGGAACATGAACAACATTTTTTAATAGATTGGGGGCCAAGTCTCTCTATTAGCTACACTTGATTATTCAGCTGCTAGACTGGAAAGGTCTGACTTGATATTTTTCTTTGTTCTATATTCCACGAACACTGTTTCATTAATTCAGTCCTGACATTTAATTGGGAACAGAAAGCTATGTCTTATTAATAGTAATAGTTTACAATTTGGAGCATTTCCTTGTAAAGAAGATGGTTGCTTTGGTGACTGCTAAAAACAAAAGCCATTATAGATCATACATGCATAGAAGACCAACTGTCCTCTGTAGTCACCCAGGATGAAATTCACTCTGTATAAGGCCTATGTATCACTTACAGTATGGGTAGAGTGATTCCTCAAAAGATTTTGCATGCTTATGGACCTGTGATTGTTCAGGAGAAACCTAGGTGCTGCAAGAACTTGTTAGCATAACTCCCTACATACTTGAATTTCTCAGGAATTTGGGACCAGATCTTCTCTTAAACTAACATACAGTGCAGCCACTAAACTTGCTAGGAGCTACACCAGAGGCTAAAACTGGATAAAGAACCTTCAAAGATAATATGTTAACATGGTTTGTTACAGCTAAACATTTTTCCCTTGGCAGTGAGCTCATGGAAGGGGTACTCCCAGTTTTTTCTTTGTTACTGTTGCAGAGGAATAAACTGGTCAGTATCTTTGGCCACTTCACCAAATCCAGGGTGTGCAGTATGCAGTTTAAATGTATATGATGCAATGAAAGCTTGAAGCCTTTTATGACATTAATGGTAACTTTGTAGAAGCCATCTGTACTCAGTACTTGCCATACCACTTTGCAGTAAAAGCCAGTGATCCATCTGTATGAATGGGCTATTTTTTTGGATGCAGCCTTGCATGTCCCCATGCAGTCCTTGAAAGAGTGAAGGGAGTAAAATTGGCTTGGGCATAAGAGAGAAGGTACTCAACAGCCCTCTTGCACCTCTGACTTCTCCAATTCTGTAAAAAAAGAGACTTGTGAATGGTAGGGTTGAACTCCATAGGCGAGTTCTGTGGATTTTGCAGCTTTTCTCTCCTGCCTCAAACCACCTGCTAAAAACTACCTAGTCCTGTCACTGCATGTTTGGTCTGTTTTATTGATAGCTTAGTTACCACTGAGCCACCTGTTGCTGTTTCACATCCACAGGGGTTCATAGGGAGGCAAAAATTCATTCATTCACATAGGTGCTGAGATGGCAGGGGTGAAGAGTCTCCTACTCACAGGAAACTAAGAGAAGGCTGCCCCTACTGTGCACAGAGTGATACAGGAGATAAGGCATCACCCCCTACAACGGAGGAGGAGAAGCCTCGTATCCCCAAGGCGGGGAGGTCTGCTGCCCCCACTGCGAATAGGAAACGTAGGGTAGTGGTGGTCGGAGACTCTCTTCTGAGGGGGACGGAGGCACCCATCTGTCGCCCTGATATTTCATCTCGGGAGGTATGCTGTCTGCCGGGGGCCTGTATCTGAGATGTTACGGAGGCATTGGTGAGGATTATCCGGCCCTTTAACTACTACCCCATGCTACTCATCCATGTGGGCACAAATGATGCTGCGAGGTGTGACACTGAGCAGATCAAGAGTGACTGCAGGGCTCTGGGAGTACGGGTGAGGGAGTTTGGAGCGCAGGTGGTATTCTCTTCGATCCTTCCTGTCAAAGGTAGGGGCCTGGGCAGAGACAGGTGCATCCTGGAGGTGAATGCCTGGCTGCAAAGATGGTGTTGCCAGGAGGGCTTTGGCTTCCTTGGCCATGGGATGCTATTCCAGGAAGGACTGCTAGGCAGAGATGGAGTTCACCTTTTTAGCAGGGGGAAGACCCTATTTGGACACAGACTGGCTAACCTAGTGAGGAGGGCTTTAAATTAGGTTCAACGGGGACAGGTGAGCAACGCCCACAGGTAAGTGGAGAACATGGAGACCTGGGAGATGGGTTGGAAATGGGAGGGAGCGTGGGCTATAATGGCAGAGAGAAAGGAGGGTCAGGGCAAAACAGAGGCAAGATCAAATCAGTATCTTAGATGCCTATATACAACTGCGAGAAGTATGGGTAATAAGCAGGAAGAACTGGAAGTGCTAATAAATAAATACAACTATGACATTGTTGGCATCACAGAAACTTGGTGGGATAATACACATGGTTGGGATGGAAGGGTACAGCTTGTTCAGGAAGGACAAGCAGGGAAAAAAAGGGAGGAGGTGTTGCCTTATATATTAAAAATGAACACACTTGGAGTGAGGTGGAGATGGACATAGGAGACAGAAGTGTTGAGAGTCTCGGGGTTAGGCTAAAAGGGGTAAAAAACAAGGCTGATGTCATGCTAGGAGTCTACTACAGGCCACCTACCCAGGTGGAAGAGGTAGATGAGGCTTTTTTTAAACAACTAACAAAATCATCCAAAGCCCCAGATTGGGTGGTGATGGGGGACTTCAACTATCCAGATATATGCTGGGAAAATAACACAGCGGGGCACAGACTATCTAATAAGTTCTTGGACGGCATTGGAGACAACTTTTTATTTCAGAAGGTTGAAAAAGCTACCGGAGGGAAGCTGTTCTAGATTTGATTTTAACAAATAGGGAGGAACTGGTTGAGAACTTGAAAGTGGAAGGCAGCTTGGGTGAAAGTGATCATGAAATCATAGAGTTCACAATTCTAAGGAAGGGTAGAAGGGAGAACAGCAAAATAGAGACAATGGATTTGAGGAAGGTGGATTTTGATAAGCTCAGAGAGTTGATAGGTAAGGTCCCATGGGAATCAAGACTGAGGGGAAAAACAACTGAGGAGAGCTGGCAGTTTTTCAAAGGGACGTTATTAAGGGCCCAAAAGCAAGCTATTCCGCTGTGTTGGAAAGATAGAAAATATGGCAAAAGACCGCCTTGGCTTAACCACGAGATCTTGTATGATCTAAAAATAAAAAAGGAGTCATATAAAAATGGAAACTAGGACAAATTACAAAGGATGAATATAGGCAAAAAACAGAGTAATGCAGGGGCAAGATTAGAAAGGCAAAGGCACAAAATGAGCTCAAACTAGCTACAGGAATAAAGGGAAACAAGAAGACTTTTCATAAATACATTAGAAGGAAGAGAAAGACCAAGGACAGGGTAGGCCCACTGGTCAGTGAGGAGGCTGAAACAGTAACAGGAAACTTGGAAATGGCAGAGATGCTTAATGATGACTTTGTTTCGGTCTTCACCAAGAAATCTGAAGGAATGCCTAATGTAGTGAATGCTAGTGGGAAGGGGGTAGGTTTAGAAGATAAAATAAAAAAAGAACAAGTTAAAAATCACTTAGAAAAGTTAGATGCCTGCAAGTCACCAGGGCCTGACGAAATGCATCCTAGAATACTCAAGGAGCTGATAGAGGAGGTATCTGAGCCTCTAGCTATCATCTTTGGAAAATCATAGGAGACAGGAGAGAGTCCAAAAGACTGGAAAAGGGCAAATATAGTGCCCATCTATAAAAAGGGAAACAAGAACAACCCAGGAAACTACAGACCAGTTAGTTTAACTTCTATGCCAGGGAAGATAATGGCGCAGGTAATTAAGGAAATCATCTGCAAACACTTGGAAGGTGGCAAGGTGATAGGGAACAGCCAGCATGGATTTGTAAGGAACAAATCATGTCAAACCAATCTGATAGCTTTCTTTGATAAGATAACAAGTCTTGTGGATCAGGGAGAAGTGGTGGATGTGGTATACCTAGACCTTAGTAAGACATTTGATACATCTCACATGATATTCTTCTCAATAAACTAGGCAAATACAACTTAGATGGGGCTACTGTAAGGTGGGTGCATAACTGGCTGGATAACCGTACTCACTAGTTATTAATGATTCTCAATCCTGCTGGAAAGGTATAACAAGTGGGGTTCCGCAGGGGTCTGTTTTGGGACCGGCTCTCTTCAATATCTTCATCAACGATTTAAATATTGGCATAGAAAGTACGCTTATTAAGTTTGCAAATGATACCAAGTTGGGAGGAGTTGCGACTGCTTTGGAGGATAGGGTCATAATTCAAAATGATCTGGACAAACTGGAGAAATGGTCTGAGGTAAACAGGATGAAATTTAATAAAAACAAATGCAAAGTGCTCCACTTAGGAAGGAACAATCAGTTTCACACGTACAGAATGGGAAGCGACTGTCTAGGAAGGAGTACGGCAGAAAGGGATCTAGGGGTTATAGTGGACCACAAGCTAAATATGAGTCAACAGTGTGATGCTGTTGCAAAAAAAGCAAACATGATTCTGGGATGCATTAACAGGTGTGTTGTGAGCAAGACACGAGAAGTCATTCTTCCGCTCTACTCTGCGCTGGTTAGGCCTCAGTTGGAGTATTGTGTCCAGTTCTGGGCACCGCATTTCAAGAAAGATGTGGAGAAATTGGAGAGGGTCCAGAGAAGAGCAACAAGAATGATTAAAGTCTAGAGAATATGACCTATGAAGGAAGGCTGAAAGAATTGGGCTTGTTTAGTTTAGAAAAGAGAAGATTGAGGGGGGACATGATAGCAGTTTTCAGGTATCTAAAAGGGTGTCATGAGGAGGAGGGAGAAAACTTGTTCTTCCTGGCCTCTGAGGATAGAACAAGAAGCAATGGGCTGAAACTGCAGCAAGGGAGGTTTAGGTTGGACATTAGGAAAAAGTTCCTAACTGTCAGGGTGGTTAAACACTGGAATAAATTGCCCGGGGAGGTTGTGGAATCTCCATCTCTGGAGATATTTAAGAGTAGGTTAGATAAATGTCTACCAGGGATGGTCTAGTCAGTACTTGGTCCTGCCATGAGGGCAGGGGACTGGACTCGATGACCTCTCGAGGTCCCTTCCAGTCCTAGTATTCTATGATTCTATAGAACCCAGATTGAGGAGCAGGCATGTATAATTCCACTTAATGTACACTGAAAGAGGACCATGGGTCACAAATTTTATTAAAGTGACCAACTGTGTCCAATATGTCTGAACCACATTTCATATAATCTTTACAATCATTACTTAAACATAAGGTTCAGCATGCACATGCTCCTCTTTTTACCTTTAAAGTACAACAAACTCAGGCTCCGCCAGTCAAGTAGCGAAGGGGGTTCTCAGCGTATGTCCTTGATTCTGGAGTTCCCAGCACCAGATGTTTAAAGCCACAGACATATAGCTTGCACACCCAACGACACTACACGTGGAAAGAATATATCTGAGATAGCACTCAAACTGAGTAACTGGATGTCTGCATATGAGAGCAAAGAGGAAAACCCACTGCAGGGACCCAGTTTAGATGGCACCAAGGGGCAAGGAACAGATCAAAAATAATTACACCCGGAGCAGAGCCTGAACATGACAACAGCACATCACTACATCTTGGGTCATCATCCAGTAGGCAAGGGTGCATCCCCCAAGCAATGCCTAACTCCTCCCTGCACTCCCACTGGTGATTTTATCCTCCTTGTCTCCCTTCACTTCTATCAGTGTCCTCCAATGTTGCAGCTGCTTTGTCCTGTCAGGGTGATACAACAGTAACTTTGCTAAGATTTCTTTTGATTAAAAAATTCTACAGAGCAACTTGCAGATCGGTTGTGAAATACAGTTTTATTCAAGAGTCAGTTATAAACAGCCACTAGCTAGCTGTGGGGAAGAAGATACGTTTCTACCTTGTTCATTAAGAAGCTCACACGTTATAGGGCTTCTGTGGTTTAGTGCAATAGTCTGTCCTGACTGTGTCGTGAATGCAGTCACTGTAATCAGTGTTACATTTACCACACTTGCAGCTCATCGCCACTGGATAAGAGTAGGGAACGGTGTGTCGTGGGCAGCCAGGGAGTACTACTGTTCTGTACACCATGTCTTTGTATGTGCACACATCCTGGGAGAGGGCGCTTTTGAGGAGCAGTTTCTTACCATTGCTGTCCTACAAAAGAGAGAGAGAAAGAGATGTTGTTACTTTGTTTTACTGGCGTATACACAGGTGTCCCAGGCTACGTCTAGACTGCAGAGAGGTATCCCGGAAAAAACTCTGCTGCATCCAGGGAACGCATCTGCTCTTTCAGAACAGTTTCTGAAAAAACAGGCATGTTTTTTGGCATCCCTGTATTCTTCATTTTATGAGGAATAAGAGATCTTCCAAAAAAGGAGGTTTTTCCGACATTTGGCCCTGCGTAGACGGGTCAAATGTCGGAAAAGCCTCTTATGAAAAAATAAGCGTAAAAAGATAACACAAATTGCAGTTTGCAATTTGCGTATCTTTTTCAGAGGAAAATAAACCACAGTGTAGACATAGCCCCAGTGACTCAAGTTCTCCCCAAGTTCAGAAGGCAGGCATCCTTCCCTGCAGCTTGCAATGGCTGCATTTCTAGTATAGTTGTACTGAAAATTTGCATGTGAACAGTCCACATCTCTAAGAAGGTTTCCACATTATGCTGCACCAGGTGTCTGGTTCAGAGGTAGCACCACACATGAGACCAGAGCTCCATGTCTTACACTGATTGCCTAGTGGTTTACAGGTAGAATTTGTCAAACTTAGGATAAACTGGTTCTGCCTTTGTGAAAGATACCTCTTTCCTCACATTGTACTGCCATCACTGCGATCAGTGCATTGACTTACAGCTGCACACATGAGGAGGTAGAAGTTACTAAAACAATTCACTTAGTAATTTTAAAAAAATCTCTCCCTCATTAAGTGGGAGAAGAATCTCTGTTCCATCCTAAACTCCAAAGTCAGAGGAGAAGAAGCCATTGCAATGTGAGCAGCATGTGCAAATTGTCTGCAACATTTTTGCTATAGGCACCAGATACAATAGACTTGACTTCTCCCCATCCTATCCCCCCTTACCTCTGTCTGAACTGACTTGTTAAATATGGCAAGTATCATATTTTCTATTGTAAATAATGTAAGAAATTAAATAGTTTTCCCCACTGATTTTCTAGAGGAATTAGTGGGTGAGCTCAGATGTTCCCACCATGGCAGTGCGCACAATTGGAACACCTGCCTAGAACAGAATAGCGCCTTGTACCCGTGTCATGCAGAATCCAGCACAGATGGTGGTGTTGATGGCCAGGCAGTAGGCGCAGTCTCTCTTCTCCACGTGGATGATATATTCAATGGGAGCACAAAAAGACATTGCATGCCCAAAAGCCAGGCCAAAGAAAAGGGACATCAGAAAGATGGGACTCATGCTGGATGAAAAGACAAAAATATCAAAGGAGAAATCATTAGATGTAGCCTCCTGTTATGTTCAGAAAAGCCACTGGGGAGGCAGTTGTGTTATTCACAGAAGGGAAAAGACCAATTATATCTAAAGAGAACCTGACAAATTTCTACTATCCTGTCCTTTATTTGCCATAGTACTGACTGCTGCCAAAACACAGAACAGTGAGAAAAGCCCATATTCACTTTTTCCTATTAAAATCACATTACATGGAGCTTTCTGTTAAATGACTTCTCTATGGCTGACACAATGAAATAGCAAAAAGTTTCCTCAACCTTCTCTAATAAAGGATCTAAAAATGTGACACATGAAAAAAACAATGAGCTTTGGAGTTCTGACATAAAACCCAAAATAATCCCATTGGAAATGGCTGTGTAGACAGACCACATCATCACATTTATGACACTCCAATTGGCAGTTTTAATTACAGGCCCATTGACTGGAGATGGATACACAGACTACCAATAAAGTAACATTATTTTAAATGATAAGCTACAGAACATCAGTAGAAAGTTCAAATCAATGAACCCACTTCATCTATCAGCGCTGATGATTTTTCCCATATATGCTGAGGGATCCCTAGAATGAAGCTTTGCTTAGCTCCAGGGTCTACTCAACAACCTTCAAAGTACAAAGTTGAACTGACAGTGTCTACAAATATATGGACATCACCCTCTCAATTTTCTTAGCTTCCCCAGCCAAAGCATTATGTTTTCCAGTTTAAAACACTCAGTAGCTGCAACAATGCTGAACCTGCAAAGACCAACCTGTTGGCAGCTGAATCTTCCCTCAATACAGGAGCCTGAGTCTGCATTGAGGAGTTGGAGAGGCTGTGACCTAGCACAAGCTCTCGCTGTGTTTTATACTCTCCAAGCTAATACCAGGCTGAGCTGTTTATATAATTGCATTTGAATTGCTGCTTTCTTATCTCAAACCTATCTATTGAAAATTCATACCGAACTATAAAGCAAATGTGATTGGAACAAATGTTCCAATTATATCCTCACGAGGAAACAGGGACTGGAAATCTAATTACTTTACCTTTCCTTTCAGCCTTTAAAACAAGTGTTGCTTTAAAAAAAGATCGAGTGCTCCTGTGGCACCTTAGAGACTAACCAAAATATATAGAATGATGAACTTTCATGGGCAAACCCCACTTCATCAGACCAACTATAGTGAAAATAACAGAAACCAAGATATGTATGTAACAACAGAAGAAGTACCTGTCAATTGTAGGACCCATGTTAATGAGGCTAATTAAGTGGGCCAGATGTGTCCCAAACACAGCTTTTGAAAAGGTTGTATGGGACAAACCCAGTCCACTTAATTAGCCTCATTAACACAATTCCTACAATTGACAGGTACTTCTGCTTGGTTTTTGTTATTTCTACTCCAATTCATCTGAGGAAGTGGTTTTGCCCATGAAAGCTCCATGATTCTATATATTTTGGTTAGTCTTTAAGGTACCACAGGAGCACTCATTTTTAAAGTTACAAACTAATATGGCTATCCCTCTGAGATATTTTTGAAATGTTATTGATGAGTTCAGTGACTATGCAGAACAGTAACATCACAACAAAAAGTACTATGGACATATAACTAACCTGGGTGCTTAGAACTGGGCACTGCTTTAGGAATTACAGATGGTTATTTATCCCCTATTGTTTATTTGGAGGCAGGATTTAATTCTGGCTCCCACTGGCTGCAGTGTGACTGGAAACCAGATAGACATAACCAAGGGAGGCAATTAGCATGTACAGAAAGGACTGACGTCACAAAGAAACAGGTGTGGTGATGTCGAGTGGAACTATGCCTAACTTTCAGGTGCCTAGAAAATCACTGGGATTCATGAAGTCTGAGTCAGGCACTGGGGATCCCTGTACACTAAGGAAGAGACAGGCATCCCAGAATGGGATTCACAAAAGCCAGCGTAATAGTTAAGCATCTCAACTAGCCAATGGAAGATATCAAGAAGAGAGTGTATGCTAAGCTCTGCTCCACTCTGGAAATTCAGCACCTTACTTTGCTTGGGATTTTCAGTTGCAAACTCTCTCTTGTGGTTAGGTCTACACCATTTTTGCAAGGAGATGCACCCTCATAACTTTTGAAGGTGATTAAAGTATTCACCTGTAATGTGGAAGATTTCCAGCTCTAGCTTTCCTCTACCTGAAGAAAGAAAGGATCTGCCATCTCTCAGGTGAGTGCTCCACTCGCTGTGCTATGTATGGGATATTCTGATATGGGGCTCCCTCAGTCTGTCCTGTTGAAGCTGTTCCACTGTAAATAAATAATGAGTCGCTTGACCAGAGCAAGAGGAAGCTCAAGCATTACAATGACAGTTAGAACACAACTTGGGAGACCTAGGATCCAGTCTCTCCGTTCCAATGAGTTTAAAAGTTTTATTCACAATGACCAGCTTCAACAGCAGACATGAAGGCTACGTCTATATTGCCCAGTCTTGCACAAGAACATATGCAAATGAAGCATGGCGATGAATATCACCACGCCTCATTTGCATACTTAATGAGCCGCCATTTTGCACAAGGGGCTTTTGCACAAGGAGCAGTCTACACTGCTCCTTCTTGTGCAAAAATACCCTCTTGTGCAAGAGCCATTCTGCCTGAAAATAAGCGGTAGAGCAGCTCTTGCGTAAGAGGGGTTTTTGCGCAAAATGGTGGCTCATTACGTATGCAAATGAGGCACGGCGATATTCATCGCTGCAGTTCATTTGCATATGTTATTGCACAAGATTGGCCAGTGTAGACGTAGCCTAAGGGAGCCTGTGAGATGGCATCTGCCTTGCACTGGCCCTTTTAAGGGTAAAAACCCAGCCCTGGGAGAGGACTGACAGCAAAGCCTACAGCTGTGGCAGTTGGTAGCCAATTAGGGCCCAGCCGAGGCAACATAAATAAGGGCTCCAGGAGGGAGGGAAACTCTTGCTCTAGCTGGGGAGCAGCAGGGACCTGACTGTCAGGATAGCTGGGGCTTCCTGAGACAGGGCAGTGCTGGGGAAAAGGCAGGCAGAGCTGGGAAGCCCTGGCCTGACCTCACTCCCAGGCTGCAGGGCCTAAAGCAAGCCCTGGGGGTACCAAGGCTGCAGGGGGGCAGCCAGGATAGGAAAAGGCAGCAGCTCCACATCCCCTTGCCAGTGATGAGTGGCCATTGCAGACTGCAGTTTACCCCTGTGGCAGGGGCTAAATGAAGACTGGCAGTGGGTCACTGAGGTAAGGTGGGAAAGAGGATTCCCTGGGAGAGGAGGACCCCAAAGTGCAGAGACTGATAAACACCTCCACCCCAGAAGGGGGCTGAGACACTGGAGGGGGCACTGACATAGGGCAGTGTCCTTAAGTGGACGCTGTGGACCGGGAGCAGCACAGGTCTGGAATGGAGAATGTGGAGTGAGGACACGGGGAGACACCAGCTAGAGGGAGGTGCCCTGTGGACTAATGAGATAATTCCCAGAGCTACTGGCAGGAGGCGCTGTGTTTGCCCTGCGACAGAGCCCCACATCAGAATATTGCCTTGCTTAGTGAGTACGCACTCACCTGAATAGTAGTACATCCCTGTTCAGGCAGAGGGGGCACTTGGACTGGGAGTGTCTCACAACATCCCAGTTGAGTACCCTAACCAGGGAGCTGAAAGTTATGAGTGAGGTCCTCTCAGCCACCAAGCCATTTCGCATCGCTTCACTATAGAGGTCCCTCTTAGTAGACAAGCTATGACCACACTTAATGGATCAATCCCTGCAGGCAACTTTGGCAGAGGAAATCCTATATTCCCCCCGCTCATGCATTGTTCTGGGGCTTAGGTATCCAGTGGCCCGGGATAGGGCTGTTGTGCACATGCAAGAATGCAGGCACATAGAAAATGCTTAATGCAAAAATTTAGGCGCCACACAAATTGTTACACCTACTGGCTTCAGAGGCAGATTGGGGGCTTGTGAATCCCAGTGAGGCTTCATTCTGGGATACTAGAAGATTTACCTGGCATTGCTCAGGTCTTTAACTCAAACAAGTTTTTGTTTTTCTTCATTTAAATCATTGTTTTGGAGTGGAGCTGGGAATGAGGGGTTTGGTATGCAGCCTGCCATGGGGAGAGAGGGCAACTCCATCCCTTTCTCTCCACAGTAGCTTGGGCCAAGTGAGAAGTGCCTCTCCATGGTGCAACCAGGGGAGGAGTGCATGTACCCCAACTGGGGGACAGACACAAAGACAAACTTGATGTAAATATATAATAGAAGATTCAGAGGGGTAGCCCTGCTAGTCTGTAACTTTAAAAACAAGTAGTCCTGTAGCACCTTAGTAACAAATATATATATATATATATATATACACACTTTCGTGGGCAAAACCCACTTCCTCAGACAAGCAAAGGAAGTTGGTTTTGCCCTCAAAAGTTCATGATGATATCTTTATTTATTAGTCTCTAAGGTGCTACAGGGCTACTCGATGTTTTTATAGTAGAAGATAACTGTCCCTTTCTCCTTCCCTGCCTCCTGCTGGCCCAATGAGGTTATAGCTGTCCCCGGTCCACATCTCTGGCCCCTTAGTGCCCCTCTGTGGTCATTCTACAGTATAACTCCCTCCTACCAGACCTGTCTCTTTCCATTTTATGAGAAACAATCATATTCAAGGCACATCCCATCGTCTTCGCACAACCAATCCCTGAACTTGCTTTAAATCAGGAAGCTGCATTCAAAATTGGTGGTTCTAGCTCTTGCCCATTTAAGAGGAGTTATTGAACAAATGGACCCACAGGCAGATGGGCAGACAGATGCACATTTCTAAAATACATAGTAAAAATAAGGTAGGTGCCTCAAAGGTGGCAGTTAGAGGCTTAAGTCCTTTTGTGAATCTATTCCAAAATTAATAAGATTCAAACTGTAACTTAAGAAGTTCCCTCAGTCACTCCACAGTTTCATGCGGGTGCAGGAGTTTTAATCTACCCACACAAGTAGATACAGAAATTATTGGGGCACTGAACCTACCTTGCAACAGGTTGGCGGCAACAAGTGACAATAATTTGTCTCATCCAATGAATATCAAGTTTCTAGGAACAGCTATATGCAGCATAGCTAGAAGCACCATATTGAATAACTATGTCTGGAGAATGTCTTGAAAAGGGGGTACTCATGCCCCAATGGAGACTGGACAGATCTTGGGAAAGCAGTCTGGGTGGCTGCATGTGATTTGGTCTTAACGAGATGTGTACATTGTCATTTGTAGTAGGGTTGTTGTTCTGGACTGGTCCACTAGTAGCTAGAAAAACTTAAAAAGCAAAAAATAGTCTTGCAGCACCTTAGAGACTAACAAAACATGTGGATGGTATCATGAGCTTTCATGGGCACCACCCACTTCTTCAGATGAATGGAGTTAAGGGGTCCAGTTTCCAAATAAAAGCACAGAGAGGGGATGGGGGAGAGAGGAGGAAAAAAAAGGGGGAAAGAAATTGTCAGTTAGAATGTCCATGATAAATGAAGCTGATAAATGTACTTAGTACCCACTCTAAGTACCCTTTATTTGTTTTTATGTCATTAGGATGTGGAATGTAGCAGGCCATCCAGTCATTGTCTCTGTTTATTCTTCTGTTGTAGGAATCAAAGTGGTAAATGAAGTTAAGTTCTGTAGCTTCCCTGTCAAGCTGGCTTTTGAAATTGGTTTCAAATAATACAGTGACATTGGGATCTATTAATGAGTGCCCAGGCAAATTAAAATGTTCCCCAGCACGTTTCTGTGTGGTGCCTTTTCGGATATCTGATTTGTGTCCATTAATTCTCTCTCGTAGAAACTGTCCAGTTTGGCCAATATACATGGCAGAGGGGCACTGCTGGCATCGACCACATTAGTGGATGTGCAGTTGTATAGGCCTCTGATGTGGTGGTTTATGTGGTTAGGTCCTGTGATGATATAGATGTGTGGACAGAGCTGGCATCGGAGCTGACTGCAGGGGTGGGTTCCTGGATGAGTACAATAGAGGCGTGCTGCATGGTTACTTCAGAGAATTAGTTTGAAGTTAGGGGGTTGCCTGTAGGCAAGCATAGGTCTGTCACCCGAGGCCTGTGAGAGTGAGGGGTCATTTTCCAGGATAGGTTGTAGATAGTTGATAATGCATTGGAGGGGTTTAAATTGTGGGTTGTAGGTGATAAGTGATGTTCTTTTTTTTTTTTTCTGGGCCTGTCTTGAAGTAGATGATATCTGCGTACTCTTCTAGTTCTGTCAATCTGTTTTTTCACTTCTCCTGGTGAGTATTTCAGTTTCAAGAATGCTCTCTATAGATCCTATAGGTGTTTGTCTCGGTCTCTGTGGGATTGGAGCAAATCTGGTTGTGTTGTAGGGCCTGGTTGTAAACTATTGGGAAAGATATACTGGCTACCCCTCTGAATCATTAGTAGCTAGCCTGTCTTCCCCATTTTGTTCTTAGAGCTTTGCTGGTTTTTACTCCACTGTTAGCATCCCAGACAATTCCTCAGTCACCCCTATCTGCTGTTAAGTTTCATAAATCTGATCCAAAACACGTCACATAGCAACAGCCCAGTTCTCCATTTACATGGACATGAGAAATACAATACAATTAAGATTAACTTGACTTTGGTGAACATACAAGCATTGTGAGTTGGGGAGGAGGGATCCAGTTAGCCCAGACTAGTGCCATGTTATTACATTAGCCTACCTCACTACCATGACTTCAGACTGCAGCACGTGTCTCATTGGCCTGGGGTAGTCCTGCAGTTCTACCCTAATGTCAGAAAAAATCATCCCCCCAATTGTCCAGGGGTCTCTAATAATGGGTTTCTTTATATAACCTGCCAGGAATTAGGTATGACTTTCTGGCTTAAGGATCTGAGTGCAGTATTAATTGTACTCTCAGTAACATCTGTCCATGCTGCCTCAGCAGTTAAATTACAATACTGATATTTTTTCTATTATTACTATTTAACTCTTTCGTCTCCTGATATAATTAAAATGTAACTAGATGTGCTGTTTGTGTAGGTATATATATTTTATTCGGTGTTTTAGCCTCAGGGAATAAGTTCCTCTCTGAGAGAATCTAATGTCTCACATTGAAGTGACATTAGAAGAGGTTTTGGAATTAATTGATAAACTTAACATTAACAAGTCACCGGGTCTGGATGGCATTCACCCAAGAGTTCTGAAAGAACTCAAATGTGAAATTGCGGAACTATTAACTATGGTTTGTAACCTGTCCTTTAAATCAGCTTCTGTACCCAACGACTGGAAGATAGCTAATGTAATGCCAATATTTAAAAAGGGCTCTAGAGGCGATCCGGCAATTACAGAACGGGCAACGTCAGTACTGGGCAAATTAGTTGAAACAATAGTAAAGAATAAAATTGTCAGACACATAGAGGAACATAATTTGTTGGGCAAAAGTTAACATGGTTTCTGTAAAGGGAAATCATGTCTTACTAATCTATTAGAGTTCTTTGAGGGGGTCAACAAACCTGTGGACAAGGGGGATCCAGTAGATATAGTGTACTTAGATTTCCAGAAAGCCTTTGACAAGGTCCTTCACCGAAGTCTCTTTACATAAATTAAGTTGTCATGGGATAAGAGGGAAGATCCTTTCATGGACTGAGAACTGGTTAAAAGACAGGAAACAAAGAGTAGGAATAAATGGTAAATTTTCAGAATGGAGAGGGGTAACTAGTGGTGTTCCCCAAGGGTCAGTCCTAGGACCAATCCTATTCAACATATTCATAAATGATCTGGAAAACGGGGTAGACAGTGAGGTGGCAAAGTTTGCAGACGATACTAAACTGCTCAAAGTAGTTAAGACCAAACCAGACTGTGAAGAACTTCAAAAAGATCTCACCAAACTAAGTGACTGGGCAACAAAATGGCAAATGAAATTTAATGTGGATAAATGTAAAGTAATGCACATTGGGGAAAAATAACCCCAACGATACAAACAATATGATGGGGGCTAATTTAGCTACAACTAATCAGTAAAGAGATCTTGGAGTCATCGTGGATAGTTCTCTGAAGATGTCCACGTAGTGTGCAACGGCAGTCAAAAAAGCAAACAGGATTTTAGGAATCATTTAAAAAAGGGATAGAAAATAAGATGGAGAATATCTTATTGCCCTTATATAAATCCATGGTACACCCACATATGGAATATTGCGTACAGATGTGGTGTCCTCATCTCAAAAAAGATATACTGGCATTAGAAAAGGTTCAGAGAAGGGCAACTAAAATGATTAGGGGTTTGGAACTGGTCCCATATGAGGAGAGATTAAAGAGACTGGGACTTTTCAGCTTGGAAAAGAGACTAAGGGGGGATATGATAGAGGTATATAAAATCATGAGTGGTGTGGAGAAAGTGAATAAGGAAAAGTTATTTACTTGTTACCATAATATAAGAACTAGGGGCCACCAAATGAAATTAATGGGCAGCAGGTTTCAAACAAATAAAAGGAAGTTGTTCTTCACACAGCGCATAGTCAATCTGTGGAACTCCTTGCCTGAGGAGGCTGTGAAGGCTAGGACTATAACAGGGTTTAAAAGAGAACTAGATAAATTCATGGAGGTTAAGTCCATAAATGGCTATTAGCCACTATGGGTAAGGAATGGTGTCCCCAGCCTCTGTTTGTCAGAGGGTGGAGATGGATGGCAGGAGAGAGATCGCTTGATCATTACCTGTTCGATTCACTCCCTCTGGCGCACCTGGCATTGGCCACTGTCGGCAGACAGGGTACTGGGCTGGATGGACCTTTGGTCTGACCCAGTATGGCCGTTTTTATGTTCTTAATGTTTATAAGCATACATTATGGAGTGGGCAATGCCCATATACCACAGCATAAATGCACCACTCCAGAGAGTGCCAAAGATGGCCCTCTATGGAAATCACTGTGGGAAAAACTTCTGGCAGCTGTGCATGTGGCAGTTACAAACACCTACAATGGAATGGACATGAGTAAGCACCCAAAGAAGAAAACTTATTTCCTCCAAAATTTGGTAAAGGAAGAGTTAAAATCCAGTGTGATGAGAAAACTGAACTGACACTTGTCCTATCCAGAGCCCTTCTTCTATTCCTACACAAGTCAAAGCACTGGCATCTTCCCAGTATACCTGCAAAGGATGCAGCTGTGAAGCAACCAGTGCCTTTCACCCACCGATCCCAAAGTCATAAGAACAGCCATATTGGTCAGACCAAAGGTCTATCTAGCTCAGTATCCTGTCTGCCGACAGTGGCCAATGCCAGATGCCCCAGGGAGAGGGAACACAACAGGTAAAAGTCCTTTATATACAGGTCACCCCAGGCTGCGGAGGTTGTACTGTTCTGCTGTTGGTCCTGACATAACAAACCCAACATATAAGAAATTAACATGCCCTCACCATATTACATGTTCTTTATATTTAGTGTGAACTGACACAGGACAGACCCAACCAGAAAATTATACACTTAGTACTTCAAAAAGGATAATTTTAAAAGCTGAAGAATGTTATGCATGAAACTGGGAGAAAACTTTTAAATACAAACTTATGAATGAAAGTTGGTAAGCTGCTTAAGAAGAGTTCATTACATGTCCAAAAGATCCACAGTTAATATAATATATGGAGATACACCTGTCTCGGCCACCATGATGCTATCATTATGACCGTAGCCCTGAACCTCCGGACTCTGATCAGCGTGTCGTGAATTAGGGGAAGGGGAGGGAATGCGTACAGCAAAAGACTGGGCCAGTGTATGTGGAGGGTGTCCCTTAGGGAGTTGATCCCCTGGCCCCTGAGGGACATATAGCTCCTGCACTGGGCATTGTGCCTGGAGGCAAAGAGGTCCAGAAGGGGATAGCCCCACATCCGGAAAACTCCCTCCAGGATATCTCTCTTCAGCATCCATTCGTGGACTTGGAAAGAGCGGCTGAGCTCATCCGCTAGGTTGTTCCTGGACCCCGGAAGGTAGGTGGCTTGTAACGAGATGTTTTTCAGTATCCAAAGTTCCTAGAGTTCGGTGGCCTCCCTGCAAAGCAGAGAAGAACAAGCTCCCCCCTGCCTGTTGACATAATACATGGCCGAGGTATTGTTAGTTAGTACCTCCACCGACTTGTTCTCTATCAGTGGTAGAAAGGTCTGGCATGCCAATTTGATAGCATGGAGTTCCTTGACATTGATGTGTAAGGGTCTTTCCCTCACAGACCACAGACCTTGAGTCCTCATGACCCCAAGTGTGCTCTCCACCCCAGATCTGATGCATCCCGTCACTAAATGTACCGAGGGGGCCCGTTTCTCGAAGGGGACCCCTGTGCAAACCACATCCTCCTGAGTCCACCAGACCAGGGAGTGAAGTACGGGGGCAGGTAGGGTAACCACCATGTCCAGGGGGTGTCGCACAGGGTTGTGAGCAGTTCTCAGCCACGCCTGTAACGGATATAGCCTCAACCTGGCGTGCGCCACTACGTATGTACAAGCCACCATGTCACCCAACAGGCGCATACAGTTGCGTGCAGTGGTCATAGGAAAATGTGGAGGTCCCTGATCATTGTCTGCATAGTCTGGAACCTGTGCTTGGGCAGGGATGCCGTTCCTGCGGTGGAATCCAGGAACACTCCCACAAACTATCGTCTGGGAGGGGACCATCGAGGACTTCTCCTCGTTCAATATGAGGCCCAGCTGCAGAAATAGGCTCCTGGCCATGGAGACGTGAGAGTACCTGGTCCTGGAATGAGCTGCGAATCAACCAGTTGTCCAGGTACGGGAAGATGTGTACCCCGTGGCATCTCAACGCAGCTGCCAGTGGGGCCATACATTTGGTAAAAACCCTTGGTGCTGTGGTGAGTCCGAAGGGCAGGACCATGAACTGAAAGTGGTCATCGGCTATCATGAGCCGCAAGAACCTCCTGTGGGCGGGCAACACTGTGACGTGTAAATATGCATCTTTCAAACTGAGGGCAACAAACCAGTCTCCTTTTTGAAGGGAGGGGATAATGGAGGCAAGAATGACCATTTTGAACTTTGTCTTCTTTATGAATGAATTTAGTCCTCTGAGATCTAGAATAGGACGGAGTCCCCCTTTTGCCTTTGGTATGAGGAAATAACAGGAATAAAACCCCTTCCCCTTGAACTCATCTGGGACGGGCTCCAGTGCCCCGAGGTTCAGAAGCTTCATAGAATCATAGAATCAAAGAACCATAGAGCTGGAAGAGACCTCAGAAGGTCATCAAGTCCAGCCCCCTGCTCTAGGCAGGACCAATCCCAACTAAATCAACCCAGCCAGGGCTTGGTCAAGCCGAGACTTAAACACCTCTAGGGATGGAGACTCCACTACTTCCCTAGGTAACCCATCCCAGTGCTTCACTACCCTCCTAGTGAAATAGTTTTTCCTAATATCCAACCTGGACCTCTCCCACCACAACTTCGCAACCTCCTCCTTCAGCAGCGCTTCATGAGAGGGGTCCCTGAAAAGGGAGGAAGGGGAGTGGGGAGGGGATGGAGTAGGGGAGGAAGTAAAGGGGATTGAGTAGCCTTGTGCCACCAGACTGAGAACCCACTGGTCTGATGTTATAGATGCCCAGACTTGGTAGAAACGGGATAAATGGAAACCAAAGGGGGGGAGGGGGGAGAAAGCATGACTGGTGTGCTGTCCTCGATCGTGTCCTCAAAATGGTGGTTTAGGGCGCTAGCCTGCGGACGTAGTGGGCCCCTTATCTTGAGCCGATCTCAGAGCTCCGCACCAGTTTCTAGGCGGGTTGTTTCTAGAAAAACTACGACCCCGCCTTCTGCCACGGTCAGAGGTAAAACCCCGCTGGAAATGCCTTGTCACAGGCTTAGGGTAGAGGGGTTACCTGAGTGGACTGGGCGTGTGGATTCCCGGAGCCTTAAGGGTCTCCCGGGAATCCTTCAGGCTATGTAGTCTGGAGTCCATTTGAGCCAAAAAAAGACCCGCTCCTTCAAAGGACAAGTCCTGAAGGGAGGTTTGTACATTGGGAGGAATGCCCAACACATTTAGCCATGCAGTCCGTTGCATAACAACAGCTGTTGCCATTGTCCGGGCAGCTGAATCAGCTGCGGCTAAAGCCACCTGCAAGACTGTACGGGCCACCGTCCTTCGTCTGCCAAGGCCCTAAACTCCTGGAGGTCCTCCTGTGGCAAATGGTCCCAAAATTTGTCCATAGCAGACCAGGTATTGTACGCATAGCGTCCCAGCACAGCCTGCTGGTTGGCTACGCGCAGTTGAAGGCCCCCCGTGGAATAGACCTTCCGTCCAAGGAGGTCCAATTTTTTGGGGTCCTTGGCCTTAGGGGTTGACCCCGGGGGACCCTGTCTTTCTTTTTGTCCTGCTGCCTGTACAACCAAGGAGCTCGGGGGTGGGTGGGAAAACAAAAAGTCATGCCCCTCCTAGGGGATAAAGTATCGCTTCTCCACCCCCTTCTGGGTGGGAGGGATGGAGACTGGTGTCAGCCAGAGGGTCTTGGCTAGCTTGTCCACCGTCTTTATCGGGGTAATGCCACCCTGCCTGGGGTTGCAGTGGAGAGGATGTCCACCATGGGATCTGTATCCTCCTGGACCTCCTCTACTTTTACCACTAAATTATTCGCCAGCCTTCATAGGAGGTCCTGATGGGCCCTTGCATCCATCGATGGCAAAGATGGGGCTGGGCCTGCTAGGGCCTCATCGGGAGAGGAAGATGAGGAGTCCTGTGGTACGGTCATATCCTCCAACTGCACATCTATTGGTGGCTCTGGCACTGTTGACGGAGCTACCTGGGGAGGTTCCGCAGGAGTGGGTCTGGACACCACCTCACTCAGAGCCCCCTGAGGTCAGAGGTCGTTGTTGAAATCGACCTATCCATTTCGGATGTGGGGGCTCTATGTATTGGCGTTGCCAATGGCGGAGTCCCCCGTCTTGAGGAGCCCGAGACGGATGCTGCAGGAGGCGGGCCTTGGGCCTGATGATAGGCCCAGGGGGTCCAAAAGGGCCATTGCTGGGGAGGCCAGGAATACTGCTGCAGGTCCACATCAGTGGTTGTGTGCCGGGAACGAGACCGGTGTCTTGATCTGGAACAGAAGGAAGACCTTCCCGACCTCAAGGACTCCGCCTCCGATTCAGAGGAATAGTCCGATGCCAACCACAGGGGGGCAGCGGACTCCTGGTCTCTTCGTTGCTGGGCCATAGCTCGTGGTTTTCCCCTAAGCGCGGGGGCTGGCACAGGGGGCAGAAAGGGCTGCACCGGTACCGCCTGCCCGTGAGGTCCCATAGCCCTGCACAGCAGTGGAGCCAAAGCCCAAGGTAACTGGGGCTCCGGTCGATTGGGAAACGCCAAAGGTGCCACTGTTGTGGGTGCTGGGCTCAGTATCGGCAGCGACAACATCATTGGGGCTGGGATCGGTGCCAACGTCAGTACCATATGTGGTGCCGTCGAAATAGCATACTCAGGGAGAAGCACCAGTGCCGACGTCTGTGTCATAGTCCATACGGGAACTGATGAGGGTACTGGCACCGGTCCTGGTGCCAGGGGCGGTACCAGGGCTAGATGGAAGGTCTGAGCCGGTACCTTAAACTGTGTCCGTGGCAGTGCCGCGGTCATGGCCAAGAACGCTGCCGGTGCCAGAGGCGCTACAAGCACCAGTGCCGCTGCCGGTGCCAGAGCCACTGCCAGAGGTGCTACACACGCCGGTGCCACTGCCGGTGCCAGAGGTGCTACAAGCGCCGCTATCGGTGCCGGAGGCGCTACGAGTGCCGGCGCTGCTGATAGTTCTGGAGGCGCTATGAGCGCCGGTGCCACTGCCGGCGCCGGATATGCTGCGAGCACCATTGCCGTTGCTGGCGCTGGAGGTGCTGCGAGTACCGGTGCCAGGGCCAGAGTCAAAGCCGGTGCCGGAGCCAGGGCTGGAGACGGTGCCATGGTCGTGGCTGAGAGCAGAGACGGTGCCGGAGGCGGGGCTGGAGCCAGTGAGGAAAGCACTGATGCAGTTGCCGGTGTTCCCGGTGCCGCGGGCGGGTGCCCCCATGCCAATTGTGCTGGCGACAAGTGAACCTGCGGTTGAGCAGGCTAGTGCACTGGTGCCCTGCTCGGTGCTGGAAGAGGGAATACTGACAGGTCCGGGGTGGTTAAGGTTATAAGGTCCCTCGCCGCGTGGACCGTCTCTGGGGTCGAGGGCCATAAGTCTTGCAGGGTTCCCTCTGGTTCGGATGTAGCGGTAGCATGGCTGTGGCCCGTCTCGGTGCGTGACTGGCTATGGGCCGTGCGGCTCATTTTGTGAGGGGAACGGCATCTCCGCTCTTTAGACACCCTCTGAGAGGGGGATTGCAACCGGTGCCGGGAAGACTTAGCTTTAGTCTTGGCTGGTGCAGAGGAGGTCTCACGTGCCAATGGAGGGGCACTGCGCACCAACTGACTGTCGTCCAGTGCTGGGGGCTGGAGAGAGGACTCCATTAAGAGTCTCTTCAAACGAGAGTCCCTCTCTCGCCTCGTCCGTGGTTTAAAACCTGCAGATCTTGCAGGTCTGATCTTGCAGGTCTGAGTACAGTGTGCCTCGCCTAAGCACTTTAAGCAGGAAATGTGGGGATCTCCGCAGGGCATAGGCTTGAGGCAGGATTCGCAGGGTTTGAAGCCTTGCAGTCCTGGCATCCCCTCCCCAGCTGGGGAGAGGAAAGAAAAGGGACAGCTATTTAAACTATTTACAGGGTAACTATTTACAGACTAAATACTAAATTTACAAACTAAGTAGTGAACAAGAAGCTAAGGGAAGACTAACAGTCTAATGCTCCAACTGCCGCACGGGTGGTAAGAAGGAACTGAGGGGGTGGAGGGCCAGCAGGGATATATATGTGCTGTTATACCGGCGCCACTCCAGGGGGCTCCCTGCTGGCCCTAAGGGTACTGCTGAGGGAAAAAAGCTCCGAGATCCATGCACGTGGCGTGCACACACCTAATTGGAATGGACATGAGCAAGCACTCGAAGAAAAATGGCCCCCTCAAGGATTGAACTCACAAACCTGGGTTTAGCAGGCCAATGCTCAAACCACTGAGCTCTTCCTCCCCCTTTTCTGTGATCACAAAAGAGAAAAACTTGGGTTAAAAGCCCATCCTGCTTCACAGGAAAAATAAAGGCATCAATTAGAAATATATAAACAAAACAAAAAAGGAAATCAAGTAACAATCAATTTAAGCTGGAAGTAATACAGTGCAGAAAAAAGATAAAGGAAGCTATAATGACATCCGGGAATATTCCCTGGCTGACAGGGCCAAGGACAACATGGAGGAGGGTTTTTTAAAGTAAGGAATAAAAGAAATGCTAACAATGGTGTAGACCCATTCCTAGATGGAGACAGTACATTTGTTAATAGCAATGTAGGAAAGTCATAAGTATCAATAAATATTTCTGTTCTGCATTTGGAAAGATGGATGATTATATTGGTATCATATGAGAAGGATTGAGTACACCCAGCCCTTTTATAACTGAGGAAAAGTTTAAACAGCATGTATTAGAGATATTTTAAAATCAGCAGGTCTGGAAAACTGGTACCCAAGAGTACTAAAATAATTGACTGAGGAGATCTCTAGCCCACTAATGATACATAAATCTTGGAATTCTGGGGAAACTTCAGAATACTGGAAGAATGCTAATGTTGTAACAGTATTATAAAGGTCAAGCAAGATGACCCAGGTAACCAATAAACTGGTTAACCCCACAGAAATCCTGGGAAAAATAATGGAAAAGCTGATATAAGTCTTGATCAGTAAAGGATATGAATCTACTTAACTGCAGTCAACATGGTTATAGAGAAAATAGGTCAAATAAGGTTTATCTGACCTAATTTTTTATGAAATCACACATTTAGTCAATCAAAGTACAGAAGAACCTCAGAATTACAAACATCTCAGGAATAGAGGTTGTTCATAACCATGAAATGTTCATAACTCTAAACAAAACATGGTTCTTTCAAAAATTTGCTACTGAGTTTTAAACCTTCACTCTGAAAAAACCCAATGCTTTTAAACATCTTAATTTAAATGAAACAAGCACAGAAAGTTTTCCTTACTTTCACAAATCTTTTATTTTTTTTCTAGTTTTAAGTAGTTTATATCTAGCACAGTCCCTTCTGTTTATATCTAGCACAGGCCCTTCTGTTTATATCTAGCACAGGCCCTCCCCCAGTCTCTTCTGTTGCCCGATTGTGTATTTCCAGTTCCAAATGAGATGTGCAGTTGACTGTTCAAAACTCTGAAGTTCTATTGTAATTGCATGCATGGAAGTTCGGTCCATCAATACATATTAGCCAGAATGGGTAGGAATGGTGTCCCTTGCCTCTGTTTGTCAGGGGTTGGAAATGAATGACAGGAGAGGGATCACTTGATGATTACCTTTTTCTGTTCACTCCCTTCTCGGGCACCTGGCATTGGCCACTGTTGGAAGACAGGATACTGGGCTAGATGAACTTTTGGTCTGACCCAGAATGGCCATTCTTATGTGCACTAGCCAATTAGCCCGTCATAAGATGGGATTTTCAGGTCTCTCCTCCACATTGGTCTTCTCTCCTGAGCCTCTGGTGTCTCTCTCTCTCTCTCTCTCTCTCTCTCTCTCTCTCTCTCTCCTCCTCCTATAGCCTCCCCCTCTCTCTCTCAGCTTTCCTCCATCTCCTGACTCTCTCGCCTTCTGCTTCTCTCTCCGTCTCTTTCTTTCTCTTCTCCCCCTCCTGCCTCTCACTCTCCCTTTCTCTTCTCCTTCTCCTCCTGCCTCTGTCTCCCCTCCGTCTCTCCCTGCCCCCCTTCCCCTCCTGCCGTGGCGCTCGACTGAGTGCTGTGCGCTCAGCCAGGCCACCACGGGGGAGGAGGGGCAGGGCGGTGACATACACAGCCAGGGGGTGGGGCCGTGTACGTCACCACCCCGCCCCCTTCCCCTCCCGCCGTGGCACTCAGCTGAGTGCTGTGCGCTTAGCTGGGTTGCTGCGGGGGAGCCCAAACAGCTGCTTGTGCTGCTGGCTCCCCGCGGCAGCCCGGCTGAGGGGCGCAGCACTCAGCCGAGCGCCACAGCGGAAGTGGAAGGGAGGTAGGGTAGTGATGTACACGGCCCTGCCCTCTGGCCATGTACGTCACCGCCCTGCTCCCCTTCCCCTCCCGCCGTGGCACTCGGCTGAGTGCTGCGCCACTCAGCTGGGTGGCGGCGGGGGAGCAAGCGGTGGCAAGCGGCCGTTTGGAGTCCACGCTCCCCATGCAGCGCTGCATGGGGAGCGCGAACCCCAAATGGCTGCTTGCCGCCGCTTGCTCCCCTGCCGCCGCCCAGCTGAGCGGCGCAGCACTCAGCCAAGCACCACGGCAGGAGGCAAGAGCACCCCCCAGAGGCCAGTCTGTAATGCTACAGCAGCGTTACAGACTCACAGACATTGGGCTACTATATATATGATTATACTTAGACTTTTGCAAGATGTTTGACTTAGTCCTCATTGACATTCTCACAAATTAGCACTTACAGTATCAATAAAGCAAATGTTAGCTGAAGAACGAATTGACTCCAAAAGTAGTAGCTATATGACTTTCAGGAGCTCTTGGTGTAGCTAAAAGTATGAACCAAAGTAGACAGTGAACTCAGCTTATGATGCTCAGTCCCATAATGAAGTGGATTGCCGTTCCAAGTTACAAAGTGCCAACTTACGACACAATTGTAAGGAAAGGGAAGTTACTCACCTTGTGCAGTAATGTAGGTTCTTTGAGATGGTTGTCCCTGTGGGTGCTCCACCTTAGGTCTTGCAGTGCTGTGGTGCATCTGGACAGAGATTTTGCTAGCAGTGCCCTCCAGTGTGCCGTGCATGCGCGGCAGTTGGTGCTCACTGAGCTGCTACCACGCATGTGCGGCAACCATTCCCTTCAGTTCTTTCTCTGCCCTGGAAAGAAATGTGACAAATCCAAAGCAGAGGGGAGGAAGGGTGGGTGGTGGAACACCCACAGGGACAACCATCTCAAAGAACCCATGTTACTGCACAAGGTGAGTAACTTCCCTTCTTCAAGGACTGTCCCTGTGGGTGCTCCACCTTAGGTGACTATATAGCAGTGCCCACGAACGGAGGTGGGTGCTTTGGCTTAATGATTATATTGAACTTTGGAGAGGACTGTCAGTCCCAACTCCATGCTCCATTTTGCAAAGGTGTCCATGGCATAATGTCTGGCAAAAGTATGTACTGAGGACCATGTAGCTGCCCTGCAAATGTCCACTAGGTTAATGTTGCTACAGTAGGCTACAGATGTTGCCATGGCCCTTGTGGAGTGTGCTCGCAACTGCAACGGGGGCTCCCAGTCAAAGTTGATGTAAGCCAATCGAATACAGTCTACTATCCACTTGGAAATTCTCTGTGTAGAGATTTTGTCTCCCAATGACCTATTAGTGATGGAGACAAATGTCTCTTGTTCTTTCTAGGTAGAAAGCAAGTGCTCTTCGTATGTCTAGAGTATGCCACTTAGCTTGTTCATTGGTGACATGTGGTTTTGGGCAAAAGACAGGGAGGACTAGTGGCTTGATGCAATGCCAGGAGATAAGAACTTTAGGTAAGAATTTTGGGTGCAGTCGAAGGACCACTCTGTCCTTGTGAAAGATGGTAAAGGGCAGGTCGACCATCAGAGTTCCATCAAGAGGGCATTGAGCGAGCCTGCCAGCAGGGGAGACATCACCGAGGGAGGCTAAGAGGAGCCACGAGCGGTGAGTGGCTCTTGGAAACACTGCAGGAGGGTAGGAAGCAGCCCAGGACAGGGCAGAGACGGAACCCTTGGGCCAGTGAGTTGCGGCTTGGTCCCGCCGGCCAGACAGGAAGTTGGTGTTCCTGTTCTTAGGGTCCTGGGCTGAGACCTGGAGAGAGGGCGGGCCCACGTCTCCCTACCCTCCCTGCATGCAGAAGTCGGAGGATGGTCGAGAAACTCACGGGAAACTGTTGGTTGAAGCTGTATAGGACTGGTTCTCACTCAGGGGAGGGGTCAGCTGGTGGGCGTTTCCTCCCGCCCCGGAGAGAACTCATAACAGATCCATTTGTCCAACATTATCTGAGCCCACTGTTGGAAAAAAGAGTGGAGGTGGTGGTTGAACTGTGGTCAGGAGGGGGGTGGTGTGACCATTGGGGAGGCGGCCTTCTGGCTCTCAACCAAAACTTCAAATTTGTTGTTTGGATGTGGATGATTGAGCAAATGCTGATTGGTGTTGTTGCTGATGTTGCGGCCTGCGTCGCTGAGGTCTTTGCTTTTGGCGGACGTCTTATCTGGTCTGAGGCCTATTCAGCTCTCTTGGTCTCTGATACGTGTTATATCTGGCTCTTTTAAATAGGGGTGTGTACATCCCTAGGATACATGAGTCCTTCATGGAGTGAAGTACTTTGTCTGTTTTCACTGTGAAGAGATGAGTTTTGTCAAAGGGTAAATCTTCAACCTTCTGTTGCAGTTCCCTGGGAACACCTGATGCTGTAGCCATGATATTTTGTGCATCACGATCGCTGAAGCTGTGACACGTGCAGCTGTAACCGCTACATCCATCGCGGACTGCAAGGCAGTATGAAAGATCATATGGCCCTCTTGCATGATGCTGAGGAGCACAGGTCTCTTGTGTTCTGGCAGGCGTTGAGTGAGTTCTTGCAACTTTGAGTAATTTGAATAATTGTAGTCCGCAAGCATGGCTGTATAATTTGCTGCTTTAAGGAGCAGAGTAGCGGAGGAGTAAACCTTACGGCCCATGATATCCATTTTCCTATGGTCCTTGTCATGTGGTGTTGATCTGATATTAGGCTGTTTAGCTCTGGGTATGTCTACACTACAGTGCTATTTCGAATTAACTTATTTCGAATTAGTTAATTCGAAATAAGCTAATTCAAAATAATGCATCTAGACACAAAAACTAATTCGAAATAGCGTTTTTCTAATTCGAAATAGCATGTCCACATTGAGTGGACCCTGAATCGAAGGTAAGGCTGGCCAGAACCAGTGCCAGCAGGGCATCAGGGTCGGAATTAGTGTGTGGGTCTGCTGCCTCAGGCTATCCGAGGTCTGTGCTTAAAGGGACCCGATCCCGCATCTCGGACAGACAGTACTCAGGTATCTCTGCTTGCTGGTCTACCTCGCTGAGGGACAGCAAAGCATTTGTGTCTCGGAGTGCTCTGCTTGCCCTCACTCAGGACACCATGGCACTCTTCAACATGGAACCAGACCTGCCCCCGGGGACTCTGCAGCGTCTTGTGGACATGTTGCCAGCAGCCTGGCTGCACTGTCTGCAGGCTGCCATCCGGGAGCACCATCGAGGGGCTGTCAGGATCCAGGAGGCCCTATGGGAGAGCTTCCACCCTGAGGAGCGCTAACAGTCTCCCCGGTCTGCCCCACTGGGGGCTTGTGCCCCATTCCTCCCTCTTGTCCTTCCACTTACCCTTCCCTAGCCCCCCATTCCTGATGTCAAATAAAATACATGTATTTTCAAAAATAGAAACTATCTTTATTTAACACAACTGGGGAGGGGGAATGAAACTCTGGGGAGACTGGGGAAAGGAGGCGGGAGAGGGGAGGAGAAAGGGTGGGAGAGAGAAGGGGGAAACCTGGGAGGAGGGGGCTGGAAAGGGGAAGCAAGGGGAAGAAGGGGGAGGGGAAGCTCAAGGCTCAGGGGTGGGGGTCTCGTTGGGCCACATGTCTCCCAGCACAGAGGGTGGGGGGGCCTCGGCGTCCCTGGGGGGATGGGGAGGAGGGTGCAGAGGTTGAGGTGGGGGGTGTGGAGATTGAGGAGGAGGGTGTGGAGGTTGAGGAGGAAGAGGTGGGGGGGGCAGGAGTGGGAGAAGGAACAGTAGCTGGGGGGCAGCAGGTGCAGGACTGGCACGGGGCAGCATGCTCTACAGCAGGGCCTGCAGGTTTGAGTACATGGCACGGTCCTGAGCAAGCTGCTCCTGGTGGAGCTGCAGGTCCTCCTGCATCCAGGCTTGGATGGTGCGGTGCAGGGCTCTCAGGGCCCCCAGGTGCTGGTCCCGGTACCCCTGCCGCATGGTGGTGGTCCTGCTGAGGCCGCGGGTGCAGGAGCATGTCCCGGGTTGTGGTGCGCCCTGCAGGAGCAGCTGGTGCAGCTGTAGAGAAAGAAGAGAAGTGGTCAGTTCTCCCTGGGGACACAGTGGATGATGCCCAGCCCACCCCGCGACATGAGGGCAACCGTGCCCTGCACCATTAGAGCTGATGTGCTTGCACAGAGGCCATGGTCAGGATGTCTGGCTCTCCCCAGGACTGGGAGCTGCCCCAAGACCGCACCCATGCCCCTGTGCCGTGTATAGTGCGGGCGGGGTGAGGGGGAGATGTCCCCTGCCTCTGTGTAGAGGGGGCGTGTGAAGGGAGAGCATCCTGCTGGGTCCCGCCCCGGGGTCGGGAGCGTGTCAGGTCTCTTCACACACGCATGTGCCTATTGGGTGTCACGCAGCTGGAGCCACCTGCCCAAGGGTGGCATGGCATGTGCTCGCATGTGCACAGGTGGCTGCGTGATCCGTGGGAGGCATGGCCCACGTGCGTGGTCCCTGGTCTCCCTCCCCCCCCCAGGTAGGGGACAGTGCTGGCACTTACCTGGTATAGCCACCCGGGACGACCCTGCCGACTCCAGTGCCAGGACAGCTGGTGGTGGCCCCTCTGGTGCGCCCAGGTCAGGGCCCTCAGCTACCGGCTCGCTGCCTCCCGGGTTGGCGCGGACCGCCCTGCCCCCCAGGAGTTGGTGGAGGGCGGGGAAGTAGGGGCAGGTGGCAGCCCCTGCTGCGGTGCCACCACTGGTGGCCCTGGCGTACACCTGCCACAGCTCCTTGACTTTCAGGCGCACCCACTCCTGAGTGCGCCTGTGGCCTTTCCTGGTCATGGTGGCCGCTATGCGGCCGTAGACGGCCGCGTTCCTCCGCCTAGTGCGGACATCATGGAAGTTGGGGGCCTCCCCCCAAACCTCAATGAGGTCCATGATCTCCGCACTAGTCCATGAGGGCGCATGCCGTCTACGGCCCCTGGCTGGCCCCTGGGGACTGGGGGACTGGGCAGGGGACGGCTGGCTGCCACTGGCTGACATTGTGCGGCCACTGGCTGAGGGTCTGCGGCTGCTGGCAGGCCTGGCTCTTGCACGTGCCCAGTGGCCAGACTCTACCCCTTTAAGGGCCCCGGGGCTGGGGGAGAGGAGAAGAGTTTTCCTGGTTGTGCCCAGAGTGGCCACCAGGGGAAACTGGGAAGGGCTGGAGGCCCCCTGATTCGAAATAAGTGTCTACACAGCATTTATTTCGAATTAGCTATTTCAAATTTGGTGTTATTCCTCATAGAATGAGGTTTACCAAATTCAAAATAAGGGCTCCACTATTTCGAATTTATTTAGAAATAGCAGTTTGTATGTGTAGACGCTATTAAAGTTAATTGGAAATAACGGCTGTTATTTCGAATTAACTTTGCAGTGTAGACATACCCTCAGTGTCTGACCGAATCAACTACCAGTGAACTTGGTGCGGGATGTGCAGGGCTCGACAATTAGGGCAATCTACTCACCTGTGGCGAGTAGATTTTAGCCCGGCACAGTGCCGCAGTGCAATCAGCGCATATGCAGCGTGGGCTGCGCATGCGCAGCGTGCCAAACTGCACGGCTGGGGAGCAGGGCTCGCCGCCGCTTGTCAAGCCCTGGGGATGTGTAAAAAGAAAGTCCATGCCTTTGGGCGTGATGAAGTATTTACGATCCACTCTTTTATTGGTTGGGGTAATGGAAGCGGGAGTTTGCCAGATGTTGTCTGCTGGATCCATGATCGCTTCATCCATCGGGAGAGTTATTCTGGAAGAGGTAGGAGGTTGTAGCATTTGCAGCGGGCACTATTGTTTCTCTTGTACCTCCTGCAAATCGCGCGCCTGTGCTAGGGCTACTCTTTTAAAGAGATCTTGAAATTTCTTTGAAGTTGTGCACCGGGGACCGAAGATGAGTTGTGCACCAGGGACCTGTCCTCACCCTCTGACAAAGAGTCTTCTATATCAGAGTGAGCCAGGGAATTAGAGTCTGTAGCTGAGACCACAGGTTGAGGAGAAGCAGGAGGCCGTTTAGATACTGTGGAAGGAGCAGTGTGGCGGCTCCTCTGAGGGGGACGCGGGTCCCAAGACTGCCACTGTCCGACGTATGGTGGTGGTGGATAGATGTAGTGCTGTGCATACCATGGTGGTAGAGGAAGTGGGTGTTATATATGATGTGCCCAGACTGCCAGGATGGAGGTCTGAGAGTCGGGCCGGAGTGTTGGGAGGAGAAACAGCTCAGAGGTCCTGTGCCGACCTCGCTTGGAGAGCACAAGTGATTCAATGACCTGCGTGAGTGCACCAATCATATGGAGGAGCCTGGTGATACCGGTGCCGTTGGCATGTGGCTCCCGGCAGTGGAGTCTTGCCGTGAGCACTCTTGGGACAGTGCCGAGGTATGCTGCTTGCTTGGTGCCGATGGTGTCGGCGGTGCCGTTTGATCAGGGGGCGGCATCTCGGTGTGGGGCCTCTTGGATGATGAGGCCGATGCCAAGTGAAGATGGTGTTTCAGTGCCGAGCGGTCTCTGGGGTGTTCCTGTGGTGTAATTGGTGCCGCTGTCTTCCGTTTTGGTTCCAAGTGTGCTCTCTTGTGCGGTGCTGGCATGAATGGTGCCACTCCTGACGTGCTGGGCCTATCTGCGGTGCTGATTCTTGCAGCTGTCAGTGCCGAAGGTAGCAATCGGGCCGGAGACAAGCCTGTTTTGGAGAGAGACAGTGGGAGAGGTAGAGGGACGAATTCTGTCCATACCTTTCGGTTGGGAACCCGGTTTAGGGATCACTGAAGTGTCTTCTGAAGGAGGTTGAAGAGACTTTTCGTAGAGCAAAGTCTTCAACCTGTTGGCCCGGTCGTGGCGCACTCTAGCCATCAGCTTAGAGCAGTGAGGGCACTTTTGTGTCTGGTGCAACTCCCTGAGACACTTTATGCATTTAGAGTGCCAGTCATAGACGGGCATGGCATCCCAGCATTCCTCACATCCCTGGAAGCCGGGGGATCCCGACATGAGGCACGGCGAAAAACGGAGGACTGCAAAGGACATTTTTTTAATTTTTTTTTGGAAACTGGGAGAGGGTCTAAAAACTTGGAACGATGAGGTAACTAAGGGAAATAACTGGGTTTTTTTGTTATCTTCCATTAGGAACGATGAGCGAGAGAGAGGCGCTCCATCTGCTGCCGAGGACGGTAGAGAAGGAACAGAGGGGCTGCGCTGTGCGCATGCCTAACGGACACCAATGGCACAAGGGGGCGCCATGGCGCGTGCACGGCGGAAAATGCTGGAAAAGTCTCCAGTCGCTGGCGCGAGGACACACCAGCACCCCTGAGTGGAGCACCCACAGGGACACAAATCGAAGGAAAACTCTTCCTAGCACGTTCAGAGGAAGAGTCCTCCATGGGGAGACTAGCCGGTGTGGACCTTTCAAACATGGCCTGAGGCGATGTTTGGCATGGGGGGGATGACTGCTCCGGATCCAAGACCGGCCTCACCGTATTCTCCAAAGAGAGGAGTTTCAGCTGGAGTTCACGAGCCATTCTTGTGTGAGCTGTAAGCTGTTTGTAATGCTTGCACTGCATTGTGATGTGCCCCTAGCCGAGACAACACACACACTTGGAATGACCATCAGAGACGGGAATAGGTAGCCTGCAGGAGAGGCAGCGTTTGAAACCCAGGAAGCCAGGCATTCCCAGGGTACTAGAAACTGTTAGACAGGAACAGTTGGAGTCTAACAAAAAAAATTTTTAACTAGTATCTATGGAAAAAACAAACTGAACAAACTACAAACTAGCTAACTAATTAACTGTAACTGGAAAACTACAAACTGCTATGAAAAGACGGGGGAGCAACTGCAGTTCCGACTGACACCGACGGCAGTAGAGAAGGAACTGAAGGGAATGGTTGCCATACATGTGTGGTAGCGGCGTCGCATGTGCCGACTGCCGTGCATGCGCAGCACACAGGAGGGCACTACTAGCAAAATCTCCATCCAGATGCACCACGGCACTGAAAGACTTAAGGTGGAGCGCCCACAGGGACACTCCTCGAAGAAGAACCTATTATTTCATAAGTTTGAGGACTGCATCTAAGCCTTGTGAAAATAGTAACAGTAGCATGGGTGGCAGGTATAATAGGCCAGGGGAGATTCTGCCTCCCCTAGTCCTGCTACAGCTGCCATACCCCTGGTTTTAGGGTTCGGCAACCATGTTTTTGCTTTATTATGCTCCATGCAGGTTCTGGGGTGACTGAAGAGGTGGTCTGTGCTATTCAGCTTCCTGAGAAGTTGAGTAGCAAATACCACCTCATCAGCTGCCTCAGAACCTGCATGGGGCATATCAAAAGCGTCTACAAAGAGGAGCTTTTTCCTAGCGTGGCTTGGTTCTGGGGAAGGGAGGTACAGTTGCAGCTGACCCAGGGCTATTCTGGGTGGGTGGAGGGAGGGCCCAAGGCCTTCAGCTGGCCCAAGGCTCCTCAGGCCTCTGGAGGGAAGGGTGCTCTGGGCTTCAGCCAGCCTATGGTTCCTCCAGAGGGGGGAGAGGCAGAGGAGGGAGGAGGCAGGTGGTCTCAGGGCTCTGGTTGCTGGGGACCTAGTCTCCCCAAAGAGGACTCCACCCACAGCTCATGAACTCCAGGTATTAGCTAATGATATAAACACACTATTGGGAAGGTGGTACAGGAACACACAGAACTTTCAAGTAACTATGAAAGCATATTCTTAAGAGAATGGTACAGGAATACACAGACCTCACATAAAATGAGAGAATGACTAAATAATGAATGAGGATGCTTTGTTGAACTATAAAGTACCAGAGTAAGGATGGTAACTAATAATACCTGAAATTTAATATGTAACTTGTTGGGATCAATGTATAAAAGGAGAAGACACAGGAAGGGCAGCTTTGTGCTGAACTGGGGGAAAATATTACGTTTATTGAGCAATACCTTGTCACAGGCCATGTGTTATTGAACCTGCAGCTTGGTGAACAGAGTTCTGACACTGTGTCTTGCTGACAATGAACCTTCGCTGAGCCTTCACCACCCAACTGAACCTACAGTCCTTTTTTAGGAGTAACACTGAGGTGAGCTGAATCAAGAATATCTATTGGCGCAAAATACACAGCTGCCCCAAGAACAGCAGTACTAGTAACACTGACAACAGTTGTCAATTGGGTATCACTGTCAAAGGGAACATGTTTCTGGTTTGGTTCCAAAAGGATTTGTTCTAGGCCTACTGCTTTCACCTGTTTCATCAGTGATCTGGAATTAAAAGTTAAAAAAAAATCATTACCAATAAAATTTGCAGGTAAGATAAAAATTGGTGGAATGACAAATGTTGATGAAGACAGGACAGTTATGCAGAGTGATCTAGATCATTTGGAAAGTTGGTCCCATTCAAACAAATGTATTTTAACAGAGCCAAATGCAAGGTCCGAAATCTAGGAACAAATGTCTCCTACAGAATGGGAGACTGTTCCTGGAAAGCAGTGACTCTGAAAAGGAAACACAGTTGACAAACAATGTGACATAACACCCAATTTGACACCATGGCAAAAAAGGTTGTTAATGTAACATTTGGATGTATAGTCGGAACAGTGAGTAGGAATATGGAGGTGACTTGATGGCTCAAAGCTGAAGGCAGAAAAAAACAAATTAAAAATAAGGCATGCATATTTAACAGGGAGAATACTTAACCACGGGAACAAATTACTAATGGAAGTGTTAGCTTCTTCATCACAATGTCTTTGTATCAAGACTATGCCTTTCTGGAAGTTACGTTAACCAAACACAGGTTACTGGGCTCCATACAGGGATAATTTGGTTAAATTCTTTGTCCTGTGTTATACAGGACAGACTGGATGATGTAATAGCCTTTTGGGCTTGAACTTCATGAACAGTTGCAGTGCTACAAGGAACCATCATGCCGAACCTCACATGGTGTATGAAGAGAAGTGGAGCATAGTTCATCACTGAGGCCGGTGATATTTCTGTGGTGCATTTGTTCAGTGCAACTCAAAAGTCCTGACTAGTGACTTTTTCATGCTTGCTATCATTGCACTCAGTTTTCTGCCTGTACCTTTGAGGTATCTGAGGTCTCATCAGATGAGATACATGTCTATTGTTTTTGCAAATGACTTACACAAGCCACTAAATTGATGGAGTGCAGCATTCCTTGTGCACTGGATTTTGAAGTTCCCTTTCACCTTGAGCCTCTCTCTAATCTTGGGGCTCCTCTCACACTACATCCAGTTCCATATCTGATCTGCAAGCATCTTCCTGCATAATCTAGCAGAGGCTGGAGTTTACTCAGACTCCTGTAGATCCATTTCTCCTTGTGACACACTGTTGACCTGGTGCCTGCTCAGTTCCACTGCAGCCCTCAAGCTCTCAGCTGCATTCAGTGACAGTCAATTACACTGAATTATTTATCTCTAGCCTTTCTGCTAACCAAAACAATTAGTTCTCTGACATCCGTAATCTACACTTTTATGAGGTAAAAGCCTCTGTGCTGCTGCTACACAAGAAATGTGATGGGTGAACACAATGGAAGGAACCCAATAAGAGATAAAAGAGGAAGTTACTCACCTTGTGCGGTGATGATGGTTCTTCGAGATGTGTGTCCCCGTGGGTACTCCACTGTTGCTGTCAGGCTCATCCCAGCGCTGCAGATTGGAGTTTTGAACAGCAGTAGTCAGCCGGACCATGCATGTGTGGTCAGCGTCTCGCGATGTTTGCGCCCTTTTCCTCATGTGCGCGGTCCAGCTCCTGCCAGTTCCTCTCGTCCGCTCAAGTATCTGAAACAAACATAATTATGAACAGAGACTCTGAAGCAGGGATGAGGGCAATTAGTGGAGCACCCATGGGGGGACACATCTTGAAGAACTGTTGTCACTGCAAGAAGTAACTTCCTCTTCTTCGAGTGATGTCCCTGTGGGATTGCAGCAGCAGTCAAAAAGCAAATAGAATGTTAGGAGTCATTAAAAAAGGGATAGAGAATAAAACAGAAAATATCTTATTGCCTCTACATAAAACCATGGTACGCCCACATCTTGAATACCACATACAGACGTGGTCGCCTCATCTCAAAAAAGATATATTAGCATTGGAAAAGGTTCAGAAAAGGGCAACAAAAATGATGAGGGGTTTGGAATGGGTCCCATATGAAGAGAGATTAAAAAGACTTGGACTTGTCAGCTTAGAAAGGAGGAGATTAAAGGGAGATATGATAGAGGTCTATAAAATCATGACTGGTGTGGAAAAAGTGAATAAGGAAAAGTTATTTACTTTTTCCCACAGTAAAAGAACTAGGGGTCACCAAATGAAATTAATAGGCAGCAGGTTTAAAACAAACAAAAGGAAGTTTTTCTTCACTCAGCGCATAGTCACCCTGTGGAACTCCTTGCCAGAGGACGCAGTGAAGGCCAGAACTTTAACAGGATTCAAAAAAGAGCTAGATAGATTTATGGAGGTTAGGTGCATCAATGGCTATTAGCCAGGATGGGTAGGAATGGTATCCTTAGCCTCTGTTTCTCTGGAGGTGGGTGACAGGGGAGGGATCACATGAGGATTACCTGTTGTGATCCCTCCCTCTGGAGCATCTGGTATTGGCCACTGTTGGCAGACAGGATACCGAGCTAGATGGACCTTTGTTCTGACCCAGTATGGCCGTTCTTATGTGGGTGCTCCACTGTTGGTGACTTTCTAGCAGTGTTCGAGAGCACCTGGGCAGCGGGCCTCAGAGTCACGATTTAAGGGCTGTGGAAAGCACTGCTGAGGCCACTGAGGAGTCAGTGGCTAAGCAGTGTACTATAGTGTAGTGTTTCATAAAAGTGTCACTAGAAGATCATGTGGCTGTATGGCAAATGTCTCAAAGAGGGCCCCTTGTAGGAACGCCATGGATGTCGCTATGGCTTTGGTAAAATAATCCTTGGGTACTGCTGGAAGTGGTTTGTTCTGGATGGTGTAGCACTTGTAGATACAGGAAACTATGAGGTTCGAGATGCGCTGAGAGGAAAGTGGTTCTCCTTTGGAATGGTCCGCTAGAGACACTAGTAAATATTGAGACTTACGGAAGTCTCGAGTCCTATCAATTTAAAGGCTAGTGCTCTATGCACATCAAGGGAATATAAGGTTGCTTCCCAGGTCGAGGTATGAGGCTTTTGAAAGAAAGATAGGAGAACAATCAGTTCGTTGATATGGAATTTGGAACACATCTTAGGGATGAAGGCTGGATGAGGCCATAAGGTGACACTATCTTTGTTAAAGACAGTGTGTGGTGGTATTTCCATCAGGGCCACCAGCTCACTGACCCTATGGGCAGAAGTAATGGCCAGTAGAAAAACCACCTTCATTGTGATCACTGGAAGTGGTGTTGTCACTAGCAGTTCAAAGGGCGGTTGAGTGAGGGTGTCCAGGACTAGATCTAAGTTCCATGGAGGTGGTGGAGGCCTGTGAGGCGGACTGAGGTTGATTAACCCCTTGCGGAACCTCTTTGTAGTTGGGTGTGCGAACACAGAGGTGCCATCTACAGAGTGTTGGAAAGCGGTGATTGCACCCAGGTGTACTTTGAGGGAGGCGATGGCTAACCCTGAGTGCTTTAAGGAGAGAATATACTCAAGGATTTCATGCAGGGGCACTGCATGTGGGTCCAGGTGCTTGCTAGTGCACCAGGAGTCGAACCTACGCCACTTGTGAAGGTAGGTTGACCTCGTGGTATCCTTCCTGCTATGCATCAAGACTTGTTTAACTTGTGAAGCGCAGAGGTTCTCAGAGTCAGAGAACCAATGAGGAACCATGCTGTCAAGTGGGGAACGTGAGGCTGCTGGTGAAGAAGGGCCCCATAGTTCTGGGTCAGTAGGCCGGGAAGCGTGAGGAGGGGATATGGTGGCAGGAAAGACATCCAATAAAGAAAGGAAAACCATGCCTGGTGAGCCCATGAGGGCACTATGAGAATCACTTTGGCTGTGTCCCTGTTGATCTTTTCTAGGATCCTGGGAATGAGCATGGTGGGCGGAAACGCATATAGAAGCGGACCTGTCCAGTTGAGGAGGAAAGCATCGCCTAGAGAACCTTTGCCAATCCCGGCCCTGGAACAGTATTGGCATTTTGAGTTCTTTTAAGAGGCAAAAAGGTCTATTTGAAGGAAGTCCCATCAGCAGAAGATATATAGGAGAACATCTTGTCTGAGTTCCCATTCGTGATCTGGCGCAAAGTGCCTGCTTAGGGTGTCCACAGCAGTGTTGCTGATTCCTGGTAAGTATGATGCAATCAGTGAGATACTGTTGCAGACGCACCAATTCCAGGGGCAGACCGCCTCCACACAAAGAGAGCGAGACCGGGCTCCGCCTTGGCAATTGATATAATGTATCATAGCAATGTTGTTGGTAAGTATTCTGACCATGGTGCTGAAGATCCACCCTCTGAAATGTTTGCAGGCATTGAAAACAGCCCTGAGTTCCAGAATGTTGATGTGGAGAGTTATTTCTCTTGGTGTCTGTCAGGAGGACGGCCAGGCACCAGGCGCCAAGCCCCGGCTGCAGGGAAGCCAGCCCCTTGAGCCCCTCCTACTTTTACTCTAGCCCTGAGGAGGGGCTGCACTTGAGAGATAGGGACCAATGTCCCCTCAGGTAGCCACACTTCCCGGGGCACTTTGGTATAGGCTGTAGGCCTTGAGTTCTTGCTCATCCCTTCCCCCCACCCCCACCCCAACGGGGGTCAAGGGTCTGCTCTTGAGGGTCCACACAGCTCGGCCCTTCAATACCCTTTGGGCTAGTTCTCCCCTAAGGAGTTCACCAAAGTACCTCTTCCCCACCGGTTCACGTGGTTGTTGCCTCTTGCTCTCACTTTGCACACGGGGAGGTAGGGTGACCCAGGCCCGCCCACTCCACCGGGTCCCGGCCCAGAGCCCTAAGGGTAGGGATAACAGCCACTTCCCATTTGGTGGGGGGAAACGCTGAAACCTGCCAACCGCTCAGGCAAACCCCGCCCTGGGCCACTTCCTACAAACGCCCCACCTACAGCTCACTGTCCGGCGGAGTGCAGCCGTCTCGCCTGTGCCAGCATCCTCGGCTCTGCTCCCGTTGCAGTCTGGGTGCGTCGGGTGGGATGTTGCGAGTCTCCCACATCTGGGATCCTGCACAGTTCAACCCTGTCACCGGCTCTCCCTCTGTGCTGGTGTCCGCCTCTCCCCACAGGAGGAGGGCCCGAGGCTCTGTCCCCCGTCCTGAGCCCCTCCTGGCAGCATGGGCAGCCTCAAGCCCTCTAGCTACAAGGTCGCTGGGGGAGCTGGTCTGGCCCCCTCCTGGGGCCAGAAACTGGGAGCCAAGATTGGCTCCCACATTTGAGGTCGGGGGGCTGGCCAGAACCTTCCCGCCTTCCCCGCTGGCAGCAGCGTCTCCCCCGTTGGCACTGACGCCTCCCCACACCCTTCCTCCTGCGCAGTGCCGCCAGGGTTTAAATTACCCGGCGCACAGGGGGAGCATGTGCAGCAGTGCTGGGGGTGGGGGGGCGGCGCTCATTCGAGCCGTGGGGCGAGCTCCTCCACGGTCCGAGTGCAAGGCCGGAGTGCCCCGTCACAGTGTCCACCGGCCCTGAGCAGATAGATCGTTCATATGGGCACCCCAACCTTTAAGAGAGGCATCCGTGGTGATATGAACAGATGATTGAGGTCGATGAAATGGGACTCCTGCAAGGAAGTTATATGGTTTGGTACACCATTTGAGGGAAGTTACTACAGTGGGTGGTGGAGTGACCCGCTTGTGGACATGGTGTCTTGTGGGAAAATACACTGACGCTAACTAATGCTGCAGGCACTGAAAATACAATCGTGCATGGTGGACCACATATGTTGTGGCCGCCATTTGACCCATGAGTGGCAGACACGTGAGTACTGGAACTGTGGGCTCATAGTAAGTATTGAAACTAATTCTTGTATAGCTTGGTACTTTTGAGCAGGTAAGTAAACTCGTGCTGTGGTGGAATCAAGGCGAGCCCCTATGAACTCCAGGGTATGAGTTGGCTCTATTGTGGATTTCTGGTCGTTGATGATCAGACTGAGGGACTCTAATGTCTGTCTTGCTGTGAGAATCATGTCGGATGTTTCCGACATGGATGGACTCTTTATAAGGCAGTCATCAAGGTAGGGGAAGATTATAATGCCCTATTGATGTAGGTGCGCTGCTACTACCGTGAGTGTTTTCAAGAACACCTTGGGTGCTGAAGAGAGGCTGAAGGGCAGAACTCGAGATTGGAAGTGGTCTCCTCCGACTGAAACGAAGAAACCTCCTGTGAGCAGGATGGATGGTAATGTGGAAATAAGCATTTTGGAGGTTGAGGGCTACAAACCAATCCCCGTGATCTAGTGCTGGAATTATAGTAGTGAGAGTTACTATTTTGAACTGCTGTTTCCAAAAGTAACAGTTGAGTTTTCCAAGATTGAGTATAGATCATCAACCTCCAGTTTTTTTCTGGGTCAGAAAGTAATTGGAGTAGAAGCCTTTGCCTCTGAATTTGGTTGGTACCCTTTCTACTGCTCTGATGACAAGGAGTCGATGGACTTCCTGTTGTAACAAGTACTCGTGAGAAGGGTCCCTGAAGAGGGATTGGGAAGGTGGCGAGGTTGGAGGTATTGCCATGAAAGGGACGGTGTAACCTGATGAAATGATCTCGAGAACCTAACAGTCAATTGTGATGGTGGACCAATGATGGTAAAAAGGTCTGAGACAGTGGTAGAAAATGGGAACCATGTGATTGAGTCAGTATGTGACGGAGGATTTGCGAGCCCTCAACCAGGTCAAACTTGCTGCTTGTTAGATGGTTGTTTGGAGGTGTGGTTGTTTTGAGTGCACCTCTTCTGAGGTCTTTCTCTCATCGGGGATTGATCAAATGGGTGTTGCTGGTATCTCAAGTGCGAGAAGTTGTAGTGTCTCTGGTATGTCGTATACCTCTAGCGGCAGTATGGAAGTGTATACATACTGAGGGTACGGAGAGTAGTTGTGGAGTGTTTGCTTGAGTGGAGGACTTCATCGGTCTTCTCAGCAAACAATCTCTGTTTGTCGAACTGGAGTCCTCCACTTTGGTCTGAAGTTCTCGTGGGATCTCCTCATGACTATTGCAGTAGCAGTGGAACGAGTTGCTGTGTCTGCTATGTCCAGTGTGAAAAAGAAACACTCCACTCTTATACTGTGGAGTCTTTGACCTGTATTGGGTTGCATCCGCGACTAGGGAATTGGGTTGAGGGTGCAAGAATAATAACTCCATACTCTTAGATGGGACAAAGAGTCTGCCCTCTTATTGGTAGGCAGGGCAAAGGCTGGGATCTGCCAGATCTCCTCGGCAGATTCCATAATGGCCTTGTGCATTGGTAACGTGATCTTGGCTTGCTGGGAGAGTTGGAGGTTTTTAAGGAGGCGATATTGCTTCTCCTGAACTTCAGTTATTTGGGCCTCCTGGCTAATGGCTACCCTTTTGAACAGTTCTTGGAACTGTTTAAAATCGTCCATAGGTGATGTATCCCCGGGGATAATGGCTTCATCTGGAGAGGAAGATGAATGATCTGTAGGAGAAGCATCGGGCTGCTGATCATCAGGTTCCAATAACTGACCTTCTTCCAGTTCAAAATGATGTGGTGGGGAGGAAGAGATACAAGGTGGGATGTGTTGTCTATGGGTAGGCAGATCATATTGCTGTGGGTGAGAGGATCTGTAACAGCAAGGTGACCAGTGCCTAGAATAGGAGGGCTGATGCCGATGATGGTCAGTTGTCCAATACGGTGGGCGACTGTGGTAGTATCTGTGGTGATCATGGTACAAATGTCTTGGAGATGAGTGCCTGGAAGAATAGATGCTCCTATGCTCCTCCCAACACATTGCACATCCGGATAAGACTGAGGAATGAGAAAGCATTACTGAGCCCCTGGAGAAGGGGGGAGGAGAAAGAGACATGTGCCTCAGCTGGGAGCTGCAATGAAATCCGTGCCCTGGTGTCGGAAGTAATGGAGAGAGAGAAACTTACGGTGTTGTGGTGATCTCAGTGCCAGTGGCAAAGGGGATGGTGCCACCGAAAAGGTTGGAGAGCGAGGGCTTGAGCTTTGAGGCTTGTCTGATTTTGCATGAGCCTTCCTCAGTGTCGGCAGTCTATCAGGTGCGTCCGGTGCCAGCAGAAGGTGGGATGCCTGTGCTAGCGCAGTTGATGTTGTTGGTGGTTGTGTTGGTTGCGGTGCTGATGCCGGTGCTGGGGTTTTTGTAGATGTGGCTGCCACTGCCGATTGTGCCTTCAGTGCCAGATGGCAAGAGTCTGCTCCCACTGTCGACACTGACGGTGCCCTTTGGTAGACTTTCGAGTCCGAGACCGCCCTGGGACATGAACGAGCGGTGCCAGATGTACCAGGCTTGTTCGCAGTGCTGACCCTGCTCATCAGCACGGCTGGCAGGGAACACCCCAGTGAGGCGCATTTCTTTGCTGAGGACCCCATAGTGGGGGAAGAAGCCCCCCATTTTTGGGTCATAGGCAGGTCTGAGGGAGCCATGGACAATGTTGAGTCTGATGGCTGTAGTGCTTTGTCGAACAGGAGCATGTGGAGATGCATCTCTCTGTCCTGACAAGGTCTGGCTGTGAGCTTCAAACAATGCAGGCATTTCTGAAGCACATGGGTCTCTCCCAGGCATCTGATAGAAGAATGCCCGTCAGAGATCAGCATGGGATCGCGAGAAGTGTCGCATTTTTTGAACCCCGATGAGCCTGTCATTGTGAGAGGGGTACTGTCATCAGTCCTCCTCAACTATGGCTTCTTTTTTTCTCTCTCTCTCTCCTTTTTTTTTTTTTTTTAACGGCCTGAGAAACAGCCGGTGAACCAGGAAAAAAATTTTTTTTAAACAACAAACTTGATAACTGTAACTAGAACTATGAACTAAATACAACAGCTAACAACTAAGAGAATTCTTATTTTCTTTTGTGGCTAAACTGTTGAGGAGAAGAGCTCGCTCCGTCTGCAACTGAGGGCGGCAACAAAGGAACTGGCGGGAGCCAGACTGCACGCGTAAGGAAAAGGGCGCGAACATCACAAGACACTGACCACGCATGTGTGATCCGGCTGACTACTGCTGTTCAAAACTCCGATCTGCAGTGCTGGGACAAGCCAAACACCAGCAGTGGAGCACCCACGGGGACATCACTCGAAGAAGAATGTGTTGTTTGGATTCTCTGAGGAATTCTGGTAGGCCAGAGACATTCTATACACACACTGGCATTCACTGAATCATTTGGCAACGATCTACAGTAGAGACCTATGCCTCATGTCAAGATAGGGTGAAGAAAGAAAGTATCAAGTGGGAACAAGGTGGCAGATGGAAAGGTAGCTTAACAAGAGAAGGCAATGATGAAAACTTCGTACATGTTGTGAGTGGGCTAGCTCTTGAACCAGTGTCAGTAAATCTGTTCGCACTACTATAGTTAGAATTCTGAGTTTTGGAATTTATAAAATCTCCATGTTTGCAGATAATACTGGAATTGGAGACAAAGCCAACATTTAGGAATGAAGCAGCTATATTCAAAAATATTGGGATAGTTTAGATGGCTGAGCAGAAGAAAAATGTCAGGAACAGGACATCAGTTATCATGGGAGAATTATTGCCAGTATCTTCCCAATACAGAGCTCCAGTGACAAAGGGAAATAAAACCCTAACAAAGAGACAGACATATTAGTTTTCACATTTAAAATGTTTGTGGCTGATGAATTTTCAAACTCCATTTGTCTGCTGCAGGCTCTCTGTAATCTCTTCTAATGTTTCCTTCTAGAGCTAATCTTTTGTAATCAAAGATTCACATATCACATTTCTGTTCCTCCGCTTCCAGGATTAGCTGCTGCATTTCCTTACCAACCAAGGATTTCAACACTAATACTCTTTCTCTTCGGTGCATAGCATGATAACTATCTCCATTTAGATATTGAAAATACAACATAATCCCCTTAATTATAATTGTTTATACAGAACAGAGCACTGTGTTCAGCCAGAATGATTGGAACTGAGGTCTTAGCTTTGTCTATCCAACTTTTCATCACTGATCACAACTGTCATTTTAGTATGTATTTAGATCTGCTATCAATAATCCATTCCTGCTGCACATGAATCTGTCCATAGAGAAGGCTGAGCCTGTGAAGTTCTATTGCTCTTACACGCTAATCTCAAGATACTTCAGTTTGACCTCCCCCCCCCCGCCCCTTTTCATAAAAGCCATTTAACTTCAGTGGAATGCATCCTATCTTTGGGTGTTATGTGTGTGTTTGTGTTTGGGGAAGACAGGACATGGCAACTTTCTGATGAACAAGCTGGAAGTACCAATGAATGTTCATCTCTCCTTCAGAGTAAGAAATCAGAGGCAGATTCAGCTATTGGAGGCCAGGACTGCCCTTAACCCTTTGATCTGCTGTCTTGCCTTCAGATACAACTAGGAATCTTGCAGAGAATGAAGGCAGAATTTATCCCTGAAGCCTCCTTCTAGTCTGTGCTTCCTCTCTTTATATTGACCATCTAACTTCTTCCCAAGGTGGGATTCATCTATAATTGGACCTGGCCCACCCTTCAGATGAAACATGCATTGATTGGCTTTGCAAACCCACATTTCTTTATTATAGAACTAGAGCAGGGGTGTGGAACTTTTTGGGGGGTTGGGGGCTGTCAACCCCCAGAAAAATTATTCAGGGGGCACACACAAGTGAGAATCAATAAACCAAAACAGAACAGAACAGAACAAACCTCACTGATGTGGCCCCTGACTGAGAAGGAAAAAACACTCCCCACATTCCCTTCATACATCAGAGCCTACTGGGGCCCAAGTTAGTAGATATTGTGCACTGCAGCCCCATGGTGGAGCGGCAGGGGGGCTGGAGTGCCAGTGCAGGTTCCCCAATGTCGGGGGGGGGGAGCCCTGAGCCTCAGGGGCTGGATCCAGGCAAGCTGGGGGCTGCATCTGGCCTAAGGTTCCCCACCCCTGAACTAGAGGATTTACCTGGCATTGCTTGGATCCTTAACTCAATTATTTTTTGGCAAATAAAATGAAAACATACATGCTCCATTTAAATCATTGCTCTAGAGTGGGCTGGAGATGAGGGGTTCAATACGAAGGCTGCTCTGGGGAAGAGACGATTCCCCTAGCCCTCTCTCACCACAGCAGCTTGGGGCCAGGTGAGAAGCGCCTCTCCATGGCCACTCCAGCTCTAGTAGTACAGCCAGGGGAGGGATGCATGTCCCCTAGCTGGGGCAGGCACAGATTTGTTTGCCTCCTGCGCTCCCCAGCCAGAGTGAGGAATTAAGCAAGCTGTGCACCTTACCCTCACTCCCTGATAGAGGGGAACTGCCAACAATGTCCCCATATGAAATGAGGTGGGAGGAAACTTCATACTGAATTTGGTGGTCCTAGCTCTTTTTATTTAGGAGCAGTTCTTGAAGAAACAGACACATTCTCTCATATAGTAGTATGTTAATCTGTGATGTCCTTGAGTGATATTTCCATTAATTTCCAGTTCCCTGTGTTCACACCCTGTCTAGTCAGTATCTTATGCTTACACTATTCAATCTTACTTTTATGCTGTTTCCTTACAAAGGGAGTAGAATTACATGTTTAAAAAGGGCAATTACATGTTTTCATGGATTAAAAACACAAGACTTTGCAGACTAGATCAGAATGTAATCACCAGTCTCATATCTGACAAGTGACCAACACCAAAAGTTACAGAGGAATGTGCAAGAATCCTTTGGTGGGTAATTAGGGGGAAACCTGCCTATATGAGAAGTTTCTTCCTAATCCACATTGCTAAGTGCTCTGTTATATGCCTAGATGTACGACACTTTATATCCTTTATAAATGTATTGTAAAAAGAGATTAAAACGTGTGTGTGTGTGCGTGCGTGCGGGTGTAAAATTAATTAAAACAAAACAAAAAGAAGTATTTCTACACAGAATGCACAGTCAACCTATGGAACTCTTTGCCAGAAGATGTTGTAAAAGCCAAGAACATGAGAGTTAAAAAAAGAACTAGATAAAATAATGGATAGGTCAATCAATGGCTATTACCCAGGATGGACAAAGATGCAAACTATGCTCTGAGGTGCCCTTAGCCTGTTTCCCAGAAACTGGGAATGGACAACACATGATGCATCACTTAAAGATTACCTATTCTGTTCATTCCTTCTGATGCACCTTTCATTGACCATTGTTGGAAGACAAGATACTGGGCTAGATGTATCATTGGTCTGACCCAGTGTGGCTGTTCTTATCTTAATCCATGTAATGCAACTGTGGATGCACTCTAGCATCATATAAAAATCTAATCCTTGTTTTTAACCTGTCAAGATCTTGGTTTCAATGACATCTGGTGGCATAAGTTCTACAAGTTAGTTGCACAATATGTAAACAAATTTCCTTTTAATTTTGTTATCTTTTAACAAACTAAAAAACAAGCTGTTGAGTAACGGAAAGTAGATGTTTTAGAGTTTTGGAAATACGCTATATATTTCCCTCACTAATAATTTAGGTATGCTCCATTTTTAGGTTATGTATGCCCCCATGCACTATTCTGAACTGAAATACAAATACCAGCATTTATTTGAAATACTCTAAAAATTAATATGATAGAAAGCTTACACTGCTGGCTCTGTAAAGTACAAATACAAACTTTTATTTGAATTGGGTTTTATTATAAAATAAGTAATTTTCCAGACTTATTTCCAACCTGCTTTGCTATATGTAGTTAACAACAAATGTGGCAAAATATTTTCTGCTTTAGCCATTCTGGATTCCATGTGTGTCTGTTTCAAAAGGTCTCCTGTTTACAACTTGTTTTAATTACAGTCTGTTATGTGAATTGTCAAGTGATGTGGTGATAGTTAAAATTTCCCAGTCATTTTGTAGCATGTCAACCCTTTAGCTATTCAAATATATCCCGATACAATTTTCAGCCACTGCTTTTCAGATGCTGTAGTTTGACCTAAACAACCTAGGAAAACAAAAGGGCCTCTTTTCCACTTGTGCCATGAATGCAAAATGGCATGTTAATGATTTACCTGTGAGTGTTGCTGACATAATTTTTATGTTCACTCAGTTAATAGGCTTCAGGAGACTTAGTACTTTAGCACAGGTAAGGGATGATCTCTTAAATCAGGAAGAGGACTCCACTGGTAAGTTCATTTTTCCTTTTCTTTTGCATCCAAGATATCAATAGCACTATTGTGAGAGAATGGCAGGAGGGTTTTTCAGAACGAAAAGGGTTGACTTAGTTCCTGAACCCAAAATTGATATATGGATGAAATCTGATCCAGAAAAGGCTTCATGCTCTCTGATAAACTTGAGTTTCTCTTCAAGAGCTAGCATATCAGTTGGATAAAGAGGAGAAGGCAAGACATTCACATTGGGCATAAACTATCACTGACACTGTTCTAAACCCACAGTTCCTTTGGCTTCAGGTTTAGTGAGAGCAGAACTTAGCCCATTATCTTTCCACGTACCACAATGTGTCACACTAAAAATAATATAACATGCAGTCAAATCTGCTTTTTATTTCCAACCTAGAAGCACCAGCTCACCTAAAGATTCTGAGACTGATTTTCTTTTATACTAAATATAATTTATTCCCATCTTAACGCCTCCTTCATGTTTCAATGGTGTAAAGTGATCTTAGTGTAAATGAGAATCAGGATTTTCATTTCTGCATCTTCTTTTGATTAACATAGGTATGTAAGATGAACAAGACATTGAAGATCATCAAATTCACATCCTTCCCCAATTCTTAATTTGTACTATCGATTACCAAGAAATGCAAATCCAAAACCATGGGAGATTAGAAATGAAGAGAAAGACAAGAAATCTGCTTTAGCTAAAAAAAGTGGGTAGTCAAGACCTAGGAATAATAGTGATACCCACAGAAAGGAAGGGCCTCTGGAACCCAGTGATAATGGAGATTCACATTTCCCGGGTTTTGTTTGATTACTTTCATTTAATTCCTGTGCCTTAATTTTTTTTCAGATCTTTTGTATTTAGAAGTTACATTGAGTATAAACTTTGTTCTGTGTTTAATTTGTCCTTTACTATAACTATCATGCATGTCTGACAGGTTTTCTAAAAGTCATTGTTTCTGATTGGAGAATGGTATTGCCAGTAGCAAGAAGATTTAAACACCTACACCACATCTGAGGGAAAACATTTAAAGAAATTGCTACATACATTCTTTAAAGGAGTCTAAAATTGTCTGTAGGTGTGCAAACGTTGCTTTTTAAAACTATTGTGAAATAAAGTTATTGGTAACTGCTAGCATGACACACACCTCTCCTTGTAATCTGACCTGGCTAGATTTATAGACAGGTGAACCCAACCCTAGTGCACTTATCCCTGACTAATCTCAAAACTCCAGTGGTTACCATAGAGACATCTCAGTGTTTCACCCTGCTCTCCACAGAGTGTATTCCAGAGTCTGAATAAACAGGAATATGTTAAGACAGTGTATCTGTTACTTGGAACTACCTGCCGGTACAAGTGCCACTGTGTTTCATAGGTTAGGTGAGTTCTGAAAGTATTATTTTGGTAAGATTTGTTCTAATTTAATATTTCCATACGGATTTAAAAACTCCACTTATTTTGAACACTGAAGTAGAGAAAATGAAGTGTGTTGAACGTAAATGTGTCATTAATGTTGGCTCACAGCTACGACTCACCCGGAAGTACGTGGACATGCTTGGTTTGCAATGTAGATTTAAATTCCAAAAGTGTTTGATATTTCACTTGGAGTTTGTAAATTTGGGGTTTCTTTGCAGTTATTAAGAAAACTTGTTGGTTTGACTTAGAAAGTGTAGTGTTGTTTCAGGTACTGTATCAACTCTAGTTTATTCTATTGTTTAGCAAAGAACATAATAAACAACTAGTTTATACTCCCAAACTAAACTTTTTGATGCAAGACTGTCACTTATATAGCACCTAGCACAATGGAGCCCTACCCTAGCTGAGGCCTCTTGGCATTTCCATAATTTAAATCTGCAAGAGTAGCAATAGGAATGAGGGCTGAAACTCAATTGATAACATAGCCCAAGTTTACACTAAATCCCCAAATTCTGGCATTCTTGATAGAACCAATAAGAACAAACTAATAATTTTTGCAGTAAATAGGTAATATTCCAAAATCCCATGCTTAAAAAAGTTCATAGGTGACAATAACAGAAACTAATCTGACATTTACATATTTTAGCAGGAACCCATGGTAAACACAGAAACTGACTGAGTACTGCAAACAATTTTCCATTAATATACGTTTGCTTCAACTATGTTTGCCTACAACCTACCTCCTTTTCCCCTCCTCCTTGTTTTCTGGAAATCTAGAAAATAGGTTCACTGGCAAGAGTGTTGGTAAAAACTACTAATTTGAAGTGAATATTTCTAACAAGAGCTTTTGCAGAAACAGTTAATTTTAAGTGAATATTGCAGAATACTTGTGCTTTGACTTCACATTTTAATTTTTAACTCTATCACCTTAATCTGTAGTTTCCTGAGTGTCCCTGTGTAGACAAGCAAATCCCTCAAATCCCAATAAATCTCAGCTACTCTCATAGCCCTGCAGGAACTAATCTAGAGATATTAAGTTAACCTATTTTGCTTGTCTTCATGGCTGTTGTTTGTCTGTATATGTGTACAGAGAAAGTTAAATCTTCGGCTAAAAAGGAAGAGTGAGAAGCCATAATGGATGGAACACGACATGTGTGCCTCAAGCTCCTATTGATTTATCATACAGTGGTGTTTTCTGTTCAGGCTGCAGATCAGCCCCCCAGCGTGAATGAAGACATTCAAACAGAAGCAACATCTTATGAATCTGGAAATACAACCATATCTAGCAGCATTGTAATATCTACCATTTCAGATAAAGAAGCAGTTAACACAACCACAGTGCAGAATACAAGTGCCAGCTGGAATACAATTGCCATGACTGAAAAGATTACTAGTTCATTGGCTTTAACAACTTTGTCTCATTTAGCACAAAGCACGCTACATCCCACCAACACAGACACTAACAGCCCATCAGATATTTCTATTAGATTCAACACTGTTGTGACAACACCTACAGTTTCAACCTTTAATCAAGCAACTGATAAACATTCTAATCCCAGAATGTCTTCAATCACATTGAAACCAACAGCTCAGTCCTCTACAGCCACACAAGTAAATACTAGCAAAGCTTTAGATTCAGTTCCTATAACACAGGTTTCAGGTAAGTGTCATTAAATTCTATGGCAGTACTTCCTAACCTCCAAAGTCAGAGTAGTTCACTGTGTCAGACCCCTTGTTAGAAAGAAGCAATGGCAGCAGGCACTGGGGTTCATCATGTACACACAGCAAATGTGTCAATGCTTTCAGAGCACCAGCATTCTCCCCCAGCTAACATGTTCAGGGCCTCAAACTCTGGGAACAAAGCATCAGCTCAAGCTTTTCTATTCTGTTCCCATGACACTCAGCTCAGTTAAAAGAGATGCCACTGGGCCACCCAAAAGTATGTAACTTCTGTTGAGCTAAGGACTTGAAGAGGACTCCTGGAAGGGAAAGGGAGGAAATTAATTACTTAAAAATTAATTAATCAAAAAATTCATCAATCAAAATGATACAGAAAAGGAAAAAAAAGATGAGAAGGTGGAAAGCAGAGATAAGAAAGGCCAGAAACAAAGAGACATACTGAGCCCAAGGTATGAAGAAGTATGAGAAAGAGAGTCACCCATGATTCCTGGAAAGTAGGTACAGGTTGATAGAACAGGAATTGGGGAACTATGCAAGCAACATAATGAAGACAAATAATCACATAAGCCGACATTTTAACAGGCTGGTGACTTAACATTAGGTAACTATATCCATAGTTAGGCCCTTAGAATCTGATTTTCAGAGGGCTCATCATCCACAGTCCTATTGTCTTCAATAGAAGCTGCCCCTCAGGCTCTGTGAAAATAAGGTCGTTTTAATTTAGGGACCTAGCTATAAATTTAGCTGACTAAGTTGAGTTACCCAGATTTCATAAATTTTGACCATACGTTATATCTTTGATCTGCTTTCATGCATTTACAATAAACCTGGGAGGATCAAACCCAAACATTACTTTGAAAATACAAACTAACAATACTATAACCAGACTTTACTACAAGACTCATTGCATCTTAGGTGTGTTGCTGCTAGGTTGCACAATGGCAGCTGGAAGCCCATCTGGGCTGAGAGCACAGCTGGGCTGCTAAAAGGGAGGGAAGGAGCTGAGAGCACAGCTGAACCAGTGGTAGGGTGGCTGGCAGCAAGGAGCCCAGTGTCCAGGGCTGGCGGGAGTGGTCAGTGGCCAAGAGCAGAGCTTGGCAGCCAGCAAACCCAGTGGCAAGGAAGCTGGTGGCTCCCCAGGAAAGCCTGGATGCCAGCAGTAGAAGGACCAGCATTGACCTTCCCTTGTCTGGCAAACTCCCTGCTTTGGGACTGGTCAGGTCCCAAGGGTGCTGGACAAGGAAGGTCCCACCTGCAGGAAATTAAGGCAATTGAAATCTATTTTAGGGAGGTTTTTTAAGGGACGGGTTAGTACATGAAAAGCTTGTGTATTGCCATACTGAAACCTTAAGACTGAAATTTGTTGTTTTGTGTAGCTGTAAAATAAGAATCAATTTCTAAATTATTTTATTAAAACAGGAGGAACTCATCTAAGGAACTCAGAGACAATTCTGACCATTAGTTTCAGCAGCACGCTCACATTTGTTGTTCTAGCAATTGTAATATGTAGTCTTGATACGTACAGGAAGAGAAGAGCTCAGTATTCTCATCATCGGCTACATGACACCTCTTCTGAAACAAGTTAGTATATTTTTAATAAGATGTATCATATATCAGAGCTTGCATTCTACATGCACACACTACAAATTGTTTATTTAAGGCAACCAGTAATGAAATGCAGCAACCCCTAAGGAAGAGAGTGGTAGCTTTTTTAACAGCATAAAGCAGTGTTTCTTAGCCTATTTACCATTGTGGGCTACATATACCGCTCCCTATATGTTATGTGGGCCATATCTACACTATATGACTATCTGTATAGCCCTGAGGATGTAACATGGGCTACAGCTATGTGTTGACTGGGCTGCAAGGAGCTCATGGGCCACAGGTTGAGAACTACTGGTATAAAGTAATGCCACACAATAGTCTGTAATTACCAGATCTTCAGAGGCTGTAAATCAGTATCCGTCAAAAGATATCAGTAGAGATGCACTAATTTATACCTGCTGAAGATGTGAGTTTTGGTTAGAAGTGAGAACTTACCATCTTTTCCAATTACAATGTGGACAATTGTTATACTAAATATTTATTTATGTTTTAATGAAATGAATTATGTTAAATGAAACAGCAACCATGAAAAATCCTTAAACATGAAGGGCCAGATTTTCAAAGTTATTTAGAAACCTAATCTGTTGAAGGGTTTTAAAAAACCATTAGGCACTTGTCTGCATCTTTAGATGCTTAAAATGGCTTAGCCAAATTCAGACTGGAAAGAATGAGAACAGGGAACATTAGTTTCATTGCAAGATAAACTAGAGAGGTTAGCATTATATCATGTGGCATTGACCTGACCTACTGTCCCTTGCAGTAAAACCCAAGTGCCCCATTTTTATTGTGTGTTTATATAAAGATGACTTAGTTACCCCAAGGTAAAACAACTTTTTAGTAGCAAAAACAAGGCCAGAAAATGCATAACAAGCACACCCCACCAAATGTCAACTTTTGCACCAGTGCTTCCACAAAAGTACGAAAAGCCTCAAATATTTATCATTTAAGAAAGCAAGAAAGCATATGGGTACCACGGACTTTTTGTTACATCCACTTGGCTTACATCCACTGGAGCATATTTCATTAATGGAAGGCCTATATTTCCATAACTTTAAATGAAGCGCAAACTGAAAAGACAGCCAGTGACAGTTTTGGCCAAAATCTGCTTGTTAATTTCATCACAGTAAATCTTCAGAGCTGTTGATGACATTGTGACAAGCCAAAGAATCCTTTGTACTGGTGCACTATCCTACAAATAAATCTGGAAATATTTCAAGATATTTAGTTCTTTAGCTTACAGTAGGGATGTATTAGTAAGAAAGTCCCCAGAACAATTAAAAAAGATTTCCCTCTCAGTGCTCTTTTTTATCTCTAGTGCTTGTTTTGTATCGTTTTGTCTTCTACTGACTATAGCAGTGGTGACAAATGCAAATGAGACAGCACTTTCAATAACATCAACTTATTTTTGGATAATCCAGTCATTCATTTTATCAGAATTTTTTCATTGGTCATTAGAGTCACTTACTGAAATTAATTATTTAGTATTTGCAGATACTAACTGTACCTCTCACTAGTTAGTGAGATGCTTTAGAGATCAAGTTCTGAAAGGCTATAGCCTCCTGAGAACTGGTTATGTGGATTAACTTCACAAAGTAAAATGTAGTACAAGAAATGTATAATGTGTACGTATTTCATGTATAAATTAGCTGAGTTAAAGGAAGTGATTCACAAAGGGTATGTCTACACTGCATTCCTCTTTCGAGAGAGGAATGCAAATGCAGCTGAGAGAAAATGCAAATGAAGCACAGATTTGAATTTCCCACGCTTCACTTGCATAATCGCATCCGGGTGCTATTTCGAAAAAAGAAACGCTGTCTAGACGCAGTTATTTCGAAAGAAAACCCTTCTTTCAAAATTACCCTTACTCCTTATAAAACGAGGTTTAAGGGTAATTTCGAAAGAAAGGTTTTCTTTCGAAATAACCACACCTACACACAGTTTCTTTTTTTGAAATAGGGTATTTCGAAATAGCGCCCAGACGCGCTTATGCAAATGAAGCGCGGGAAATTCAAATCCGCGCTTCATTTGTAATTTCGTTCCTCTGCATTTGCATTCCTCTCTCGAAAGAGGAATGCAGTGTAGACATACCCAAATATGCCTAATATATTTGTAAACAGAATCACAAACAAATTTAAATTAAAAAGCCATTGACAGAGAATTATCCAAATATTTCTTTGTATAACTAATACATACAAGCACTGAGAAAATGCCAGCTAGAGATATGCTTGTGCTACTTATATTTTTTACAGATAACGATTGAAGAATACAGTCTTCTTGAACTAAATGGGATTGCACAGATAAGAGGGATCTGGGATAACTAAGCAGAATTTTAGTCTAAATTTTGAAATAAAAATGCATAGGTAAATGCATCAATGTTTTAATAGTCAAATGCTTCAGGTACTATAAATTATGACCTTTAACATATACTATTTTCCTGAGTGAATTGATATAAATAAACCTGAATTTCCATGTAATAATAGTAATATTTTGTACTTACTGTAACATCTTTCATGGATTATTGAAAGGCCATCTGGCTGGCAATTAAGGAGTTAATAAAATCTTGTGTTAAAATGACACATCTGAGGGGGGAGGTCTCTCAGATCTTGACTCAGAACATATTTCCTGCTAACCATGTGAAGATTTGTCTAAGTACTTCTACATTTACCATAACCCCTTCTTTTTAATGCCACTCACCCAAAACAATGTGGCACTTTTTCAATGTTCCCTAGTTCTTCTATTCCTTCTTTTATTTAAGGTTATTTTATTAAAATTCCGATCATCACAATTTGTTAGAAACAGATAATTTCTACCACATTATTACTTGAAGAGTGTACAAGTCAAAATATATATTACGAAGAAGTGGGTTCACTCATTTTTCATTTGCTATCTGGATTAGTGCCTGGAATGTAATGATGTTTGTTTATATTTCCATTTTCACTTTAAAAAAACAACATGGAGTCCTGTGGCACTTCAGAGACTAATCAATTTATTTGGGCAGAAAGCTTTTGTGGGCAAAAAACAACTTTGTGACAAAGTAGGTTTTTGCCCACGTAAATTTTATGCCCAAATAAATCTTAATCTCTAAGGCGAGGTCTCCACTGCAGCACTATTTCGAGATACCTATTCCATGTCTTTTGAGCATGCCCATTATTTCAAAATACAACAGGCTCACTATTCAGACTCCCTGAGGAGTAAGGGATGTTTTGGAATAGTGATGTGTTTTGAAATAAGTGCTGTGTAGACAATGCCAAATTTCAAAAAAAGCTATTTCAAAATTGACTCGAAATAAGCTACACAATTTGTGTAGCTCAAATTGCGCAACTTATTTCGAGCTCCAGGTGCAGTGTAGACGCACCCTAAGGTGCCACAGGACTCCTCATTGGTTTTGCAGATACAAACTAACATGGCTACTCCTCTGATAATTTTTACTTTAATACATGTAGTCAAATCACAGGTATATAAAACAGAAGTAAAATGTGAATGCATCTTTGCATACTGAAGGTTTTAGGCCTTGCGATTTGCTTGAATTTGCTACACTTCTCTCTCCACATAATACTTTAATAGTATTTAACAATGCTTTCAATATTTTACAGCTGACATTTACACTTCTCCAGATGACACACTGGTGATATCAGGAGGACTATATGATGCACCAAAGGTTTATAATGCCAATATGACTGTACTGGAAAATGATGAGCTTCAAGCTGAATACTTACCATTTGGCTCCAGACCTGGGAAGTTCAGACTTGAAATTTTATCTGGTGAAAATGAAGAAGGACTTTCCCCAACCTTTGACATTTTTTAATTACTACCACACAATACTCATAATGCACTAATAATGCCAGCAGTGTAGAGCAATCTCTTTAATTAGATGTAACATTAGTTTTTAAGTATCATTTTATTACCATATTAAAATTATACTAGCTCTTAGTCAGTAAACTTCAAACTACTTCACAAAGAAGGCAAGTATTTTTATCCGCATATTAAAGATGAGGAAAACTGAATCACAGAGATGAAGTGATTTTCCCAAGATTACCTAGCAGGACTGTGGCAGAACCAGGAATAAGTCCAAGGTCTCCTGAGTCTACTGCTCCATATTCTATGTATGCCATACTTTCCTACGGCTTCAGTTTCATGCCCAATATGCTGATTAATATAACGGTACTTGTATACAGTAATTCCTCATTTAACATTATAGATGCGTTTCTGAAAATGTTTGTGCTAAGACAAAACGTGCTATGTGGGGTCAATTTTTCCATTAAAAATTGATGCCTAACTAACTGTCATTCTTAGTGATTGCACAATAGCGCAGCACACGCCGGCGGCTGGGAGACTGCTAGCAAAGATCTCCGGGTTGTGTGTGCAGCAGCGCTGACACACCTAAGTGGAGCACCATGGGGACCCTTGAAGAACAACAATTAGGTCGCATCAGCCACTGCCTATCATACTGAATATTTACTCCCGTCCATACATGCCAAATCTGTGGTTGCTGCAGCCCTGGAACACTCATGAAAAAAAAATAGTGGGTATTTGTGGTACCCACTGGCAGCCAGCTTCCACCTCCATCTCAACACCTCCCACCTGCCAGGGGCCTCACAGATCAGCTCCTCCCACCCACCGCCTACCACTTGTCACAATCATTTTTTATGTAGCATGTGGGAGATGCTGGGAGGGAGGGGGAGAAGCAGAGACAGAGTGTGCTCAGGGAATAGGACAGGATGAGGCTGGAGCACCCCTGAGGCCCAGAGGAAGCAGGTACCTGTACCCCTTTCTATTTGCTTTTCTTCATCTCTTTCTGGTCTTATACTTGGATTATAAACTATTTGGAGCACGAGCCATCTTTCTGTTCTGTGTTTGCACACTGCCTGGAACAATGGAGTCCTAGTCCATGACTAATGATATGGAGGTGCTATGATAATACAAAAAAAACAATAATAAATTTCTATAGACAAAAATGAGTGAAATTCTAAGTACTAGTGATTAGGAATTTTGCAAATAATTACAATGGGGCCAAGCTTTCATCCAAAGATTTTGATTTGCCTTAATATTTGTGGATCTACTTATGTTGAGAAATCAAATTATTTGTTTTTTTTTCCTGAAGTTTATTTTACACTTTGAAACCTCTGTACTATTTTTGGAGCAATTGAGATTAATCAACTACCAAAAACCATACATTGGTTTTAAGTTACTTTGTGCAAGCTTTATAAAAAAAGAAAGTTGTTTTTAAAAGAAGATGGTAGTCCCCAAGAGTAATTTGGAGAATTCCCTGCTATCTGAACAGGAACATTTTGCTTTAACACCTGTTTGGTACTAACCTGGCTACTGATAAGCTTATCATTTTATAGATAGGCATTTAGCTAGTACTTTCCCCAAACTTAATCAAATTACCACTTAATGATATTTGGAAATTATGTTTTCAGTAACCTGAAAGAACAAATTAACATATAGTATTTATTGTAAAACTAGATTTCTAAAAAGTAAAAGAAATAAAATTTGAATCAATATTATTAGAAATTCAACACTTAAATGTTGCAATACAAAAACAGGCTACTGCCTCAACTAACTTCCCTAAAAGAACATTTGTAAACAATGTATCAGAACAAAAAAGAAATGAGTACAAATAAGTATTCAATACAATGAATATAGTTCAACATTTCAAACAATACTCTTATGGCTAAGTTACTTCAAAAGTGAATGTAAACTTCAAAAGAACAAAACTGATGTTAAATGACTTCAAACAATTTTGCAACATATTTTCCATTTCAAAATAGCATACATTTTTTCCTATCAATTCTCAAACAAAACTGGGCCAAGTTTATGACCAGGTTTATGTTGCTTTATGACCAAGTAAAACCAATGTGAAAAGTCCTCCAAAGGAGGAGTCTGTGGTGAAATAAAGTAACCACAATGAAATCAATAGGGGTTTCACCCATGTAGCACTTTCCCAGGTTTTGCCCATACCCAGTAATACGCTGCAAGTGCTGTGTTGGATGAATATATTCTACTGTAAAAGATTTTATATGAACAAAAAATTCCTAAGTGATCGTTAGTTTTAATTTTAGGCAAAGAGTTTTTCAGCTTCTTTCATTTTTTTTTTCCTATCCATTTTTGAAACTGCAGTCCAACCAGTCTCTCGCATCCTTCTCATAGCTGTAAGTTTCAGTGCAGCACCAGGAGATTTTATAGTTGACGGAGTTGTTATCTAAGAACAAAAGTAAAGCCATTTATATGTTGTTATTACGAAATATTTCAAATATATAAGTTTAAGCTGACAAAGTTGAGTACCTTTTTTGATGTCGTGACACATAAGCGAGAAGCTTGAGGACAGTTTTTGTACAGCTTTTTAAATGTTTCTTCTTCTGAGACTATGCTCTTAAATTAAAAAGAAAGTTATATAATCTTCCTTTTCAAAGAAAAGAAGACATAATATTATCAAAGACATAATAAACTATATACGTTTTCTATGCTACCATGTTTCTGTAGACAGACTCTGACCATGTTACAGAGTTACTCTTTATATACATGTAAACTAACAATTTGAACTGCTACTTAAATATACGCTCAAATACATATTTTTGTTTTGTACAGTATAAAATATCCTGAATAGTAGACAAACACTGAGATACAGCAAAGCACATACACAGAATAAACTGTGAAATGCGCTATCCATTTTGGAATATTTACCAGGAGGTCATTGTGTTCTGAGCTATCTGAGTAAGTATCCAGCTCTAAAAGCACTTTTCTTTTTTTTTTCACATCTTCTGAAAGTGGATTCATTATTTCCCTTTGCAATGTATATTTTGGAGGAGTCTTCACAGTATATGTCTAGGGGGAAAAGCCAACAACATTAAAGATTATGTTGTTACACTAATTTTATAAACGGATGACCAAATGAAGAGCACAGAATCTGAGTTGTATCATGATCTGTTGAACTGTCATTAGAGGGCCTATGTTGCCTTGGTCTCTCCTCCATAAAAGGGACTCCTGTGAAGATACAGCTATTAGAGATAGAATGGAATAAAGGAATTGCGAGGGCGGAGGTGGCACAAAGGTCATATGAGGTAACTATGCCAGAAGGACAAGTGATCTGAAGAACAGAAGCCATTTATGAAGACGAAGTTGCTTAACTTGTGCAGTAATGATGGTTCTTTGAGATGTGTCCCTATGTGGTGTGTGACCCTGCACTTCTAATCGGAGTTTTTTTTTATAGCAGTGTCCGTTGAACCCATGGATGCGCTCTCCTCCTTTGTGGTATGCCTCAAGGCTATTTAGCACTAGCTTAAAAGCCAACGCCCCACAAGCACTGGCTTCTGCCTGCCCTCTCCCCAGCTGCCTCTGATAAAGAGGCAGTGCGGGGGCAGGTGGCTCTACAGGAGTTGATATGTGTGGGGAGCCAGCTTAAGAGCTGCTTCCCACATGTACCATGCTGCTGCTTCTCGATCAGAGGCAGAAGTGCATGGGTGGGGGGACAGTGGCTCCACAGGAGCCAGTGCTTGTGGTGAGCTGGCTTTTAAGCTGGTCCCCACTGAGCATTGGCTTCCTCCTGCCCCTTCCCGCACTGCTGCCTTGGGGGAGGGGGGTGATTACCCCAACTCTATGCCTTGTCTAGGGAAGACCAGAGCTTCTGGCCCAGCAGGACAGGGTGCTGGGGAACCCCAGAGAGCAAGAAGGCTGGCATCAGTGGCATGATCAGCACACTGGGAAATAATCCAAAGGAGACTTGGGCTGCAGATGCTGGAGTGCACAGCAGAGAATGGCAACTGAAAAAGAGCGTGAAAGGACGCTAGAATTCCCTGAACAAAGCAATGCCTGATGTTTTATATGGGCCCAAAATGCCCCATGCTCTCTGCCATAGTCCCACAATACCTAACGACAGATGAGGTCAACAGGCACTGTGGGAAATATACCCACAATGCATTGCTCCCGCTGTCAGTGGGGGACATAAAGACAAGGTCAACAGAGGGAGCAAGTGTAAACACACTTCGCGACTTTTTTTTTTGCAACTTCTGAGTGTCAACTTTAGTTTCCTTGACAAAACTCAGTAGTGTAGACATACCCTTAGTCTTCTAAACACATGGTAGGGGACTGTGGAATGCCCCCAGACAGGACAGGAAAAGTAAATTAATGTTTTTTTTCTTTCTTTCTTTGGCTTTTTCTTCTTTAATCCCAAGGGAGTGAAAAAAAAAAGAAACACTAACTTTCAGGGAAAGCAAAACAAACAAAAACAACTACTACTTTTGATATGACACAGATAAGTAAGTCTCAGAGACATCTGCTCTCTCTCTTGCAGGCGAAAGGCAGCAGACAAGGAAGGGAGGGGGTTCCTCCCCCTTACAGTGCTAGACAGCCTCAAGGCAGACCACGATGAAGAGAGAGCACATAGGTGGTCTCGACAAATACTGCTACCAAAAATTTCTCATTAGAGGCGCAGAGGCATACATGTATCTACAGTGGAGCACTGAGAGGCTACGTCTAGACTACAGGGTTTTTCTGGGATACCCGATGTATCCCGGAAAAACTCTGCTGGGTCCAGGGAACATGTCTGCTCTTCCGCTTTTTTTTTGCGGAAGGGCAGACATGCTTTTTCGGAAGCCCTGTCTTCCTCCTTCCACGAGGAAGAAGAGCTCTTCCAAAAGAGGCTTTTCCAAATTTGGTCCAATGTAGATGGGCCAAATTTTGGAAAAGTCTCGTCCAACAAAACTATCAGAAAAAGGTACGCAAATTGCGCTTCGCAATTTGCGTACCTTTTTCCGATAAAAACATTGCAATGTAGATGTAGCCATAAGGACACTACTTGAAGAAGAACCACGAGACAACACCCAGAACAAGCCTACAAAAATGCAGAAATTATTACATAATACAATGACAGAGTACCGAAGGCCAACCTCACAGAGAGGGCAGACACTCCAAAAGAGAGAGAATATGGTAACAGGGAGACAGAGATAAGTCATTTCTGGTGTGGTTGCCTCTTGCCAAGACCAAACTATCTCAAAGACTATGTAACCAGCTGATTTTGTGGTAAAGACTCCAACTTAACTATGTGCTAACATCCTGTGGTCCAAGGGCATAGACATCAGCTTTCTTTGGGCCTGGCAGGTGCGTAGCCCTGTGCTCCACCCCAGAACCTGACCCCTACGTGACCCCTTTCCCTGAGCCCCTCCATCCTGCCTCTTCCCATCCCTGCTCCGCCCCAGAGCACTCGCTACCCCTTCTCCCAAGTCCTCACTCCCACCTCACCTCTTCCCACTCCCTCCTCTGAGCATGCCTATCCCCCCTCCTCCCCCTTCCTCTAGTCTCTCCTGCATACCATGAAACAGTTGATTGAGGTGGACAGTAGGCACTGGAAGGGAGGGGAAGAGGTTAATAGGGAAGGATTGCCCGGGGGCAGGAGGTGCTGGAGAAGAAGGGAGAGCTGGCTGCCAGTGGATGCTAAACACCTAATTTCCTTCTGTGGGTGCTCCAGCCCCGGGGCACATATGGAGTGGACACTTATGTCCAGGGGACACAGAATAAGGGGTCCGGCTACAATTATTTGCAATCACATGCACAGATCTGTGCTTAGGGTGCCACTTGTTCAACTTAACCTGCAACATAGGTGGTAGGTATCACAGGCCAGAGGAGGCGCTTGTCTCCTGAAATTTCTCTATGTGGCTCTGCCCATGTTCTCTTTTGCTTCCCACCAGTGCTCTTCTAAAAATGTGGAAATAATATACTATTCCACAAGCAACAAACCTTTAATGATGGAGTGCCCAAGACACTTTTACCAGGTGTCTGAGACGACAGTTCTTTGTTTTCCAACTTCTTCTCTCTAAAAGGTGTGAAATTCTGGGATAAAGATTTTTCTGAATTAACTGAGGCAAGCTTTAAACTCATTTTAGGAGTCTCCATAAAGGATGTTTGTGTTTTCTAAAAAAAATAATAAATGAAAATATATTAAAATATATAACATATTAAAATGCCCACTTACTACTGTTTTCATTTAGTTTCATTGTACATGACTATTAACACAAATCATAACATTTTACAAAAAATCAAAGTAAAATTCACCTTATGCTTTTTTTCTTCTTTAGAAACTCCATTTTCTTTTGCTTCTCTTATTAGCTTTTCCTGTTAAAAAACAGAATTGTGGAATAAGTAGTAAATGCTCAATTTACAAATATTTTAACTGAATATATCTTCTGTACAATAATGGAGTAGTATGCAAGTTCAGCGTTCAGTTATTAACTGAATATGAGAGCAGAATTTAACTAAATTTCAGACTTCAGTAGGCATTAAAAAATGGAAACAAGAATTAACACATTTATCTCTCTCTATATTTTACAGTGCATCAGTCTGTCTGTGAGTCTGTCTGTCTGATCAAGAACTCTTCCTACTTACTTAACAGCCGTTGAAGGTGCAAACAGCTCTTTGTATAGACTCCTATGTCAGGAAGGATACTATCAATTGACTTTGATTCTTCTCTGCTTCATTTTAACTACCCAATCTTCGGATACTTACTGATTCCCTCTAGCTCCCTGTCTTCCCCCCCCCCGCTTTTTTTCCCTTCCCCCTCCCCTTCCCCTCTCCTATTTATTTTGGGTCTGCACATCCTAAACTCATAACTCTGGTCATCTGAAGAAGTGGGCTCATGATACCACGAAAGCTCCTGATACCATCTACATGTTTTGTTAATCTATAAAGTGCTACCAGACTATTTGTTGTTTTCTTCCTAAACTGTAAGAGCTAGAATCACCAAATTTGGTATGCAGCTTTCTGTTACTCTAATTTAAAACAAGGTCCTTCATAGCACTAAGGGTATGTCTACACTACAGCACTAATTCGAACTAACTTAATTCGAATTAGTTAATTCGAACTAAGCTAATTCGAACTAGTGCATCTAGACCTAAAAACTAATTCGAATTAGCGTTTTGCTAATTCGAACTAGCATATCCACATTGAGTGGACCCTGAACCAAAGTTAAGGCTGGCCGGAACCAGTGCCGGCAGGGCATCAGGTTAGGACTTAGAGTGTGGAGCTGCTGCCTGAGGCTAGCCGAGGGCTGTGCTTAAAGGGACCCGAGCCCCCACCCCAGACAGACAGTTCTCAGGGTTCCCCGCTTGCTTGTCTACCTCGATGAGGGACAGCAAAGCAGTCCTGTCTTGGAGTGCCCTGAGTGCCCACACTCGGCCCATCACGGCACTCGGCCATCAGCCCGGCTGCACTTGCCGCAGGCTGCCAACCGGGGGTGTCAATTGGGGGGCTGTCAGGATCCAGGAGGCCCTGCAGGAGAGCTTCCATCCTGAGGAGCCCGCAGAGCCACCCCAGTCCTCCCCATCAGGGGCTCGTGCTCCACTCCTCCCTCACCTCCTTCCACTTACCCTTCCCTAGCCTCCCTTCCTGATGTAAAAAATAAAGGACACGTGTTCAAAAATAGAAACTCTCTTTATTTAACAAAACTGGGGGTGGGGAGATTAACCTCTGGGGAGACTGGGAAAAGGAGGTGGGAGAGGGAAAGAGAGAGGGTGGGAGAGTGGAGGTGGAAACCTGGGAGGAAGGAGCTGGAAGGGGGAAGCCAAGGGAAGAAGGAGGAGGGGAAGTATAAAACTATGGCACGTCATATCTTCAGTATTGTGTAGAGATGTGGTCTCCTCACCTCAAAAAAGATATTTTGGCCTTGGAAAGGGCTCAGAAAAGGGCAACTACAATGATTAGGGGTTTGGAACGGGTCCCATATGAAGAGAGGCTAAAGAGACTGGGACTTTTCAGCTTAGAAAAGAGAAGACTGAGGGGGGATATGATAGAGGTCTATAAAATCATGAGTGGTGTGGAGAGGGTGCATAAAGAAAAGTTCTTCATTAGTTCCCATAATAGAAGGACTAGAGGACACCAAATGAAATGAATGGGTAGCAGGCTTCAAACTAATAAAAGAAAGTTCTTCTTCACAAAGCAAACAGTCAACCTGTGGAACTCCTTGCCACAGGAGGCTGTGAAGGCTAGAACTATAACAGAGTTTAAAGAGAAGTTAGATAAAGTCATGGAGGTTGGGTCCATGGAGTGCTATTAGCCAGGGGGTAGGAACGGTGTCCCTGGCCTCTGTTTGTGGAAGGCTGGAGATGGATGGCACGAGACAAATGGCTTGGTCATTGTCTTCGGTCCGTCCCCTCCGGGGTACCTGGTGTTGGCCGCTGTCGGCAGACAGGCTACTGAGCTAGATGGACCTTTGGTCTGACCCGGTACAGCCTTTCTTATGTTCTTATGTTCTAAGCTCAGGGTCGGGGGTCTCACTGGACCAACTTGATTTTCATGCAAACCTGCTCCTGGGTTCGCATGTGGCCTTTGGTGGCCAGGCTGGCAGCTATCCTGCCCTAGACGGCCTCATTCCTGTGCCTAGTGCAGAGGTCGTGGACATTGGAGGTCTCCCCCAAACCTCGATGAGGTCCACGATCTCCACAATAGACCAGGTGGGCGCCCGCCTCTTGAGGCCCCGGGCAGGCTCCTGGGAGCCACCAGCCTGGTCCTGGGAAGAGGCGGAGGGCTGGGTGGCAGTGGGTGGCTGGCTCATGCCGTGCCAGGTGCAGGGTCTGCTGGCTGGGTACTGGCAGGCTTGCACCTGGCATGGGCACTGTAGCCAGACCGTGCCCCTTTAAGGGCTCCGGGGCTGGGCGGGGGGCAGAAGAGTTTCCCTGGCTTGGCCCAGAGTGGCCACCAGGGCAAGCTGGGAAGAGCTAGCCTCCAACTAGTTCGAATTAAGTGGCTACACAGCCCTTAATTCGAACTACTTAATTCGAACTAGGCGTTAATCCTCGTAGAATGAGGTTTACCTCGTTCAAATTAAGCGCTCCGCTAGTTCGAATTAAGTTCAAACTAGCAGTTTGCATGTGTAGCGCCTATGAAAGTTAATTTGAACTAACAGCTGTTAGTTCGAATTAACTTTGTAGTGTAGACATACCCTAAATGACATAGCCACAGGGTCAAGCCAAAAATTTTCAAATGTCATGCCACAATACATACCTTCTCTTCAATCTCTATTTTAAACTGCTCCTTAAGGGATAATAGTTCATTTTTCACATGAGATAGCTCAGTTTCCTAAAAATTATAATCAAATAAGTGTTATTAATTTTATGTTACATTAAAAAAAAGAAAAATATTCAAAATAAAATCATTTCATTGTAATTTTAAAAATATATAAATGTATCAGTAACAAACTACCATACTGTTCAACTTTTCATTTTTAGAATTAATTCTGTCATTTAAGTAACACACAGTGGGTACTTCCAAACACAGTCATTTACAGTCCTAAGGTTAAGTTAGATGTTTTGAACTAATGGAGTTTCTTATCAGAGGAACTGCTATATTCAGCATGAATTAGTTAAACTGTAGACTTGGATCAACCCCTTCCCATGGAAATACATGTGTGAAAACTCCTGTAAACGGGAAATCTTCATAAGAATCCCACTCTGAGTTTTAGGGGGATGAGCAGGGGAAGCTACACTGTCACGAGACTACTCAATGACTTTGTGACTACTCTCAAAATGAGATTTTGTCAGATTAAAGCAGGGCACAGAAAACTTAATACAGTAATAGGCTAGGTTATTTTTATTTTCTTCAACAGATGAAGTATTATTGAGAAATGTAACTATTAGTATTTGGACAGGACTATTCAAGTGAAGCAGTTTTAATCTTGTTATTTGTGGCATATTATTACCAGGGAATAAATGGCAGAGTAGTTCCTTAATCAAATAGAGTGGAGAAAACATTCAGAGACCATCAGGAGAAAAGTAGTTATAAAAAGATACTTGCTTACATTTCACTGAAAACATTTTATACTGTATCATATATACAAAAACAGTAAGTAAGAAAAATAGAAATTGGGGGAATAACTTTCATTGTACAGTTCCAGACTATACACATCTAAAATAAGGAAAAAATAAACAGTAAAAAAGGAAAAATTATCTAATGATGTCACGCTTCTGCAGCTGTTCCTTTTAATTTTATCATAGTTATTTACTATTAAGGTTTTGCTCTTACCAAGGATTTTTTTACTGACATTTGTTCTTGTTCTTTTGTCTTACTGAGCTCTAATTCTGTATCTTTTTCTTCAACCATTTTATCATATTGGTGCTGCATAAAAAAGAATTGAATGTGTAAGTGTGATAATGAAAAATGATCACTTAAAAACAACTAGTATTCATTCTTTATTCAAAAGTTACAAACAGATTACTTTTTCAGATATAAAACTCATTTGACATTTAAATGATACATCTCGTGTCTTAACTCTTTCTATGGTGCTACTCATACTTTTTCTCTACACAATAACATTCTTTGGGGTAATTTAAAAGCATTTTATCTTCTCAGTAAGTAATCAAATACACCAGTGTTTAAAGGTTGGTTATACCAAAGCAGTTTACGAACATAGCCACTTAAAGGGTATGTCTAGACTACAGGCTTTTGTTGACAAAGCTTCTGTCAACAAAGAGCGTCAAGACTACATCCAGTTCTGTCGACAAAGCAAGCCGCTTTGTCGACATGAGAGTGTAGACGCAAAGGAGAGTGTAGATGCAATAACGCCTTCTGTTGACAGAACTCTGTCAACAGAAGGCGTTATTCCTTGTAGAATGAGGTTTACCACCGTCGACAAAACTGCCAAGTTCTGTCAATGTTATGTTGACAGAACTCGGTGGTAGTGTAGACGCAGGTATAGTTTTGTCAACAAAAGTCCACTTTTGTCGACAAAACCCTGTAGTCTAGACACACCCAAACTGAATGGTACGGAGTGTTTCACTAAAATATGGTAAACTAAACTACCCAATGTCATTGAAAAGTTAGGGGGCCTAACTAGAATGGGTCCGAATTAACACTGAAAGAAAATGGGAGACTTCGATCAAAAAGAATCTGAAATGCCAGAAAGTGCTTACAAGTAGCCTTCCCACATGGGAACATTGATCATTGATGAAAGCAGGGGCTGAACTGCTGCTTGCTATCAGCCAGCTAAAAGGAGGGGTGGGTGTGCCCACTACAATTGTTTAGCTCTGCAAGATAATTAACTGTTAATATGTAAATACAGCTCAAGCCAGGATGGGGAGGGAATCCGAGGTGTGGCTATGTAAATCCAATTCAGCCAGGGCTGATGGAGGATCAGTGTTGGAATGGAATGTGGTGTATTGTAAATAATTTGGGGCTGTTGTGGGGGTCACAAATCACGCTACCCCTAAATATGGGAACTGTAAAACATGCCACCAGTGCTTGCAGGAGAGACACCACCATCATTGTAAGAGGTCTCTGAGGAACAAGCCTCCCCCTTCCAGAGTTGCGTGAACTGAGCTGGGGGGAAGGGTTAAAGGGCTTGAGTCAGCCTGCTTCACACCTGCCAGGTGTGAGCTGTAAGACTGGCCCAACCTGCCCCTCTCCCCCTTTGTTTTAAGGACAGAACTAAAGCAGACTCCTTCTGGAGTCTTTTTTGCCAGTCCAGTGGAAGCTGGAATCCTTTGCCACTCCAGGTGGTGGCTAAAGAGTTGAAATCACTAAGAGCTGAAATCACTGGTTTGGCTGGGAGCCAGACACATTGCAGCCAGCGGCGCGGAGCGGCGGCAGGCGAGAAGCGATGACCAGCAGCGTAGCGCAGAGCGGCGGCAGGTGAGGAGCAGCGACCCGCGGCGTGGCGTGGCATGGTAGCAGGCGAGGAGCGGCGACCTGCGGCGCGGTGTGGAGCGGCGGCAGGCGAGGAGTGGCGGCAGGCGACCAGCAGCGCATCCGGTGGCATGGAGCAAGACAGCTGGTGGAGCATGGTGGAGTGGCTCGTAAGGTGCCCCCTATTTATCCCCCCCACCCCCATTTCTACCCAGGTGGGGAGGTGAAACACTGCGGGTGAACTTTTGGACTCTGGGTGGCACTGACCAGGGACAGAGACTTTTGGGGTGTCGGACTTTGGGATTTCAGGTGATTCTAGGCTGGGGGGGGGGGGAGGGCTTAGCTCATGTTTGGGTTATGAATTCTGTTTGTGGTATTTTCCCAGGTTAATGCTGTATGGCTTCTCTGTCTGTTTCATTAAATGTTTCTTTCCTACACTCAGACTCTGTGCTTGCAAGTGGGGAAGCATTGCCTCTCAAAGGCACCCAGGGGGTGTGAATTTCCCAGGTTACTGGGTGGGGGCTTGAGCTCTGTGTGAGATGGACCCCAAGATATTGAACCCGGCTCTGGCTGCTGCCAGGTCTACCCGGCAGAAGTGTTACATTTAAAATTCTGTTTAAGGTCCATATTTTCTTTCTTCCATAAAAATGTGTCTCAGGTTCCACCCCACACCCACAGGCTTGATCAAAATTGACTTATGAATATGCATACCTTGAAGATGCTTTAGGCAAAATGCAGCATGTGACATCATTATTAAAGTTACAATCTGCTGAATGTGTATATCCTACTTCTGTAAATGTATAATTCTTGCATGTGAAGTTAGAAATATGAAGTGTAAATCTGTTTATAATTCTAAATGTGCTTATAAGGGCCATTAGTGGTACTCCAGAAACACAAAAGCACAGTACTCAAATCCACAATCTATCGGAGGGCAGGTAGGGCTTTGTTATCCCTGTAAACCCAAACTGTTGTTGGTCCTACAGACATGTGACCAGGCCATCTGAAGATGGAACACATTGTGGATCTTGTATTTTTCCACTCAAGGTGAGACAAGTATGAACCAAACACAAAGAATTCTCACCTTGGGCAAAGGGAATATAAAAGTGATAAACCAAATAACAGGGGCAGTTGCCAGATGCCAGGAGACCCCATTTCACACCCAAGATGTTTGCTGGAAACTAAGTCTGAATGGGGAAAGGATCAAGCCCAAGCGAGGAGGCTGCCTACCTTGTGAAAAAGATTATTAGAACTACTGTTTGGGTAAGAATTTGCATGTAACTAGTTTCTTAGTGTATTGGGCTTACTTGACATGTTTTATTTATTTTGGTTTAGTAACTTACCTTGATCTGTCTATTTTCACCTGCTATTGCTTAAATCCTACTTTTTATACTCAATGAAAACAAGCCCAGTGTAAATAATTGTTACATGCGGGGGAGTGGGAAGGGGAGGAAGAGCCACAGCTGTGCATATCTCTCTTTCATTGATAAAGAGAGCTAACTATTAGCTTTCTCTGTGTAAAATTTTTATACAGAATAAGATAGATTTATTTGAGATTTTGGTCCCTTTTCGTGGTTCTGTTCTTGGATACGATCAAGGCCCTATAGCTGAGCCCTGCCAGAGCCGAGCTGGTTTGGCATCTGAGTTGCTCTGCTGGGGGCTGTTATCTCAACTCTCTGCTTTGGCTGGGGGAGACCAGAGGGCAGGTAGGCGGGCTCAGTGGCATAATCAGCACACTGCGGAACAGCTCCAAGGGGACCACTGTGATCAAACTCATCGCAGTGTGCAAATGTAATACCTCAATATTTGCAATTCCAAAGTAGCTCTAGGAGAAATGCATATGTGCTACAGTATTATTCGGGATTGCCAAATACTTCTGCAATATTAGAACTTCTGATTCTATACATATTTAGGAGTTAACATAGTGAAGAAATGCCTTCTATCATTGATGATACATTTCTTCTTGGTTGTTAAAAGACTGAGCAGATATCCAGCTTAATTTTCTTAGATCTATGGCCTTATAATAAACCTCCATTTCCTAGCTTCTAACATTTGGGATTTGTGCAATTATGCTGATTCCAGACATAATGTCATGTATTGTACATATGCAAAATCATTTTACCTTGTGTTTTTCCATAAGTGCTACCATTTCAGTTATCTTGTGTTGACATCGCATATCAATTTCCTTCTGGAGGCATACTGCTTCATCAGCCATTAATCTCATCTTTTCTATCTGTTAATAACACAGCATTTTTTTTCTAATTTTTGAGTAACATTGCAGTATTTTAATGAAACCTGCATTGCTCAATATAGTTTAGTTTCTGTTATGACAGTCCACACTTAGCTGGATTTCCATTAGCTCAGAAGCCACCATTTTTTTTATATGGCTCACCTGCGGTGCTCGCATTGTTGTATAGTTTACCTTTACTATAAGACAAGCAAAATTGTATGGCACCAAGTAAAAAAAAATAAATTAATTAAGCTAAAAATATATACAAAGTTAAAGTATTATATATACAGGAAAAGAAACGCTTTTTCGCAATGGAATTCTCTGAACATTTTCATTTTATCAAATAGGAAACCACTGCTATTCATTCAATGAGACAGAAAGATGTAGTTTGAAGTTGTTCTAACAATTATAATAATATGTATGGAATGAACCACTTGATTTGTAGCATTTCCTTCTTTGTGATATTAGAATCTTCAATACTGAAAATTTAAAAAGTGCCTGGCTGCCCTGCAAAAACGTTTGCAAAATAGATGTTTTAAAATCTTAGTTCTTTTTGCTCTTATTTCAGTCTGGTACTTGCTAGCACAAAAAATTACTGTGCAATTACCTTTAAAATAACGTATCTTTTATTTTAAACATTCTTCTTGTACTAGAATATACATTGGTTGAAAGACAATTTAACAAAGTAAGGCCGTATTTTCAAACTTGGATACCTAAACTGATGTGCCCAATCCATATTGATATTCCTAACCTTTATTTAGTTGTCTAACTTTAGAGAGACCCAGATATGAACATTTTCATTTAAGGACTCAATGCTCTAGGTCTATGCTGATCAGTATTTGTAGTTCTCACACAAACAGTTCCACTGACTTTGACACAGATCTGGTAAAATCCCACTAATAGACATTAATAAGGTGCTGTGCTATTATGCTTCCTGATTCTGAACAAAGTCCACACATTCCTTGTCTCTTACTCTGGGTCTCTAGGCACACTCTCAGGCTACAGATCCTCTGCTAGCAGCCCATCCTTCAAGTTGAGACCAAATGGTCCAACTTCGTAGGCCCTGAAAATTAGTACTGGCTCTCCAAGGTTCCCCAACAGCTAACTCACACACCTTCTCAGAGCTCCAATCTCATAGACATCCTCGTTTACAATTTCTCTCTTCAGGGATTCATACCCATTGAAACAAACACACAGACTTGGAAACAGGGTTTGCTAAAGTAATTACTTATTATATTAGTGCAAAAAATTCAGATCGTGCAAAATAACACACATCTATATGGGTGGCATGTCTGTAAAGCAAAGGAAGGCACTGCCTTCCCACACAGGTATCATTTCATGCCTGTGATGTTTTTAAATTGGTTCATGAATGTTTCAGGGCAGATGGAAATGCTGAGTAGCAGACAGCCTCCTCAGCCACCTTCCCTGGAACCTGTACAGACCACATACAAGCTTAAACTTCAAATGAGGAAGTTACTCACCTTGCTGCAGTAATGACGGTTTTGATGTCTCGCGCGGTCTGGCTCCCATCAGTTCCTCAAGCCTGCCCTGGTATCTGGAAGATATTAAGAAAAAGAATCGAGACGGGGAGGAGGGTGGGTAGTGGAGCACCCACGGGGACACGCATCTCAAAGAACCATCGTTACTGCACCAAGGTGAGTAACTTCCTCTTCTTCTTCGAGTGGTGTCCCTGTGGATGCTCCACTGCAGGTGAATGTGCAGCAGTACTCAGTCTAAGTGGTAGGTGGGCCTCGGATTTATGATTTGACAGCGGTCGATAAGACAGTGGAGGCCACAATAGTGTCTTTTGCTTGAGCCTACAAAATTGCATAGTGCTTCATAAAAGTGTCATTAGTAAACCATGTAGCCACTCTGCCGATGTCCTTGAGGGGAACCCCATGAAGAAAGGGTGTAGAAGTTGCCACAGCTCTTGTCAAGTATGCTCTAGGTGTTTGAGGTAGTGATTTATTCCTTAGAATATAACATTGTGTAATGCAGGAGACTATAAGTTTGGAGATGCATTGTGACAATAGTAGACATCCCTTAGTGTGGTCTGCTGTAGAAATGAGCAAATGATCCAACTTGCGGAAAGATCGGGTCCTTTCTATATAACATGCAAAAGCTCTGCATACATCCAGTAAGTGATATATTGCATCCTTTGTAGTTAAGTATGGCTTAGGGTAGAATGGAGGGAGTACAATGGGTTCTTTTATGTGAAAGTCAGAGCAAACCTTAGGAATGAAGGAAGGATGTGGGCGTAGTACTACATTGTCTCTATTAAAAATAGCGTACAGTGGAACCACCATCAAGGCTGCCAACTCACCGACTCTGCAAGCAGAAGTGGTTGCCAGCAGAAAAAGTACTGTTAGCGTCATCATAGACAGTGGACAAGTAGCTAAAGGTTTGAAGGGTGCCCGGGTAAGAGTATCCAGAACCATTTCTAGGTTCCATTATGGTGGCAGTAGCTTATATGGTGGGCATAGGTTGGCGAGGCCCTTCATAAATCTCTTTATGATAGGGTGAGTGAAAACTGACCACCCATCAATTGGTTGGTACAAGGCAGTGATCGCTGATAGATGCACCTTCAAAGAGGAGAGGGATAATCCAGCATCCTTGAGGGATAGTACGTAGTCCAAAACAGTATGCAATAGTGCCATGATGGAGTCTAAATGCTTGTCAGAGCACCAAGAGAGAAATCTACGCCACTTTTGAAGGTAAGTGGTTTGGGTGAATTGTTTTCTGCTGTGTAGAAGTACCTGTTTTACTTGGTCAGAGCACAGTAGTTCTTTCTGATGGAACCAAAAATGAGCCATGCTGTTAGGTGGAGCAGATGTGGCTGCGGGTGAAGTAAGGATCCCCTGTTCTGAGTTAGAAGATCGGGCCGAATCGGAAGGTGGTAGGAAAGCTGAGGAGACATCAGATACAGACAAGGAAACCATATCTGTCGTGCCCAAAACAGTGCTATTAGAATAACTGTCGCTCTGTCTCTGGCGATTTTCTCCAACACACTGGGAATGAGTGGAATAGGAGGGAAATGCATATGAGAGGGGACCTCCCCCCGCAACTGAGAAGGAAGGCATCTCCTAGAGACCCTAGCCCGATGCCTGCTCTGGAGCAGTAACGGTGACACTTCTTGTTTCTGTAGAAAGCAAATAAGTCAATTTCTGGTGTACCCCATCGTTGGAAGATCGATCTGAGGACCCAAGGGTCTAATTCCCATTCGTGAACCAGGGCAAAGTGTCTGCTGAGATTGTCTGCTGTGATCTTGTTTACTCCTGGTAAGTATGAAGCTACAAGGGTAATTTTGTTCTATATGCACCAGTTCTATAATTGGACCGCCTTTGTGCATAAAGCATGAGAACGGGCACCTCCCTGGCGATTTATGTAGTACATCGTTGATATGTTGTCGGTCAGTATTCTGCCATTTTTGTCTCGAATGTGTGTAACAAAATGCTTGCATGCATTGAACACAGCTCTGAGTTCCAATAAATTGATATGAAAAGTAGTCTCTTGTGTGGTCCATCGTCCTTGTATTGACATGGCACTCATGTGGGCCCTCCATCCAGTGAGGGACGCATCAGTAGTTATATGAATGGATGGTTGGTCTCGATGAAATGGTACACCTGCTAGAAGATTGCAGGGATTGGTCCACCATGCAAGAGAGTCTAAGATGTTAAGTGGAGGGGAGACCAGTTTGTGCACTTGTCTGTTGTGATGGGCATATACTGTCGTAAGCCAATGTTAAAGACATCGAAGATGTAAACAGGCGTGATCGACCACATAGGTTGTAGCAGCCATGTGACCCATACGCTGGAGACAGGTAAGTATGGGAATTGTGGGGCTGAGAGTAACCGTAGTAACCAGTTCTTGGATTGCTCGGAATCTCTGCATAGGGAGGTATGCTCTTGCAGATACGGAATCTAGCTTGGTACCTATGAATTCTAGAGTTCGTGTTGGTTGTAGCGTTGACTTCTGTATATTGAGTATGAGACCCAAGAAATCGAACGTTTGCCGGGTTATTGCCACCATTTGCTTTGTCTCCATTTCTGATGGGCCTTTCACCAAGCAATCAATGAGGTAAAAATATAATCACAGCTTGTCTGCGAAGGTAGGCTGCTACAACGGCTAACTTCTTTGAAAACACTCTTGGGCGTCGGTACGTTTGCTGATGGCTTGGACGTGGAAGGTGCTGATGTTGTTGGTAACGCAGCAGACGGTGTCATCGCCAGCAGTGCCAAGTGGCGGACTGTTACGACCATTGACGGCACTGTTGCAGATTTCTGTCGCGATTTTGGCTTCAACAGTGACTTATGTTTGGGCACCACTGAGCCTGTTGTGCCGGGCTTATCACTGACACTGACTCGTGCTGAAGGCAAAGACCGAACTGGCGAGGCTCTTGTTCGAGCTGGAGCCGCCTATGGCGAAATGGCCTTTCTTTTCTCCACTCTATGAGAGCGAGGAGTGGAGACTGTATGAGAATGCTCCAGCTGGTACACTTTGTCAAATAAAAATATTTTTAATCTCATCTCCCGGACTCTACGTGCCCTAGTGGTCAACTTAGCACAGTGGACGCACTTTTGAGGTACATGGGCCTCAGCAAGGCACTCGATACACTCTGCATGGCCATGTGAAGCTGGCATGGTGTCATGGCATGTGGCGCACTTCTTAAAGCTGGGAGAGCCCGGCATGGCTAGTTACACAACGTACTAACTAATGAAGACTTTTTTTTAAGGAATAAAATGAACTATAACAACTAGAACTGTAACAACTATAACTCTAACTAACTACAAGACTAAACAACTAAGTATTCTATTTCTGACAAGATTCTCTGAGGAGAGAAGGCTTGCTCCATCTGCGACCGCAGGTGGCAAAGAAAGAACTGGCGAGAGACAGACCACGAGAGAGATCAAAAAAGCGCTAACGGCGCAAAGCACGTGCTGCGAATGCGTGGTCCGGCTGACCACTGCTCAAGAAAACTCTGATCTGCGACCTGACACCTACATTGGAGCACCCTCGAGGACACCACTCGAAGAAGAAGCAGGGAAGCCCAGCTTGAAGGCTGCATCAGAGGCTCCACTGGCTCTGCAGCTGAATGCAGCCTGTGACTGGGTCATAGTATCCATTGATCTCCCTGTCTGTGTGCTGGGAGCGGAACCTTCCCTCTCCCCTTCACCTGGACCCATCTGACAAGCCTCCTCCACTCCCAGACCTCCCTCAACCCCACTGAGCTCCAGCAAGCAGCATTTAGACCTCCCCACCCCATCAAGCCCCACTTCCCCAGCACCAAACCACACCTCTCCCCTCCCCAGTCCACTGAGCTCAGAGTCCCATTTCCCCAACACTCAGACACTGCACCCCATCTAGCTACTGTGCATCCAGATCACTCACTGAGTCATCCACACCCAGATTGCCCCACACCTGGAGCCCCACACACTAACCCCCTCCACAGGTGAATCATGCTGGACTGAGCCTGCCCACCCAGACCTGGTATGCCTGGCACAGAGGGGCAGGGCCAGCCCTTACACTGTGTCAGGTGCAGTCTCATTGCCAACTTCCTGTACTGGGGGAGGGGGTTTCAGGGTGATGTCCCCATGTCAATGGAGCCAGCGCGCACCACGACTATAAATGTGAAGATCTGGGGTTTTCTTAATGTCACTGACTTCCTGTATGACAATGGACCCATCATTTAAGGCTTGATCTCAAGGGAAGTTTTTCTGCTGATTTAAAAAACAACAGTGGATAAGGAAATTAATTATCCCATGCCTCAGTTTCTCCATCTGAAAAAAAGGATTATAATACTACTTGCCTGCCTCACAGGAATTTGTATAAATTCATTGGATTTAGTTAGGTGTTTTGATGTCATCAGATGAAAAGTGCTGAGAAGTGCAATTTTGCAAAGTGGTTTTTACAATTCCAAAACCTTTCTGCACTCCTCCTGCATTACAGGGAATTTAATTTCGAACTTTATGGGATGACTTCTCCTCCCACTGAATGATGCTGGAGCAATTTGCCAGAACAGGCAGGGGTAGTGAGAGCAGGGCCCCACCAGGGTTATCACTACTTTTCAAAGGGCTAGACACTGCTGGCTGGCCAGCCAGACTTATGCTGTTTGTGCATTCAGAGTGTGTGCACTGCAGGATCATTTGTGTCAGCAAGCACCCTATGCTGGTATGTCCTCAGGGCAAGGGCCTGCTAAGTGGTACTGGGCGGACCAATAAATTCCCAGGGGGAATAGATTCCTCCTCCACCTGGGCTAGAGCCCTTCAGAGCATTCCCAGAGGTAAGCAATGGTCTGGGCTAGGGCAATTAGGTTTTTTTATTTGTTCAAATTCTGTGATGGGCAGAGCTGGGGGAGCGCAGTGAGCTTGAGTGGTGAGAGCTTGGGGAGGAAAGAAAGGGGAGGGTAGAGGAAGGAGGAACATAGTGATGGGGAGGAGAGGAGGTATTGGTAGGACAAGTTTCAATTCTTTTCAGTCTCATCTCTTTTCAGTGGATGGGAGATTATATTTGCCTGGTGAGAACAGGGTTGGGGATTTGGTTCCTGACCCCTGAGGATATTGGGTATGCCAGTCTGGTACATAAAGCTGGCACCACCATGCTGCCTCAGTGGGCCATTTTGCCGCCTTGGTTCTGAGAGCTGTATGGGTGCTTTGGTTAAAGCAGCAGCCAGCCTTTATTTTACTGACAGGATCCATGTCCCTTTACAATTCTTATTCCTTGTCTGAAGTGCTTACAGCTGATAGGAAGAACTCAGCTTCTGTGAGGTGGCAGCTTCTGTAGTCTGATTCCAGCCATTTTCTTCCTGTCCAGGAGCAAATGCCAGCTGAAAGTGAGGCCTGACACCTTGTGAGGAGAGGACAGAGATTTCCAATTTGCTTTAACTGGTGCTTGCCATTCTGTGTTCCCCAGGATCAATTAAAGGGGTTGCGCGGGAAGGGGCTTGCAAGCTGCTTGCATATCAGCTATCCGGGTATATAAAAAACCTGTGACTGACATTTCTTATTCCCAAATTTAGTGCGTTTAATTAGGCACCTTCTGCATGTCTGGCACATGGTACAAAACATGCTGTGATGCATAGGAGGAGTGCTGGCCAGCACTCGGTGACTAAAGGATTAAACTCAGGTAGCTAGCAAGGGTATTGGCAGGGGACCAGAAGAACCAATGGGGATACAGTGCTGAAATTTGAATTGTATAAGATTCCTTGCCTGCTTTCTTTGTGTGGGCAAGTTACGCCAGGAGTTGAGAGACACAGAATGATTTAAACCCGGGTAGGACTACCATGACTCCAAGGGCATGGAAGTGGACTGAACCAGGAAAGGATTGTGAGTAAATAAAGGGAAATGTGTATTTAGTCATGATTAGGGTATTTTTCTTTGTTTTTGTGGTTTGGTTTGAACTTCTCCGTGTGAATCCATGCCTCCCCTCCCCCATTCACTATCTAAGAGTTGTTCCCAGAGATTTTCTGTGTTTTAATTTGCTTTACTTAGTTGCTCAGTAACTCCTAGCAATCAATAGTAATAGAGATGTAGCCGTGTTAGTCTGGTCTTGCTGAAACAAAAGACAGGACTATGCAGCACTTTAAAGACTAACAGGATGGTTTATTAGGTGATGACGAAAGTCTTTAAAGTGCTGCATAGTCCTGTCTTTTGTCCTAGCAATCAAGTATGCTTTATCAAGTATATCTTTTGTTCTGTTAATAAAAATCACTTTTCTAAGGTGAGGATTTGATTTTTGTGTCCTGAAAAATAACAGGGGTCTCTGTGTGTGTATATCTACCTGCCTAAGACTGGGCAGTCAGCTATCAGAGACTGCAGCTTGTTTCTCTCATTTACTTTTTCAAGCTCTTTGGGGGCAAAAGAGCTTAGGGTACCCCTGGGGGAAGAATTCAAGTGTTCCCTCCTGTTTTCTTTTAGGGTAAATCATTTGATGGTGGCAGCTTTTGTTTTTTTTCTCAGAGCCAGTGCATCTGTGACTCTGGGGAGTTTTTGTAAGCAGAGCCTATAGAGGCAGGTTATTCAAGGTCTTTGTGGGTCCCCACATTCTGCATTCAGAGTGTCTGAGGGGGGAACAGCCCTGACACATACTCCATTTTGTTGAAAAAGAAACTGCAGAAAAGTGGAGTGTTTTTCAAAAATAATTTGCTTACATTCAGGGATTTGGCTGGAAAGGGACAAGCACACAGTGAGTAGGGACATGGGATACACAGGGAAGGGGAGGGAAAAGAGGAGGGAGACACGGGAAGGGGCAGGGTCTAGGCAGGGATGCTACGGCTTCCCCAAGTGGAAGCTTCACTCACTGCCCATGCCTATATGCTATTCTGTTTCCATTTCCTCATCTGTCTCAGTTTTCTCCTCAGAGTTTTCTGGTATTTGGTTAAAGTTAAGTAGGACAGTGGCTATTAAAACTGTGGGTCAGGACCCCAAAGTGGATTGCAAACCCATTTTAATGGGCTTCTCAGGACTTGCATTAGACTCATTGGGGCCCAAAGCCAATGCCCAAGCTCCACTACCCAGGCTTTGGCTTTGTCCTTCCTCACCCCAGGGCAGCAGGGCTTGGATGGGCTCAGGCTTTGGTCTCCTTCCTGGGGTCATGTAGTAATTTTTGTTATTAGAAATGGGTCAGAGTGCAATAAAGCATGAGAATTCCTGCTCTAGGATTTCTAGCAGCCCCCTCCCACTGCCCATAGTTTCTCCTCCAAATCATGGAGTCTCTTTTTTTTTCCTCATGCCACGTTAGCTTTGACATGGGCTAGTCCCTAATATCAAAGTCTTCTTCCAAAATGCTGTGTCTTTGTTCCTGTCTCCTGCATCATGCTTTCTTCATCATGCTTTCTTCACCCTCCCAGATTCTGTGTTTTTTAAAAACTAGCACTAACAGCTTGGTTCTTTGTTTTGCTCTTTGGGGACTGTCCACTTTTCAAACCCCCCTCACACAGAAGTTAAAGAAAACTGGTTCTTCAAGGCTTCAGCCACCACATTGTCCAAAAAATGGTCCCATTTCATTTGGATCCATTCACATTAATGATTTAATTTGTTTTATCTGCAGCTTCTCCCAAACCTTGACTTACTACAAACTGAAGGTTGTGATTACACACAGAGTTCATTGTATCTAACAGAAGTCATAAATTGTACATAGACAGCTTCCTCATAGGGCCACAGGTGTCCACAGAACTATAACATATGAAAGGAGTTCAGGATCAACCCTAAAATATTTTACAAAGCACATTAAAGATTGGATAAATTCTCAAATTACTCAAATGAATCCAAAGAAACAGTAAATTTTAATAATTCTTACCTTTTCAAGAACTTTTTCTTCTGCTATATTTTTTGACTCAATTTCTTTTTGGTAGCTTTCAACTGTTTCCTTATGCTGCCTATTTACATTTTCAAGTTCTAGTTGTAATTTATTCACCTTTTAACAAGACAACATAATTTCAATTAACCATTCAGAAGAAAATTTTTATATATTGATTCATTTAAGTAGTTACTGTACTGGAGATGCAAGATGAGCGAAGTAGTGTCTTTTATTGGACCAACTTCTGTACTAGGACAGCTTATGTTCTATTCAAAATTTTATTTTTTTAAACAAGCATCTCAGCTATTGCCTTTCACTTTTTTTTTTTCCTGATTACTGGAAAACAGTAATTTAAATTAAATCACCCCTCCCACAGAAAACCCTATAGAAAAGGAAACATGGAACTTAAACTAAGGCTATGTGTACACTTTTGGCAACAAAAGTGCTGTTAACAGGAATATGTTGCCAAACCTGGAAACATGCCAAACCAGTTTTTCTGGTACCCGCTGTCGACAACTCATGGCCATATTTGCAGCTCCCTCGTCGACAGAAAGAGCACAGCATTGTGCGCATGCATCCCACAGTGCCTTGAGTCACCTTCACATGCTAAGTACTGTGGGAATGCGCAACGTAGTGCTAGGCATGTTGGGAACACCTGAATAATGCTGGGGGCGTAGTCTATATTCTCGAGTTCTGGAGTGAGACTTAGGTTAAAATGCCGGAAGAAGTATGTCCCGATAGATATGGAACTGAGAAACTACCTTAGGGAAGAATACAGGTTGAGGTCTTAACTGTACCTTGTCTTTAAAGAACACAGTAGAGGGGGGGCCTGATGTTCAGACCCTACGTTTTGACACTCTCCTGGCTGAGGTTATAGCCACCAGGAAAACCACCTTATAGGAGAGGTAAAGAAAAAAACACGTGGCTAGGGGTTCAATTGAAGGACCTATCAGTATGGATAGTACTAGCTGGAGGTACCTGCAGATAAAGCCTGTCTAGACCTTTTAGGAACCAGACAATTATGGGGTCAGAAAATACCGTGTGGCCTTGAACCCCAAGGCTGAATGCCAATATGGCAGCCAGGTGGACTCTTATGGATGAAACTGAAAGACCCTGCTGCTTGAGATGGAGGTAATCAAGGACAAGTGGGATTGGTGCTAACACAGAAGATGAAACCTCTTCCACTTGGCCAGGTAAGTGGTTCTTGTGGAGGATTTCCTACAACCCATAAGGACTTAACAAACCATGTCTGAGCAGAGAAGCTCCCTGGGATTCAGCCAGGGAGCTTCAAGACTGTGAGATGCAAGGAGTCCAGGTTCGGATGTTGAAGACAGCCTTGGTCCTGTGAGAGAAGGTCTGGGTAAAGAGGAAATTTGATTGGTACCTTCACTGACATTTCCAGTAGGGATGCATATCAGTGCAGATGAGGCCAAGCTGGCATACTAATATGATGTGTGCTTGATCCCTCTTGATTTTTAGGAGTACTCTGTGACTAAAAGCATCAGCAGGAAGACATAAAGGAGACGTCCCTCCCACCCTCTGGACAAGGAATGCATAGCCGCAGAACCCAGGATCGTGGTTCTGGAACAAGCAAAACTGGTGACACTTCAGCTAGGGAGTGCCCCACCTATGGAAAAGTGAGCTGTCCACATCAGGATGAAGAGACCACTTGTGTCTGTAGAAAAGCCTGCTAATATGGCCCACCAGCTCATTCTGGACTCCAGGAACATAAGATTCCAGCAGGTGCACTAAATGCTCTACCCAGAAGTCCCCCAGCAGAAGGGCTTCTCTGCACAATGGAGAGAAATGAGCCCCTTCCTGTTTGTTGATGTAGAACCTGAAATATTTCCTGTCAGGTGGAGTGATGGCTTTATGAAAATATGCATCCTTTAGGTCAAGAGTAGCATACCAGTCCATTGGATCCAGAGATGGGATAATAGAGGCAAGGGAGACTGTAACGGGGTGCACCAGCTCTACACTGGGGAAGCTAGGCCTAACTAGGCTCACCAGGCTAAAGAAGTCTCTGCCCCCCCACAACTATTGCTGAGCATGCTCAGACTGCAGCCCAGGTATAAAGGCCTAGAGAGAAGCTCTGTCTGGGCTGGCTGCTGAGGAGGAAGGAAGCACGGCCAGAGCTCCTGTAGGAGAATCACCAGAGGGACTAGACCTGGAGACCAGCCAGTGAGACACCAGCACCACGGCAAAGGATTTGGAGGAAGAACCCTGGAAGGAGGTCATCGGAGAATGATAGGAAGTGGTCCAGGGCAGGAGATTGTTTCCCATAGTGCTCAGCGTGTTGCGGTGGGATTCCCCGCTGAGCGAGCAGTGGACTGAGCCACTGCTAATAGGGCCCTGGGCTGGGACCCAGTGGAGTAGGGAAGGCCCTGGTCCCCCTACCACTGCCTCAGTCGTGTGGGACCAGCACTCACTTATTTAATCCAACTATAAGGCCACACTACCCCAGCAAGAGGGGTGTTTATTACAGACTCTGGCTACTAGGCTGCACTGCCCCAGCGAGTGAGGGGTAGATTACTGAACTTCAGCAGTTAGGCCGTATGGCCCCAACGAGAGGGTCATGTGTCTAGGACAGGAGAGGAATTGCTGAATTTGCAGGGTGGGAGCATGATTCCAAGAGCCCTAAGGACTTAGAATCATAGACTGGAAAAGACCTCAGGAGGTCATCAAGTCCAGCCCCCTGCCCTAGGCAGGACCAATCCCAACTAAATCAACCCAGCCAGGGCTTTGTCAAGCTGAGACTTAAAAACTTCTAAGGATGGAGATCCTACCCCCTCCTTAGGGAAGCTCTCTCAGTGTCCCGTGATCACGTCACGGTCATTGACGGCTGTGCAGGCGGGGGCGCCGATCGCGCCTTCCGCCTGGGGTGCCAGCTGCTACAGCCGGCCTCGGGCCACTCCTGCATGGGGTGGTACACTCAACAGAGACCATGTGGAACTTGAGTTTCTTTATGAACTTGTTGAGTTTCCGCAGGTCAAGCAGGGGCCTGAAACTACCACTGAACTTCAGTATTAGGAAATACGGCAAGTAGAAATCCCTGCCTCTGTGCTCCTGGGGAACCTCCTCTACTGCTCCTAGAGATAGGAACGATTGCATCTCCTGTAAAAAGAGTTGCCCATGAGACGGATCCCTGAACAGGGACCGGGAAGGGTGATGGAAGAACAGGAAGGAAGGAAGGAAGTTAAATGGAGTATCCCCTCTCCATTGTGCTAAGTACCCAATGGTCCAAGGTAATACAAGACCAGGCAGGTAGAAAGGGAATAGTCGGGATGCAAAAGTAAGGTGGTTTGGATCCAGAGGGGGGTCTGGTATGCCGTCCTTGGGCGCACCTTCAAAAGGTTTGTTTTGACCCCAAGGGAGGCTTATGCTGACCACAGACCTGGCCAGAAGCTGAGTGTTCTCTTTCTACCACCACAATATCTCCCATGGGAGAAGTCCTAGTGATTCGAAGGCTGGTACATGGGAGCTGGCAGCTGTGGTCTAAAATGTCTGTGCTGCGGGGTAGGAATGTCAATTCCCAGGGACTTCAAAGTGGCCCTGGCATCCTTCAAGCTATGGAGTCTCTTGTCTGCTTTCTCAGAAAACAAGGAAGGCCCCTCAAACAGTAGGTCCTGCAGAGAGTTTGTTGGACCTTGTGAGTTAGGCTGGAGACTTGCAGCCAGGAGCTCCTTCTGATAGCCATTTCTGTGATAAGGGTACAGACTGCCATATCCACCCCATCCAGGGCAGCTTGTAATGTGATCCTTGCCACAAGTTTGCCTTCCTCCACCAAGGAAGTAAACTCCTCTGTGGAGGCAATGGCAGAAGTTCTGCAAACATTGTCATGGCTGAGCAGGTGTTATGAGTATAGTGGCTGATGAGGGCCTACTGATTTGAAAGCCTAAGCTGGAGGCACCCAATGGAATACATTTTCCTCCCAAAGAGGTCCATCTTTTTGGCCTCTCTATTTTTGGAGAAAGGGCCTTAGAACTCTTGGCATTCCCTCTAGTTCGCAGCATCTACAACCAATGAGTCGAGAGGAGGATGGGCATATAAATTTTCATACCCTTTAGATAGGACAAAATACCATCGTTCATTCCTCTTTGCTGTGGGTAGTAAAGAGGCAGGGATTTTCCAGAGTGACCTGGTAGTGTCTGTGATCATTTTAAGGATACGCAGGGCAATACAGGATGGTCCTGAGGAGGTGAAGATACTCACTACAGGATCTCCATCCTCAGCTATCTCTTCAGCCTGGATACCCAGGTTTTGGATTACCCTTCACAGTAAAGCCCTATTGTCCTCAAGGGCTGGAGCTATAGCAGAGCCCTGCACAGTCTCATCTGGGGAAGACTATGAAAATGGGGGGCAAGGAGAGCTGGGTAGAGTCACTGCCATCAGTGCCTAAGGGGACCCACTGTCTCTGAATAGGCTTTCCCTTTGCTGCCCAGGTGCCATGATGATTTCCAGCTCTGAATGAATGGTCTATGCCAGAGCTAAAGAAGATGCTAAAGGAGTCACCAAAGTTGGGGTCACAACCATCACAGACATTGGTGCCAATATGCCCAGTGCCAGTACAAATGCCAACATCAGGTCCAAAAGTTACCATGTAGTGTGGCAAGTCTGGGCTAAGCCCCGTGGGTCCTGCACTTCCTGACGGGTCTTTCTGTGCGCCTCAGAGGCTCGCAGTGCCCCTAATGCTGCCAAGAAGGTGAGGGTACCCCGCTACCAGAGCCCTTTTCATTATTGGCCAGGCCAGTGTCCTTTTTCCATTCCGTACCAGCCCTTCCAGCCAGGGGGAGGGTTGGGGGGGACGCGGTCCCACCCACTTGCTCTGGGTTCTGGCCCAGGGCCCTATGGGTGGGGACAGCCCCAAGCGGGCCGCGTAGCTTGGTCCTCGCCCCCCCCTGAGCAGCAACCCCTCCCTGGGCCATTTCCCCAACCCTTCCTGCCGTACCTTCTCCCTGATGCCATGGAGCAAGCCTTGACACTGGCTGTCTTGGGTCTGTTCCCTTGCGCTGGGCTGCTTTCTTCTCCTTCACCTCTCCTCTAGTCCGTCCCTTTTCTCTTTTTCCCCTAGCCTCCCCTGAGGCTTAACTGGCCACTGGTGTTCCAATTAGCCTTCCCTTCAGGCTAACACCAGATGGGCTTCAAGTGTTGCTGGCTGGGCCACAGTGTTTGGCAGCCTACTCAGGGAACATAAACCGACATACCTAGCTCCCCACGTACCTGCCTTCCATCAGGCCTCGGCAGCCCTGATCTCAGGCTGCCACAGTAGTGAGGAGTGTCCATTGACATGGAGGGATCCCCAGGTGCCAAAAGCATAGAAGGCACTGACATGGATATCAATATCCCCAGTATTAGGGTAGACAGGGACGCCTCCAGCAGAGGTGACCGAAGCCACTCTCAGTCTGGGACCTTGGGTTGTGCCTGATGGCACTGTGGAGTGTGAGTGGTGTGGAAGTGGAAAGGGGCTTACAGCAGGATGGTCTATTCAACAATGTCTCTTATTCCCTTCTTGGGGAGCCAGGTGCGATCACTTGAATCAACTTCTGAGCTGCCTTGAAAGTCTCTAGGGTAGACGGGTATTAGTTGTCTCAGACATGTCAGTTCAGGAGCGATGGTGGACTGGTCTCAACTGGACCCTTTGTGGTGCACCAGAGAGGTAGATTTAGGGTCTACCCCTGTGGTAGGTTCTGTGGCAGTAGCAATACCTGCTCAGCATCACATCATGCATTATTGGCACTGGAGCACTCTGCAGCAATTATGAGCTCCACATTGGGTCCACCAGTCCCAGATTAGACTGGGGGTGAAGAATGGCCTCCATAAGCAGGATCCTGAGTTTGCTCAGGATCCTTAACTGTCCATGGATGAAAACTCTTGAAGATGCAGCACTTTTCTTTTTGGTGACCCTCACCCAAGGGAAGGTTACTCACCTATATTCGAGATGGTTGTCCACGTGGGTGCTCCACCTTAAGTGCTTCAGTGCTGCTGAGCCCGCGATCAGAGATTTGTGATGGCAGTGTCCCATGGCCAGCTGCACGCGCGAGGAGCCAGTGTGTGTTCTGAGGAGGCTATTGCATATGTGCAGCCAGCCCGCCCCCCTCAGTTCCTTCTCTGACCTGGACATATTGTCTTCCGAAGCAGAGGGGAGGAGGGTGGATGGTGGAGCACCCTCGGGGACAACCATCTTGAAGAACGCCAGTTACTGCACAGGTGAGGAACCTTCCCTTCTTCTTCGAGGAGTGTCCCTCTGGGTGCTTCATCTTAGGTGATTATGAAGCAATATTCGTAGTAAGAAGTGGGAGCTTTGGCTGTTGAGCCTGTATGGCCGAGAATATTGTGTGGCCAAATCTTGTTTCTGACTCAGTGAATGTCTGGATTGCATAGTGCTGTGTGAAGTTGTGTGTTGACGCTCATGTGGCGGCTCTGCAGATGTATTCTGGGGGGACACCCTGTGGGAATGCTGGTGTGGCTGCCATGGTCCTTGTCAAGTGAGATCACACGGTGGGTGGGGGCTCTCTCTGGCCTAGGGTATATGCTAGTTTATTGCAACTAGATACCCATTTCGATAGTCTTTGTTTTGATATAGGCAATCCCTGTGACTTCTCCATGGATGAAATGAACAGCCGAGGGGTTTTCCAAAAGGGCTCTGTTCGTTCTAGGTAGAATATGAGTGCTCTGCAGACATCCAGGATATGGAGAGCTGGCTTCTTTATTGTCCTTGTGGTTTAGGGAAGAAAACAGGTAAGTATATGGGTTCACTGCAGTGGAACAAGGTAAGTACTTTTGGTAGGAATTTGGGATGAGTCCTAAGGATCACCTTGTCCTTATGAAATACTGTGTATGGGGGATCCGCCATTAGGGATCTGAGCTGTGTAGTTTTTGTACGTATTACAGAATCTGTGATACTCCCGTGTGGAGAGGTTCATAGGTGTGGGTTGTACACCAGGCCGTGAATCTTTTCCATTTTTGAATGCATGTCCTTTTTGTTGCAGGTCTTTTGGAATTTGTGAGGATGAGCTGCACTGATTCTAGAAAGGTCCTTTCCATGGTGTTTAACCAACTAGCATCCAAGCCTGGAGGTGTAACTTGTGGATGGCTGGATGGGGAATCTGTCCGTTTCACTGAGTGAGCAGAGATGTGACTGGTAGGAATCGATGTGGTGGCCGAACGCTCATCTGTAGTAGGTACAGATACTACGTTTGTCTGAGCCAGTGTTTCTCAACCTTTTTTTTTTTTTATAAAGTACCTCTTTTAAAAAAAATTATAACTACCCCCAGTACCTAGAGTTTTCAGGCACAAAAATTTTTTCTCCAATTGCAACACATTTGTTTAAACAACTTAATCATAGTCGGGCGGACAATGAAATTTTTGGGTGGAAAAAGTACAAAAATAATAAAGCGCTGTAAAACTTAAAACAAAAATTCAGTTTTCTCCAAATTTCAGTTGTGTTGACGTACCCCCCCATACTTCTCTCAAGTACCCCTAAGGGTACTCGTACCACTGGTTGAGAAACACTGATCTGGGCCAGTTGGGTGCTATTAGTATTATTCTGGCTCTGTCACGTCTGATTTTGAGGATCACCAGTTATAAAAGGGGAAATGACAGAAATGCCTATGCCAGGTGTACATTCCATTCTATACTGAACGCATCCCCCAAAGAACGGGGGCCTACGCCTTACCTGGAGCAGTACTGGGGGCAGCGAGCATTCCTGTGTGTAGCAAATAGATCCACAATTGGAAAACCCCACTTCTTGAAGTGGTGAGTGAACATTGATTGGTTTATTTCCCACTCATGGTTTTGTGGGAAATGTCTGCTTAGATTGTCCGCTAGTTTATTGTCCTTGCCTGGCAGGTGGGTTGCGACCAGGTGCATGTTTTGTGGGACACACCATTCCCAGAGGCGTATGGCCTCCTGGAACAGATGGTATGAATGTGTTCCTCCCTGTTGATGTAGTACATTGTGGAGATGCTGTCTGTAGATATTTGTACCGTTTTGTTTCGAATTCGGGGAAGAAAGTGCATGCAAGCATTTCTTATGGCTCTTAGTTCTAGCAGGTTTATGTGGTACTTGGTCTCGTTGTGGGTCCATTGACCCTGTACAAGCTTGTGGTGTAAATGGGCCCCCCAGCCTCGAAGCGAGGCATCTGTCATGATCGTTACTGATTGTGGATTCTGTTGGAAGGGGACTCCGATGCATACATTGTTGTGTACTGTCCACCATGTAAGGGAGGATTTTATGTTGTTGGGCATGGTGAGACATTTGTGCATAACCAGGCTTGTAATGTTCACATTCATAGTCAAGCATGGGGTACTATGAATGTGACCACAGCCATTAGCCCTAGTATTTGTAAGCATAATCATGCTGTTATACATGGGCTAGTCTGTGCTGTTTCTATCAAGAACTTGAGTAAGAGCCATCTGTGGTGTGGTAGATAGGTCCTGGCCTTTCCACAGCCTAGATGTGCCCCTATAAATTCCAAAGTTTGGGTAGGGGTCAAAGTACACTTTGCTATGTTTATCTGTAACCATAGTGTATCGAAGAGGGTTCTGATTAACAAAACAGCTTGTTGTGTTTCCTATTGTATAAAGCTCGTTACTAGACAGTTGTCTAGGTCAGCGGTGCACAACCCGTGGGCGCCATTTTCTTTTCCCGGCTCGGCGGGGGCACGGGGAGCGGCAGGCGAGCATAGCGTGATTTATTGATTTATTTATTTAAGTCAACAAAAATTCCTGGGGGTCACGCTGGGAAAAAGGTTGTGCACCTCTGATCTAGGTAAGGGAATATCGTAATAAGGTTTTTGCGTAAGTGTGTGGCTACTATTGCGAGTACTTTTGAGAATACTCATAGGGCTGTCGAGAGTACAAATGGTAGCACTCTGTATTGGAACTATCTGCCCGTTATTGTAAAACAGAGGAATCTCCTGTGTGATAGGTGTATTGATATGTGGAAATAAGCATCCTGGAGGTCAAGGGTAGACATCCATGCTCCTTTTTCCAAGGCAGGTATAATCATAGCCAGAGTAACCATCTTGAAACATTGGTATCTGACAAACCGGTTGAGCTTGCGGAGGTCCAGGATAGGTCCCCAGCCACCCAACTTCTTGGTGATGAGGAAATAATGGGAGTAAAAACCTTTGCCCCTGTGTTGCTTTGGTACCTCTACTATAGCTCCTAGTGTTAGAAGGTGCTCTGCCTCTTGTACGAGCAAGTTCTTATGAAAGGGGTCCCTGAAGGGGAACGGGCAAGGGGCGTGGAAACAACTATGAATGGAATGTAGTAGCTCGTGATTTCCAGCACCCATTTGTCGGTGGAGATGGCAGACCAGCTGGATAAAAGTCAGCTAGTCTGTTGCCAAATAGTGTGGATGGTTCGGATTGCTGCCTTTGAAATTTCGGGGTTCTCAGGCCCTCGACCAGGACTTCAAAACTGTTGTCTAGATGTTGATGGTTGTTGGGTGGATGACTGATCAGAACTCTGTCTGTGTCTGTTTTGTCATGGTCGACATCTATTGTCATATTGTCGTTGTTGGTTGAACGATGCAGGTCTGTATCTTTGGTGGAATGATCTATTTTGTTTTCGTCTTGTAACAGATACCTGGATACCCAGTGTGGCCCCTGAATCCTTCAGGGTATAGAGGGACATGTTTGTGGACTCTGCAAAGAGCTTTGCGCCCTTGAATGGGAGGTCCTCTACAGAGGATTGGACCTCTCTCAGAAAGCCTGAGAGCTGAAGCCAAGAGGTCCTCCTCATTACCATAGCCGAGGCCAATGATCTGGCTGCTGTATCCGCTGAGTCCAGCACAGCCTGTAGGGCTGTACACGCTATTAGTGTACCCTCCCTGATGTTTGCTTTGAACTGTTCCCTCTTGCTGTCTGGGAGGAAATCATTAAAAGATGTTAGCTGATCAAAAATGTGGTGTGTATATTTTGCTAATAATGCGACATAGTTAGGTAGTCTTAACTGAAGACTTGCTGACGAATAAGCCTTTTCCCCCATTTTACCCAGCCTCTTCCAATCCCTGTTGTTGGGAACTGTACGTATATTTTGTTGTTTCCCTCTTTGATTCACTGCTTCTATGACCAGAGAGTTTGGTGTGGGGTGAGAAAACAGGAATTCTGCTCTCATGGGAGCTATATAGTATTTTCTGTCTGCTCATTTGCATGTTGGTGCAATTGTTGGCGGGATCCATGGTTCATAGGGTTGGCCAAGTTTGGATGGAGAGATGTATGTAGAATGTTTGTGAGCTTATGCTGCATCTATGGAGTATCTGAGAAGGGGATCTCTATGGCGTCTACCACTCTCTTGAAAAGTTCCTTTGGAATGACTTATCATCCCCTGTAGTTGATAGTGGAGACATGACAGCGTTGTCAGGGAGTGTGTCTGAAGTATGTGTGGCTGGGGAGGAGGGTGACTGTGATGTTCCCCAGTGTAGGCCGTTAGGCCCCTGTGGAGGGGTTCCTCCGCCTCTGGGTCAGTGGACGGGGCGTCCGCCCCCCTGTGCAGCCTCTTAAAATAGTCCCCCAAGTCTCTAGTCCCACAGTCTGGCCGTGCCCAGGACAGGTAAAAGGGGTAAACAGTCCAACTCCTGGCCTTACTCCAGGTCGGGGCGAGAGGCAAACAGTTCAAGTGCCCAGCCTGGCTTCAGGTCCGGGCCACCAGGAAGCAGTCCAATATAGTCCCAAATCAATAGTCCAGAACCCGGCCTTGCTTCAGGGCAGGCTGGAAGGTAAATAGTTCAAGTGCCCAGCCTTGCTTCAGGTCCGGGCTACTGGGAAGAAGTTCACTATAGTCCCGAGGCCCTGGTTCAGGGTGGGGCAGCAGCAATAGTCCTGCCACCTTAAGGGGCCCAGGTCTGCTTCCAGGCTGGGCCATAAGTATGCACAGTTTCCCAGTTCCGAGGCCCCAGGACTGTCACAGGCAATCAACACAGTAAAGGAGCCCTGGCCCTAGGGCAGGGTGGGGCAAACACAGTAAATAAGCCCTGGCCCTAGAGCAGGGCGGGGCACCAAACACAGTAAATGAGCCCTGGAGCAGGGCGGGGCACCAAACACAGTTTTAGAGGCCCAGGCCTGGTCCCAGGCTGGGCAACAGCAAACACAGTAGCCGTTCAAAGAGAGGGGGCCAGGCCCTGGTTCAGGGTGTGGCTGCAAACACACAAGGTTGGGGAAGCTCCTTGTTCAGGAGGAGGGCGGGTATTTCACTTGCAGTGGTGATAAGGGGGACTCTGCCACCCGGTAGGCGGGTGGCAGGGGGGGCGCAGGCCCACCCACTCCATTACGCCCCAGCCCAGGGCCCTAGAAGCAGCAGGACAGCTGCTGCTGGCACAGCGGGGGCTCCAGCCGAAACGCGCTGGCCTAGGGCTTTTACCAGCCCCAGCTATTCCCTGGGCCACTACCTTTCTCCCCCTGAGCAGGTACCTGAGTCTGTCGCAGGTCACTCGGGGAGTCGAGGAGGGTCTCCTCTGGCAGGAGTCCCGGCAGCCCGATCCAGGCCTCAGCAGCTTCCAGGTCCTCCAGCTCTAGCAGGTAGGCTGGCTGCAGCAGACAGGGTTGTCTGGGCTGGCCCTCGGGGCCCTGGGATGAAGGATAGCACCAGGGTTCAGGCAGGTCCCACCGGTCCGTCAGGTCCTCCTGGCGCTCAGGTACGGCTGGCAGGGCCTGCCAGTTCGGCAGGCACACACAGACTCGGGGTATAGGCAAGCGTCGCGGCTCCGGCAGGTCCTCGGGGTCCTTCCCTGCAGGCCCAGCCCCTGCCCCAGTCTCCCTCTCAGGGAGCCCGGTATAGGCTTCCAGTTCCTCTGAGTCAGAGGGCAGGCTGGTTGGTGGGCCTAACCAGATCTCTGTGGCAGGGAGCTCTGGGCCGGCCTCTGTCTCCCACTCAGGCTGGGCCTCGACTGAGCTCTCAGCCTGGCTCTTTATAGTCCTAGCCCCGCCCACTGACTTCTGGTCAGGTGATAAGGAGGGGCTAGGCTGTGCCCAAAATGGCTCCAGGAGGAGTTCCTCCGCAGCTCAGAGGGCGGCCAGTCCACCCCACTACACCCAGCAACGTCCACCTCCTGGCTCCTCTGTATCCGAGCTGTATTGCTCTATGGACTGCATCGTTGGTATGTGGGACCGCGAGTAATAGATGGGTGTTGTGGCTGTGTGAATTGTTGCTGCGGGAGGGCTCTGCAGTGGTGTTGACTGAAACGCCAGCTACTTTGTGTGCAAGGTTGGTGCCAAGTGTTTCTGCGGTGCTGGCAGTGCCACCTCAGATAAAGTGCTCCTGCTCGGTAACATATGTGAGCATGGTTTATTTTGATCCGCAGATGGCAGCATGGACTTTTGGGTCAGTGCTGACGAGGAGGCTTTGCACTTTGCCGCTACCTAGATACCGTCTAAGGGTCCCAGCATAGCCAGTTAGGCATGATAGGTGGCGGAAACCATTGTGAAGGTTGCCATTATTGAGTTTGTTGTTGAGACTTATGAGATTAATGTCTTGGTAGGTGTGGCGGTTTAGACAGCTCATCCTCATCATCACTAAACTTCGCTGCCACTGAGCTGGCTGGAGTGGTTGAGAGAGTACACCGTGAGGTGTTCAGGGTGCCATTGGCACCAAACAGAGGGGTCCCCATTACCAATTGAATTGCTAATTCTGCTGCTGTTGTGAACTGTGATATCAGGAGAGGAGCGGACAGTAGCAAAAGGCGGGGGGGGGGCTTTGCAGTGGCTTTGATTGAAACGCCAGCTACTTTGTGTGCAAGGTTGGTGCCGAGTGTTTCTGTGGTGCCGGCAGTGCCACCTCAGATAAAATGCTCCTGCTCAGTAACGTGTGTGAGCATGGTTTATTTTCATCTGCAGATGGTAGCGCAGACTTGTGGGTCAGTGCTGATGAGAAGGCTTTGCACTTGGCTGCTGTCCACAGCTTATCTGTTGCATGTTGTGTGTGCTTTGGAGCTTGGCTTTTCTCCTTGCCGGTCCCCTTAGTGCGCTGCTTGTCCGCCCCTTTTGGTACTGGGGGTTGGGGTGCAGCATTAGTATGGAGTAAGCGTTTCCGTAGTGGAGAGTCAGTCCCTGAGGAGGAGTAAAACATTTTATTAAGATTACTCTTCTCCCGGTTATTTGGGCTCAGTCCGAGGGGAGCAGCTCTTTCTGACCCTGTCCCAGGTGATTTCTGTCTGGGTGGGGTGGATTGCTCAGGGTCAGTATGTGACCGAGATTTTTTTCTCCATTTGGAGCATTTTTAAGTGAAGCTCCCTCGCTGTCCTGGATCAGTTTATCAGTTTCTGGCAGTGTGGGAAGTCCTCTGTGGCGTGCTGCTCTCCGAGACAGCGGAGACACTGTTCATGCCCATCCGAGATTGATATAGTCTACAGCCCATACACCTCTTGAATCCAGGCAAACTCAGCATATCATGGAGAGCCAGTAGTTAGCACAAATCTGGTATGCGCTTTTGAGCACTCCTCCAGCGCGAGTCACTTCTCTCTCTCTCCTTTTTTAAAAATTATCACTAAAATCTAATAAAAGTTCAACTATAGAGGCCAGAAATGTTTTCTGAGGTAAAGTATTTACAGCTAGGTAAGTACTGAGTGAGCTAAAGGGAGACTGCTGATCTGTGACCGAAGCTGGCAGCGGTTGAGAAGGAATGGCGGGGGGGAGGGCCCGGCTGCGCATGTGCAATAGCCTCCTCAGAACACACACTGGCTCCTCGCGCGCACGGGTGGCCATGGGACACTGTTGTCACAAATCTCCGATCACGGGCTCAGCAGCGCTGAAGCACCTAAGGTGGAGCACCCATGGGGACACTCCTTGAAGAAGAACATTTTCAACACCATTGCCTCTCTCTGATAGAAGCAGCAAGGTGGGGGGAAGCAACTAAATGAGTCACTACCCAACCACCTGATAAGCACATGCTTATCAGGTAGTTGACCAGTCACTTATATCCCTAGTTGGGATAGTCATGATTTTTGCAGTCTTTATATAATATGAATGAAGAATACAGTACCTCTACAGACCAGATTGTTTAATGGTCTATAAGGAGCAGGAGTTTCACCCCGTTTAAGTTAAGCGTTTAAACAACAAAACTGGCTTATAAACAGGAGGATGCTGTGCAAGATTGTTCTACAAGCATGCATTCCACTGCACCAGTAGGGTCATATATTTGATCTAGCATCCCAGACAGAGGTGAAAGGCTAGCTAGTCACCATTTGACCTCTAGGGGTTTTCATTTTTAAACAAAGTTAATTGAGTCCTTGTCTTGGTTTGTCTCTCAGTAAGAGAAACATTTGGAAGGTTTTATACATTCCTGTTCCTGACTAAATAGTTTGCCTACCATTCTTACAGGCCACAAAAGGAGATACAAGCAAAGCATTTCTATGTATACAACAACTTTGCTGACAGAGAGAAGGTAGTTTCTGAACATATTCAAATGGTGGTGGGGTTGTTGGGGGGAAGGGGGGAGGAATTCAGGTCTAGCCTCTGTCTAACTAACTCAGTGATTTCTAGACTTTCCAAAGCCACAATCTCACTCCCCTCCACTCCATTTTCAGACACAAAATGTCTTCGTTCTTCACACTAAATTGACTAAAAGTTACCACTAAATGCGAAAAAGTTAGAGACTCAAGTCTCTGATTGAACTTTTTAATTCCTTGCCTATTCCAATGAAATTTCAAGCCAACTTAATAGCCTTTGAGAACAGAACACACATTACTACAATGCTCTTGCCTGCTTGTTGGCATTTACAGGATTACTATTAATAGTAGTATTATGCCATAGAACAGGGACACATTGTATCAGGCTTGTAAAGACACAACAGAACAAAAGGGTCTCTCCTGCCCCTAGGAACTTATAATTAGCTCCCAATTAGACACTAAAGCTGGTTTTAGAGGGCTGTTATACAATACGTTTTCTAGTGATGTACTTGCCAATCTTCCTAATCCTCAAAATGGAAAGTGACAAGAATACCCTGGCCTCTGATTTCAAATGCATGTCATAGTCAGTGTTCCCTGTAAGTGTGCACTTGTGCAGCTACTCACGAGAGATTTAAATGGCACCCAGCTAAGCACATTACCCACAGTTAGTTTTTGTGTTTCTGCTGGTGGTGCACATTTGCACATGACTTGGTGCCCAGAAAATTCATTCCACACATGGATGGAAAAGATTAAAGGAAAGATTAGTCACAGCCATTCCCAGGTCAGAACTGAAATCAGGTCTCAGCTCTGCCATTAAAAACAAGGTCTTGTGAAAACCCCTAATTGCTGTACCTCAGTTCCTCCATATTTCTCACATCACGGAAAGATTATCTGGGGGTTATTTGATGCCTAGCTTACAAATGCCAAGTATTTTTCAATAGCTATTGAGCTGATTAAAATTGCTACTGTGTGTGCACCAGAGCCAGTTTCTCCAGTTCTGCAACAGTGCTCAGAGGTCAGGCTGAAGACCTGTACTTGAACATAAAATCCAGAGGAAGATTTTAGGTTCTTTAACACATAAATCATCAAGTGACTGCCTAATGACATACCAGGAGAATCTACTTTCCATCCCATAGCAAACATTTTCTCAAGTGCTGTTGGTCATCATGTTAACATCATCTGGTTTTATATCCTCCTGCCCGTTCCAGCTGCCATCACTGGCGGTAAGAAGGGAATGGGGAGTTGGCAGGTGAACAAGGCTATATAGTGAGTGCCATATCCACACCACTCCAGGGGGTGCCTAGGCTGACCCAGTGGTTGCGGCTAGGCAACAATCTTCCAGCTTCTATGCATGAATGCACACACACCTGATTGGAATGCACACGAATATTGCAACTTGGGCCAACTTTTAATTAGAAGTATTAACTGATCCAAAAGATAATAAGTACATGGGTGCTTGCAGAACCGGAAGTCTGACTATCTTGACAAGATTTATCCTTGAAATCTTGTCCTAGAAACAGTGGATAGAATTTCACAAATTTCTTATTAAAGGCTCGATTCTGTGACGTGCAGCGCATCTCCTGTAAGATTCCGTGAACCTCAATTCCTACAGATTTCAATAGGGAGCTAAAAGTACCCAATATATCAAAGCTTGATACAATCAGATGCTGAACATTTTGGCCACAATCCAACAAAAAAATTAAACATACTTAATTTTCAAAACACATAAATAGCATCACTGACTTCAGTTGGACAGAAGGACAGAACCATATCTTCAACTGCTAGTCTTTCACTTTCACAAGAAATATGTATTATAGCCCTACCTTCCCTTCATAAATACTGGATTGCTTGCTTTCTGCTGCAATTTTCTTTTTCAACACTTTATTCTGTTAAAACCAAAATTCAGATTAAATGTATGTATTTAAACATTTACATTATTTCATTAACATACTGGAGTATTGTTTTTCTGCTTTATTAGCTAAAATCAGTAACACCCACAGGGCAAATTGAGGCAGGGTAATCCTCAGATGCCCATTTAGAGCAGTTTGCTGCATACTGTATACTTCCTCAGCAGCACAGTCAGAATTGGAGCTAAGGATTGATCCCAGTATTCCTGCCCTTTTTTTTTTTTTTAAATGTACAGTCCATGTCCCGTATCAAGCCCTTGGCCCCTGAGATTTGCGAATGGAGAAGTCATTCTTGTGGAAAAAGAGCTCAAATAGCATAACAACACTGTTTTTTCACCCTTTCTGGACCCTGTAGAAAACTCTCCACATAGTTCAAGGTTCATGTGAATAACACCTGTAGGAAGGAAAGAGGAGGATGCAGTATATTGGTGCCTCCTGCTCTGGGAACTTGTATGAAAAAAGTAATACAGCCCCAGATTGCACTACAAAGCAATCTCCAAAGGCCAGAGCTCTTCCATTGATATTGAAGCTCCAAGCAGATGGCCCAAGTTTCTGGATGACTTTTCTACAAAGAGACAACTCTGCCCCCTTAAGGTGAGATGGGGGGGGGGGGGAATGTCTTTGAAAAAACCTTCAATGAGATTTTCTCACAAAAAGTCCACTCCCATAGCTTTTAACATAAGAGGACTATCTGAGCTCAGATTTTTTTATTTCTTCTCCTACTGATGGATAAATAAAACACTTGAGTTATGTCAAAGTATACTAATGACACTGTATCTCAAATACAAAATAATTAGAATTTCTTATAAACAGGGGCGGCCCAAGGTGGGCTGCCGGCAGCTGGCGCCCCAGGCGGAACACGTAATCGGCGCCCCCGCTTGCACGGTCCTCAATGGCATGACGTCATCATTGGGTGCCCCGTTGAAGGCAGTGCCCTTGGCGACGGCTGAGTCGGCCTATATGCATGGGCCGCCCCTGCTTATAAATATCCTCTTTCTACAGTAATAATTCACAAAAGTAGAACAAGTTTTATAATTAAAAAGTATTATTCTATATACAAAATTTTCTTTAGATTTGATCAGAATTAAGACTATCATAAAAACAAGAACCAGTTATGTAATCTCATAGACATTAGCAGACTCCCTATTAGGTAATACACGCCTCATCTATTTAAAATATTACCAGAATGTGACAATATTGCTCTACACAAATGCAGCTGGATTTTTATGTATTCAGTGTTCCTGTAACTTTTGAAGAAATTTACATACCTCTTGTTGCAGTTCTTCATTGTATTTGGTTTTATTTTCAACTTGTTTCTTTAAATTGTTAAACTAAAAACAAAAATATTTCAAATAATGAATCACGTCAAAATATATTTTTAGAATTTGTTAGTTTGATTGATATTTTAAGAAATATTGCATTTGTCTTTGGATACTTCCCAATTCAGTAAAGGCTTCTTAAGCATGCTCAGCTTCTTTAATGTGATTAATCTCACTGATGCGCATTGGAACTATTCTTGGCCCCAACTCAGTAAAAACACATAAGCACATGCTCAAGTACAACACTTAAGTATATGCTTAACTGTAATCACTTGCATAAATCCCACCAATTTCAGTGGGCGGTAAACAAAAGCTTAAGTGTTTTGCTGAATCAGAATTTAAAGTAGTAAAGCTATAATCATAGTCTACTTCTAGCAAGTAAAATTGCAGAGGGATGCCCATCAAAAGCTTATAATTGGAGCAGAGCAAAAATTTGTAAGAGGGAATCATAATCATCCCTTTTCTGTTCACAAATTGTATATGAAATATTGCAGCTAATGCTTTAAAGCTGAAAAGAATTTTTGAAGTTCTCTATCCATCACAGTATAATAGCACACTCATACCTTATTTTCTAGCATCTTCAGTTGCTTTTCCTTTCTTGAAATTTCACTTCCAATGTTTCTAGTCTGAAATATTATAATCATTTTTAAATGTGGCTAAACTATTATAAGAAATTCTGCACTGACTTCAAATTTATTTCCACCCCTTGCCTCTCATAAAGAGGGATATAGAATCAATCAGTAGAGCTCTGCAAATCTACGGATATCCATGAGTATCCGCATCCGCCGCTCACTGTTGTGGATATATATTTTGTATCTAGATCCCTGCAAATCTGCAGATATCTACTTTCTATTGGCAGATGTGTATGCGGATATCCATGGCTTACTTTTGCAGATACAAAATTTTGTGTCCGCGCAGCGCTCTATCAATCAGTTCCCTTTGACATCAATGGCAAATCCATTTCTGACTCCGATGATTCAGGACTGGGGCCACAAATAGCCTCAAAACATGCAGCTAGTTTTCTTTTGGAATTTATTTATATTTACAGACCAAACAATCAGCAATCCCTTTTTTTGGGTGTCTTTATCTAATTTCACAGTAAGACGTCATAAGAAAGGATTACTCATCTTGCACGGTAACTGAAATTCTTTGAGATGGTTGTACCTGTGGATGCTCCAAGTTAGGTATTTCAGCCTCTTGTGCTTATAGTCAGAGATTTTCAGCAGCGATATGATGGGTGGTGGCACATGAGTGGTTAACCATGGCATGCCGCCAATTGTCCCTCAGGGTACATCTACACTTGCACCCTAGTTCGAACTAGGGATGCAAATGTTTGCATTCAAAATAGTCAGTGAAGTGGGGATTTAAATATCCCATGCTTCATTAGCGTGATCTCGCTGGCGCGTTATGCCAATCAACAGCTGTTTCGAAAGTGAAAGTGCGTGCTGGGACGCGTTAGTTCGAACCAACTGCCTTGGTTCAAAGAAGGAGTTACTTCTCAACGGTGGTTCTTTGAGATGTGTCCCCGTGGGTGCTCCACTCTGGGTGCTGGTGCGTCCTCGCGCTGGCGACCAGAGACTTTTTCTAGCAGTTTCTGCTGCGCCGTGCAGGCGCCGCAGCGCCCTCTCGTGCCATTGGAATCTTCAGGTGCATGCGCGGCACGGTCCCTCTGTTCCTTCTCTACCCACTAGAGAACAAGGCTCCAAAGCAGGGGAAGGGGGGAGGATAATGGAGCACCCACAGGGACGCATCTCGAAGAACCACCGTTACTGCACAAGGTAACTCCTTCTTCTTCTTCGAGTGGTCCCCGTGGGTGCTCCACTCTGGGTGACTACAGAGCAGTTGTCGGCTCGCGGAGGTGGGTTTGGAGCTGTGTGGTAGTCACTGTGGACAGTACTGAGTGTCCCACCGCCATGGAGGATGCAATCAAAGAGGAGAGTGCATAGTGTTGCGCAAATGTGTGGTCAGATGACGAAGTGGTGGCGTTGCAAATGTCCCGAAGAGGAACGCTGTTAAGGAAGGCAGTTTGGAAGACACCGCCCTGGTGGAATGAGCCGTAATGGTTTCAGGTAAGTGTTTGTCGTATAAAGTATAACAAGTTCTGATACATGAGATGATCCATTTCGAGATTCTCTGAGACGAGACTGCTTGTCCTCTAGATCTTTCAGAGTAGGAGATGAAAAGCCTAGGTGAGGCTCGCCACGGCTTAGTGCGATTGACATAAAACGCCAGTGCCTGTCGGACATCAAGAGTGTGCCATACAGCCTGGATTGGGTCAGCATGTGGCTTCGGAAAGAAGGCAGGTAAGTGTATGGGTTCGTTAACGTGGAAGGTACTTTGGGGAGGAACTTCGGGTGGGGTCGGAGTATCACTCTGTCCTTTGTGAACACTGTGTATGGAGGATCGGCCATCAAGGCCGCGAGTTCGCTCACCCTCCTGCTGGAGGTAATCACGACGAGAAAGGACACCTTCATGGACAGATGAGACCGAGAGCAGGTCGCTAGAAGTTCGAATGGTGGCTTCATCAGGCTTTTTAGGACATGGTTCAGATCCCAGACGGGGACTGGTGGACGGATTGGAGGGAAGGTGTTTTGCAGACCTTTAAGGAAGTATTTAGTTAATGGGTTAGCGAGGAAGGAAACTCCATCGATAGGATGATGAAAGGCAGCTATGGCAGCTGCGTGGACCTCGACAGTGCTAAGGGCGAGGCCCGACTGTTTGAGAGATAAGTAGTCCAACAAAGTAGTAGGGAGGGGTCAGACTCCGGAGGTGTTGTGTGTAGGCAATTGTGCCAGTGAGAAAAGCGGTTCCATTTGTATGTTTTCCTGGTGGATTGCTTTCTCCTGTTGATTAATATCTCTTTCACCTGTTCCGAACAGGTAATCTTGGCATCCTGGAGCCATGAAGGAGCCAAGCGTGGAGATGGAGCTTGTGGAGGTCCGACTGGAGCATCTTCCCGTGATGCTGAGAGAGAAGATCATGGTGGAGTGGGAAGGGGTATGGGTCCGTCATCGTCATTCTGAGAAGGTAAAGATACCACGTCTGTCTGGGCCACGCGGATGCCACTAATATCACCCGAGCCTGGTCCGCTCTGATTTTGTTGAGGACTTTGTGTAGAAGGGGGAAGGGAGGGAATGCATAAAGAAGGGGAGCATCCCATGTGATGGAAAAGGCGTCTCTGAGGGAATGTTTTCCCAGAGGTCCTCTGGAGCAATAGAGATGGCACTTTCTGTTGCTTTTTGTGGCAAAGAGGTCTATGTCTGGTTGGCCCCACTGGTGGAAGAGGGGAGTGAGAGCGTGTCTGTCTATCTCCCATTTGTGCTAATCGTGGAACTTGCGGCTTAGGGCGTCTGCTGTGACATTGAGTACTCCCGGGAGGTAAGCGGCTACTGGAGTGACCTGATGTGCGAGGCACCAATTCCAGAATTTGATGGCCCCCGCACATAGGGATGGGGATCGAGCACCCCCCTGCCGGTTGATGTAGTACATGCAGGTGATATTGTCCGTCATGATGGTGATGGACTTGTGAGCTATGTACTGCTGGAAATGCTGGCACGCGTGCCTGACTGCTTGTAGCTCGAGGAAGTTGATATGGAAAGTCTGCTCTGTGAATGACCATTTGCCCTGGCCTGTAATGTTCCCTAGATGAGCTCCCAATCCCATAAGTGAAGCGTCTGTTATCACAGTGAGCATGGGAGGAGCACATTGGAAGGGGATGCCTTCCAACATGTTTTGTGGAATTGTCCACCAGAGAAGAAATTGAGAATGCATGGTGAGATCGCTACCAGTTTGGAGAGTTGGTCTCTGGAGGGTCTGTAAGTTGTTGCCAACCATGATTGGAGCCCCCTCATGTGGAGTCTGGCCAGTTTGACGACGTACGTCGAAGAGGCCATGTCCCCAAGAATTTTGAGACAGTCGCGTACCACCATGGTAGGAACTGAACGTGCGGTCAGGATGAGATCGCGAATGGTAGCGAACCTGTGTTCGGGCAGGGTAGCTTTTGCTGTGACCATGCTGATAAGGGTGCCTATGAACTCCAGCTTCTGCGTTGGAAGAAGGGTAGACTTCGCATGGTTTATGTGAAAGCTGAGGCTGACCAAAAGATGCATTGCTGTATCGGTCATGGCCTTGGTTTCCTGAAAGGATACGCCTTTTATGAAGCAGTCGTCTAAGTACGGGAATATTATGACTCCCTGGCACCGGAGTGAGGCCATTACGACCGCCAGGGTTTTGGAGAACACCCTGGGGGCAGTTGAGAGGCCAAAGGGGAGCACCTGGTACTAGTAGTGTTGGGTGCCCACCATAAACCGCAAGAAACATCTGTGAGCAGGATGGACCAGGATGTGGAAGTAGGCATCCTGGAGGTCGAGAGCCGAAAGCCAGTCTCCCTGATCGAGCGCAGGGATGATTGTTGCTAAAGTCACCATCTTGAAATGGTGGTAGGCGATGTACTTGTTGAGTTGCCTCAAGTCCAAAATGGGTCCCCATCCTCCACTCTTCTTTTGGATTAGGAAGTAGGTTGAATAGAATCCCCGGCCTTGGAATTCTGGTGGTACTTGTTCTATGGCACCCAGTTGGAGAAGGTGGGAAACCTCTAGCTGGAGAAGGATTTCGTGAGACCGGTCCCTGAGGAGGGATGGGGTGGGGAGGGCGGTGTAAGAGGGAGGGAAGTAAATGGGATAGAGTAACCATATTGAATCAGTCCAGGACCCATCTGTCTAATGTGATGAGGGACCATTGGTGGAAAAAAGCCCGGAGGGGATGATGGAATTGAAGAATACTGGTTGTAGATGATGGTAGATTGGCTTTCTGGCTCTTGACCTGATTTTCAAACTTCCTGCTTGGTTGCAGGTGGGTGAGGTGCGGAGTGCTGTTGTTGTTGGCGTTGAGGTCTATGCCGCTGTGGTCTTTGTTTCTGGCGGAAGTCATATCTAGTATAGTTAGTATACTATACATGGCAGTATAGTTAGCTGCTCTGAGGAGCAATGTGGAGGAGGAATAGACCTTGAGGCCCATGATGTCAACCTTTTTATGGTCCCTGTCTTGTGGGGCCGTTCTGAGACTAGGTTGCTTGCCCTTGTGCCGAACCGAGTCTACTACTAGTGAGTTTGGATGGGGATGAGTAAAGAGAAAGTCCATATTTTGGAGGGCGATGAAGTATTTGCAATCAGTCCTTTTGTTTGTCGGGGTAATGGAGGCAAGAGTCTGCCAGATGTTATCTGCTGGGTCCATAATAGCCTCGTCCATGGGGAGTGCTATTCTGGAGGCAGTTGGCGGTTGCAGTGTGCATAGAAACCGGTATTGCTTCACCTGCACCTCCCGTAGGTCCCGTTCCTGTGCTACAGCTACTCTCTTGAAGAGGTCCTAGAATTTCCTAGAATCGTCACCAGATGGTGGGGCTTTGACTGTGACGGCTTCATCAGGAGATAATGGTGAGTTTTGCAAGGGGGACCTAGCTTCCCCTTCAGAGAGAGTCTTGTGGGTCTGAGTGAGTTGGAGAGTTTGGCTCAGTAGCGGAAGCCATGATAGGAGGCAATGCCAGTGGCAGTCTGGAAATGGTGGAAGGAGCATGATGGTGGCTCTTTTTTGGACAGGGCTCCCAGGGTTGCCAATGGCGGTGGCGGGTAAGCGTACTGTTGTGCATACCATGGTAGTGGTGGAAGAGGGTATGCATACTGGACTGAACCAGGTTGCCAAGAAGGTGGTCTGTGCGCTAGGCTAGAATGTTGTGAGGAGAATCTGCTCCTCGATTCGGTGCCGATCTCACTGGGGGAACGAGACACAATAGAAGATCGGCGGGACCGCACTGATTGAATGGAGGAACCCGGGGAAAGCGGTGCCATTGGTGTACGACTCCGCACTGATGATCGGTACCGATTGTGTCCTTCCATCGGTGCCGGGCGATGAGGCCTAGTCGGTGCCGAAGATGGTGTAGGTGCCGAAGGCGACGGTGGTACTGAAGGTAGCTCCGGTGCCGTACGACTTGGTGGAGGCGTTGGTTCGGAGCTTCTTCGGAGCAAATGCCGGTGCTGCTTTGGTGTGGTGTTTCAGTGACGTCCGGTCTTTGTGCTGGCCCACCGGTCTGGCCGGTGCTGAGGAAACGTCTGGTGCAGTAGTCTGCAGTGCCGCCGGCCTCTGTTTCAGCTCCGAGTGAGCTCTTTTATGCAGTGCCGATTTTGACGGTGCCGTACCTGAAGTTCCCGGTCTATCCTCCGTGCTGACCCGTGCGGCTGACGGTGCCGAGGATAGCGAGGGAGATGGGGAAAGGCCTGTTTTTGCAGCTTGAGGGCCGGAGAGGATAGAGGGATGATCTTTATCTATACCCTTACTCAGTGAGGCCACCTCTGAAGCTGTGGAAGAGTCCTCTGAAGAAGGGCGAAGGTTTTGAGCAGTGAGGGCACTTTTGCATCTGGTGCGACTCCCCTAGGCACTTTATGCACTTGGAGTGCCCATCAGACACGGGCATAGCGTCGCAGCATGACTCACATCTCTTAAAGCCCGGGGAGCCAGGTATGAGGCGGGGAAGCGGCAAACTGCAATAAGAGAAAATTTTTTTTTAACTTGACTAGGAAGGATAAGAGGACTAAAAAACTTGGATGGTGAGGAAACTATGGGGTAAAACTGGGTATTTGTTCTATTTTTTAACAGGACTTTGAGAGAAAGAGAGGCTCTGTCTGCTGCCAAGGACGATAGAGAAGGAACTGAGGGGCCGCACCGCGCATGCGCCTGAAGATTCCAACAGCATGAGAGGGCACTGCGGTGCCTGCACGGCGCGGCAGAAATTGCTAGAAAAAGTCTCCGGTTGCCGGCACAAGGACATACCAGCACCCAGAGTGGAGAACCCACGGGAACCACTTGAAGAAGAACTAACGTTACTCCTCAAAAAATGAGTAACGTTAGTTCAAACCAAGGGGTTTGGTTTGAACTAACACGTCCTGGCGCGCACTTTCAAAACAGCTGTTGATCGGAGTAACGTGCCGGCGAGATCATGCTAACGAAGTGTGGGATATTTAAATCCCCGCTTCATTGACTATTTCGAATGCCTACATTTGAATCCCTAGTTCGAACTAGAATGCAAGTGTAGATATACCCTCAGTTCCTTCTCTACCCTGACCAGCCATGTTGATCCAAAGTAGAGGGGAGGAGGGAGCGTCATGGAGCACCCACAGGAATAACCATCTCAAAGTACCTCAGCACCCAAATGACATCAAAAGCTAAGTATTGGACACTTACAGCTCACTCTATTAGCCTCATTTAGCACGGGCACTATAATTGACAGGGTTTTTTTTTCTCTCCCTCTCTCTACTTTTTCTGCTTTAAATTTGGAGTTTCTGTGCCTTTTGCTCCACTCATCTAAAGAAGTGGGTTGTGCCCACAAAAGCTCATGATACTATATATATTTTTATGAGTATCTAGGTGCTACAGGACGACTCATTGTTTAAGTTTTTGCACAAGGTGGGTCTGTAGGGGTGCTCAACGTTAGATGACTATGGAGTAATGTCTTTTTGTGGAAGGCAGGACTTCACAATGTCTGTGTACCATTGTTAATAAGGACTATCCAGAGTGCATGTCCACACTGAGAAATATTGTTCTGTTATATAGTATTTGGTGAATGTATGGACCAACGTCCATGCTGCTGCTCTGCAGATGTCCATGATGGAATACCTTCATTGAGAGGTGATGGGGGCGGTCGCTGAAGCCGGTCCCCTATGGATACAGCAGAGGGAAAATCTTTTGGCATCAGTGCACATGGCAAATGCACACTCCTATGTTGAATGGACACGAGCAAGCACTCGAAGAACTGAAAGTTCTGTGAACATTCAGTGGAACAGGAGCTGGGCAGTTTAGAAACACACTTGGAGAATATGGGAGTTGGCATGTTTCTATCACTAACCTGTACAGAGAGTACAAGGCCTAAGGATGCCTGGAAGAAAGTATTTGTGTTGTCAGAGGCCAGTACAGTTTGGGAGCTGATCCACAATAGGGATAGATAAGACCTCCCCACTCTAAGGCATGGGTGGGCAAAAGCCTCTCAGTGGGCCAGATCTGGTTAGGGTTCCAGGCCCTGCCCCCTAGCATGTTGCCTCAGAGAGGGAGAGGGATGTGAGTCCTTCTAACTGCTTCTATTTAAAGGGCTTGTGTCTTCCCTGCACCTTGCCTAGCAGTCATAGGGAAGTGCTAGCCCTTTAAACAGAAGCAGTCGAAAGGGCTCCGGTCTCTGGCTCCCTAGGAATGCGGGGAAAGCACAAGCCTTTTAAATAGAAACAGTTGAAAGGGCTTGCCTCTCTTTCTCCCTCGAAACGCGCTAGAGGCGTGGGGAGCTGCGAGCCCTTTTAAGTGCTTCTATTTAAAGGGCTCGTGCCTTCCCCGCACCTGTCAGGCAGCATTGCCTAGCAGCCACAGGGAACACAAGAACCCTTTACATAGAAAGGGCTGAAAGGGATTGGGCATCTCTGGCAAGGTGCTAGAGGTGCAGGGAGCTGCATGCCCTTTCAGCTGTTTCTATTTGAAGGGCTCTCGTGTTCCCCGTGGCTGCTAGGCATCACATTGCCTGACAGGCGCAGGGAAGGTGCCAACCCTTTAAATAGAAGCACTTAAAAGGGCTCGCAGCTCCCCATGCCTCTAGCATGTTGCTAGGGAGCCAGAAAAGCAAGCCCTTTCAACTGTTTCTATTTAAAGGGCTCGCCTGCTAGGTGGCTGCATTATGTGGCAAAGACCCAGCAGGCGCAAACTCTTTAAACAGAAGCAATTGAAAAGAGCTCACAGCTCTGCCCCACTGGCCTGCTGCCTGGGAGCTGCCCGGGAGGCACAAGCCCTTTCAACTGCTTCTATTCAAAGAGTTTGTGCCTGCTGGGCAGCTTCCAGACAACAGGTTAGCAGTGGGGGCCAGGCACTGCAAACCCGTTATATGAAATCTAAGCCTCCACCCCAGACAACTCTGGGAGGAGGCTAGCCCCCAGCACCCTCCCCTCTGCTCCAGGTCCCTTCCTTTGGCCGTAAGTCAGGGGGCAGGGACCCCAAGCCAAGCAAAGCTCCCGGTAGGGTACCTCTCAACCCTGTCCCTTCCGCCCGACGCCACGCCCCTTCCAAAATTTGTGAAGTGGTCCCCTTCAAAAATTATTGCTCACCCCTGCTCTAAGGGCAGGTGGTAGCAAGCGTCACAACTCTGCATACTCCTGGAAAGCATCCCAATCAACCCCTTCCTATACTGCTATTATTTTCTACTGTCCCCATCTATTTCCAAAGAATAATTTTTGGGGCTCAGCTATTTTGTGCTATAGCTTTTTCAAAATAAGAGGTAGTACTGTATATATCCCCATACATTTTCTTCACTTTCATCCAGTTTAGTTTTAGCCTCTTCATCTTTCTTTTTCATCTTCTCCTTCAGAGACTCCAGGTCATTTCTAAATGCCAAATTAATAAGTATTAGTAAATATTTAACTAAAAACTTACAATTTCTTTCACTACTACTAAAGGAAACTTAACACCTTTAGCTCAAGGCTAGAAAGGCAGCTTCCTTTACTGCAATTATTAATGGTGTTTTAAGCTAATCTTTGAAGATGTCCCCACAAGGTTAGGCAGTGGCCTAGACTTTCACTTCTGAGCTGTATTTACTTTTCACAGGCCTAAAAAGTCGTATACACCCAGTAAGTTATATCTCCATAACATTTATATCCATATTGTGGAAGGCAGATTAACAATGAGACTTGTCAAAACATAAATTTCAGAAGGTAAAATGTAATAGGATTTCTCTTCTCCATAATACTTCTCTCAATTTTTCCACGTTTAACTAATAATGTTGTATATACTATTTTCTTAACACTTCCTCTACAATTAAAGGGTTTTTCTCAGAAAACTCAAAAGAAGAAGTTATTCACCTTGTGCTATAACGACGGTTCTTCACCTTGTGCTGTAACAATGGTTCTTCAAGATGTGTCCCCCTGTAAGTGCTCCATTGTAGGTGTTAGGTCATCCCAGTGCCGCAGATCAGAGATTATTCCAGTAGTAGTCAGCTGGGCCACGTATGTGCAAAAGTATCTCATGGCACTTGCGCCTTAACATATTGAGTGTGCAGCCCAACCCTCATTTGTTCCTTCTCTATCTCCAGGAACAAGCTGTGTATTTTGAAGTAAAAAGAAGGGTGGGTTGTGAAGCACCCACATGGATATACTTGAAGAACCATTGTTACTGCACAAGGTGAGTAACTTCTTGTTCTTCAAATGATGTCCCTATGGGTCCTCCACTGTAGGTGACTACCATGGAATACCCTCATTGGCAGGTGGGATTCAGAGTCACAAGTTAAGAGTGGAGGATAAGACTGGTAGGCCCACTTTTGTGTCAGGAATGAGTCCAGAAATGATCACATAGTATTTTACCAAAAGTGTGTTTTGACATCCATATAGCTGCCCGACAGATAACCTGTAATGGAACATTGTATAAAAAGGCAATTGAGATCGCCATGACTCAGGGAGAACGAGCTAATTAGTTTGTGGGGCGGTAGCTTGTCTCAGAGAGTATAAAACATTTTTATTCAAGTAGAGATCCAGTTGGACAATTGTTACATAGAGATTACCATTCTCTTAGAGCACTGAGCTATGGAGATGCATATTTGTTGTGACTTACGGAAGGGCCTAATTCTATTTATATAGAAAACTACCTCACATCATATCTCTAAGGAATGCAAAATAGCTTCTTGTTGGTCTTTTGTCAGGAATCGGTTAATATGGAAGACAGTAGGTACTTTCGGTAAAAAGGTTGGGTGTGGACACAGGATGACTCTGTCTTTTGTGAAGATGGTATAAGGTAGTTCAGCCGTAAGTGCCCTGATCTTGCTTACTCTCCCAGCTGAAGTGATAGTTATAAGGAGAGCAACTTTCATGGAGAGGTATAACAGTGAGCAGGTGGCCAGAGGCTCAAAGGATGGCCAGGTGAGGGATTTTAGGACGTGGTTGATGCCCCATGTTAGTGTGAGTTATCTGATTGGAGGATATACATTCTGGATGCCCTGTAGAAAGTGTCTGGTAGGGGGTGCACATAAACAGAAAAACCATTGATGTGGAAGTGAAATGTCATAATGGCAGTGAGGTGGACTCATAGAGGTAACAGCTAAGCCAGACTGTTTCAATTCAAGTAGATAGTCTAGGACAGCAGGTAGTGGCACCTCGTGGAGGTCAAACTGCTTGCGCATACACCACAGAGATAATTTTTTCCATTTTTGGAGGTAGGTAGCCCTTGCTGTGGATCATTTGTAATTTAGGAGAATAGATTTTACTGCTTCTGAGCATGTTACCTCATTTTGGAACCAGTGAAGAACCATATCTGAAGATGAAGTTTTTTGGGGGGGTGGATGCAGGGTTCTGCTGTTCTGCAACAGAAAATCAGGATATTGTGGAAGCTGGTAGAAGGAAAAAATGTGAGGCAAGAAAGGTAAGGGAACCATGTCTGTCTGGGCCACGTTGGGGCAATGAGAATAAACGTATACATTGTCTATGCAAATTTTTTGGATCAGCAGCAGAATCACTGGAACTGGTGGGAATGTGTAAAATAGCTTTGCGTTCCATGGGATTAGGAAGGCATCTCTGAGATAACTCAGAGCTAGTCCTGCCTGAGAAGAGGGGACATTTGTGATTCCTGTGAGAAGCAAAGAGGTCTATTTGAGGTTCACCCGATTTGCGGGAAACGATGGTCAGAACATTGTGATGTAGCTCCCACTCATGGTCATCCAGAAAATGGATGCTGAGCGTATTTGCCATAGTGTATTCCCAGCAGGTAAGATGCTGTAGGCATCACATTGTGATAGATGCACCCATTCCACAGATGGATACTTTCTGTACATAGGGAATGGGATTTGGAACAACCGCCCCTGTTGACATAAAACATACAGGTCATATTGTCAGTGAGAATACACATGGTTTTGTTGCATATGAGAAAGCAAAAATGCTGACACCTTTCATATTGCTCTGAGTTCTAGGAAGTTAATGTAAAGTCGTGTTCCTGCAAGTATCCATCTGCCCTGTGCTGTACACTGTCAGAAGTGAGAGCCCCAGCGCACAAGTTATGCTTCTGTGGTAATATGTACCAATAGAGTTTCCTGATCGAAGGGAAGGGCAGAGAGGATATTTGATAGGATTGTCCACCACTGTAGAGAGGATAGCATTTGGTCTGCTTAGAGTGTGCCTCATGGGTACGTGTACCATTGTGAGCCATCTAGGTAGGCACTGCATGTGGAATCTGGCATATCTGATTACATAAGTGGTTGCCACCATGTGTCCCATAAGTTGGAGGCAGATCAATATTAAGATATGAGGGCTGATGATTATAATGTTTATAAGGTCAACTAGAGTGGTAAATTGGTGCTGCAATAGAAATGCACGGGCTTGGGTGGAATCTAGGAGGGCCCAGATAAATTCCAGATGTTAGGTTGGTTCGAGGGTGAACTTTTGCTCCTTGATGAGAAACCCCATGCTTTGGAATAGTTGCCTGGTCTTATCAACCATGTGTTTCATTTCCGCCTATATTGAGCCCTTTATGAGACAGTCATCTAAGTAGTGAAATATGATCCCTTGTTGCTGCAGATATGCAGACACCACTGTGAGTGTCTTGGAGAAAATCTGGGAGGTATGGAGAGACCAAAGGGTAATCTTAGTATTGATGGTGATTGAGACTCCCTGGTGAACCTGAGAAAACACCCATAGGCTATGTGTATTGCTTTATGAAAATAGGCATCTTGAAGATCAAGGAATGTGAACCAGTTCCTTGATCTAGTGAGAGTCACCATTTTGAACCTTTGGCTTTGTAAAGTTTGTTCAACTTGTGAAAGTCCAGAATGGACCTTCATCCACCATTTCTCTTCCTGGTGAGGAAGTAGGTGGAATAAAAGCCCTTTATGAAATAGGGGTTTGGGCCTGGCTCCATAGCACCTATATGTAGGAGGTGATTGACTTCCTGTTATGGAAGGTACTCGTGGGAAGGGTCCCTGAAAGAGAGACAAGGAAGGAGTAAGATAGGAGGAATAGACAGGAAAGATATGGTGTATTCTGTTCATATTATTCCTAGTACCCACTGAGCCATTGTTATAGTCACACAGAGATGGCAATAAGGTTTGTGGCCATCATTTTGAATAACTCCTGGAATTGCTGAGGGTAAGGGCGCTGTGAGTATCACTGCCTCATCTGGAGATGAAAAGAAGTTGTAAAGCAAAAAGACCTTCTCTCGCTGAGTCTCTGGAATGTCATAGAATCATAGGGCTGGAAGATCTCAGGAGCTCATCAAGTCCAAGCCCCTGCTAAAAGCAGGACCAATCCCAACTAAATCATACCAGGACTTCAAAACCTCTGGGGATATTCTACCATCTCTCTAGGTTACCCATTCCAGTGCTTCACCACTCTTGTTATTAGAAACAGTTTTTCCTAATATCCAACTTAGACCTCTCCCGCTGCAACTTGAGACCATTGCTCCTCATCTGCCTTGGCTCTGCTGCTCCATGCCTAGGGCAGCTGTCTGGCAGCTCCCAGGGTGGGTGGGACTCAAGCCCCCAAGCCCTCCTCATTTTTTCAGGACTATAGGTTCTTTCGAAAAAGGGTTTTTGTTTTTTTTCCCAAAAGAACCCCGTCTAGACTGCACTTTCACTTTCGAAAAACCCTTTTTCAAAAAAGCACTCAGATGTGAATATGCAAATGAAGTGCAGGATATTTAAATCCATGCTTCATTTGCACTTTCGATTTGCTTCATTTACATTCCTCTTTCGAAAGAGGAATGTAGTTTAGATGTGCCCTAACTGAGCCAACTGTGGCCATGAGGTTTGGGATGGGGTTGGTCATAGAACCTTTGCTAGCTCCTCCAGTAAGGTGTCTCACAGTGGCGTTAGTATGGCATAAACCTCTTACATCTATAGGGAGGCGTATACATCCCAAGCGTCCTGAGTGTAGTCCGACAGTCTTTGCTAGTATGGAGGACTTCATCGATCTTTGCTGCGAAGAGTTTCTCCCTATTAAAGGGAGATCCTCCACTTTCACCTGGAAGTCCTTAGAGACTCTTGCGGCCGAGAGCCTGGAAGAACTGTGCATAACGAATGACACTGCGGTGGATCTTGCTGCAGTGTCTGCTACATCTAGAGCCATTTGTAAAGCTGTATGAGCTGTGCAGTATGCCTCCTAGACAATCTGAGTACCTTTTTTTGTTGTCTGGCAGATGGTCCATCAGGCCTCCATAATTGCTTAATTTATCGGAAGCACAATCGTGGCTCTCTCTGAGTGGGTTGGGGATTCTTTAAGGAGTGGGTGCTGTTTTTCTTGGACCTCTGTGAATTGTACTTGTTGGCTCATGGCCACCCTTTTGAACAGTTCCTAGAACTGTTTAAGGTCATCTACCAGGGACACTTCTCCAGAAATGACTGCCTCATTGGGGGATGAGAAGGACCGGTCTATAGGTGAAGTATTTTGGTTAGCAGGGTCGTTGTCATCAAATATTTGACCCTCGTCTGTGTCCCTCTGATCGGCCATGGTCGGTGTACGCTCCTGCGGTAGGGAAAGGTGGCAATCTAGAAGATGGTGTAGGTGGTGCACTGGGAGGGTGCCTGGATGCCGACCTTTGGCAGCACAGTGAACCATGCCTGTAATAGCGAGGTGGATACCGCCAGTTCATCATCCATGGAGGACAACCATAGGGGCAGCTGTGCTTATAAGCAAACCAATGTGCTCTTGTGGGCGAAGAGTATCTGGAAGAGAAGACGCTCCTCCAATCTTCATCAAAAACACTCCGCACTGACAGTGCTGGGATCTCTGGGATCTGATGGAACCCCGGGAGGAAAGAGGAGATGAAGGAGAAATAGGCCTCGTTTGCCTGGAGCCTGGTGCTGGTACATGTGGGGAGCCAAGCTGTGAGTGTGTGTGCTGCTAGAAAAAAGAACGCTCAATCAGTGCTGGAGAGTGCAGTCGGGAACCCCCACTTCTAGAGGTAGGTAGGTCAGCACTGATCAGTTTAATTCCCATTCATGATACTTGCCTGCTTAGAGTGTTGGCAAGTATGTTGTCCTTGCCTGGGCAATAAGTGGCAATTAGGTGTATGTTGTGCGTGATGCACCATTACCACAATAGAATGGCTTCTCAGCATAGATGGTAGAAGCGTGCTCCTCCCTGTCTGTTGATGTAGTACATTGTGGTAACATTGTCTGTGAGGATTTAGACTGTTTTGTTAATCGGGGAGAAAGTGTAAGCATGCCTTTCGTACCGCCTTTAGTTCTAGTAGGTTGATGTGTTGCCTGGATTTGTCCTGAGTCCATTGGCCCAGGACTACTCTGTGGCTGAGGTGTGCTCCGTAGCCTAGCAATGACGTATCTGTAGTAATTGTGGCTAATGGGGGGCTGCGTTGGAAAGGGACGCCTACACATACATTGCCCTGCTGGGTCCACCATGTGAGAGAAGATTTTATTCTGGTAGGTAAGGAGAGTTGTTTATTCAGAGAGTGGATTTGCGGGCGGTAGGTCGAGTGCAGCCATGCTTGTAGTGGCTCATGCGTAGGCGAGCGTGGGGTATTACAAAAGCGGCCGCCACCATGTGAACCAGGATTTGAAGGCAGACATGTGCTGATGTCACTGGGCTGTTGTTATGAAGTCCCTCAGTGTAGTCCACCTGAGGGTCGGTAGCAAGGCTCTGGCTTGTGTGCTATAAACTCTAGTGTCTGAATCAGGGTGTGTGTATACTTTGCTATGTTTATTTGGAGTCTGAGTGTCTCAAAAAGGGTTCTTGTTGCTACTGCTTGTGACATGCTGTTGTGTAGGGCCCATCACTAGACAGTCGTCTAGGTAGGGGGAAATGGTGATGCACAACTTGCGTAGATGTGCGGCCACTACCGCCAGCACCTTTGAGAACACTCTTGGTGCTGTTGAGTCTCCAAATGGTAACACTCTGTACTGGAAGTGTCTGTCTCGTATTGTGAAGTGTAGGAATCTCCTGTGTTATATATCCATACAGGAGAGGAAAGTAAGTGTCCTGGAGGTTGAGGGTAGACAGCCAAGCTCCTTTTTCCAAGGCAGGGATAATCATGGCAAGGGTCACCATCTTGAAGTGTTGGTATCTGATTAAGCAATTTAACCTGCGAAGGTCCAGAATAGTTCTCCAACTGCCTGACTACTTGGTGGTGAGAACGTAATGGGAGTAGAAACCCCTGTCCCTGTGATTTTGTAGTACCTCTTCTATGGCTGCCAGCTTTAGAAGGTGTTCTGCCTCTTGTACAAGCACACACTCATGAGAGAGAGGTCCCTGAAGAGGGATGGGCGGGGGTGTGTGGGATGGAGGGATAACTAAAAATGGGATTCAGTGGCCAGTTTTCACAATTTCCAATACCCATTTATCGGTGGTCATGCCAGACCATGCTGGATAGAATGAGGCTAGTCTGCTGCCAAATATTGTGGATGGTTCTGACTGCTGCCTCGGAAATATCAGGGTTATCAGACCCTTGACCAGGACTTCAGAACTGTTGTCTAGATGTTGCGTCAGTGACTGCTATTGTCTGCATCTGTTTTGACATGGCCAACATCTACTCATATAGTGCTGTTGCTGCTGATTGAGGAGCTGTGGTCTATATCTGAGTGAATGACCTGCCTTGCTTTCTTTTCATGATAGGTACATGGATGCCTACAGTTTTTAGAGTTTCTCTGGAATCCTTCAAGGTGTGTAGTGAAGTATTCATGGACTCTGCAAAAAGCTTGGTGCCCTCGAAGGGCAAATCCTCCACTGTGGATTGTATCTCTCTCAGGAAGCCAGGGAGCTGGAACTAAGAGGTCCATCTCATCACCACAGTGCAGGCCAGAGATCTAGCTACTGTATCCGCTGAATCAAGTGCTTCCTGGAGGGCCATATGTGATATTATCATACTCTCCTTGATGTTAGCCTTAAACTGTTCCTTTTAATTGTCTGGTAATGATTCAATAAAGGCTGTTGTCCGGTCAAAGATGTGTGTATATTTTGCAAGTAATGCCACGTAATTAACTATTCTGAGTTGAAGACTTACTGACAAATATGATTTTCTCTCCACTGTGTCCAACCTCTTCCAATCCCTGTCATATGGGATGATACAAGTGGCCTGCTGCTTCCCTCTCTGGTTGACTGCTTCAACTGCCAGCGAGTTTGGTGTGGGTTAGGATAAGTAGAATTCTGCTCCTTTTGGGGCAAAACAGTATTTCTTATCAGCCCTCTTGGAAATCGGTGTGATTGTGGTAGGTACCAGCCAGATATTTTTGGAAGGGTTCATAAGCACCTCATTCATGAGGATTGTCAGTTTCACTTGCAGATATGCATTCAAGGTATTTGTCAGTTTATGCTGTGTCTGAGGCATGTCAGACAGTGAAATCTCTAAAAAGTCTTGATATGACTTAAAATCATCCCTGGTGATTGTTGGTGGGGGCATGATTGTGTCATTGGGGGGTGTAGACGAAGTGTGTGTTGGTAGAAGAGAGTGAGATGTGTGCTCATCCCTGGTAACGTGCACCTCCTGGTCTTCTGCTTTTGAGCTGTAGTGTTCTGGAGACTGGAGTGTTGGTGCCTGAGACCTTGGTGCCAGGGATGGCAGCTATGATTGGTGCCTTTGTTGTGGTCTGTATGCCACCCATAGGTCCCAATACAGTCAGTTGAGAGGGAGTGGAAGAGGAAACCACTGTGCAGGTTGCCACAGTTGTAATTGTTGCTGGTCTTTGGGTAAGGAGCGTGTTGGTAAATGTGATCTGTTAGATCACTTCCTCATCATCATTGCTAAACACTGGGGCTGTTCAAGTGGCAGGTGTGGAGGAAAGACTGTATCTTGAAGTATTAGGCATGCCACCAAAAAAAGGAGTATGTGGTACTAAACTAACATGTAGCTCTGCCACTGTTGTAAAATGTGGTATTGGCAGAGGAGGGAGGTAGTATTAAGGGCTATGCCGCGTGTGGCATAAGCATTAGGATTGTTTGCGATGCTGGCTGCCTCTTACGTGCGTCTGGCACGAGCGCTTTAATGGTGCCATTTCTGCTGCCTGAGGCAGAGCGCTCGCGGCTTGGCTGCGCCACTTGTGGTGATCTGCAGCTGGTGCCAAAACTATTTTTGCCAGGGAGGCTTTGCCCTTTACCTTACAGGACTCCTGAGGGAAGGCATGTTCTTTCTCATTGTAACTGGGATCGTGGCTCTTAGCGCTGCCAGCCCCACTTACAGGCTGCTTGTCTGACCCCTTTTGTGCTGTGCTGGAGTGGGGCATACAGCAGTCTTGTGGAAAGGATATTTCCTCATGGAAGAATCAGTCCCTCTTCTTGGGGTGGCTATTGCCCCGGTCCTTTGGGCTTGTTTCAGAAGGAACTGCTCTCTCTGACCCCGTCCCAGGTGATTTCTGACTGGCAGGGGTATTCTGCTCAGGGTCAGAGCCAGACCAAGCTTTTTTCTCTAGCTGAATCATTTTAACTTGTAGCTCCCTGATCCTTCTGGTACGCGTTAATTTTTGACAATGAGGACGGTGCTCTATGGAGTACTCTTCCCCAGGGCACCACACACACTGGTCGTGTCAGTCAGATATAGAGAAAGATAGTCTACAGCCTGTACACTTTTTAAAACCAGGCAAGTCAATCAGGCACATTTCGGGGAGCAGGAGAGGTTTTTAGTGGAACTGCAGTGTCTAAATAACTAATCCTAATAACTATGGAACATAAAGAATTTTTTTTAATAAGAAAAAGAAAACTTAAGGCGTAACTATTTACTAACTAATTCTGAGGTAATAACTATCTAAATCGCAATATGAATACACTAAAAACTATTTATAGTAGGGGGCAACTGCTGAGCTGCGACTGAAGCCAATGGCAGTTGAGAAGGAACTGAGACTGCGGCCAGCTACATGCGCGCAGTAGCCGCTCCATATTGCACATGCCAGAGCTTCGCACATGCAGCCGGCCACAAGGCACTGCTATCACAAAACTCCAATTGAGAGCGCAGAAATGCTGATGCACCTGAAAGTGGAGCACCCATGGGGACACTCTTTGAAGAAGAACTTAAAAAAATAAATAAACAAACCCCTTATTTCCTTCAAAGGAGGGAAAGTAAGGATAAGTACAAGATCTTTAAAGCAACAGCACTGTGGAGCTCCATCTGCAGCTGAGGACAGTAGAGAAGGAACTGAGGAAGGTTGCACTGTGCACACAGTACATTAAGGTGCAAATGCCACAAGACACCTACAGCACACCCACAGCCCAGTCAACTACTGCTGGAAAAAATCAGATCTGTGGCACTGAGACGACCTGACACCTACAGTGGAGCACCCACAGGGACATCATTCGAAGAACTCCCCAAACTTCTAATACCTTAGACTGAAAAAGGAATGATGCAATATAGCTCTTGGTGTAAACTGTGCAGCAGATCAAATATAAAGTAGATATAAGTTACAGCCATAGGAGTTTCGTGGCTCTGTACACTGACAGAACAGTAAAAAGTTGTCTTAATGTCAATAAGAATATGAGACAGAGAGTCTCCTCTTCTTTGCAAACAATTCTCACCTTAAACCTAAGCTTGCTACACAATACACACAATTGCAAAATATTTACCCAAAAGTAATATGTAAAATGTCTATAGAAACCCCATGACTTATCCAAAGACTAATTACAAGATAAATGTATGGGTAATATTTAAGGAACTAAATAGAAAATATACTGTATGGACTTAGGAGCTAAAATGTCATCACCAAAGGATAATGTGTCTCTGCCATGGCTCATCCTGCCCTGGTTAGCTAGAGATGCAAATACAAGTCTTAATAGTCTAGCATTTCATCCCAAGACTTTCAATGGAAAACCATCAGACACAATCACAAACAACTGGGACCACTTGGAGGTTAAAAAATAAATGTTAAAACAGAGAATCACCCAGTCTATGAATGAAGAGACTGTTTCAGTAAAACACAGAAGGGGAAGGGCACTTGGTATTCTTTCAATGAGGAGACATCTTGAGGAGGGTACATTTTCTCACAAAAAAATTGGATCCTTGTCCTTTTGAAGCCAGTCAGTTCTGCAACACACTGAACTTTGAGGGTAAAGCCTACTTTATTAGAGAAGTAAATATTAATATGTGCACAGCCAGTTCAGTGTTTTATTATTTTGTTGTAAGAGAAAGTTACTCACCTTGTGCAATTACAGAGGTTCTTTGAGATGGTTGTCCCTCTGGGTGCTCCACCTTAGGTCTTTGGAGAGCCGCTGCATGCCTAATTGGAGATTTACAGTGCCCTCCAGTAGGCTACACATGGGAGGCAGACAGCACTCACAGTGCTGCTATCACACATGCATAGCCAACCATCCCTTCAGTTCCTTCTCTGCCCCAAAAGGAGAAATCAACATGTCTGAAGCAGAGGGGAGGCAGGGAGGCTGGTGGAGCACCCACAGGGACAACCATTTTGAAAAACCTCAGTTACTGCGCAGAATGAGTAAGCTTCTCTTCTTCTTCGAGGAGTGTCCCTATGGATACTCCACCTTAGGTGACTATAGAGCAGTACCTGTAAAAGGAGGTGGGTGTGCCGGCTAAATGCTGTGTTGGACCTTGGTCAGGACCATATGGCCAAATTTAGTGCCTTGTTTCAGGTAAGCGTCAAGGGCATAATGTCTGGTGAAGGTGTGTATGGAAGACACAGTTGCAGCTCTGCAAATGTCTGAGAGAGTAATGCAACTAAGGTAAGCTGCAGAGGTTGACATGGCCCTCGTGGAATGTGCCTGCAATCGAAGTGGAGGCTCCTGGTTAAAACTGGAGTAAGCCAGGCAGATACAGTCCACAGTCCATCTGGATAGTCTCTGGGTAGAAATTAGCATGCCCAGGGATCTTTCAGTAGTTCTTTCTTCTTCGTTCATCCATCGAGATCGATGAGGACCACCCAGTGTCATCAGTTTAGTTGGGGGTGGGTTCGGAGATGGCTGATTAGTCCAATCCGAGCCCAGAATTGACGGCTGCAGTGGGGACATGGGAGATCGGGCTGCTGACCGGAGGAAGAGAAGATACCAGCCCTGGACTTGCGAAGAAGATGTTTCTCTGCAGCATAACGCAGTCTCTTTTGTTCATAGGCTGTTGCACCATCATGTATTCATCTGCGCCAGGCGCAACCATCATCAGCAATGCTCTCCCAATTTTCAGGATCTATGTTACAGTTCTTGAGGGAGGCCTTGAGGGTGTCTTTGAGTCTCTTCTTTTGACCTCCAAGAGATCGCTTGCCGTGTTTTAATTCGCCATAGAGCATCTTCTTGGGCAATCGATCATCGGATATACGCACAACATGGCCAGCCCATCTGAGTTGTGCCTTGCAAAGCATGGTGTGGATGCTTGTCATATTAGCCTGTAGAAGGACATCGGTATCTGGAACTTTATACTGCCATCTTATTTTCAGCAGTTTCCGTAGGCAGTTCAGATGGAAGTGATTCAGCTTTTTCGCATGACGACTGTAGACAGTCCAGGTCTCACAAGCATAGAGGAGGGTGGGCAGGACGACCGCCGAATAGACTTTTAGCTTGGTCTCAGTCTTAATGCCTCTTCGATTCCAAACATTAGATTGAAGCCTTCCAAAAGCTGCACTGGCTCTGGCGATTCTAATGTTCACCTCCTCGTCGATGTTGGCTGCCTTTGATAGAGTGCTGCCAAGGTATGTAAACCTGTCCACATTGTTGAGCTTCTGGCCATTGACAGTGATAGATGGCTCAGTGTAGTCACAGCCAGGAGTGGGCTGATGCAAAACCTTGGTTTTTTTGATAGAGATCGTGAGGCCGAAGTTCATGCACACTGCAGAGAATAGATTCATGCAGTGTTGCATGCCTGCTTGCGTACCTGAGTTGAGGGTGCAGTCATCCACAAATAGAAAGTCACGAATAGTCTTGACTTGAACCTTGGTTCTAGTCTGAAGCCTCCTCAAGTTGAATAGCCTTCCATCAAAACAGTAGCACAAGTCGATCCTGACATTATTTTCTCTAAAGGCATCAATCGGCATGGCAGAGAACATGAGGCTGAAGAGACTGGGGGCCAAAACGCAACCCTGTTTCACACCGTTTGTAACTGCGAATGGCTTTGAATAATTGCCACGATCTTGGACTCTGGCAAGCATGCCGTCATGGAACTGCTTCACCAATTCAATGAAAGTATCTGGGCATCCAAATTTGGCCATAATCTTCCAGAGGCCCTCACGACTGACAGACAGAGTCAAATGCTTTAGTTAGATCCACAAAGACAGTGTAGAGCTGGACATTCTGTTCTTGGCACTTTTCTTGTAGTTGTCTGGCGGCAAATATCATGTCAGTAGTACCTCATTCCTTCCTGAAGCCACACTGACTTTCCGGTAAGAGATCCTGGTCAAGGTGCTGTGTGAGTCTGCTTAGAAGTATTCTGGAGAGGACCTTTCCTGCAACAAAGAGCAGAGTGATTCCTCTGTAGTTGTCACAAGAGTGGCGATTTCCCTTGCTAGAGATGAATAATGGACGCATCTTTGAAGTCTTGCGGAACGCGTTTCTGTTTCCACATCTCGCAGAACATCTCAGTAAGCCTCTTAGTTAACTTGGGTCCATCAGATTTATAGATTTCAGCTGGAATGGAGTCAGCTCCAGGAGCTTTACTGTTGGAGAGCAATTCAGTGGCCTTTTGAGTCTCCAGTACTGTTGGAGGGTCAGCCAAGCTTTCGTTGATCTCCACCTGGGGTAGGCGGTTTATTGCCTCATCGTTAATAGAAGAGGGCCTGTTGAGGACATCAGCAAAGTGCTCTGCCCAGCGATTAAGGATCTTCTCCCTATCAGTGAGCAAAGTACTACCATCTGCACTCAAGAGAGGGGCTGAACCAGATGTGACTGGGCCATACACAGCCTGAAGAGCATTGTAGAAGTTCCTCATATCGTGTCTGTCGGCAAAGGCCTGGATCTCATTGGCTTTCAAGAGGAATCAATGACCGGCTGATAGTGCTGAAGTTACCCTTGTCTGGGAAAAAGCAAGTCACATTCATTAGTGCTTACGCACCAACAATGACTAGCCCAGAAGACATCAAGGACAAATTCTACCAAGATCTGGAAGAGCTGATTGCTACAATACCAAAGCCAGACAAGTTGATCGTCTTAGGCGATTTCAACGCCAGAGTTGGTACTGATCATGATGCGTGGAAGAGAGTCATCGGTAGACATGGCATTGGTAGCTGTAATAGCAATGGACATCTGCTCTTGAGGACATGTGCAACAAATGATCTCCTGATAACTAATACCGTGTTCCGCCTGTCCAAACGTAATAGAACAACTTGGATGCACCCCCGCTCAAAGCACTGGCATCTAATCGACTACATAATAGTTCGTAAGAAAGACTGACAGGATGTCCGTGTGACCAAGGCTATGTGTGGTGCCGACTGCTGGACGGACCACAGACTGCTCATCTCAAAGATGAACCTCAGGATTCGGCCCCCCAGACGTCCACAAGGCATCATGGTAGCAAAGCACCTAAACGTCTCCAGACTAAAAGACAGCAGCATCCAACAATCACTTGCTGATGCCTTGGCATCTAAGCTGGAAGTCACTGGAACTGATGCTGATATAGAGCCCAGTTGGGCAGCCTTCAAACAGCTGGTGTACTCCACTGCCTCAGAGTTAATTGGCGTCACCACAAGAAAGCAACAGGACTCGTTCGACCAAAACTGTGGAGAAATCAAGGCATTGCTGGATGAAAAACACCACCTCCATCATGCCTACAGCAGTGACCCTAAGTCTGCAGCAAAAAACGTTGCCTTCACCAAGATACGTCAGACTGTACAGATGAAGCTATGCGAGATGCAGGACACATGGCTGAGCCAGAAAGCCGATGAGATCCAGGCCTTTGCCAACAGACAAAGTAGTAGAGATGAACTGTTTGTTTTATAAATTGTTCTTGTCCTTTCCAAAGAGAAAGCAATCGTTCGGCACACATCAAGCGTGTGCCATTTAGCTTCTTCAGTGGTGGCATGAGGCTTTGGAAAGAAGACAACACCACAGGTTCGCTGCAATGAAAGGAGGTAAGTATCTTTGGTAAGAACTTTGGGTGAGGTCACAGAACCACCTTATTCTTATGAAATATTATGAACCGCGGGTCAGCCATTAGTGCCCCAATTTCTCTCATCCTTTTGGCTGGAGCATGTTTTGAATGCCTTTTAGAAAGTGCTTAGTTGTTGGGTTCACGAATACCAATTTGTTTCTGATGGGTTGGTGAAAGGCTGTTATGGCCGCGAGGTGTGTTTTCAATGAACTAAAAAAAAGACCTGAGTGTTTTGTGGTTTAAAAGATACTCTAATATGTCAGATAGTGGGATTGTTCATGGATTTGCAGATTTCTGACCCACCCAAAGGGAGAATCTTAGCCACTTGTGGAGGTAAGACTTTCTTGTTGTTACTCAGATAAAGGTCCCATGTAGGGGTTGGCACCCTACGAGGTGCACAGAGATTGTGAAGACCTTTGAGGAACCTCCCTGATAGTGGGTGTACAAATACTGAAGCCTCCTCAATTCGTCTGTGGAAGATTGAGATGGCAGCCAGGCGGACCTCGACTGAAGAAACAGATAACCCATCAGTTTTCAGGGTGCATAAGCAGTCCAGAATGGTTTGTACTGGAGCTTCATTAGGATCGACTTGTCTATGCTGACACCAAGAGGCAAAACACCTCCATTTCTGCAAGTAAGTCACCCTGTTGGACTGTCTCCTGCTGTTCAATAGGACCTCTCTCACTGATCATGGAACCATCAAAGAGCCATGAGCGAAAGTGTAGTGGACTGCAGGTTCGGGTGATGCAGCTTGCCCGTTCTGGAATAGCAGGTCGTGTTGGAGTGGCAATGGGTAAGCTGGTTTGAGACACAAGTCCTGAAGGGCTGAAAACCAAATCGGTCTGGACCAAGCGGGGGCTATCAAGATAACTCAACTGCCGTGCAGACAAATTTTGTGTTGGAAGTACACATCCCAACCCAGTAGTGAAGCATCTGTGGTAATTTCTACCACAGGCTCCTCCTGTAAAAACAAGATCCCAGCTAAGAGGCTGCATGGACATGTTGACGATCTGAGCAACTGCAGTACTTGCTCGGGCACAAGCATCAGTTTGTGCAACGAATGATGTGAGGGCGTGTAAACCGATGCTACCCAACGCTGTGAGGCATGGAAATGGAGGCATGCATACTGTACCACATATGTAGTTGCCACCACGTACCCCATGAGTTGAAGGCAGGTACGGACTGTAGTGGATGGATTTGTGATATGAGAGAGAACCAAATCTCGAAGGGTATGGAACCTGTGTTGCAGAAGGTATGCCCTGGCTGATGTGGCATCGAGGCTTCCTCCTATGAATTCTAAGTCCTGAACTGGATTGTGTTGACTTTTGTTCATTGATTAAAACTCCCAGCAAGTTGAACAGTTGATTGGTTCTTCTTATGTCAATCACTTCCCCTTGCAAATGACCTTTCAGTAAGCAGTCATCGAGATAAAGAAAAATCATCACTCCCTGTCTGAGGTATGCCACCACGACTTCGAGGACTTTAGAGAAGACCCATGGGGCTGACGACAGACCGAAGGGACCTTGTATTGAAAATGGTCCTGTCCCGCTGTAAAGCGAAGGAAACATCTGTGTGATGGATGTATGGTTATGTGGAAGTTCGCGTCTTGTAGGTCGAGGCTATAAATCAGTCCCCTACTGAGACTAGTGTGACCATTTTGAAGCAATGTTTCCATAGGAATTTGTTCAGCTTCTGGAGATCTAGGATTGGCCTCCAGCCTCTTGTGCACTTCTGGGGGAGGAAGTGCATTGAATGAAAGCTCCTTCCCCAGTATGGAGCAGGAATCCTTTCTACGGTTTTTGGTTGAAGAAGCTGCTTGATTTCTTGCTTGAGAGAAAACTCGTGAGAAGGGTCTCTGAAGAGGGACGGGGGGGATGGGTAGGTGGGATGGAAGTAAACGGGATGGTGTAAACCATGCATATGATTTCCAAAACCCAGTGGTCTAATATTTAGTGCCCCACTGATGGATATAGGGACAAAGCCTGTGGTGGAATAGGCAGCCTTGTTCCTGTCGTTGCACTAGAAGATCTGGGAGGTTGTGCAGACCGTCGACAAATGTTTCAAATTTGCTGTTTGGTAGCTTGGGAACCTGAAGAGCATGATTGCTGAGGGCACTTCCTCTGGACACATTGTCTGTTCCTGGTATGATCACAGGGCTCATGTTGCGGCTGGTTGTTGAACGACTCTCTGGTTCTGTTGTATGGGGTGTAGTGCTTTCTCTTATATGATGGCATATACATTCCTAGGCTGTCAGGGCTCGCTGAGCCACGGCGAGCCCCACTCGCCAGCCGCGCTGTCCGGCGATCTGCACATGCGCAGATTGTTCTGCGCATGCGCAGATCGCCTGAACCCAGCTCTTCCGGGTTGTAATCTACTCGCTACTGCTGTAGGCTGTGTAGGGTAGTGCAGGAGTTCTTACTACCATGCAAGATCTCACCAGTGCTGGCCGCAAACAGCTTTAGCTCATCAAAGGTAGGTCCTCTACTTTACTCTGAAGATCTTTCGGGATTTCTGCAGCCTGTAACTATGACACCCTTCTCATGACTATCGCCATCGCTGTTGCTCTTGCAATCGCATCAGCTACGTCGACTGCCGCTAGTAGTGCAGTGCAGGCAACAGTATGGCCCTCCTGAATGACTGTTCGAAGGATAGATCTTTTGGACTCTGGTAAATGCTCCATGAGTTCTGCTAATTTAGAGTAGTTATCAAAATCATGGTTTGCTAACAAGGCTGTGTAATTTGCTCTCCTAAGCTGCAGAGTAGCTGAGGAGTACACTTTTTCCAAAGTAATCAAGTTTCTTATGATCTTTGTCCCCTACATTGGCTCTAAACTGGGGAGTCTTGTATCTTTGATTTGCAGCATCCACGACCAATGAATTCGGTTGGGGGGTGAGAGAAAAGAAAATCAGGCTCTTTCAGAGGAACAAAATACTTTTTGTCAGACCCTTTGCAAGTTGGTGAAGCTGAAGGTGCTTTCCAGATATCATCTGAGACCTCCATAATGGCCTCATCAATGGGCAATGCTATTCTGCCCCTCGTGAATGGATGAACGATATTAAGGAGGCGATGTTGCTTCTCCTTTACTTCCTGAAACTTGTCTTCTTGTGTGATGGCCACTCTTTTGAAGAGGTCTTTTTAAAATTTATTCAAATCATCAGTGCCATGCATATCATTGAATCATAGAATACTAGAACTGGAAGTCCAGTCCCCTGCCCTCATGGCAGGCTCTAGTACCGACTAGACTACCCCTGATAGACATCTATCTAACCTGCTCTTAAATATCTCCAGAGATGGAGATTGCACAATCCCCCTAGGCAATTTATTCCAGTGTTTAACCACCCTGAAAGTTAGAAAGTTTCTCCTAATGTCCAGCCTAAACCTCCCTTGCTGTAGTTGTCCTATCCTCAGAGGCCAAGGAGAACAATTTTTCTCCCTCCTCCTTGTGACACCCTTTTAGATACCTGAAAACCACTATCATGTCCCCTTTCAGTCTTCTCCTTTCCAAACTAAACAAGCTCAATTCTTTCAGTCTTTCTTCATAGGTCATGTTCTCTAGACCTTTAATCTTTCTTGTTGCTCTTCTCTGGACCGTCTCTAATTTCTCCACATCTTTCTTGAAATGCGATGCCCAGAACTGGACACAATACTCCAATTGAGGCCTGATCATCTGGGACCATAGCCTCGTCTAGAGGGGGGGGAAGGATTGTCTCGTGGGGAGCATGAACCTTCATGACCATCAGATGGCAGACCCTCCTCCACTTCGGAATCTGGCATGGTCAGGATAGTATGGGGTAGAGAGGCTGGTGGAAGTCTTCTAGGTGAAGGAGATAGACCATTTGAACAATGCCTCTGTGGTCTCCAATAGTCCCAGGGTGCCCACTGAGGTGGGTTATGTGGTGGTGGATAACAACAGTCAGGGTACCATTGTGGGTACCACTGTGGGTGGTAAGGATCATCCCTGTAATGTGGAGGATTAAGGTTAAACCTTTGAGGAAGTGCTCAGTGATAGGCTGTGCAAATATGGACACCCTGTGTACGGGCTGATGGAAAGCAGTGATGGCCGCCAGGTGTACTATTAGTGAGGAGATAGCTAACCCCATGTGGTACAAGGAAATGATGTATTCTAGAATATCATGCAGTGGTGTACTATATGGGTCTACCCATTTTTCCAGGCATCAGGCAGTGAACCTGCGCCATTTGTGCATACAGGTTGTCCTAGTAGAGTCTCTCTGGCTGTATAGAAATATATGCTTCACCGGGGATGAGCAAAGGCCCTCAGTGTTCGAAAACCATTGAGAAGCCATACTGTCAACATGGGGTGGTGGATGGAGCAGAGTCCCGCCGTCCTGAGTTAGTAGGTCAGGGAGAATTGGAAGAGGACAAGGTGGTTGAAGAGACATTTGATAAAAAAAAAGGGAAACCAAGGTTGGCGAGCCCATGAGGGTGCTATCAGGATCACCCTGGCTCTGTCCCTCCTGATTTTCTGTATCACTCTGAACGAATGTAGTGGGTGGGAAGGTGTACAAAAGGGGGCCTGACCAACTGAGGAGAAAAGCATCGCCCAGTGAGTCCTTGCCAGTCCCAACTCTGGAGCAGAATTGTCTGCATTTGGAGTTTTCCTGGGATGCAAACAGATCAATTTGTGGAAATCCCCAGAGAATGAAGATGTGCTAGAGTACGTCGTCCCTGAGTTCCCATTCGTGATGTGGTGCAAACTGTCTGCTTAGGGCATCCACAGTGATGTTGCTGACTACCGGTAAGTACGAAGCTGTGAGTGTGACATTGTTGCGAATGCACTAATTCCACAGGCGCACCGCTTCCATACATAGGGTACACGGGACTGGCAGTTTATATAATACATAGTGGCAACTTTGTCCGTGAGGATTCTGGTTGTGATACCAGAAATATGCGTCCTGAAGTGTTTGCATGCATTGAGCTCTAGGATGTTAATGTGTACAGTTGTCTCCACCTGTGTCCAACTCCCCTGTACAGATAGGTTGTTCATGTGGGCACCCCAGCGCATCAATGAGGCATCTGTGGTGATTTGCACCAAGGGCTGAGGTTGGTGAAAAGGAACCCCTGAAAGAAGGTTGTGTGGGCTGGTCCATCATTTCAGTGAGGATATTACTACAGATGTTAGTGCAACTCGTTTGGTGATTGTGATGCCTTGAGGGGACGTACACCGACGCTAACCACTGTTGGAGGCAACGGAAGTGAAGTCTTGCGTGGTGGACAACAAATGTTGTGGCTGTCATATGGCCCATGAGCTGTAGACATGTCAGGACCAGAACTGTCAGGCTCAAGGTAAGTATTGCGACAAGGTCCTGTATTGCTTGATACTTCTGCATGGGTAAGTATGCTCTCACCATCATAGAATCCAAACATGCCCCAATGAATTCTAGATCTTGTGTTGGCTGCAGGGTTGATTTCTGGAGGCTTACAACCAACCCTAAAGACTCGAAAATTGTCCGTGTGACTGAAACCATGAGTGAGCTTTCGTCTTTGGATGGTCCCTTTATCAGGCAATCGTCAAAGTAAGGAAAAATTACGATGCCCTGATGTCGAAGGTACATGGCCATGACTGCATTCATTTTGAAGAAAACCCTTGGGGCTGCTGAGAGTCCGAAGGGTAAAACACGATATTAGTAATGGTATTCTCTGACCACCAAAGGAAGAAATCTTCTGTGGGCAGGGGTGGATGGTCACATGAAAATAAGTGTCCTGAAGGTCGAGGGCCGCAAAGCAATCCCTTTGAGATCTAATGTGGAATTATTGCTGAAAGCATCACCATCTTGAAGCATTGTTTTCATAAGCATCAGCTGAGTCTTCGAAGATCGCGTATAGGCCTCCAGCCTCCTGTTTTCTTCTGAGTGAGGAAGTAATTGGAATAGAAACCTCTGCCTCTGAACCCTCGTGGCACTGGTTCCACTGCTCTGATGTCGAGGAGCCTTTGGACTTCACATTGTAAATGGTGATCGTGAGAGGGGTCCCCGAAGAGGGACGGGGTAGGTGGGAAGGATGGAATTATGGAGATGAAAGGGATGGTGTATCCTGTCATCACGATCTCCAAGACCCAGAGGTCGGTAGTGATGCTTGCCCATTGATGATAAAAGGATTTGAGTCAATGATGGAAAATGGCGGTTACATGATTGGGTTGTTCTATTGTGTTGGGGTGTCGAGGGCCCTCAACCGGGTTGTCAAACATTCTGTCTGGTCACAGGCTGAGAGCGTTGACAACTATTTTGTTGACGCTTCCTCTGTGATCTCTGCCTCGTTTGTTGGTGTTGATCAAACGGTTGTTGCTGGTACCTTGGATGAGAGAAATCAGAACACCTTTGGAAAGGTGTGTACTTTTTGCAGCAGAACGATGGCATGTACATGCCTAAGGTTCGAAGGGTAGTTCTCAAATCCTTGCTGGAGCAGAGGACCTCATCCATTTTCTCAGCAAATAATTTTTGTCTGTCAAACGGGACGTCCTCCACCTTATTGTGGAGCTCAAGTGGGACTCCTGCATTCTGTAGCCATGATGATCTCCTCATGACAACTGCGGTGGCAGTAGATCAAACTGCTGTGTCCGCCACATCCATGGCAATTTGAAGTCCCGTCCTGGGAGAGGCATAGCCCTCCTGCACAATAGATTTTAAAATAGGCTTCTTGGCGTCTGGCAAGTGCTCCATCAATGCCGTCAGCTTGGTGTAGTTATCGAAATTATGGTTCGATAACAGAGCCACATAATAGGCTATATGTAGTAACAATGTGGAAGAGGAAAATACCTTCCTGCCGAAGAGGTCCATTCATTTATTGTCCTTTTCTCCGGAGGCATTCTTATACTGAGGAGCTTTTGCCCTCTGTTGGGTGGCATCAATGACCAAGGAGTTCAGCTGTGGATGTGAAAATAAGAATTCGGAACCCTTGGTCTGCACAAAATATTTTTTTTTCAGCCCTCTTATTAGTCGGGGGCACAGAGGCAAGGGATCTGCCATATCTCTTCAGCAGATTCCATGATTGCCTCGTCGATTGGCAATGTGATCTTTGCCCGCTGGGATGGCTGCAAATTCTTAAGGAGACTATATTGTTTCTCCTGGACCTCTGTTAGCTGTACCTCTTGGCTAGCAGCCACTCTTTTGAATAGTTCCTGGAACGCCTTAAGGTTGTCAGGAGGGGATGTATCACCCGGAATAACAGCCTTGTCTGGTGAGAAGGATTGATCTGTTGATGATGTGTCCAGTTGTTGTTTGTGTCAGGCTCAGAGATTTGTCCCTCTTTCACCTCAGAGTGATGTGGGGGGGGGGGGCTGATGCTGTGTAGATGTGGTTGGAGGAGGTGATTCATGTTGGCCGAAGCTGGATCGATAACCTCAGGAGGACCAATGTCTTGAGGAAGGGTAGTATCGTTGGCTATAGTGCGAACAGCAGGGATGATCAAAGTAGTACCTGTGGTGACCATGGTATCGATATATAGGGGATGGCTACCTGGAAGAGTAGATGCTCCTATGTTCCTCCCAATGCCTCTCATGGGTCGACATGTTTGGCGAATGGAGAGTCACAGAACCTCTCGACGGAGGAGAAGGAGAGGGGGACATATATTATGGATGATAAGTTTGATGATATGCCCGCACCGGTGTCAGTGGTAAAGGTGGAGGAGATCTATGTCACCAAGGTCACCACTGCGTCACTGGCGATAGAGACGGTTCTGGTGAGAAGGCTGGGGGAGGACTGGGACTGACAGGTCTGTGCAATTTTGCCCATACCTTCCTCGGTGGCGGCGATGCATGCGCTGCGATTGGTGCCGGGGAAGTATGTTGGAAAGGAGGGACAGAGGAGCTAGGTGCCATGTCTTGCAGCACTGAGGTCGGTGCGGACAGCGCAGCTGGTGCCGGGGGCTGCGGCACTGGAGTTGGTGCAAGAGGTTGCGGTGCCAGCTGACTGGTTTGTGCGGCTGCCAGTGCCAATGAAACATTGGGCGCCGAGTACCGTGAATCCTTTCCTGTTGACGGCACCGACTGAGCCCGGTGCCGACCCTTAGGGTCCAAGGCTGCCGTTGGCCATGCCACCATGGTGCCAGAAGTACCGGGCTTACCCGTGGTCTTAGTTCCACTCACCAGTACAGGCAGCAAGGAGCGCACAGGTGAAGAGCGCTTTTTCAGGGCAGACCCCGCCATTGGGGGAGAAGCCCTGCATTTTGAAGCCGTATGAAGGTCTGGCAAATTTTCCTCCAATGAAGAATCAGGAGGCTACAACGCCTTGTTGAAGAGGAGCATGCGTAAATACATCCCCCTATCTTGACGAACTCTCGCGGTGAGCTTGCAGCAATGAGAACATTTTTGCGGCACATGGGCCTCTCCGAGGCATTGAATGCATGCCGAGTGCCCATCTGAGGCCAGCATGGCTTCCCAGCATGACGCGCATTTCTTGAAGCCTGGTGATCCGGGCATTGTAGGAGGGAGGTCTGTTGACGTACACCTCAAATCTCCTTTTATTTTCGTCCTTTTTTTTTTTGTGAAGGAAAGTAAATGGGGAAGTTTTTTTTTTAAAACCATTAACTAACTAACTAACTAGCAATAGAACAAGAACTATAACTATGTACACTATGAAAGAATAAAGTGGTAATTGTAAGGAGAAGAGCTCTCTCCGTCTGCAACCGAGGGCAGTAACAAAGGAAGAAATTGTTACTCACCCTGTGCAGTAACATCTGTTCTTCGAGATGTGTCCCCCCGTGGGTGCTCCACTACAGGTGTCGGGCTCATCCCGGCACCGCAATCCAGAGAGTTTTAGCCAGCAGTAGCCCCTGGTGGACTGCGCATGCGCAGAAGCCGTCTCTCGCCGTTCGCGCTCTTTCTGCGCATCGCAGTCTAACGCCAGTTCCTCCTAGCCGGAACGTCTGAAAAATACAAAGGTGAGAGTTCCAAAGCAGGGAGGAGGGCGGGTAGTGGAGCACCCACGGGGACACACATCTCAAAGAACAGATGTTACTGCACAGGGTGAGTAACAATTTCTTCTTCTTCGAGTAGTGTCCCCATGGGTGCTCCACTACAGATGAGTGTGAAGCAGCAGCCCAAAACAGTACTGTGCTTCGGAATTAAGCGTGCACAGAGGATAGGACTGCCTGAGCCACTGCTGCATCTGCCAAAACAAAACGCTCCAGCGCGTAGTGTCTGGCGAACGTCGATGTGGACGACCGGGTTGCCACACAGCAAATGTCCCGGATGGAAACGTCTCTTAAGAAAGCCATGGAGGTGGCCACGGCTCTGGTAAAGTGAGCTCTAGGCTTAGAGGGCAATGGTTTGTTATGGAGTGTATAACAGCGGGTGATGCAATTTACAATATGCGATGAAATACGCTGAGATGAGAGTTGTTGACCTTTGGAACGAGTGGCAAGAGACAAAAATAGGCGTCTTGATTTGCGGAATTGATGCGTCCTGTCTATATAGAAAGCCAAAGCTCTCCTAGCATCCAAAGTGTGCAGGCGCGCATGCTCCCAGGTGGAATGCAGCTTAGGGTAAAACGTATGGAGAATTACAGGCTCATTGACATGAAATGATGAATTGACCTTTGGAAGAAACAATGGGTGACATCGTAGTGTTACCCTTTGGTGAGTGAACAGTGTGTACAGAGGGTCAACCGACAAGGCCGCCAGCTCGCTGACTCTTCAAGCAGAGGTGATGGCTAAAAGGAATGCCACTTTCATAATCAGAGTTTGTAGGTCACAGGTTGCTAAGGGCTCGAATGGTGGACGGGTAAGTGTATCAAGGACCAGTGTTAGGTCCCACGGCTCCATAATAGCCTTGTGCGGTGGATAAAGATTGATCATGCCTGTCATAAATCTCAGATGGGGTGGGCGAACACTGAAACACCATCTATATGTGGGTGAAAAGCTGAAATTGCAGCCAGGTGTACTTTTAGTGAAGCGACTGCCAACTTCTGCGAATGTAGATGGAGGACGTAGTCCAATATGTGTTGGATAGATATACACAAGGGGTCCATGCCAGGTGAATGGCACCAGGTTTGGAAGCGGCACCATTTATAACGATAAGATCTTTGGGTCGTGTGTCGTCTGCTTTGTATCAGGATGTCCCTAACCACTTGTCAGCAGTCTAACTCTGAGCCCTGCAGCCACTGAGGAGCCACGCTGTGAGGTGGAGACGGTCTATGCTCGGGTGGAGTAGAGTGCCGTATTGCTGGGAAAGTAAGTTGTGTACGTGTGGAAGTCGTTTGGGTTGAGACAACGACATCCTCATGAGTTGTGGTAACCAGGTCTGGCGAGGCCAAAACAGTGCTATGAGTATTACCATTGCGGCATCCACCAATATCTTCCATATTACCCTCGGTATGAGGGGAAAAGGTGGGAAGGCGTATAGTAGTCGATACGTTCCCCAATCGAGAAGAAAGGCATCGCCTTTTGAACCGAATCCCATTCCTGTCCTTGAACAATATAGGCGGCACTTCTTGTTGCGTCGGGTGGCAAACAGGTCTAAGTCCGGGTATCCCCAAGACCGAAAGACGTCATGCACTACATTGTCGAGGAGCTCCCATTCGTGCTGCTGATGAAAGGTCCTGCTCAGGGCGTCCGCAATGGTATTGCTCTTGCCAGGGAGGTAAGCAGCCATAAGTGTAATGCCATTCCGAATTGCCCAATTCCATAGTCGTATGGCCTCCGCACACAGGGACCTGGATCTGGCACCGCCCTGTCGATTTATGTAGTAAACCATGCACATGTTGTCTGTTAGGATCTGCACGGTTGTACCACGAAGGTGTTGGGCGAAATGGCGGCAGGCATTGTAAACTGCACGGAGCTCGAGAAAGTTTATATGAAGCAGGGATTCGTGTGGTGACCACAGGCCCTCTACTTGATGATGATGCATATGCGCTCCCCAGCCAACAAGGGAAGCATCCGTAGTAACCTGTAAGGATGGGGCTCGAGCATGGAAGGGGACGCCCGCTAAAGTCTTGTTCGGATTGAGCCACCATGTAAGGGAGTCTCTCACCCAGATAGGGATAGGAATAAGACTGCACATGTCGCCGGTGACTGGATTGTAGACTTGAAGAAGCCAATGTTGTAGGCATCTCATGCGAAGGCGGGCATGTGGAATGACTTAAGTTGCCCCTGCCATGTGACCTAGCACCTGGAGGCAGGTAAGTATGGAGACAGCAGGAGCGGTGAGTAGGACATTCGCAAGATCCTGTATGATTTGAGACCTGTCGACCGGTAGGTAGGCGGTGGTGGTGGTGGAATCCAGCCTCGCCCCTATGAAATCAATCGTCCGGGAAGGCATGAGAGAGGATTTTGGCAGTTTGATAATGAGGCCGAGGGCTTCGAATGTGTTTCTGACCATAGCTACCGCCCTCTGTGCCTCAACTGCTGAGTAGGCTTTTATGAGGCAGTCATCTAGGTACGGAAAAATCATGATCCCCGAACGTCTGAGGTGAGTGGCTACGACCGCTAGGGTTTTTGAAAACACCCTTGGGGCCGCTGAAAGTCCGAAAGGTAGCACGGTGTACTGGTAATGGTCGGTGGCGAGTGTGAATCGGAGAAATCTCCTGTGTGCCGGGTGGATGGCAATGTGAAAATAGGCATCCTGAAGATCGAGAGACGCGAACCAATCCCCTTTGGTAAGAGTCAGAATGATAGAGGCTAGGGTAACCATCTCAAATCTTTGTTTTCTCAGGTAACGGTTGAGTTCTCGAACATCAAGGATCGGTCTCCACCCGCCGGACTTCTTCTGCGTGACGAAGTACCGGGAAGAGAAGCCTTTGCCTCTGAACTGACGTGGGACCGTTTCCACTGCTCCGATGGTAAGTAGTCGCATGACCTCCTGTCGCAACAGGAGATCGTGAGAGGGGTCCCTGAAAAGGGACGGCGAAAGGGGGTTTGAAGGGGGAAGAGTGGTGAAGGGAATAGAGAGTCCGGATGTTATGATCTCTCTGACCCATCGATCTGCGATGACAGCGAACCAACGACGGCGAAAGGGTCTCAACGAGTGATGGAACAGTCCAGTTATTTGGGAGATAGCCTCTGAAAGGGGAATGGTGCACAGCCCCTCGATGGGGATGTCAAACCTGCTGACGAGGTTGTTGCTGAGTTTGCGTTTTGGCGGGCTGTTGATGCCGCCTTTGTGGCCGCTGCCTCTGTTTCTGTTGGTCATAAGGCCTGAACCGTTGAGCCGTGTAGGATTGGGGTCTACGCCTATTGTAGGGCCAAGTTCTTTTACGCCTGAAGGGCGGTGTATACATCCCGAGTGTTCTTAATGTCGTTCGGGAGTCTTTACCAGAGTGGAAGACCTGGTCAGTATTCTGAGCAAACAGAGAAGAACGGTTGAAGGGTAGGTCTTCCACTTTTAGTTGTAAGTCCTTCGGGACAGAGGCGAGGTGCAACCAAGAAGCACGTCACATTACAACCGCTGTAGCTGTCGTACGGGATGCCGAGTCGGCAATGTCGATCGAGATTTGAAGAGCTGTACAGGCCGCCGCGTAGCCCTCCTGCACAACTGCCTTGAGTATCTCCTTCTTAGAATCTGGGAGGTGCTGCATTAGTGGAACCAGCTTTGTGAAATTATCGAAATCGTGGCTGGCCAATTGAGCGGAGTAGTTTGTCATCCTAAGAGTTGCTGTCGCTGACGAATAAACCTTTCTCCCGAACAAGTCCAAACGTTTTGTGTCCTTTTCGGATGGTGTGTTCTTAGATTGGGACGTCTTCGACTTTTGTTGAGCTGCATCAACGACAATAGAATTGGGAGGAGGATGGGTAAAAAGGAACTCAGCATTCTTGGCGTCCACTAAATACTTTTTGTCCGCACGCTTATGTGTTGGTGTTACGGACGCAGGCGTCTGCCAGATGTCGTTAGAAATCTCTAGAATTGCCTCGTCGAAAGGAAGGGCCAACTTCGCCCTATTGGACTGTTATAAATTCCATAAGAGGGCATGCTGTTTTTGAGGTGCCTCAGGAGCATGCAGATTTTGTGAGTGGGCAACCCTTTTAAACAGCTCTTGGAATTGCCTGTAATCATCTATGGGTGAAGACTCGTGATCGAAGACCGCATCATCTGGTGACGAGGATGAGATGTCCACTGGAGAACCAATGGGTTGTGTATCCCCGGAGGGAGAGGGAGGAATGTTGGCCTGTGCAGAGGCTCTATCATCGCCCGTGGGTGTTGGAGGCGGTTGTGCCGGAGGGATGGTGTTGTGAGTCGGCAGCTGAGGTGAGTACGACTGACGGCGACTCCGAGAAGGCGAGTGCGAGCGGTCATGGTAATGCGCACGATCTGACTGACGGTGATGACTATGGTGAGAATATGCAGGTGAGGAACTGCCTTGCCGATACTGATGCCCGCGAGCAGGTGACACCAGAGACCGTGACCTCACAGAATATCGCGATGGAGATCTGGAATAGTAGTGTCGGTGATGACGTGAAGGAGACGGATCTCGGAGATCTCCAATACTGCGGTGACCGTGAGCGTTCATAATGATGCCATCGGTCATAAAGAGGCGGAGGTGAGGGTCCTGGTGAAAACACGGTCCTAGTGGGACTGGGAGAAAGCGAACATAAGTGGCGCCTCTTCCTCTGAGCCTTTGTAAGTACTCCAGTCACTGAAGAGGGAGCAGTGGCCACTGGGCTACAAGGCACTGATATGATGGAGGCGGACTCAGATGGTGACACAGGTGCTGAGGCCAGTGAAGGCGGTGCCGTGCCCTGAGATGAGGGACTAGGTGGCTGGGTCTCTGGTGCAGGTTGGGTAGACGGTGCCTTGGTCAGTGTCGGTGCCGACTGCAACTGACAGGACTCCGTGCCGTGCGGTAATGCGTGGTGCGGTGAGGGCGGCAGCATAGCCTCTCTTGGCACCGTCTTCAGCTTCGTCTTAGGCTTATGCCCCGGTGCCGGTTTCTCTAGCTGTGCCGCTGTCTTCCTCGGTGCCGGCTGTCTCAGTGCCGGCCTCGGTGCCGGCGTATCTGGCGCTGTAGTCATCTCTGTTCCTGGGGCCGGTGTATGTCTCCGTACCGATGTCGGTGCGGACAGCACCTGTGTCGGCGTCGACTCCAGTCTCGGCCTCCACTCGCGCCTCGGCACCGACTTAGAGGCAGCCCCAGAAGGTTGGGCATGGCGCTGTGCAGCACCCTCTGGTGCCGATATAGACAGTGCCGCTCGTTGCAGTGCCGTCCGAGCGCTCGGTGCCATTGCCGCCGCCACCGGTGCAGACTCAGACCACGGTGCCGTATGGGATGGTGCCGAGGAAAGCACGGGACTAGGTTCCGATGTGCTACGGCCCTTGGGCGATTTGCCACGGGCAGGCGGGAATGCCGAAGAGCCCAGTGCGTCCCCGGCACTCGCACTCCTAGACGGAGCGGAGGTTCTGCCTTCACGGGTCTTCCTCGACTGTGGAGCATCTGGACGCTGGGCTGCAGACGAGGGCTGAAGTGCCGCATTAAAAAGGAGCATCTTCAGACGCATTTCCCTGTCGCGTCTGGCCCTGGCGGTCAATTTAGAGCAATGACCGCATTTCTGTGGGATATGCCCCTCTCCCAAGTAGCGAATGCAGCGGGAGTGTCCGTCCGAGGCCGGCATCGTGTCGCCACAGGAGGCACATCTTTTAAACCCCGCAGGCATATTGGAGTAAGTGCCTTAGCAGGAGAAGGAGGAAAAAGATCCCGGCAGGCCGAACAAGGGGCCTGAGGGATCGAACAAGAACAACTTTTTTTTTTTAAATGAACTAACTAACTAATTCATGAACTGTGATAAGTAACTATACTGGGGCGGGGGGCTAACTGGGAAGGAACGAATAACTTAGATCTAAATTCTCCTCAGGTTGATGAGGAGTGCGTTCCAACTCAGTCTGCAGCTGTGGACAGTTAGGAGGAACTGGCGTTAGACTGCAATGCGCAGAAAGAGCGCGAACGGCGAGAGTCGGCTTCTGCGCATGCGCAGTCCACCGGGGGCTACTGCTGGCTAAAACTCTCCGGATTGCGGCGCCAGGACGAGCCCGACACCTGTAGTGGAGCACCCACGGGGACACTACTCGAAGAAGAACTGGCGGGAACTGGACCGTGCATGAGAGAAAGGAGCGAACATCACGAGACACTGACTGCGCATCGCAGTCCGGCCAACTACTGCTATCAAAGTCTCCGATCTGCAGCGCCAGGATGAGCCCAACACCTACAGTGGAGCATCCATGGGGACATCATTCGAAGAACAACAGTTTGTGCCAGACAGTCCTGGAACCTCCCTGTCCAGCGCCGTAGCAGGGGGTACTTTGGGTGCTTGCTCCCATTTTTTGAGGGAGAGTCACCTTTCCCTGATGAATGAGATCTCTTCCTAGATTGCTCGGAGGAAGGGTCTCTTGAGGTAGAGCTGGCAGACAGGGCCTTTTCAGACATGGCCAAGGGGGACAGCTGGCATAGGGGTGAAAGTGCTCTGGGCCTGAGGCAGGTCTCACCTTATTCTCAAGTGATTGAATTTTCAGTTGAAGTTCCCATGCCTTTCGCATGTGAGCCATTAACTGCCTGCAATGCTGGCACTATGCAGTAGCGTATGCCTGACCCAAACAGCGCACACACTGGGAATGGCTGTCTGAAATGGGGATAGATAGCCTGCAGGAGAGGCAACGTTTGAATCCTGGGGAACAAGGCAACCCTGGTAGTACAAGTCTGTGAGGCCGAAAAAAGGTAGCCATAGAACAGGAGAAGAGAGAAATTTTTTTAAGAAACTAGGAGAAAAAACTTTAACTATTAACTAGAAAGAACTGTAACACTAACTGTTGAGATTAACAAAGAAAATTTCAAAATGCTTTAGAAAAAAATTGGAGAGCAACTACAGTTCCGACTGACACCAGCAGCAGCAGAGAAAGAACTGAAGGAACGGTTGACTATGTATGCATGGAAGCAGCGCCGAAGGTACCATCTGCCGCACGTGCACAGCCTACCAGAGGGCACTGCTACTGCAAATCCCCAACCAGGCACAGAGCAGCACCCCAAAGACCTAAGGTAGAACACCCACAGGGACATTCCTCGAAGAACCACCATCTGCTTCCAACACTCTGATTTCTAGTAGAATCACTATAGTTTCCTAATGAACTTTATTTTGTTTTTTTATAATACTTTATCTTATACAGAAAGGGAGGTTAATGTTAAACTTTAGTATGCTGCTCCTTTGGGGGCAGAGGATCTGGGATTTCTGTGAGTAACCAGAGTCAGGGATTGGGTATCATAGGGAAATGCTCCAGAGGAATTTGAGCACACCTGCAAGGCAAAGTGAAGGCTGGTAAATGCTGCAGGAGGTACTTGCATGGCTGACAGCCATCAAAAGCAAGACTCTTCTCTGTTACCTCCGCCTCTTCAGGAAGGATGGAACAAAGTGTTTTTCACTACTAGGTGCTCCGAAAGTCACCAGAAAGAGTATAAGACCCATTTCATTAATATACAGCATAAAAATGTTTTCTATGAATTTAGATTAACAAATGTACAAATGTGTTTATATATAAAAAGGATAACACCAACATCTAATGGTAAACAAAGTAAATAAAACTTTTTCTGAGCACATGCTATTTATATTTGTTTTTTCTTCCCTTAGCTGGCTGTTCATTTCTTCAAGGTTTTCTATTAGCTTCTTAGTCTTTTCTTCTTTCTTTCTGTTATCCTAAATAAAGATACATACAATTATTTATTTGAGGGAAATTCATTTTGAGTACATATGCCTTGCCTGATCCTCAGCACATGATGAATTTCACCATTTGTATTCTAAAGTACAAAAACTGTGATGTTTCAAAATTAATATAATGAAAATGGTCTTGGGTCATATTTCAATATACCATATATATACTTTATCACTTTAAGTGAGTAGCATCTTCCAAAAGAAAGTAAGTTTACTTCTCAACTTGCCTCATGAACTTCTTGTAGTTTCCTGAGCTCTGTAACAGAATCACTTTTCTCTTGCGCTATTTGTTCTTTTTCTAATAAAATCTTATTGCAATTCATATTTAGTTCCGCATTCTGCAACCTATTACAATAAATGGGAGATAAGAGATATAAATTATATTGTCAAGTGTCCCTTTCAAATCAGCACATGAAAAAGCTCCTTGAATATAGGGTAACTGAAAATTGTTGACTCACCCCTATACAATTAGTTTTTGTTTATGTAAATCCCTGCACACTGACTGGATAAAGAGGCGGCTGATTTGCATAAGAGTACAGTTATTTCTCAGTGACTATAAAATGCAAATCTGTGCGCTCAGACCCTGCTGATTCCACTAACGGCTTAGCATTCTGATCTACCTCAAAAAGAATCATACAGAGCCAAAGCTCCTGGTCCTTTCTAGCCCTTGTGGTAAGGCTCCAGCAGTGATCGCATTTTGGGGGGACATGCGACTCCCCCAAATAGCGTATACCAGCATCATGCCCATCTGAGACTGGCATGGGGTCATTACACTGATGGCAGTTCTTAAAGCACTGAGAACTGGGCATCATAGCAGTGCGGTGGTTCTCTCTCTTTTTTTTTTTGTTTTTAATGAATGAGGAAAGGGGAAGGGACAGAGTAGGCAGGCGTATGGGGACATCACCCAAAGAAGAATCATCAAATTATGTACACAGATAGAGATATGTTTTTATTGACGTTACCTTTGTCATCCCCTTCCCATCATTTGTTACATATAAATAATATGTTTGGTCTTAAAAAGTGAACATCATTCTGATGTATTAGCAGGAAAGTTGTAAGCAAGACATGAGAAGTATTTCTTCCACTCTACTTAGCACTGATGCACCAGTTCTGAACACATTTCAGCAAAAATGTAGAAAAAATGGACAAAGTCCAGAAAAGAGCAACAAAACTGACTAAAGGTCTAGAAAAGATGACCTATGAGTAGAGCCCTGGAAATCTACAGATATCCGTGGATACTTACATCTGCAGATATGGATATCCCATAGCTCATTTTTGCTGATATGGATGCAGATACAAATTTTGTATCTAGAACCCTACAAATCTACAGATATCTATTTTATATCCATGGGTATCCTCGTCTACAGATGACAAAGTGTATATCCCCAGTTCATTTTTGCAGATACAAATTTTGTATCCACAAAGTTTCTACCTTTGAGTAAAAACTGAAAAAAAATTGGTTAGTTTAGGCTGCAGAAGATGGGAGAGGAGGGAGCATAACAGCCTTTGAATATGTAGAAGGCTGTTTTGAAGAGGAGGGTGATAAATTCTTCTCTTTATCTTGGAGGACAGTATAAGAAATAGGCTTAAATGGAAGCAAGGGAGATGTATATTAGACGTTAGGAAAATTTTCCTAATTATAAGGGTAGTTATAAGCACTGGAACATATTATGTAGGGATGCTGTGGAATCTTAGTCACTGGTGTTTTTTTAAGAACAGATTAGACAGTCACCTATTAGAGATTGTCTAGAAAATACTTAGTCCTGTCTCAGTACATTGGACTGATCTAGATGACCTAGCAAGGTCCCCTCCAGTCCTATTATTCTAAATAAGACTATAAAATCATGGTGGCAGCCAACAGATTCTTCTAGTGGTTTCTACAGTGCACAGCTTGTGGAGCTTTGACCCTGACTGGGGCCTCAACAATAATGTAAACATGAATAAACTATTAATCTAATTATAAAATGCAGATATAGTCACACCTATGGCGGAAAAAGAGGAAGGTGATACTGTTTTTACATGGTTGAAAAGAAAAATACTATGAGGAGCAGAAGGAGAGGGAAATATCAATACTAGTTGCACTTTTCTTTTTACAAATTCCAAATTGACATTTGTTACAGTTTAAGCAGTTTTCCATGCTTCTTTCTGAAGACAATCCCTTTCCATACTTAACACTTCCCCTTTTATGCTCTGGTACGAACGAGATGGCAGAGAAAAAGCGGAACTGAAATTGCTAAACAGTAGAGTGTTTCACAATAAATTTTACATTTTCATTACAAAAATCACATAATTTTACATTTAAAACAAGCGATAGCTTTTAAGATAACATTGTAATTAAAAACAAGATCATACATCTCTTTTTCAAGGTCTGCATTCAGTGCTGTAATCTGTTTTATACAATTTTGTTCTTTTTCAACTGCACCAGTTAACTGTACTTCCAAACTGTGTACTTCTTTCTGCAGGAAAAAAAGTGGCACGAGTGCTTATGCATTTATAACATACTAGATTTATCTGGCATAACTCATTTTTCTCTTCATTTAAACCATTGCTGTAAGGTGAGGTTGGGAATGAGGGTTTCAGTTTGCAGGCTGCCTCAGCCCTCTCTTAGCACAGCAGCCTGGGGTCAGGTGAGAACTGCCTGTTTGTGGCCAGCTGGGGGACAGGCACACACAGAGACAGGTGGAGAGACAGACACACACCCTCTCTCAAATATATAGTTGGTAGCTTTCTCCACGCCTGTCCCCTGCTGGCCCAATGGGGTTATACTTTGCCCAATCCCCATTGCTGGCTGCTTGCTGCCCCCATGTGGCCATTATACAATATAACAGTCCATTCTAGCAGAGCCCTCCTTTCCATTATATGAGAAACAATCAATCACATTCCAAGTACATCCGATTGCCTGGCACAACCAAACCCTTACCTTGCTTTAAAGTTTTGATAAGAGGAAGCTGCATTCCAAAGTTGGTAGTCCTAGAGCTTACAATTTAGGAGGAGTTCTTGAACAACCTGACTCAGGCAGACAGACGCACAAACTCTCTTAATGATCTTGCAAGTTTTTACATCTCTCTATATAATTTAAACAGTGTTATCGGGTCAGATCAATGATCTATCTAGCCCAGGATGCTTTCTTCCGACAGTGGCCCATGGCAGATTCTTCAGAATGAATTAACAAAGCAGGGTTATTACAGAGTGATCCATCTGCCTGTTGTTCAGTTTCTAGCAATCAATCAAAGAGGGGTTTAGCAATACCTGGAACATGGAATTGCATCTCTGACCATCTTGGCTGATAGCCACTGATGGAGATTCTTCGTGAACTTAAATCTTTTTTGAACCTAGTTATACTTTTGACCTTCACAACATGCCCTACAGGTTGACTGTGCGCTGTGTGAAATACTTCCTTATATTTATTTTAAACCTCCTGCGTATTAATTTAATTGCATGCGCAATTATGTCTACAAGTCACTGATAAAGACATTCAAGTGCATTATATCAATAAGATATTGGGAGGAAAAAAAGGTCACCCTTTTTACAGACCTCTCTGATTTGAAGAATATCCTTCATCTCTTTTTCTCTCTTCTGTAATTCCTCAATAGTGATCTCAAGATGTTTCTTTTCAGATAAAAGTCCTTGAACTTGTTCCTGTTTAAGAACATTGAGCTCAATGTTTACAAAATTAGGGCTTGAACATAAAGAATAATCTTAATTGGTTAAATTCAGCTCTGGTACACATGGGCAGATTGTTTAATATTTTCAAATACACAACTAAATGTAGGCTCATAAGTTACATCACTGAGTAATAAATGTGTATACACTGCAGCCTTAGACTGCAATAACATTGTAAGAAAAGGGACTGTTTTAAATTGGTAATGTTTTGTGTAATCAGTCTACACACAATTTATTAATTTTAGTTGATATTTAAAAAGGGAAGGTTACTCACCCTGTGCAGTAACTGGAGTTCTTCGAGATGGCTGTCCCCGGGGGTGCTTCACCTTAGGTGCGCCAGTGCCACTGCACCCACCAGTTGGAGATTGTTAGTAGCAATGCCCCCCTGACTGGCCGTGCGCACTAGGCTCTGGTGCAAGACACCTAGCGTGTGTAATGTGCATGTGCAGCCAGCCAGCTCCTCAGTTCTTCTCTGATCCGGATCCAAACCGAATCCAAAGCAGAGGGGAGGAGGGTGGATGGTGGAGCACCCACAGGGACAACCATATCTAAGAACTCCAATTATTGCACAGGGTGAATAACCTTCCCTTCTTCTTCAAGGAGTCCCTGTGGGTGCTCCACCTTATATGACTACAGAGCAGTATCAGTGCCTGGAGGTGGGTCCTTTGGAAGGCCTGTTTCAGCTACTGAAAGTACTGAGCGGCCGAATCAATTGTGAGTGTCTGCATATGATTGGATGGCATAGTGATGGGTGAAAGTGTGAGTGGAAGCCCATGTGGCTGGCTGCTCTACAGATCGCATCTGTGGGGATACCGTGGAGGAAGGCAGTGGAGGCGGCCATTGCCCTGTACGGCCAAAGGAGGCTGTTTGTTGAATATGACATAAGCCATCCTTATACAGTCTGAGATCCACTTGGATAGTCTCTGTTTAGATACAGGTAATCCCTGAGATCTGTCTGCTGAGAAGACGAACAAGCGAGGTGTTTTGCGGAACAAGCGTGTTCGTTGCAAGTAAAAGGCCACCCCCCTGCAGACATCGAGGGTATGTAGAGCCCTTTCCCTATCATCACTATGAGGTTCAGGGAAGAAGACAAGTAAGAAAGCTGGTTCATTACAATGGAATGAGGTAAGTACTTTGGGAAGCAATTTAGGATAGGCCTGGAAGACCACCTTGTCCTTGTGGAAGACTGTATAGGGCAGATCGGTCATTAGTGAGCCCAACTCTCCCACTCTTCGTGCAGAGGTAATTGCCACTAGGAAGGCCACCTTCATGGATAAATGGAGGAGAAAACACATTGCTAGTGGTTCGAATGGTTTGCCCATTAATGCTCTTAGTACTAGGTTAAGGTCCCTTGCGGGGACTGGTTCTTTAGTTTGGTGGGAAAGTATTGCACAGTCCTTGCATAAATCTCTTGATTGATGGGTGAGAGAAAACTGAATGATCCTGTATAGAGGGGTGAAACACAGATATGGCTGCAAGATAGACCCTGCAGAACTGAGAGAGACACTTGAGTTGCGAAGATGTACTAAGTAGGTAAGTACGAGCGAGATTCCTGTCTGAGCAGAGTTGTAACATCTAGATGAACACCACCTGGTGAAACGGTGCCAGTTTGAGTCTAGATTTTTCTTGTTGCAGGTCTGCGACTGTTCGTGAGAATGGTTTGAACTTCTAGAGGACAGTGGATCTCTGTCATAGTTATCCAGCAAGGAGCCACGCATGCAGGTGAAGGCACTGGATGGCAGGGTGATGGTTCCTTCTGTTCTGTTGTGTGAGCAGTGACAGGACAGGAGGGAAGCGATGTGGTGGATGCCGGACCATGTGTAATAGAACTGGATATCAAGTCTCTCGGCCACCTTAGCGCCAGCAGTATCACTTTGGCTCTGTCCTGCTTTATCTGTAGTATCACTCTCTGGATGAGTGGGATTGGTAGAAATGCATATGCTAGGAGTGCATCCCATGTGATGCTGAATGCATCCCCCAGAGAGGCAGGGCCCAATCCCACTCTGGAGCAGTAATGAGGGCACACTGAGTTTCTGTGTGTGGCAAAAAGGTCCACTGTAGGGAACCCCCATCTGCAAAACAGATGATTGATGGCCAATCTGTTGGTCTCCCACCCGTGGTTGAGGGAAAAGTTCCTGCTGAGATCGTCCGCTAACCTATTGTCTTTGCCTGGGATATATGTGGCTGTGAGATGAATGTATAATTCCCATAACTGTACTGCTTCCCCACAGAGTTGGCGAGAGCAGACGTCGCCCTCCTGTTGATGCAGTGCATTGTTGTTGTATTATCTGTCAGTATGCAGACAGTATTGTCGCATATTATGTGGGAGAAGTACATGCACGCATACCGGACTGCTCTGAGCTCTAGCAAGTTGATGTGTCTGAATTGTTCGTCCAGTGTGCACCTGGCTTAGACTATCTGATTCTGTAGATGAGCACCCCGGCCTGTTAGCGAGACATCTGTGGTAATTGTGAGCATTGGGGGGTTCCATTGAAACAGAATCCCTGGTGTATGTCCACCAGGTAAGGGATGCTTTTATGCTGCATGGCATATTGAGAGATTTGTTGAACAGGTGAACATGTGGCCTGTACACTGACCTGAGCCAAGTGGACATCAGTCGCATATGCAGGTGTACATAAGGCACAACGAAGGCGGCGGCTGCCATGTGACCGAGGAGGCACAGGCACTGTCTGGCAGTTATACAGGGGCTGAATTGTGCCAGATGCACCAGGTATTGGATTGCTGTGCATCTGAGCTGTAGGAGTGAAGCTATTGCTGTTTTGCAGTCCAGGTGTGCCCCTATGAAGTCTAGAATCTGTGTCAGGTGCTAGACACACTTTGCTGGGTTTATGCATAGCCCAAGCCTGTTGAAAAGTGCCCTGGTAAATGTCAGTGCCTGTTGCATATGGTGAGGGGATTGCCCCTTTATGAGGCAGTCATCGAGGTAGGGAAAGATGGTGATTCCCCTTGTTCTGAGGTGAGGAGCGACCACTGCTAACACCTTTGAGAATACTCTTGGGGTGGTCGATAGGTTGAAGGGCAGTACTCTGTATTGAAAATGTTGGTTCGCTACTGTGAACCTGAGGAAGCATCTGTGTGAGGGGTGTATTGCAATGTGGAAGTAAGCATCCTGAAAGTCAAGGGTGGACAGCCGATCTCCTTTCTCGAGGGCAAGTATAACTGTGGCGAGTTACCATTTTGAATCATTGGTATTGGGCGTACCGATTGAGTCTCCTGAGATCTAGTATAGGTCTCCAACCCCATTTTCTTTATTGTGAGGAAATAATGGAAGTAAAACCTTTTCCTCTGTGCTTGAAGGGTACCTCTTCTATGGCCCCCAACTGCAGGAGACAATGTGCCTCTCGCATGAGCACCATCTCATCAGAGGAGTCCCTGAAGCGGGATGGGGATGGTGGTTGTGGGTGGGAGTTGGAGCTAAAGGGAATTACGTAGCCCATGTTGATGATCCCAAGAGCCCATTTGTCAGTCGTAATTGATCACCAGGTAGGACAGAATGCTGCTAGTCTGGAGCCCAATATGGTATAAGGCTTGGATTGCTGCCTTGGATGTATGGGGACTGTCCAATCCTTGACCAAGGCTTCAAAATGATTGATGTGCTGGAGCCTGCTGAGTGAGGGGTTGTTCTGATGACTGTCTATGTCTGGGTTGTCTTGAATGCCGTTTGTTATCATATTGCCCAGTATGGTTGAAAGGCGTTGGTTTGTATCTGGTTAAATTGTCTGTTCTGCTCCCCCTATTGGCAGGAGGTTGGATGCCAAGCGTTCGGAGAGTGACATGGGAGTCTTTTAAAGAGTGAGGAATGGTATTCGTGGTGTCTGTGAAGAGTCGGGACGTCTCAAAGGGAAGGTCTTCAACTCTCAGGTTTTCCTAAAGAAGTCCAGACCACAGTTGGAGCCAGGATGCACGTCTCAAGACCACTGCGGATATCAGAGATCTGGAGGCTATATCTGCAGAATCAAGGGCAGACTGAAGCGCGGTTCTAGAGATTAAGGATCCCTCCATCAGAGCTTTGTATTGTTCTCTCCTGTTGTCTGGTAGAATTTCAATAAAAGTCAACAACTGATCAAAGATATGATGTGTATATTTGGAAAGAAGCGCTACGTAGTTGGCGATTCGCAGTTGGAGGCTGGCAGAGGAGTATGCTCTCTTGCCCATGGCATCGAGCCTCTTCCATTCTTTATCATAAGGGGTTGACAGTATGGCCTGCTGCTTACCCCTTTGGTTTGCAGCTTCTACTATAAGCGAGTTCGGAGGGTGATGGGTGAAAAGAAATTCCACACTCTGTGGGGGTAACATAATATTTTCTATCACGTCTCTTCAATGTCGGTGGGATTGTCGCTGGCATTTTCCATAGGAGCTTAGCTGGATGCATAAACGCCTCATTCATCAGTAGTGAGAATTTGCTTTGCACTGAGGCGTGAAGGATGTTACTTAGCTTATGCTGTGTATTCAGAGGATTGGAGAGGGATATTTCCTGTTTGTAAATTACCCTCTTTAAAAGGTTCTGTAAGGACTTAAAATCATTCCCCGCACCATTATTAATGAGGGCGTAAATGTCTCTGCTGATAAGGATCGACAAGAGCGTATAGGTAAGGGGGAGTGTGAGGGCTGTTCTACCCCTGTGGTCTCCATGTCGTCTTCACATTCAGACCTGTCCATGAGTGTAAGCTAGGAGGTTTAGGTTTGACAGATGTATAGTAACGATGCGCCACTTGGGGAACAGGCTGTTGTCTGAATGTAGCTCATGGATCCCAATATGGCCAACTCAGTGGCTTGAATGGTGGTCCCCAGTGCTGCTGCCACTGCTGGGGGTGTACCAGTTTCAGTAAGGAGGTCTTAGGCAGAGTAGGTTGAAGTAAGTCTTGCTCCTCAGAGTCACTGAACTGTGGTGATAAAGCCCCAGGAGTACCAGAAAATGAGGACTTAGAACTAGCTGGGGTGCCATCGATGCCAAAAAGCGGGGTTCCTGGCACTGAAGCTATAGACAGCTCCACCGCTGTGGCCAACTGCGGAAACACAGGAGGTGGGGCCATTGGCGGTACAGCACTGTGAGGAGTCCATGTTGGTAGCATGCCAGGTGCTTTCGAGCACTTGGTCCATGCCAGCTGCTCAGTGGGCAGTGCGCATGCCACTGACGGTGCCACCACAGCTCGGTACCCACTTTTTTTCTGCCAGCATTTTAGCCGGTGCTGGAGCGGCGGCATTATGCATCAGCCCTGCTGCATGGCTGTGAGAGAAGGGACAAGATCCCTGTTTGTAGTTGCAACTTTTCTGAACTCTTAACTGCCCCCCTTGATGGTGTAGGGGCAATATAGTGTCAAGCCTTGAATTTGTCAATTTCCTCACTGTGGATGTAGACCCAGAGAAAGTATAAGACCTCCTCCTCATTGAGGGAGATTTCAGTTTGGTGCTCAGGCTTTTAGTTGGAATAGCTCTCTCACACACCTCTGCCCCTGGTGGGCTATGCCTGAGGGGAGAGTTTAGGGAAGCATCTGAAGAAGGTTTCAGTACTGTCTCCATGTGCAACACATGGAGTTGTAGCTGCCTGGCTCTCCTTGTGCGCTTAGTCAGTTTCTTGCAGTCCTGACAGTGCTCTGTATTGTGGTCTTGTCCCAGACAGCAGACACACAGAGGCTACGTCTACATAGCTTCCCACTTCTGCAAAAGTTTATGCAAACAAAGCATGGATTAGCATATTACAGTGCTTCATTTGCATAATTAATTAGGAGCCGGTTTTGCACATTTTTTCTTCCTCATTTTTTCAGGAAGAACAGTTCTTGCACAAGAGGGTGCTTTTGTGCAAAAACGGCTCTTAATTGATTCTGCAAATGAAGTGCAGCAATATGCTAATCCACGCTTCATTTGCGTAGGCTTTTGTGGAGGAGGGAAGCTGCGTAGACATAGTCAGAGAGTGCCTGTCCACTACAGCTATAGAAAGACCACAGCCCAGATACTTTTTAAAGCCAGAAGAGCTGGGCATGACCCGAGTAATATCTTGAAGAACAGCAGCCGTTATCAAAGCAGAGCAGTGGGAGGCGGCGGGAACGCTGCTTGACAGAGATCCTTGGGTTTTTTGTTTGTTTGTTTTTTCAAATGAAAAGCATCAGTTCAGCTGATTATTAGTTGAAGTTAAGGCTAGCTGAGTATCTAAAAGGACGGAGAAGGTTGAATGTGAGGGTGACTGCTGATCTGCGACCGAAGCCGGCGGCGGTCAGAGAAGAACTGAGGAGCCAGCTGGCCACGCATGTGCATTACACACACTAGGCGTCTCACGCCAGAGCGTAGCGTGTGCGGCCAGCCGGGGGGTACTGCTACTAACCATCTCCGACTGGTGGGCACAGTGGTGCTGGTGCACCTATGTGGAGCACCCACAGGGACTCCTTGAAGAAGTTATTTTTCTGAAACTGTTGTAGGGTGGAATGAGGATGTGGAATCTACCTTTTTATGACAGGGACTGAAGTAAGTCTCTGCCAGACCAGGAGAAATAGTCAATCATTAAACCTTAAATTGTTGCCTATTAAGGTGGAAACACGTTGAGCCAATAGCTTAGCATAGGCTGAGAGAAGCCAGTCCCTTCATCTTCTCCCCAGAAGGAGGAGTGGAAAATCTCCAATCCAAACGAACCAGATATTGTTGGTGAGATATATAAAAAATATGAGTGGCAGGCTCACTGAGACAGAAACAAGAAACTGACAGCACTGAGAAAGAAATGGGCATGCCTTCATGGAGGAGGGACAAAGAGGATCCAGTTTAACTGTAGGACCAGCCAAGATCAGAGAAATCTGACCTACAAAGGCTGTAAGACATCCCAAAGAATTCTGCCCAAATCCAAAAAACTCTTCAAAGTGGTAACAAAAGTGAGACAAGGAAAACACAAACAGGCATTTATTATTTTTCATCTAAATATGTCTCTCTCTCGCTCTCATGCTGTTAAGAATAACAATATTTTAGAATCCTGTGCAAAATCTGTCTGATGGCTTTCACTCTCACATGGTCCTGAAGGGATAAACAGAGAAGATCCCACATTCCACAGAATTCTAGGGAACAAGCAAGAGCTGTTGCGGAGACTTGCAGGAGATGGCCCTAGTTTCAAGAGCTATGCATTTGGACCATAGCATCCCAAATGCCAAGAGTTGCCAGACACAAGATCTACACCTGGAGCACGTGCCTAAAGGCCCAAAGCCAGAGGCAATACTAACCACCACGCCACCCTAAGGTGCTATGGGCACATAGGATACGGCATTTGCATCCCCTCACTGCAGTCTGGCAAATGCACAACAGAGAGAGCTTAATCAGATCAGTGCTGGCTGAATCCAGGATTTACAGGACCTGGAATTGGCCGTTGGTGATCATAAAGCACAGGGGTGGGGAACCTAAGGCTTGGGGGCTGGATGCGCCCCTGGGTTACTTGGATCTGGCTCCCAAAGCTTAGGGCCTCCTCCAGCATTGGGGGAGCCCATATTGGCACTACATTTCTCTCCCCGCCCCCACCGTCTCCCCACAGCGTCTGACTGATTTTTCTGTGGGTCATTAGGCCCCTGATCCAAAAAAGGTTCCCCACTCCTGATATAACAAGTCTGAGGGGGAAGGGGAAGTATAGTAGTATATGCAAGACAAAATCCCTAATATCAGGATGGTCCCAATAATATTGGGAAGTCTGGTCACTCTAGTTGGCCCCTCAGTCTGTTCCAAGTGGGAAGAACCCTCTATACCTAATTGAGTGCTGTAGCATACAGCTACCAATGCAGGAATTATGGCAACTGGGACCCTAAGCCCTTTTTATAGCTTCAGACCATTTAAGGTTTTGTCTATAAAGAGGCATGTATACGGCCCCAATAGGCACTGGTTTCTAAAGTTTGCCAGCCTCTGAACTGGGGATGTGCATTATCATAAATGGAAAACTACGTACAGGCAATTTTCAAACAATCTATAACTTCTGAAATAGCTTGCTCAAGAGATAAATGTAAATAAAATGAAATGTACAATTAACAAGAAAATCCACATCATCCAACCTGAAAATCTGAGTGGTCAGAATCCTTAATTTCTTTCTCTTTTATTAGAATCATTTTTTCTGATTGTTCACTCACTAATTGTTGCTCCAAATTTTTTTGACGTTTGAGTGACCTCTCCTAAATAGTAAAGGAAAATGTTTTAAATGTATTTTACAGTAAATTCAGAAGATTAAATACATGGGTTATTTTCAGTCATTTTTACATAGCAAAAAAAAAAACCCCACATACTACTCCCTCTTCCCTATCCTGCCCCATTCAATGTCAATGCTGGAAGTGCTTCCTGTCCCATGCCTGAGTAACCCCACAGATCACAGAATGCAAAGGGGACCATGAAAGCCTCTATCAACTATACTATGCCAATCTAATAAAAGTGAAGAGCACTGAGATAATACAGTAATAGGCACTAGTATGAAACAAAAGGCAGAACTATGCAGCACTTTAAAGACTAACAAGATGGTTTATTAGGTGATGAGTTTTCGTGGGCCAGACCCACTTCCTCAGATCAAAGAGTGGAAAGAAAATTGGCATGACCATATATACCAAAGGGATACAAACAAAAAAAAGTGAACACATATAAAATAGACAAATCAGATAATTGTAATGGGTGAGATAGCTTCCCCAATTATCACCTCTAATATCATTACCTCATAGACATTAACCTCCCCCCCATCCCTCCCTCTGTTCTAAAATCTGATTTGTCTATTTTATAGACGAGAACATGCAAATGAAGCACGGGATATTTAAATCCCGGCTTCATTTGCAATTTCGAATGTTTTCATTTGCATCCCTCTCTCAAAAGAGGGTGCAAGTGTAGATATACCCCCAGGCTTTAGGCACCATGTCTCATGACAACTGCCATGGCTGTTGTTCTTGTAGCCATGTCAGCTGCGTCTAAGGCAGCCTGAAGGGCTGTCTGTGATATTGCCTGATCCTCTGTGATGACTGCGCTAAACTGCGTCTTTTTAGTGTCTGGTATATTGTCAATAAAGGCGTTAAGCTTTGCATAATTATTGAATTCGTATTTGCTGAGGAGTGCCACGTAGTTGGCCACTCATTTGCAATGTGGCTGATGCGTACACTTTTTTGCCAAGTGTGTCAAGTCTTTTATTACCCTTGTCAGATAGTGTGGAGTGGTTTTGTTGGTCCTTATTTCTTTGCTGAGCTGTGTCCACTGCTAGGGAGTTCAGTGGTGGATAAGTGAATCAAAATTCTGACCCCTTAGGTGGGACATAATACTTGCGGTCTGCCTTTTTTACAGGTGGGAGGGATTGAGGCAAGGGTTTGCCACAGAGTTTTGCTGGTTCCAGGTATGGCTGAGTTAATTAGCAAGGCAATTTTCAAAGAAGGCATCGCCTGAAGGATATTTGAGAGTTCATGTTGCGTGTCCTGCACTTCCCCCATGTCAATCTTCAAATCGGTTGCAACACGCTTAAAAAAGTACTGAAAAGAGGAGAAGTCCTCGGTGGTTGCCGAGGGCAGAGCCATGATAGCTTCGTCCATCACAGATGGTGAGCTTGTGTCACGTAATGCCTTTGGACCCGAGTTCAGAGAATGATGTTCATCAATTTCGTTTCATGCCCTCTCAACTGAAGGGGATTGAGTTAGGGGAGAAAGTGCTTTTGCAGTGTGCTTCATCTTATATGGTCTCTTCTTGTGGTGTTGAGGCCATGGCTCCAAAATTGCCATTGGGGTGGGTAGGGCATGGGTGATGGCATCAATGTATATAGGGCCCAGGGCACCATGTCTGCACTGGTATAATTGGGAACATCAGAATAAAATGAGTGTCCTGATGCCTCTGTGCATAGGGATAGCTGTAGTGAGAAAACCCCTGGATCCTCATTATCGTTAGCTGATAATACAGTAGGCAATTATGTGTATTTGGATTGCAGTGAATACAATAGTTTGTCAGTACTTAAAAATGGGGAGTTAAAAGATGAGGAGACCACAAGGTCTCTGACATTTCCAACAGGTGATGGTAGGAGTGAGAGGCGCCGAGGCTGCCGTTGTCACAAGAGGTGCCAGAGCCTGTGATAGTGTAGAAGCAGAGGACACAGCGTGAGGAGCCGTTATGGGCAGCAAGGGGGGGGGGGCGCATTGCCATTCAACTGCCGTCAGCTGTGGCAGTGCCGTGGTAACTGCTTTCGGCGCCGTTGTCTTTGGCGCAGCACTGGTCTGGCACCATGCTCGGTGACAAGCTCTGTGAGGCAGGCACTACGTGGCCTGTAGCATCTGGGTGTGCACCCTGTGTGGCACGTCTGTAATGAGCTCGGTCAGCACCAGAGGTGCCCGGCTTATCATAAGTACTGAGGTGTGACTTGTCAGATTTAGCTGACTGCCTCACCGCAGAGCGCCATTTAGGCGAGCACAGGTTTTGAGGAAGTGAGGTGGCCCATTTCTTTGGGGATTTGAGTGGTTTGTCCCCTTTGTCCTTGGCGATCTTCCAGCAGCCTGGGTCTGAGGAAGAGTGTTTGCCTTTCTCTATTAGGATCATTTTTTAACGGAGGTCTCTATCTTTCCGTGTGTGCACCTTCAGTTTGGTGCAGTGTGGACAATCCCATTGAGAATGGGAGTCTCCAAGGCATTTTACACATTTATCGTGGCCATCTGAAGCCGGCATCACCTCGTTGCAGTCTGCGCAGCATTTAAAGCTGGGTGAGACCATCTCTCTCGGTGATATTAAAACGGCCAGAGATGCCAACTTAGGCGAGCGGCAGGTTTGTTTGTTTTAAACTTAAGAAATACTAGGGAGAAGAACCTGAAGTAAACTAATCTCTCACTAGAACTAATGAGGATCAAGGAGAACTGAGGAGGTCCGTCTGAAGCCAGGGACGGTATAAAGGGACTAAGAGGAGGGTGGCCACACATGCGCAATTGTGCCAGGGGGACCTTCCGCATCTCGCACAGCCCCTCAATGCACTGCTATCAAGAATTTGCTCTGCGGCGCTGGGATGCACCTGCACCTAGTGTGGAGCACCCCCAGGGATGTCTCTTGAAGAAGAACTGATGGCTAGCAAGGCAGAGGGTCCCAGGTACTCCAGGGCAACTAGTCTAGGGCCCGGTGCTTTGTACCAGAGACACACAAAAGTAGCCCAGAAAGCAGCGAAGAGGAGGATTCAGAAGGTAAGCTGAAGAGAATCCCATGAAGGGCAGAAAAAGACAGACATTCTTGTTTGACAGATCTTTTAGTTCAACTTTTGTTTGTTTGTTTGTTTGTTTGTGACCTGACCAGAGGACCAAGCAACATCTTAATCACCAACTTATGTATGTGGAGTTTATTAAAGAGCCTCTGAAGAGGCAAACTGTGGCAGAGTACTACAGAGCAACCCCAGGCCAGAAAAGGGTACTGCTGGAAAGGCAATGGGTCAGCACTAATTCCTGAAAGTACTTCCTTAAAGGGAAATTTACAGTGTAATTTCCTTTCCTGATGATTCACCGGGGAAAAAGTTGTCAAGACAGCAATTTGTTATAATGCCTGACACACAGAAAAAAATCAAACAGTGCCTCATAGGGATAAAATGTAATTCCACTGAAGTACTTTCAACAGGAAAATCAAAAGTGCTTCTAAACATCCACAAAAGGGTCACACATTTCCTGCAACCTCATACCATATCTATAAAAATGTGAAAAGCATATAGAATACCCGATATGAGAACTTTAATGAAAGATTATATCTATGCTTCAGGCTGGAAGGTCTAAATTCCAGCTTGAAGAAGCATACACATGCTAGCTATGATTATACTAGCATGCTAAATATAGAGGGTAGTGGAATATATAAACATCCAAGAAACCAGGTAAGTAGTTAAGAGGGGTTAGTCCCTCCAGCTGCTCATGCCATACCACTGCAACCACACCCTATTTGTAGCACATTAGCTTCATCAGAAATAATATGAGTGTGAGTGTATCTTCCACGCTCTTTGTTAAGTTAGAATTTTATGTTTAACACAAGAAGTGCTATAGAAGTTTAACACTCCATAGGGAACATCAAAATAGATACTCTAAAAAGCTTACTTTCTAGTTCTACAAACTAAAAGTTACAGAAAAAGCAATCCACAGTGGGTATTCCATGAGGTGGCATTAATTTATTTATTTTTAATTATTACTGGAACTCACTTCAAATTTCAGCTTCAAATGTAATCTCAAAATAATTCAACAGGGGTAGGGGTTTTCTTCCATGATGTCTGCGATGAGTATTTAGAAAGGTATCTGAATGAAGAGAGGGTGAATGCTTGGCATACCAAAACTAGGTCATCCCATCCATAGGATGGCATGCAAAAAGGTAGAAGTGCAGAAGAAAATGAAAAAGGGCATCAAGGCTCGTATCATAGCCACACACCAAAACCAAATATAAGAGACGAGGTCCCAGATGGTGGAGCTGTGGAAAGCCAGAGCCAGGGTGAACCAGAAGAATTCAGACACATCAAAAAAGGCAAGTCTAAATGATGAGTTACAAAAGTTACATTTAGCATTAGGTTAGCAACAGATTGAAGAGGGTTCATGTGAGTTTTTAGGAAACCTTTTCAGGGGTCCCGGACAACAAATGAAAAATAAATGTTTCTATGTTACTAGCATGTAGGACAATTTATATTTACTTACCAAAGCTTCTGTCAGATCTTCAAGTTGTGTTTCTTTGTCACTTTTTAATTTAGCCATCTCTTCTACAGCAAATACAGTGTAAAGATACAATACAAAATGGATACAATTTTATATGTATTATCAACATTGTTTGCCTCCTCCCTCCCCCCCCAAAAAAAACCCTTTTCAGGCCTCAGTTCAGTAAAGTACCTAACTTTATACAAATGAGTAGTTTTATTGACTTCACTGGCACTGAATGTACTCAAAATTATAACATGTACTTAAGTATCTTGCTGAATCAGGATAAAATATATTGCTTTTTTATGTTTAATTTCAAGTCATATATGAAAATTAATTTACATATTACAGTTGAATATCTTTTTCTATGGTGTTAAAAGAGATATTGACCTACATCCAAAATCTTTATTCAAAGCTATAAATTGTATCTTAGTAACATGATTTAATTGAAAGCTGAATGGGACAAATACCTCAAAAAGTATTAGGGAACATATATATATTTCAATAAAAATTAAATCATTCACTTCAATGGTATTCACAACCCTACTTTTATATCTATATAACCCTAATCTAACCCTATTTATATCTATATACTGTGTGAGATGAAGAAGTTACTCACCTTCGTGCAGTAACGATGGTTCTTCGAGGTGTGTCCCCATCGGTGCTCCACGTCTGGTGTCGGGCTCGTCCCGGCACCGCGTATCGGAGGCTTGTCGTAGCCGTATTCGGCCGGACCGCGCATGCGCGAGTAGCAGTAGAGGCTGTTCGCGCCTTGCCTCTCTGCGCGCGGTCCGACCCCGCTCCAGTTCCTCTCACCGCCTTATCTGAAACGAGAGAAACAGACGAGATTCCATAGTGGGGAGAAGGGCCGGTCGTGGAGCACCCATGGGGACACACCTCGAAGAACCATCTTTACTGCACGAAGGTGAGTAACTACTTCTTCGGATAGTCCCCGTGGGTGCTCCACGTCTGGTGACTCCGGAGCAGTAGACCCAGCTAAGGGTGGGCTACGGAATCACAGTTGTGATAGTGTGGTTGTACTGCCGAGGCTACAGCGGAGTCCGAGGCGAAATGTTGTAGAATTGCATAATGCCTCATGAAGGTGATGTTTGAAGACCAGGTAGCTGCTCGGCAGATGTTCCGCATAGGGACTCCTCTCACGAAGGCAGTTGAGGTAGCAACTGCACATGTGGAATGAGCTCTCGGCTGCGATGGGAGCACCTTGTTAGGGATATTATAACAGGTGGTAATACAGGAGACAATGAACTTTGAAATGCGTTGAGCAGAAAGTGGTTGACCCCCAAATTGATCTGCAACAGATATAAGGAGTCAATAAGTTTTTCAGATATTGTGAGTTCTGTCAATATAAAATGCAAGGGCTCGGCGAGCGTCGAGCGTGTGCAAACAAGCCTCGTATAGTGAGGGATGCGGTTTTGGACAGAAGGAAGGAAGAACGATTGGCTCGTTAATGTGAAAATCTGTGCAGACCTTCGGCAGAAAGGCTGGGTGGGACCTCAGTGTCAGAGTCTCTACTGAAGATAGTATATGGGGGCGATGCCATAAGAGCTGTCATCTTGCTCACTCTACGCACAGATGTTATGGCGAGGAGAAAGATGACTTTGGTCTGAAGAGACGTTGTAGCGAGAGGTTCGAACGGTGGACGTGTCAAGACATCCAGCATGAGGTCGAGATTCCACGCCAGTGGTGGGGGTCTACGTGGTGGGTTAAGATTGGTGAGACCTTTGAGAAACCTCCTTGTGGTAGGATGGGCAAATACTGACCGTCCCTCAACGGGGTAGTGGAATGCCGTGATTGCTGCCAGATGAACTCTCAGTGATGGTATCGAGAGACCTGCCACCTGTAGGTGGAGGATATAATCGAGTATGACATGCAATGGTGAGACAGAAGGATTTATGTTATTGGCGTTACACCATTGCGTAAATCTAGACCATTTTGCAAGGTATGTTTTTCTCGTGGAGTCCTTTCTACTATGCAGCAGAACACGTTTCACTTGCTCCGAACAGAAGTTCTCGGATGTGTGGAACCATCTATCATCCACGCCGTCAGGTGCAGGGCTACTAATTTCGGGTGCCGTTGGGATCCGTTCTATTACGTTAGCAAGTCTGGGACGAGAGGGAGTCGGTAAGGCGTTCGAGTGGATAGCTGCAGGAGAGCAGAGTACCATGGCTGTCGGGGCCAAGCTGGGGCTATCAGCAGAACCTGGGCCTTGTCCAAGACGATTTTCTCCAGTACTCTCAGAATGAGAGCAACAGGGGGGAATGCATATAATAGTGACCTCCCCCAATGGAGAAGGAACGCGTCCCCCAGGGAACGGGTGCCAATCCCCACCCTGGAGCAGTACACCTTGCACTTCGCATTGACGGGCGTGGAGAAAAGATCTATGGCAGGGTGACCCCAATGGTGGAAGACAGATAGAAGAACGTCTGTGCGGATCTCCCATTCGTGGTCGTGGGGAAAGTACCTGCTCAGTGAGTCTGCGATAGCATTGTTCACGCCTGGTAGGTACGACGCTATGATGGTCATGTCATTGCGGTTGTACCAAGCCCACAGCCGAACCGCCTCTGCACAGAGGGACCGGGATCTGGCCCCGCCCTGCCTGTTGACATAATACATGGCGACAATATTGTCTGTAAGGAACCTGGTAACCGTGCCTTGTATGTGTGCTTTGAAGTGCCTGCTGGCGTGGAATATCGCTCTGAGCTCCAACAAGTTGATGTGCAGCATCATTTCTGCTTCGGACCACCGACCTTGAACCACAGACGTACCCATATGCGCGCCCCATCTGGTAAGCAAGGCGTCTGTCATTATCTGCCTTGAAGGCTGGGTTTGGTGAAAAGGTACACCCGCCAACATGTTCTTGGGTTCGCTCCAGCAATGTAGGGACCTTTGAACATGGCTCGGCAGCACGACTGCTTTGTGAATGCTGTGCCTCGCGGGATTGTATACTGTGCTCAGCCACTGCTGGAGGCATCGAAAATGTAACCTTGCGTGGCGGACCACGAAGCTGTAGGTGGACACGCACGGGAAGTGTTGGAGAGAGCAATACCATGTGTATGAGGTCGTGTATGGCCTGGAAACGTTCTGCAGGTAGACAGACTCGCACTGATCGTGAGTCAAGTCGAGCTCCTATGAAGGTAAGTGTCTGGGACGGCTCTAGACGTGACTTTTCCATGTTTACAAGGCCAAGGGACGCGAAGAGACTTCTTGTTATGGCCAACATGTTGAGAGTCTCCAACTGAGTGCGGCCCTTGAACAGGCAACCGTCCAGGTAGGGGAAGACTGAAACCCCTATTCTGCGGAGGTGTGCTGCGACAACCGACAGAGTTTTGGAGAATACCCTGGGAGCTGAGACCAGGCCGAAAGGTAGCACTCTGTATTGATAGTGCTTGTGTCCAACTACAAACCGTAGGAAACGTCTGTGCGCTATGTGTATGGTAATATGGAAATATGCGTCCTGCAAATTGAGGACCCCAAACCAGTCTCCTTTGCTCAGTGATGGTATGATTTTGTTCAGCGTGATCATCTTGAAACGCTGTTTCCTGATGTAACAATTCAGGCGTCTCAAGTCGAGAATCGGCCTCCACCCTCCGGATTTTTTGGGGACGAGGAAGTATCGAGAATAAAACCCTCTGCCTCAAAACCTCGTGGGGACTTTTTCTATGGTCCCAATGGCAAGAAGATGATGAACCTCTTGCTGGAGTAGGATCCCGTGAGATTGGTCCCTGAGGAGGGACAGGGTGGGTGGGATAGTGGGGGGCATGGAGATGAAGGGTATTGCGAGGCCTGACGTTATTATCTCTAAGACCCACCGGTCTGAGGTGATGTTGGCCCACTGATGGTAGTATGGCCTCAGGCAATGATGAAAGAGGAAGGTGGTGGGTTCTTCTACACTGAGTACTGGAGATGTGTTCGTGTCCTCGACACAGGAGTCAAATTTGCTGCTTTGTGCTAGGCCGAACTGGTGCATGATTTGATTGCTGATGCCTGCGCTGCGGGCGTTGCCTGAATCGAGGTTGGTCAGGTGCAGGCTGCTGTTGTTTATGGAACGTGTAGTCATATCTCCTTTGGAAGGTATAGTAACGCCTACTTTTGAAAGGAGGCGTATACATTCCTAGCATTCGCAGAGTGGTGCGCGAGTCCTTCCCGGAATGTAAGATGTCGTCTGTTGAGGTGGCAAATAGCTTCTTATGATGAAATGGAAGATCGTCGACTTTGTTCTGTAGCTCTTTTGGTGCTTCTGCTGCCATTAGCCAAGAGGCCCTGAGCACGGCGATGCCTGTGACCATGGCGCATGCTGCAGTGTCTGCGACATCAAGAGCAATTTGGAGCGACATTCTACAGGCTGTGAAACCTTCCTGGACGATGGACTTCAGCAGGGGTCTCAGCCTCAGGGAGATGTTGCATAAGTTCTGGCAATTTGGCGTAATTGTCGAAATTATGATTCAAGAGAAGAGTGGCATAGTTCGCAATCCAGAGCAATAAGGTTGATGATGAATACATCTTGCACCCAAAAAGATCAAGTTTACAAGTGTCTTTATCTGGAAGGAAATTCCTGAACTGAGACGTCTTGGTTTGGTGATGAACTGCATCTACTATCAAGGAGTTAGGTTGAGGACGGTTAAAAAGAAATTCTAAATCTTTAGATGGAACAAAATATTTTTTGTCCGCTCTTTTACTGGTCAGCGGGATCGATGTAGGAGTCTGCCAAATCTCCGCCGCCGCTATGGGAAACGCAGTCTTCCGTCGTTGTTGGGGGCGTAAGTTTTTCAACAGCTTGTGCTGCTCCACCTGAGCCTCAGTCAGTTGGACCGCCTGACTCTATGCCACACGTTTAAAGAGGTCCTGAAATTCCTTCAGGTTGTCCGGAGGTGAAGTGTTGCCTCAGGTCACAGCCTCATCTGGTGAAGGGAATGATGAGTGCACGTTAGGCGACATGTCTGTCTCTGTTTCTGAAAGCTGCCCCTCCTCAGGCTCCGAATGGTCACGCTGGACATCTGGACTCTTTGGAGGGGGTGAGGGTTGAGCCGGTGATCGCCTCCTAGGCTCAGTATATAGCGAGCGGGGGTTGAAAGAACAGCAGGAACATGGTGACCTTCGATAGGAATGTGAACGGCTGTGTCTGGTTGATACATAGTAATAGGGTCTGTCACAATGAATGTAATGTCGGTCCAAGCGCCCAGGGGACAGGTGTCGAGACGATATGACACTGCTGTGTCTGATATAGTAGGCACGGCGTGGTGAGTGTGCAGGCGAGTGCAGATGCCGAGAAGGGGACCGCGATTGAAAATCCCTTGGATATGCCTGGCCAGAATGTCCATGGTGGCGATAGTAAGGTGACATTTCTTTGTGAGTGAGACCTTTCCTCCCTGATACAGGCAGAGGGAGCAGAAGAATGAGGCTGCATGGATGGCCCAGGAGACAAAATCGGGGAAGGGGAGCGAGAGACAGCGTGGGTGTGTGACTTGGAAGCTGCCTTCCTCGGTGCTGTTGCTGGCAGGTCTGAGCGTGCAGGCACCTGGGAGAGCACCGGTGCTGACGAGGCTGCAGGCTGGGGAGTGGAAAGTGCAGCTTGCTGAAGCGTAGGCACCGGCAGTGCCAGTGGTGCTGAGGACAGCTCCTGTGCTGGGAGGAGCGGTGCTGCAGCTGTAGGAGCTGACGAAAGCGGCACCGGAGCTGCTGGTGTCGGCAGAGAGGGCTCCTTAGAGCGGCACTCCGGTGCTGGCAGTGCCGTGGAGGGTCAGGACCGTGGCACGGTGCCGGCCAGCTTCTTGGCACCCGACATACACCCGGTGCCGGTGGTAGAACCAGACGTGCCGGGGTTATCACCTGCGCTTACCCGCATCTGCAGGACAACTGGCAGGGATTTGGCTGGGGAGGGTCTTTTCCTCTTCGGAGAGGTGGCTCTTGGAGAAGGAGCACGCCTCTTCTCCGTAGCAAGGTTGGGCTCAGCAGAGCCGGCATCAGAAGACATGAACACCTTATCAAACATCAGTATCTTAAGGCGCCTCTCCCGGTCCTTGCGAGCTCTGGACGTTAACTTTGCACAGTGGGTGCATTTATGGGGCAAGTGTGCCTCACCCAGGCACCTAATACAGGCGGCATGGCCGTCTGAGACCGGCATTGCCTCCCTGCACATAGAGTACTTTTTAAACCCGAGAGAACCCGGCATTTTGCCACTGCAAGTGCTTGTCAGGCTGTCTCGCCTCGTTTAAGTATCACTAATGTCCGTTTGTATGTTGTTTATTCTATTATATTTTAAACTTTCTTCTTTTTTTTTTCTTTTTTTTTTTGAGGCGGCTAGCCCATCAATTAAGAACTAGAACCAAGGAAAACAGTAACGGAGATAACAACTATATAACGTGTCTTCTTTTTTTTTTTTCTTTTAGAAATGGGTTGAAGGTAAAGAAGGAACAAAACAGATAACGGCTAATGAAATTTCTTTGAACTAGTAACAGTTTAACTCTTGGCAGGAGCTGAATAAAGCTGAGGAGAGGAGAGAGCTCCATCCGCGACCAGGGGCAGCTGAGAGGAACTGGAGCGGGGCCAGACCACGTGCAGAGAGGAAAGGCGCGAACGGCCTCTAGTGCTACTCGCGCATGTGCGGTCCGGCCGAATACGGCTATGACAAGCCTCCGATTCGCGGTGCCGGGACGAGCCCGACACCAGACGTGGAGCACCCACGGGGACTACCCAAAGAAGAAAGGGCGTATTCCACCTGCACTGAGCAGGAGGGGGTTAACTCAGCTCAGAGCAGAGGAGCCCACATCCCTGGGCATGCTCAGGCTGCACTACTATCAGAAGGATCAGCTGAACTCAGTTGGGGCTGGCAGCTGGAGGGAGAGGACATGCTGAGCCAGCTCCCTGCAAGCCCCATCAACTATCTAAAGGCCAGGACACTACCACACAGGCTGGAGACTGGACAACTCTGGGGACCGTGCTGGATTCGGAAATAAGGGGAAAATAGTCAGAACACAGAGAGAAGTGACAAAACAGAGACTCCCCAGTGAGCTGGAAGCAGGAAGCAGCCCAGGAGTGGCAACAGCCACCAGGTGAGTGAGCTCTTGTCAAGGAGTCAGCATGTTGCAGTCTGGATTTCTCCACTGACCCAGTGGTGAGAGCAAGCCACTAACAGGGCTCTGGGCAGGGGTCCAGCGGAGTAGGAGGGCCTGGATCCCCCTGCCAGAGTATGTAAACCTTTCCCATATCTACTGACTTCAACAGACTTCTACCTTGGGGTTACTTCGAGGCTATTGAACTGAACTGCTCTGACAAAAGAGGGCGAGCTATAAATTTCGACTCTTGGGTCATTTCAAGAGCGTTGAACTGCACTACCCTGCCAAAAGGGGACAAGCTTCAGACTCTGATCCTTGGGTCACTTCAAGGGACTATTGGACGGGGCTTTCCTGTCAGTAGGGGTGAGATATAGGTTGGACCCTGGGGCTTGAAGGCAGAGAGAATAGACTCCAGAGTGAGAATAGAGGCACCGGCTGGGGTAATAAAAAAGGCAGGGATAAGTGTGATAGGGACAAAGTGGGCCATCCCACCCAGGACAATGTCAACCCCATAGCCATGTGACAATGTGGTTTTGGAAAACTAAGTGAATTATTATTTGTGAGAATTCACAGATAAGGCTAGTTTCAGAATACTTCTGTAAATGTCTGCTTGCACAAAGATTTTGACCACAAGTGTTCACAAGGCTATCCTGAAAGCTCACTAATTCCCCCTCCTCCTGTTTAACAGAAGTTGTAGATATTCAATCAGAGTAATCCAACAATGTTGGTTTTTAGACATCAATCACGTATCATAAATAATGAAGGCTAATATTCAAGTCAACAGTTCACAAAATACCTTTTTGCTGAAGTATTTTTGCATAAAGGTTAGGTGGAACAATTATGAATATAAATAAGACTATTAAAATAATAAAACTCTTAGAGCGAGCATTCCTGATCAATTTACATTCTGCTTGGCAAGGGATCTGGGAAAAGGGAGAAAAGGTAGCGTACGAGGCCATCTTTCCACTTCCTCAGTCCTGGAAGTAGTCCTCAGTATAATTAAGAGCAGTCGAAAAGACAGGTACTCATCAACATTACATTGATATTATAAACCTAAGTACAAGACACTGCAGTGGGTATTATATGGATAATAACCACCTTCAGAGAACTAATACTGATATTTTTACCTGTAACCAGCCCTTGCAAAACAACTTACTCCTTTTTCAGCAAATCTTACCCAGTTCAAGAGATTTATTTTGGAGCTCTGAGACAAGTATTTCTGACTCTTCTTTGAGTTTCTTCAGTCTATTTAAAAGCATAATTAGAAAACAGTATTTTCCAATGTCAGATATAACAAACTAGAAAAATCTAAAGAAAGTCAATCATATTACTATTGGAAATACAATATGTCTATCTGCCTGCTAACAAGCAAACAGGTAAATATATTATGCATACACTCAAGTAAGCTGTGAGAAATTTAAGTAACAAGCATTCCATCAATGTGTTGCTTGAATAGCAGGATAATAAGGGAGTTAAAATAAAATGATAAAAAGATCAGTTCCCAGAATATATATATTTTTTTAAATGCTATATTTTTCCCCTTAAAAAAATCATGACCAGATTTCACCCCTAATTAGAACACTATGGATCTGGAGTAACCACAGAAAAATCAGTGTAGTTATTTCAGATTTACACCAGTTTACCTGAAAGCTAGTGTTAGCCTCATGTTCCCTGAATTTCTCAAAACTTCTACTAGTGTTATGACATTATAGTGCAATGCAGTCAGGCTCTTGAAAAAACTCTATTTACAAGAATTCAATAAAATACCCACTTTACAGGTCGAATTGTAGTTTTACTGAGATGAATTTTGATTACCAATTACTTCATGCAAAAAAAGTTTTAACTATGATAAATGAAATGAAAGAACAGTAAGTAGCACTAAATTATAATACTATTGTATGCTTACTGACTGTTCAGATCACTACATTATTATAAAATGTTTCTATTATAGTATTGCCTACAAGTCCCAACTGAGGATACAGCCACACTGTGCTAAACACAACATACACACAGTAAGAGAAAGTACCAGTCCTAAAAAGCTAGCAATTCAGACAAGAAAAAGGATCTGAGAAATTAAGGATGATACTTTACAGGTAAAAAAATGAGGCACAGAGATTAACTACTTTACTCGAGGTCACACACAGGAAGCTCTACTGAAGAGCTGGGGACTCAAGTGCCTGAAATCACAAGAACATCCTTTCACTCTAAAAATAAAAACTTTAACCTATTTTGTTCTTCCTTCAGCAACTCTTTCAAATTAGAAATGGCAGTTTCAAATTCTTCAACAAGTGATGCATGCAAAGCCCTGGTTTCTTTAATTTCTTCCATTTGTGCTTCTTTTTCTCCAGTGACTTCAATTAAGGTTTTCATTGCAGTCCGTAATTCAGTTTCTAAACTCTTCTGAGCAGTCTAAATAGAAATAAATAAAATTTGTTGTAAATATGTTGTAGCAAGCAACTACAATTCAGGGTTTAGATGAAGAAGCACTGATAATTGCTTGCACACACTATTCATTTACCTTATGCTGTATTTTTTTTTTTTTTAAACAAATCAAGAGAGAGAGAGAGCCAGTCATACCTCTGTTTTTTGCAACAAAACTTTAGCTTCTTCCAGTTCTCCCATCAAATGTTTCTCTTTGTTCTGTGATTCTTTTAACATTTCTTTTTGTTGTTCTAAATGACAATTATTACAGATGATATACACACTAATATTTCAAAACTGTCATGTACTAAACATGGTATTTGACTGTACTACTCTATAATAATTTGTACAATATATTCCAGTTAAATAATGGATCTCTCTCAACTATTTAGAAGAGAGACATGAGACAGCACTGCATACATACAACTTTTCATTATGTAAATATAAAATACATTGAGTACTTAATATATATTTTATTTATAACATTTAATTAAATGTATCCATCCTAGCCACCATATGGTACAAAAACACTACCAAAAAATAAAAATAAAAAACCACCTTACAAGCCCCCCCACATTTTTACAAGTGGTCCAGAAATTATATTATTTTATTGGTGTCTCAATCTTCTTGTTTTCTCGTTAGTCTGTCTATATCCATTTGTCATCTCTTGTTTTCTATTTAGATTATGAACTTTTAGAGGCAGGTATTATCTTTTCTTTTATTTGTACAGCACCATAGCACAACGAGGTACTCATCCATAACTTGGGGCTCTCAATAATAATAAACAATTGTTGACCTGGTCCTAGAGATTAAAGTTTGAACATATCGTTATGGTTAATCATTTGTCCGTTAGAGTGTCACTGATCTATAAGCACCAGACCCTGGTTAAAGAGACTGTGTGAATTAAAGCACCAGTCAGGTAGTTACAGCTTTGAGACTCCTTAGCACTGAGAAGCAGACGAACAACACCAAGGCTCACACTTTTCCAGACCACATGGTATCAGTGAGTATTCTTCAGCTAAGGATTTCACAAGTATAAAGTGAAGAGGCCACGGAAGGGGACACAGGCGCTATTTCAGGAGGGCAGAGAGGCTACAACACTGCCTACTGGGATGATGCTTGCTCTTCTTCTCCTTCCCTCACAATCATATATTCCTCTCACTCCCAGCTGGTGGGGATGAGGGCAGAAGAGTATGTGTTACAAGCTGTGTACTCTCCCCTTGCTCCATGATCAAAGAAGGGGAAGAAGAGCAAGCAGCATTCCAGTATATGCAGCTGTAACTCACTCCCCACCCCCAAATGGCACCCCGTGGGGGGAAAACGACACAGGATGTATTTAAAAGCAGCCAGGTTCGTTTGTAATGAGATCCCCAAAAGGTGAGTCAGGGGGCAAGAGAACTGTTGCTTAGGATTGGAATAGGATACTTTACTGTAAGTTTCAACAAAAAGATCGCTGCTCATCTGATGTGTTACCAACTGCATTCAAGGAAATAGCACTTGTGCATATTTTGTAAACAAATCACATAACTAAATACCCAATTCCACATCACCCAATTTCTGCTTCAAAAAGAAAAAAGTGATCTGCAAGTCCCCAAATTCCACCAGTGCCCAGTAACACAACACCACCACCACGAGCAGTCTCTAGCTTTTCTCCCTCCCTCCCTATTATAAATAATGCTATTTGGAATATAGCAATTAAAATTCTTACTTGTTGCTTCTTCTGAATCAATAATCTTATCCCTTGATTCCTGCAACTGAAGTATGGTATCTCTTATTTTATTATCTTTTTCACCACTTTGCACAGTCAGAATTGATAGCTAATGAAGTGAAGAGCAATTACAATACATAAATAACAAGATCTAGAAAAGTCTACTAACTTTATATTATTTTCATTGAATAATTGTTGAAAAATTAATACTGCTCAAGAAAAAATAGGGAGGCATTAACCAAATGTCCAAAATAGAAGAACAGCAATCTGGAGGCAGGAGATCTGTCAAAACTAGAGTGAGAGTTCCAGCACAATGGAGGTGTAGATCAGGGCTACTCAACATGTGGCCCATGGGCCGCATGCGGCCCACAGCCTGTTTGTTTGTGGCCCATGGTGCAGTTTGGGTTTGTGTGGGATTCAACACATGACCCGCAGGTGGGATCCTTTGAACATGGCCTCCACTTCTTTGCAAAAAGAAAGGAGTGAGGGGCGCAAGCTCTGTAAGTGGGCTTCACGCAGGAGGCTCTGGGAGGGGGCTCCAGGCTGAGGCACTGTTGGGGTGTAGGAAGAGGTGAAAAGGAGGCGCTGACTCTGGAAGGGGACTCCAGATTGAAGCACACTTTTGGGGTGTAGGTGTGGGTCTTGGCTCAGAGGGTGGTCAGGGCCGGGTCAAGGGTGCAGGAGGGGGCACAAAATGCAGACACTCAGCATAAACAGCTCCTGACTGGCAGAGCATCAGGGTTCAGAGAGGCTGACTGCCAGGTCCAAGTTTGTCTCTGTGCTCCCTGGAGAAGGGGGACAGCATGTCTCTGTGCTCTGCCCCCAGCACTGTGGGAACAGACAGCTTGCAGAAACTTGCTGTCCCCTTCGCTCCAACAGGAACACAGAGACAAGCCTGCTGCACTCCTGGACTTCAATGGTGCGGAGAGCACAATCGACTGGCTGAGGCTCCAGGATCAACCAGTCAATCGCGATCGATAAGTTGGTGACGCCTGCTCTAATCAATCCCTGGTCTAATTTGTTTCTTGATCCTTTTTCCCAGCATCAGCATCATTGTCCTTCCCCATCTCTTCTTCACCAGAACATGTGAAATGAACATTACTCAAATATGAGGACTGTTTCGTGGGTCTGGCCCACGAAAGCTCATCACCTAATAAACCATCTTGTTAGTCTTTAAAGTGCTACATAGTCCTATCTTTTGTTTCTGTCAGAACTTAGTGGTTTTTTATGGTATTTGTTGGGAACAAAATAATGGCATATAACTCCCATTAACATTTTAATTCAAATAATGCAAAGCAATAAAAACACAATTTAAACATCACTGATAATTTTTCATCCTTCAAAAAGTACAAAATCTTTTACAGACAACAAAGCACCTTCTAAAGAACTATTTTGGTTTTTCTGCACTGCAACTAAATTAGTCAGAAACAACAAAAATCAGTCAAAATTAGTCTAAATTTTTGCTCCATATAATGAGAATTGTACTTCCAAATAAAAATATATAAAAAAGTGCGTTTACATTAAACAAACCTGCTTTTCCTTGGCACTTATTTCCATTTTGTATTCTTTTTCAAGCTGTTCTACTTTTTCTGCTGCTTCTTTTACTTCAGAAATAAAATAATGTAAATGCTTAATACATTCCAAAAAATGAAATGCAATTGTCATTTTAAAATGTATGTATATTCATATAGCTTTTTCTTTTTTAATAGATTTACTGCCGAGGTTATGTTTGAAGCAATAAACTATTCATAGAGAAGATTTTTTGCAATATTTCTTCACACTTATTCCAATATTATGTAAGATGGGAAGCAATGAGATTTCCACATATAGAAATAATGCAAGACTAGGCACTTAATAGTATAAATAAGTAAATAATGAGCCAAATTTTTTGCTGATATAAATCAGTGCTGCTCCATCACATATCAGGAAGGCAATTACAAAAAATAAGCAGTGCCATTTTGGTCTGGGCTCCATAAGAATAACAGTGTTCATATGATATTTATGACGACAAGTGCTAATACAAACCCCCTAAAAATTGAAGTAAAACAAGAACAAATCTAACAGGAAAATAAATGAATGCAGTGTTGCTGTAGCCATGTTGGTCCCACAATATTATCTTTTGTTGGCCTAACTGCTGTTGGTGAGAGAAAGAAGATTTTTAGAACTACATAGTGCATTTTCCTAACCTGAAGAGAGTTAAAATGTCCCAACAACTACTATCTGGGTGAAGAGAGACAATCATTATGCTCTCAAATGGACTCTCAGAAAAATGATAGAACACCATATCACAGAACAGGAAAGGACCTTGAAAGGTCATCTAGTCCAGCCCCCTTCATTCATAGCAGGATTAAGTATTATCTGCTCTCGACTATTTCTGACAAATGTTTGGCGAGAACTTTTTAGGTGAAAGCTGTTCACAAAGCAATCAGTTTGGATCTAACCTATCAGTCTTCATCCTCAACAGAAACCTGCATAACACCTTCAAAAGACAAACCTGAGAGCTTAAATTCACAGTGTTGCTAGTAGGGATGTGAAAGTGCACATGGTTAACAGATGAGCCTGGGCTCATCTGTTAACTTTCATGGTTACGTGCAATCCCCCACCTGCTGCCTCAGAGGCAGCAGCATGGGGAGGCAGGCAGGAGCTGGTACACATGGGAAGCCAGCTTTTAAGCTCGGTGCTGCCTGCCTGCTCCCCAACTACTGCTTCTGATACAGAAGCAGCAGCGTGGGGGGAGGGGAGGAGGATAGTTACGCAGGAGCCTATCTACCCAGGGAACTGGTTTAAAGGCTGGCTCCCTACATACCAACTCCCAGGGAGCTACCTGAGAAGTTTTCAGCAGCTACACATTTACCTAAAAAAAAAAACCACACATTTTAACATCTCTAGTTGCCGGATACCAAAATTCATGGACTGAACAGAGACATCAGATTTATTGCCTAACACAACCATCTGTAACTTACTTAGCCCCTATCCCTCAATGACTGGGGGGAGGGTATTAACAGACCATTTTACCTTCGCATATCAAGGGACCATGGTTCTAACTTCTTAAGCTAAACAGTCCATCATTGGTTTTATTTAACTCGGACTCCACAAGTACAGATCTAAAGAGGATTTCTGTGCGGTTTGAAAGCTTCGCTCTCTCATTGTCAACAGAATAAAAGATGTTCTCTCATGCACTCTCTCTCTCCAGTGAATAAATGTTATTTTCAAGCTTTTATAGTGTTACACATATAAAGGTTCCAAATCTACTCCCACTAAATCAGTGGTTTTCAAACTACGGGTCACAACTTTGTACTGGGTCATGGAAAGTCAGGCACTGGGTCTTGTTGCTACAGTGGTATCAGGGGACAAGTGGAAGTGCTAAGGCAGGCTACCTGCCTGTCCTGGTACTGAAGTGGCTGGCAGCAGGCCTGGCTCCTAGACGAGAGGAGAAGAGAGTGTTCAGGGCTCCACGCACTGCCCCAAGCACTAGCTCCACACTCCCACTGGCTGGGAACCTGCTTTTGGGGTGCAGTATGGTCTGCGGTGCCAGGAAGCCCTTACCACCACTGTTGTACCACTGACTGGGAGCCATTCAAAGTAAGCCCATCCTGCCCCAGCCCTGATGCCTCGAAAGCCAGGGACACCCCCCCCCCCCCCCCCACACACACACACACACACACACACACTCCAAAGCTCTCATCCTCAGCCCCATCCCAGAGCCCACACTCTAGTCAAATTATGTTGGGTCATGGGCATCAATTTTCTTCAACTGGGACATAAGAAAAAAAAAGTTTGAAAACCACTGCACTTAATCAATTGGAGTTTTGCTATTGACTTTAATAGGAATAATATTAAGCCAAATGAGTACAAAGAATGGATAAAAAGTTCCAGAGGTGTAACCATCCAAGTCTGTAAGTGTAAAAACCTACAAGCAGTCCTGTGGCCCCTAGAGACTAAAAAAATGTGTAAGTCATAAGCTTAAGGGCAAAAACCTATTTCATCAGATGCATGCAGTGGAAACTATATACAGACAGGCATAAGTATTCTAGTACGTTATAAGAAGGGAGTTAACACTATAAGGTGAAAGGAAGTTACTCTCCTTGGTGCAGTAACGACTGATCTTTGAAATGTGTCCCTCCCGTGAGTGCTCCACTGTAGGTGTCGGGCTCGTCCCAGCGCCGCAGATCGGAGATTTTTCATAGCAGTGTTCAGCTAGACCGCACATGCGTGGTCGGCGCCTTGCACCATTCGCACTCTTTTGCACGTGTGCGCAGTCCGGCTCCTGCCAGTTCCTTGAATCCGCCCCGAGATCTGAAAATCATAATGAGAAACTCCGAAGCGGGGAGCAGGGCGGATAGTGGAGCACCCATGGGGACACACATCTCAAAAGAACAGTTGTTACTGCACCAAGGTGAGTAACTTCCTTTTCTTCTTCGAGTGATGTCCATGTGGGTGCTCCACTGTAGGTGAAGTACCCAGAAAGACCGGAAGGAGGGTCTCAGAGTCACAATTTTGATGTTGATGAAAGTACTGCTGATTCCAGCGAAGCGTCTGCAGCCAGTTGGTGTTGGATTGCGTGATGTCTCACAAAGGTATCATGGGATGACCACGTGGCTGTGCGGCAAGTGTCCCTAAGGGACACAGCCCTGAGAAAAGTGATTGACGCTGCTACTGCTCTTGTGGAGTGAGCCTTTGGTTGAGCAGGAAGTAGCGTGTGGCATTACAGAGTAACAGGTAATGATGCAAGAAGTGATGAGTTTTGCGACTCACTGAGATGAGATCGCTTCGCCCTTGGATCGGTCCGCAAGCGAGAGTATTAGACGGTCTGTTTTACAGAATGGCTTAGTTCTTTCTATATAAGAGGCAAGCGCCCTACTAATGTCAAGGGAGTGAAGAGTTGTCTCCTGGGAAGATGCATGCAGTTTAGGATAGAAGGAGGGTAGGATAACTGGTTCGTTGATATGGAACTCAGAGCAGACCTTGGGGATGAAGGCTGGGTGGGGTCTTAGGACTACCCCGTCTTTATTAAAGACTGTGTATGGTGGTACTGCCATCAGAGCTGCCATCTTGCTGACTCTGCAGGCAGATGTTATAGCGATGAGGAAGACCATTTTCAGAGTCAACATCTGAAGCGAAGTGGTGGGCAGAGGCTCAAATGGTGGCCTAGTTAAAGTTTCGAGCGCCAGATCTAAATTCCATGGTAGAGGAACAGGCCTTCAAGGGGGATTAAGGTTAGTGAGTCCCTTTAGGAATCTCTTGGCTGTAGGGTGGGCAAACACTGGGGTACCATCTATCGAATGCCTAAAGGCAGATATTGCTGCAAGATGCACTTTCAGGGAAGCTAATGCCAATCCTGTCTGCTTCAGGTAAAAAAATATAGTCTAAGGTTGCGTGCAGAAAGGCTGTATTCGGTTCTATGTGGTATCCTGAGCACCAGGATGCGAATCTTCACCATTTGGAAAGCTAAGTAGTTCAATTACTTTGCCTTCTAGTGTGCATTAGGATCTCTTTGACATGCGTGGAGCAAAGGTCCTCGGATACATTGAACCAATTAGGAGCCAGGCTGTCAGCTTCAGGGTATGAGGCTGGGGGTGTAGTAGGCTCCTTGTTTCTGGGTGAGGAGGTCTGTCAGGTTGCGGAGAGGGTACGGAGACATTTGTTGAAGGAAGGGGAACCAATACTGACGAGCCCAGGCAGGCACCACTAATATCAGTTGGCCACATCCACCTCAGTCTTCTCTGGGAGTCTGGGTATTAGCACGCAGGGGGGAAAACACATAAAGGAGCGATCCCCTCCAGGTGAGGAGAAAGGCATCGCCTAGGGATCCAGGACCTATGCCTGCTATGGAGCAATAGTGACAACATTTCTTGTTGCAGTAGATAGCAAAAAGATATATGAGGGGAAACTCCCAGCGTTGGAAGACATGGTGAAGGACATCGTCGCGAAGCTCCCACTCGTGATCTGGTGCGAAGTGTCTGCTCAGGGAGTCGGCAGAAATGTTGTTGACACTAGGTAAGTACGATGTTACTAGTGTGATGTCGTTCCGAATGCACCAATTCCACAGGCGAATTGCTTCCGCACATAGGTATCAGGATCATGCGCCGCCCTGACAATTGATATAATACATCGTGGCGATGTTGTCTGTGAGAATTCTGACCATGGCGTTGTGAATGTAGTTGCGGAAGTATTTGCAAGCACTGAAGACAGCCCTGAGTTCCAGAAAGTTTATATGAAGGGATGCCTCACCTGGTGACCATCGGCTCTGGACCGGCATACCGTCCATGTGAGCTCCCCAACCTATGAGGGAGGCATCTGTGGTGATGTGGAGCAAAGGCTGTGGTTGGTGAAAGGGTACTCCGGACAGGAGGTTCCGCGAATCTGTCCACCATTTGAGAGATTTGCCAACGTCGGTTGGAGGCGTCACCGTTCTGTGAACGTGGTGCTTTGCGGGAGCATAGACAGATGCTATCCAGCGCTGCAGGCTGCGAAAGTGCAGGTGCGCATGTTGGACTACGTATGTAGTCACTGCCATAGGGTCCATAAGTTTTAGGCAAGTCCGCCGGGCTGTGGAGTAGCACTGAAACTAAGTCCTGGATAGCATGAAACCTCTGGACAGCTAAGTAAGCTCTCACTGTGAGAGCATCTAAATGACCACCAATGAACTCCAAGTTTTGAGACGGCACAAGAGTTGATTTCTGATAGTTGATCAGTAGACCCAGGGAATTGAAGGTTTGTCTGGTGATAGTTATCATTAAGTGTCTCTGCAGATGAACGGTCTTTTAAGAGGCCGTCGCTGAGACAAGGGAAGATCACGACACCCTTTCGACGTAAATGTGCTGCTACCACTGCAAGGGTCTTTGAAAACACGCTGGGGACAGATGAAAGGCTGAATGGTAGAACTCGGTACTGAAAATGCTCTGTGCCTACCATGAAACGAAGGAATGTTCTATGGGCAGGATGGATGGTAATGTGGAAATAGGCATCTTGGAGGTTGAGGGCAGCAAACCAGTCTCCATTGTCCAATGCAGGGATTATTGATGCAAGAGCAACCATTCTGAAATGCTGCTTGCGGACATAACGATTGAGCTTCCGCAGATCTAGAATGGGTCTCCACCTGCCTGTCTTTTTGCACATGAGGAAATAGCAAGAGTAAAATCCCTTCCCTTTGAACTCATCCGGCACCTTCTCCACTGGTCCTATGGAAAGATGATTGACTTCTTCCCGTAGCAAGAGCTCATGAGAGGGTCCCTGAAGAGGGACAGGGAAGGTGGTGGGAGAGATAGGAAGGTTATGGGATATCCCGATATGACTATTTCCAGAACCCAGCAGTCGGTCATAATTGTGGACCATTGTTGGTAAAATGGCCTCAGGCAGAAATGGAATGTTGGTGAGTTGTGATGCTGCTGTTTGACAACTGAAAGAAGCATGATGCCCTCGACCGAAGAATCAAACCTGCTGTTTCGCGGCCGGCTGGTTCTGCATGCGGTTATTCTGGTTTCAACGTTGTTGCGGTCGCTGGTGAGAATGCGGGTGGTCAAAAGGCGCGTTGTTGCTGCTGTTGGTGTTGTCTGTTATATGTGTAGTTGTACCGTCTCTGGCATAGGAAGCAGCATTTCCATCTGTACGAGGGAGTGTACATACCCAAAGTACATAATGTAGTGCGTGAATCCTTCCTAGAGGGGAGAACCTCATCTGTCTTTTCAGCAAATAGTTTGTGTTTGTCGAAGGGTAAATCTTCAACTTTATTCTGTAGGTCCCAAGGTACTCCCACAGTTTGGAGCCAGGATATCCTTCTCATTATGACTGCTGTGGCTGTTGATTGAGCAGCTGTGTCTGCAACGTCCATTGCTATCTGGAGGCCTGTCCTAGCAGATGCATAGCCTTCCTCGACGATTGACTTCAGTATTGGCCTCTTGGATTCGGGAAGGTGATCCATGAGGGTCGTCAATTTAGTATAATTATTGAAATTGTGGTTCGATAAAAGCACTGCGTAATTAGCTACCCAAAGTAGTAATATAGCGGAGGCATATACTTTTCATCCAAATAAATCGAGGCGCTTCCTATCTTTGTCCTCAGTAGCATTCTTATATTGGGGCATTTTGGATCTATGCTGTGCCACATCAACCAGCGAATTGGGTTGCAGATGAGTAAACAAGAATTCCATGCCCTTAGACAGAACAAAGTATTTCTTATCCCCCCGTTTGTTCGTTGGTGGTGCAGTAGCCAGGGTCTGCCAAATTTCCTCCGCTGCCTCTACAATAGCCTCATCCAGGGGAATCGCTATCTTGGAACCGTGAGCAGGTTGGAGGTTCTTAAGGAGCCAGTACTGTTTTCCTTGTTCTTCTGCGAATTGGACCTCCTGACTTGCTGCCATCCTCTTAAACAGGTCTTGAAACAGTTTAAGATCATCCGGAGGCGAGATCTCCGGGAATAACAGCCTCAATGGGGGAAGAGGAAGACTGATCTGTGGAGGAGCTGTCAGGTGGTTGCTCCTCCCTATCTGAGACTTGTCCCTCCTCAGGCTCAGAATGATGTAGCTGAGGGGATGATGGCTGCGGAGGGGGATGGCATTGAGGCGAGGCCAGGACTGGTGGTTATCTAGGTGACATTCAACCGCACAGGGACCATCCTCTAGAGAGGGCGATCAGTGACGTCAGTGGTAAGAGTAGTGATGAGATCCATGATGGTAATGGTCATAGCGATAGTGTGGTCTACCGGGGGATGACCGTCTGGAAGAATGCGAGTGCCTATAACCTTCCCAGTAGGCAGTATGCAGAGATACTGAAGAATGAATATGTCTCTAAGGTGCTCTAGAACATTGGTTCCCAAACTGAGGGGCATGAAGAAATTCTAAGGGGGGGGGGCAAGGTGACCCAGTTCCCCCATCATTCCCCCCCACCTGTCCCCTGCCCAGGGCCCCACTTGCACCCTGCCCTTGCCCCCTGCCCAGACACCACCAACGCACTGCCCCTGCCTCCTAACCCAACACCCACCAGCACCCTGCCCCTGCCCCCTCCCTCCTGGCCAAACACCTACCCCCAGCTTATACCTGTACCCTATTTTCCACCCAGATTTTGCACCCCTTTGCTATCTCACTCACTGGCACACTGGAACCCTCAATTTTTGGCCCCACCTCAAAGTGTAGACGGGACCCACAAATTCCACTTACCCTGGAATCCCAGAAGAGTTGATCTGGCCTGAGGCCGTGAACCTCAGTCCTACCTCCCCTCTCCCCATGGGGCAGGGGTACCAGGGGAGGCGAGGTGTCTCAGTTGGGGCCACATCAATGAGGGGTGGAGGGATTTTTTTTTGCATCTCACTTGTGTGGTCCCGGCCTGATTTTTCTGTGGGATAGTGACCCCTGACCCAAAACAGGTTCCCCACCACTCCCACAAATAAAGACAAATGCTGAAACGTTTGTGTTGGACATATTTTATTTAAAAATGAAGCCTGGCCAACAAGTCCCAATTGGGGCCAACCCCCCAGCTGGCTGCAGCATCATAACACTCCTGCATCCCCACACACACCCCCACCCTGAGACTATCATACACTAGAACCCCCCATCCTGAGCACCTCTCATCCCCAGTCTTCTGCCACAACACTACTGCACAATCCACACACTGCAAATCTGTGTCTTGTGCCCACCATACTCCTAACGCGCCTGCCCTGAGCCCCTTATGTCCTGCACCCTCATGTCCACAAGCCTGTGGTTTGCTCAACACCCCAACCCTCCACCTGACCCCAACACTCTCCAACCTGGAGCCCCCTCCCTGAACCAGCAGCCCTTTCTCCACCTCCTCTTACACCAAAATTCCCTTCCAGAGCTTGCACCTTTCACCCCTTCCCACACCCAAATCCCTCATTTCAAACCTAGGATTTCCCAACTTGTGAAGGATGCTGCTGCATTTTCTTCAAATTAAATTTGTTTTGTTTCTGCTATTTCTTGTGTTAAATTACTTTTATTAAATTTTTGGGCCAAGAAAAACTATTTGTACTTATTTTTAATTTTAAATAATTTTTATACCAAGTTTGGGTGTTTATTTTTAATTTTAAATTACAAATTGAATTTTTTGTTAAAAGGGGAGGTGGATGATGGTAAAGAAGAGGTGGGGAAGTGTGAGGGTTTCTCAAAAATCAAAAAGGGGGCATGATGCTGAAAAATTTGGGAACCACTGCTCTAGAAGATGGTGGTGGGAAGACTGAAACGCGTCTAGAATGGTAATAAGAGCACCGTATCGGTTCCGTGGTAGAATCAGATGGTACCCTGCGCCGTGGGGAAATGAGGTGAGCCATTCTGCTTGAGTGGTCACCTATGCAATACCCAAGATATCGGAGCCGCAGGGGATGGTGACTGTTCCGGAGAAAAAGTTGGTGAAATGGAGCATGGGGTAGGGCTCCATGGTCTATCCGTCTTAGATGAGGCCTTCTTGTGGGTCGGGACCCATTCGGATCTTTCCGGTGCCCGTGGTGTCTTGCACAGAGCTGGGGCTGTCGGTGCTGATGGAGGGGTCGGTGCCGATGGAGGGGTCGGTGCCATCCTAGTGACCGAAGCCGCCGGTGCCGAGATCGCTCTCAGTTCCATCCAGTGCCATGATGCTGGCACCGTAGAAGGCACTTTCATTGTTTTGGAGGCTGGAACCATCTTGGAATGAGAAGAGGTGGTGCCGGATGTGCCTGGCTTGTCCCCAATGCTCACCGTGCTCCGAGAGAGGGATGGCAGGGAGCACGCTGGTGACACCTTGGTTCTTTTGGGCAGAGCGGAGCCTGGTGAAAAGACTCTCCATTTTTGGGGAACAGCTGGTTCTGAAGCAGCCATGGACTCCGTGTCTGAAGGCTGGAGCACCTTATTGAACAGAATCATTCTGAGGTGCATTTCTCTGTCCCGACGTGCCCTCACCATTAATGTGGAACAGTGAGAGCATTTCTGTGGGACGTGAGCCTCGCCTAGACACCGGATACAAGACAAATGGCCATCTGAGGCAGACATGGCTTTGTGACATGTGGCGCACATTTTAAAATCTGGTGAACCAGGCATGCTGAGTCACAGTCTTTTCTTTTTCTCTCTTTGCCCCCCCCCCCCACCCTTCAGCCTGAAGGCTGAGAGCAACAGGATGTTGCATACCTAATCTAACTAACTATGTACAGAAGGGAAAAAAAAATTTTTTTAAACCCGTAATAGGGTGTTTCTAACTAACTAATGAAGTTTGGAACTAATTCACAAAGGATTAATACTGTGACTGGAATCAGTTGAGGAGAGATCGTTTACTCTGTCCCTGGCTGGGGGCAGCTCAGAGGAACTTGCGGGAGCCGGACTGCACGCATGTGCAAAAGAACTCGAACACCGCATGTGCACAGTCCGGCCGAACGCCGCTATCTCTGATCTGCAATGCCGGGATGAGCCCGACACCTACAGTGGAGCACCCATGGGGACATCACTCGAAGAAGAACTAGAGACAGAGACAGTGTGCGTGTGTGTGTGTGTCTGACTCTGTAAGTGCCACTGTATGCATCTGACAAGTAGGTTTTTGCACACAAAAGCTTATGACCTATGAATTTGTTAGTCTAAGGGGCACAAGACTGCTCATTGTTTTCAAAGAATGCAGGAGTTTCTCTTCTGTGCCCCTTTTTGGAACCCCATTGACCTTTTCCAGGAATTGTTGATATATCGTGGAACCAAGTTATGCTGTAATAAGAGCATCTGCTCTCCTTATTACTACATAAGCATGTCCTATAAACATGATGAATAATGTGCCTATAATTCATTGGTTCTAATAAATCCTAACATTCCTGACAAAGGCATATGTTATGAGATCTCCAAGGATCTAGAGAGTACATTATGCATATTGTAAAAGCAGAATTCTCACATTTAAAACACATTTCCAATCTGGAGTTCTCGGCTTGCACACGAAGTTCCTCAAAAGCCAATATCATTCTCTAAAAAAATAAAAAAAAAAATCAATAAATGTTCATAGTTCATATCTTGTAATGAAAAAGTAATGTTTACTGACACATTATGGAAAACACTCCCATTCCAGGCACTTCCCATTTTCCTGGCACAACCAAACCCTGATCTTGCTTTAAGTTAGGAAAAGAGGAAGTTGCATACCAAATTGGGTGATGCTAGCTCTTACCATTAATGAGGAATTCTTGAACAAACTCACAGATGGACAGACAGACAGATAAATAGATAGATCAAGACTTGGGCCCTCATTTCCAGTAGCTGTCCATGTGACAATGGCAGTGAATGCTGGGAAACCATGGAAACTTGTTTTAGTTTTATGAATAATCCATGTATTCAGTTTTACTTTGTATTGCTACCCACTAGGTACAAAGAGATTAATTTCTCCCTGCCACAGAGAAGTGAGACATAAGTAGATGTCATCCTTGAGGGACGACAGGAGACCCAATGACCGAAAACTAACTTTTATCTTACTGGGAGACAAGCTAGGTTGCATCTATAAGGGTGCAAATACAACAGTTTAAGATTTGCTGCTGCCCAGAGGAGAAAGACAGGGTCTGGGAGAGAGAGAGAGACAGACACTAAGATGGATTCAAGAATGCCATGAAATTGTGTGCAGCTTTTTTCTGCTAATATAGACTATTTTCCATGCTGACCTAAGGACTCTCAAATGGTGTATTTAAACTGACTAATACTGGCTTGTTTTTAAACAGCTATCCTCTGTGTCTGCAAATACTGGTTACATGCTCCCTGAAGCACTTGACATTTCTAAAAGGAGTCTGAACTTGTTCAGATTTGCTGCAGAGCCACAGAGAAAAATCAAAAGTACTGAAGCCTAAAGGTCTAGTTTAGGAGCTATAGAACTATAGATATCATCCATCCCTGTAAAAAGACTTCACTTGGCAAAAATGGGGATATTCCAAATAGACTATAAAGGCAGGGGCTGTAAGGTTTCAGGGGTTTGCATCCTCACTTTCGACAGACCTATAAGGTTTGGGGGAGCAAGGAGCCCAGGTCTGATACAATCCATTGTTGCCACCAATGAAAACAAAATAAAAGCAAGCTTCTCACTAGTCCTGACCTTCTAGGATTCACAGGAATTCCTACTGGAATGCCCAAGGCCTGGAGCCATCTGACTGGCTCATACCCATTACTTTCACCAGGAAGGACGCCAGGCAGGGCCGTCTGACCAACTGAGCAGACTCTCTGGTGCTGCTACAATAGACCCCATTATTATCTTTCTTTTGCAATCTGCATCCAATTTTGTTCCTAGTTCCACTCCGCTCTTGTCCTGTGCCCGACCTGACCCCTATCTTGCTCCTACCCAAGTTCCTCAGTTCCTGCCCTGTGCCTGATCCTTCCCTCATCTCTGGTTCCTGCCACTATGTCTTATTCAGACCATCATCTCTATCAATCCTGTCTCTGACCCCTAGATTGATTTTTGGCTCCAGACTCTGACCTGACCCCCAACTACCCATCTCAGTCCCTTCCATTGGGCCAGACCATCTACATCCCAGTTCCTAGCAGGGGCACTGAACCTCCTGTAGATGAATGACAAATGTGTTTTGTATTTAAGAATCTCAGCATTCACATCAACTCAATTCAGCTGTTGAAATTCAGGGTTGTTTTGAAATAGTTTACAGTTAATCACTTACCTCAATATTATTATTAAGTGTCACATATAGATGTCTGGTTTCTTCTCTTTCATGTTCATCTGCCAATGTAAAAATATACTTAACAAAATTTTACTTTTAAAATTGCGTACTAGGGATGTTAAACATCGGTTAATAGTCAATTAACCCCAAGAATTCGTATTGATTACCAATCAGAGGCAGCAGCACAGGGTGCCAGGTGGGAGTTGGTCCGTGAGTGGAGCCAGTTTAAAAACCAGCTCCCCTCATGGACTGGCTGCCTGTTGCCCCATGCTGCTGCCTCTGATACAGAGGAACAGCATGGGGTAGCAGCAGCCCCTGTCTGGGGCGGGAGGTGGCTGAGCTCCCGGACATAGCACAAGCCGGAACTGAGCCAGGCTACCTACCTGCCTGGCTCCTAATACACTTTAAATGAAGAGCCGCAGCACAGGTAGGTCCCGGATCTGGTGTAAGCCAGGACTAAGCTGGGCTGCTAGCCAGCCTGCTTTAAAAAAAATGTATCGGGGGGAAGGGGAAAATGCATGTAGTCTATAACATTAACGGATAAGCTTTTGCTTATCCGTTAATCAACTACATTATTACATCCCTAATGTATACCGTAAGCAATAAAAATATACAACATGGGCAACAAGAGTTTTGCCTAAGCATTGCAACACACAGTGCATTTATACAGATATGGAGATATCGCTTTTTCTTGTCATTTTACCAAAATGTCTGCAAAAATATTGTTGGAAAATTATGCAAGTCAGAAAAAAAAATTTATTCTCTATTTAAATATCATTCCAGGTCAATTTACATCTTTTCATTCTGAATCCCACTTCTTCCAGACAGAAAAGCAGGCTAGATGTAAATCTAGGATCAAATTATATAACCATATTATTTTTATTATTATAACAAGTTCTGATACATCAATAAGCAGCAACAGCGGGACTAAAGATGAGTCGAAAATTCCATTGAGATCACTTGAAGAATAAGGAGCTCAAGTGATATGGTCCCAGAATTAACATGTTAGTGCCACATACAACTGCATGTTTCTGAATCACTCAAATTTTTTAAAATATATATAAAAGATTCATTAGCTGGCCAATTTCCACTAGCCATTATGGCAAAAGTGGGTCTTGAGCAATTTGAGGGAGCACTTATTTCAAAGATAAATTCATGAAAGGTGTTCCATATGTAAGAGAGCACAGAGAAAGTGTGATCTCACATGTGAAAAAAGCAGCCAAATGGACCCTCAAGGCAAACATCATAGATAGAGACGAAGGAATATGGAGCTGATGAATGACAAAAACAAATAACTAAGACGAGGCTGTAAAAGGCCTCCAAGGTGAAAACAAAACATTTGAATTTGATACAGTGGAAAGAAATCAGGATCAGAAGAGAGATCCAAAGGGCTCTGTGAAATAGTGCAACAGGAAAAGAAAATTATATTGGCAGCTTCGTTTTGTATGGACTAAAGAGGGATGATGTCAACGTCTTAGCTGTGTGAACAGAAAGATCTACTTTTAGAAATATTATGAAGGAAAACAGCAGGATTTGCACAACCTAGATGTGAGCACAAGGGAGATAAAACAATCAAAGATCACCCCCACTTAATGTGTCAGAGTGATCCACTACATTGCTGTGGTAACAAGACACCTTACAAAAACATCATGGGTTCCACGTGTAGCATAATCAATATTGATTACACTGCTCTACAGCCAAAATGCTTCTGAAATAAATGTAGTCAAACTTTACTAATTCGGGGTCACTGAGAACGAAAATGATGCTGAAAATTGTTGATTGGCTCTAGTTTTCAAGATATGCTATTGGGTCAGTATATACGACCCTTGACTTGGGAATGGCGGAGGATAAGTGAGTTATAAAGGGAAGGGATCTCAATTTAAACCAGAAATGACTAAAATACATCTTTGACTGGATCTATGAATAAATCTATGACTGGGTTTGGACAGTACTTGCTTTTTAGGCAAAACAATGAATGATGCAATCTGAAGCTGGTATTGCGTCATACATGATATGAATTGCATCATGTTATTCCTAGAAGTCATGGATGATGCAATCATAACGAAGCTTACATCATTCTGCTGAACAAATTGCCCTATATCAGCTCTAGAAATCATACAGTGTCGTGCTCTCTTATTTGTCAGTGTTTGATTTTTGCAAAGGGACACATTTCTGTTTAGCCAAAGTGAGCAGAGATGCCTCCTACTTGTGTGAACAGTGCAGATAACTTCTGCTATGTTTGTGGTGAAGTGACTTTTGCATCACAAAAGCGCAGTATAACCACTATGGTTAAGAAAGCCTATCGCCTTTATTTTGGCGGCAAAACTGGAGATCAGGACAAGAGGTGGGCCCCACACATGCTGCAACACTTGTGCAACAAATCTTCGCCAGTGGTTGAACAGGAAGAGGAAATCTATGCCTTCTGCAGTGCCAATGATTTGGAGAGAGCCAACAGATCATACCAGCAATTGTTACTTCTGCATGGTGCCTCCAGTTGGGAAAGGTGTGTCAAAGAAGAAAAAGGGGACTGTGCATTATCCAACCATTCCATCAGCTATACGCCCAGTACCCCACAGAGAAGGACTGCCGGATCCTGATGCACCAGAACCATTCTCACTTGAGTCGGACGAGGAAGAGGAAGAGGATGAAACTTCTGGTCCTGAACCATCAATGTCACAGGACCCACATTTTCTCCCATCCTCCTCCTCTGAACCACACCTCATAACACAAGGTGAACTGAATGACCTTGTCAGGGATTTGGAACTACCCAAGAGTAAGGCAGAGCTGTTGGGCTCCAGACTACAGCAGTGGAATCTCCTGGCAGGTGATGTTAGGGTTTCCATGTTCCGTGACCGTCAAAAGGATCTTGTCCCATTCTTCTTCATGGAAGGTGATCTTGTAGCCTGCAACAACATTGATGGTGTGATGGCAGCCCTCAACATCGTTCACGATCCAGATGAGCGGAAACTGTTCATTGATTCATCGAAGACGAGTCTTAAAGCTGTTTTGCTGCATAATGGCAATGTTTTGCCATCAATTCCAGTTGGACATGCAGTCCATATGAAGGAAACCTATGACAACATGAAACAACTTTTGAGGTGCATAAAGTATGACCAACATCAGTGGCAGCTTTGTGGCGATTTGAAGGTTGTTGCTCTCTTGCTTGGTCTGCAGACTGGATACACAAAGTACTGCTGTTTTCTCTGCGAATGGGATAGTCGTGCAAGAGATTCCCACTACATCAAGATAGACTGGCCACTCCGACAGTCATTGGAGCCTGGGAGGAAAAGTGTTCAGCATCCACCACTTGTTGAATCGAGGAAGATTTTACCACCACCCTTACACATCAAGCTGTGTCTGATGAAGAACTTTGTCAAGGCCATGGACAAAACACAAGCAGCTTTCAAGTACCTCCGTGGAAAATTTCCAAGGTTAAGTGAAGCTAAGATAAAGGAAGGTGTCTCTGTTGGTCCTCAGATTCGTGAACTTCTTCGAGATGATGCATTTGACCATGCACTGCATGGCAAGGAAAAGACGGCATGGAAAGCCTTCCAGTGAGTGGCAATAAATTTTCTCGCAAACAACAAGGCAGACAATTACAGGTTGTTAGTGGAAAACCTCCTCAAGGCATACAAAAGCCTTGGTTGCAACATGTCACTAAAGATACATTTTTTGCACTCTCATCTAGATTTTTTTCCACCGAACTGCGGAGCAGTGAGCGACGAGCACGGCGAGCGATTTCACCAGGACATTGCAACGATGGAGAAATGCTATCAGGGCAAATGGAGCCCATCAATGCTTGCAGACTATTGCTGGACAGTGACAAGAGATGCTCCATTTAATGAATACAAGAGACAAGCCAAGAAGCGCCGAGTAGACACTGAATAGGACCAAACTATGTACATAATTGTTTTTTGCCTTTTGTTTCATAATAAATTTTATTTATAAAACCCTTTTGCTGATTTTTAAAGTGTTACATAAACAGGACAGGTGAAATATTATCATGTAAAGCAACCATAAACACATGAAAAGACCTAGGTTTACAATTTATGATTAAAACTCTACTATCTACACAATATACATAGACGTAAAATGTAAAAACTTAAATATCTTGGAAACAGTAGCCAATCAGTTGTTTTAATTGTCATATTTGAATTCAGCACATCAAAATACATAATAAATAGCACATTTTCTCTCTGAAGCAGACAACTTCTAAAAAATTGTAGATCAGTGTTATTGGTTCTGCCCTGTATTCCACTGCTATAAAAGGACACGTATATTTTTAAGTTTTTATGACTTTGGGAAAGGTATGATACAAGACTTAATCTTTCATTTTGTCCTTTACCAGGCAAGATGGAAGTCATTCCCTTCTCTTGTGAAAAGAGGTTTCAAAGCCAGGAAACAACTGTTACAAATCTTCTACATCTTGCACATAAGACACTCTCACCCTTGTAGCCGACAATATCATTGCTCTTCAGACCACAATTCCCATGAAAGATAATGGTCAACAATGTGGCTACTCACAACAGTAAATTTAAATGTGTAAGTTTGTGCAGGGTTGAGGCCAAAGAAACTGAGCAACTCACTGGTAGCACAGGTCCAGCACCACTGTGGGTTCTGAAGATTAATCCAGATCAAATTCAAGATTAAAGTCTCAATTCAGGAAAGTACTTAAACACAAGCATAATTTTTAAGTACTTAAATTATAATTAATGAGGCTATTACATTTACACATCTGCTTAAATATCTTCCCAAATAAGAGCCTAAATGGGTAGCCAATCTAAGATAGAGAACATCTGGATGATGTGCTTATTTGGTTCCACTCTGCTTAGGAAGTGAGCTGCTCCAGTCAATGTTGCTTCCAAAGAAGAAGTTGGGAGACATTAGTGTGTAATTCTATTACAACCTTGTCACTTCTGAAAAAGACTCTGAAATTAAGACCACAAAACTAATAGCTATTAGGTTTATTGCTTATTTTCTATAGAAAACTTCATCTTAGAGAGATGAGCCATGCATAACTTACTCGAAGTAGACTAGAATCCATGCCAGCAGAAAGAAAGTTTATTCTAGCATGGAACAGTGTGCATTTACAAATGTAAAACAATATCTAAATAATATTTACATTTGTTGGACTTCTCTGTGTATCGAGCACAGGTTTCCTTGAGCAGGTTACACAAATGTCTTGTTGCAGTATTTCTGAAAGAAAAAAAAAGCTTTTTTAATATAATATTACAGGGGTTCACAGTATTTTAAAGATATAAAAGTGACAAGTATTTGCCTTGAGAAACTTTGCAGTCACACGTCTTTCCTGAAAAGCAGTTATTTAAAATTATAACTAAAAATGAGTTGTTCACTATGAAAACTAATTTTTCTAAAACATTTTATTCATCATATTACTCACTCTTGTAGAAGATCTTTATTTTCACATATCTCATCTTCCAATTTCAAACTTAGTTTTTCATTTTCAAACTAGTTTTATAAGAGATGCAAATAAAAAATATTATTCAAAATACAATTATCTCCATTTCATTTCAAATCTCACCTAGTAATTTATTTTTTCTGCACAGTTAACTATGCCTCCTATTGCCTCTCTCTGCACTATTATTTCTCTGTGGGTATGTCTAGACTACACACTTCTTTCAAAAGAAGCTTTTTCGAAAGTATTTTGAAAAAGCTTCTTTCGAAAGATCGTCTTGACAGCCACAACTTTTTCAAAAAAGCGATCTTCTTCTTCAAGAGAGCACACACAGGCAATCTGGATGCTCTCTTTCGAAAACGCCCTGTTTGCGGTCAAGAACGCCTTTTTTCAAAAGAGCTCTTTCGAAAAAAGGCTTTCTTCCTCGTAAAATGAGGTTTACTGCTGTCAAAAAAACTGCCACGTTCTTTCGATTTAATTTCGAAAGAATGCGGCGGCAGTCTAGACACAGGTGAAGTTTTTTCCAAAAAAACCCTGTAGTCTAGACATAGCCGGTCACTGCAATATTTAACTTTGAACCATGTTTTGTGATATAGTTTGTATAAAGGGGGAATAAAAATATCAAGTTTCACTGTACTCTTTTTACGTTACAGAAAAGATTCATTTTCATGTGTTAATTACATTCTTTTTTTCTTTGTATAGATTAAATCACTTTTTTCTTTCAAGACAAAATATTCATTACTGAGGGTACATTTTTACAATTAAATAATGAAGTTTTAATTGTAAAAAGGAAGAACGGTTCAATTTTTCACAAGATAATTGCTTAAAATAGTTTGAGTTGTAATTATTGAATATTATCAGAATTATATTTGTATTTACTCAGAATGTTTTTATTCTTAAAAATATATTTTAATATATCGTAGACAAAACTTGCCTGTAACTCCTGAATGGCCTTACGTTGTGCTTCAATAATCTTTTTATTTTCTTGCAATTTTCTCTCCTTCTGCTTCAGTTCAGATTCTATAGTCGCTTTCCACCTCTTGATCTTTTCAGCCTCTTTGTAGAGTTTTGAATAAAGCTCATGCACTGTCTCTACATTCTATTGAAATAGGTTTCACAAATTAATCTGAAATACTGTTTAATTAAAAATATTCTACAGGTTGAACCTCTGTAGTCCGGAATCCTTGGAACCCAATTGGTGCCGAACCAGAGAATTTGCTGAGCCACAGGAGGTCAATATTGTCTAGCAGCATTACCAACACTTCCGCTGCTTACTGGGCTCTTGCAAGACATTTAGGAGTAAATTAAAGCTAAATAACAGCACAGAACATTGAGAGCCAGAACTGGTGGTTGTGAACAAAGTTTACGGGACTGCAGGAAACTTGACCCACTCATGCAAAGTGGACATCCAACTAACTAAAATCATGCCAGACCATGGATGTTGCCAGACCACCATGTGCCAGACTACAGAGGTTCAATTTATACACACATTTGCCTCTTAGAAATATCGTAAGAATTGTTGAAAAGTAAGAGAGGAGTAGCCGTGTTAGTCTGATCTTAGTAAAACAAAAGGAGAAAAAATATGTAGCACTTTAAAGACTAACAAGATAGTTTATTAGGTGATGAGCTTTGGTGGGGCAGACCTACTTCTTCAGATCATATTCGAAAGTGAATTGGCATGACTATATAAAACAAAGGAATACAATGAAGAAAGTAAACATTATATGCTAACAAATCAGCTACTTGAACAGAAGGTGGGGGTGAGGGGCAAGGAAGAGACAAGGAAGGAGGAAATAGCTTATTGTAAGTCATTAAGTGGCTAATCTGGAGTTACTACGAATATCAAAAAGTGCGGAGGCTGTCTTTGTAATGTGTAAGGTAATTAGCATCTTTATTAAGGCCCATTCGCAACCTGTCTGTCTAATTTAAGCATAAACACAAGTTCTGAAGTCTGCCTCTGTAATGTGGTGTTAAAGTCTCTTTGAAGTTAGAGGCATGTTTTCAGGTCTTTAAGGGAATGGCCAGTTAGATTAAAATGTTGACTAAACAGGTTTGTGTGTGTGGAGATGTCTGATTTGTGGGCATTAATTTTTTGGCGAAGTGACTGAGTAGTTTATCCAGTATACATTGCAGAGGGACATTGCTGGCAATATACATTGCATATATCACATTGCTGGACATACAGGAATGAGTCCTTGATCGTATAACTGACATGGTTAGGTCCAGTGATGGTGTCTCTAGAGTAAATACATGGACAACATTGGCAACAGGGTTTGTGCAAGGGAAAGTTCCAGGGTTAGTTTTAATGTAGTATGCTCTGTGGTTGTTATTAAGAATTTTCCTGAGGTTTGGTGGTTGTCTATAGGAGAGTATAGGTCTGTCCCCCAGAGCCTCTCGGAGTGTAGTATCCTGTTCCAATATAGGTTGTAGGTTATTGATAATGCATTGGAGGGGTTTAAGTTGGGGGCTATAGTTGATGACAAGTGGTGTTCTATTGTTGGTTTTCTTGGGCCTATCTAGAATTAGATGGCTTCTGGGTATTCATCTGGCCCTTTCAATTTGTTTATTTACTTACCCCGGTGGGTAACTGATTTTTACAAATGCTTGATAGAGATCTTGAAGATTTTGGTCTCTGTCAGTGGGATTGGAGCAGATGCAGTTGTATCTAAGGGACTGACTATAGACGATGGCTCGTATGGTGTGTTTTGGATGGAAGCCAGAGGCATGTAGGTAAGTGTAGTGGTCAGTGGGCTTCCTGTAGAGAGTGGTATTGATTTTGACATCAGTGATTTGTACTGCGGTGTCCAGGAAATGGATCATTCGTGTCGAATGGTCCAGGCTAAGAATGATGGTGGGGTGTAGGTTGTTAAAATCCCTGTGGAATTTCTTGACCAGGGGTCCAAATAATAAAGATGTCATTGATGTAGTGTAAGTAAAGGAGGGGTACTAGAATCGTTGACATCTGTAACAAATTGCAGAGCAAGCTGCTGCATCTTTAGGGGCTGAAATTTAAACTGGAATTTTGCAGCACCGTTGATGCATTATTCTGAATGCTTATAGCAGCCACTAAGAACACGGTGTACCAATTGTTTCACAGAATAAGAAACAGAAAAAGGGCATAATTAGAAATCAATAACAATAAGGGAAAATTATTCTCAGATCCTCCAACATAGCTGAAGGCAAACCCTGGCAGTCATGGATGATTACACTGGGTGAAAACCTAACTCCGCTGAGGTAAGTGGGAGTTTTGCTACTAATTCCATTAGGCCTAAGACTTCATACCAACTTCCAATGCCCAAAAGTTCAGAAGTCAGGTGTAAAAATCAATAGGACTCCAGAGAGCATATCCAAGAATTCCTACATTTTTTCTGCAGTAGAGGGACTTTATGTGCTGTTAATTCTATCAGTCAATTAAGATATCCAAGAACTACAGAGCACCACACAAAAAAAATGGTAGAGACAGATCAATAGTCTCAAGCAGCTCAGAGGAAAGGAAAATCAGTTCAGACACACAAGGTCATATTTTTTCCATTCTTAAAAAAAACAAAAAAAACAAAAACAAAAACAAAAAAAACCACACACACACCACACACACACGATCTTAAGGGTCATCAAATTTTATCCTCATTCTATGGCTTCACCAGGAATTATTACAGCATGATTGTACTTTATGAGCTGCTAAAGAAGTTCATTCCAAGTGGAAATGGAAACCACAAGACTTACAAGAGGAAACCTACAACAAATGGTCTGGAAACCTGTTGGATTTCAAAGACTGCAGCTGTCAGCATTCTTGACCCAAGAAGTATACTGAAATTCCTGTAAACTTTGCTAAGAGTCGCATCAGAGCACCGTAACAGCAGCAAAACAGCACTGATGAAAATGGGTTGAAAGTATAATTCTGTAATTTAGTGTTTCAGCAGTTCATGCTAATAAATTATTTCATGTTTCCATACAGTGTATTATGTATAAGTGAAAGATCGGCCAATGGTTAGGGTACTTGCCTAAGACTTTGGAGACTAGAATTTGAATCCCTGCTCTGCCACAGACCTTCTCTGTCAGATCGAGTGTGTCTGTGCCTCTATTTCCCCATGTCTAAAACAGTATTTTGCTACCTCACAGGAGCAATGGAAGGATGAATACATTAAAGATTGTGAGATGCTGAGATACTAGATTCATAGTGTGAACCCGTAACTGACCTCTTCTTCTACCCTAGGCAAAAAGTTTATTTTCTGTGAAACAGGATCTGAAAAATAAAGATATTTTGATAAATATTTTTCTAAATAAAAGCTGCATAATATACTATCATAGCTTAAGGCTAAGCAAAATGTTATAATATTTAGAAGTGTCTTGTTAGAAGACATGAAAGAGTGCATATAACTAGAAACAAATTTAAAGAGACATCATACTTTCTTTGGCCTTACCTGAATCAGCAACCTCACCATGGTTTGGTGTACTTGTCATTGGTGAACTAAAATATTCTTCTGTGCACTTGTTAAAAACCTGGAAAAATTTTTAAAAATAGTCTGTTAAGGTATATCTGAAGACAGGGAGTGCCAATCCCAAAACAATACTATAACTGAGGCTCTGGTCAAATATTATTTTCCATTCCCCGTAACATTCTCAGAAAAATTAAATTTCACAACCTCAATCTTACTTTAGAAATGAAAAATTCATTTTTAGAAAATATCACAAAATATATGAGTATACCTGATCTCACATGCTTTTAAAAATTGAGCATATCTGGAACTGATCAGTACTTGAATAAGAGATGCCAATGGGAAAAAAAATGTTGAATCTATGTGTATGTATGCAACAGATAATTAAGGGTTTGTAGGCCTCAACTAGTACTTATTCCCTAACAAAATATGAAATAGTTCATAATCCAATTGCTTTCATTGGGACTATTCATCAAGTAAGGTACTATTCAGGGGGATTAAGAATATCTGATTATGGCCTTGAAATTCCTGGATAATTATCTGTATTCTAAGTTACCTACACTAAATTTTGCAATTTTTATTTCTCATTGGCTGAATAAATTTGAAATATGTACTATAAGTCTGAAAACATACTTTTTTCTGTTCTTGTTCCCACATAATTGCAGGTTTCTGTAAAAGATTCATCCCCCCAATGCTGTTTTTTATTCTTGTTCTTAGGCCAAACATTACCATTTTTGGTAATATTGATAACATTATTTTTAGTAGATTTAGAGCTATAGTTAGGTTTGGAGGAATTAGATTTTCAGTAAAAGGCTACCTCTACACTGTGGTACAATTTCTGGATAGCGGAAGTATCCCAGAATAGCTATTCTGCATCTTTTGAGCACGTTCATTATTTCAAAATATAATGGGCTCGCTAGTCTGACATTCAACGAGGGTTAAGTGATGTTTTGGAATATCACTTTATTTCGAAATTACCTCAAAAACTATGCAAATTTTGCATAGCACTAATTGCATAGCTTATTTCAAGGTAATGGTGCAGTGTAGATGCACCCTTACCATCAATTTTACAATAGACACACATGCTAACTAAAGTATTTCTACAAGTAATAATCAACATTTACAAACAGGAAAGCAAGACAAATGCTGTTTATTTGTTTGATTTAAAGATATTTACTTGGTGTAGTTCGACATGTGACACTGATCATTAATGTTTTAATGGCTATCAATCTAACTTTTTGAATTTCAGCATATACTATGACTAAATATTCACTGTCTGGTCCCTAAGTTTCCCAAAACCGTAAACATTTAAATTGATTTTAAAAAAAACCTTAATTTTCCACACCTGTGAAAATTTAAATTATTAAAAAATTAAAAAGTGCTTAAAACTAATCAATATTATCAAAATGGGTATTTCTTTCTTTTTATAAATGTTGTCAAACTTACCTACAACCTCCCTGCAGCTTTTAGGGTGCAACAGGTGTAACATTCCCAGTACACATACACTGAATATTACCCTGATTCTCAACATCTTTCCTACTAAGACCGGCTGCACCAACCAGTGTTCCTGTAAGCTGAGCCGGGAGAGAGTCAGGCGCTGCCCAGCTGTTTGGCAGAGCGCCCACAGCCAGCAGGGTGCACAGAAGAAAGTTTTTCACACATATGGATGGGGAAATTAGAGGGCACGTTGCCCCAACATGCCACAGCCCACTTGTGCCGCTGCGATTGTTTCCAGTAGATTAGTAGTCAGGGCTGATGGTGGGGGTAGCAAGCAGAGCAATTGCCCAGGGGCCTCCTGCCATAGTCCAGAGTATAGGCTCCGGCCGGCTTCAGCCCAGAGCGGAGGCCTGCAGACGGGGCTTTCTGCCGGGGCGCCGGGAGTCTAGCACTAGCCCAGCTCTCCGGTTTATTGGGGGGACCCCGCGGCGCCGGACTCCCCGGGGGCCGGCTGCCTAGACCTAAATCGCTCTGCAACTGCAGTGGACTGAGCGGCGAGACGCGGACTCGTTGTGGCGCCGAGCGCTCGAGGCAGCGCGTCCGGGGAGCTCCAGGGTCTGCTGCCGGGCTGCGCTAATTCTCCCGACGGGGGGGAGGGGCTGGTGAAAATGCCCCCAGAGCTGCGGTCGCGGCAGGAAGGGGACGCGGAAAGGCCTCGCGTTTGGCTCCGAGTTACCTGACAGGGTCCCGCCTCTCGGGCGCTCGCCTGCGGTTTGACGGCGGACACTTGGCTGCTGCTCAGCCTCGGCGGCACGAACAGCTTAAAGGGCTTTTCCTTCTCCATGTCCCCAGCAGCGTCGGGCCGAGGGGGCCGAGGGGCTCGACGGCGCCTTCGCCGCCACTGCCCCTGAGTGCGAGCCGCAAAAAGCGGGAAGCGCGAGCCGGCCTCGGAGCCGGCGGGCCGTGCGCACAGGGGCCGCGTGCGCCTTCGAAGGGCACGTGCCTAACGGCCGGGCAGCGGCTGACCAAAGCCTGGGGAGAGGGCCGTGTGCAGCGGGAGTCTGGCGGGGAGTCCAGCTGGCGCCTGCAAGTTCTGCCGGCTCAGGTGGCCACATGGGACAGGGGAGACAGGGACCCCGGCCCACCCTTAGAATCACAGCACCGCGGCCGGCTTTAGGAAGTGCGGGCCCAATTCGGACAGTTTTGGCGGGGCCCCACCACCCAGGATTTTTTGTTGAGAAAAAAAAGACACCCACACAGCAAACCACAACCACGCACAAAATCTGATCAAAATGTATATCAATATAGCTGAACATTTAAAAAAAAAAGCCATCCTTTATTATGCAAAATTTTACACAAAATTAAATGAGTTGCTTTAAGTGTAGGTCAAATACTTTCAGTTGCAAACTATCCAATCTTTTCAATAAAGTTTAGAGTTTGATTTTTAAAAAGTTACCAGAAAGCGTTGCAGTTTTCTGTTACATTGATTTACGTTTTAAATAGCAAAAATGGAAAGTGTCAGTTCTTTGGTTAAATTCCAGTCCTTAGCGATTTCAGCACCAATGATTTCACTAGGTAATATGGTACCTCACCACCATTGCCTCCTTTGCACTGCCCTTCAACACACATTGCCTGCATGTTGAGTCCAAGGTCAGTCTACACAAGATTTTATCAATGATTTTTGCTCAAGCGATCACTGAGACAAGACAAGAACTCTCAATTGATTCTAGTCAGCTCTGCCTTTAAACACTGGATGTAAAGTGTCAGATATAATTGAGGACTCCCAAATAGACTCTACACCACCAGAAATAAAACCTGTTTCCATCTTTTGTGACTTTCAGTTAGATGTGACTCACTATCCTCTGCTTAGTGTTCAAGTTATAGTAGACCCTAAGCCAGGTCATATTAAGTTCAGGTCTTTTACCTTTTAATCATACAATATGGATTACAACATTTCATTCTCCCAGCTCCAAGTCTAAAGTGAATTTCAACCCAAAAGAGCCAAAACTGATCACCTTGACACAGCAAGTGTATCTACTGATATCTGTGGCAAAGTAGGTATGTCTACATAAATAAGGTCTGCTCATGAAGCCTTTTCCTACAGTTGATTAACAGATGGCAGTAGATAGCTCATTCAGACCACTGGCTGATAATAGTTAGTCACCCTGACCAGTCATTAACCATAGTCATGGACTCACCCTACTCTCCATTGTCTCTATGATTCTCTGATGACCTGTGACAAAAAAGGAGGGTGGAAAGGGAAACTGAAGGGAGAGACCTCTCTAAATTCACCAATCAAAGAGCAGTATTACCAACCCAAAAATCACAAGGAACACTTTCACAAAGTTATGAGAATGGTCTACAAATCATAAGATTTTTAAAAAATAAAACATGCTGAATTTTTATTGGCCTTTTGTTTCTTGAGTATTTAGGGTTCATGTTTTAAAGCTTTCCTCCTTAGCTGTAAGGCCCAGAAGTATAGAGAACTTTTTTTAAATGAAAGCTGAGATTCCTACATAATCAATTGACTCCAGGCCTTTAGAAAAACACCAAATGTTTCGAGACTCATGGTAAAAGCCCATGCTTTGCCCACAGTATAAATAAAAAAACCACAATATCTTCTCCACTAAACATCCTAATGAGATCCTGCAAATGGTGAACTGAATTCAACAGCTCCTGATATGAACAGATATCAACCTAGTTTTTCATATTTGAGATGGGTTACCAGGAATCATACGTGACAATATGAAATCTTTCCACTCTCAAGTCAGCATATTCACAAAGCACCTATAATTTTGATCCATGCATTCATTGGACAGTGAAAGAGAAAGGAGGGGAATTAGTGTAGATAAATATTCAAATTAAAAAAAAAAAGCCTGAAGGAATTAGGACTGGGCTCCTACATCTCACGTTCAGAACTGACTAGGACACTTATGACCAGATTTTCAAAGGTGTGTAAAGATCAGATAGATATCTTTGAAAATCCGAGTTGGCAACTGTCTCTTTAGGAGCTTAATTACCTTTGAAAATGTGAGCTTAGATTTCCAAGTCCAATTTTCAAAAATGACTTTAGTCACTCAAGTGCTTTTGAAAATTTTAACTGGGGGCCTAAAGAGACAAAAATAGACAAAAGGCAGGAGATATGGTATTCCTTTTAAAAACGTGTAACATCTATTTTTAACTAAATTTTATATTATTTTTCTCCCAGGGGCAACTGACCCCTCTGGCCCCCTCACTACACCACTGCCCCCCCTCCTGCAGATCTATCATCTTATGCATGTGCAAGATCTGTGAGAGCCGTCCCATGAATCTGCAGTTAGTGTCTGTGGCGTGTGCTTCTGGATGGTGTCTCAATGCTGCCACATTCACTTTTAAAGAGGGGGCTTCCCAAAGCAGGCCCTTGCTGCTGACCCCCACGGCATCCACAGGTCCAGTCTCCTTTCGATGGGCCCACTTCCCAGGGCTCATTGATCTTGGATCTGGCTTCCATCCCCTCTCCAACCTTTGCAACTGCCCAGAGGTGCTCACCTTCCGCCTTATCCATTCCCACCTCGTTCACCCCACAGGGACAGTCTCTGCGTCACTTGTCCTAGGGACTATTCTACCAAGACGTAATACAAAGTTTCCATGTAAAAGGACTCACTACAAAGCTAAAAACTTCAATGAGAGAATGATTAATACAGAGACGTGTCGACATCTGCTGCAGGGAGACACCTCTGCCTGCCTCCGCCCCTCTCCCCCAGAGTCTACAGCCCCATTGCAAAGCGGGGCAGGGGAAGAAAAGAGGCTGAGGCCCATGAACAGGACTGAAGCAGTCATGAGCAAGCCATGCCCGGGAGCCATTCTCCTGTCCATTGCTGGTGCAGTGTTGCTTCAGGCACGTTGAAATGCAGTCACCTCTAGGGTAGGCTGGACAGATGTTTAACACCTGCACAAGGTTTCAGGCAGGGAGCAGTGCGGGCTGCCTTCCTGCAGAGCCCCCATCAGAACTACTGTGCCCTCCTGGCTTAGGAAAAAAATAAACAGGAGGACTGGAAATTAACCCGCCCAGTCTCACATCCCCTAGGCAGGGAATGAGCCATCTACATTAGGCCCCAGCTGGAGTATCATGTCCAGTTCTGGGCGCCACATTTCAGGAAACGTGGAGAAACTGGAGAAAGTCCAGAGAAGATCAACACAAATGATGAAAGGTCTAGAGAACATGAGATATGAGGCAAGGCTGAAGAAATTGGCCTTGTTTACCATAGAAAAGAGAAGACTGAAAAGGGACATGAGAGCAGCTTTCAAGTAGCTAAGGGTATGTCTACACTGCCACCCTAGTTCGAACTAGGGTGGCTAATGTAGGCATTCGAACTCGCAAATGAAGCCCGGGATTTAAATATCCCGGGCTTTATTTGCATCTTCCTGGGCGCCGCCATTTTTAAATGCCCCGTAGTTCGAACTCCCTGCCCGCGGCTACACGCGGCACGGACTAGGTAGTTCGAATTAAAACTCCTAATTCGAACTACCGTTACTCCTCACTGCAATGAGGAGTTTTAATTAGAACTACCTAGTCCGTGCCGCGTGTAGCCGCGGGCAGGGAGTTCGAACTACGGGGCATTTAAAAATGGCGGCGCCCGGGAAGATGCAAATAAAGCCCGGGATATTTAAATCCCGGGCTTCATTTGCGAGTTCGAATGCCTACATTAGCCACCCTAGTTCGAACTAGGGTGGCAGTGTAGACATATCCTAAAAGAATATCATAAGGAGGAGGAAGAAAAATTGTTCTGCTTGGCCTCTGAGGTTAGGATGAGAAGCAATGGGCTTAAATTACAGCAAGGGAGGTTTAGGTTGGACATTAGGAAAAACTTCCTGCCTGTCAGGGTGGTTAAACACTGGAATAAATTGCTTAGGGAGACTGCGGAATCTCCATCACTGGAGATATTTAAGACCAGGTTAGACAGACACCTGTCAGGGATGAGCTAGGCCAACTCAACTTTGGAAGCCCCAGGGGCCACAGTGATACTTACAGAACATGCTGAGGGCCTCAACTTAAGTGTGGTTGCATATGCAAGCAATATATACAAATAGCTTCTCTCACACTGACAGGCATGAATACAAAGATTAAGGCAAGACTACACAACACACAGGCCCCATTTAAGTCAGTTCTGCTGATATTAATAAAATGCAATATTTACCCAATTTCTACCCATGTGACAGCACTTTTCATGAGCAATGACAGTCCAAGAATTGAACTACTAAATCACATATCAACAGAAGATCATTACACTGACTATTTTTTTGTTTTGGCTCCCACTCACCGGCCACGTGTTGATCCCCACATAAACCCAAACTGCACCGCGGGGCGCAAACAAACTGGCCGTGGGCAGCATACCAAGTTATTAATAAATATTTTATAAACCTTTACCTTTTCTCTCTGCTGCCATGTCTCCTCTCCTTGCTCCATCATCTCCCCTGGTGCCTGCTGCCCCCCAACTCCTCACCCTCCTCTGCTGTCCTGACTCCTGCCCTTCTCACTGCCCTCAGCCCTCCTGCGACCTGCCCCCCTCCACCAGCCCTTCTCTCCTCCCTGTGACCACTCCTCCAGTAGCCCCACTCTGATCATGTGCGCTACCCCTCTTCTAACACCTCCCTCTACACACCTGCCCTGCCTCTCTCCTCTGGTGCTGGTCCCTCCCCTGCAGGTGTCTGCCCTTCTGCTTCACCCCAGAATCCCCTGGCACCTGTACCTTCCCTTAGCCCTGCACCCTCCTGGTGCCTCCCCCTTCCCTTACTGCCCCTGCCCCCTTTGCCCTCTTTTTCCCTGATGCCCACCCCCTCACTACTCTCTGCCCCGTTCCCCTCCTGTCCCTCTGTGCCCTCACACATGACTTGCTCCATCCCCACCTTTCTCATGCCCACCCCTTCTTTCAAGCCTTCTCCCAGCACCTCCCTCTCCCCCTCTAGCCCCCAATGCCCTTCCCCTCTCCTCTCCTCTCCCAGCATCACCCTGTCCCCCCTCCCACTGACACCTCCCCTCCTGCCCTTTCCCTCATTGTCTGCACTTGGCCCCCTGCCATTTGTCTCTTGGTACTTTCCCCTTTCTTCCTCCTCCCCCTCCGCACAAGCCCCTTCCCTTCCCCCCTCCCCCTCCACCTAAGCCCCTCCCCCTGCGCCTCCCCCTCCGCCCAAGCCCCTTCCCCCACCGCACAAGCCCCTCCGCCTTCCCCTTCCAACCCTCCCCCTCCGCACAAGCCCCTTCCCTACCTTCTGCCTTCCACTTTGCGAGGCCGGAGTCTGCACTCAGGCCCCGGAGTCCGAACCCGGAGCCAGCCACGCCCTGCAACGTGGCTCCCAGGAGTTTTAAAATCCCAGGCCGTGACGTCACATCACGCCTGGGCGTCCTCCCTGCCCACCTGCAACACTGCGCATGGCAGCAGCAGCTGGCGAGGGGGAGCCGCGCTGAGAGCCGCGCATGGCAGGGACGGTCTGGGACCAAGGGGGATGCTCTGGGGGCGGGGTGGGAGGACGCACGGGGGGGCTGGTAGGGGGGGGCCGGAGCCCGCTCCAGGCAGAGACAGGGGTGGGACCCAGCTCCACATATTGCTGGAGCAGGGCCCCGGCTCTGAATAGTAACTCGCCGGCACTTCTGGGTTCAGGGGCACGGGGCCCGATTCGACTGAATCGGTTCAATCAGCCTAAGGCCGGCCCTGCATAGAACACTAGGACTGGAAGGGACCTCGAGAGGTCATCGAGTCCCGTTCCCTGCCCTCGCGGCAGGACCCAGCACTGTCTAGACCATCCCTTATAGATTTTTATCTAACGTGCTCTTAAATATCTCCAGAGATGGAGATTCCACAACCTCCCCGGGCAATTTATTCCAGTGTTTGACCACCCTGACAGTTAGGAACTTTTTCCTAATGTCCAACCTAAACCTCCCTTGCTGCAGTTTAAGCCCATTGCTGCTTGTTCTATCCTCAGAGGCCAGGAAGAACAAGTTTTCTTCCTCCTCCTTGTGACACCCTTTTAGATACCCGAAAGGTATTAGGAAACGCTGATCCCCAAGGCCGGGGCACGAGGCGCTGCCCTGGGAAGGGGTCTCCCCAGCAGGCAGTGCTGGGAGAGGGCAGCATCCTTGCCTTACAGCAGTTCCCATTCCCCTCTCCTGTTCATTTGTGCACACCCCACCCGGGCACGTCAGCCTCTTCCTGTCTATGTCCATTTACAGCACCAGGGAGCAGAAGTTGGCTGAGGGCAGGGCCTGCTACTTGGGGGCTGTTTCCTTTCCTGCATCCGCTCACGCATCCAGGCAGAGTTCCAGTGGGCGGCGTCTGCTGGCTTCTTTCATATGCCTTCAAGGGGCAGTGGGCGCTGTCGGGGGTCTCTGCTTGGTGGCCCCATTCCTCATTTAGCCCTTTCACCTCCACACCCATCCCTGTTTTTTCTTTATTTGCCCCCTGTATTTATTTGGGGTTCAGAACTCTATGGGTCCTCCCCAGAGGCTGGGGGAGGATCCTTTAACCTGCCTACTGCCTGGACCCTAATAGAAGCAGCTACCCTGTGTGAAAAGGTACTTTAGAGAGCCTCCAGCCCCCACACTTCTCCCTGGAAGCGCAAGGGTCCCCCATGCACTGCAGCTGGTATTGGTCATTCTGGCCCACTGCTTTTGGCGATCCCATGGTTAGCCCCTGCCCACAGGCAGCGTTTTCTTTAGTTCTCTCAGCTGCTGGCTTTGCAGAGGTGACATGGAGAGCACAATCACTGGTCAGTAGTGGACTACTTGTGCTAAGGGTACATGGATTCTCAACCTGATAAAAATCTAGCATGTATGCATCCCAATTTAGTTTTATCTGAACAGTAAATGTGGGGGGTGGGATACCAATGAAAGATAATAAACATGGAAATCCCCAGCTATGCTTTTTACAAGACCTGGTTTTCAGGATAGAAGTGCACTTTTAAGTTACCTTTAAAAATAGATATTTTGTACATCTTTACTATATTTCATTTTAGAGGAGGAGAGGGAGAGAAGAAATGGGAACTGGGGTAGGAGAAGATTAAATTAGGAGGAACAGTTCCCTTCACTTGTTTTCCCTTGTCTCCATTTGCTTTTTTTGTCCTAATAGTCTTTACTGCCTCTGAACTGTTCGTATCTTATTGTCTGAGTTTACCAGGAGATCAAGGCTCCAGAAATCCATCACCTGAGGGAATTGATTAAGTGGGTGTAAAAACAACAAGTGGTCCTGTAGAACTTAGAGACTAACAAAAATATATATTTAAATATATATATATATATATATATATATATATTGTATCATGAGCTTTCATGGGCAAAACCCACTTCCTCAGATGTGTACTCTGTCTGAGGAAGCAGGTTTTGCCCGCAAAAGCTCATGACACTATATATATATATATTTTTGTTGTTGTTGTTAGTCTCTAAGTGCTACAGGACCACTTGTTTTTTAAGTGGGTCTAGAATGATGCACTAATTAACCCCTGATTATGCTCCCATCATGGACTCTAGAAACTCTCCCATTAATCCCCACAGTGGGGATGCCATGGTAAGTTGAATTAAGGTACGTCGACTTCAGCTATGCTATTCATGTATCTGGACTTGCATACCCTAGTTCGACATTGCCCCTTAGTCAAGACCTGGCCTCAGTTTCACCTGTTTTCTCCATTTCTTCAAGAGGCACCACAGCCTCAGACTACAACTTTACATATTCTATCATTCTCCACTCTTTTAGTCAGTATAGCTAAAAACAGTCCACAGGGCAGTCATACCTGATGCACAAAACTTACAAGTGTATGTGGCGTAATACAGGTTTAGGTAACTCCTATGTCCTATAAAATGTAAGTCTCAAAATATGGTAAAAATATTAATCATACATATATATGGCAAAAGGGTGTTTAATTTCTGAAAAAGTGTGATAAAAATTTAGTGTATTAAAAATATAAGATACAAATAGTGAACACAGTTAACGTAAAGGTATTATAATTTAAAATGTGATGAAAGCCACAGGGGTGATGGTTTGATTCCATCTAGCTCTAATAGATGAAAGTATTCCATGCATGTTTTTTAATTTGTCATATTCAAATATGTTAAAGACCAATAGCTGCTAATTAAAATTGCCACAGTATTATCATAACCTTGAGAACATTAGGAAAGACAATTAGCTGCTCTTTAAGTATCATGAAACTTTATTGAAAAAGACATCCCAAAATTAAGCTAGACAAGTGCCTGAAGTAAAGAAAATATTATTAGCTGCAACGGCAAATTCACTGTGGGAGGAAATACACATCAGCTGCCTGATCCTTTCACCATTAACATTTGTAAAGTTTAGACAAAACCACAAAAGCCAATGCCATTAAGGGGGTATGGTGTTTTTTAAATAATAATCCTGAGATAAGCTATTTGAAATTTCACATTCATTCTAAAGAGGGAAATGTTTTTAGTGACTGTACAATGTTTCAAATACATAAGATTTTTATGGTCTTTTTCCAAGATGCCCATCATCTCTTTATTCCTCTTTTTAGAAAGATGGGGGACACTAACTGTATGGGATTCTACCTTCACACTGTTATAGGCAGTGCCCTGGGTATGGCTGGATGTACATTTCAAATGGGAGCATGTAATTGTCTAAGAATAAAAACAGACTTCATAATATGTGCTGTTCTCCTCTGAAGAGGCGTCAGTGCCTGGCACAGCCTTGGGGCTCACAGTGCCCAGGAGTCTGAAAACACTTTCTTCACTCACAAGTATGTCCGAGGGGAACCCAGGCCCACTCAGGCCACTGGGTTCTAGCTCAGGGCACATCTACACAGCAGGGCTAAAACTGAAATAAGCTATGCAACTTGAGCTATGTCAGTTGCATAGCTTAAGTCAAAATAGCTTATTTCAGCTTTTGGCACGGTCTAGGCATCAGGAAGTCCAAGTTAGAACACATAAAATGAGGATTACAGGGGTCACAGTAAGAAGTCCTCCAGCTCAACATTATTTCGATGTTATGTTGAAATAACTGCTTGCTGTGTAGACATGGACTACATCAGTTATTCCAAAATAACACTTGGTGTGTAGACATAGCCTCAGAGTGCTCAAGCTGGATAAACAGGATCAGAGTTCTTGAACAGAGTGCTCTGAGCTCCTTCCTACCTTCCCTTGGATCTCTATAGGCTCTCCCACCTGTTGATCAATTCATCCCTTGAGTTGTTTTTCAGCAGCTCTTTAATAGCTTGCTGGCAGAAACAATTTTCTCTATCCTATTTACTCCTCTAGTACCCCCAGCCACGCTACGTTTCTGCTTCCCAGAACTTTTATCCTCCCAGGTGTTGTGAGACTGCCAGTCAGTAGTGACTAACAATGCTTGTGTTAGCCCCTTTGATTGCTGGGCTAGTGTGGGGTACATACTCCCTATGACAACCTCACATAAATAGTTCCGTTGATTTTGTCCTGAGTCAGAGCAGGAGGATTTCATTCATAATATTCTTCCTCCAACATAATCTACCATGATGCTATGTCTGATGCAGGAAAAGCATGTTGAATCACACATTAAATAAATGGGACATAAAGCCTTTGCTGATTGATGGAGTAGACTCTGGAACACCACATGCCAGCAAAAGAACATTGATCGCAACCGCTCCAGAATGTGACCATTGTTGGAGAAAAATCATATTCATATTCATCCCCACTATATTTCTCTTTCATGAAGTTATACAACAAATGAATTTGGGTACCTCTCTTGCTATGGGTGTCTTGAAAAATAATCCTCAAATCCAGGTGGGAATCTTCTACCCCATTATAGTCATGATAAATGTAACTGAGAATTCAAGCATTAATGGAGAGTTCTTAAGACAGCCATAAAACTTGCAATATAATTGGTAGGTAAAAATACACAGTGTTAAATCCTAGTCCCACTGGAGTCAGTTGGCATTTTGTCATTAACTTCAGTGGGGACAGAATTTCACCCATAATAGGTAAGAAAAAAAGACCTACATTCCTGACATTGAAAGAGTATATGTCATGCTTGTTGGCTTTGAAGAAACTATTTAAGAATAATTCATGTGTAAAAATATGAGAACTAGGATCCTGCAAGAGTTACATTCAGGTCACAAATAATTTATGCTCCCAGCCTTTCCAAGATTTTTAAAGTTTTAATAACATTCTAATTGCAGTGTCCATTTGGACCACTATATCTTTTTTCTGGGCTCTTTTGAACATATACACAACTCACTGGAATTTCCCAACATGGTTATATATAATTCTTGCAATGAAGATATTGCACAAATTGAACAGATCCCAGGAAATTAACTTTTTACTCTAATAGCATGATAATATGAGAATTATAGTAAAAGCTCTATTATCTGGCGCTCAATTAATGAACATTTCTGATATCTTCCACTACAAATCTTCAGTCTAGTAACCAGGACTAGTATACTGTCTAGCACATTATGCAATTGCAAATTCTGCACTCTATTTTTGTGCAGAAGAGGCAGAAGACAAGTAAGCAAGCTGAAATCAGAGATTTATTCAAAAAACAGCTTTCAGAGTACGTCATAGAGTCATTAGAGACTCAGCACAATCTCCTACACCTTCTAAGTATACTGTGATTACCCCGAGGCACTGCAAGATTCAGGATTGCCTTCTGAATCAAAGATTACATTATGTTCAGTACAGTTTTAGACACATTTTTAGAGATGTGGGAGTATGCCATGCACTTAGTGATATGTACTGTCATAACTTATTGTATAGAAAACTTTACCTGTAAAGACCTAAGGGTATGTCTACACTACCACCCTAGTTCGAACTAGTTAGAGATCCTAATTCGAACTACCTACTCCGTGCCGTGTGTAGCCGCGGGCACGGAGTTCGAACTAAGGGCATTTAAAAATGGCGCCCGCCCGGCAAGATGCAAATGAAGCCCGGGATATTTAAATCCCGGGCTTCATTTGCAACTTCAAATGCCTACATTAACCACCCTAGTTTGAACTAGGGTGGTAGTGTAGACATACCCTCAGAGCTTAAAGAAACCAACCATTCTGCTATGCAATGCTACTACTGGATTAGTGAGTACTAAGGATGTTAAGTATTGTGTAATTGACTAATTGAGTACTCGATGCATTTTTGCATCGACTATTCAATTAGTTGATAGCGCGGCGCTGCCCCTTTGAAACGCTGCCGTGGTGTTTCAAAGGGGCAGCGCCACACGGAGCCTGGGATCAGCTGGGGACTCCCTAACTGACCCCGGGTTCCACACTGCGCTGCTGCTTTGAAACGCTGTAGCGGTGTTTCACAGGGGTGGTGCCGCACAGCTGATCCAGGGCTTCCCCCAATGCTGCCCCTTTGATATGCGGCTGCAATGTTTCAAAGCAGCAGCGCTGCATGGAGCTCAGTCCTGAACTGATCCCAGGCTCCATGCCGTGCTGCCCCTTTGAAACGCCGCTGTGGCATTTCAAAGGAGCAGCATCGCACGGAGCCTGGGATCAGCTGTGCAGCGCTGCCCCTTTGAAATGCTCTGGCGGCATTTCAAAGGGGCAGTGCAGTGTGGAGCCCAGGTTCCCCCCCTTGCTGCCTCTATCTATCTGATAGAGGCAGCAAAGGGGGGAGCGACTAGTCAACTATCCTGTCGACTATACGATAAGCATTTGCTTATCGGATAGTCAACTAGTCCTTAACATCCCTAGTGAGTACATGTAAAGTATTTTATACTTTCTTTTATTGTATTCTAATTCTTTGAAAATTGGTATTCCATTGGTAAAGTATAACTCTCAGTTAACCAGAATAGTCAATCAACCGGCACCCCACATTCCCCCAACATGCTGCATAACAATACTTAAGTGAGAGCAGAATACAATTTTGCCTGCAGGATTAGATTTTGCTTGTTTGTTTGTTTTTAAATGACGTATCTGCTACTATATATATCCTGGGGATTCAGTTCAAACTGTGAACTAGATTTTAATCCTATTTTTTCCCCATTTGTGGTAATAAAGTTTAAGATAAATTTTACATATTTAATATTGGATCACTTCAACAGAGCATGACTTCTGCATCCCATTTTTGTTTAAAACATAGTTTATTACCACAGATATTAAATACAATATGTTTGCTGAAGAAGACACTGCAGCCATATAAAATAAAAGTGAATATTTTAGTATGGTTTTATAAAAGTAAAAAGTCTCTGAACAGTTTGCATTTTTGCAAGTTTAAGGAAAAATCAGACATTTATGTAATAACAGTAGTATAGATTAGTTGTTCAATGTAAATCCCAAATTTCACAGAGTAAAGAGGTCAGTTTGGGGTCTTTTGTCCTCCAACTTACTAGTACTTCTGAATGGTTGTGATTGAGGGTCCTGAGTTCCGTAAGCCTCCCTATGAGGCGTGCAAAATGCTGTGGATCTTCTGGATGATAAATTTTTGAATATTTGTACAAAATACCTAAAAGGGGTTCTTGGAGTTTTTCCACGTGTTGTTTGTTTTTTAGGAGTGGGCGATCTGCAAAACAGCAGTAGCATATTGTTGGGATAGCAACATATAATTTAGGACCCAAACTTGCTCATTTTATTCTCTTTGAATAGTCCCATTAATTTTGGTAAGATTACTCATTTGACTGATGAGTACAGGATTTGAACTTTCAAGAAATATTATACATTGAAGAAAAAGTATGGCTAAGAAAAAGTATAGCAAAGAAAAATCACATAAGTAGTTACACACTTTTCACTTCTTAGGACAGTGGTTAGAGCATAGTTGATTTGAAAGTGATCAGTTCATTTAAAAAATGTATTTACATATGTAACATAATTACTTCTTCATTAATCTGAAAGTTTACCTGAAAAAAATATAGTTGTTGCTACAAGTAGGGCGTATTCTGTCTCAGTCACATTAAGTTCTCCCATGCTTCTATAGAAGTAAAATAGTGCAGTGATAAACTCCTCAGTGATACCTTTAAAAATAAAATCAAGCTATTGAAAAATTAATCCAGGAGCAAACTTGTGTGGCCATTGACAATTATTTTCTCAAAAATCTTTGAGTAATTTTAAAATCCTCAAACTTTTTCATCTGAAAATTAATAGCAAATTTACTAGAAGAATGATAATTCTTTGGTTATTGAAGGCTCATCTACCTGTGGTAGTTGTAGAAGTTGGACTCTCTTCATTGTGAGATATTTCCATGGAATAAATAGAACTTCTCTCAATGTCTTGAATATGCCAGAACACAGCCTGATCAGAAAATCTTACATGACCTAGAACAAGGAAAACAATATAAAAAGTCCACTACTGAATTTAACTTTATTATATTTAAACATTGTATTGCAAATGTTTTGCAAATGATACTTAGAAAAGAGTGTACTATTTGTAAATCCGGTACAGGATATAAACAGTTTACAGTTTACAGGCTGAATCTCTCTAGTCCGGCACTCTTGGGATCTGACCAGTGCCGAACCATGAGAGGTCAATATTACCTAGCAGCATTACCAACACTTTCACTGCATAATGGGCTCTTAGGTTATGTCTACACTGCATTCCTCTTTCAAGAGAGGAATGCAAATGCAGCCGAGATAAATTGCAAATAAAGTGTGGATTTGAAATTCCCACGCTTCATTTGTATAATCGCGTCCAGGCGCTATTTCGAAATATCCCATTTCGAAAAAAGAAACGCTGCCTAGACGCGGTTATTTTGAAAGAAAACCCTTATTTCAAAATTACCCTTAAACCTCATTTTATAAGAAGTAAGGGTAATTTCGAAAGAAGGGTTTTCTTTCAAAATAACCACGTCTAGACAGCGTTTCTTTTTTCAAAATAGGATATTTTGAAATAGCGTCCAGACGTGATTATGCAAATGAAGCATGGGAAATTAAAATCCGCGCTTCATTTGCAATTTCGCTCAGCTGCATTTGCATTCCTCTCTCGAAAGAGGAATGCAATGTAGACATACCCTTAGAGACATTTAGGGGTAAATTAGGGTAAACAGCACAGAACACTGAGAGCCAGGACTGGTGGCTGTAAACAGACTTTATGGGGCCACACAAAACTTGGCGACGCCCATGATAAGTGGACATCTGGCTAACTAAAATCATGCCAGACCATGGATGTTGCTGGACCAAAGAGTACCGCACTAGAGAGGTTCAACCTGTAGTTAAATGCACATACCTCTACATCCACCCAGTACCCTGTTGTATACACATTACAGAAGCACTGCTACTTGTTTAGGGCTAATGAAAGCCAGAAAAGGACCCACTTCATTGTTCTTTGTTGGGGTCCTCTAAAAAAGTGAAGGGTAAGTAGACATTATTATCAAAGCTGTTATAAGAAACACCCTTCTGAGCTTCAATGACAAACCATTTAGATGCAGTGTCTGGAGGAGCCAGGCTTGCTGAAAAAAATAAGTCAACAAATACAAGACTCTGTTTTTTGAATTCACACAACTGTTAGCATTAACACTTACTTTCACTCACTGATGACTGGTATTCATTAGTTCTTTGATTATATATCTGGGCCGAACGCAAAAACATTGCCTCCACAGTTGAACCTTTTAACAATGCAATCTGGTCATCATTAGCTAAACTTTCAAATCCTGCAGGGAAGAACATTCACTGAGACTCAGAATTAAGGGTTGCTGTTTCACCTCAGGCTACCAATATAAGTACCCAAAAAGTGATTCGTCTCTGGCTTTAAGTGACAATAGACGCATAGTGTATCAAAGGCAAGAGCCTAGTACCAACCAGTAAAGGAGCAATCACATCTAGCAGAATCTTATGGTCTTTCTAGGTATTTTACATAGGAATTGACATCATGGATCAGACCTATGATACATCCAGTCCACAATTCTGTCTCTGTCAGTGCCCAATAGTAGGGATATTAAGAAGCATGTAATTCATTAATTTATAGTTAACAAAATTTTTGTTAGCTACACAATTAATTAATAAGGGTTAGTCCTGTAACCACTCAGTCCCGGCTTGTGCAGGGTCCTGGCAACTACCCCCGCTGCGACTCTGCACTAGAAGCACTTTAAGAGACAGCGTGTGGGCAGGCTGGCTTAGTCCTGGCTTGTGCCAGGTCGCGGCATCAACCCCCACTGCAGCTCTGGTGGTGGAATAAGTTTTTGAGTTTCACAGAAGTCTTCTTCAGGTCTGATGAAGGTAACCAAAATGTCTCTAATTATTAACATTTGCAAGAATTAATAATGAATCAATTGAATCGTTTTTCTGAGCCATATATCTTTTTTCAGAATACGCATGCCATATAAATCAATGTCCTTCTCTTAGAGCAAGGCTAAATTATACTCTTTGTGGTGAAGAGTTTTTTAAATTATTTTATAAAGTTACCTGGGAGTCTTTTTGTGAAATCCACTAATACTTGCACATGAACAACTGCTGTCTCGGAGAGCCGCAGAAAACTCTCTTCCGGGTTTGCAGTTTCCTGCAGCTGAATAAAAGGATCAAAGTAAGATTATGAACATTTGGTATTACCAAAATATACTACTAGAATATGAAAAATTAAATAGAACAATCTTAATATATTTGTATGTGGCCTGTCCACTCTGAACACGTACAAACTTCTTTGCTTCCTCTAAGGGAATTGTATATTTCTGATGGGCTGCCACAATGTGATCAATAAGTTGATGTTCCACTGGAGTTAGTTCCATCCTCTCTTGGATCTTTAAAAAAAGAATCAGATACATGACAATACATATGTCTTAAGGTAAATGTGTAACAATGAAAAGACATGTTTTAAATAGGCAAAATCTCCCACTTTTCCAGGTCTAGTTGTGGATGACACATGCTTGCTGTTTACACCCTCATCTTCAACTTTGATGTTACAAAGGAAACTGCTTTTCTGCTTGAAATTCTTTCTGAGTCGTTTTGATTTACACTGGACTTCAGTCAGCAAACCTGTAAGATACATAATTCTATATCAAAGTATTTGTTAAAGTTCTAATGCCTGTACTGTCTGTTATTATGCAGACTTTATAAGCCTGGAACCTCAATAGCTTATCACCTATAACTAGCTTCCTACCTGTGAGTATTCTCAGATAACAAGTAGTTCGAGGTTCTGCCTATGGTGGTGGCAACAATAATGGATTTTGTCGGTCAACTCCTGTCAATAGCCTACATGTGAATAGGGATGAAAGGCTATGTCTACACTACACTGTTCTTCCAGAAAAAGCTACGCAAATTGTGAAGCGCAATTTGCATAGCTTTTTCTGCTTCTTTTTTCAGAAGAGGCTTTTCTGACATTTGGCCTGTCTACATTGGGCCAAATGTCAGGGAAAAAAACCCTTTTTCAGAATATCCCTTCTTCCTCATAAAACGAGGTTTACAGGGACGTCGAAAAAGCACGTCTGCTCTCCTGAAACAAATTTCGGAAGAGCAGATGCATTCCCTGGACACGGACGAGTTTTTCCAGGATACCTTTGATATCCTGGAAAAACTCTGTAGGGTAGACATAGCCAAACAGTCTGATGCAGTGTTCTCTTAAAGTAGGCTCTCCACCATATGAGCATAAGGATTTCTCATGAAGAATGAACATGGGCAAAATTTCTTTTTTATCTTTTTGTAACATGAAAGAGCATTAAATATTCTTTTGGAGATTAGTCAATGTTCAGCACCATTAGCTGTCTCTTGATCACAATTTCATAGACCCTTCTCTGATTAAATTAAGGTGCCAGGCACAGGAATTCTAGACCACAAGTCTAGATCACTTTAGAGGCTGTTTCTAGGGATGTAAAATCCTGTTTAATTGGTTAACTGATTAAACAGTATAACTGATTAAAGGAAGCGGGGCCACTGGCCCCCCTCACACTCTGCTGGACTGGAGCAGTCCTTCCTTCTCTCCCTCTCCCCCACTGCAGTCAGGGGCTGCACTGGCTGGGCCAGAACAGCCCCTGCCTGCAGGATGCTCGAGCCTGCCACGGACAGGATTCTGGTGCAGCCCCTGCCTGCGGCAGGCCAGGGCTGTTCTGGCATCCCAGCTGGAATAGCCCCTGCCTGTGGGATGCCCAGGCCCACCACAGGCAGTGGCTGCTCCAGCCTGCACTGAGGAGCCCCTGTCTGCAGCGGGCAGGCAGCTGCTCCAGCTCCAGCTCCCGCCCCCGCCCCCGCCCCCGCCCCCGGTTAGCCAGTTAAACAGTCATATCCCTAGCTATTTCCTAAATACTGATGACCAATAATGGTGGAAAGAGAATTACCACAAATGATTTAGTCCTAGGGGAGGACCCTCCAAAGTTAAAACTCCCTAAAACAAAATAAACTGGCTTTGGAAAATCGTATTTACAGAGACTGCAGTGGAATTGTAAAGAATAATAGCAGGGCACTTACACTCTGCCAGCATTCCCACAGCCTTACACTTCTTCAGGCGACACTCCTGACATTTCCTCCGCATGTACATGTCCATTTCACAGTGGCCCCCGTTCTTGCATCTATATTCTGCATTTTTGGTAATACTACGTCGAAAGAATCCTAGAAACAAAAGGCACTTAGGATGATGGGAACGAATCTTTGTAATGCCACTCTCAGTTATGTAAAGAGTTACCATATGATGATTCTAAAATGAAAGGATCAGATTGTTAGAAAATATTATAATTTCATCAATCTAATAATCATTGATTACTTTTATTGTTGTTTTGTGCCTAACATTAAATAGTGCTTGACCAAGGCAATTCCCTTGCATTCTTTCTAGTGACAGGCACCTTACCAATAATAAGAAGGATCTATTAAAATAGGAAGGAAATCTAGCAGAACCTCTTCAATTTTTAAGTAATGGCTCAAACCATATTCCAAGTAGGAGGTTTAACCAGCACGCTGCCACTTGACACGGTAGTTCCAGGAAACTGAAATGAGCAAAATAATATAGGTCTGATAGAGGCTCGGAACACAGCAAAGACAACATGTTTAGTGACTAGAAAGAGGGGTTGAACAGTGAGGTGGCAAATTTGTAGGTGATACAGTTATTCAAGATTGTTAAGAATAAAAATGACTGCAAAGTGTTACAAAGGGATCTCACAAAACTGGACGACTAGAGAACAAAATATCAGATGAAAACCAGTGTAGAGTAATGCACACTGGAAAGCATAATCCAAACTACACATATAAAATGACAGCGTCTAAATTAGCTGTTACCACTGAAGAAAAATCTTGGAGTCACTGTGCATAGTTCTCTGAAAACATCTGATTAGCGTGCAGCAGCAGTCAAAAAATCTGAAAGAAAGGTAGGAACCACTAGGGAAGGTAGGAAGACAGAAAAGATCATAATGTCATTATATAAATCCACGGTGCACACATACCTTGAATACTGTGTGCAGTTCTAATTGCTTGTGATGGGTTATACATCTTACTCCAGCCTTGAAAGAGTTGCATTGGACCAGGTAGGCCCAATCAATTAAGCTGCAAATGGGAGATTTAGGCAGTTTGGAGGCTGCCAATTAAATAGAAGCTGTGAAGGAACAGACAGGAGGCCAGCAACAGTGTAGTAGGCAGAGAAGAAGCCTGCAGTCTCTTTCCCTGATGCAAGGAGAAAGAAAGGGAGATAGAAACCCCTGGGGAAAGGGATAGGCACCCCTGAGGAAGAGTTTAGCTAGTAAGTAGTCCAGGGAAGTGCAGACCTTAATTGCTCACCATAAGGCACTGGATTGGAATGCACAGTAGAGAGCAAGCCTACCATCAACTGCAGAGTGGTATTGGTAGGGGCAGTGAATGGAAGACTGCCTGAATCACTGCAGGAGTGATAAAGTCAGGGAAGAAAGCATGAAGAGTGTCTGATGCTGCTTACGCAGAAGGACTTTGACCTGGCACATTGCTAAGTCACAAAGCAGCCATACTGTGACTCAATGAGAAAGAGTGGAACAGAAGAAATTCCCCCAAATTGCCAGAAGGGAGTGCCACCCAGTGATGGGCAGGCCTAAGCTTATCGGGTAGTCAAGTCACTACTCATTTACTCGCTCCTCACCCCTGCCCCGCCCCCTGGCTAAAAGCAGTGTGCAGAGTGGAAGTGGGGGCAGGGGAGGCAGAGGCAGGGTTTAAAAAAGAATTAGTTTATTTATTTCTTTTATTTTTTTAAAGAATGAGTTAATTCATGGAGGATATTGCCATCAATGGCTATTAGCCAAGATGGTCAGGGATGCAACCCCCATGGTCTACATGTCTCAAAACCTCTGACTGCCAAAAATTGCAACTGGATGATAGGAGAGGGAACAACTGATAGATGCCCTGTTCTGTCCGTTCCCTCTGAAGCAATATTGGGCAGCCTGCAGCCCACAGACCACATGTGGCCATTTGGAGTCCCACCTGTGGCCCAGGCACCTTCTTTCTGCCCCTTCCCACATGCCTCTTGCACACAGGGGCACTGGAGCCCTGCACTTACCTACTCCTCCCCCTTCTTCCCAGGACTTCTGGAGCGCTGTGAGTTGGCTGATTCGTACTACGTCGGCATTCCTCCTCCTCCCTGCCAGAACTCTGGGAGGGAGGGGGAGCAATGGGATCGGCATGCGAATCAGGTGATTCATGGCACTCCGAAAGTGCTGGGTGGGAGGAGGAGGAGTAGGCAAGTACGGGGCTGCAGTGCCCTAGTTTGCAAGTGGAGAAAGGGAGCAGAGAGGAGGTGTGTGGGCTGCAGGTGAAACCGAATAGGCCACAGGTTTTCCCACTGGATTTCAATCTAGCAGCCCACTGAGACACAGAAGGGCCACTCATGCAGCCCACTCACTAGTCTTGGTGCCCATCACTGCTCTGAAGCATCTGGCACGGGCCACTGTGCTAAACAAGACCATTGGTCTGACCCAGTATCACCGCCTCTGTGCTCTTATGCAGGGATTGGTTTGGCCATTCTCAGAGCTGTATTATCTGGTTCCAGAGAAATGAGTTGATTTCCTTGAAAAAAGGAAATTTCATGCAAAATTGCAGTGATCCTTAGAGATCCAACCCCTGGACAGAGAGAGAAAAACCCAAAGCTAATACATAGGCATTATGATTCAAAGTCACCACCAGCATAGGCAGTCAAAACTCATCAAGTCAGGTAGACCCAAGAGCCCTATGTAGCATTGTGTGAAATCGGTTTTCACCTGACAGAGTGTTTACTATGAATGCAGATATTAATTAAATTCCACAAAAATGTGAAAATGAGACCAGTATTATAATATTATCTGTTTCTGATAACTTTCACAATGTACTAGGCACAGGAGCTGGCAGATAAAATGGAAAGTGAGATAATGTAGATGAAGTGGTGAAGGGGATGGTCGTCCACAGCAATTTATTGTTTGAATAACAATAGTTTTGTGTATGCATTATAGGATAATGTTCCAGAATTTGCCCAACCTATAGTTCTCACAACAGCAATATATCTCTAGGAGGGATTTTTAATGTGGTGAGAGTATGGTTTTACACATACGCTCAGGAAGGCTTTTGTATGCAGAGGAGGCGGGGGGAAGGAGAAGGAACGGAGATGTTTTTGTGACAATCTTGCCAAATGAGTGCATGACTCTCTGGCATCATTGATGGAACAGAGAAGATGGGGCAATATGTAAAGAGACAAGGGTAGATAAGTACAGAGAAGCTGAATTAAATAGACACTTGAAAGCAAGAAGATGGAGTCTGATGTAGTAGAGGAGAAGCAGTCAGTAGTGAAATTCAGAGAGGTCCCATAAGTTATTCCACTCTTCAACTAGCTTGCATCTGTCCTCCAAAATGTTAATTGAAAAATTAGCATAAATGTGCTCATTTAAAATTGCATATGTGGAATTTCAGCACGCTGTACTGATTAATAGAGGCAGTTTTCTCTTAAGACACAAAATAAAACTATTACTCCCTTACCTTTACAGCCTTCACAAGTGAGCGCATTGTAGTGATATCCTGAGGCTTTGTCCCCACACACAACACAGAGCTCTTCCTGACCCTTCATTCGCAAGGAGGAATGACTTGGTCTTGGCCTTTTTAGTCCATGATATCCATCATCATCATTATGGCCAACCATACAGGGGGGTTTGTTTAATTCACAGTTACTGATTACGTACTGCCCATCAACACATTGGGAATCCAGGCTGTAGGCATTGTATTGTGACTGGGAAGGTTGTGACTGTAACATTGTAGGAAACTGAACTGCTGAATACTGGCAGAAAGGAGTAGCCTGAAAGTCTGAGTCTTGCAGCTGGTAATTTATGTGCTCTGGCAAAACATCTAGATAATGAAAAACAAGAGAATGAAACAAAAAGATTGTGGAAGAATTTGTGACTTCATTTACCTACAAATATTAAATTATGTTTATAATGTAATACTAAAAGAAAATTTCAGAAGAGTTACTCATTTTTGCACCTAAAAATTGGTGCCTGCAGTTTTTCTTTGTAAAGTCTTTTCATGTGTTTGGTTAGTGTCATATTGTGGGCTACTTGAATTCTGTAAATGAGTAATTTAATTTTGCACAGATAGTTAAATTGCAGGCAATTGAGGTGGTGAGAGACTGGTATTCCCAGACTTAATGCCTGCTGTTCATTAATGTGGAGTAAGGATGAGCTTCAGAAAAGAGACTGGGTATCAGTCCAAATAAAATTTAAATAAGTTCACATTTTAAGCAGAGAAACATTTATGTTTGGTATTAAAACACATTCCAGAGACAATATATGAAAATGAAAAACATTAACAAGCAGAGGACAATACAGAAATTCCAAAGAGTGGCCTATTTTACCATCATATAAACATCTCAAAGCTGATGTTCAGCAGACCATGAATGCCAGGATATGCTTTATTTAAAAAATTCACACAGTCGTACTTGCATTTTCAGTAATGTTTGTACAACATTGTGACAGGAGTTGTTACGTACAGTTATTTATCATGTTTGCAGTTGATTTACAAAATAAACAAAATGTGCAAGCATCATACAAATGTGCAACTGGATGGGACCTTGAGAAGCGATGAAGTCTAGCCTGCTACACTTTTGCAGGGCACAGTGAATCTGGACCATCCTTGACAGTTGTTTGTCTGACATGTTTTTAAAACCTGCAATGATGGAGATTCTACAACCTCCCTTGGAAGCTCATTCCAGCGTTTAACTACCTGTATAGTTAGAAAGTTTTTCTTAATATCTAACTTAAATCTCCCTTGCTGAAAACTAAACTTATTATTTCTTGTCCTATATTCAGTGGACCTGGAGAATAGTTAATCAGTCTTCTTGATAACAGCCCTTAACATATTTGAAGGCTTATCAGGTGTCCATTCAATCATCTATTCTCAAAGACAAAACATACTCAGTTTTCTAACTTTCATCATAGAATAGAGCTTTTCTCACAACCACATCATATTCAGTTTCTCAGCCACTCTAACCCCCAGATCCTTTTAAGCAGTACTATCACCTGTGCAGTTACTCTTCATTTTTAGTAGTCCATCTGATGTTTTCTTCCTAAGTACTTTGCACTTTACTGCATTTCATCTTACTGAATCCAAACTAATTTTCCAATTTGTAAAGGTTATTTTGAATTCCAGCATGGTGTCACCTGCAGATTTTATAAACATACTCTCCACTCCAATATCCAAGTCATTAATAAAAATATTGAATAGTAGTGACGCTATTGCAATCCACAGTGACTCCAAGATCTCTTTCTTGAGTAGTAACAGCTAATTTAATTTAATTTAATTCTGGGGTTTCATGTTCAACAATTATTAGGGCCCTACTAATTTCATGGCTATGACAATGAAATAAGCCTTTCCCATTCAAATCTGATGTTCTCTTGTTACTAAGAATGATCCTAGAATTGAGGCTCCTAACTCCAGCTGGGATGAGGAAGGCTGGGGCAGGACACGACTTGCTATTTCCCTACAAGGCAGCTTTTGGGTAGCTGACCTGGCTGCAGATAGCTCCCCACTGCCTCCGTCCTACTCTGTCCAGCTTGGAAGGCAGCACAAAAGTGAGGGTGGCAATCCCATTACCCAAATAAAACAGGTTTACAAACCCCTTCCGACAGTCCCTGTTGGGGTCAGGATCCCCACAGTACAAAACTGTGAAAGTTCAGATTTAAATATCTGCAAACATGAAATTTACCAATTTTCAAGTCTTATGGACTGTGAAACTGACTATAATGTACTATGAATTTGGCAGAGCTCTAACGATTGTCCACCACAATCCTCAAATCTTTTTCAAAGCAACTGCTTCCCCAGACCGAGTCCCACATCCAGTAAGTATGACCTACTTTCTTTATTAATAAATATTACATGTAGTAGTATTACAACACATACTGTTTTCTTATGCAATTTACCAAGCAATCCACATTGTTCTGCATTAGCAACTTGTCATTTTAGTTATTTGCCACTCCCCTCTATTTTTGTATCATCTTAAACTTTATCAGTGATGACTTTACATTTTCTTTCAAGTCATTGATAAAAATATGTTAAATAGCTAGGGCTTGTAGGAGCCCACTAGAAACATACTTGATTGATGAGCATTTCTCATTTGACTGGATAAGTGCTTAAATCTTTAAGGTAGTCAACTTTTGTAATAGTAAACCAAATGAAAAGTCTCAGAGGGGTAGCTGTGTTAGTCTGCAACTTTAAAAACAACAAGTAGTCCCCTGGCACTTTAGACTATGTCTACACAGCAGAATTATTTCAGAACAACTGACGTTATTCCGAAATGACATAGTGTGCGTCCACACAGCAAGCCTTTATTTTGAATTAAAGCACTTCTTACTCCAATTCCTATAACCCTTATTTTACGAGGAGTAAGGGAAGTCGAAGGAAGAATGTTCTTCCTTTGACTTCCTGCTGTGTAGACAGCGCTAAAAGCCGAATTAAGCTATTTCAACTTCAGCTATGCACTTGACATAGCTCAAGTTGCATAGCATAATTCAAGTTTTGCCCTGCTGGGTAGACATACCCTTAGAAACTAACAAAAATATATAGAATCATGAGCTTTTGTGGGTTTTAGGATAGGTTTTATCCTAAAGCCCACAAAAACTCATGATTCTATATACTTCTGTTAGTCTCTAAGGTGCCACAGGACCACTTGTTTTCAAGTGAAAAGAGTAACTGCTACAATCTTTTTGTTTTTGTAAATATTTTCATTTTTCTTTACTCACCATAATATTGAATGGGTTCAGCAAGGCAGTACCCATCAGATACAGTTACAAAGGTATTTGCCATACTCTGCTTCAGCTCCCACTGATTCATTCACTTTGGTACTTTTAAGAAGAAAATCTGAGGAAGTAGAACATGACCAGTTACTTTGAAAGGCAAGACTCAGGTTTCCATTAGAAAGAATCCAACCATCACTTCCGAAAGGATTGTTGTGGTAGGCAGGTTACACGGCCCTGAAAGAAAAGAAATATCTCCAGATAATAAGGCCATTTGCAAATTATGAGAGAAAGGCAGATACATGGAAAGTTACTGGGAATAGACAACATTACAGACTGTGTTGGTCTTAATGAACAGGCTTTGTTTATAAATCTTCTGTTGCTGATTTTACTCTAATGCATCTTCCCATCCCAAACAATGAGACTAGGATTAATATTCCCTAACACTAATCTCATAGCAGCAGTGGAGTTGCTCTGAGGTCTCATATGTAATTTCCATAGCCTTAGTGTCCTCTTCCCTCCACAGTGAGGAGAGATTAAGGCAGTGGTCACCAACCAGTCAATTGTGATCAACTGATTGATCTTGGGGAGTCTGCCGGTTGATTGTGATTAGCTGGCTCCCTGCTTGCCACACACCACTGGCCACACACCACTGGCCCATTTCCATAAGTGGCCAGCACAGCCCTATGGCCCCCTGTGTGTGAAGGAGGGATAGCAGGTAGGAGTCTCAAGGCTGCAATCATCACACCCCATAGCTACCCATAGGCCAGTTATGGGGAACTGTGACCAATGGGAGCTGAAGGGGTAGTGCTAGCAGACAGGGGGAGCCTGTGGAGCCACAAGGGCCCACTGGCCCCCTTCCAGAAGCAGCATGGAGCTGGGGCAGGCACGGAGCCTGCCATAGACTCACTGCACTGGCAGGAGGTCACATGGCAAACCTCAGCCACATCCTGCGCTATCTCGACTTAGAGCCCCAGGAAGTACTGGGGAATAATTAGTTGGAATCACTCTGGGGAGTACTTATTTTGAAATAGCAGCAGCGGAGTGTCCACATTACCGCTATTTCAAAATAACAATTTAAAAATAAGCATTATTCCTCAAGGAAAGCAGCAGTACAGATTTCAAAATAACCAGACCATTATTTTGAAATAATGGGCTTGGTAGTGTAGACGTTCTGCTTATTATTTCACAATAAGGGGGGTTATTTTGAAATAACTCCTTAGTGTTAACCAGGGCTCACGCTGCTATTTTTAATGCTCTAGGTCAGTGGTCACCAACCAGTAGATCAGGATCTACCAGTAGGTCTTGGAGCCTCTGATAGGTGTTCCTGACTTGTTTGGCCAGGAACCTGTCAAGCACTGGGACTTCAGTTGGCCCTCCACACGTTGTCATGCTGCTCCTGCCCTCTGCCTTGGAGTTGCCTCCTTGGGAGCCTCCTGCTTGCTGTGCAGTGTGCAGAAGGGAGTGGGGGGGACTGATGTTGGGGTGTCCCTCCTCCCCCCAACTCCTGTACCCTGTCTCCACACAGAGAGAAGGGGATGGAGGGAGGTTGGCAATGCAAATCTCTGTCACTCTCACACACTGTGTGTCTCTCTGTCACTCTCACAAACACGCACTGTCCTTCACTCTCATCTCCTGACCCAACACACATGGGGGGGGGGGTTGTTACTTCTTTTACTGCTTGCAAAGGGTGTTATTTTGGTTTTTTACTGGTCTGTGTATTTCATCAATTTTCATTTCTCTCTTACGTTTAAATGTAATTCTTTGAGTAGTGAGTTCTAAAATGCCTAACCTGGAGTGGCTGGAGTCATTATCCACGTGGTAATTGCTGCTCCTGGAAGTGGCTGGCATGTCCCTGCAGCCCCGGCGAAAGGCAGAGCAGGGGGTCTCCCCATGCCGTACTTGCCTGGAGACACCATTCCTGCAGCTCCCATTGATCAGTAATGGGGAACCGTGGCCAGTAGAAGCTGTGGGCTCAGTGCTTGTAGTTGAAAGGCAGCACATGGCACCATGGAGCCATGGCTGGACATGCCAGCTGCTTTCAGGAGTGGTGCAGGGTCAGGGCAGGAGTAAGCTGCCTTAACCCCACTGCTCCACCACCTGGAAGCTATCTCAATTAAACAGTGCCCAGCCAGAGCCTGCTTCCTGAATCCCTATCCCTAGGGTTGCCGGGTGTCCGGTTTTCTTCCGAACAGTCCGGTTTTTGGGCCCTCTGCCCGATAAAAAAAATCCAGAAAATACCGGACATGTGCAATGTCCGGTATTTCCTGTTTTTCCGGCTGGGCACCGGACAGAAGCCTGGTGGGGGCAGGGGGAGTGGCTGGGAGGCAGCGCGTGATAGGCGCTGGGAGCCCTGGTTGCGTGTGAGGAGGAGGAGGGGCAGCCCGGTCCATGCTCCTGCATGCTGGTCAAGTGCGTGGTGGAGCCGCAGCTGGACTGACTCGCACGGGACGGGAGCGCCCTGAGATTTGCACAGCCCGGGTCAGTCCTGCTCCCCACCGGTTGATTCACTCCCCCACCCTCTCCCAGCTGGCCGGTTGGTTGATTCTCCCCGACTCCTCCCGGTCTTCCCCGGCCAGTCCCTCCCCCCGCCGCCAGCTCTGCCTCCCGCTGGCCGGTTCCTGCTCCAGATCTTCCCCGGCCAGCCCCGCTGCACCCCCCGGCCAGCCCTGCTTCCGGCAGCCAGTTCTCCCCTCCTTTTCCTCCTGAGCTCCCCTGGCCAGCTCCACCCCACTGCCCGCCAGCCCCGTTCCGCCTGACACCCCCCACCGACCAGCCCTGCTTCCCGTCGGTCCCCCCCATCTCCTCCGGCCAGACCCATTGCCCCCCCCCATTAGCTCTGTTTCCCGCCCCCCCCCCTTCTCCCGGCCAGCACCGCTCCCCTCCCGGCCGGTCCCTCTCCCCACACCCCCCATGAAGCGTGTCCGGTATTTTTTTTATGACTACCTGGTAACCCTACCTGTCCCAGCCCTGAACCTCCTCCTGCACCCAACCTCCTGCCCCAGACGGGAGTCCCCCTGCACCCAAACTCCTTCCCAGAGCTTGCACCCTGAAACCCCTCCTGGACCCCAATCCCCCACCCTGGGCTAAGCCTGGAGCCCCTCTCACACTCCAAACCCCTTGGCCCAAGTCCAGAGCCTGCATTCCAATCCCCTACCTCAGCCTGGTGCAAGTGGGGTAGGAAGGGGGACGGAGTGAGCAGGGTGAGGCCTGGGAGAAGGGGTGGAGCACAGGCAGGGCCTCAAAGAAGGGGCGGGAAGGAAGTGGGGCAGGGTATTTGGGTTTGAGGTAGATCTTACGTTGCACTTAAATTGAAAAAGTGAACTTGTGGTTAAAAAGGTTGGAGACCACTACTCTAGGCTGAGCAAAGCTAGCATTGGTCTCTGCCACGCCTACCTGAGCTGGTAGGCAAGCCTTCCCCTGCAATGTAGATATACCCGTACTCATCATGGGATCTGTAATAACTCCTGCAAAGCAGACAGGAGCTTGAGTCTTAAGGACTCACCTGAAAGATGATCGCAGGAGACTTAATGGAATAGTTTATCTATTGTACCTAAGAAAATGATTTTATGACTCCAGGGAATCTGAATTGAAGCCATATCTTGAGGCATATACCTCCCTTCCCAAAATACACATTAATATACACCCCCACCAGAGACATATCCATGGACTAGAAAACCTCGTGTTACCAGCACAAGGTGAAAAGGTGCAGTGAGGCTGGACTGCTGCCATTATGTTATCTGTGCCGGTAAATATTTGTTTGAAAGAAAGGTGACTCAGTGAGTCATGGAGGGGGCCTTATCAATCAGATCAGTTTAGCATGGGCAAAGTCTAAATTGTTTCCTTTGGTAAATATGCATCATTTTAAATTGAAAGTGTGTGTTCCAACATCCTTTTGATAGTTGTTCTATGTAAAAAAGTAGTACAAAGTAAAATAAAGTTACAATGATACAGAAATGTAAATTGAGTTTACAAAGCCCACAGTCACTTGTGTAATATATCAGATTAATAAAGTGATTCTGATGTAACAAATCAGTCTTGAGGTGAAGCTTCAAATTACTTAAATGAGTGATGTTTGAGAGAGCATCTCAGGATTGGGCTCTTTGTGATGGTCTTTCAGGGTCATGGAGGAACAAAAGTTAAATTATGCTGTATATTTTTTCAAAAAAAATTACCTCAGAGAACATTAAGGTTGTATAGAAAAGCTCTCCAAAGTTAGGAAATGACTAAGTTAAGATTGAACATGCAACTTTAATTCTGTCATTTTGTGTTGTCTGCATTACAGCGTACGGCTAGTTCCACAAGAGGACACAGGTTGCCAACATTTGGGCACTGTGGGATCCTCAAAATTCTTGCTCAGCTGCTGCCATAACCATGAAGGCCCCTTAAGTTCTTAAGCATATGTATTTCCACTGTCGAAGTCTGAAGGCACTTAATTTTAAGCCAGTGAGCATACCCATAGCTGCACAGCCTAAGAACAGGGTGCCTATATCATACTTAAACCCCAGCGGGATACTCAGATTAGGCATTTCCTGTCTATCTGCGCTGCAGGACTCAACCTGACATGCATAATCAGAGCATGCCTAACCTCACATCAAACAGCCGAGTTGGGGAGGAGGCAGAAGCCTCCAGTGCTTAGGATGTGGGGAACCCAGGCTCATTTCCCTCCTCTGCCTGATATAGAGCAGGGATTTGAACTTGGGACGGTTAGCTGAATACCCCAACTGCTGGACTACAGAGTCAGCCTGACATACCCTCACATCCAATACATATTTAATTATGTATACAGAGCAGAATAACTTCAACAGGAGAAATGGAGAGAGAAACATCACCAACAGTGGTTAGGGCACTCTCCTGAGAGGTGGAGGATCAAAGTTTATATCCCTTCTTCATAGCAGGTAGATGGGAGAATTGAACCTGGGTTACATGCCTGCTGGTTGAGAGTCCTAACTACTGGGCTAAAGATTATAAGACAGTGGTGGGCAATAACTAGATGCAGTTCGCCAGGGTTAGCCCCTGGTGGTCCACTGATACTTTATTTCCCTGCGCTTCCACAGGTATGGCCTCTTGAAGCTCCCATTAGCTGCAGATCACTATTCCTGGCCAATGAGAGCTGCGGGAAATGGCGCAGCCCAGGACATTGCTTCCTGCAGCTTCCATTTGCTGGGAATGGCAATCCGGGGACAACGGGAGTTTCAAGAAGTCGTGCCTGCAGAGGCGCAGGTAAATAAAGTGCTGGTGGCCCTCCGGGGCTTACCTTGGTGAACTATGTCCAACTTATTGCTCACCATAAGAGGACTGCTGCTGCTTCTGCTTCCTGCCCCTAACATTTCATGTAAAAAATAATTTAGGTGTCTAATTCCATAAGAGGATTCATAACTGAGAATCCAAGCAAAGACAGGCTCCTCGCTCCCTGCAAGGCAATGGCTAAGCATGCTCCCCTCTACTTGGCATTTTCCATTGGCTGACTTGGGTGGCTCCTTGCTCAGAATACTGTGTTTTAGGAATCCTATTGTGAGACACCCAATGCTCCCCATGATTAATGTAGGGAGCCTAAATTCTTAACTCAGGGCAGTGGATTGCACTAGGTGACAATGCACCCAAAAGTTAGGCATAAGCACCTCAAAATCCCTTTGGGCATCCAACACATAAACCTAAACAACATGTTCACACATACATATGTGAATGTCAGCTGTGACCACTGAATTTACAACTTACACCTGGTCAGTGTAAACTGGAGTATGTGTTCACAAAAGGAAACAATCAAAAGGATATTAAAGTGAAGAACTGCATATTTATCTGGGAATTAATTAAAGGTGTGTGTTATTGTCATAGCGATGAATTGCAAGGAACTGGAATTTCCTGACTTTTGGGAAAACAGCCAAGGCTAGCTTTTAATATAAATTTCAGGTATGAAACTGCCTCGAATGGGAGGGTAGTGAATAGAAAAAAAATACTAAAAGAATAAATTTCACTTTCCAGGACATTAAGGAGCAGCTGGTTTGCAAAATTGACAATAGCTTGTGTATATGCTATAAACTGGAATATTCTGTGTCTCACATTTGAGATTAGCAAGAATGAGCCTTCACCTGCAAATCTGAGCTGCAGAGATTGAACCAAGAATTTTGTGGAAGTTACTTCTTCAGCCTATATGTCCACCTGAAGTATTCTTTACATACACCTCTAAGTTAGGCATTTATCCACACAAAACACAGCCTTCCTTAGTTGCATATGTTGAATTTAGCAACAAACAAAAAAGCCACTGCGCATCATGCAATTTTCAAAGTATTGTACTTTGGTAAATCATAAGCAGATTACACCAGAATATTCAAAAACTCTTCTCCTCAACGACAGCTGTTTCCCTGACAAATTTTAAAATTGTAATTGTAATATTTTGCCTCAGACAGAAGAGTTACAACCATTTTTTATAATAGAAACAAAATATTACACACACCCATAAAGTTCTTTTATTTGACCATTTTTACTTACACTTTTAAAAGACAAAAAAATCACCTTTGCACAGAGATGATGCTTGGAGAATTTAACCTAAAAAATAAAATTTCTGAACATTGAGACTGAAAACAGTGTGATAGACTGAGAAATGTGATACACCGCTTAAATAGAACAACTATGATCATATCAGTTGTGTAGGATTACATTTAATGAAACACTTAGGGGCTAACACTTTAGTCCTCAGGCTGCCTTGTGGTGAGTTGTTTCCTATATAAGGTCCCAGCTCATTTTTTTATTGCTTCTGATGTTATTTCTACTAAGCCTTTTGTATTAAAAGTCTTTTTGCATAGTTTTTAGGAAGCACATAAAAGAAGTAAAATGCCCTTTCTACAGTGACTTAGAGTAATTTTTTCAGACGTGCCTAAATTATTGACAACATGAAAGTCAATGGTACTTAGGTTCCTAAATAACATAGGTACTTCTGAAAATCACATTGTTTTACTTTTCTAACCTTACTTTTGATCGTATTAAATCTCCAGCAAGTGACAAAATGTAACTTGGAATGTCTACTGAAGCAGTAGGTTATCCATCTACTGTAAATCTTGCGTGTCATACCAAGGTTCAGAAATATACAGCTATTAGTCCGAATCAAAGAATTTGTCAGTTATCTTCAGTTTATCAAGTGAAGGGAAAGTAGGATTTTAATGGTAAAGTATGAACTTGTGACCCAAAACCATCTGAGTCACTTATCAGAAGTCACGCATATAAACTAAAAACATACTGTGCATCTGTTTCCATGTTATTAATGGCAGAAGATGTTGTTTTTCATAATTTCATTATAACTATTACTACGTGGAACATATTTCTTGAAGGAGACCCTCCAAGAAGCTCTTCAAAATGTCTGAATTGACAGTACATTAACATCTATCGTAAATATTTTGACAGTTGTGTCAAAAGGGAAATTTCTTGCTTCAAGGGAATTTCAGGAACTTGAGCTGAAGGTCTTTTAGATTTATGTACTGAACCCCATATCCTGGGAAAGAAAGCATGAATGAACAACCACACAAATTAGGCAGTGGATTTCAATCTCAGTTTTGATCCTTGCTTTGTTTTGTTTCCAGAGCAGGAGTTGTACTTTCTGAAGTTATGCAAATTAAACCCAAAATGTACAGTAAGTTACTGGTCATTCTGGCTACTATATTCTGATATCCCAGGTAGTATATCTGGTTGCACTCAAAGGCAATTATCTAACTACATCTGTCATTAAACTCAGAGTGGATTCATTTTGCAAAGAAAGCTAGTAGAATCAGATAACATAGTGCTTCATAACTTAGGTATTTTAATAATAAGAAGAACTCTAGGGGTAATTTTTTATTTATTTTGGATTTTTATTTTTTAAATATATGAAGAATTCCAAATTAAACTGTTTCTGAGGAAAGTTATCCCCCATCCTCCCTCCTTCCCGTAAATTATATTTGCTATGTTCATCTGTGAGTATGGTGCCTTTCTAGGGGACTTTACATAACAGGGATTCCTTTATCTTACTGATAGATATTTTTGTGACTATTTTGTAAGCTTTGCTACTTATCTTTCAAATACTTGCTATGTGTGTAATTATTTTAAAGGAACTATTAAATAAATTGGAAAAATAAATGGAGACAGGTCCTTTATCACTGTATAGCTTTGATATCTGTCTGTATGGTTTGTTCAGAATGGGTAATCTTGAAATGGATCCATCACTTTAAAAAAAGTTAGTTTAAAAGGAAATATACAATACAATTTATTTTTATACAGGTCACAGACACATTTGTTCTTCAGATACAGGATTAATTTTACCACCAAATCTAATCCCGAATGTGGCACAGAATCCTTGGGGCTCAGAATCTGCCATTGCATGATAATTACATGACTAGAAATACTCCTATTTATTATTACACTGAATTTTGCACTTCCTTGTTATCTTCAGGTGGGGAAAATGTATTTCTTGAATGGCTAATATATTGTAGGTCACCAGATCAGTTTACATATGTGTAATACTCCTGAAACAAAATAACTGGCAGTAAAGAACACCTTATTTTAAAAGTATATATTTTTATTGTTCCTTGATCAGCATTTTAAAAATCGGATGACAAAAGTATTCTAAACTTCAAATATCTTTATAGAAAACAGTTAATATGTGTGTAGACTGGCACTGTAAAATCCCCAAGCTTTTAGAAAACTGAATAAAATACTTACATACAGTAGTTCCAGAGATACTGCCCTCTCTTCCTAGAGTGAGTCGGTGACAATGCAGCAGTTACTTCAACTTTCTGATTTCCAGCTGGAGCAAACTGGGCCTTTTCCCTATTTATCAGTTTCTTTACATACACTTAGGCTCCAGACACTCTGCAGACCAATGCTTCAGCCTATCTGAGACACAAACTTCCCACACAGCCCTTCCTAGGGTCAAAGCAAGGGCAGCTATAAATCAAATAATAACTGTATCATCAGGGACAGAGGCCATTGGGACTCTCACGTCATACTTTCCCAGAGTTCTCTCTCCTCAGCTTTCTAAATATTTTGCTTTCTTGATAGAGTTTGACATTCTCCTAATTTGATTGCTTAACACTGGCATCTCTGCATATTAATAGAGAACATATATTGCTTAGTAAGAGACCATTGCAATAGTATTATCTGAACATGTACATTGAACAAATTGAATTTGGAAACTTTCTGTGTAGCCAGTATCTCTCAATTATGTGAACATTAATACTTTTTAATATATATTTTAATTTAACATACTTTGCTGCTGTATTGTATGGGAAGATTAATCCATGTCTCCATTACACATTGGCTATAGTTTTGCCATTTCTTAGTCAGCACTTAGACAGCTGTTATGGCTGTGTATTTTATAATTTAAACATATCTGGAATTCTGTAGCTCAGAATCCCAACAGCACATAATTCCAGTGTGCACACCTCTGGAATGGACTTGCAAGAACTTTAGGAAATGTCTGTATGTGGGTCTTTTGAGTGTTTACATTTGAATTCAGATCACATCTCATATTTGCTCCTGGTTTTATTGGCATTTCATATTTACAACAGCAGATTTTGCTGTTTCCTCAGGATTAACTGCTCATTATATATATTTGCTATAGATTGACTGGTTCTTGTGAACAATCTTGATAGCATATCTTAGTTCCCAGCACAGCAAATTAATTTAAACAAACAAATGAAAGTAAACATATGAGGCAAATAATCAGCATAAACTGTTTTATAAATTGTTTAGCAATAAGGCATAGCTCAGCTTTGAAAACTCTAATAGCCCTGTCTGATCAACCACGTAATGGCAAAAGAAATCACCCAGTTCAGTGAGTATATTTAGCTTGAGTGGGAAGGTTTACTTTATTTGACTTAGTCTCATACATTCAGGCTGCAGATATTGATAGAACAGGTTGTATATGTCAGGAGCTGGAATCTGAACATACCAGTTAAGTACAGTGTATGGAAGGCACACATATATTCATATTCAAGAACAATCAACTGTGATGATGCTGTGAGTCTGACCTGAATGAGCCTCTTATGTTTGTCATATCGCACTACTTGGGCAGTCTCTTTTCATTCATTAGCATCAGTCCTTCTACAGACCAGCCTATGGGGTGAAGATGTCTCCATCTATGTTATGGTCAATGTGGTGAGCAGCTTCTGGAGTCTGAGCTTAGCAGACAGCTGCCACAGAAAGTTACTGTTCCTGAATACTGTTTTATGTTCCAAGCCCAGCATTAATCAGAACCATAGAATTCACAGCTCTTATGGGTTGGCACTCTCAGGAGATATGGTCTATAAATTATTGGGTATTCAAATAGTTAAAGGAAATCATATCTGAGGTCCAGCTGGGTCTTGTCTGCATAACTGACCCTTCCTGCTTGATCTGGCATTGGATTGTTTATGTCATGTCAGTAATTAACCACTATCAACCTCATTAATGAAACATAAACCACCTCTTCTGCTCATTTATAAAGCACTTGTCAAACAAAATTTAAACAAAGGGCAGAATCTCAGAAAAGTAATAGCCCTTTAAAAGCTACCGAGACTTTGATTACAAATCACTGTGGTCACTTTTGTTATTTTTCATTAAAAATAAAATAGAAATCATGGAGTCATCTATTGCTTTTGGCTAGCTCTCCAAAAGTCCATCTGAGATCTGTTACATAGGGGCAACAGTGTCTGGATAGTAATGTTGGCTATTTCAATGTCAAATACTTATGTTTCAGCTTTTTATTATAAATCACTACATAATAAAAGCAAGAGTCAAACCCAAAACAATCAGGAATCCTCAGAAAACTCATTGTTAATTGTACCACAATAACTATTATATGTGGGACTATATAAATTTAATTAATTTGATTATGAAAGCTTTTTTTTACTATATGCCATGCAAAAGAAGCATAACTGATGCCAGCAAGATGTTCAAAACTATGAAAGAGAGCTGTTAAAAATGAGTATAATACTTGTGCATCAAAAAAGTCTACTTTAGGCTGTATGTATTTTCAGTTTTACAGGAATAAAAACAGGCATAATATTATAATGAAAAAATAATAAATGCAAAATATACTGTGTTTTGAGAATTACCTAAATGCACCATTTTTGGGGGGAAACTGAAATCTACAGATTTTCTGCTCACCCATTTCTTGGATGAATAATTGTTCCCATTAACATATTAAGACGATAAAGGTACAGATTGGATTGATAACTGGTTAAAAGACAGGAAACAAAGGGCAGGAATAAATGGTAAGTTTTCAGAGTGGAGAGAGAGGTAACTAGTGGGGTCCCCCAAAGGTCTGTCCTGGAACCATTCCTATTCAACTTATTTATAAATGATCTAGAGAAAGGGGTAAACAGTGAGGTGGCAAAATTTGCAGATGATACCAAACTGCTCAAGATAGTAAAGACCAAAGCAGACTGTGAAGAGCTTCAAAAAGATCTCACCAAAGGAAGTGACTGGGCAACAAAATGGCAAATGACATTTAATGTTGATAAATGTAAAGTAATGCACATTGGAAAAAATAATCCCAACTTTATGTGCAATATGATGGGGACTAATTTGGCTACAACTGGTCAAGAGAGAGATCTTGGAGTCATAGTGGATAGTTTTCTGAAAACATACACTCAGTGTGCAGCGGCAGTCAAAAAAAGCAAATAGAATGTCATTTTAAAAAAAGATAGAGAATCAGACAGAAAATACCTTATTGCCTCTATATAAAACCATGGTACACCCACATCTTGAATATTGTGTACAGAAGTGGTCGCCTCATCTCAAAAAAGATATATTGGCATGGAAAAGGTTCAGAAAAGGGCAACAAAAATGATGAGGGGTTTGGAATGGGTCCCATATGAAGAGAGATTAAAAAGACTTGGACTTTTCAGCTTAGAAAAGAGGAGACTAAGAGGGGATGTGATAGAGGTCTATAAAATCATGACTGGTGTGGAGAAAGTGAATAAGGAAAAGTTATTTACTTGTTCCCACAATGTAAGAACTAGGGGACATCAAATGAAATTAATAGGCAGCAGGTTTAAAACAAACAAAAGGAAGTTTTTCTTCACTCAGCGCACAGTCCACCTGTGGAACTCCTTACCAGAGGATGTGGTGAAGGCTAGAACTTTAACAGGGTTCAAAAAAGAGCTAGATAGATTCGTGGAGGTTAGGTCCATCAATGGCTATTTGCCAGGATGGGTAGGAATGGTGTCCCTAGCCTCTGTTTCTCTGGAGGTGGGTGACAGGGGAGGGATCACGTGAATATTACCTGTTGTGATCCCTCCCTCTGAGGAATCTGGTATTGGCTACTGTCGGCAGACAGGATACTAGGCTAGATGGACCTTTGGTCTGACCCAGTCTGGCTATTCTTATGTTCTTGTATGGTATATTCTTCAAGTCATGCAGAAGCTAGTGTACTAAATTCTTGAACTAGGGGTGAAATTCACCCTTGCAGAAGACCAGCTGAAAAGCCTATCCACTACTTACATTCCATTTAAGATCTCTGGGTTTAAGTGTTGCCAAATAATTCTTCTGGCTCTCTGCAAGAGAACCAGTTTCATCTTGATTAGACATATTTTTGTTGGTATTGCAGTTCTAATGATTGGTTCACATGTACTAAGATAAAAATATCAGAGCCTAGAGCTGCCAAAATGGAAATTGTCCTTCCGCATGTTCTGGAATTCTCTGCAGCTATTAATGTAAATGACAGTGCATATGAAAGGAAAATAATTGCTCACCCCCTCAAAATTAGGAGTTTCATGCCCTGCATGGGGAGATGACAGAACAGGAGGATCTCTAAAGAAATACAAGCTCTCAGATGGTTGCTCTTCACTTTATGGCACCTTTCATGATGCAGTACAATGATTGAAGGTGATTAGAGGCCCAATCTTTCACCACTGATATGTCAGAAGATAGAGGATCAGCCACTAGGAATTGCAGAATGGATGAGGGTGGCTTTGGTAGTGATGATGTCACTTACTCATTTACTGATTTTGAAGAGGCTGGGGAGGAAAGAACCAGAAAAAAGGTTTCAAACCAAGTGCTGTATTGTTACAACAGAGAGAGGGAATAGTCAAAGGGATCTTAATTCAGTTTTACTGTTACTTATTAAAGGATCTAGGAGGCTGAGGTACATACAGCTAGTTTGTGAGACATGTTACTGTTTCCCCATGTCCTCTCCTTGCCACCTGACACCCCATCCCTGATGGGACTTTGTTTAACTAACTTGTTGCATCCTGTCTTAATCTAAGAAAGTTTGCTCAGTGGTCCAGCATCTATCTTTACTATATGTCTACAGCACCTAGCACTATGTGGCCCCAACCTGCCTGTGGTTTCTAGACCCTACTCTTATACATATAATCAAGGCTCGCCAAACCGCAGCAAGCCCCACTCGCCAGCCACGCTGTCCGGCGATCTGCGCATGCACAGATCGTTCTGCGCATGCGCAGATCGCCCAAACCCGGCTCTTCCAGGTTGTAATCTACTCGCCACAGGCGAGTAGATTGCATTATTTGTCGAGCCCTGCATATAATAAAATAACAACAGTCTAAAGCAGTGTTCCCTGTAAGCTGTGCACTTGTGGAGACATTCAAATGCAGAGTGCCCACAGCTAGGTTTTTGTTTCTACTGGTGTGCCTCGGAGCACATAAAAAATTATTCCACACATGAATGGAAACAATCTGCACATGGATGGGAAAAACAGAGGAAACATTGATCTAAAGTCCTGAGATCTAGGACAGGGGAATAGTTTTGTCTGCAAGTTCATTCTGTGGTTTTCTTCTTTGGCAATTTGCACGTTGGTGCTCACTTCTGTAGCTCTGGCAATAAGATTTGTTTGGCATTTCCTGACTTTTGATCATTTATTTGTGCAGCTTTAACCTTCCCTTGATGTAGCTTTTTGTACACTGCAGAAAGAATAGTCTTCAGAAGGCAGAATTCTGTTAAAATGTGGGGGTGAAATCCAGAGACTGAGATTCAACCATGGAAATTTCATCAGGCAGCACCTTTCAACTAGGATTTAGACAGATTTCAAAAATGCTATTACTCAGCTCTGACCTAGGGAGAAAAAGCTCTGAGATACAGTGAACAGCTCCTGTTTAGCATTAGAGGGTGTTCATTCTTCTCTGGAGCTTAATCCAGTTGGCTTGGTGTTAGATAATATGAAAATCTTCTGTTTAATGTCAGACATCAGAGAAATCTTCCTAGTAAAATTAATAGAGAAATAATGTCAATGGAAGATAAAAAAAATTCATTTAAGTTCTCAGATCCCTTCCTAGAATAAAGTGGTGGGAAAATACCTCAGTCCAGAGAGAAAGATGGGCTTGAATTATTTATTCTTAACATTGCATTATGTTCACTTGCAATCATGAAAAGCAAAGTTGCCTCTATTCATCCTATTCTGTCCTGAACTCCTGCTACATTTCAGCGTGATCTGAGTGCCTAACTGCCTTAAGCTTCTTTGAAAATCCTTTCCTAGGTTTCAGTCTGTTTTGGAAATGGCATTATTCCATCTACAAAGATGTGAGTGCTCAGAAACTGGGACAACTGGGTAGGTAGCAGAACTGGTACAATCCCAATGTGCATGGATAGGATAGGAAATCAAGAGGTCGCATAGGTTGTTGCACCCCTTCACTCCACAGAGCTGTGCTGGACTTTGCTGTTCTATGAAGGTCATTTTGAAATACCACAGTAGATGGGATAGGAGAGTTGGCTTCCATGACATATCCTTTGACCAAGCCTCATCACTATCCCTGTTGGCTGGTAGGATAACAGCCCCAGTGCCTATGTCAGCACTGAGATTCCAGTAGTGGCTGCGGATAGTAATGCTAACAGAATGGCAGGGTAGCTTCTCCTCCCATAGAACACATTGCACCATACTCAAATACTGGATCTTAGCACAGAAACCCAGGTTTTTTCCTGAAATATTATGGTGTACAGATATTTGGAGATTTACATATTAAATATTAAAGCAAAAGTCCAATTTATACCTCATCAATGCTGGATCACAAATTCTAGTGATGCTGCTAAATTTAAATGATCTTGTAGGATAAGATTTGAAATATTCAGCTCCTGAAACCACAAAATTATGTTTTTGTAAGTACATCAATGAGATCCCAGACTTCAAATCTGCTTTCCTTAAAGCAGAGTATCTTGACACCCTATAGTAAGCACCGTAAAATAATATTGTGGAATGCATCCATCAGCATTTTATCAAGAATGGAGTTGTAGCTGCAGGGGGACTAAAATAACTGAATGTATATTTCATCCAATTATCAATGATAATGTTTTTCTTTCCTTCCAGCCTGGATTCCATCTTATGGACATTTGTTTTAATAATATAAAAAATATTAGACTTATCCATTTAAACTACATAGTGTTATGGGTGATTCTTCCAGATTTGTCAAAACTGAGTAATTAAGATTAACAATGAGGCTGCATTTTTAGTAGCTTTGAAATACATTTCCTCCAACATGTATGCCTGACAATATAAACCTTTGTCACATAATTTCTGTTTTGCACAGCAATGCTAAATATTAGAACATAAGGAAAAGAACTGGGTAGACAGGACTAAGTCAGTAAAGTGGTGAGTTGCAGCAAGTCTATGGATCCTGCTAATTGCTCCGGTTTTTGCCAAGGCAAGTAGGAATTAGATCACAACATTATGTCTCCTTCACATTAATACCACAATCAAACTGCATTTTAAAGGGAGACATCCAAACTGTTAAGTTCTTCTTCAAGAGAGGATGTTCCACACTTGGTCATGGTGCCATCCCAGCGCCTTGATCAGAGATTTTGAAGCAGTCCCTGCCGGGCTGTGCATACACAGCACAAACCAGCACACACCATGCTAGTAGGCACTGCGCATACGTGGCCCAGTCCCTCCAGTCCCTTCTCAACCGCCCTCGGCCTGAGACAGAGCTCTGCAGTTCTCTGCCTTACTGACACTCTTCAACTACTTATTAGCCTTTAATAGTTAGTGTTGTTCTTCTTACATAGTTAGTTAATTGTAGTTCTTAAAAAAAAATTCAGCATGCCCAACTCTCCGGGTTTTAAATGGTGCGCCTCTTGCAGAGACACAGTCCCACTCTCCAACTGTCACTGACAATGCGTCAGATGTTTAGGGAAGCATCATTCATCAAAAGATTGTCCCCACTGTGCCAAACTCAAGACCAGGACTCACGGGGACAGGGACCTTCGCCTAAAAATTATTCTGCTGGAAAAAAAGCCCACCCTGCTCCGGATCCGGGAAGGCAGCCCAGGGAGGTACACTCACCCCCAGACTCCTCTCAGGGGAAGAAAGTGCCAAAAAAGAAAGCACCTCATTATCAGCACTCCTCCAGAAAGTGGTCTCCGCCCAAACCATCAGCACAGAGGTCCTATGTCAGCACTTAAGGTGCGCTGGGTACCTCAGGCATTCAGGCACCGGTGGCTGCCAGTGCCACCAACTGCAAAGAGCCTAAACACTTCCCTAAGACCACACTGGTACAGGCCACAGTACCATCATTTACATCAGTACCGTCTCATGTATCAGCGGTACCGACAACTTCAGCGGTACCGATAACTACGGCACCGACATCACTATCGGCACCGTGCCCGGCGACACCAACCACTTCTTCCGCACTGACGGTGCTCCCTTGTTCCTTGGCACCAACCAGAGCAGTGGCACCAGTCGTATACCACCAACATACCAGTGATCTATTCCATTCATGCCGAACACACCGTCGGCACTGTACAGACAGATACTGCAAACCCTGGCACTGATCCTTGCAGAACCATTGCCGTACATGTGAAACACTGACTTAGCAGTGATATCTGCTCCTCAGTTACTGCTTTTCAGCACTGTTGCATCGCCAGTACTGACAACATCACATGCTCTATCCCCGGTGCCATCACAATTCTCCAGCAACGACAAGGAAGGGGTACAAGCCTCCTTCTCTCCGCACCGCAGCCCTCCAATACAATATTACAAGCCCCAATATGACCCAAGAGGGATTCCCCCTTGGTATGGGCACCACTGGATGCCGCCTCGATTACTGCATACTGCACAATGGCCAGATTGGAGCCCCTGGGGCTCATACACAAGACACCGCAGCCTTCAACCGAGCCCTTACAAACACATTACCTCTCTTACACTACGCACAACCTCATTGATGCAACAGTCAGACCCTCAGGTGCCTCAACCAACGGCACCGCCTCCACCGTCAGCTACAGATGACTTCGAGCACTTTAACGAACTCTTTAAGAGAGCTGTGGTTGAGCTCAAAATCGCCACGGAAGAAGTGGTGCAATCCTAGCATGCGCTCACTGATATACTCCAGGCTGCTCCATCCTATAAAATTGCCCTCCCCATCAATCCTGCCATTTTGGATCCAGCCAACACAATCTGGCAAACTCCTGTATCGATCCCACCTACGTGCAAGCGTGCAGACAAGAAATACTATGTACCCGCCAGTACCTCAGAATTTATCTTTACTCATCCCACACCGAACTCTCTAGTGGTGGAAGCTGCACAGCAGCAGGAGAAACAATATTGCTCTCGTACCACTTCACCAGATAAAGACAGGAAGAGGCTTGATGTATTTGGGTGCAAGACGTATACTTCTGCCACTTTACAGTTCAGAATTTCAATGTATTCAACCTTGCTAGCAAAATACGACTTTTGCAATTACTCCAAACTCATGGAGTTTGCTGACAACATCCCTGAGGTGAAGAGACCTTAATTCACCGCCACTATATGGGAAGGGCACGCCATTTCCCGAGCTGCCTTCCAGGTGGCTCTTGACACCCCTGACACTGCTGCTAGAGCCACAGCCACTGCCATTGTGATGCGTAGAGCCTCCTGATTTTCCCCAGCCTCGTTCCTGCATGAGATCCAATCCACAGTGGAAGACTTGCCATTTGATCAAGAGAAGCTATTTGCAGCTAAGACCAACGAGGTCCTCAACACTATGAAGGACTCCTGTGCCACTCTCCACACGTTAGAGATACATACTCCTGCCAATAGGCAGAGACAATACTGGTATCAGCCCTATCAACAGCCATGCTACACAGCCTATCTCAACCAACAGCAGGATAACAATCCTAACAGAAACCGAACCTGGCCTCAGAGACAAAAACAGTCTTCAGGCGTGGTCCCTCAATCACCACCGGCCAGCAAGCAAATTTGAACGCTTGGTCGAGGGCCTCGAAAACCCCCCTCTCCACACACACAAATTTCAATGCCAAGAATGACCACACAAACCTTCTAAAGTCGGCTCTGCCCATTTTACTACCAGTGGGCTTACATCACCTCAGACAGATGGGTGCTCGACATTATTCTGTCTGGTTACATCATCCTGTTCCTCATCAAGCCTCCTATCCACCTGCCTAACCCATCCCTCTTCAGGGACCCCTCTCATGATGCCCTGCTATGACAAGAGATGCTGCATCTGTTAAATCTAAGAGCCATAGAACCAGTTCCACAGCAGCACAGAGGCAGGGACTTCTATTCCCACTATTTTCTAACTCAAAAGAAATCAGGAGGCTGGAAGCTGATTCTGGATCTATGCAAATGAACAAATTTGTCAAGATGCAACATTTTCGCATGGTCACTCTATCCACCATTATCCTGGCATTGCAACGAGGCGATTGATTTTCAGCCCTCGACCTCCAAAATGCATACTTTTGTATCCTGATTCATCCCGCCCACAGAAAATTCTTGAGATTCACAGTAGACCAGGACCACTACCAATACTGAATCCTACCCTTTGGTCTGTCCACTACCCCTCGGGTTTTCTCCAAAGTACATGCTGTAGTCATAGCGCTTCATCACTCTATGGAAATAATCATATTCCCCTATCTCAATGACTGCCTCCTCAAGTCATCGTCCCAGATGGAATCAGCATGCTAGGCCTTTGAATAAACTGGGAAAAGTCTTTTATTCAGCCTTCCCAGAACATACATTTCATTGGGGACCACGTAGATTCCACGGTGGCTCGAGCCGGTCTCCTACCTCACAAGAGATTCCTCGTCATTCAGACACTGGCCACAACAATCTACCTCGCCTCACACTACAGCCACAGATTGTCTACAACTTCTTGGCCACATGGCAGCCACAACATTCATAGTACCACATGCTCAACTTCACATTTGCTGCCTGCAAGTTTGGTTTTCCAGAGCATACAAGCCTCGGAAACAGCCCATGTCACTCTCGCTCGTGATACCACAAGAGGTCAAGACATTGCTCCTTTGGTGGCCCAAACCAGCCAATCTTTGCATGGGTGTCCTGTTTCTTCAGCCTTCCTCCTAGTGCACGATTACAACAGAAGTTTTGCTCACTGGATGGGGCGCTCACTTCCGAGAGCAGACTGCCCACGGCCTCTGGTCAACTCCAGAGATGTCTTTGCACATAAATCTATTAGAACTGCGTGCCGTACACAACACTTGCAGACAGTTCCTGCCTTCCATTGCCAACTAACATGTCGTGTCCTCACAGACAACATTGCCTGGGTCCTTCTATATCAACAGACAGGGCGGAGCCAGATCTCCATCCTTTTGCACCGAAGTCATAAAGCTATGGAATTTTTGCATCAGCCACAGTATTCACCTCTCTGCAGTTCACATGCCAGGTGTCTCCAATGTGACAGCAGATGCTCTCAGCAGACACTTTCCCCAACATCATGAATGGCTTTCCCCAATGGGTGCTTGACCTCTCAATAGCACGCTCCCTTTTTCACAAATGGGGCCGACCATCAATAGATCTATTTGCAACTCCACACAATACCAAATGCGCTTAGTTTTGCTCAAGAGCAGGCATAGGGACGGGATCTCTCGGGGATGCCTTTCTCATCCAATAGAGTCATGACTTCGCTTACACCTTCCCCCCCATACCACTTCTGGCTAAGGTCGTTCAGAAGATCAGGACAAACAGCTCCACAGTCATCCTGATAGCCCCCGCCTGGCCGAGACAACTGTGGTATCCCTTCCTGCTCAGGATGTCGATTCGCTCTCCAACACAATCTAATCACTTTGGGGCAGACAACCCAAACCTACCCGGATCTACGCAAGGTACATCTAACAGCATGGCTCCTCTGTGGCTCTCTTATTTAGAACTAGTCTTCCAAGAATAGGTTCAAACAATCCTCATCCACAGCCATAAGGATTCTACCCGTGCCTCCTACACTTACAAGTGGAAGCAATTCTCAGCATGGTGTATATGAAAGGGGCAGGACCCAATGTCAACACCCCTGTCCTTCATCCTTGATTATCTGCTCACCTTAAAGCAATCATCGCTCTCATTTAGTTTAGGTACATTGAATCTTTTACATCCTGATATCATACAACCAGTGCCTGCCTGGGATGTCGGGCTAGTACTGCAAGTCCTGACCAAGATGCCTTTTGAGCACCTTGTCTCCTGTGCCCTTTCGCACTTCTCCATGAAAGTTGCATTCCTGGTTGCTGTCACATCAGCCCACTGCATCAGAGAAATAGCAGCACGCATGGCCAACCATGTTTTACAGTATTTCACTCTGATAGGTTATCTTTCGCACACATCCAAAATACTTACCTAAGGCTCCTTCATCATTACATATAAACAAACTTGTAAACCTACCTGTATTCTTCCCAGAGCCACACACAAATGCATTGGCTTTTTATCTAGAAAGAACTAGGCCCTTCAGACAATCACCTCGCCTATTCCTCGCCTTCGCCGATCGAGTCAAGGGACAACCCATATCGAAACAGTCTGTCAAAATGGATTACTGACTGTATAAAAATCCCTTACATGCTCAAGGGCCTACAGTCACCGTTATGCTTGACAGCTTATTCCACCAGGGCCATATCTGCTTCTACTGAGTATCTATGCAACATGCCACTAACGGACATTTGCAAGGCAGCCACCTGGGCATCGCAACTTACCTCTGCTAAGCACTACACACTTTCTTATGTGGTCGACGCCGCAGTGGGCTTTGCAGTGTTATCATCCGCTTACCATAACACTGCAAAGCCCCAACCCCCATGGGGCGAAACTGCTTGCTATTTACCAGTGTGGAGCATCCATGGGGATCTCTTGAAGAAGAAAAAAAGTTACTCACCTTGTGCAGTAACTGGAGTTCCTCGAGATGGTGTCCCCATGGGTGCTCCATGACCCCCCCTCCTCCCCTCTGCTTTGAACCTGGGTAGAGAAGGAACTGGAGAGAGCGGGCCATGCATGTGCAGTGCCTACTAGCACAGTGCGCATATGTTTGTGCTGCGTATGCACAGCCTGGCAGGGTCTGCTTCAAAATCTCTGATCCAGATGCCACGACGGCACCAAGGCCAAGATTGGAGCATCCACAGGGACACCATCTTGAAGAACTCCAGTTACTGCACAAGGTGAGTAACCTTCATTTACATTTATATAATAATTATGCAATTATATTGAAGTATAATTTATAAATTGTGAGCAGAAATATCCAGCCTTTAAGTACTGCAAGGCAAGAATTTGTCTTCTTTTGGACCTAATTCTCTTCTCACTTCCATTGCTGTAAATCCTGAGTAATTCCTGACTGTAATGGGTTTCCCTTGGTGTAGAACTAGCAGGGATGAGAAAAGAGTCACGTCCAGCTAGGGACAGAACCTGTCTCTTTACACATTATACAATATAATTGTTCTTGCTTTCCATCCCATATCCCTTGATGCCCCCATATGGTCATTCTATTGGAGAGGCCTCCCTTTCCATTTTTATGAGCAACAATACCATTCCAAGTATATCCTATTTTCCTGGCACACCACACGATCCATTGTCTACAGCCAAGCACTAAGGTACGACCGCATCTGCTCCAACCCCTCAGACAGAGACCAACACCTACAAGATCTTCACCAAGCATGCGCGGCCTGGCTGACTACAGCTATTGAAAGTCTCTGATCTGCAGCGCTGGGATGAGACCGACACCTACAGTGGAACACCCCTGGGGACACATCTCAAAAAACCATCATTACAGCACGAAGGTGAGTAACTTCTTCTTCCCGATCCTGCATTTTGACTGCCAGTGGAGCACCATGGCTGAAGGGTGGCACACATGGCAGCACTGTTTTAAGGCTATTAGGACCAGTTTTGAAGTTGTCCCTGGTTTTACTGACATTGTTTTGCACTCAGGACTCTATAAGCCCCACCCCCGCACAGAGCCGGCCCAAGCTACAGGCTGACTGGGCTACCACCCAGGGCGCCCCATTGCAGGGAGCACCGCATGGGGCTGCTGCACATGCGCGGGGCGCCCGGGGGCGGGGCTGCACATGCGCCGGGCGCCCGGGGGCGCCGCACTTCCGGGGCCCAGGGCGCATGAATGGCTCGGGCCGGCCCTGCCCCCGCACTCCTTGCAGAGGAATCCTGTCTTTGTCTGCACTGCAGGATGTTTTGTGAATTCTTCCTCCCAACCGCAAGTCTGACAAAAACAATCCATTCTTTCTTGGCTTATGTTATGAGCTAAAAACCCCTGAAAAACACTTTACATTTGTTTTCAGTGCAGAAATACAATATGTGTCTTTCCAAGATGCCCTAGAAGCATTTTGCAATGCAGCACTTTTGTTCTTTTTAGATGCATAATTTCCTGTCTAGCACATGCTTTTCCTGCTAGAACCCATTTTCTATTTGACAAAATACAGCCATGTGGATAAGAGTTATTAAAAGCATTAAAGCATTAACCTCTTGTAACCTCATTTTTCACTTTGTACACATACATAAGTGTTTAATCGAATTGAAGTTAAACACTGAAAAGTTTGAGAGGCCAACTTTATACATTTTCTTCAGTTTATACAGAGTCACTCTGATAAGAAGCCAAAGGAATTAGAAAGAAGACTCCACGTATGGACAATGCTCATCACTTTATTTGTAGGATAAGCTTTGCTGCTGCAGTTTTAAAAGAACTGCTCTATTTGTGGAGTTAGACTAAAATCTCAACTGATGAGAATTTCCAGTGTTGAAATGAGTTCAGTACTTCCAAGACATGGATGTCTTCTCCTGCACTAGATCACAAATGTTCTTTTTTAGTTTAACAAATGATTTTTGTCACGGTGTTCTGTTGGGAGAGTGGCGAACCCAATCCTTGGGCCCGAGAGAATGCAACTTGGGCTCTGTGAGACACTAGCTACTTCTCCTTCCTCTTCACTTGCTGCATATCCCAGCCAGTGAGAATCTTAAGCAAGGGTGCCTTATTTCCTGAAATGGAGAGTAAAAATAATATTAATAATGAATAATCATTAAAGCCCGGCCAAAACTGAATGACTTCAAGTCAGGTGTTGTCAATGCACGGGATGAGAAGCCTATTACACAGAATGATGTAGTTATATTGCAGCAGAATGCTGTGTCCTCCGCTGCAATAATAATGGACTTGCTGATGCTCTGCTAGCTGCTCTAATGGAGCTGTTCCTTTAGCGGACTGAGGGTGCGTCTACACTGCACCCTTACCTCAAAATAAGCTACACAATTTGTGCTACACAAATTGCGTAGCTTATTTTCAGGTAATTTTGAAATAAAGCACTATTCTGAAATGTCCTTAACCCTTGTGCAATGAGGTTTACAGGGACTTTGGAATAGCAAGCCCATTATACTTCAAAATAATGGGCACACTCAAAAGACGCAGAATAGCTATTTTGGGCTACTTCCAGTAGTGTAGACGTAGCCTCAGTCAGACTAGAGTTAGAATTCTTGGCACTGACATTCTGAATGGTTCTTAAAGTTGTATGTGCTGTTTGTAGGATACAGAATCATAGAAACATAGAGTACTAGAAGTGGACGGGACCTTGAGCGATCATCAAGTCCGGTCCCCTGCCCTCACGGCAGGACCAACCACCATCTAGATCAGGGCTATTCAACATGCAGCCGATGGGCCGCATGCGGCCCACCACCTGTTTGCGGCCCGCGGGTGGGAGCCAAAATAAAAAAGCAGTCAATGTAATGGTCTTCTGTTGCTATGCGGTTTAGTAGTTAAATTCCTGGACTGTCATTGCTCATTAAAAGTGCTGTTGTATGGGTGGAAATCAGGTAACTATTGCATTGTATTAATATCAGCAGAACTGACTTAAATGGGGCCTGTGTGTTGTGTAGTCTTGCCTTAATTTTTGCATTCATGCCTGTCAGTGTGAAAGCTATTTGCATATATTTGCATATATATTTGCATGTGTATGCAACCACACTTAAGTTGTAGCCCTCGGCATGTGATGAGCGTATCATTGTGGCCCCCAGGGCTTCCAAAGTTAAGTAGCTCTGATCTAGATCACCCCTGATAAATGTCTATCCAAACGGCTCTTAAATATCTCCAGTGATGGAGATTCCACAATCTCCCTAGGCAATTTATTCCAGTGTCTAACCACCCTGACAGGGAGTTTTTCCTAATGTCCAACCTAAACCTCCCTTGCTACAATTTAAGCCCAGTGCTTCTTGTCCTATTATCAGAGGCCAAGGAAAACAATTTTTCTTCCTCCTCCTAACACCCTTTTAGATACTTCAAAACTGCTGTCATGTCCCCTCTCAGTCTTCTCTTTTCTAAACTAAACAAGCCCAATTCTTTCAGTCTTCCCTCATAGCTCATGTTCTCTAGGCCTTTAATCATTTTTAATCAAATAGCTCATTGCAGAGTCTCCTGACTGTGGGACTACACATCTATGAACCCCATACGTTCTTTGAATTCAAGGATGAACTCTTCCTTATGCTAGGCCAGTGGTCACCAATCAGTCGATGGGGATCTACTGGTAGATCTTGGAGCCTCTGACAGGTGATCCTGATTGGTTTGGCCAAGAGGCTATCAAGTACCAGCACTTCAGCTGCCCCTCCCCCAACTGCTGCTCATCTCCTGCCCTTTGCCTTGCAACTGCCCCTCCCCCTGGAGAGCCTCCTGCTTTCTATGGAAGGGCGGGGTGGGAGAGGAGGGCACTGATGTCAAGGTGCCCCCTCCCACTCTGTATCCTTTCTCCACAGAGCAGAGAGGGGGCACAACCGGACCAGGGATGGAGTTTGCTGGATGCTTTAGGGAGTGGTGCAGGGCCAGGGCAGGGGTGAGCCTGCCTTAGCCCCACTGCACCACCACTCAGGAGCCCCTAGAAGTGCTCAGCTGGAGCCCACATCCCAAACTTCTACCCCAGTCATGAACCCCCTCCTGCACACCAAGCCCTTGCCCTAGCCCTGAGTACCCCTGTATCCAAATGCTGTCCCAGAGCCTGCACCTAGAACCCCCTGTCACCCCAACTGCCTGCCCCAAGAGCAACTCAGAGCCCCTCTCACACTCCAGATCCCTTAATCCAAGACCAGAGCCTGCACCCCAACCCTCTGCCCCAGCCTGATGAAAGTGAGTGAGGATGAGCAAGAGAGGGACGAGGAGTGAGCAGGGGCGGGGCCTAGAAGGGGAGGGAAGGAGGCAGGGTAAGTGTATTTATATTTGCGGTAGATCCTGGATTGCACTTATATTCAAAAAGTGATCTCATACTTAAAAAGGTTGGAGACCACGGTGCTAGTCAAACAGGCAAAGTACTGTTTTTTGTATAAATGTACCAACATCCATTGCCCTCATAGAACCATATCAGATGTACTCCATATAACAGTTCAGGAGCTTTGCCAATTGGTATTGAGATGCAGTGACAGAGTTATAGGACACCCAGTATAGTAGAGGCTGCTACAGCTCAGATCTGAGATGCCTCAGCATCAGCAGAGTTGAGATTGGATTAGGATTTGAACTGCAGCCAGTGCTGTGGGGCAAGACAGAAGTGAATTGAGAGAGTTGGGAGCCTAGAACTGTCCTCACTCCGAGTACAGTAGATCAGGATTATGATGCATTGATAGAGTAGTAGGTTGGGATCAGGAGGGGTGTGCTTAGAATAGGACTGAGGGGCACTATGCCCATCTGAGATCAGTGCCATCAATCTTTCACCTTCTCTCTTTCTGTAATTATAAAACACCTATAGTATCACTATAGCAAGTCTGAGCATTTGTGATTGTACTAGATTTACCCAACAGCTATGTCTAGACTGGCATGATTTTCCGCAAATGCTTTTAACGGAAAAGTTTTTCCGTTAAAAGCATTTGCGGAAAAGAGCGTCTAGATTGGCACGGACGCTTTTGCGCAAAGCACTTTTTGCGGAAAAGCGTCCGTGCCAATCTAGACGCGGTTTTGCGCAAGAAAGCTCCGATCGCCATTTTAGCCATCGGGGCTTTTTTGCGCAAAACAGTTCTGGGTTGTCTACACTGGCCCTCTTGCTCAAAAGCATTTGCGCAAGAGGGCTTTTGCCCGAGCGGGAGCGTCAAAGTATTTGCACAAGAAGCACTGATTTTGTACATTACAAAGTCAGTGCTCTTGCTCAAATTCAAGCGGCCAGTGTAGACAGCTGGCAAGTTTTTGCGCAAAAACAACTGCTTTTGCGCAAAATCTTGCCTGTCTAGACGCAGCCAACATGAAATAGGAAAGCAGATACTAAAAGTATTCCAAGCTTAACATTCAGCAATAAAATAACTAAGAAAAGTGCTCAGAAAGTAACAGAAAACTATGCTGTAAAATTCTGGCCAGTTTCTACTTCCATAAAAGACCTGTTATAGTCAAAATAACATTACTTTTTCCAGGAATGCCAAATAAGTCACTCTATTATGTTTTTAATTATATAAATATTGTATTAGTGCTCAAAATATGGCTGCTTGGATTATCCCTCATTGACTGGTAAGAAAATCCTGAAATTCAGTTGTTGGTCTGTAATTGTCTTATTCAGCAACTCTTGACTAGGCTCTTTAGAATTTTTGTCTTTGTCATGTCCAGTAAAAAGCATCCTAAATGATTATTCTGTATCTCTGTTTAAAGGTTTTGAAACATTAAGGGGTAAATTATTTAAGTACTGAAGATTTAACTCACTACAGTCAATGGGAATCCTCTGACTAAAAACTTGCCTTATGCATTGAAAAAAATAATATTTTGGTGCCAATAATGGAAAGCTAAAAGCCCTGTAGAACAAAGGTACATTAAGCTTCAAGGACAGTAACTGTCACTAACAATCACTTCACTTAGCAAATGAGTAACAAAGAACCAAGTCAGCATAACAGAAATTCTGTTATTTTAACTTGAGTGGAGGATGTTTACTGTGAAAAGGAACAAACAGGAATATTAGATAAGATGATGGATAAACAAAACTCAGCCTAGAATTTATCAAACAGTGTGTAAGGGGGTATTTAAATAAGTAACCAGAACCCCCTTAGGTCAAGGATGTGTGCCCTGCTACAAATATACAACATTGCCTGACATTGGTATTCATTACATACCAGCATAAGTAGTAAATACTAAGTCAAAATTATCCCAGTAGAATTCCCTTAGCTGAATGTTACATCGGGGATTTAAATTGATTTACTACGTTTAAAAAAACCACAATCTTTTAAAATTGCTTATATTTTAACGTTCTTAATTAGGGAAAATGTATTGTGGTCATTTGCACTAAGTTTTATTTTCTCTAGACAAAAGCATGTTAAAAGGACTATTTGTTTTTATTCTGTTTTTCAAGGCTATTTCTGTAGCGAGTGTGTACGGTAGGGGAAGGACGACCCTAAGGAACTTTTTTCTGAGAAATCTCAGTTTGTTTAGAAAATACATTTTCTAGTTCAAGAGACTCAATCACAAAATATATGTATTTATACACAACCTATTAAGTGCACTAAACCAGAGAAATGTTCGGGTCATCTTTATGCAAGAACATAACCACAAAATTTCTACAAAAATTACACCTAGGCAGCCCTACAGAACGGGATAATTTGTAAACCTGTGTGTTTATCAATAGCTTTACTTACCAAAATTCTAGATTTTTGTGTTGCCAATGGTTCAAAGGCATCATTCACCACCTCAGTGAGCTCTTTCTTTCCATGGGCAGGTCACACAGATGAAAAAATTGTCATTATGTGCACATATTAAATACGTAATAATACAATAATACTTTGCACTTACTTGCCTCTTCTTAACCAAGGAGCTCAAAGGCATGCCAAAAATTCACTAATTAGCCCACACCACACCATGTGCAATAAGAAGGATGGATCATCTTCATTTCACAGATGCATAATCAGAGGCAGAAAAAAATGAAGTGAATTGCCAAAGGTCACATAGCAAGCGTCTAGTGGATCTTGAACAGAACACAGTATCTGTGATTCCTAGCTCCAAACTACTAGCTCACATGCAACTTCCACAGCTAGGAATGAACCCAGTAGTCCTGACTCCCAATCCCTTGTCCTAGCCCTACAATTTCAATTAATAGACCATTTTAAACTGTGAAATCATAGAAAGCCTTTCTGCAAACTGTTTTGGTAATTCATGGCTGTCCTATCCATGTCCTGCTACATTTCATATAGAAGTTTTTGTTATATTGGTGCTTTCTCTAAATATACCATTTGTCTCTAAGGAGACGTCTACACAGCAGCGTTATTTCAGAATAACTGACGTTATTCCGAAATAACATAATGCATGTCTACACTACAAGCCTTTATTTCGAAATAATGTCAAACTGGAGGACTTACTCCGACTCATGGTAACCCTCATTCCATGAGGAGTAAGGGAAGCCGAAGGAAGAGTGTTCTTCCTTTGTCTTTCAGCTGTGTAGACAGAGCCAAAAGCCAATTTAAGCTATTTTGACTTCAGCTTCGCTATTGATGTAGCTGAAGTTGCATAGCTTAATTCAACTTTAGCCCTGCTGTCTAGATGTACCCTAAGAGAATTTCCAGAACTATGGTCAGTTAGGAGAACTTTATGACATTCTCAGTCTCCCACTATCCCTATCATTGCAAATAGACTGTAGGAAGGATGGTCCAGTGGCTGGGGCACTGGCTTACAACATAAGAGACTTGTGTGCCATCCACTTCTCTGCTGGGGACTTTCTAGATAAGTTTAGGGAAATTACTTAGCCTCAGTTGTCTATGGAAATGATAATAATAATTTCCTATCTCACAGGGTGTTGTGATGCTAAATATGTGAAAAGATTATTAAGTGCTTTGTCATCTGATGAAAAATAGTAGAGAAGAATGGGCCGTTATTTTTATGATCTTTACAGTGTATCCTCACAAGGTAAAGGTCTCTGTGAAAGTTTCTTGGGATCCCGAGAAACACCACGACCATTCATGGCAAAGAACAAGCAACAATAAAAGCCACAATAGCAAGTGCTAGAAAAAATGGGGACTTAACTGGTTATGATAGGTATGAAATAAAAGCTACCAAAAAAGGGGAAAGTCTCTACTCAAGAGCCTTCTGCAAACCTGATTGCAAGGCCTTTTGTTATCATTTAAAACAGACAAAATGCTGAACTAAGCACAAATTGGGGGTGAGGAAGGACAGGACTACCAAATTTTCCCAAATGAGCCTTGAGTTTTTAGAGCTCTGCTATTGGTCAGAATGTGTGGGCTCTCAGTTCTGTTCTGTCAGTAATGGTTTCCTGGACCTTGTAATGCAGGAATGGGAAACCTACAGTCCACATCTGCCCCAGAGCTTGCCTGGATTTGGCCCTCGAGGCTTGGAGCTCCGCAGCAGGATGAGCAGGCATTGGCGCTGCTGGCAGGTGGAAACTCCAAGCCTTATGGGCTGGATCCAAGCAAGCTGCGGTTTGCCTCCTGCCCGCAGGCTCTGCTTGTGGAGGTGGGAAGGAGAGTGATAGGAGTAGTGTGTGGGGAGTAGTGCTGGTCAGCACCGGGCAGTGCAGACCTACCTGTCCCCTCCCACTCACATGCCACCTACCCTCATTCCACTCCTGCACCCTCGCTCTCTTTCAGCGACCCCCAGCCCACACACTGATCCCCAGAGCCTGAGGGGCCCACAAAATCTATAAACCCCAGGCCCCCAAAAGTTAATCTGACCCTGGAGAAAAGCCCTGAGCCTTGCAGGGCTGGAATGCAAGGGGAACCCTGGCACCGCAGGCGATGAGGTGAGTGTCTCTTTTTTCCCGTTTATCAGTTGGGGGCACGTCCGTGAGATTTGTTTGTTTGCTCCTCAGTTGCATGTCGCCCCCCCGATTTTAATGAGAGTCAGTGGTCCCCAACCCACCCCTATTGTAATGAATTGATAAACTGCATTATACTGTTCAGCCACTAGGTGGCACTAGCACGGGTCTAGCTCCTCGGCCCCTGTCACGGGCGCCCCCCTTCGGCCCTACCACCTCACTGGTCAGCTTCGCTTCTCGCGCAAGCGCACAGGTACCTCTGCCCCAGCGGAGAAGGGAAGGAAGCGCGCATGCGCACTTTCCCAAGGTTGGGGGCTTCCCTTTCTGTGCTTGCGCGTTCCCGGGTTCTCCGCGCGCACGCGCATTTTCTCTTCCCGCGCCCTCCCTGCGGCTCTCGCGAGAGGCCGGGATTTATTCCTCCGTGTTGTGCCGTGCTGCTCATGGCGGCGCTGAGCCGTTGGGGTAAGTGCGGCCCCCGTCGGGCCGGGCCGGGCCCTGTGGGAATGTCAGGAGGGCCCGGGGGCCGCGACCCCCCCTCGCCCCATGGTCCCCTCCCCCGCGCTCTCCCTGTGGGGGGCGGGGCCCGAGCGGCAAGAAAGCGCCGAGTCCCGGCGGGAGCGGAGCCGCTTCGGGCCCACAGTTCCCGGCAGCCTCTGCGTGGGGCGGCTGCGGGGCGCTGGGCGAGCGAGGGGCTGCGCGAGGCCCCCGAGGCGGGGGAACTGCAGCTCCCGGCATGCAGCGCGCAGCCAGCGTCCGTGTGTGAAACTGCAGGGAAGCGCGTCCCAGCGCTGGTGGGCTGCGGCGGGTTCGGATTTGCAGCGACTATTCGATTAGTCGCTAGGGCGCCTCCCCAGGCTGTTGCTACACTTCAAAGGCGAAAGCGCTGCGGGGAGCACGGGGTCAGCTGGGGGCTCCCCTGCTTATCCCAGGTTCCATGGGGCGCTGCCACTTTGGAATGCCGTAGGGAGCCCGGTGTCAGGCTCCTCATGGCATTTCAAAGGCAGCGCCCCATGGAGCCTGAGATCAGCTGGAGGCTCTGCAGGGTGCTCTTCTTTGAAATGCTGCCACATGCAGGCTGGGGACTCCCCAGCTGGCCCTAGGGTGCTGCCCCTTTGAAGTATCCCCTTCTCTTCTACCCCCCCCACCTTGTTGCCCCTTTCTGATAGCCAGTAAAGGGGGGGGGGCAACAATTTGACTATCCTTGCTTATGGGATAGTCAACTACTCTTTCACATCACTATAATACAACGGTTGTGGCTGCAGCCTTGCAACTTTTGGTTCTGATTAATTGAAAAGACACATCTATGGAGCTCTTAATTTCATCCCTATTTAAACAAATTAAAACTTGAAAGACCGTAAACTGCACAACATGTATAGCTTTATCTTTGCTGTCTTTGCAGCTGAGGTCATGAACTCAAATATAGAATTACAGAGATCAGTGTAACTTGAAGGATCTGCTGCTCTGACTGTTTATAATTGAAGAGTATTTATAGCAGCTGAGATTAAAAGGAAAAAATTTGATTCACACATACATTTAGGTTTGATGAGCGAGAACTTCAGTAAAATCTTTTTTCAATACTGTAAGAATGGTAAACCTATGTTGCATCAAAGGAGTTATGAAATGAAAGTATATGCTTGATTTTTCTTCCCATATCTTAGGGATATTAAAAATGAGTTTAAGTAATTGGGTAACTTGCTGAAAATTTTAATGGTTATATGGGGGAGGCAGTAGTTCCCTCCCGCCCCCTCATTGGTTAACCATGTAAACAGTTAAACTTTCACATCCATAATCTAAGTAATTTAGCCAGCAGATGTGTAATTAGGATGAGATGTTTTGATTTGTTTCAAGAAAAGTTATGTTCTTGCAGGGCTAAAAAGCATTAAATGTAGCATGAATTTATTATCAGTAACAAAAGTGTGTTAGGCAATTTGGGTGAAAAATATTTCAAGGGGATCCTGACTTACTTGCAAGGCATTAATAATATGGCTCTATGCTTAAATTTTTCAAGAAACATCAAACAATCAAGGGTCTTTATTCTAGTCTGGATCATGCAGAGAATACAAACTTGTACTGCTGGTGCATTTTAATTGTGGTAAATTACTGTTATAAACTTGGGCTGTATCTGAAATAAACTTTATTCTGAGTGCTAAGATATGTGCGCTTCCCTTGCACTTTGGGTGAAGAGCCTCTAACCACAAAATACTGTGTCAGCACTAGGGATGTCAACATGTAATCAAGCACAAGATTAACTGAAAAGCCTAGGTTTATTGGATAACCTTATTGACTACATACAGAATGGGAAGCGACTGTCTAGGAAGGAGTACTGCAGAAAGGGATCTAGGGTCATAGTGGACCACAAGCTAAATATGAGTCAACAGTGTGTCCCTGTTGCAAAAAAAAGCAAACCTGAGTCTGGGATGCATTAAGAGGAGTGTTGTGAGCAAGACAATGAGAAGTCATTCTTCTGCTCTATTCTGCACTGATTAGACCTCAGTTGGAGTATTGTGTCCAGTTCTGGGTGCCACATTTTTAAAAAGATATGGAGAAATTGGAGAAGGTCCAGAGAAGAGCAACAAGAATGATTAAGGGTCTAGAGAACATGACCTATGAAGGAAGACTGAAAGAATTGGGCTTTTTTACTTTGGAAAGGAGAAGACTGAGAGGGGACTTGATAACGGTTTTCAGTTATCTAAAAGGGTGTCACAAGAAAGAGGGAGAAAAATTGTTCTCCTTAGCCTCTGAGGATAGAACAAGAAGCAATGGGCTTAAACTACAGCAAGGGAGGTTTAGGTTGGACATTAGGAAAAACTTCCTGTCAGGGTGGTTAAACACTGGAATAAGTTGCCTAGGGAGGTTGTAGAATCTCCATCTCTGGAGATTTTTAAGAACAGATGAGATAGACAACTATTAGGGATGGTCTAGATCAGTGGTCCCCAACCTTTTGGGGCTGCCGGGGGCGGGGCCGCTCACATGCTGCATGCCAGGGGGCGGGGCCGCCCATGTGCTGTGTGCCCAGGGGCCGGCACCGCCCATGCGCTGCGCGCCTGGGGGCGGGGCCGGCCCTGGTCACTCGGCGGGTGCACATAGATGCCCCAGCGGGCGCCATGGCGCCCGCAGGCACCACATTGGGGACCACTGGTCTAGATGATACTGGGTCCTGCCACAAGGGTGGGGAACTAGACCCGACCTCTCGAGCTCCCTTCCTGTTCTGGTCTTCTATGATTCTCCACACAGAGGTGGTGGGAGTAGGGAGAAATGCATCGTAGGAGGGTGCAGTGCCTGTGACGAGCTGGCTTTTAAGCTGATTCCCAAAGGCACTGGGTCCCATGGAGCCCCCCACACACACACTGCTGCCTCTAATAGACAGGCAGCAGTGTGTGTGTGGGGGGGAGGAGGGGCAGGTGGGAGACGGTACACACAGGAATCCAGCTTTCAAGCCAGCTCCCAGCATGTCGGCTCCTGCAAGCCGCTTGCGCACCCTCCCCCCCGTCCCCCCACTACCACACACACACACACTGCTCCCTCTATCTGAGGCAGCAGCACTGGGCGGGATGGAGGAGCCGACACACATGCGGAACTGGCTTTTAGTTTGAAAGGTGAGCCATTCATACATACTCAGTGAATTGGGTTTCAGCCAGTTGCACAATTATGTTATTGTTTTCCTATCTAGGGAACACATTTGTACTGGCTTGTGTGAAAAATAACTTACGCTCTAAATGATTTGTAGAAATACTTGAATTTGCTTTTTAAAAAAGACTTTCCCTACTATACCTTCAGTCTTTCGCCTGATAGTGCTGCGTATTAGATGCCAGTTTCTGTTTTAAGTCCTCTGCTTGTGGTAGTTGAAACAGTGTTGGGAAAGGATTGTAAGTCATTACTACAGAGTAGACTAAGCATAATTACAATAAACTTAAAAAACAACAAATGGTCTGGTAGTACTTTATTGACTAACAAAACTTATAGATGGTATCATGAGCTTTCGTGGGCACAACCCACTTCTTCAGATGACCGAAGTTTTGAGTTTAGGATGTGCAGACCCAAAATAAATAGGGGCGAAGGGGAAAAAAAAAAAAGGGGGGCTAGAAACAAGGAGCAGAGGGTATGAAAATATCAAAGGGAATAACAAGTAGGCAGAACTGGCAATCTGTAAGCACCTGATCATAATATTAGATGTTCATTGGCTCTCGGTGTTACATAATGAGGTTTTGAAATGTCATAAAAAGACAAATGATGGTTCAGCTTGCCTGTGTCAGAGTATATAGGCTGTGTGCTTAGAGCAATGATAGGTTAAAGAGATATTATCAATTGCAAATCGATTCAATTTTCTATTAAGTCACAGTAGTTCTAGGTACTACTAAGCCTGCCCCCGTATCTTCTTGAACACATTGGTTTTTCAAGTGTTTCTGGTTGTATGAGGACTCTAATCAACAAGCCTCTTCTGCTCTAATCAATAAGCCTCCTTTGCTATTGGTACAACTATAAAACTGAAAAAACTTAAAAGTTCTGGCAAGTGGATCATATTAATAATTTCAAAGGAAAGGGTCAAATGTATGTGACATTGTTGATTCACTTGGTATTGAGCAAAGCAAGGTTACTGTTTCAGTGTTTTATATAATAAAATTGAGACCTTTCTAGGAAAGTTTTAGTGGGTCTACAGAGGCCATCATGAGTTGGACACATTTCTGTTCTGACCCTGGTTGGAGGTGGATTTCCTGGGAATCCAAGACCAAAAATGGGAGAAACTACAGTGCATCTGTAAAAGCAGATAATCTTGTCTAACATGGAACAAACCTGTACAATTAAGGTAGTGCCCAGTAGTAGGAATTTATGGGGAAGGTCCATGATATCCTTACTCCCAGTCATTCCTAGTGTCTGTTTTTGTTTTGTTTTCCTTCTCCAGTATGAAGTGTAACAGAACAGAATTTACCACCTGAAACTGCTGCTTCACCTTCAGATCAGGAAAGGAACAGGCCACATTGTAACAGCATAACAAGACACAACACTTGATCTGAAACAAGAAGTTTGTGCCTACTCAACAGCTTCAGAAGAGCACATCCCAACGCTGCTAGTAGTCTTTGTTTTCTGCAGTGCTGCACTGAAACTCCCCAGTGCAGCGGCAGTTATATTCTTTATTAGCTCGATAGATCATTTTCCTCTCACTGTCTTTTTTTAATAACAGCAATCGTCATACTTTGAAACGTGTGCTGAAATAGAAGAATCAGCGAATGCTATTGAAAGTGCAGTATTTGAAAATCACTGCGAGGTTGGTGAATGTACTATCTCTATTAAACAGTCGTAGATGGTTCTGAAGTAAATCCTTCAATTATTTGGCATCTAATAAGTTACATTAACAAGTTTTCCACTGTTGCAGAGACTAGTCCTTATTGTTTTTAAATGTATGAGGGTAGAATTAAAACCCGATTGTGCTTCTACTTAAAACTATGTATGGGCTCTCAAGAATTGTCACTTGTCGCTTCTATTCATTTGACTAATAATGGAAAGCAATCTTACAAATGCAATCACTTCCCCAAACTCCTGCAATTTCATCCAGATTTTTCTTGAAATATCAGTTGATTCTAATGCTTGGAATCTGATTCTTATTAAATAAAATTCCTGTTTTCCTCAAATGCTTATATTGCAGCAATTGATAGTGACCCCTCCTGAAAACTAGCAGGCTAGATGCGCTAGATGCCTTTTTTTGGGCGGCGGGGGGGTGGAGAGTAAATGTGGGTCCAGTCTAGCAAAAAGCACCTGGCTTCTGATTGTAGAAAACAGTCCAAGCTTCCTTAGAAGAGTACAGCAATTCCAGCCTGTTTCTGATCTGGCTCTTGTGTGGAACAGCCGCAAGAGCACCTTTTATGATGAGACTCCGCATAAATGACACGTGTAAATTGACATGGCTATCTGGTTTGTTATATGCAGCATTAAGTTGAAATAGACCTAGAAATATGTTACGCACATGGAAATAATTTGTTGAATTTTCCATGCTGTCTTCACTCCTAACTGCATACATTAGCGTCAGTCTGAGCAACACATCTCCAGTTGGGACTGAATTTCTTTTTTTCTTTTTTTTTTTTTTTCCAGTCGATAAGTTTTTGTTTGCCATTGTAGAAATAGTCGTAAAATTAAATGCATATTAGCTCAAATGGCATATCACAAAAATTTACTTTGAGTAGGAGAAATGACAGCAGTCTCTTTACCTTGCTGAAATTTTTTGAACATAGTTTAATTTTTTGCATATTCAGAAGCATGAAGAGGTCATTTTTTTTCAAATGGATTTAATAAAATTTGTTCTTTGGGACAAGTAGCTACAGTTCAAGAAGGATTTAACTCTATTCACAACTATATTGAGAGTAATGTATTCAGAGCTGATGGACAGCAAAACCTAGAGCAACTTAACACATTTAAAAGAAACTATTTTACGTTGTAAACAGACGTTTGGGTGTTAAAACTCATGGTTATAAACATCCTGAGACAAGAGGAGAAAACTCCCAGGCAAAGAGGGCCAAATTCCAGCATATGTGCAAGAGATGATGCATGTCTAGCCAAAGGCATGTAGTGTGACTTACGCATGGGATATGAACATTTTGCATCTGCTTGCCACACACAGCCGTCAGGAAGTTGACTGATATTACAGACCAAAGCCAGTGTCTCTGGGATCTATGATATGTGATGCCATACAGCCTGCCTGGAGAAGGAAACTGCATATTCAGGGAAAGTATTCAGGTATTGAGTTTTAAATTGACTTGAGGAGCTGACTTGATAGTCATCTCAGAAGGGATTTACAATCACTTTAAATTCTCCCATAGTTTATCACCTGAAACCTCTGTGATTAGTTCTAGAGCTGGAATTATTCTGAACTGCAGGGGCGGCTCACCACAAATAATGTACAAATACAAAAGCTTTGCATTCATAGTGCTTGTTATCAAAGGGCCAGTTCCGCTAGGAAGACTAGTCAGAACCTCGAATCCAACTTTGGATTGCTAGCTTAGCCAGATGTGAAGAGTGGCAAAACTAGATTAAAAAGTCTAAATGAGTTTATAAACACTTTTACAGTTGACATCTCTTAGAACTCCAAGGTCTACAATCTGGTGCCCATGTGGAAAGTAAGCTGTAATGAGATGAGAGAAAGGGTAGACTAATCAAACTTTACTGATTTAAAAAAAAATTCAGCACCCTGGTAATATTTAATTAAGACCAATACTGAAGAGTTGAACAGAAACCATCAACATCCTCAGAAAGAACAATTAGCCAAATAAACTCTGCAGATTCAAGGATTCCAGACTCACCACAGCCTGTCACTGGAAATAATTGACATCCAGATGAACTGAATGTGTAGCATGTTGGTCATAAACTTAAAAAAAAAGTATGATTTGGAAGTACTTATAAGGATGATACATTGAACTTAACTTGTGTGAATGTATAAATGGTAGGAAAATGAAACTTAAAGGGGAAGATGAAATATACTGGTCAGCCACTAGGTGACAGTGAATGTATAATCTCTTATTTAACCTCAGCCATGTTTGGAAGAGCATTAAAGGGTCTTATGATGAATACTTCATATGTATAAGCAAGTTTCTGTGACCAGCCCATATGTGGTACAAAAGTATATGACTCAAGTCCTCTGCATGTACACTTCCCACAGAAATAATTGAAGATTTTAAAAATTGGGCCTCAAAATGGAAAATTCTTGGCCTGGGGAACGAGACTGTGTCCCCTTGTTTTGAAAAGCGCTAAGTACAATGTCATTATTGTACAAATTCTAGTGGAGTGTAACTTAATCACTTGCAAAATATCCTAGATTTCAAATGTGCTCATATACAAATGCCTAGAGGCCACAATCAGGAATCAGAGCCCCCACTGTGGTAAACAAAAAGAACATGAGTGCCCATATTATGTCAGACCAAAGGTCCATCTATGCTTGGAGGAGTGATCAATGCTAGGTGCCCCTGAGAGAATGAAAGGAACAGGTGATCATCAAGTGATCTGTCCCCCCATCACTTATTCTCAGCTTTTGGCAAACAGGTTTGTGCCATCATCACTGCTTGTCCTGGCTAATAACTTTGATGGGCCTGTCTTCCATGAACTTACATTGTGTGTGTGTGTGTGTGTGTGTGTTTTAACCCTGTTCTCAGCCTTCACAACATCTCTGGCAAGGAGTTCCATTGTAGGAAGCGGTACTTCCTTTTCTTTGAACTGATTAGCTATTGCATTTTGTTGACCCCATGTTGTTCTTGTGCTTCTAGAAAGGAGTGAATAAGGCTTTATTCACTTTTTCCACACCAGTCATAATTTTATATAAAGCTCCATCAGTCCCCCCTTAGTCTCTTCCAAGCTGAAAAGCCCGAGTCTTATTCATCTCTCCTTGTGGCAGCTATTCCATAGCTGTAATAATTTTTGTTGCCCTTTTCTGAACTTTTTCCTAATGCCAAGCTATCTTTTTTGAGATACAGTGACCACATCTGCACACAGCAGTCAAGATGTGGGTGTACCATAGATTTCTATTGAGGCAATAAGATATTCTGTCTTATTTCTTTCTTAACGATTCCCAGCATTCTGTTTGCTTTTTTAACTTCTGCTGCACAGAGTGGATTTTTTTAGAGAACTATCCACAATGACTCCAAGATATCTCTCCAGTGGTAATGGCTAATTTAGTCGCCATCATTTTATACATATAGTTAGGATTGTTTTCCAATATGCATTATTTTATATTTGTCAACATTAAAATTCATTTGCCATTGTGTTGCCCAGTCACCTAGTTTTGTGAGATCCTTTTTGAATTTCTTTAGTCTGCTTTGGTCTTATTTATCTGGAGCAGTTTTCTATCATCTGCAAATACTGCCACCTCACTGTTTACCCATTTGTCTAGATATTTATGAAAGTTGAATGGGATTGATCCTAGTCTGGACCCCTGGGGGCCACCACTAGTTACCTCTCTCCATTCAGGAAACAAAGGGGAGTAAGAACTGCATAAAAGATTGAAAACTGACCATTTATCAGTGGATAAGTGGACCTTCTCTTTTATCCCATGACAGCTTATACTTTGCACTGTTCACATACATAATTATATCTTGACACAATAAAAATACATGCATCTTATATAGGGCTTAACAGCACTGGTTTTGGGTGTGCTGCATAACAAAATGTGTTACCAGCTCCCTTGTGGGTAACTATCTCCCTCTGATGAAATTTCTGGAAAGCCTGTTCTCTCATGGATATAACTGTTTCATATTGAGGTGTATGTCTCAGAAGATGCACACCAGATCTACTTGGGCACCACTACTTGGGCTGTCACCTCTTCATGTTATGATATTTACTGCACATCCTTGTGATGCCACTTTGTCTCTCTGCGCGTGATGTATTTGACAGTATCTTGGAGTTGCAAACAGGTGAACCATGCATCTCAACTGGAATCAGAAGCGTGCAATCTGATAGCAGCGGACACCAAAAAAACCCCCAACACAGTACTATGTTAAAAAGCAAAGTACTAAAACAAGGGAAAACTTTAAAAAAAATTCACAAGATAAGGAAACAGTTATTGTGCTTGTTTCACAAAGCTGGTTAAAACAAGCATTTTATTTCTTCATAGCAGTTTCAAAGCTATTACGTCAATGTTCAATTAACTTTGGAAAGAACAACTGTACCATTTTGTTCAGTTGCGAACATTTCAGGGTTATGAACAGCTTCCATTTCTGAGTTCCTAACTGTTCAGATTTTACTGTAGGTAGTTGGACCAATTAATGTGTGTGTTTTCAGTATCTTTATCAGTCAATACTGAGGGAAGGCCACTGTACTGATTAACAGGGAAACTCAGTGGCCCAAGCCTGTGGATCTAGTCTGTAAGAATGTGGCCTACATCTTTTAGCTGGCTGCAGTCCCAAAGGGCAGGCACGAAGGCCCTGGGTAGAGTTAGCTACAGATCTGATCAGAGTGCAGCTAGAGACCTTGAGCTCCACCTAGTGATAGGATGACATCACACAAAGGCATGATGACATTGTGACACTGGCAAGCCAGATGGCAACTCTTGCCCAGGCTGCAGGCATTAGCTAAAAACTGACACACACAGGTTGATTTTGCTCAAAATAGCTTTCAGTCTCACACTGTATCTAGTCTTTAGTTACTGTAAAAAGCTTACAATTTACTGCACACATTAGTCTCATTTATAATGGCCAGTAGTCCATGCGGTCCAAAAATATATACGCTTTTCTTTGTAACTCTGAACTGTTGACTGCAAGCCCAGGCATTGACCCACAAGGGTAACAAACCATGATGGGCTATGAAGGCCCATCACAGCTGGTGAATAGCCTTGTGGCACCTGGATGTGCTGTGGGCCAAGAAGCTGAATGAAGGCCCAAGAATTCAGTCTGTCCACACACTCAGATGCGGGCCTGGCTGCCTTATGCCTCTCCTGGACGAGTGTGTCCAGTAACAAGGCACCGCTTCCCAGTGTCACGCTGGGATTCAGGGCTGCTGCCAAGCTTCAGGCCAGCACAGTTTGGCTGGGAGACAGCACAGGGTGGGGGTAGAGGTGGAGTCAGAGGTCTGGGGTTACTGTGGGGTGGGTAGCTTAGTCACATGGATGCTCCACAGCATCCAGGACTCACTGAGCTGAGAAGAGGTCTGTGCATGTGGCGCCTACTACGCATGTGTGGCTTCCATCATGTGTGAGGGTGCTGATACCCATCCTGGGCAACTACCACACGTGCCACACCTTGGGACCCAGTACTGGTGAGGAAGTGGTGGCTGAGGAGGTGGAGTCCATATGTGAGGCTGACCCTGCTGCACCCCTGTTGCCCCACTGTCTTACATCTGTAGGCAGGGCTTAAATGCCTCACCCCACAAGCTTTTCCCTTGCCCCCTGCATGCGGCGAAGCCAGTGCAGTCCTTCTGCCCGCCCTGGTTTTCTGTAGCCTCTGGCTCGGAAATGGATTCAGCTGGATTTCCACCTGAGGAGCTGGACATGGTGGTGGGTGGTAACCGCCCAGTGGGGATGTGTGGCCATCCTGTAGGGGATATGGTGGGAGTGGAAGGTAGCCACGCTATTCAGGTTAGAGTTGCCAACTGTCCAACATTGTCTTGGTATCTCTAGGTTCTAGGATTTAAAAGATTAATCTTAATGAAAGATAATATGTAATCAAACTTCTAGGAATTTGTCCAGCCAAGTTGGCAACCGTTTTGGGAGGGTAGCGAGGAGGGCAGCTGTGTTAGGGCATCTCCTCAGTTGTGCTGCAGGAGTGAAAGGTAAGCTCAATACTGCCAGACAAGGACAGACAACCCTAGCCTAGTGTCCTCGATGTTCCCCAGCCTCCCCTAACATGCCTGACTAGCAGCCAGTATTCTGTTACTCACCTGACACAAGAAAACGTGCTTTCTGCAGTACCAAGCACCTGATATGTGCCCACTACTTCTGTTTGTTCTCACAGCTGACTATGACCTGTACAATAGAGAAGATCTTAACAGATGCCAAGACCTTGCTGGAAAGGCTAAAAGAACATGATAATGCAGCAGAGTCTCTCATTGATCAGTCTACTGTCCTCCATAAACGGGTGGCAGCCATGAAGGAGATTGGAACGTCACTGTCAGAAAAGGTTAGTGCAGAAGATACCATTCTTCTATGCAAAAGTGTTACACAAATACTGTTTTCCTTGGTAAAAGCATCCCTTTGTTTTCAAGTACCAAGAAGATACAACTGATCTGAAGGACATATCTAAATACAAACCTCACATCTTGCTATCACAAGAAAACACACAAATCAGAGACTTGCAGCAGGAAAACAGAGGTTAGTCTAGATTTACTTTATTGCTCTTTGCACTTGGTCGCTTAGAACATGAAAATATTAAATGATATACGCTAGAAGATTTACCCAGCTTTGCTTGGGTCCTTAACACAGATTTCATTTTTCTTCATTTAAATCCTTGCTTGGCTGGGTCTGGGAATGAGAAGTTGTGTATGCAGGCTGCCGGGGGGGGGGGGGGGGAAGGGGGGAAGAAGACAACCCCATCTCTCTCTTACTGCAGCAACTTGGAGCCAGGTGAGAAGTGCCTCTCCATGGCTACTGCAGCGGGCACACCTAGTGGAAGAGTGTGTGTTCCCCAGCTGAAGAACAGACACACAAACAGACAAACTCTATCAAATATAAAATAGATAACTCTCCCTTTTTACACCCCTGCTGCCCCAATGGGGTTATATTTGTCCCACTCCCCGTCTCTGGTCCCTTGCTTGTCCCCCTGTGGGCATTATACAATATAACTGTCCCTGCTTTCCATCTCATATCCCCTTCTGCTTCCCCGTGGTCATTCTATTGGAGAGTCCTTTCTTTCTGTTTTATGAGAAACAATCCCATTCCAGGTATATCCCATTTTCCTGGCAAAGCCAAATCCTTACCTTGCTATAAGTTATGGTAAGAGGAAGCTGCCTACCAAATTTGACACTCCTAGCTCTTACCATTTAGGAGGAGTTCTTGGACAAACACATTCACAGACAAACTCTCTCTAGTGTATAATAGATAGGCACTATAACATGAAAGGAAATGCAGAAGTGCAGAAATACCTAATTACCTAGTATTTTAGCAGAAGTGCTAAAATACCTAGTTAAGCAAAAGGTGCTTTCTGTGCAGAAGTAAAGCACCAACAAAATATGACATTTTACCCAGTGGTTTCTTATAATTAAGTGATATAATTTGAGAGAAAGTCATCAATATTTGGAACATTTTAAACCCTGTAACTAAGATCTCAGAAGAAAGAATCCTTTCAGTGGAGTTTCTTGATAGGATTTTATTATGAAAAAGTGTGTTTAAAGGTGGGAGCTTAGAAAACTGCATTTTGGAAACATCTGTAGTGACTTGAGGAACAATGAAAGCAAAGACAGCTATCTTCTATGAAAGAGCTATATCTTTACTAGAACCTATTATATTGAATAAAATGTTTTTTCTATATAAATATAACTGAGGCCAGTAACTTTTCCAGCATAGTGTAATGTATTGGTTTATTCTATCTAGATTCTAAGAAAATGTGCAATTCTAAAAGGAGAGAAATTGCATGTTCTTCGTAAGATAACTTAATTCAGAAAGAAGTCTGGGACATTTTACACATCTGCTAGGAACTTGCTTTGATTAAGTCTATGTTTAACTGAAGTGAGGAAGGTTAGGCTGCCTTTCAAGATTGTTGTTTAATGATGATTGTATTGAATGTTGTAGAGTTGTGGATCTCCTTGGAGGAACATCAAGATGCTTTGGAACTTATAATGAGCAAGTACAGGAAGCAGATGTTACACTTAATAATGGGAAGAAAAGATGTGGATGCTGAGCCAGTCCTGAAAGTGCATCAAACTCACTCTGGGGTAAGCTGGAAAGAGTGGTGGTGGTTGTTTTTACCTGTTTCTGCAAGTGTTGGGAAACCCTGTGCTCTGCTACTTTCATATACCTTTTATGCTCACTTTGTATTCTTTTCCACAAACAACTCTGCTCTGAAGTCTCCTCCTTGATTCCATGAACCATCGACCCTCCTGCACCTTCCATTCTTAAGGAATTTTCACGTTGAATATTTTAATCCCAGAAGCTCCCAGTGCCACTCTCTGGAAAACACACATTGGTCTGTATTTACATCCAGTGACTTAAGAATGTCTAAGCCTTATTGTAACAACTGTAATATGATATAACAAATTAAGTAATATCGGAGCTCTGACATAAAACCTTAAAAGCCCAGAGATGCATCCGTAACATGTGTTTTCATGGCATTAGTTACGCCACAGCTCAGTCTAATCTGTTCTTCTATTGTGGGTGTCCAATCTAAACAGGCCCAACTCTTTAACTGAGGGTACTGTTAACTCATTGTATTCTTGTTGCCAGGGTTCGACAAATTATGGAAAACCCTACTCGCCAGACAAAAAAGGGACTCGCCACCCCCTCCCCCCCAAGTGTTTTTTTAATGGCATAAATTCCTAATAAGAATAAGAACAGTAATTACTAATAAGTTAATAATAAATATCACCCAAGTTATTAATAAATATCTTATAAACCTCTACCTTTTCCCTCTGCTGCCATGTCTCCTCCCCTTGCTCCATCAGCTCCCCTGGTGCCTGCTGCCCCCCCAACCCCTCACCCTCCTCTGCTGTCCTGACTCCTGCCCTTCTCACTGCCCTCAGCCCTCCTGATACCCGCCCCCTTCCACCAGCCCTTCACTCCCCCCTGTGCCCACGCCTCCAGTAGCCCCACTCTGATCATGTGAGCTACCCCTCCTCATCCCCTCTCCTAACACCTCCCTCTACACACCTGCCCTGCCTCTCTCCTCTGGTGCTGGTCCCTCCCCTGCAGGTGTCTGCCCTTCTGCTTCACCCCCAGAATCCCCTGGCACCTGCACCTTCCCTTAGCCCTGCACCCTCCTGGTGCCTCCCCCTTCCCTCACTGCCCCTGCCCCCTTTGCCCTCTTTTTCCCTGATGCCCACCCCCTCACCACTCTCTGCCCCCCATTTCCCTCATGCCCCTCTGCCCTCACACATGCCTTGCTCCATCCCCACCTTCCTCATGCCCACCCCTTCTTTCAAGCCTTCTCCCAGCACCTCCCCCTCCCCCCTCTAGCCCCCAGTGCCCTTACTCTCTCCTCTCCCAGCATCACCCTGTCCCCCCTCCCACTGACACCTCCCCTCCTGCCCTTTTCCTCATTGTCTGCACTTGGCCCCCTGCCATTTGTCTCTCCTGCACCCCTGTCCCTTGGTGTCTTCCCCTTTCTTCTTCTCCTGACCTCCTCCCCTCCCCTCCCCTCCCCTCCCCTCCGCACAAGCCCCTTCCCCATATTTGCCACCTTCCCCTTCCCTGCAGCCCAAGCCCCTCCCCTGCCTGGCTTCTGCCTTCCACTTTGCGGGGTTGCCGGAGCCTTTTTTAATCCAGCGGTCGCAGGCTGTGACGTCAGGATGCCACGTCACGCCAGCATCCTGGCGTCTGCCGGCGTCCCGCCCTCTGGCTTGCGCCCCGCCTCCTCGCGCTGGAGCTGCACTTAGGCAGCCCGGCACTGAGAATCGCCTCACTTCCCCCTTCCCAGCGGCGCTCTGCTCCTCCACCGGCCAGCAGATCGGATGGGGCCACGCCACCCGTAGTGCAGGCTTCGGTCAGCCCGTCACAACGGCCCACCGGGCCAGTCCGCCTCGGCACTCGCCAGCTGGTAAAATTTACTCGCCGCGGGCAAGTGTATTTGTCGAGCCCTGCTTGTTGCAGTGAGCATGTTAGTTCCTCTGAGGTTGAACACTTCTAATATAGCCCTGCCTCCAGAACTTAGCTGCAGGAATCCCTGTGGAGATTGGTCTTTGGAGCAGAATTCCTGACTTTATCTGGGAATGCTTTTATACTTTATGGGGACATGCCCAAAGTGGGAGCTACTGCCCAGTGTCAGTGGGAAAACTTCAGCATGCACTTCTGAGAACTAGCTCTTAATGTGTATCTTTGGCCCGAAGGAACAAAGCTGCATTGAGAGGGATTCTGTCACAGAATTAGCCTATTATTGATTTGTTTAGATTTCTCTGAGTGAGGTAAGGCTGTTTACTTTGCCTATATTTTTGGAAGCCAGTTCTTCTGCCTTAATCAGTTCTTGTAGTGTACTTGAATGCATCTAATTTTGCACAGGAAGTACCAACACAATCACGTTCAGTTCAGCTATTGTACCACTACTTATTCCTTCTTGAATGATCCCATGTTAATATTTAAGGATATCCTGCAGCCTGTTCTATGGAACATGAAATGTAACTATTGGAAAAAGATTTGGAAGATGTAAAACACTGTCAACTGTGCACAGTATTGTCCTGCTTCAATGTATTTGCAGGAAATTGAGAGTCACATAGACAGAATCTGTGAGATGGGGGAAGTGATGAGAAAAGCTGTTCAGATGGATGATGATCAGTTCTGTAAAATTCAGGAGAAATTAGCCCAGTTGGAGGTAAGACCTTGGTGTGTCTGGCAGTAGTTTGTGGGAGGGACCTGTTGCCTGCTCATACTCATCAAGGATAAATCTAAGTTTTCACCGATACAGAGAAACTTTTTTTGCTTCATTCAGGGCTGTGACCCAGTCTGGCCGTTTAAAGGGAAATCCTAATGATCTCTTTAAATTTTGCATACAGTAAGTAAATGTTAGAAAAAACTCACTAAATAGCACATAGTTTTAGAAAGACACAACTAGGCTTTTACTTTATAGAGGCTGCTGTTTTGTATAGTATCCACTAATCCTGTTTAGAAATGCTTTTTCTATTCATGGAGAAAAGAAAGTAAGAGACAGAGGGATACTCCATTTGTGGTCACTATTTTTTTAAATGCTAATTTAAAACATTTAAAAGTCCAATAAAGAGCACAGCTCCTATGCCTCTCCATTCATCCAAAGTTCTTTTTTTTTATTGGTGTATGTCTGTGTGCAGTAGGGGTTGTGGAATCAAGAGGGAGAAAAGACATCTTAATGTATCAATTTTTTTTCAGCTTGAAAATAAAGAGCTACGGGAGCTGTTAACCATCAGCAAACAAAATATCGAGGTGAGAAGAGAGGAACTGCCTGACACTGCATCTCATGTGACAAAATAATTCTCTCCAAACTCTTGACTTTCAAAACTCTTATGGAAACCAGCCACCTTACGGGACAATGTTTTATCTCTTAGTTATGTTTTATTTCTCCATGGTTTCCTGATATCCCTGTCTGATGTCACCTTCTGATAGCAATGGTTTCCATTGCTGCTCAGTCTTAATAGTATACAATGACTTAATGAGGTATTTATGTAGCTGTGCTTTTTGTAAATGTAATTGTGAATGTTTATGGATAAGCCCCAGAAGGAGACCTCTTACTCTATAGGCAGCAGTCCAAATCCATTTTAGCATTCTCACCTCATCAGTGGTTGTAAAGCATTGTGCAGGTTGTGAATTTTTTTTCAATAGATGTAAATGAAAGGGTTTATTGGAGAAGTTGTCTTGCATATATTAAACATCACACATTTAACTTTTCCTTTGAATAAATCTCCCAACAGCATTTGGCTGGGTTAATAATGTCACTTGGATACAGGTTGGTAGAGGCTCTGCTTTTTATTGCAGACACCCAGAAAATGGCAGAGTTGTAATTTAGCATGTTTTTGAGCTTTTGTATTGGAAGAAGTGAACACACCAAATGCCCCCAAAATAGGTAATGTTTAAAAGTACCTCTCTTAATCCAGAAACAATACTTTTTAATGCAAGCTTTCTGTCCCTGTTAACAAGTATTCAAAAGATTTTTCTTAATCAGTTAATGCTAAACTTCTCAGTGTCAACAAGAGTGTAGTTTAACTGCATCATCTTCTGAGTGAGGGGCCTTATGTTTTTGATTGAGAGAGAATTCCTTTCCTTTCTCCATGATATCTTTGGAAAGTAAGTTGGGTAGAGACAAGGGATTTCTGAAAAGGGAAGAAAAAAGAAGATAATTTTTCTCCCATTATTTTCATCTCAGTTGAAGAATGCATGAAGTTACAGTACATTATTTTTCTGCAGAACTCAGTGTTTTGAGACCAGACTCCATTTTTCGGCATTCCTTTCATGTCTGCGAGACTTCAAGCTCATTTTCACCCTAGGGCTTCAGCGTAGGGATGCAAGCAGAACAATTATTTGTCTAGCATCTTGCTTTTATGGTGAAGTGTGCTGCAGGGTGGGCATCAGTGCATTCCACCCTTATGACTCTACACTGATTTGTACAGCAACCTGATTAGGATGCGAAGCTTAAGGAATTGGAAGCTGAGCTGCAGTTACCTTCTCAGTCATCACTTAAATCCTTATTAGGGAGAGGGGTCATGAGGGTGCTATTTTAATGAGTACTTCTGCTATTCAACTTCTCTGAAAGAATGTTCACTGTAGAAACTGTGGCCCTAAATGTGCCTCATGGATGTTGGGAGGGAATTGCAGAAGAGCATAAGGCTGCTCAACTCCCAGTGAAGTCTGTGAGTCAGGCGCTCAACTCCTGAAAATCCATGCTTTCATCACAGCACCTGAACTTCAGTCCAAGAGCAAAATGACTCCTTGTTGCTTTACTTGCCAGTTTATCTTCCTTAATGGAAGTTCTGAGCAATAATCAGGCACTTTTCTCAGACTCCACCTCCTGTATGACCGTACTGCAAACACCAGGACCTGGGATCCTGAGTACAGAACTTGAAATTGGTAGAAAAACTGCTGCTACTCTTGGCTATACAAGTAGTAGAAACTGATTCAGCTATTCTTTAGCACTGGCTGTAGCTTAATGCCTTCCCTATGCCATCAGTGCCAAATTGAGTGTCAAATGATTTCCTATAGTAAGCAGATATGGGTACAGTCTGATTCTAATTTATACTGTAAATAATCTCACATAGGAGATACTATGAATAAAGGTATTACTGTGGTGTGCTGTGATAATTATTCTTACTCTCATTTGCCTGCTCTAATCAGTCAGCCAACTTGAAACAGTTTTCTTTACGTCTCAAGTTTATCAAATATGTATATTGGCTTATTTTTCTTGAAATAAATACCTGAAGTATTATCATGAGACTGTGCTTTGTATGTGTGGCTGTCTACCAACACTTGTAACCCCATGCAATGAAATTATTTTGACTAATTATTTAGATGTTATAACAGAGGTAAAACAAAAACAGTGCATGCTCTGTGCACAGGCATCCAGTGTGTGTAAGAAAAGTCAGTCCAGTGTGTCTAGAAAGGGAAAATGGATTAGTTCTTCTTCGATTTCTGTGAGAGGGTGACATTGTATCTCTGCAACAGTATTCTGTCTGTGAGATCTGACTGGGGAACATGTTCTAAATGCTTTTACCTTGCAAGTTCTTTGGAGTACAGGACTCTATTCCACATAACCACTAGAACATGATAGCTTTTACTGTAATATCAGGACTGTGAACTGGTAAAATTACCTTTGTTTATATGATGTGATATCATGTACTCCACTACTGTAGCTCAGCAATGAGTGAAGCACTCTTACTTGCTTTGAGTGTGGAAGCTGTGTAACTGGAGGCCAACAATCAAAAAGCCCTGCTCCCCTTCCCTATCAACACAAGTTTAAACAGGTGATCCATATCCGAAAGATATTTGTTCTGCCTATTGCTTTCTACTTAGCACTTTAATCCATGGAGGGAAAGGATACAGCCAGGAGTGGCCTGAGGTGGGCTGCGACAGCTGGCGCCCCAGGTGGAACGCGCGATTGGTGCCCCCCTGCACGGCTGTCAATGGAGTGATGTCATCATCGGGCACCCTGTTGAAGGCGGCGCCTAGGGGACAGCTGAGTTGGCCTATAGTCACGGGCCGCCCCTGGATACAGCCCCATATCCCAAAACTTTGAAATGTCTCATTAGACAAAGTAGGGCTCAATAGAAAAAATGCATGGAGAAGTTATAAATCCTTATTTCTAGTCCTAAGAATTTTGGTGGGTTTTTTTCACATTCACATCTGACAATTTCTGACGCTTCAGAGAGTAACAGGACAAATCTATGCATTGGCTCTACCGGAGATTTCTTTCCCATGCTTCACTTCTTCGAGTTATTTTGGTAGGCTTTTGGGTGAGCAAAGGAATCCGGCATTTTACTTGTACTGCTTCTCATGTCCCTCTTAATAAACCAAAACAATATAACACAAAATGGAAATTGCCAGTCACGGATCCACTGCGTGGGGCCCGGAAAGACTGTTTTTAACCAGTACAAGAAAAACTTAAAAAACAAGGTGTAGTCTAGCGCCTCAGAGACTAACAAAACATGTAGATGGCAACATGAGCTTTCCTGGGCACCACCCACTGCTTCACACGCCCTTTCAAACAGCACGTTCATTCTGCGCCGCAGAGCAACCTGTGGCTTTTAAGCTGTAGGTTCTGACGGCTCCGTGCCGCACTGATTTCCTCCCGCAGGCGCCAGGCGTGAGCTGCCTTCCTGCGCGCACAGCCGGAGGGCCTGGAGCTGCTGTCACCCGCCTGCCCGAGCACGCGGAGTCCGGCGGCTGATGCAGCGCGCTTGGGGAAGGCGGGCCGGGCACTCATCGGCTGTGGCCGTGCCCGAGTCCTGCGCAGCCAGCAGGGGGCGCCGCCCGTGGTTCTCGCCTTGCGCCCTGGACACACGCCGCCCTGGAGGCAGCGCGTGCGCGCCCACTCGGCCGCTGTCTCGGGCGCCCCCTCTCGCGCAAGCGCATAGGTATCCCTGCGCCAACAGACGAGGAGGACGCGCGCATGCGCAATTTCCCGAGCCCGGTTGGTGTGTATGTCCTTTTCTGCGCTTGCGCCTTCCCCTCGGTCTGCGAACGGGATTCTCCGCGCGCACGCGCATTTTCTCTCCCCCCCTCCCCGCGGCTCTCGCGAGAGGCCGGGATTTATTCCTACGTGCTGTGCCGTGCTGCTCATGGCGGCGCTGGAGCGGGGGCGCTGAGCTGTTGGGGTAAGTGCGGCCCTGGGGCGCCTGCCCCCGCCGGGTCGGGCCCTGTGGGCTCGGCGGGGGCGGGGGGAATGGCAGGAGGGTTCGGGGGCCGCGACCCCCCCCCGCCCGCCCAACGGTCCCGAACGGGCAGAGCCCCTCCCCCCGCTCTCCCTGTGGGGGGTGGATGGGCCCTGGGGCTGGGGCCGGGGCCGCTGAGGGGCTCGAGCAGCGAGAAAGCTCCGAGTCCCGGCGGGCGGGGGCTGCCGTTCCAGTTGGGGGGAGGGGGGCTGGGAGCGGGACTGCTTCGGGCCTACAGTTCCCGGCAGCCTCTGCGTGGGGCGGCTGCGGGGCGCTGGGCTAGCGGGGGGCGGGAGGGGCCGAGGTGCTGAGCAAGGGCCCCGGGGTGGGGGAACTACAGTTCCCGGCATGCAGCGTGTAGCCAGTGGCGCCCGGGAGGGAGCGCAGGCCTCTTCCTTTGTGTGTGGGGGCGCAGCCGCCATATTGCCCCCGCGGCGCGCCGCCCCCCCCCCCCCCCCCCCCCCCGTGTATGCGGCGAGGGGTGCAGGCCCGGCCAGGCAAGCCGTCATGGCCGGAGGGGCGCGCTGCCGGGCCAATGCTTTGTCACGGCCTGGGCCTCCGGCCCCTCGCCCGCTGGGCCCTGCCCGGCAGCGCCGCGCTGCTGCCCTTGGCGTCTCTAGCATCACCTCGCTCCCGGTAGCTGGGCGGGGGTCTCCTTGGCTTGCCCCAGCAGCCACCATCTTGCTGCCATGTAACGGCTTGTAGCAGCCAGTTGGGGGCCTGCCGCTTCCCCGGATCCCGCGTACCCGTGTATTGTAAATGGTTGTCTAGGCCGCTTGCTGTGCTGCAGCCCTGCCCTGCCAACGAGAATGGTCCGTTCCTTCTCACCCCCCCCCCTCTCGATCTTTTGTGGCTGCCCGGAGGAGCAACGTCACCCCACGAGACACACAGCCTGGCATTAAATCGTGTAAAGGATAAAGCTAACTCTTCCTTTTAATAGGGATTTTTAACTACATCTGTTCACTTGCTCTGCTTGCTAACAGTTTTGTCCCTTCAACCTCTACCTTCATCTCTCTCTCCCACTCCCATTCTATCTCACATTATTTTAAACAGTCATGTGGCATCAAACAGTTGCTAACTGCATTGCCCCAGTTTTATGGATATCCTGGAATGTTGGAGTTTTTTTTTTTTTTTAAGTTCTGTTACCTTTTTCTGACAGAAGGGGCTCAAACAATAGAATTTTTAAACACATATAAGTTAAACGCAAGCGATGTATTTACCCCATCAGGTGTTTTATGTGAAACTACATGAAAATACATCTCAGTTTTGAAAGAATGGGTAACAAAGTGGTTGTGTCCACAGTCTGGTAGCTTCTTGATTATGAAACTCAAAAGATGCATCTGTGGAGCTCTTAATATCACCCTTATTTAAACGAATTAAAGATCTAGAATACCAAGAACTGGAAGGGACCTTGAGGCCATCAAGTTTCTTAAATATCTCTCGTGATATTTAAGAAACCCTCCCTAGGCAATTTATTCCAGTGTTTAAGCATCCTGACAGTTAAGTTTTCCTTAATGTCCAACCAAAACCTCCCTTGCTGCAGTTTAAGGCCATTGCTTCTTGTCCTATCCTCAGAGGCCAAGGAGAACAATTCTCCCCTCCCCCCCCCCCTACCCTTTTAGATACTTGAAAACTGCTATCACATCTCCTCTCAGTCTTCTCTATTCTAAACTAAACAAGCCCAATTCTTTTCTTCCCTCATAGGTCATGTTTTCTAGACCTTTAATCATTTTGGTTGCTCTTCTCTGGACCTTCTCCAATTTCTTCACATTTCTTGAAAAGTGGTGCCCAGAACTGGATACAATACTCCAATTAAGGCCTAATCAGCACAGAGGAGAGCGGAAGTATTATTTCTCCTGTTTTTCTCTCAACACTCCTGTTAATACCTCCCAGAATCATGGTTTGTTTTGTTTGTCACACTGACTCACATTTAGCTTGTGGTCCCCTATAACTCCTAGATCCCTTTCTGCAGTACTCCTTCCTTGAAAGACCTTAAACTGCACAACATCAGTAGCTCTGGCTTTGTATTTTTGTTGTCTATGAGTTCATCATTTTAGCTGCAAATATACAAATGTAGAGTGCAGTGTGACTTGAGAACTGGGCAGCTGCTGTAGGTGTTGATAGTTGAGAGGAGTATTTATAGCAGCTGAGTTGAAAAGTCAAGAATTTGAGGCAGACATACACTTAGATTTTACTCAGGTTCTTCCTAGCCAAACCTTTTCAGTACTGTAAGAATGCTAAACCCATCTTGCATCAGACCTAAGTTATGAAAGTATGTGCTTATTTTTTTTCCATATCTAACCACTTAGCCATGGCAAATGTGTAATTAGGATAAGAATTGTTTTGATTTATTTCATGAAAAAACATGTTTTTTGCAAGGCTACAAAGTGTTAAAAGTAGCATTAACTTATCAGTAGCACTAGTGTGCTAGGCAGCTTTGATAAAAAAATGTTTTAATAAGGGGATCATGACTCATTTGCAAGGCAGCCTCCCAAACCATATCAATGTGCTCTCTCCATCCTGATTGTGTTCCTTAAGTTTCAGTGTTTTCTTCTGTCAAGTCAATACGTAATTTTCATGGGTGGTTTGATTTAAATCACAAAAAAAAGTCATTGAACAAGTTTCAGTGAGAAAATTTAAATTACATTTCTTCAACAATAGTGCAGATCTGTTCACTAAAATGTTAATTTACAGTTCTCTGCAGCATTTTACATAATCTGAGGGTATTTGTGTAACTTTGTAAATAGTACATAATACTGTGCGCATCAAGTTGCAGATGCAGCAGCATTACATTAGGAATGGTAAGAACTAAATCACACACACAGTAATGTGTGTATTTTATTAAACTAAAAAAGTTACATAAATGTTTCACATTTGGAATTGTAGGAGTTTCCCAAATTGCCAGCTGATGGCTATCTACAGACATGTCCTCAGAACACTAAATATACAGTGTCTTGAAAATTTTTACAACTAGCTCTCATTTTCCCTCTTCCCACTGTCATATTGATGCAGATCTGATTCCAAGTTACCAGAAAAGCTAAGACTGAATGTGCTTAGAGTGCACTTAATTTTGGAGAAAACCCCATTGAAAACAAGTGTCGGATGGAGTTTCTTTGGGAAAGCTGAGCTGTGCTAAAGTTAAATAGGGAATAGACTTAATGGCATCACCATTATGGCCTGTGACCATGATGTTCCAAAATAAGCGGCATGCATTATGTACTATAAAATAAGAAAAAGGCACTCTGGCAATTCTAGATTTCTCTGAAGTGCCGCTTTCTGTACTATATACTTGGATGATTAAACAACCTATAAGGATTAGCTAACTCTTTTTCTAGCAACATCCAACATAGCCAACAGCTTGGGGATTTTCTTGTTAAATGACGTTTGTACTAAAAGGCAGACCAAGAGAGGGTTGAAGAATGATGTATTGCAAAGTTCATCCACTTTGTTCTTCAGACATATCTGCATGTTTTTCTCCCAATAAACCATTTTCCTTATGTTTCTTCCTGCATCTTGCACTGCTTATGCTTTATAGGTTTTCCTTTTTGCCCAAGGAATTAATGTCTTGGATAGGGTCTCCTTTCCACAAAACCATGACAGTTATTCTGTGGCAAAAGTGTAAGGGAATATAAGAAGATGAATATGTGCTGAATGTCTTCCTTCTTCCTTTCCAGTTGACTCCAATGTTCCTTTCTGTGGTGCCTTTGTCCTTTCGTATATATTGTGTCTCTGTCTTTAGACCAGGAGTGGGGAACCTCAGGCTTGGGGGCTGATTGCGGCCCCCGGCTTGCCTCGATCTGGCCCCTGAGGCACAGGGCCCCCTCTGCATTGGGGAGACTGTGCTGGCACTCCAGCCCCTCCACTACCCTCCTTTTCCTCCCCTCCTCCCCCAATGGTGCTGGAGCACACACAATCTAGGCTGGGTCCCACTAGGCCCTGATGTGCCAGAGGAATGTGGGGAGTGTTTCTTCAGTCGGGTGCCAAGTCAGCAAGGGGTTTTTGTGTGTGGCTGTGCCCCCTCCCCTGACCCTAAAAAGGTTCCCCACCCCTGCCTTAGACAATGTCTTAACTAACATGTCTTAACTAACTCCTCTGCCATTCTTGGCCAAGGTTCACCACCACATAAGCACAGAATAAAAACAATCTTATTGAGCTGGTGTGTCTTTGCACATGTTTCTCAGCAGACTAACAAACTGAAAATTCAGAACTTTAAAGGAGCAAGAGCTGGTGGTTAGGCTGAATAGACTAAAGCAATGAATTCATTTTAATGAGACTGTAAGTGTATGTGTAACATGTTCATGATAAGATTTAATTGTAATGATTTTTAAATGAGAAACTTACTATTTTCAAAAAATGTAAATTTAAAAATCAGTTTAAAAAAAATTAAACCATTGATTTTTCTCCAACCCTGTAATAAGAACGGCCATACTGGGTCAGACCAAAGGTCCATCCAGCCCAGTATTCTGTCTGCCGACAGTGACCAATGCCAGGTGCCCCAGAGGGAGTGAACGGAACAGGTAATGATCAAGCGATCTCTCTCCTGCCATCCATCTCCACCCTCTGAGAAACAGAGGCTAGGGACACCATTCCTTACCCATCCTGGCTAATAGCCATTAATGGACATAACCTCCATGAATGTATCTAGCTCTTTTTTTAAACCCTGTTGTTGTCCAAGCCTTCACAACCTCCTCAGGCAAGGAGTTCCACAGGAAGACTGTGCGCTGTCTGAAGAACAATCAATGTGCATTACTTTACACTTATCCACATTAAATTTCATTTGCCATTTTGTTGCCCAATCACTTAATTTTGTGAGATCTTTTTGAAGTTCTTCACTGTCTGCTTTGGTCTTAACTATCTTAATGTTGGGACATGATGCCCCATTTGCACTGATGATACTACATAGTAACAATTTGCCTTCCTTAAGGCACCATGGTCTCTGTATATTAGGGGCAAGTGGATACTGTCACTTGAAATTGGTAGAGGGTCTCTATTTCCAATCTTATCTCCTGCATCTTTCAGACAGTTTTGCAGGTGTTATGTTGGTGTAGTATAGGGAGAAATTTTAAGAACCTAATTCTTTATGGAAATATATTTGTAAATACCATCAAAATCTGTTGCAATTTATTCTCAGCTTTTTATGGTAAGCTGGATGAAACGTAGAGCTGAGAGAGATTCCCTGCCCACTTTCACCAAAGTGTTGTTTGAAATCCCATTTCCTGATGGAGTGATAAGGATGTAAGCTTAAACTTTCAAGAAATGTCAACAATCAAAGGTCGTCTTCTCCGGGCTAAATCATGCAGAGAGATACAAACTTGTACTGCTAGGTTGTTTTAATTGTGGAAAATTACTTGGATAAACTAGGGTTGTATCTGAAATAAACTTCAATTTGAATGCTAAGGTGTGTGTGCACTTCCCTCCTATGTTGGTTGAGCAGCTTCTAACCACAGTTACAAGTTTTTTGTTGTCAAATGATGGATCTCTAAGTCAGTGGAAAGGATAGAGCTCTGCAAATTGCACATAAATGACTGAAGGATATTGTTTCCCTGCCCAAAGGGAGGTGCTCTCACTTCTATTAAGACAAGCCAGCACAGCATTCTGGTCTCTGCCATTATGCCTTGATTGCACATATGATGAGGAAAGGGCAGAGAATTTCTTCCAATGCCACATGGAAAATCTCTCAGCATAGCTTACTGAAGTATTAACTCACTAGAAGATCTATCCAGCATTGCTTGAGCCATTAACTCTTACTAATTTTTCTTTTCCTTCATTTAAATCGCTGGGCTGGGGAGGAGAGGTTCAGTATTCAGGCTGCCTCAGGGAGAGAGGATTACCCCAGGCCTCTCTGTCTGCAGCAGCTTGGGGCCAGGGGAGAAGCACCTCTCCATGGCTGCTGCAGCAGGCACGGTTGGGGGAGGGATGCATGTCCCCTGTTTGGGAGATAGACACACAGACAAGTTCTCTGAAATTGATGATAGCTGTCCTTTTCTCCATCTCTGCCCCCTGCTGGCCCAATGGCTTTATAGATATCCTGGGCCTCATATCTGGCCCTTTGCTGCCCCGTGTCATTCTATAGTGTAATTTCCTCCTGCTAGACCAGGGTTGGGCAAGAGGCAGCTTGTGGGCCGAATCTGGCCCTCCAAGCCCCCTCGCTGGTATCCTTGCTGCAGAGCAGGTGCTTAAACAGGAGGTTGCTAATGTCTCTACAAGCTGGGAAGGGAGGAGAAAGCTTCCCCTAGCAAACTCCCCGAGCTCCCATTGGCCAGCTTCCAGCCAATAGGAACTGAGAAATTTTGCTGGATGAGGGGGCAATGAATTAAGCCTCCTCTTCTCCCTCGTCACCCCTTCCCCCCCTCCCCCCCTCCACACACACACAGGCCATGAGCCTGTCTCAGGTTTGTGCAAAGCTGCTGGCTAGGAGCTGCCTAGGTAAGTGCCTCCCAGCCAGAACCTGCCTTTGGCACCCCATCCCTTCTCCCCATCTCCTCCAGGTCACAATTCTCTCCCAGACCCTGCATGCCTCCCCCAGGCCAGAATCCTCTTGTGCACCCTTAACCCTTCCTGGACCCTGCACTCCAAGCTCCTGCCCCAGATCATAATCCCTTCATTCACCCAAACTCCTCAGATCCCACACTCCCTCCTGCACCCCAGTCCTCTGTCCTAAGCTCCCTTCTGTGCCTCACCCGCTATCCCAAAACCCGTGTCCCCTGCACAGAAGTGTGGCTCTTGACTATTTACCAAAATCTTGGAGTGCGCCCCCCACATTAAAAATTTTTGCCCATCTCTATACTAGACCTTTCCCTTTCCATCTTATGAGAAACAATCAAATAAATTCCAGTCATATCCCATTGTCCTGGCAGAACCAAACCCTGACCTTGCTTATCAGATGAAGCTGAATAACAAATTTGGTCCTAGCTTTGACCATTTAGGAGGAATTTTTGAATGGATAGACTCACAGAAAAATGCGCACTTCTAAAATAGATAGTAAAGAAGATATTATTATACTAGTGTTCTCCTGCAGCACTTTAGATCTTACGTTTTCTTACCACTGGAATTAGCTGCTTAACACTTTCACAACAATGACTATTTCTTCAGATTCAGATTTTGTTCAGTCAAGGTTTTGATTTCAAATAAAATCTGAATTAGTTATTCAAATGCTTTCTACTTTGAGGAATAACCATAGTTTGCATCTGCGCCTTGTAGAATTATGGGGAGATGAGCTTTCCCTCTGTCCTTTTGGGTCTCACCCTTAGGATTTACTCTTCCCGCTCCCCCAGGATCCACTGAGTCAGCTGTTTGCATAAGGACTTGTGCTTCAGCAATAGGGATGTGAATGGGTAACCGGTTACAGGCTGCCCCCAACTTGCGATGCGTTCGGTTCCTGGGATAGTGTTGCCAGTTGGGGGCGTTGTAACTTGAACCCACGTTTACGATAGGCGCTGTCGTAATGATGTAAGTTGGAGATTTTTGGCCCCTTGCGCACTTAAAAAAAAAAGGCTGTAAGTACAGGGGGTCACAGCTCGGGCCGTCATAAGGCAGGGGTTTCCTGTACCTAGAAAACATCACCCCTAATGGCCACATGAGATGGAAGTCAGCAGCCTCATGTGGGGGAGAAGGCGTGCGTGGTGGAATGGCCCCCATGCCTGCCCCCGTCTAATCGGTTAACTGATTAACCATGATCTTACATCCCTATTCTACAGTACCTCAGTTCTCTTGTATCTCTATTGTAGCATAGGTGTCTTAGAACTATGGTGTGTCTTACAAGTTTCTGATGAAAATTTCTTCTTGGTATGCTATCTTCAGATTATGGAGGAGGAATATGAAATCAATGTGGACTGAGTCAGTGGCTGCTGGTTTCTCAAGCCCTGTTGCAGGGAATGATGCTTTAAAAAAGGCACTTACAGGCTGAGTTTGTGCCCTCAGCCTCCAGATGATGTGGAAAATATCCTAGAAATATAGTGCTAAAGAGATTTTGAGGTTACAAGGGTAGCCCCCTGCACTCTACCCTGGAGGAGACCTTGCAGTAACTTGACCTAAGGTACATCTCAGCTACATCATTCATGTAGCTGGAGTTGAATAGCTTAGGTCAATTTATGCAGTAATGTAGATGTATTCCTAATTTGACAGTGAACCAGTGCGAACTACTCAGTTAATAGTGTTGCAGGGAAACTTGTGCTCTAAATGATTTGTAGAAACATTTGAATTAGCTTTTTAAAAAGGCTTTCCTACTGTACATTCAATCTTTCACCTGTGTATTAGTTGTTACTGGTCTTTTCAAAAGTTTCTAATTGTATGAAGACTAATCAACAAGCCTCCTTTGCTATTGGTACAACTATAAAACTGAAAAAACTTAAAAGTTCTGGCAAATGGATCGTATTAATAATTTCAAAGGAAAGGGTCAAATGTATGTGACATTGTTGATTCACTTGGTATTGAGCAAAGCAAGGTTACTGTTTCAGTGTTTTATATAATAAAATTGAGACCTTTCTAGGAAAGTTTTAGTGGGTCTACAGAGGCCATCATGAGTTGGACACATTTCTGTTCTGACCCTGGTTGGAGGTGGATTTCCTGGGAATCCAAGACCAAAAATGGGAGAAACTACAGTGCATCTGTAAAAGCAGATAATCTTGTCTAACATGGAACAAACCTGTACAATTAAGGTAGTGCCCAGTAGTAGGAATTTATGGGGAAGGTCCATGATATCCTTACTCCCAGTCATTCTTAGTGTCTGTTTTTGTTTTGTTTTCCTTCTCCAGTATGAAGTGTAACAGAACAGAATTTACCACCTGAAACTGCTGCTTCACCTTCAGATCAGGAAAGGAACAGGCCACATTGTAACAACATAACAAGACCAAAGAAGAGTAAAACTACACTGAAGACACAACACTTGATCTGAAACAAGAAGTTTGTGCCTACTCAACAGCTTCAGAAGAGCACGTCCCAACGCTGCTAGTAGTCTTTGTTTTCTCCAGTGCTGCACTGAAACTCCCCAGTGCAGCGGCAGTTATATTCTTTATTAGCTCGATAGATCATTTTCCTCTCACTGTCTTTTTTTAATAATAGCAATCGTCATACTTTGAAACGTGTGCTGAAATAGAAGAATCAGCGAATACTACTGAAAGTGCAATATTTGAATATCACTGCGAGGTTGGTGAATGTACTATCTCTATTAAACAGTCGTAGATGGTTCTGAACTAAATCCTTCAATTATTTGGCATCTAACAAGTTACATTAACAAATTTTTGCTGTTGCAGAGACTAGTCCTTATTGTTTTTAAATGTATGAGGGTAGAATTAAAACCCGATTGTGCTTCTACTTAAAACTATGTATGGGCTCTCAAGAATTGTCACTTGTCGCTTCTATTCATTTGACTAATAATGGAAAGCAATCTTACAAATGCAGTCACTTCCCCAAACTCCTGCAATTTCATCCAGATTTTTCTTGAAATATCAGTTGATTCTAATGCTTGGAATCTGATTCTTATTAAATAAAATTCCTGTTTTCCTCAAATGCTTATATTGCAGCAATTGATAGTGACCTCTCCTGAAAACTAGCAGGCTAGATGCACAAGATGCCTTTTTTTGGGCGGCCGGGGGGGTGGAGAGTAAATGTGGGTCCAGTCTAGCAAAAAGCACCTGGCTTCTGATTGTAGAAAACAGTCCAAGCTTCCTTAGAAGAGTATAGCAATTCCAGCCTGTTTCTGATCTGGCTCTTATGTGGAACAGCCGCAAGAGCACCTTTTGTGATGAGACTCCGGTTAAATGACACGTGTAAATTGACATGGCTGTCTGGTTTGTTATATGCAGCATTAAGTTGAAATAGACCTAGAAATATGTCACGCACTTGGAAAGAATTTGTTGAATTTTCCAAGCTGTCTTTACTCCTAACTGAATACATTTAGTGTCAACCGGGACAGCACATTTCCAGTTGGGACTGAATTTATCATCTTTTGGTCAGACGTGTGTGTGTGTGTGTATGCGCCATTTTAGAAATAGTCTTAAAATTAATCCCAGATCAGTTCAAATGTAATGCAAAAAGCTTCCTTTGAGAAAGAGACTGCTGTAATTTCTCTAACTTGCTGAGATTTTTTTTGAATATGCAAAAAATTAAACTACATTTAGGGACATGCAGCCTTTTTTCAAATGGATTTAATAAAGCTTGTCCTTGGGGACCTTTTATCAGTGTCAGGTGTCTGCCACCCTCACTAACTGTTTCAGAATAGGCTAGTAGTTTCATTCTGGTCTCCCTATCACTTTGACATTATTGGTCATTTACTGGATTCTAGCTCCTCTTTGTTTTAACTAAATTTTAGTGTTGACGGTTAACACCTTTTGAATATTTCCCTTTTATTGGTTTTTTTAATCTTCTGTTGAGGCTGTGTGCCTGACAGAGGAAGTTAGTATGTGCGTTTGTCAAATAATTTGGTCTGGGCTTGCAAAAACAAGGCCAGTGTCACCTTAGATTGACAAACTTATTACGGCATAAGATTTCATGTATTGCATCTCACTTTGTCAGATGTACAAAGTGAGCTGCAACTCAGAAAAGCTTATACCCTAATAAATGTTAGTCTTTAAGATGCCACTGGACTCCTAGTTAATGTCAGCAAAAACAACTAACAGAGCTACTGCTCCGAAATGGGTCTGGTGTAGGTTTATGGCAGATGGGTTATTACTACAAGGTAGGACTGTAGAGAGCATTCTGATCATTACAGTGTTTATAGAATAAAGGTATTTAGCAGATCTGTCTGAATGTACCCAGATTATAGTTTTGAAGCTTCTTGTAATTTTAGAACTTGCCTTTGGAGCTAGTGCTGTAGTGGTAAGTGGCATTTGATATTATCTCCATGATGATATGAACTAGTGCATTTTGGCATCACTACTAGAAACCCCTTAAGTGTGTTCTAAAGCTTGTACTACTTACTAACTTTTAAACTGTGCATGTGACTAGTAAGTCTTGTGTTAAGATTTAGTTGATGGGAGCACTTGACTCCCCTGGGTCTCTGGTTTCATATTGGAAACAACTTAATTGGTCATAGAAGTTATGAACCTTGGTTATTACTGAGTTCAGAAATTGTAACAGTCTTTACAAGATTAAAGTAAAGTGGTCAGGTTTCTTAAAGAACAAATCTATACATCATTCCGTGACATCAGAAAGCTATAGAAATTACAGCATCATTTTAAAAAAAAAAAATTCTACTATTCTGATGTAACTGCATATGAAATGTTTCCTGTCACGGTCCCCTAAGGAAGTTAAGACTGTGTTGAAGCTGCTTGATGGAATTACTGTTTTTACAGAAGGAAAGGTTTCTGCCCCATTGATCCAGACCTGTTGTATTGAGTTACAAGTTCTAATGGGGTAACAACAAAACCTGGGATAGCTGGCGATTGAACAACTGTTCTTAAACCCTAGATAAAATATGTAAATAACATTTACTATAAATTATTAGTTTGCAGTATTTTCACTTGTACCCAGCTCCATGGAAGAACAGATCTTTACATTACATGCTTCAAGGCTTTTTAATAAAATGCTAAATATGCCTAAGAAAAATTAACTGCATAAACTAAGGCTTGTGGCAGAATTGCTGGCCACTGTACGATAGCAACTGGAGAAGAGCATTACATTCCTGAGCAATAGAAAAGTTCATCTCCATCTTGACATTACGTGAAGTCTTGCAGAAAGCATACCACTTACAGTTCCAATGAGAATAGATGAAGTTTCAGGTGCCCAGCATCTCTGAATGTATTCTGTGTTCCATGTTACAGGGAGTTTCCATAATAGACAGGGAAAGTTAATAAAAATAGGAGAGGTGCGAAACTCAAGCCTTCCTAAAATTGTAGCTTCTTTCAGACTTAACTAGTCACTCAACTTTCAGATATTCCAATGTCTGAATAACAGTGTATTGATGGACACAAGATTTCTACAGAATTTGGAGGCACTCTCCACTGACATAGATGCAAAGCAAAATCGTAGTCCTGTACCCATTGGTAGTGACAGGTTCAACTTGAAGTGGCAACTACAGCTTCCCTTCAGGTTCATCTGGTCTGCTTTCCTTTTTAAAATAGGACAGCAGATGACCGTTCAGTCTTGTTGGAGACCATACTGTATAATGGAAGAAGTCTGAAGATTTAAGGGGCTCTACATAGGTTTTTGTAGCCTCTATTTTTACAACTGAGGTTTTTAATTAGTTGCCATAGCTGCTATGTACTAACTCCTGTTCTAGAGGTACTTCTGTACGCTTCTTCAATGTTTATCCCTTTGTGACCTCTAGCTTTTGTGGGACCTGACTATTCTGCAAGTTTGAGCCAACCTGTAAATGGAAAGAAAATGAAAATGTGGGACTATAAACAGTCACACATGCTTTTCTTGAAAACAATGGAGTAAACCTGTGTCAACTACTAAAATGTGGATTTACTATTTGTGTGAAGTTCTAATTGAACCTCTTATAGGATATGCACTTGACTAACAGTGACTTGCATGTGTTCAAAGTTGTGCTAAATATTGACGAGTTATAATGTACTATGTTATCACAGCTGTGTGAGATGGAGAACCATTATACTGTGTCATCCGATCCTCTCCCCCCTCCTGCAGCTCCCCCTCCTTCTCTTCCTTTACCTTTCTCTTCATCTTCTACCTCATCTGGGTCTAAAAAGCAGAAGAGGACCCCCCTGTATCAGAGATCTGTAAGTCAGGGCAGCAGTTTATACATCTGTTGTATTTATATAGTGTGGGGGTCTCAGGGGCTAACTACTCTGCACAAACATTCTTACCTTTCAACTTTGCTAATATCAATCCTTTTAGTACAGCATCCAATTCCTTCTGAGGTAGCTGGAAACCCTAGCTGCTTTATTTTCCTGTATCTGTTTCAGAAACTTCTACCACATGAACATGTCATTTCCCCCTCCCTCGGTTTGATGCGGGCTGTGTGTGTAATTGCCACTTGGTCCAAGTCATCCAGTGGGGATGGATATTACTGACTTTGATTATTTCCTGGTATAAGCTACTGTATCTGCTTTAAATCTTAAGCTATAAAATGAGGGGCTGGGATGGCTCATAGAACTGAAACAGCACTTGAAGTCTGTGTGTTGACACCCTTATGACACACATTGGTGCTTTTTTAAAAAGGAAGGAGTAACAAATGCATTCATGTGTGCTTGCTGCTTGTCTACAGGACTTCAGTCTCCTTGGTTAGCAATAGTTCACAGATGGGAAATCGTGTCAGTTGTCTTATGCCATTACCCATCTTTCTGATGAAGTTTCTCTGAGAGAGAGAACCACAGGCATTTGCTTGCCATGGCTTACTGTAAATTCTATGTAACAGGAAATCAACTATTGTTTTGTGGCTTAAGAAATTTACAACCAGATTTGTACTACCTTCTTGAGATCAGTAACTTCACTTTAGCTGGCAAACTGTAATATGCACTGCTTTTAACTATAGACTTTGCTACGCTGAGTGACTAATAAGCCTTGTAATCCTATTAATGTTAACTTGTTGAGAATGTTATCCTGGTGCTGTGACGGATCAGAATATATAGGTATCTGAGAATAAAAAGGAAAGCTGCGATCAGTTTCTTAAACAGATACATTGGAAACTGCAACAACTGAAACTTCAACAACTGAAAACATTAAATATAGCATCTCAAACTGCATGTTGATAGCACTTTGTCTTGAATAGTCTCTCTGAATTGCACACTGTTCAGTTAGGACCACGCTTTTATAATAGCTATTAATTTGGTCTTTCTTTCATAACTTGGAGGAAGTGTACTATGTTTTAAAAGTGTTAAAATTAAGAGATTCTTTTGGGTGGGGTGTCTCATTGCATTTCTATAAATCTAAAGAAATGGTTCTTTTAATGCATTTCAAAACACTGTGGTTAAAAAAGGTCTTCCAGAGAAACATTAAAGGGCGGTTTAATTTCTTTTTTCCTAACTCCATTATTGAATGATGTTTTTAAACACTCTGCCAGACTCCCACTAACATTTAATTACTGTGATAATCCAATTAGTTTTAAATAACCAATGAGGAAAATTTAACTGTCAAATCTATTAATGAAAGAGAGTTATATTTTACTTAGTCAAATGGAAAGCAGTAATATAAGAATTTTTCTACTGAGAATGCTCTTAATACGGTATTGAATAAAAAAGTAAAACGTGCCTGGGTAAATTAGACTGAAATTGGACTTGATGAGCAAATTTCATGTAGTCATTATGTATTTTAAGTCTATTAGTTTCCTAACTTTGAGCATTACTATCTTAAAATATATCTTAGGGTGGTTCTACATAATAATTTATTCCAAATTCTACTTGCCTATTGGCCAATTTTTGTTTTTTCATAACATTTTAACTGACTCTTCACTTCATGTTTATAATGTGCACTGGTGTAGGACTTTCAAGGGTGGGGAAGTGAAACTTTGTGTTGGAGTAGTTGTAGCTTACCTCTTTTTTTTTTTTTTTTTTTTTTTTTTTTAAATAGATGAGCTTTGATCCAAACCTTCTCCACAACAATGGACACAACGGGTACCCCAATGGTACTTCGGCAGCACTGCGTGAAACTGGGGTTATTGAAAAACTGCTGACCTCTTATGGATTCATTCAGTGTTCAGAACGGCAAGCTAGACTGTTCTTCCACTGTTCACAGTATAATGGCAACCTGCAGGAGCTTAAAGTAGGAGGTAATAAGTCAACTGATAAGATTCTGTGCATTCTAAGTTGAAAATGGCAATGTTATACCTTGTAACACAAAGTTTGGACTAGGGATGTTAAATTTAATCAACTAGTCAATGGATTTTTTTTCTAGCAGGCTTTTAATACATTTAAAAGGCTGGAGTGCAGTGGTAGCTGGCCTGGCTTGTGCCGGGTCCCTGATTCCCAGGTCACACCGGGGACCCCCTGCTGCACACCAGCCTTAAATGTAAAAAGGCTGAAGCACAGCAGGGGACCCAGTGTGAGCTGGGAATCAGCTGATTTGCAGCTTGCACAGCTCCCCTTCCCCCTACAGAGACGGCTCTGGGAGGAACCAGCTTTTAAGTCCGCTCCCCACAGCACTGGCTCCTGCTTCCCTCCCCTTGCCCCCTTGCTGCCTCTGAGGCAGCAACGGAAGGGAGAAGCGACTAGTCGAGGGACTAGTGAACTATCCGGTAGTTGACTAGTGGCTTACATCAGTTGTTTGGATGCATGTAACCTCCCCTGAAGACAGTTTGACTGACTAAACTTACAATAGAATCCAATTTCCCAGTAGAAAGGAAAGTCAAAGTGAGAAAAATCTTGGATAACTAAGACTTTTTTCCAGTAGTGCTGTTCTATCGCTACCTTTTTTGAGGAGGAGTCATGCTGGGACCAGCTTAAGTGGCAAGAATCATAGAATATTAGGACTGGAAGGGACCTCGAGAGGTCATCGAGTCCAGTCCCCTGCCCTCATGGCAGGACCCAGTACTGTCTAGACCATCCCTGATAGACATTTATCTAACCTATTCTTAAATATCTCCAGAGATGGAGATTCCACAATCTCCCATGGAAACTAGGGAAACTATGTACTAACAAGTACTGTAATAACTTGTACCTACTTCCCTTGTTTGGGAGTCTATAGTCTGCATTATTTCTAGATGTAAACCCATTAATTTCAATATTACACTAGTGATGGATGATCTTATTTCAGAAGGGAAACTTTATCCCCCACAACTCTACTTAATCTGGCAGTAAAGATTAAAAACAATTTCATAACATGTCTATCGTGTAGTCTGGTGTTGGAGTTGTTAGAATTAGGTTGGAAATGGCAGCACTTTAAAACATAGATATTTTAGATCATTAGCAAAAGGGGCAAAACTGAGTGTTATCAGAAGAAACTCCTATCAGCAAAATGGCTCTAAGCAGTAATAACCAAGTTGAGAGTTCACTTCTGGTGTTCGTACGTCAGAGTGTAGAGCTAACAAATGCGTCTAGTATATGGGGTTTTTCCTTTTCCTCACTTTCCATTACTTATTTGGCTTTTCTACTCTTGCTCTCATTTTTGATTGAAAAAAGACAATGTACACAGAGGTTGAGAATCTTGTCACTATTGTAGTTTTGATTCTTGCAGATGATGTTGAATTTGAAGTATCTTCTGACCGCCGAACTGGAAAACCCATTGCTGTTAAATTGGTGAAGATAAAACCAGAAATTTTACCTGAAGAACGAATAAATGGACAAGTTAGTTGCTGTGATGTCTAATTTCTATATGCAGATAATTGATATCCGTTTTACTCTAATACAAAAGGACAAATCCCATTTTTGCACGCATAATCTTAATTGCATAAATTTTTCAATTTAAGATTTTTATCTCTGGCAAAGATTCAGTTTGGGCTTTTATTTAACCCCAAACACTTCTTACAGTCAACAGAAGTACTGTAAGTTTGGGACTTGGCAGCATGGCAACCCCTTGTGGATTACATTTAAAGTGAATCCCTGAGTGTGTAGTAGAGGATATTAAAGTTCAGTTTGTATTGCACAGTGCTGCTCCTGAAATGATTAGCAATGGACTTTTTTTTTTTTTTTTTTTTTGACTGGTAGGTTGTGTGTGCTGTTCCTCACAATTTAGAGAGTAAATCTCCAGCTGCCCCGGGTCAGAGTCCAACAGGGAGTGTATGCTACGAACGTAATGGGGTAAAACTCACGTATTTTACTTAAACTTTTGAGTGACCAACCAGTGTGATCTGTACACAGAAAAAAATGGCACTGTTTTTGAAGTAGACAGTTTAAACTGCAGTTGTCACCCAGTCTTAGAGGAAAAATTAAGAACTACAAACACTAATTACCACAAATAGCGAAACCTCTGACTTCCATATGTTTTTGACAACTTACTCTGCCATAATACCTTTGTTAAATTTAATGTAGCACTAAATACCTAGCTCTAGATTCTTACTAGTAGAATCGTTGTGATTTAATGTCAGATATTAACTACTAACTGCTCAGGATCTTTATTTTCTTGGACTTAACTCTTTTTTTTTTTAAACCCTTTGGAAATGAACTTAAATGTAACGGTATTACTGTGTACAAACCTTTCAACTCAAGTTGCTGGGTATGGACTCAGCAAAACCACTAGCACGAAGGAAGCAAAACGTTTTCGCATGCAACGTTTTCACAATTTCCAATTTCTCACAACAAATGTTGAAATTTAACTGGAAATGGCAAGTAATTAAATGTCACATTGACACATAATGGTGTGTTAAAGGAAAGTTGCATTTTTCAAATAGAGTAATGCTGGTGAACCTTATTTTGCAGGAAGTGTTCTACTTGACGTACACCCCTGAGGATGTTGAAGGAAATGTACAGCTGGAAACTGGAGACAAAATAAATTTTGTAATTGATACAAATAAACAGTAAGTTGACACTTGTATTTCCTGATTACTTACTTACTTACTTACTTACTTACTTACTTGTGGTGTTGCAGGAATGCAGGGCTGGAAGGGAGGTCATCTGCAATGAGGCAGGACCAAGTAAGCCTAGACCTTCCCTGACAGGTGTTTATCCAAACTATTAAAAAAAAACAAAAAAACACAACCCTCAGATGATGGGTGGTATTCCACAGCCTCCCTTGGAATGCTATTATGGAGCTTAATTTACTGTTATAGTTTTTCCATAATAACTCACCTAAATTGTCCTCTCTGCAGATTAAACCTATTGCTACTTGTGCACATGAAGAACAACTGATCACAGTTATGTATCTTCAGACTCTTAACAAGTGGTTCTGCAGTCCTGGTTTTTTAACTAAACATGCATGGGTGGCTTTTTTCTTTTCCTCGGAGGCAACCTTTGGTAACTTTTGTTGCTGACCTCTGGACTCTTTCCAGTTTGTCCACATGTATCCTGAGGTGACACCCAAAATTGGACACAATACTCCAGGGGAGGTTTTCCCAATGTTGAGCAGAGTTGGATAATTACCTCATGTCTGTCTTACAGCACATGCTGATAAATGGCAGAATATTAGTCATTGACTGTTTGCCCATAATTTCCAGACTTCGGCAGTACTGCTACCTAGACAGTATTTTTCCATTTTGTTACTGCATTTGATTTTTTTTCTTTCCTAAATGTAGTTTATCCTACATACATGAAGGTCTGTACTCCAGTTTAATCTGGTCAAATTCAGACTAATTGTCCAGTTTGTCATATAAGCTAGTGATTACACACAAGATTTAGACTTGTTTACAAAAATTCTGAAATTCTTTGACTGTGTTGGCCAAAAGTGCCATGTCTCTGATGCCATGTCTCTTTTAAACTTGATAAAAGTAATCTTGTACGTTAGTTCTGACTGGCTAAGAACTGTTCAATTTCAAATCTGGTATTTCTTGCTTTGGTTCAAAGATCTTAAGTTACAATGGGGTGTATGTTTAAAGCAAGGAAAGAGTAGCTAATAGACCTTTACTTTTTATTTGGCAAGAGTAGCATATTGTAGCTTCCCCTACCTTGCCCAGTCCAACAGCCAATAAGAAAACTTCATAAAATCTGATAGGATTGACGTTTGTCTTATTACCAGGCACTGCTTAGGTCCTCTTTGTCATCTTAGTCTATCCTTTTTCCTAGTACTGGTGCTGTAAGTGCTCGTAACATTATGCTATTGAAAAAGAAACAAGCGCGCTGTCAAGGAGTAGTTTGTGCCATGAAGGTAAGTAGTATTTACACAACTTTTAAAAGCTGCTTAAAAGGAGCAATATGTGTTCTATATAGAAAAGACTGGGCAGAGAGGGCATTTAGAACACTTAAGATGGCTATAATAATCTGAGTTTTCCCATTATGTATGTAAAATTTTAAAAAATTCTTTATGAAAATGGTGCAGTAGCTGTAGATTATCTGTGGGCACAGGTAATCTAACATTTCACTGGGCTTTTTTCTCTCATTGCTTGGCTTTATATGAGAACTTTGCTTTTTGTCTCTGGTGTATTAGACAGTTGACTGTTTGCTAAACATTGTATGTTCTCTTAGGAGGCCTTTGGATTTATTGAAAGGGGCGATGTCGTAAAAGAGATATTCTTCCACTATAGTGAATTTAAAGGTGACTTAGAAGCTTTACAGCCTGGTGATGATGTGGAGTTCACAATTAAAGACAGAAATGTAAGATTAAATCCCGTTAAATTGAAGGCAAGATTCAAATATAACTCTACACAAACAAGTCTTCTAGTAACTTGTACGTCTTCCATCTTTGCTTTGATCTGCTTTCTGCTCATAGGGTAAAGAAGTTGCAACAGATGTAAGACTACTGCCTCAAGGAACTGTTATTTTTGAAGATATCAGCATTGAACACTTTGATGGAGTTGTAACCAAAGTAATCCCAAAAGTACCCAACAAAAATCAGGTAAATGTAATATTTCTTTGAGGTCATCTTCCCAACAGCTGCAGGTCTGAAATAGGTAAACACCTTTCTTCTAGTTCAGATTGTATAGTACTACTCTGAGCATTTGTTCTGAAATGTAAAACAGTAAAGATACTGCTGTAGAGTGGTATAAATAAGGATTCTGTATCTAACAGCACAGTTTTCTATGGCATCTTAGCCCATAACACTATTCAGAATAAAATTACTACATTACTTCTGTCACTGTATAATCACTACCTGTATCTGTAACGATTGCTATCAGTGGGAATGATGAAAGAGCAAGTGTTAAGGCGATGCCCCACAAATATGAACTCGAGAAAGGGACAGTGGTGGGGAAGAATCTTGCCTCTTAGGCTAGATCTGCACAACAGTTTTTGCGCAAAAGCTCGCAGAGCGTCCACACGTCAAGCGCATTTTTGTGCAAGTAAAACGAAAGAACGGGTTTTTGCGGTGTAGGTATTCCTTCTCCTGTGAGGAATAACTCCTTTTTGCGAAAGAGTTCTTTCACAAAAAGGCGTGTGTGGATGGGCAAGAGGGGTTTTTTGTGCAGGAAGAGGAAAAAGCACAGGTGCCCTAGTGGCCACTTTGTCCATAGCAATCACTGCTTGCTTGTAAGAGCATCCAGGTAGTCTGGATGTTCTCTTGCGCAAAAGCGCATCGCTTTTTCCATGTGCTTTTGCTGTGTGGATGTGCTGTTGCACAAGAAGTTTTTGTGGAAGATCTTACGCAAAAAGCTTCTTGCGCAAGAAGCCTGTAGTGTAAACATAGGGCAGAGACAAAAGGGGAGGGATCCTTTCATCTGTTGCTGGTTTGAAAAGATGTAGTATGTGGGATTTTGGGGGGGGAGAGAACCCCAAACAACATCCAAGGTCCTAAATGTAGGCATCATTTGATGATTTGTCTTTTGAGGAAAGTCTAAGATGTGTGCTTGGTTCCTGGCCTTTCAGAATAGCTTGTGTTGCTGTATCCCTGTTGCTTTGGAAAAGTACTCTATCATAGAAGGTATTAGGGATGTAAGCAACCAGTCTAGCCTAGGTGTATCAGGTACTGGAGTCACTAGTCAACTAGTTCCTCTTCTCCCCCCCCCCCCCTCCCCCCGCTGCCTCTGTATCAGAAGCACCTATGGGGGGGGGGGCCAGCTTAAAAGCTGGTTTTTCCCCCCACACTCCCCCGCACCAACTCCGCAAGGAGTGCAGGGGAGGGAAAGAGCAACTGCTTTGGTCCCTGCATGCTTAGGTTCCCTGCTGTGCCTCTTCCTTTGAAACACACAAGAGCTGTGGCTGGCTCTTGCACATTTCAAAGGAAGAGGCGCAGTGGGATAGTGAGCTCCTGACTAATCGAGTAGTCAATGGAAATTCCATCAACTACTCGATTAGCTGGTTAATCGAAATTTAACATCCCTAGAAGGTGTCCAAGTTTCCTGTTCTCTTCAGGCTAAAGGGACTCCTACACAACGCATTTATCCCGTCTGCATGTCACAGGACTGAATTTAGAAGCAAGTAGACACTTAACAAGTGCTTGAAAACATTGATGAATTCTGTTCTGGGGCAACAGTTGAAGTCTTAACTTCATATAAAATTGATATGTCTGGCAGTAAAAGTCACTTATGTAGGATATGGGCAGCATGGGTCACTGAATTGCTGTCTGTAATCCTGGGCAAGTCACTTAACCTCTGTCTTGGTGTCCCCGTATGTAAAACTGAAGTAATACTTATCTTTAAAGAACTCTGTCTGAAGTCCTAATTAGTAACTTATCATTACCTCTTGGAGTGCTCAGAAGACCAGTTCATAATCAATTGAAGTACAAATTAATGAATTTCTTTCAGTGCTCAGTTTAGAGTCTGGAAGGAATGGCTAGTTTATGAAAAATTTCTTTTCCTTTCCCTGTGGTCACCAGAATGACCCATTGCCTGGACGCATCAAAGTTGACTTTGTGATTCCCAAGGAACTTCCATTTGGAGACAAAGATACAAAATCCAAGGTGACTCTGCTGGAAGGTGACCATGTTAGATTCAACATTTCTACAGATCGACGTGACAAATTGGAACGAGCCACCAATATTGAAGTTCTTCACAATACTTTCCAGTTTACTAGTGAAGCTAGAGAAATGGCAAGTATCTGATTTTAAATAGATCTGTGTACACAGCCCCTCCGCTGCCAGCCCCAGCACATGCCTGTGATGTCTTAAGATTGCTCTGAATTAGGTGGTTTTTAACTTGAGATATTCTAATACAGTGTTTCTCAACCAGTGGTACGAGTACTCTTAGTGGGTACTTGAGAGAAGTCAACACAACTGAAATTTGTTGAAAATTGAATTTGTGTGTTACGGCGCTGTATTATTTTTTGTTCTTTTTACACCCAAAAATGTCATTGCCCACCCGGCTACGATGAAGCTGTTTAAACAAATATGTTGCAATGGTAGGAAAAAAAATTGCACCTGAAAACTGTAGGTACTGAGGGTACTTACAATTTTTTTTGAAGGGGTACTTTATTTTAAAAGGTTGAGAAATGCTGTTCTAATATGTTTCTTGACATCCTTCACTGAAATCAGATTTTCAAGAGGTTGTCTTCAAAAAGTGATAAAAATACACTGAGTTAATAAGCCCTCAGATTTTAATGAGTGAAAGGATACTGTCTCTTTAATTATACAGAGTAAGGGGTAAAACATTGCTAACTTTGGAGCTCAGCTCAAGGTTGACAAATGGGACAACAATGTCATGTTGTACATGAAGTACCTAATTTTCACTCTTCACAATGGAGCTAATGCTGCTAACTTTTCCAAATGTGAATATTTTCAATTGTGAAGTTTGAGGCTTCTGTTAGCTAGCAGATGCAAAGAAAATATTTTTCTTCATTTGGACTAGTTTGTTCAAAACTGAGGCACAGATTGTGAGTTTGAGTTGGGTTTTTTCTTCCAGTCTGAATAAAAACCAGGAGTTGCCCATGAGGCAACATCTGCTAATTCTAAAATCTTTAAGGACAATAGAGCTAGGTTTTCAAATACCTTTTAGGAACCCAAAAGGTGCAGCTGGGTGCTCAGTGGACTTTTCAAAAGCACCTGTTGGTATCTCTAGGCACTCAAATTCCAGCATACAGGGGAATAATTAGTCAGTTAACTTCCTAGGAGCACTACTTTTGTTTACTGAATCTATTTAAGTGTTTGCTACTGAGAGGTCCTGTCTGGGGGAAGATGACAATTCGGGGGGGACCCTTGCCCAGTGTTCAAACATCTCACAGCTACCATGGCAAAAAGGAAGCCAAAGACTCTTTACATCTGCTAGGGAACATCTCAATTGTCACCCCAGATGGGATTGTGGGTTCAAGTCCCTGGCTTAGGAAGCCAGTGCTTTGCCCATTAGGTCACTGGGGCACACCAGTGCTAGTAAAAAGACCAAAAGTTCCTGCTTTCAGATGCACATTCCTCAACTTTTAGGTGCCAAATTCAAGTCCTTGAAAGGCACCTGATTGCACCCCTCTGAAAATCAGCTCTCAGGAGGCACCTCCAGCTGCCCCCAAAGTGTGGTTCACCCCCACACTAGCCATGGGTAAAACTTGACCTCTTGTCTCCCTCCCAGCCACAGACTTGCAGGTTTTGATAAACTAACTTTTGTGTCCAGCTTTAATTAAACATTAAGATGCTTGTTTTATACACTTGTAATTGAATTCCCAATGTAGCTTTCTATAAAATCCAAGGAAAAAGATTAGTAAATGTTCATCACTTTAACATAGGTAAAAATGAAATGTGTGTAATGTTTAAATGTTAAGCTTTAGGAGTTCTTAATGTGGATAATTAACAAGAAGTACCAAATTGTGTGTAAAGGCTGTGAGGTTGCAAATCAACCTGTGTTAATAGTTATGCCAATGAATGAGAATTAACTTTGTTTAGGAACATAAACTACAAACATAAAATAAGACTGAAGTAAATTACAGTTGAACTTCAGTTACAAACATGTCCAGAATTGAGACTGTTTGTTTACAAACATTTCTGAGTTACAACTTTGAACCAAACAGATTTTTTTAAACTTATAATAAAAGCTGCTGCAGGGTCTACTTCACAGCTACATAAAGTTGTTCTTGAGGCTTTCTGCACATTTATAGCTTCGCTGTGGTGCAATGGAAAACTGGTTAACAGTCTGAATTTTCTTATGCTCTCTAATGATTTCAGGAGCTCACTCTGTGGTGGACAACACCAGAGAATGTGTGCAGAAGGGAATGCCCTTCATCCCTATAGACCAGGGATGGGGAACCTACGGCTCCTGGTTTACCTGGATGCGGTCCCTGAGGCTCAGGGGAGTGCCAGTGCCAGCACACTGCTGCAGTGGCGGTATGGGGGGGAGCACTGAGCCTTGTGGGCTGGAGTCAGGCAGGTCGGGAGCAGTTCCAAACTGTTGGCTCTGCCTGGCACGGGGAGAAAGCAGCTCCAGCAGCACAGCAAAGTGCTGCCTCCTTTTTCCCCTGCTGCTCTGATTGGCTGTGAATGTGGCCAATAGAAGCCGTGGGGGGCATGGAATCATGTCCGTCCCCAGGGAGCTGTGCTAGATAAGTGCCCCCCATCACTCAGACCCTGCACACCCACTTGGCTCCTGCACCCTCCTACAAGCCCTCTCCCACACACTGATTCCCTTAATCTACTAGCCCAATCCCCCACCCAGGTTCTAGTGTGTGGGGAAGGTCTTTCTGCTTCTCTGTTGGGGGCCAAATCAATGAAGTATTTTTTTGCTTCTCACTTTAGTACATCCCCTGACAGATTCCTCCTCCTCCTCCTCTCCCCCCCCCCCCCCGCCCCCCCTGGGTCAGTGGCCCCTGACCCATAAAGGGTTCCCCATCCTTCCTATAGACAGTTGAAAAGGAATTTATTCTGGCTTTCATCATAACTTTGGGGAAGTTGCTTGGGCCACCATATAATGCAGCATCTCCAATCCAGCCAGACACCTATGCTAGAATTCAAGGTGATCTGGCATCAAAATCTTTTCTTCGGCTGTAAGTCCTGACGTGTTTTTCTTATGTTATGGAAGTGGGTTCAGAGGAGCTAGCTCTTTGTATCAATGTTAGCATGCTTGTTGAGTAAACAAATGGTACCCAAAGACCTGGAACTTAATTATTTTATTAATATTAATATTTACTTCTAAATAACACTCTTATGTTGTTGGTCATACCTTTTGAGGAGCTGAGTGACATCTGGCACTCATGGTAGTATGTGCAAATGGTGGTTACTTCGTCTGCCTGGTTGGTCTCTCTTCTAGTAACAGCAGAATTAATACCACGTGAACAGTTGTGTGTTATTGCAGAGAGTGGATTAGCGATGTAAAAATCTCTTAACTGGTTACATAACCAGGTTCAGGCATGGGGGAGGCATTCTGGCCAGGCTGGAGAGGCTTTCCTACCACTCCCTCCTGATGCAGGTGGGGGCTGCTCTCACTGGTTAACCTTATCCGGTAACCCTCATCAGTTAAGGGTGATGCTTACTGGTTAACCATTAACATCCACAGAGTGGATAGTTAAGTAAGTATTCAAGGTCTGAACTGAATCCAAACGATTTGGCAGAAATTAGCAATTACTCACATACAGGAAGACCTGCATAACTTTGTGTTTAAATACTGTTTGACCCTTTTGGAACATACCTGAAAATACCCTTGGAACCTACCTGAGCTGAAAACACAATGTTGAATACCAAGTTTCTCACAGGGATTGATGATTGTCTTCAAATTTAAGCACTCAAAACACCTTGTTTTTACAAAGGATAATTTCTGAAATGCTACTTGTATTAGACAGTGGGAATCTAGTCTCTTATGGGATGTTTTTCTTCCCAGATAGAATTGGGAGTTCAGTACTAGTCTCTCATATCCCTTTTTGGAGCAAAGGTCTTCAGTGAGAGGAAACTGGAGTTCAATAGTAATGAACAACTTGCAGTTTTCAATTTGCTATGCATCATATCTTTGTTTTTTCTGCCGGTTCTTGTGCTTGTTTGGTGGTAGGCAGGTTCTTCACCAAGGTAAAATAGTTCTGGCAGGTATGATCCAGGCATTAGTTGTGAGGTCCTATACTGATTGCTATTGAGAATCAAAATCTTCTTGGGCAGCCATCAATCTTTCACAACAAAAGTATATGCTTTAAAGCTGCAATTCTAACTTTTGATTTTAGTCAAACATTCCAGAATTGCCCTGAGTTCCATTAGGGGCATTTGGTAGCTGTATCTGCATCCATCTCTGGCTGTGCATGAATCCTCTAATGCAACTTATTAAGCTGTTGCAGAGACTACTGATCCTCCCTCACTTGAGTCTATCCGGGGCTTGCAGAGATGGTTTTTGAGCCTTGAGGTGATAAGCGGTATCTTGGAAATTTGGTACTTTGACTATCTCTTGAGACTCCATTCTAAGTGGCTTCTCAGACAGAAATGCCAATGAGATACTGACTTAAGTAGCAGATTCTTTTTTTTAAGAATACAGACAGATAGGATGGATTTTTTTTTTTTTTTTAAACCCTTACCCCAAGTTTCAGCATGAGATGGCTTCTGAATGCCATCTCAGCCTACAGCTCTGCGAGTTTATAACTTTTGTCCTTGGACCCACCTTCTAAAAACTGTTACTGCTAGTTTCCCACAACAGAATCTAGATCAACAATTCTAAGAGGAGACAGATGCTTCCTTATATTGTAATTCTAGGTAGTTGCATATAAACACCCATACTTGCACTCATCTCCCTTTTCAGAGACTGAGGTGCAAAAAAGGGGGGGTTTCCCATTTTGCATCTTTTCTTGTCACTGTGTTTAAGTGCTGTGATCTACAAGGGAGCATGTGTGTATACCAGCAGTCGTTCTTACAAGGCTCTGGCCTTGCACTAGTTATTGTATACATTCCACAAGTGCATCTCTGTGCAGACAGACATCTAAGGTCTCTAATTACTTTTCACTGGCTGCAGCAACTGACCAGGTCCCTTGTGTGTCCCCAGGGAGTGATTGCAGCAATGAGAGATGGCTTTGGTTTCATTAAATGTGTTGACCGGGATGCCCGCATGTTCTTTCACTTCAGTGAAATTCTGGATGGAAACCAGCTCCACATTTCAGATGAAGTAGAGTTTACTGTGGTTCCTGTGAGTAAAAATACAACTTTTTAAATACTAATACAAGTTTTGAGTTCACTTTAAAATATTGTGGGTCTTGTTTTCTAGGATATGCTGTCTGCCCAGAGAAATCATGCTATAAGGATTAAGAAGCTTCCTAAAGGCACAGTTTCATTCCACAGCCAGTCAGATCACCGCTTTGTGGGCACTATAGAAAAAGAAGCCACACCTGCCAAAGCCACTAGTCCAAATAAAAGCAAAGAGAAGGTAATGGTATTTCTCTCTAGGTATGAATTAGGTAGTGTCTCGAACTATGAATGTTAAATATCGATTAATTAAATAGTCGATTAACCTCATGAATGCCTCTCGGTTAGTCGACTATTTTATAGTCCCTGAGCGTGGGGCCAGCAGCCAGTGCACTCCAGCCCCACTCCCTAGGGTCCTCTATCAGAGGCAGCAGTGCAGGGTTCCAGGCGGGAGCTGGTTTGTAAGGGGAGCCAGTTTGAAAACCAGCTCCCCTCACTAACTGGCTGCCTGCCACTCCGTGCTGCTGCCTCTGAAACACAGGCAGCAGTGTGGGGTGGCAGCAGCCCCTGGCCCAGGGTGTGTCTGAGCTCCTGGCGCAAGCCAGCACTGAGCCAGGTTGCTGGCCAGCCTGCTTAAAAAAAAAAACTTACTGGGGGGAAGGGGAAATGCATGTAGTCAGTAGCATTAACCGATAAGCTTTTGCTTATCGGTTAATCTGTTAACTACGCTATTGCACCCTTACTTTGAACTGAGGACACACTTACGAAATATGTATAAATTTCTGGAAATATTTAACTAATCACATGTGAGTATACTGCGTGGCTAATGGTAAGTCAGCTAAAACAGCTAGAATGGTATTTGTCTGAAGCTGAGTAATGCAAGTTGAACTTCTGGCTCTTAGAAGGGATGTAGCAGCTGAAAAGATTAGTTCCAGTCTTGTGTAGGATAATTATCTTTAGGGCCTTGTGGGAGACTTCTCAGCTAGTGGTAATTTTTCAGCAGGTTTGTTTGAATTTGCCAGAGCACAGTGGTAGAGCAGGCATGCCTTGAAGTGTTTAAAATTGCACCACCAAAAGTGACAGTGCTCAGTATTTCAAATAGGCATTTTGCTGAGTACTGACACATGCCCATTGTAAACATGTTGTATTGGTAAACTATGTTTAACTGATAGAAATAGTCCAAATTTTTTGCCATTTTTAGGTTCTGAATTATGGTGGCCATTTTGTTACTGACTACTGAACAGCTATCTTATAAAACAAATGTTGCCCAAGGCTCTTAAAAAGTATGCATTTGCCAGTTAATTTGTCTGATGATGAATCTCGCTATTTCTCTTTAGGAACCTGAAGATGGACTAATTGTGTACGATGATTGTGGAGTGAAACTGACCATTCCATATCAGGCCAAGGATGTAGAAGGATCTACTAACCCTCAAATAGGAGATAAGGCAATATAACTAAGTTATATATGATCTTTCTTTGTGACCTTTGCTTTACCTAGCTATTGGGGTCAAAAATAAGTTCCAAAGAGTGAAGAATGGTATATCTGTACTGTTATGTGTTCCCTTGCCCATTTTGGTGTTCAGAACACTTCAGCCAGGTGAAGAGTCACTTTTTTTCCTCCTTATACAGAAGATTTCGGAAACTCTTGAGATGTGCTTCATGTGAGTTACGCATTGCTTTACTGGTATTTACTTAGAGGGTATCATGCATGTAATTGGTGCTCAGTTGGAAAGAGATTATGTCCTTAGAGGTCCTATACTAATTCAGCCAATATGCATGGGGCAACTGTCTCCCTGTTTTTTCCTATGAAGATTGGTCTAAAAGGAGATGAATGAAAGAAGAGTAGATTTGAAGGAGAGGGAGTGTGCTTGTTCGTAGTGTGGGGGAAGCTATTCTTACCATAAGTGGTAGTATAAGAGGCATAAAGCAGGCAGAGGATACCAATGAAGTTCTGGAAGGCAGCCATGGTACAAAAAGAGGGGTGGCATATCATGAAGACACTATTTGTTCAAGCTAATTAACACCCTTTCCTCCCCAGGGCCTAAACAGAAATGAACTGTTGTCTCCATTCTCGAGAAGCTTGGGCGTCACAATTGTAGGACAGGGAGCTGAACTATAGGGAATCTGTGCCTTGTATGTAAAAATCTGATAGGGCATGTTTTGTGGTTAGCTTGCTTTTAGCAAAAGCTGCTCACTGCTTAGGGAAGTCCAAGGGGAGCCTATGGAAGTAGATGTGAGTAATGAGCAGATGTCTGAAGAGCAGCCATCAGTAACACATGTAGATGATAAAAGGTCTGTAGTGCTGAGTATCCATAGCCATACTGTTTAGCTTTATTTTGGACATTTTAAAGGCTTGACAGTGGTTGCTTATCTGATCCAGCTACATTAATCATTCATGGATGGCCATGTGGTCACTACCAGACCATGGCCAGGTAATGCGCCCCTCCCCCCCGCATAACTCCAATTGTTAGAGCTGAATGTGTGGGGACTTCATTTCTGAGGCAGGCAGCATGATCAGAAAATGCCAGCCAGTTATGACAGAAGGTGACTTCGTTCTTCTTAAGGCCTGTTCTCAGTGGGCTTCCCTGGGCTCCTAAAGGAAGAGGGTGAAGGCAGGACAAGATTGATCAGCAGATGGCTTGGGCAGTGGTGCTGTAAGGAGGGCTTGGGGATGTTTCCCCAGTGGAATCATTCCTGGACTGAGGACTGTTTTCCTGGGGTGGACTCCACCTTAATAAGGAAAACACACTTCTGGGACAGAGTTTGGCACAACTGATTAAAAGCTTTAAACAAGGAATTCAGGGGAGATGCTAATGTTGAGAGGGTGGAAAGTCAATTTGGATGAAACACTGGGGAAAGGAACTGGGTAGGCAAATGGACAAGAGGAAAGCTAGCGACATAACAGGTAGGCAATACTGGGAGTAAAACGACTGCATGTAATTAGACAGGGAATCTGGGTGCAGGCAAGCAGAAATCGCTAAGGAGTCTTGTGCGCTGGTTTAAGGAGCCTGTGTAACAAAATGGAGGAACTAAAACTAATGGGGCAGGTACAGAAACCAACTATTATACTGATCATGGAAACATGGTGAAATAGTAGTCGTGATTTTAATATAGCTATTAAAGGATATGTGCTATTCAGAAAAAGACCCAGGAAAGGGTGGTGGAGTAGCACTATACATTAATGAAGAAGTAGACTAAAGAAATTTAGAAGAGATGGAATGGATAAAATGTAACCTGGGTCAAAATCACTTGAAAGAATGGGAACAGAGGCTCCATTGTGTAGTGCTTGTGCATAACGATTTTAGGGTTGGTATTGGTAAGTCTTGAGGACTTGAGGAGAACTGGTTATAGAGGGTAAACTTGGTTTGAGTGATAGTGAATAAAAAAATCTGTCTCAAACTGGGGTCCTTGATTTTGAAATGGCAGCCTTTAAAAAATTAAGGGAAGTGGACTTCTTTAAAGAACTCAAAGGATCTGAATATTGGAAGTTTGAAATTAGTTTCAGAAACTTAAAGTATCAGAAGCCAGCATCCCAGGCAAGGAGAAAAAACTCACAGGGCTGGATTGCAGATCACACTGGATGACAAAGCACGTCAAAGGCGTGATGAGAGGTGGATCAGCGAGTAAGACCTCCAAGAGGCAGCTTTCAAGTAAAGGGGAAAGGAGAGTTTAGAACTGCCAGAAGCCAAGCAGATTTTGGACCTTTCGTAAGAAGTAAAAACTGGTAGCAAAAGATTCTGTGGCCATTTTTTTTTATAAAAGGAAGAAATGGAAGTGCTAAGCAATGAGAATGGAGTGGAGATCATAGATCTATGTATGGTCCGATGCCTGAACAAACACTTTGCCTCAATTTGTAACAGGGATAGAGAGGCTTTGGGGCAGTGGCAGGGTGATAGTAGGAGATAAAGAAATAGAAACTGCCACATCTGAGGTGGAAACCTGACTCTCACTCAATGGGATCATGTCCACAGGCTTGGATAATCTCCATTTAGGAATATTAGCGGAACCAGCACATAAAATGGCAAGTCCAAGAGCAAGGATTTCTAACAAATCTGTAAACCCAGGGATTGTTCCCCAATGACTGGAGAAATGCAAATACAACACCTGTATTTTAAAAAAGAGGAAAAATAATCTAGGAAGCCTCAGGCCCATTAGTTTGACCTCAGCTGTATGCATGCTCACAGAACTAATTTTGAAAGGTCAGCTGAAGAAATACACAGTAATTAGGATACAATACTGTATCGTTTTATAGAGATCACCCTGATCTTTCTTTGAGAAATTAAATACTTCCTTTAGAAAAGGAAAATGCAGCAGATCTACCTGGATTTCCATAAGGAATAGGCGGGGGTGGGGGGGGATTAAAGCAAGAATCAAAAGATAGATAAGAAACTGGTTAAAGCAGAGACTACAGTGGGTCATGCTGAAAGATAACTGCCAGTAGAGGGGAAGTTTCTACTGCAATTCTTCCAGGATCAGTCTTGGACCAATTTTTAACATTGGAAGTGTTGCCAATATAGAAGAGCACTGGAATATCATGAGAGAAGATTTGGACAACTTTGAAAACTGGAGTAATAGAAATTGGATGAAACTTAATGATGCAAAATGGTGGAGTAGCACTAATAAGAACTTAGAGAAAGTTGCAGATACCAGCTGAAAGCAACAATGGAGGGGAGAGACCTGGATGAATTGGTCCTATCACAAGATGACAGAGCCAACAACATGATGCTGCTCGCCTCCTGCATTCAAGAAAAATGAATTCAAAGTGGAACAGCTGCAGAGAAGGACTACTAGGATGACCAGAAGAATGGAAGAACCCACCTTAAAAGAAGAGACTAATAAAACAAAGGATGAGAGGAAATGGATTGCTGTCTAGATATACATCAGAACAATAACTATCAGGGAGAGAGAGTTACTTAAGTTGAGGGCTGGTGATGGCAAAGAAGAAATGGATGTAAACTGGCCATCAACAACTTTAGAATCCTTGATCTAATTTCAAGCCTGACTATTGGAGTGTGGATTTGAACAGCTTTTTAAGGAGGGTAGTACAGGCACAAAACAACTTGTTGAAGATTGTGCTTCTAAAGTTTGCCTAAAATGGCATACAACCCATCTGCAGGATGGTCAACAGCTCCTGCGGGTCCTCCAGCAAGGTGGGAGGACTCCGTGCCCTGACAAGAGACGGGGCATCAGGTGGAAGGGCTGGGGCAGCCAGCCCTCAGCTCCACTTGGACAGTGGTGTTGTGCGCCCGCTGTGATGCACTCCCCCATTCTTATGCAATGTAAATGTGCATTGGCAGGCCTGCCCATCCATGACTGCTATTCGTAAATAGCTTCGAAAGCGTGAAATAGGGAGAGCTGAGTTACTACAGAGAATTCTTTCCTTGGTGGGTTTTATCCATGTGCTCGGGGTTTAACTGACTGCTGTGTTTTGGAGTTGGGAAGGAATTTTTTTCCCCGGTCAGATGGGCAGAAGCCCTCGGGGAAAGGAGGGGGTGCCTTTCTCCACAACGTTGCATCATTTTCTGGTTTGTACTAGGCATGTAAGCGACTAGTTGACTATCCGATAAGCATATGCTTGCTAGTGACTCTACTAGTCACTCTTCCTCCTCCCCCACCCGCCACCCCCTGCTGCCTCTATTGGAGAGAGGCAGCAAGGGGGCAGCAGGAGCTGATGCTGGGGGGAACTGGCTTTTAACCGTCTCCGTGGTGGGGCAGAGGCGCAGTGGGGAGCTGGTGGCACTTCCGCCTTTGAAATGTAGTAAGAGCTGGTGCAAATTCCATCGACTATTCGATTAGTTGACTAAATTTCACATCCCTAGTTTGTAGTGGAGTAAATGGTGGATTTTCTATAACTTGAAGTTGTTGAAACAAGATTTGAAGACTTTGGTAACTCTCAGATTATGACCTCCTGCAGAAGTGGGTGGTTAGGGTTCTGTGGCCTGCAGTATGTACAGGAGGTCAGACTGAATGAGCATGATAGTCCCGTCTGGCCTTCAAGTCTGAGTAATACATATGTATGGCTGCTAAAAGTCAAACCATTTCTGTGCAGTAGTCACTGCTGGCAGTGCATAAGAAATGCCTCCAACACTCTGAAGTTTTGTATAAGTAATGTCCATGGTTTCAGATCTTCATACGAAGATCAGCAAAACACAGGGTTGATAAATCCACGCGTTGGTATGATAGCCAATTACTTTCATCTTGTTCAGGTCAAAAGCTGTGGCGAAAGTAATAGTCTCCTCTCTGGGGGGGAAGAGTGCAGACATGTAATTAACTCTTTGGATAAAATACACACGTTATGACAATCCTCCCTTTCCACCAGGTCGAGTTCAGTGTTTGTGAAGTGAAGAGGACAGGCTCACAGGTAGCAGTTTCTGTCAGAATGCTTGGTCGTAATTACAGCTCCAAGAGGCTTGTGGGGTATGTGGCAACCCTGAAAGATAACTTTGGATTTATTGAAACAGCCAATCATGATAAGGAGATCTTTTTCCATTACAGGTAAGTGACTCCCTTGTATATTGCAGAATGTTAATCTGTTTTCTATGCACCGTGTGCATGAAGTCAAGAATCTGAGAAACTTCTCATTACCCATTCCTACAGGGCTGTGGCAAGCTTTGCTGTTTAATATCCTATATCTGAAGTGTTTAGAGACTGTATTCTACATTATTAGTATAAGTACAACTAGAGGGCTGTACTTCTGTAGAGCTTCATTGGTGTGGCTTGTGCAGGATGAGACTCCTGGTGCAAAGGTATGCTTTCAGCACTCTGAGAGGCTTCCCTTAGGAGTATTAGGAGTGACAGACTGTTTTTTCTGAATCAGTCTTAACTGCCTGCTAGCAGGATGAAGACCTACTCTGACGAGCAAATGTTGTAAGAAGGTATAAATATCTAAAGTCAGTTAAATTAGCCACCAGAGGACTTGGGAAGTGATCAGAGATGCATTCCTAACTTCTGACAAGCTGGGAAGGCTCTTGGGATTTGGAACAGCCCTTTGGTTTCATGTGCATATATTTAACGGGTGCTCCATTTTGGTCTCTCCTTCCTGCAGAATTTAATGCCTTCTCTTAATAGGTGCTGGTTCAGATGAAGTCATTATCCATGCCATGGACTTGGGTTACAGATAGTGACCTGCTTGGTGGGAAGCATAATTTATTACTCTCTGTTCCAGTAGCCAAATGGATTACTGTCAATCTATTGCATGAAGGCTGTTGGGTAGACTTAAATAACCTGTAGACACGGAGCAAAATGTTGGCATTCAAACTAGAAGTTCTTGTAATAGTGAAAATAGTGAGCCAGCTGAAGTGTAAAGGTTCTGTCCCTTCCACTTGTTGCTGGATGAGCAGCTTGGATGAGTGTGTAACTAAAGCAAAACATGCATGACTTCTCCCATGCAGCGAATTCTCTGGTGATATCGATAGCCTGGAACTTGGGGACATGGTGGAATACAGCTTGTCAAAAGGCAAAGGAAATAAAGTCAGTGCAGAAAAGGTGAACAAAACACATGCAGGTAAATATGTCCAATAACTTCTCCTGTAGTCAAAGGTCAGTTTTATAGTGAGTTCCAGGTTAATGGAGCAAGGCTGGCAGTTTTGGGCTTGGAGCACCAATCTAAAGTAGAGTTGGAACACTGATAGAGCAACTGTGACAAATGGTACACAGCAGACCAGAATTGGGCCTATCACTGTAGGACTCATGAGGAACCTCTTAAAAAGAGCTGCTCACTGTGTCAGGAGGGGTGGGAACTAATTAAGCAAGAACAGCTTGCTGCAACAGCTCAAAGATAATGTTACTTACCTGAGTCCTGCTTCTAGATCATGCTGCCTGGGTGCTCATGACTGGATCACTTGTGTCTGCCAGATATTGACCGCCTGCTTGGGATGTAGGAGACAATTGACAACCCATGCTATGAAAAGCTTAGTCTGGGAGGGGCAGAAAGTAGATAGCATGAGGCCCTGAAGAAGGAGCTGCTTGATAACCTTTTCCAAACTTTCAAGTCTGTTCAGTTAGACCGACTTTTTTTTTTTTTAGGAATAAACTCTCGGGGGTGGGGATGTAAGCGACTAATCAATTATCCAATAAGCAAAAGCTTACCGGATAGTCGACACATTAGTCAACTAGTCGCTTCCCTTCTCTCCTTCCCCCCGCCCCTTGCTGCCTCATCACAAAGAGCTGGTTTAAAAGCCGGTTTCCCCCAGCTTCAGCTCTGGGATGGGGCAGGGGTGCAGCGGTGGCACTTCCTCTTTGAAATGTACAAGAGCTCCAGCAGGGACTCCTGTACATTTCAAATGGAAGTGCCTGCATGGAGCTTGGGGTCAGCGGGGGACTCCCTGCTGGCCCCGGGCTCCGTGCAGCGTTTCAAAGGTGGAATGTGCGCTAGTCCTTATCAAATGGTCGATGGAAATCCCATTGACTATTTGATTAGTTGATTGATATTAACATCCCTACTGGGGCAGGGGGGAATTGAGGAAAGGGTTGTTCCACTGGTATCTGGGAAATGGGTGGAATTCAGTGCATTGAGGATTCAGAGATAGATAAAATAATGAACAAGGGATAGAAGAGCAGGGAAAAATATGGGGATAAAAGGGCATGGTTGTGTGAAGCAGAAAAATGTTTCAGAAAAGAGCTTTTACTTCTAGAATCATAAGTACACAAGAAAAGGGCGTGGTAGATGACTTCTTTTTGTAGAAGGAATTTACCATGAGAACTATATGAAATGCAAAGCTTTGTCTTCATCATCTATGAAGACATCAGAGTCCTCTAGTGGGAATGATTGGAATGCTTCAGGATGCTCCATTCCACTCAGCCTTCCTGAATAGGCTGCTGCGGTCTAGAAGGAGAACCCTTTGGGTCTTGGTTTGCTCTCCAGTTTCCAGAACCCATGAGATTCTTGACTAAAACTTGCCCCTCCCTATGCTAGATTCGGTATGCCTTGGGTGCTGTGCTGAGACCAAAAAGCATAATAATGCAGTGTTACCCACTGGTCCCAGTTCAGAGGTAAATGTCTCAATGGGTTGGGCTCCAAATTATGTAATCTAAAGAGTCTACTGGCTTTGTTTTTGTAGTGAATGGTGCCACTGAGGAAGCTGATCCAACTGTCTACACGGGTAAAGTAATTCGCCCTCTGCGGAGTGTAGATCCCACACAGACTGAATACCAGGGAATGATTGAGGTCATGGAGGACGGTAAGCAGAAACAAACTGACTCAGCACTTCTCTGAGTCAAAGTCCCAGTATACTGCTGTAAATTGAGATGACTTTTAATGAGTCTGTTTAGCTCAGACTTTATGTAATTTGACATGAGCTTTGGCTGTAGCTTAGTAAACGATAAACTAGCAAACTGGTGTAAGCTTAATTCTCCATGTTTCTAGCTAGGAAAAAAACATTGTAGAAACAGAAATTTAAAACTGTCTTCCTTCCCACTCCATTAGGGGAGATGAAAGGAGAGGTCTATCCATTTGGAATTGTGGGGATGGCAAACAAGGGTGATTGCTTGCAAAAGGGGGAGACGGTCAAGTTCCAGCTCTGCGTCCTTGGTCAGAATGGACAGACGATGGCTTGTAACATTACACCTTTTCGCAGAGCCACTGTGGAATGTGTGAAAGATCAGGTTAGTGGATTCTTCCTTGAGACAAGTTACTGTATAATCCTAGAAATGCAGGAGTGGAAGGGTCTTTAAGTCCGTCCACCATGTTGAGGCAGGATCAGATAAATCTAGGGCACACATCTGTTTGGGGTGGTCTGTCTGTTTTTAAACCTCCAATGATGGGGATTCCACAGCCATCCAGAACCTTCCCAGTCAAACTCCAAAACTTAATGATAAGGATAGATAGTTTTGTGTTAAGGAAAGACTTCCTGACTACTACATTTGTAGCCATAAGATGGTGCTACCTTGTATAGACCCCCAAGAACTGGGACTTGACTTTTGGAGGAAAACAAAGGTAACAGCAAAATTGTGTTGTATCCCATCTTCCAAAGAGTCATAGGAGCTTGCATCATTGGGCTTCAGTAGGCACGCAGCAGTTGTCTAAAAAGGGCCGTATTGATTTGGCTATTTTTAGCTCTTTAGATGGTGGTTGCTTTGAGGCCCAAAAGCAATCCATTATTATGTCTTGGAAATGTTTGAATTTATGTTAAATGACTACATTATTTCAAGTGGTCTTGTAATATGTTGCTCATGGTGGTGTTCATACCCATTTCCATGGTAACAGCACCACTTGACAGTCCCATATCAACCTTGTATTGGAAATAAGCTTTCAAATCTTGTTTTTGTGTGTGTTTTACCTATGGGAGAAGTTTGTTCCTATTGTCAAGGAGTTAATGGTGGCTGTGTCGTGAAATAGGAGGACTGAGATCCCTTCACTACTTGTCATAGCTGATGTCATTGCCAATAGATCACAAGAATAAAAGTCTAAACTTTATGGAATTCTACTGAACTTTCTATATGCAAGTAACTTATGGCAGTAAATTCCACAATCTACTTGGGAAGGCATGGATGCAGGAGGTCAAAGGATGGAATACGTTGCCCCCTTGTTTTCAAAGGGCATTAGTTTCTTGCATTAAGAGTAAATATGAGCACACGATAGAGGTTTTCTGGCATTTATTCAGTCTACTTACACTCAGAAAAGAGGAATGTCTTGCCTCTGCCTCCTTTCGTTGTTTGTTTTCTCCAGATCCCTTCTGCTATCAGACTTTGAAGAAGGAGCGTCTGCAGTTTAACTCAACATTCCACAGAAGTGTTTCCACACACAGCGATGACCATTAGTGTTAGGCCATGATTTTAAAAGTTAGGATGTAAAGTTAGGGTTCTGAGGCTATATTTAGCCCCATAAGTGGCCTGGTGTCAGTCCTGCAACACTCCTAATGTCTTTTGGTTTAACAGGTGTCTAAATGTGGATTTAGAAGCTTGATGTTAGGCATCTGTTTTTGAAAACCTTGCCCACACTCTGCCTTTTTTAATCCAACAAAAACAAAGTGCAGCTGAAATGAAATGGAGTAATGTGTCCATTAGAAATAACATGAATGAACTAAATTGCTGTTTTTCAGTTTGGCTTCATTAACTACGAAGTGGGTGACAGCAAAAAGCTCTTCTTTCATGTGAAAGAAGTTCAGGATGGTGTAGAGCTGCAGGCTGGAGATGAAGTCGAGTTCTCGGTGATCCTGAATCAGCGCACAGGGAAATGCAGTGCCTGCAATGTATGGCGTGTCTGGTGAGGAATTGGGATTACCTGGTTATGGAACAAATGATCCAATCTCTATAGCATGGGGGAAGAAAACCCAAAACTTACTACATGGGAAAATGACACTTCATTTATATGATTGATCTTAATGTGCTTCGTGTTAGTTGGGATGTTCGGTAAGTGGCTGCCTGCTGTATTATCAAACACATTGTAAGTCCTGTTCTTAATAGCCACTAGATAGACAACAGCAGTCTTGTCCATTATTGGAAGGTTAAGTATTGTGTCTGATAATGGGAACCAAGGATTTGCACAGATAATCTGAGTAAAAGACTGAAATTAGAAGTCAGGATTTAATAGGATGGGCCACTGGGCCTTTGTGATGTGAGGCCACATCTACACTAGGGGACGTCTGTCTAAAAAATGCAACTCCAGCTATGTGAATAGCATAGCTGGAGTCAGCGTGCCTTAGTTCGAGTTTCTGCGACATCCCTGTTGCGGGAGGTCAACACGAGAAACTCTCCCATCAACTTGCCTTACTCCTTGTGACCTGCTGGAGTACAGCAGTTGACAGGAGCATGATTAGTGGTGGATTTAGTGGGTCCTTACTAGACCTGCTAAATTGACCTCCGGGAGATGGATCTTCACAGCATTGCTCTCCAGGTAAGTGGAGACAAGGCCTGAGAGAAGTGAATGAGGTAACCTCTATTGGGCCAACTTCTGGTGATGAGATGAGTTTTCAAGTTCATGCAGCTTGTCTCATCAACAGAAATTGGTCCAGTAAACCACCTTCTCTCTAATACCCTGAGACCAACAAAGCTACAGCAGCACTGCATACAACATATGCAAAATGTGTTCAAGGGATGGAGTCAAAGCTTATGACTGGCATTTTACTGATGTTCAAAACTTCATTCTAAGTCTGCTATATTTAGAGGCTGCACACTTGTTATAAACCTCTTTCCACTAATCCCTTACTGGTAGATACTTTAACTACAGGAAAATGTGGCAAGCAAACACTTTTTTTTTATTTTGGGTGTTTTGGAAAACTGAATATATGCCCCGCGGGAGCTCTCTCCTCCAATTTGGCACAGATTTCAAGAGCTCCCTGTTCTGCATTTGCTTCAGAGCAAGAGAAAAGCAAGACAGGGCAGAAAAGCATAAGTGCACACACATCAAGGTAAAGCTTCGCAGACATGGTTGAATAAATTTTTTTTTTTTTTTGGAATGGTTGACCGTTAATGCCAGTTGTACTTGAAAAAGCCTTTTGCAGCAGCAGCTAGACATGCCCAAACTTTAAAGCCATGTGATGGTTCTCAAACACAAAAAGGCAAAGTCTAACCCAAAAAGCTGCTTGCATTTGGGTTCGCGTTAATAAGCCTTTGTTTTGAAATGTTAACAAAGCTGACAGCAAGAACTCTGACTGACCCACACTCCTCATCACAGCATTTAAGTCTTAAGTAACCATGTCCTACACAACATTAGGATCTTCTGAACACTCAGTACTTGAAGTTAATTGAAAACCAGTGTAACGACTCAAATGTAGGAGTTATGCAGTCATAATGGCTTCCCACCCAGGAAGCTGCCAAATCAGGCATTTTGCTAGATCTTCCTGTTGTATTTCAAACCTAGTCAGCAGAAGCCAGATGAGGTGGAATGGTGCTTTATTCAAAACTCAGCATACAGAGGTGTAATGGCTGAGTGGTTACGGTGCACCACTACAATCCCAAAGGTCATGGACTTGTCTCCCTTCATACTGGAAAAGCAGTATGGCTCCCAGGTCCATTGTGAGGGTAGTTTTGGATACGATTCCTTTACCATTGGCCATGAAACTGATGTGCCTTAATCACATCAGCCTGAGGAGCAATGGGCTTAGGAGACATGAAGCTTTCACTTTTGTGCAAAGTTTACATACTCCCTCATTTTTGTGAGGAATTAATTTAAATATGTTCTCCTTGAGCATTTGCACTAACATCCTCTGAGATGAGTAAGTAGCTCTTGCTGGTCAGAGCTATTGTTCCCCACACTGCAGACTTACGGAGTTTACATTTAGTTCATTTTGGATGTCATCATTGCAACTAACAGCAAGTTGGTTTTCCCTTTTCTGGAGAGTTGTTGGCATGCTAGTGCTGCATATCAGTGCTTCCTGAGCACGGACATTAAGCTTAGTTTGGATGTTGCGACCCATGTGGTGGGTGACTGTTGAAGGCTTGTATTGGGAGGAAAGATGGCAGCTTTTGGCTAGTTGTAGAGGATAAAGTTCTGTGGGTCCCTGCTAACATCTCAGACTCCGGAGGCTGCAGTGGATACCGTAGGCCCTCCAGGCTGGTATTACGGTACTTTCTAGAAAGTACCTTAATATCTCAAAATGAGACTACTTCATTCTCAATTTCCTTTTTGGCTCGGTACAAATTATCTGAGTCCCAGTCGTGTTTTGTGCCTTCTTCCCAAATGTTAGCTAGCGTGTTGTCCAGAGAACAGCTGCTGCCCTGAGTAACTGATGCCACTTCTGTTACAGCGAGGGTGCTAAGGCTGTTGCTGCTCCGCGTCCTGACCGACTTGTGAATCGTTTAAAGAGCATTACCTTAGATGACGCTAGTGCTCCTCGCCTAACAGTTCTTCGTCAACCAAGGGGACCGGATAACTCAAAGGTATACCCCTAAGACAACAGCCTGGTGTGCAGAATTGCTCTAGATAAGTATGTGGAAAGAATGGTAATAGACTCTTGTTTCTTCGAGATGGATTGTGCATTCTTGGTGCACGTGTGCCTCATTTGCAAGAGAGCAGATTCTTTTTGCCAGCAGCATCTGCTGGAGACAGTGCCTGTGCTTTGTCCTTGAACACACATGCCTCCATGCAAGGATGTAAAGAGGGAGAGTAGGACCAACCATTTTGATCCCTTTTTGTTGATGGGAGCAGTGGGATAGAATGCCTGCATGTGTTAGGCTTGTTGGCAGTACGCAAAAACCCCTTCATTGAATCGGTTTGTTTTTTAGGATAGCAACCCTTCCCTCAGTACAAGAATCCTAGTAAAAGTGAAGTCTTCAGAGTTTAAAACTTGCCCCCTCTAGGCAAAACTTCAGTGCCACTTAAGCACCTGATGCCTATTTTGTTTGGGAAAGCATTATACTCCAGGCAACGTATCCATGTATGTAGTTCTGAGTGACTGAAGAAAGCCCATGGAAAATTCTTCCTGGAGCGCTGTGCGCGTGCAAGCCTTGCTGGACACTGAAAGGAAGGGTGGAACTAGAGCTGTCTTCCATGAGTACCGTGGTGAAAAGAGATTCTACCCCAAGCTCCTAAGCGGTCAGCCAAGACACCCCACCCCCGGTGTCCACAACCATTCAAGTTCCTGCCTTAGCAGTGGGAAGGAGCACCACTCCAGAGCTGGGCTGAAGTACAGGTGCCTGCTGAGGAAGCGATTTATATCACTGTGTTGCTTACAAGCCCCTCTCTTAGACGAGAACCATGTGGTGTTAAGTACAAAGACCATCCATGCTGCAAAAGATTTACAATCAGCCTATAGCACAAGGGATGTCGGGCGGATATAGATGGGGCCTGGGGAAGAGCACAAGAGAACAAGACGGTGTTGGTAAGCATGAGGCTGTTGTCAAATGTTTCAGAGGCCTTACAGCAGAATAACTACTTCATTCCCCTCCTCTATTTTTACCTTTGCAGCAGCATTCTCAATGGATATGAGCAGGGCCAGATGACATTTATCAAGGCCAGAGACAAGGATTTTACAGTAATGAACAGAGCTAAGGCACAGGGTGCAAGAGTGATTCCTCTAGGGCTCTCAACTGAAAGGCTAGAGAAGGGTCCCCTCTGGCATCTTAATACCAACAGTTAAGAGCAGCAACGGTATCCACGGGACCTGTGGTCCCCAGCTGTGGACATTGATCGTTTGGTACCCAACATACAAACTACTTTTCCCACCGGGCCTGGTACTGGAGTTGTCTTGCCTTGAGAGGTTTAGGATGGTGATAGCAGCTAGTGGCTTAGTTAAGTCTTCAGTATGACAGGTAAAAGGGGAGGCATGGCTGCTGTTAGCTTCATCTCCTACCCCAGGAGTGGGGAACCTAAATCCCAGTTGCTGGATGCGACCCCTGGATTGCCTGGATCTGGGCCCTGAGGATTAGAGCCTCTCCTAGCATTGGGGAGCCTTTGCTGGCATTTAAGCGCCTCCCTTTGCCCCCTCCCCCCACTGCCTCCCTGCAGCCCCTGGACTCAGCCTGATTTTTCTGTGGGGCAGCATCCCTGACCCAAGAAAGGTTTCCCCACCCTGTCCTACCCAATTAGAGCACTCCTGACAACTTTACTGCTCCTTTGAAGAGGTATTCTCATTTTCATCACCATAGTTGTCTCCATGCTTGTTTTGGGTAGCGCAATGCGGAAGAATTTGTAAGGGCAGTCGGAAACTTGCTAGGATTCAGAGTGAACATCCTTTCGGATACTTCCTTGGGCCCTCCCGGTTGCCTTAGGTGGGGGGAGCAGGGCAGATGTAGAGACAAACCTGCATTATCAACCCCTACTAGGGTTAGGTTCTCCCTCCCCAAAGAGACAATATAAACCATCACAACCATGTCAGCTAGTGCCAGGTTCTCAGCCTCAGGATCCAAGATTTCAGAAGGGAAAGTCAAAAGGAACAACAGCTAGAAGGGGAAGAATTTGTCCCTGCTGCCACTTACTCATCCTATCCCAACTGGGCAGTAAATGTCCTGTAGCTTCTTTCTTTTGAAGGGCTTCAAGGTGTTTCAGGACCTGACTGTCTGGATACCGTTAGAAGTGGTGAGAGGAACCTCACAAATTCAAGAACACCTTTCACCCTGACTATAGATAACTATCAGGGCCTGGAGAAAACTTGTGATGCATGCTAGTATCTGGTTTTGGCCATATCAAAGTGTGCTGACAGGAGGTGCCAAGTCCCACAAAGGGATTTGAGTACTTGGATTGCTCGGGATAGCTGTGGTCCAAGAAAAATCATAGCAGGAATGGTTTTCCCGTCCTCCACTTAAGGGGAGAGACCAAACCTGTTGGACATACTACTTGGTCATTTACGAGCCTCCAGATGTTGCTGATGACTAAGCTCTCCTGTGCAAAAGCCTCACACACTGAGACTCTCTCAACACCAAGACAATCCACCTGAGAGAGTCCTTACGTGATGTGGCTGACGCAGCAGCTCACCAGGGATTCCCAAGGAGGTTCAAACAACTGATGATCTCTTGGATGGCCAAAGGTGGGTGAGGCCAGACATTGCTTCAAGAACTTTAGAGCCCTTCTGTGCTCCCTGGGCCTCCGTTTGAGCCCTAAGAGAAAAGCAAGCAAGACCAGGCTTTCAGGCACCATTTTTCTAATTACCCTCAAGAGACCTCAGAGTTGCTGAGAGACGTTGTTGCTGTGACAGTGATCCTCTCTCTAGTCTTCACAATTTGTCACGAGCCTGGCAGAACCTCCAGAGGATCTCCTTGCTTCTGGCTTCTTTGGCAGCCACCTCTTATTTTTGAGAAATCTGAGTTCAGGTATCTCAGACCAGTGGAGGAGATCTTGGTCCATTCTAGGCTTTGAAGCACCGTGCGCTGCTCGCAGGGCAGGAGGGAAGTGGGGGGGAGAGCAGAAGAGGCTTTGCATGCTCCCCAGGCCAATCAGGGCCTGGAGGTGAGGGAGCTGCGTGAAGCTTCCTTCACCCTGCCCCGGCCCTGCGAGTAGCCTTCAGCACTCCAAAGTGCCACGTGCTCCTCACAGGGCAGGAGGAGGCTTCCCACGCTCCTGCCCCCATGCCCTGATTGGCCTGGTGGTGGGGGAGTGTGCCAAGCCTCTTCCAGGGCATAGGTGCCTAGTGGAAAGGGTGGGGATGGGGTAGTTCCGCCCCTGCCTATTTTTGAAGTGTCCCCTGGGCAAAAATTATTGCCCACCCCTGATATAAACCTAACCTAGCCCTAGCAGGTATTTGTCCAACCTGTACTTAAATGCCCTCCAATGTTAAGAATTCCCAACTTCCCTTGGAAGCCTGTTCCAGAACTTTTCTGCCCTTATAGTTGAGTTTTTTTCCTTGAGACAGATCCTCAATCACCTTTGCAAATTAAGCTCTGTTACCACTTATCTTGCTTGCAGTGCAGAGCAATTGATCACAATCCTCTTTAAGAGCCCTTAACGTAGTCAAAGATTCCAAGGGGGGAAAAGGCAGTTATGCTCATCTAGTCTGACATCTAATGTAATATGGATCCTAGATCTTTCCCAAAATAATGCCAGAGCCAATCACCTAAAACCAAGATTGGTGTTTTTCTAAGAATCCACAGTTGTTCCCGTTGTTAATTATGTTCACTGTTAAAAATTTACCTTCTTTCTGACCTGAATCTGTGTAGCTTTAACGTCCAACAATTGGATCATGTTAGAATTCTTCTGCTAGATTGAAGACCCCTCTCGTGGGTCTGCCTGGACACTTACTCCAGTTCATCAACATTCCTCTTTTACCTGTGCACATCAGAACTGGACACAATATTCCCACAGCTGTTGCACCATAGTTAATGATAGAGGAAAAATAACCTCAGTGTCTGCTTGAGATTCCCCTTAATGCTCCCCAAGATCACTGTGATGCAGGCAGACCAAGTGCCAGCTCATGCCAACACCCTGGCTTCAATGAACACTGAATGAATAAATGGAAACTTAGTCTAGCTCACCTACTGAAACAATTCTAACATGGAAGTTGGTAAGGATGTTGAGTGTTTGGCTTGTGCCTTGCAGTATACCTTAATGTCATTCAGAATATTTGACCCATGTTTGTGGTTAAGTGGTAACTTTGCTTTATAACTATTAGTGTTTGCTATGATGCAAGAAATCCCCACAGTCGGGAGAGGAGCATTACCAAGTGTGAGCTTGAAGTAAAAGTTGTCATGTTCTGCTGATCAAACAAGAAGCCTACAGACATTGGAAGAACCGTTGTGGAACAAGTATAAGCAGGGAAATGGGTTAGTCATAAAGAACATCTAGAGTGCATTTGGCAGCAGTTTCTATAGCTTTTGATACCCAAGACCAGTGTTTCTCAACATTTTTTCTATAAAGTACCCCCAGTACCTACAGTTTTCAGACACAAGATTTTTTTCTACCATTGCAACACATTTGTTTAAACAACTTAATCGTAGCCAGGCAGGCGATGAAATCGTTGGGTGTAAAAAGTACAAAGATAATGAAGTGCTGTAAAACTTAAAACACAAATTCAGTTTTCTCCAAATTTCAGTTGTTGACGTACCGTACCCCCCCCCCCAAAACTTCTCTCGAGTACCCCTAAGGGTACTCATACCAGTGGTTGAGAAACACTGCCTAAGACTAACTCTTCTGTGCATGTTACCTACTTTAACCTTGTCAGAAACTCATTGCTTTTTCCCAGTTCGTGCATTAGTTTACAGGATTGGTTACAAGCATATCTTTGAGAGATCTAAGGTACAATTGACCAAGGTAAGTGACTGACTGGTCCTTTGCAGTAGAAATAACCTGAATGTTGTGATTTTTCTTTCTGTATATGGGTGCATGTTACAGTGGTGGGCTTGCCTGGGTGGCAAGATAGACCAGAGTGCCCCAAAAAGATTCTGACTCTACGAGAGAGTTGTTACAGTGCGTGGGGTTTGTGCCAGTCTCCCTGAAGCTGGCATGCATGTTCATGAGCCACTTCAGACAGTTTGAACTGATGTAGTCAGAGCAGGATTCATGGGTCAGTTGGATTAGTATATCATAACCCAGCTCTAAGTTGAAACTTGATGTTGCATTTTAAAGTTTTAAGACTAGATGAAGCGAGTGACAGTCCTATGATCTTGAGACACAAGACCTCGAACATCTGTGCTTGCAGAGGAATGGTCTTTACAAGAACCTCAGATCAAGAGCTGAGAGCTTTGTTCATAAGTTTTGACCAGACACCAAAGGACATTCTGGCCTCAGATGCTGGGAGAGTAAAAGGGCTGAGAAGCAAAAAGGTGGGTGGCTACCAGAGGAGTGAGCAGCCTGGAGAAAGGAGCTCCTGCCAGAAGCCTGCTGAGGAGCTGCCCAGAGAACAGCCCAGGAGGGGATGAACTGAGGTGACCCAAGCAGCAGTCAAGGTCAGCAAAGAGGTGGAGAGCAGGATCTGCCCCCCTATGAACCCACCACAAGACACATGCAAACAGTTGGAGAGCGCCCACCCAACAGGAGTACTAGAACCTGAGGAGTTCACTTGGCACTTAGCTAGTGAAATCTGTGTAGCATATTCAACCAGTGTGTGGTTTGTATCTTGGTTAGTAAGTCTGCCCAGAGGCCAGCCCCCATGTTAATGAGCCACACCAGATAGCTTCATAGTCCTGTTAAGTCTCTTAGCCACAGAATTGCATTGAAAGCTCATATTCATATTAGACTATCCATCATAAACCCCAAATCTTCAGTGATTGCTTCCCACGATAGTCTCCCCCATTCTGTACTAAAGACTTTTGTGTTCATTGTTCCTAAACGTATATATTTACATTTAGCTATATTCAACAGGTGGTTTGCTTGCATCCAGCTTACCAAGCAATCCAGATCACTCTGAATCAGTGTCCCTTTATTTTTGTGTTCCAGATCACTGATAAAAATGTTACGGCCAAGAACTGATCTCCACAGAACCCCACTAGAAACTTACCTACTTGATGATAGTTCACCATTTCTGTCAGCCAGTTTTTAATACACTTAATGTGTGTGGAGATTTACTAGGTCCCCCAGCAGTCATCTTTCTCAAACCTTAAGTACACCTCATTTTTACATTTTTTTCATAGGTTAGATTTTCTAATCCTTTGATCATTTTTGTTGCTTTTCCCTGTACTCTTGCTGGTTTGCCTACTCCTTTCCTAAAGTAGGATGCCCAGGGTAGGGGAAAAATACTCCATTTGAAGCCTCACCAGTGCTGAATAGAGGGACCATTATCTCTAGTGTCTTAGAGACAACTCTTCCATTAATGTAGCCTGGTGTATTACCATTTTCACAACTGTATCATATCCCGGATCACACATTGCATGAGTCAACAGCAATCCCTTGATCCTTTTCAGCATTGCTACCACTTAGCCCAGGGGTGGGCTATAACTTTTGATGGGGGCCACTCCAAGAATTTGGTAAGTGGTCAAAGGCTGCACTTTTCCATTGTATTAATGGAGGAGGTACAGGGTTTGGGATGGAGGTTGGGTGCAGAAGAGAGCTTGGGGTTAAGGGATTGGGATGCAGGAGGGAGTTTGGGAGAAGGAGGTTGTGACCTAGGTCAGAAGACGGGTATGGCTGCAGGAGAGGATTTTGACCTGGATGAGGAGTGTAAGGGGGTGCAGGAATATGGGTACAGGCACAAGAGTGCAGAGGGTTTGGGCTACATTTAGTATGGGTGCAGAGAGTTGGGGGAGGGAGGGGCTGGGATGTGAGAAGCAGGCTCTGGCCAGGAGGCACTTACCTGTGTGGCTCCTGGCCAGCAGCCCTGCCCAGAAGGTTCGTCGGCCAGCTGGGGGCCAGATGTGCTGCTCTGAATGCTGTGAGCCCAGGGGGAGGGAGCAGGGGTATGTCACAAGCTTTCGGTCTAGCAAATAGGCAGCTCCCCTTGGATGGTTTCGGCCAGTAAGAGCTGTAAGGTTATGTGGGGGCAGGCACAGCATTCCAAGCCTTTCTCCTCCCCTGGGCTCCCAGTGTTTGTTCAGAAAATACTTTGTACTTGGCTCTCTTGAATTTAATGATTTAATTTGACCTTTTTAAGTTCAGAACCTCTCTTATTTGTCAAGGTTCGGAATACCCCTCCTAGCTTGGTGTCACCTGCAGATGTTATAAACATACTGTCCACTCCAGTCTCCAAGTCATCAGTGAAAATACTAAATGAGAGCAGATGGAGGACTGACTTCTGTAGGACCCAATTTAGTGTAACAGTGAATCATTAACTACTCCTGAGCATAGTCTTTCAACCAGTTGTACATCTGCCTTCTGGTAATTTTATCTAGATCATATTTCCCTAATTTTTTATGCTAATATCGTGCAGCACTGCCAAATGGCTTACTGAAATCCAAAAGGATGCTGGGATGCAGTTTGCCAGAGCTTAACTGCTATTCCCTGCAGGAGAGGGCTGAAAATCCATTTACCCAGCAAGCACTGCATAGATGTGAAGATAAGTCCTCAAACTGATATGCTCCCTCCACCCCTGAAGAGGGTTTATCTAGATCACCTTCAAACACCAGGGCTGTGGCCCCCTCAGAAATTGGCCCAGAGCCATCTGCCTGCCATTTTTGCCATTATTCCAGGGATCCATGATCCAGATGCTGACAGACAGCATGACAGCTGTGCATTATGACGACAAAAAGGAGCAGGTCATCTCCACTGGTATTGAGAGAAATGAGGCAAGATACATGATTGATCATGATAGCCCAGGCTTTAGTTGGACAGTTCTGGCATTAAGACCCTGTTCAGCTTTTTACCATAGCCCCATCACCTTGTTGGCCTTGCCAGCAGTCTTGGGAAAACAATGGTCAGATCTCTGAAGTTGAGAATATTCTGCTTCTGAACAGGAAAGCCTTAACTAGACTGGCTTGTAAAATAACTTCACAATTGGGGCTTCCCAGCCCACCACCTCCTGTTGCCCTTGACTGTTCATTTCAGCACAAGTGGGTGGACTGCTAGCTAGCTCTGATACTGCAAAGTATTTCTGAGGTTCCATCTTGCAGCAGTATCTGCACGTCGTCGTCCTATCTGGGGACATCCTGTGCTTTGCCAACCTGCAAAGCCTAGTTTATTTTAAACTTGCATTTCTTTCTCTCCCCCATGGTCTCTCACTTGAGGACTGTCCCTATTTCTAAAATCTGTAGAATAACTACATGGAGCTCAGTCCACTCACTCACAATATGCTGTTCCTTGGTACAGGCCTCCAAATGGGATGGGTGCTTTGACAGGGCTGTCCTACAGTTCTTCGCTAAGCAGGAGTCCAACTGCTCACTGCTAAGGAAACACAATTTTTGGTTTGTCCACCTGAATGCCACTTTTGGTGACTCAGTCTCTGAGAAGTGTTTCTTACCGTGCTGTAACTGGCTCTTATGTCTTGTCCACATGGGTTCCCAACACATTGTCCTGCTCCACTATTGTGGAATCCGATTCCTCTGGGATTCCGTAGTGTTGAAGGAAGTAGGGATGATTGTGCCTGCGTCAGCTCTGTATTTGACATGGGGATGTGAGAACATTAGGGTGCAGGAGTGGCCTCAGTAGACTACTGGCTAAAAGAATCTGATCTTGTTTGCATTGGCCACATATGCACCAAGAGTGGAATGGGTGTGGTCAACCAATCACAGGTTGCATTACTGTATATTGCTAAATGCTGATTAAGGCAAAAATTGTTTGTAATTTGTTCATTTAAATGTAAAAGTCAAATCAAGACTGAGTCTTGCTGTGTTTGCCACAAGCCACTCAAGCTGCTGATCCAGGAAGAACTTCACTGAGTGCCCACTTTGCTCTAACGTAGAATTAATCCAAATTCGGAAGTGGATAGGTAGCTACTACCTCAGCTGGCAGATGATGCTGTCTCTAAGGCTGTCTACGCTGCGGGTGTTTTGCAGAAGAGGAAATGCAAATGGAGTGCTCATTTGCATACCTTTCGATCCTTTTTGTGGAAGAGGTTTTTGCGATTAAAAATCCCTGTGTGGATGGGGCCATTCGTCAGAAAAAAACCCTTTTGTGCAAGAGCCCTTATTCCTCAAAAAAATGAGGTTTATAGGCTCTTGCAGAAAAGGGTGTTTTTCCAACAAATGGCCCCATCTACACAGGGCTTCTTTATTGCAAAAACTTCTTCTCCAAAAAGGATTGGAAGATATGCAAATTAGAGCACTCATTTGCATATTCATGCTCTCTTTGCATTTTCTCTTCCGCAGAACACCCACAGTGTAGATGTAGCCTAAGAGTGACACACAGATTGCTAGGCAGAAAAATGTACTTTCCTGCAACATTTAAAATTCCTCTAGAGAAATTGTGTTCTAATGAGAATTTATTCTCAATAATACACCTAGGAGAAAGGGGAAAGAGCTGGAGCCTCAGCTCACTGCATTTCCTAGAACTTTTGTTAGCAGGGAGAGATGGAGGGGAGCCCAGCAAGCTCAGTCCTCACCCTGGGAGGTCTGTAGAGTTGATTCTTCAGAGTTCAAGGCAATGGTATAGAATATAGTGGCTAGGTAAAACAACAGATGAGTGCATAGGGAACCATGGAAGCTCTGTGCTGCTTGTTAAGATTCTGAAGAACCAGTTTAGCCCCCCAGTACCAACAGGGTATCCTGTTAGAAACAACATTTAGAGTGTCCTACACATGGATATATTCCATTCTCTCAATTTCTCCATCTGAAAACCATACCCATTACTTCACATTGCAGTTGCCTAATGATGTTTTATGTCGTTACAGGGATTTGTTGCAGATAGAAAGATTCGTCAAGCTGGTGTTATTGACTAGCGGATCCATAAAGCACATAACTAAGTAGGATGATGCAGTGGGAGCTGGTGAAGGGTACTGAATATCTCCCTATTCATCCCTTCCAAATTCTAAGAAGCTATTATACCAGTTTAACACCTTCCTCATGTTATGTTTAAAAAAATAAATTTATGAAACCATTTTAAAATTATGCACAGTTGCATCCTGGAGACTTAAGGTGGCGCCTTATAGTATCACTTGTTAGACGCTTTTTGAATGGTGCATTTAACGCAACTGGTAACTGCAAATCTACATTGCCTATGTAAGTGAACATTATAGACAGTTCTACTGCGGTAGACCTTATGAAATTCTGCACTAAAAGGATGTATACTCTATCCTCATTATTTCTGCCAAGGTGTTACTATGCCTTAGCTCTCAGTTGCATTATCTTCCCCTCCATGTGGGAGGCTCACTTCAAGTTCAGCTTGAATTTGGAGGACCATATGAGGGTGGACTAGATAAACTTTTTTATATAAATCTGTATGAGCATTCAGATAACTTTTTAAGTTGATGGCCAAATGTTACAATGTTTTCATATCTCATTTAAACTTGAGTCCATGGAGCAAAGTTCTGTTAAAGCTCAGTGAAAGTACCTTCCAGAGTAGATGTGTTTTGTAACTCTGCAATTAGTAGGTGCAGTGCAGAATTTCAGAAGGATGAGGTGTGCCATCTGTGTGGTAACTTAAATATATAAAACAATGCACAGATTTTGCTGCTGCTTAGAACTCTGCAGCTTCTAAACCCAGTTTCTTTTACTGATTTAAATTTAAAAATTGTGCCTGAAGTGAATACATTTTTCTTTTTGCAGCCAGCACCCAGTGTACTGTAAAAGAATAAATACTTAGGCTTTCCATAGCTGTATTGAGACTTTCATCAAGGTGGAATAGTTGATGTCTGTGTGCTCTTTTTTTTTTTTTTTTTCTCCCCCCTCCCCCCCCCCGCCCCCCATTCTTCCCCAGTCACACTTTATCAAGCAAGAAAACTGAATGATTGGTCTAAGTATTACTTTAACCAAAAAGATCAGGAGTTATTTTCTTGGAATAGAGGGCAGTACTGTGGTTTGTTTTTCGGTTTTTTTCATATTACCTCTATTCTCAGTTTAGGGTTTTTCTTCTCTGGGAGATGCATTATCTTTGTGAAACAAACATTTGCTTTCTCCGGTTTTCTGTTAATGGCAAAGAATGGAAATAGAATAAAGTTTTACTGATTTTGAAAAAACGCCTCCAGTTTGGTACCTCCCCCGCGGGCCCCTCCCCTCCCGCGCGCAGCGCAAGCGCGGGGCGGCCGCGGCGCCTGCGCCTGCGCCCGGCTCCTTCCGGCCGCGCCTGCTGCGGGGCGGGGGCGGGGCGGGGGCCGGAAGGCGGAAGGCCGGTCCCGGGCCGGGCCGGGGCCATGACCGAGTACAAGCTGGTGGTGGTGGGGGCCGGGGGCGTGGGCAAGAGCGCGCTCACCATCCAGCTCATCCAGAACCACTTCGTGGACGAGTACGACCCCACCATCGAGGTGAGCGGGGCGGGGGGGGCCGCTCTCCCGGGGCGGCACCTCGCACACGGGCGCCCCGGCCCTGCTCGCTGCTCGCTGGCGCCCTTGTCCGGCCCCGAGCCTCGGGGCAAGGCGGGCTGCGAAGGGCTTTGGCCGGCGCTAGTGTGGCCAGGGCGAGCCCGGAGTTAGCGCGGTAAGTGACGGACGCTTGAGGGCTGTTTCAAGAGGAAATAGCGCCCGGGTATTTGGGTTGCCGCTGAGAAACGTGTACGAACGAAACCGACGCGAGCCAGGCCGCCGCCAAGCCTTGAGCTTTTGCTCTTCCTAAAACAACACAGCCCAGGAACCCCCCCGCGTCCCGCCCAACATTCGTTTCGTTCTGGGATGCTGTTTGGGGGTTATAGAGGCCAGCTGTGCCCGGGGGGGGAAGGGGGGCAGATTCCCCTTGATGCGTGGTACCCCAGAGGTACATCATGGGGGCAGTTTTGTGTGAGAGTTTTCACTCCCTCTACCTATGCTCATCTTTAATGAATCACGGTGGAAGGGTGGGCACGATCAATCCAGTCTGCCTTGGCAGGGGGAGTGGAGGCAACAGGCTTCATGCTCACCCCGCCCCCAGACCCCAATTGTTTAAAACAGCTGGTGGTTCTCTCTAGGTGCCATGCAGCCCTGTCAGGGACTGAGAGTTCACACACTTCCCTGTCCCCAGCTCCAGTGATTGGCTGGGGGCAGGGAGCGCATGAAGTCCTCTACTCCTCCCCCTTCCCCGGGGTGCCCAGCACATAGAGGGAGCTGCCAGCTGTTCAAAACAACTGATGGTTCCCTCTAGGCACCGCATGACCCTGGTGAGAGAGTTGGTGCTCCCCTAGGCCCCACTGCAGTGATTGACAGGGGGATGGAGGAGCACACAAATTCTCTCACCCCCAGGGACATGTGGCTCTGAGCAGCAGACGGAGGGAACCAGTGTGGCTCGGGCTGCTGCAGGAGAGAGCCTGCCTCAGGGATCCTGTTGGGCTGCTGGCTGGGAACCGCCTAAGGCAGAGCTACGCAACACGCGGGCCCGGTGCAGTTTGGGTTTACGTGGGGCTCAACACACAGCCCACGGGTGGGATCCTTTGAACGTGGCCCCACTGGGAACACGCTGCACAGCGGTGAGGCCTCTCCCAGGTGGGGAGAGCACTGACAGACGCAAGCGGACAGGCTGGCTGGAACAGACAGGTACAGGGTGTCGGTGTTTCTAGCCCCCAGGCAGGTACAGGGTGTCGGTGTTTCTAGCCCCCAGGGCGGAGGTGCCGGGAGCACCGGGACATTGTGGGAAGTGCTGGCTGCTTAGCCTTGTGGGCAGAGCCTGAGAGGTGCAGACTGGCTCCCACTGGCCACGTTTGGGTCCGGCGCTGCGGCGTAAGGCTTAATCTTTGCACTCATGCTCGTCAGTGTGAAAGAAGCTATTTGCATGTACATGCAACCACACTTAAGTTGTGGCCCCCAGCATGTCCTGTGAGTATCACTGTGGCCCCTGGGGCTCCAAAGTTGAGTAGCCCTGACCTAAGGTAAGTTGACTTCTGGCCAGGGCCGGCTTCCCAAGCCTCAGCCCCTCCCACTTGCTAACTTCCTGCTCCAGGTCATCACCCAAATCTTCTGCGCACACATCCCACCCCAGGTCACAATTCCCTCCCAGACCCTGCACCCCTGCTATGCTCCTCCCCCAGGTCAGAATTCACTCCTGCACCCCTGCTTCCTCCTCCTGCACCCCAATCTCCTGCCCCCAGCTCCCTTCTGCACCCAACCTCCATTCCAAACCCCGCAGCCCCTCCATAGAAAAGTGCAGCCCCTTGACCACTTTCCAAAATCTTGGTGTGGTCCCCCCATCAAAAATTATTGCCCACCCCTGCCCTACAGCAACAGTGGGGTAGGAGGCAGCATTTTGCTTTTCCAGAGGTGAACGGCCTTTCTTTCTCACATGTCCATTAAGGCCGCTAGCAGTATGCCCTGCACTCAGAATGTTTCCTTATAACGTTTGAGAGAGCAGAGCAAGCTGTGGAACTGCGGCCAGCTTTACGCTGTGCACTAGGAAATGCCTCCTGAATAGAGGCAGAGGTAAGGCGCAGCAGTAGCACCAAGTCTTGTCTTAGTTTTCGAAGTTCTTTTTGTATCTCCCTCAGGATTCCTATCGGAAGCAGGTAGTTATTGATGGTGAGACCTGCTTGCTAGACATTCTGGATACTGCGGGGCAGGAGGAGTACAGCGCTATGCGGGACCAGTACATGAGAACTGGCGAAGGCTTCCTCTGTGTCTTTGCCATTAATAACAGCAAATCATTTGCCGATATCAATCTCTACAGGTACATTCTGCACTTTGGGAGGAAGCTTTTCTTAGGTTTATTTTGGAGAGAGATGGCTGGAAGGGTGCAATCTTCAACTGGCATTGAGCATTATTCACCCCTGCAGTTAGTGGAGACCAAACGTGCAAGACAATCAATCATCTTCACATAAGTGCTGCAGAAATGCCATCCAGCACACTGAGCTTCAGAATGTCTTGTGAAATCACACTCAGAGTTTGAGTGGCACACAGTGGTCCATGTGCAGAACAAATCGCTTGTGTGTACCAATATGGAGATCAAGGAGATTGGAGAACGGGAGAGGGCTCAGGGTGGGACAGCGGGGGTGAGAGCTCTGAGTGGGAGTGCAGGCTCGAGTGGAGCTGGGGATGCAGGGGTTTGTGGGGCCAGCTGCCCCTGGGAAAGAGGTCTACACCCAGTTCTGTCTCTCCACAGCAACTTCGGGCTAAATAAGAAGCACCTCTGCATGGCCACAGCAGAGCCAGGCCTATCTCCCAGCCATAACATATCCATGTCAGGCTGGCGTGGGGCTGGGGCTCCCCCAGCTACAGCAAGTCCAGGGCAGGTCCGTGCTGGAGTCAGCAGGGAGAGGTGCCTCTCCCCACTATAGTCCTGAGCCCCTGCACAGGGCTTGGCTTAAGCAGCTGCACAGCTTAGAGGGAACTTGGGTGCTTCATGAATTGTCAGCAAACGGAGACTGGAATAGCCACCAAGATATTGTTGAAGATCCAGTAATGGTTCAGTGGCATGGAATACAGGAGAAGACACCTCGCATAGTAGCGAAGGGGGTGCACATCAAGGTGAATCCACAGATGGGCCATGTTTCCGCTAAGATGCATGCCTGCGCAACTGTGCACAAAAGAATTCTTCCCTGCCCACCGCTTCTGGAGAGCCGCGCAGCCGGGGGGGGGCTGGCTAAGATGGCATGGTGAGAGAGCCACTGGGGCAGGGGGCCAGGACCTGCTCCAGTGGCCAGGAATGGGACATTCCAGGGGGCCAGGGCCTGTTCTGGTGGCTGGGCCGGGAATGGGACATGCCACATGGCGGGTGCAGTGGTGTCTGCTCCAGCAGCCGGGAATGGGACATGCTGCAGGGCCAGGCGGGGTCTGCTCCAGCAACTGGGAACATGTGTGTATTAATAAATTGGGTGCCACGGTGGCACACATCCAAGCCGGCACACATGACCTCAATATTGGTGCACAAGCCACAACTCACTCCGCTCACGGTTGGAAAATCTTAGAGGAAACACTGCTGATGGGGTAAGGAGAAGGAGAGTGGATTAGGGGCTAGGCTCTGTGAGGGCTTTTCTAGCCCTAATGTCTGGTTTGTAATAAAGTGTCAGTTTAAAACTCAGTTTTTGTATAAGAAAAGCTGGTTTTTTTTAATGTGTTCTTTTCCCAGAGAACAGATTAAGAGAGTGAAAGATTCAGATGATGTGCCAATGGTGCTAGTGGGAAACAAGTGTGACTTGCCCACAAGGACAGTGGATACAAAACAGGCGCAAGAACTAGCCAAGAGCTATGGGATCCCCTTCATTGAGACGTCAGCCAAAACAAGACAGGTAACAAGCTTCTTCCGTTCTCCCATTGTGGTTTCTCTACTTGCGGCTATAAATGTGGTAGTGACCCGGCTCTCTCGTGGTGCTGATGGCCTGGGGTGGAGACAGAGTAAATCCTTTTCCCATTTTTACCTTTTGAGAGCAAACTGAGTGTGCAGTGACACTGATTGATTTTCCTCTGGATGGTCCCAATGCCACGTCTTTACCAACCAGATCAGAGTTAAGCCATCCCTCTTTCCAGTAACCTGCAGCAAGAGCCAATGCTATTCTTATGGGATTTAGTCCCAAAGCTGCCAAGTTTTCTTTGGCTCTAACCAAGGCCAGTGTTGAAGCTAAGTCAGTGGCATGTCCTTGGAATGTTTGTGTTTCTATAGAGAATGTTCTCTGCCTATTGCTCTCTGTTCATTGGGCTCCCCACATCATTGCTCCAGATGTGTCACTTTGCAGAACAAACCTGGAAAGGGACAATCAGTTACTATGAAGTAACCTGAAAATGAAACTTGAACATGGAGGCAATTTGCCAAGAAATAACCCCATTTCCTACTGAGTACGTTATCTTCGGGAACCTCCTCTTCTAGCTACAATTAGCCATTGCCTCCATCTTAGGAAGACTGCTGCTCTGGCTGCTTGGTTATGGTTTCATCCAAGGGAGAATTATCAAAGTCAAGAATTGACTTGTGGGAAATATGAGGCTACGTCTACACTGGCGTGATCTTGCGCAAAAACTCTTTAATGCAAGAACTCTTGTGCTAAAGTAGTTGTGCAAGAGAGCGTCTACACTGGCATGTGCTTTTGCGCAAGAGTATCCATGCCAGTGTAGACGCTCTCTTGCGCAAGAAAGCTCTGATGGCCATTTTAACCATAGGGCTTTCTTGCACAAGAAATTCATGTTGCCTGTCTACACTGGCCTCTTGCACAAGAACAGTTGCACAAAAGGGCTTATTCCTGAGCGGGAGCAACAGAGTTCTTGCGCAAGAAGCCCTGATTTCATACATTAGAACGTCAGTTTACTTGCGCAAGGACACGCGGCCGGTGTAGACAGGCAGCAAGTTTTTGTGCAAGATCGTGCCAGTGTAGACACAGCCTGAGCATATAGTGCTTGTTTCCTGCCGCAATGAATTGCGGTGTAAATTGGCCCCTGATCCTCATGGCTCCTAGTGGGCTGGGAGCTGGCCTGGAGAGAAGCATGCATTTTGGGTTAGTGTGTCAAAAGAACCCTTTGGAATAGTAAAATGGTGATTTGAGTGCAGAGTAATGTCCAGCCCCATGGGGGAGAGACTATCTGACAAGGAACCTTTGCATTCAGGGTGTTGAAGATGCTTTTTACACGTTGGTGAGAGAGATCCGCCAGTACCGGATGAAAAAGCTCAACAGCAGTGAAGATGGGAATCAAGGCTGCATGGGATTTTCATGTGTTGTGATGTGATAAGGTGAGCTGTGATCTTTCCCTTAATTCATATAATTTAATCTATAAGTCTTGGGAAAAGTAGATAAGACTGGACCAGTTGCCACAGCCTTTGTTATATTTTAGAACCTGTTGGTTGGTGTCTTGTAGATTAGTTGGACTATCAGTTCTGGCCTGGATGTCCCCTTGCTAGCTGCTTCTGTCCTTTGGGAAACACGGTTTAATCCAGAAGCTTCATACTTCCTTATTCTCACACCAGTGCCACTTATGATCCTCACAGCTCTGAGATTAGCACTTGTTTGTGACCTGCTTCTCCACAGCTAACCTGGGAAGCACAGCTCGGGCGGGGCCGGGGAGGAGATTTAACTGCACCTTCACAGCCAACAGGAAGAACCAGGTGCTATTCTTGGGCAGCTCAAACAAAACCGGCCATAATTCAAACAAAGGACCAATGGAGGGTTAGAATCTTTCCAACTGCTGTTCGGAGGGTACTGCCCTGAATAATATGGGTGCACCATGAACTAGTGTAAAAGCTAATCAAAGATGCTTTTCTCTTTTAGCCACTAAGAACACCTGGTTCAGATGTAGCTGGAGGACAAGTCTTGATGCCACTCTGAAGCATCCCCTGATGATGCCCTGCCAGTACCTTGGTGCCAGCCAAGCAGTATAAGGTCCTTTTCTGGGCTCCATCTGAAGAGACCATCTCTGAACATCTACCTCCTTGCTTGGCTAACTGAACAGTGAGAGCTCCATCTGTTGATGCACTGGGATTTCTTCCCCCTCCCCCCCGCCTGGATAGGTTCAAACAGAAAACTGGTCACAAGAAAAGCGAACTTTAGACACCAAATGCTGTGAAAAAGATGACAACATTTTAACCTCTAGAGTAGATGCTAGAAGTGATGTTTGTTTCCGGCAGGGCTATTTGAGAAATGTCACTAATCACTGACTGACAGGTAAAGTCAGAAATGGCTTTTCCATTCTTTCTTGATACTCTGCCACCTGATCCAGACTGGTATCTGCTCTGTGCCCTGCACAGCCAACTCACATCACACCCCTTATGTCATGCCATTGACTCCGACCCTCTACTGATCTGTAATAAAAAGGAGAGATCTTTGTTAAATAAGTGCTTGTTTGCTAAGGAGCTTCAGTGCGTTTTTTCAGTGTCAGACTGAGGGAATTACCAGGGATTCTGGTTCCCTTGGCAGCTGGGGCACTTGTAAATGGTCATGTCTTTGAGAAACGCACGTGGTCAATTAATTTCCATGACTAAACTCTGCCTCTTCATCTAGAGAAACTTGTTGGCCTGAAGCTCCAGTAAGCATATGGAGGGGCTTTCCGTGTCTAAAGACTGTGCAAAGCAATGGATCGGTTTTCTGTTTTGATTTAGTGGGTAGATTCATGTAAATTCCAGCTAGCTCTGTCACTGTGCCCAGGGCTTCCTTCATCTCCAGATAGGACCAAACTAATCAGCTGCTCTTGTGAATGTTGGTTGGAAATATATGTGGGCAGCTGGGCAGCTACTTGACAGGCAACCGCAGCAGTGAATTATGCCAGTTTGAGTGACTATTAATTGCTTAGATGTCAGAACTTTCAGTTCTGTTTTAAAACTATTGGCCAGTCTCCTCATCACCAAACTTCCAATACAGCCTCTATCAAATGAATCTCTGGGAAGAGTAGCTGGGGGCCACACTCCAAGAGAAAGGAGTCCTGGGTTTCTTACTGGCTTGCACAATGTGTAGTGTTTGCTCCAGACTGCAGTGCATGCAGACCCTCCCAAGGTGGGTGAGAATCTAGCAGAAAAAATATAATACAGAAAACTGCTCTGGCTCCTGATTATTTCTGACTTCAGAATCATCTGTAGCAGGGGTTTGCAGAATGAGGAAAGAAATTAATTCAGTGAACAGCACATAGAAGTTTTCTTGGTTTGCTGATGGGATTTTGGTGCTTGTTCCACCCCCAGCAGAGTATGAGTGAATCCTTGCACAAATCATGGAGATGTTTCTAACCCTTACAAGAAAGTGTTGTAATACCAAAGGTGTTGTATGTAACAGGGAGAATATGTTGGGCCCTTCATTAGCCAGTGTTCCATTGGTATTGGCCTCTGTGTCCAGATGAGCTAAAGTAGCATGTTTCAAAGCCCATCATCTTCCTGGGGAATGGCAAAGGGACGTGGCCTCCTTGCAGAACAGGTGCCTCCTGGATCGATCTCTGGCTAGGCCCTTCCAGTGGTCTGGCTGGGGGTTTGGTTTAGGTCCATCACTTGTCACCATCAATGTTTTGGGCACCAACATGATCACTGATTATGTAACGACATTGCTTCAGAATTTAGTTGGTCTTCCATGCAAATAATATGTTCATATCAAGAAAGCTGCTGAAAACAAATCAGTGCTGAAGAACTTGGTGGTTTGGCTCAGATTTAAATGTCTTTGTTTCTGTCTAATCCTGCTCTTGGATACGGAACAGCTGATGAAGATGAGAATTGAAAATATCATTCCAATGGTCTTTAGCTTCCCTCAGAACCCATGTTTAACTTTCATGCAACAGATTTCTCTACAGATCCACAATTTCATAGCAAGCTCAATTTATGATAGCCAAATGTGCCATCACCACCTGCTGTACAAATGACCACATCTTTCTAGCATCCCCTGGCACTGTCTGTGATGCTGCCCAATTATCTGACAAGTCCCATCTTTTCAGTGCCTCCTCCAGACAGGCTACTATTACAACCAGCTTACTCTGGAGCGGGAGGTTGGTTAGTGGGAATGGCCAGGGACATAATTTTATCTGGGTTAATAACCAGACCGATGCATGCTGCTTCTTGCCTGGCCAAATCAGCCAATAGCTATAGAAATCCACCAAACTGAGCCAGCAAGACAATGTCATCACTGTATTCAAGCTCTTGGAGCACAGTGGGGTTCAGATCAACCTTACCCACAGCTGCCTCCTCAAGCTAATCCATCAACCAGTCAGTGCCAATCCTGAACAACAATCATGACCGAATGCAACTTTGCTAAACTACTGTGGGACTAGGAAACAGAGCCATGTATCTGCCATTGACTCATGTACAGCTTTCCGTTCCATGGTAGAATTCCTCCATCAATGACACTGTTTTCTTAGGGATGCTCAGTCAGATCTTGGACACTTGCGGGGGGCCTGGAATTGATGGCCTGACAGAAGTCTCTGAAAAGTGTTGTTCAGGGCTTATTCAGTTCAGACACCTTCTCAAAAAGCTGTCTCAAGATAGAGATCTGGGTGCTAGTAGAACTAGTTGGTCTAATGCTGCACTAAGTATCACTGCCTGTGCCAGTGATTCCAAAGCAAAGCACAGTTCCTGATTGTCTGGTTGCTCTAGGAAGAGCAGTTGGTAGCACACAGGTGGTGTATAACTGACTGAGGAAGCTCAGAGCCCTTACATGAACTCTACATAGATAGCGGCTGGTAACAGAATCATAGATTTCCTCCTCCAGCTACAGTTGAGAGGTAAAGTTAGCCCTTTAATGATACCTCAGTTATCAGCTACATGCTGCCTCCTCAAATCCAGAGGGGAAGGCTACTCTAATTACTATATACGGTACCCCCCCCAAATCATCACTTGTATACCTAACGTTACTTCCCTTTTGGCTGTTGTGAAACTAACACCTAATTTCAGAGTCAACTCTGTATGTAAAACTTGAACTTCCAATGATGCACACATGCACAAGGATTGGCGGCATCATGGAGGGTGCTTCTTGGGATCTGTGTGTTGGATTCTTAACTAGGAGCCCTTTTATCTTGTGGCTTCTTGTCTCCATTGTTTAAAGTCACAGTCAGGTCTCTTACTGGGACATGTCCAGGAAACCCCTTGGTAATAACACAGTACACCTTGCTTTGTCTGTAAATAACTGGAAGTGTCTACATTTTCTTATGTGATAAAATTTCATTCTTGATTTGCAAAAACACTTGAGAAACCTTGTGTTGGGAGTTTGTTTAAATGTCCCCGGGGGGGGGGGGGAGGGAGAGGTAGGACGCACCAGAATTGAGAGTCTCGCGTAATGTGTTGTCTGCTTTCTCTAATCAGCCACGATTGTGTTCTGAGGTGGCCCCATTGTGAGGACTTTGGGTCTTGTGTCTTACGTTCAGGCTATTAAAAGTAAGAAGGATCATGGCCTGAGGATGCCCTGTGCAGGAGAGGCAGGTATCTCTGGCTGCTAAGATGCTTTTACTCAGGTCTCTGCGCATTGTGTAGATTACCTGGAAATGTGCAAGCTTTTCTGCCTGTCCGTGGGGAAAAGGAACACCTAGTGAAGTATGTATGGGATCTCTCCAGAAGGCTTGCTGTCAAAGCACACTTGCATGACACTACTGAGAAATTTTGCTCCTTTACAACTTGTATTTGAAGTTTAAAGGTCAGGAGTTTGAGCCTATTAAGATCAAATATCCTATCTGGCAGGGTCTGCAGCATGGTAACTAGCTGGAAGTGCATCTGAGAAGCATTTGCTGTGTTAAAACAGCGTATCACATGCTGGCTGTTGTTAAAACACACTAGCTCTGACTCCAGCTTCTGGGAAACTTTGGAGTTAATGTTTCAGCTGGCAGACTCTACTTTTTCTGTAGTCCCCTCCCCCAGGCAGAACCCTTCCTGTTGGGAAATACCAAATCTCGATGTTAGGGAGAGTGGACAAGAGTTGTATAATGTGGATTTCCCTCTAGGATCCTTGGATTCAGTGGGAAGTTCCTCAGGATACCCCCAAGGTTTGATGCCCATAGACTCTGTGTCTATGATTAAAGCAGTTTAACCCTCTGGTGACCACAGCCATATCACTGCTGTAAAGAATGATGGTACTGGTTCTGGGCTGACTGGGGAAAGGAGAGAAAATCTAAACACACAGCATGGAAGTAGCACAGCGCACATCATGCTGGGTTAATGCTTTTGTCTGCTGACACTTTTTCAAGATATAAAAGCTTATTGGTTATTTTGTACAACATATTTTGCACTAGGTTGGTATATGCATAGCTTTTCCCAAATCTCCTAGAGGGTGTCATCAGACACCTAGAGGAGTTCTGTCTAGCGGGGCTGGCACTCAGACTCAGGAATTTTTTAAGGCTAGCTGCGAAGTGAAGGGGCCATAAACACAATATTTTCATGTTTTCTTTTTAAAAAAATATGAAATATCAATGTCCCCTGTTGGTTAGTGCAGTGTCCCAGAAGTGAAACTTGCCTAGCTACTTTCACTGTCCCAGATGAGAGAAACAAAGACCCAAACAGCATAAATGAGACCATGACAATGAGATATTTTAAGGCAGGGGTTCTCAAACTTTTTGATACCACGACCCCCTAAAATGTTCATTGAATTTGTGACCCTCCCCCCTCCACCAAAAAAAGGGAGGGGGAGCCAAGGAAAGTTGTTAAGCAAAAAAAAAAGCTTGACTCATCCCTCCTGCAGTCTCTGTGCTGCTGGCACCGCACTCCTCCTCCGGGGATGACACCCTCTCCCGCAGCGTGCTACGGAGTTGTGGGAGGGGAGCGCACTTCCAGAATCCCTGGAAGTGGCGCGAAGGACCCCGTGGAAGCCGGCAGCTGCGACCCCCCTGTAAGTTGGTTGCGACCCCCCCCCCCAGAGGTCGTGACCCACACTTTGAGAAACGCTGTTTTAAGGTAACCATTGGTTGTTAATCTCAGGTGATGGTAACAGAGGAAAATATTGATCTCCTGATGGCCCTTGTATCCATTTAACCAGATAGAAAATGGTGACTGGCCACAATATTGCTTTAACATCCTCAGTCTGCTAATGTTTCAGAAAGTTCAATGCATTTTATTCTCACTGCTCATTCTACCTTTTTTTGTAACAGAATTCAGATATTTACAGAGGGATAGATTTGTTTTCAAGTAATTTCTGGGCTCTTTGATGCTTTGTCCACACTACAAAGTTCTGTCGCCATAACCTGCCTTTTGGCAACAAACCAGTGAGAGCATACACACTGCAATGGGACTTCAGTCAGGAGAAATTCTTCCACCTCTGAGGCTACATCCACATTGCAAAAGTGCATCCCACGCTGCATGGACGCTTTCTCGAAAGAAAGCGCTGATTGCTATTCACAGAATGGCCACCAGAGCACCTGTGCTTTTTTCGATTGGCTCTTTTTGTGCAAAAACCCTGTTGCCTGTCCCCCCACACTTTTTTGCGCAAGAACTCTTGTGCAAAAAGGAGTTATTCCTCGTAGAAAAAGGACTACCTACACTGCAAAAACCCCTCTGTTCTTTTGATTTACTTGCACAAAAACGTGCTTGGGTGTGGACACTCTACAGGTTTTTACACAAAAACCCTGTAGTGTAGACATAGCCTCAGACTTTTTCTCTTCCCTTGCCTTCGTTGTTGACAAAGAGCCAGTGTGGACTCTGTTTGTTTTGTGGACAGAACTGGCTTCTGCCAGTATCCCACAGTGCCTGCCCTGCTGTGTCCGCTCAGCTTTGATCTCTGCTGCCCTGCAGGCAGGCGCCCCTCCCCTTTCCAAGCTCCGGGAAGTGTCTGACAGCTGCGTGAGCTGCTCCCTTTGTGCAACCAACGAAGGGCAAATCATTGGAATGCTCCTGTTCTGCCCTGCACTAAGAACACAGCCGCAGGCAGGCTGCTGCTGCGAAGGGAGGGGACAGGCTGCTGTGCTGCTTTGACACTCCTCAGCTCAGAGAGCTCACAAAGCTACTCATGATGCTGCTCCCAGCAGCCGAAGAGGCTGTGGGAGACTGAGGGAATCCCAAGATGCGCAGGGATCCGCTCTGCCTTCCCACAACACAGCACTGTGGGATACATACCCACAGTGCACTGCTCACACTGCCGATGATGGGCATGACCCTCTGGCTATTTTTGTGTTAACCTAATGTTGCCAACAAAACTTATGTAGCCATAGCCTCATTTGTATTCACATGACATTCAACATGCCTTTGGACTGCCAAACCCAGATGAGAATGGTAATGTGCAATCTGCTGGATGGATGGGACCTATTGGGAGGGTCTGTATCCTGGGTCAAATGGCTACTTTGTTCCATTGGAAAGTTAATCGTTTTAAATAGTCTAATTGATTTTAATTTAAAGTATTATTTTCCATATACTGTACAATTAGTTTTAAAATAAATCTAAACTCTGTTTATATTTTTGGGGATTGTTAACGGAACAGGTACCTCCCTTACCACAGCATGCTCATTGTACAATGCTGGCCATCCTTTCTCTGCAAGAATTGTCAGCAGCTGCAGTAGCCCCACACACATCTGTGACCTGCACAGGGGCCTGAAACCCCGACAAGGGACCATGGGCAGGAGCCAGAGCCAGCAGATGTCCAGGGAAGTCACCGCAGCTTTGGAAGAGGCCTCCTGTGCCGCTTGCATTTGTTCCTCTAGCTCTGATCTACAGAGTGATGTGTATAATGCAATTCTTGGTGGCTGCTATCCTGAAGCAGGACACCACCTAAAGTTTGAAAAAATATTTGCATACCTCCTGTTAATTTTCTGTGGATCAGTGTTACTGATGCAAAATCTGTTGTAATGGGGAAAATTGTATCTTCTTCATGTTCTATACTAGCATTTGCAATTTTTCAGTCTTTTGAGTTAATAAATTCTTTGGTGTCAGATTTTTTTCTCTATGCAGTGGGTTACAGGAGCTCTTTAGGGCCACTGCACCCCCATGTGTTTCTTTTTGCTCATCATGTAGTTGCAATTTGGTGGTGAACGTAAAATCCAGATTCTTCCTTCCATATTAGAAAAGATCACTACTGTGGAGTAAGTAGTCAGAGTGCTTCACATTGTGAAATAGTCATGAGTAAAAAGAACATTCATGTTGGAGAAATCCCCATTAATAGATTTTAATGTTTGAAAAGAACAATTATGATGTGGCCTGACTCCTGTGTATTGCAGGGCTGGATGAAGCATTTCACCCAGTGAATCTGGCAGTGAAGAGAATTGATTTTGTGTGCCATCAAATCCAATAATTCGTGGTTTAATAAGAGTGTATCTTGTGGGAAATCATTCAGCCTGGTTTTAGAGAGTCCTATGGGTAGGGAATTTCCCACTTGCTTTGGGAAGCTTTTCCAGAGCTAATTGTCCTTGTTTTTTTTGTTTTTGTTTTTGTTTTTGTTTTTGTTTTTTTTACAACAAACACCTGTTCCAATTTGAATGTTTGTAGCTTCAGCATCTAAGCATGTTCCCTCTATGCAGGAAACCAACTAGCATGGAACACAGAACCCACAGACAGGTGCGACAACCTGACCCCTCTACTTGTACGTTTACGCCATATTTGTACAGCTGCATGCGTGCTGTTGTCAACTGCTCCATTTCCAAAGAGACTTAGGCCATTGTTTAAAAGTTGACAGTTCTCAGTTGTGTACTATTCACTCTGAGGAGCTCCCGGTGTAAATGCACCCCAAACCTCTCTGGTAATGCAGAAGGCTAGTCTCTGCCAGATGCTGGGAATGGGTAATGGAGGGTGATCCCTTGATGGTAATCTGCTCAGTTCATTCCCTCTGGGACACCTGGCACTGGCTGCTGTCAGAAGATAGGATCCTGGGTCAGATGGACCTTTGGTCTGACCCATGTGGCCATTGTTATGTTCTTAAAACATTTGCTTTTCTGTCTTCAGGAAACTCATTTGTGAGTGTAGTAGGAGGATTGGAGTCTTCTGCTCTCCCACCATACATGCACTGTTCAGTGCACTTCCTGTGAAAGCTGTACCGTAGCACAGTGTTGAAGTCAAGAGAGGCTGGGTAGACAGAGGTGGAGGAAGTCGCCCCTTTCAAAGGGGATCAAGTGCAGGGCGCAACCCTTTGCCTCACACCAGACTGGAATCCAGCCTACTGGGGGCTCCTTGCATGCAAGGAGTGGGCTGGTTTCTAGCTCTTTCTGAGCAATGCACTTCTGCCTGTTTTTGCTGCTAATTCCAGCCAGCCCTGCAGCCTTCAAGGTCACTGGAAGCCGAGCTCAGCTGCATGGTTATCTGATCTCCCCCCACAATAAGTGTCAGATAAGGCCTTTCACTTGTCCTTATTTTCCTCTTCCCTCCAAACAGGCACAACAGAACTTGCCTGAGTATGTGACACTCACCCAGAAGGTCCCAGCTCCCGTAGGGGCAACTATTGTAAAATTTGGAGCTGAGAGCTGCAGTCTGAGCAGAGATGACTGTAAATTGAACTCCTAAGCCGCTGAGAGCCCCATGATGAAGGATTAGGTGAAGTTTACTGTAGAAGAAGAGCATTTTGTTTCTGGTGCTACAGGGAATTTTTTACTCTAGCAGGATTCTGGTCTGTCCTTCTGACCTCCTGGGATCTTACTGGCTAATATTGTGGGGTGAGATGCAAAGCCATTTACCCGAACATTTAGCTGAGCCCACAGCTAAGGAGTGAATGGCTGAGAGGAACTCCCCGGCTACGTCTAGACTGGCATGATTTTGCACAAATGCTTTTAACGGAAAAGTTTTCTGTTAAAAGTATTTGCGCAAGAGAGCGTCTAGATTGGCACGGACGCTTTCGCGCAAAAGCACTTTTTGCGCAAAAGCGTCCGTGGCCAATCTAGACGCGCTTTTGCGTAAGAAAGCCCCGATTGCCATTTTAGCCATCGGGGCTTTTTTGCGCAAAACAAAACTGAGCTGTCTACACTGGCCCTTTTGCGCAAGAGGGCTTTTGCCCGAACGGGAGCGTCAAAGTATTTGCGCAAGAAGCACTGATTTCTTACATTAGAACGTCAGTGTTCTTGTGCAAATTCAAGCGGCCAGTGTAGACAGCTGGCAAGTTTTTGCGCAAAAGCGCCCACTTTTGCGGAAAAACTGGCCAGTCTAGACACAGCCCCCATGTAAACTAGTGTTAATAACTGGCCCAGTATGCTGGTGAGCATCTACAGTGTGACTTTCATCCCATCATTCACAAACTGAGATGTGTATGAAACTGATGGCCACGTACCATTTCTCTGACAGGCTGCCTTTTGGCTTGCCTGGTAAAACTCAGCCAAGATTCAGACTCCACTTTTGGTAACAGGTGCATGTGGAGGCAGCAAGCAGGGAGAAGGATGTTGCTAAAAGCTGAGGTCTGCCTTAGTCTAACCATGTTCCAGTCTCCTCCCTTGTAAAGCCTGTGCAGAGGAGCAGCCAGGAGCAAGCAACCCTAGCAGGAATTTAGTGCTGGGCTTCTGAGGCCTGTGCCTGGCAAGGCAGATCTCAATAGTGAGAGTAAACGGTTCAACAGTGATGCATCCCAAAGGCTGGAAAAAGTTCACAGCTGGACCAAAGATCACACATTGATGTTCAATGTGTTAGTTTAATGAGGACTTAATTCTGAATATTGTATCACGTGGCACATCCCTGTTAATGTTTCTGCAAAGGACCTTATCAATGAAGCTTAGTTGAATTGACTCAAGTTTAAGAAAGTGAGAGAATCAAGAGATGATAGTATAAGAAATCTGAGCCTTGATGGTTATTCTGTTATTTCTGATGTGAATCCTCTGGCCTTAGCATCCAACCCAAAGTGATTACAAGCAAATATTGTTGGTCTAGGGCAGAGGTGGGCAATTATTTTTGCCCCGGGGGCTACTTCAAACATTTTTGAAGTAGCCCTGGGTCACTCTGGAAGGGATGGGGCTACCCCAGACCATGATTGGTCTTGGGGTGGGGGAGCCCCTTTGCCCCCCCTTCCCACTAGGCACCCATGCTCTGGAAGAGGCTTGGCATGCTCCCCCAACCCCAGGCCAGTCAGGGTATGGGGGCGCAGGAGCATGGGAAGCCTCCTCCCGCCCTGTGAGGAGCACATGGCACTTTGAAGTGTGGTAGGCTCCTCGCAGGGCCAGGGCAGGGCGAAGGAAGCTTCACGCAGCTCCCCCGCCCCCAGGCCCTGATCGGCCTCGGGGCAGGGGAGCACATGAAGCCTCCTCCACTCTGCCCCGTGCCCTGCAAGCAGCACGTGGCGCTTCAAAGTGCCATGTGCTCCTCGCAGGGCGGGAGGAGGCTTCCTGAACTCCTGTGCCCCCAGGCCAATTAGGGCCTGGGGGTGGGAGAGTGCGTGAAGCTTCCTTCGCCCTGCCCCCACTCTGCAAGCAGTGTGCAGTGCTTTGAAGTGCTGTGTGCTGCTTGCAGGCCAGGGGGCAGAGCGCAGAAGGCTTCGGGCACTCCCCCTTGTAGATCCACCCACCTGGCCAGATCCACCCACTTGGCAGAGGCCCTTTTGCCCACCCCGGTCTAGGGTAGATAATGTGTAGGAGCCATTGGTTTTACAGTGCTTACAGCAGAGACTCAGCCACGCAATGACATGGGGGTAGGTTCCTAGAGTCAAGTGTCAGCTTTTATTCTTTCTTGAGGTTAATGAAAGCAGGGCTCGAAGGAAGCAGTGCAAGGCTGGCTCTAGTCAGCAGTCTTCAATGTTGGATGAACAGCATAGAGCAGCATCATAAAGCCCAGGCAGAGCATAGAAATCTCTTGAGTGCCAATGGGGTCTGGTCTACAAGGAAGGCTCCCACATGCTAGGGTCATAGCAATAATAATCATAACATGGCATGGAGTCTCCCACCATTCTCCTAAGTGCCACCAGACTGACAAAGAGCAGGTCCCCAGGTTCCACCAGGGCAGATGACTGGCGAATGTAAAATCAGTGATATGGCCCCAGAGCCACTGAGAATATATTGCTGCTAACCCAGCTGAGCATTAACACAAGAATCAGTGGCACCCACAGAACCTAAATGAGCCACATTTCTGAAAGGGTCATCAAGTGACTTGGAAATGATCTTGTGAAGGTGCTGGATTGTGGGACCTTTGTTCTCCCTGTCCCTGATGGGGATAATACTCCCTGTAGCCCACCCAGCTGGTTAGACTGTAAGCTCTTTGGGGGAGTGTCACTCGGTGTCTGCACGTGGGGTCCCTGAACTCAGCGGAGGTCTCTAAAGGCCACTGTAATGAAAATAATAAACACGTTTGTCTCAGAGGAGATCTGGTCAGTCTGTTTCCTGTGTTACAGTCACAAGCTGCAACTATGACAAGCTTAGCCCTGGGTGTTTTGCTTGAGCTGCACTAGTCTGAACTCAGTTTCTTTTAACTTCTTCCCCAAGAAATCCAAACAAAGCCAATAGCTGGGCCTGTTACAGACCAAGTGCTCTCTGCTCCTCCTGGTGCCCACACAGCCCAATTCCCCACCCTGCTGAGTCCAGAGCAGAGAGTGATTTTGTCAGTGTACTGTGTGCAGGAGCAGCTCTTTAATTCCCCTGTTGGCTATGTCCCATAGTATCAGGGACTAATGTCAGCATTTGCATGATGAATGATTCTGGGAAGCATCCCTGTGAAACTGCATTAGCCTTCTGCTACTTCAGGGTCAACAGAGTTAATGCTGGCCTTAAGCCTCACTGAGACGGCTCTTGGCTGCAACTTTAAATAGTTCCATAGCTGATCTCTCCTCTCCTTTTAGAGAAAAGACTCTGGTTACAGAGGGACATACAGCAGTGACATTTGTATTAGTCTGTTTTGCAACTTCACTCAGCCGCCTGCACTCCCTCAACGCAGTGAGTTACTTGGGGCTTCGGCAGCTTGTAGCAAAGATGCCACAGGTGAAAGTTGCAGGTAGGTCTCAAAAAAGCCAATGACGTGAGCAGCTAGGGAGTGCTCTTTGTAAATTGCAAAGTCTGTTGTGGTGTGCCCATTATGTCTGCTGTTGCAGATGGCAGCAGCCAAACCCTGATGGGGAGTCTCTTGTTTTTTGTGTGGGGATAAAGGGGGAAGCCTCAGCTGGAGTACGGTGTCCAGTTCTGGGCATCACACTTCAGGAATGAGGTGGACAAATGGGAGCATCCAGAGAAGGCAACAAAAATGATGAAAGATTTAGGAAACCAGACTGATGGGAACGGTTAAAAAAAACTGAGCGTGTTTAGCCTTGAGAAAAGATTGGGGGGGGGGCTTTAAACAGTGTACAAATATGTTAAGTGCTATTAGCAAGAGGTTGGTGATCAGTTGTTCTCTGTATCCACTGAAGGAAGGATCAGAAGTCTATTGTGCACCAAGGGAGATGTGTATTAGATATTAGGAAAAGCTTTGTAATTCTAAGTATCGTTAGGTCCTGGAACAGGCTTCCAAGAAAGGTTGTAGAAACCCCATCACTGTAGAACAGTTTGGACAAACAGCTGGCAGGGACTATCTGAGTTTATTTGGTCCCGCCCCAGTACAGGGAGCTGGGCTTAATGACACTGTGAGGCCCTTCCAGCTTTACATGTCTATGAGGCTATAAACCCAAGTTTCTCAGACACTAAACAAACGTGCAAGCCAGATCAATGTCCATTTCTTTACCCTCCCTGTGCTGAGACACGGGCTGTGGGAGTTTCCCACAACCTTGGTTTCTCCCATTGGTGGATCCAGAACAACTCAGCCAAGCCAAATCACTAAAACAGCTTCTTTTTTGAGTGACTGCTCATGTCCATTCAACAAAGGTGTGTGGGATCACCACACGCACCAGTGCCAGAAGATTTTCCCTTAGCAGTACCCACAGGAGAGACTGGCCAGGCACCCTCTGGCACACTATATAGGGGAGTTGTAATCCTCCACCCTCAGTTACTTCTTGCTGCCAGTGATGGTGCTTGGAATTTGCTCATCTCAGCAGTTAGCTGTTGCACATTTCCATGTCAATTTAGGATTGAATAAAGATCTTTTTTGGTTAATGCTCTACAAACGTAGTTTTCTCTCTCTTGATATTCACATTTCCACGTCAACGGCTGTGAATGAGCCATTTCCACCCTGACTTGATTAACCTAATTTCTACTCCCACTCATCTGATGAAGTGGATTTTACCCACAAAAGTTTTGGCCTACTAAATCTGTTAGTCTTTAAAGTACCACAGATCTCCATTGGTTTTGCAGATACAAACTAACATGGCTACCTCTCTGAGACTTTGTTTTCCCTGTAAATCGTTTCTATTGTTAGTCAGTTTACTGTTTAGTGTAGGTCCCCTCCCCCCCCAGGGACTTTGCCTTGGGCCGGAGCATCCCTCATTTCTGGGTTTTCAAGTCCTACTGTAAGTAGGAATGTGATAGTGTATACACTTAACCTTCACAGTTACACGCAAAGCTTTCCCCACGTCCTAGTGCCTTTGTAACAGAGGCAGCAGTGGGGGAGAGAGGGCAGGTGGGAGCCAGTGCTTGCAGAGAGCCAGCTTTTAAGCCAGCTCCCCATGAGGACCAGCTCCTGCAGTGCCGCCTGCCCTTCCACCTCCCTCCCCCTGTGCACTGCTGCTTCTGTATCAGAGGTAGCAGAGCAGGGTGGGGAGGTACATATCGGCGCCCATGGAGCCGCCTCTCCTCCCCCACCTGTAAACACTCCTCCCCCACCTGAAAAATTCAGCAGTTACACATTGACAAAAAAAACCCACGCTTTTGAAAAATCCCAAGCCGCATGTTATGTTGCAGTTGTAATCAGCCCACCATGCCAGTGAGTGATCTGCAGGGCAATTGTGGTGCTTGGGAGAGGCTCACAGAAATGATTCGTGACGCATATGCAAGTCCTTCGAGCCTCCCACCAAGGAGAGGGACATTCTGCTTAGGGCTCCTAATGGAGCCCGGCTTAGCTCTAGTGCATGATGTGTGAATATGCATAAAAATAATTACCTAATAACACTGAATAGGCCATGAGTTCAGTGACTTTATTAGGGTTGGCCAGTGGATAGACTCCATTAGCAAAAGCTGCTGTCTTGGAGATCCCAGCTCTTCCTCCCCTAACCCAGCTCAGATCCTGTTGCCAAATGCAGCTCTCTGCAGATGGTCACAGGAAAATGCCAGATTAGGTTTCTAGATAGAGCTTTTTCATGGAAGTCATTTACTGCAGTTGTTAATGCAGATTCTAGGCTCCACCTAAGGGCTGAGCAGCCTCCAAGATAGGAGTGAACTGTTTCCAACACAATTATCTTAGGGTATGTCTACACAGCAAAGTTATTTCGAAATAACAGCTCTTATTTTGAAATAACTTTACCAGCGTCTACACAGCCAAACCGCTATTTCGAAATAAATTTGAAATAGCGGAGCGCTTATTTTGAATTTGGTAAACCTCATTCTACGAGGAATAATGCCAAATTCGAAATAGCTATTTCGAAATAAGTGCAGTGTAGACACTTATTTTGAAATAGGGGGCCTCCAGCCTTCCCAGGGTGCTCTGGTGGCCACTCCAGCCTCAACCAAGAACACTCCTCTCCCTCCCCCCCTCCCCGGAGCCCTTAAGGGGTTGACTCTGGCCACAGTGCCTGTGCCAGCTCCAAGCCTGCCAGCCCAGAGCCAGCAGTCACTGCCCCTGACCCAGTGGCCCCAAAACATGAGCCAGCTAGCCACTGGCAGCCAGCCCTCCACCGCTTCCCAGGAGCAGTCTGCCAGCTCCCAGGAGCCTGCCAGGGCCCGGAGAAGGAAGGCACCTTCCTGGTCCAGGGCGGAGCTCGTGGACTTTATTCAGGTTTGGGGGGGATGCCCCCAATGTCCATGATCGCTGCACTAGACAGCGGAACGCAGCCATTTATGGCAGGATAGCTGCCAGCCTGGCCCCCAAACACCACATGCGAACCCAGGAGCAGGTTCGCATGAAAATCAAGTTGGTCCAGCGAGACCTCCAACCCTGAGCCCTGAGCTTCCCCTCCCCCTTCTTCCTCTTTCCAGCTCCCTCCTCCCAGGTTTCCCCCTCCCCTCTCCCACCCTCTCTCCTCTCTTCTCTCGCCTCCTTTCCCCAGTCTCACCAGAGTTTCATTTCCCCCCTCCCCCCAGTTTTGTTAAATAAAGACAGTTTGTGTTTATGAAAAAATGTGTATTTCATTTTACATCAGGAAGGGGGGCGGGGGGGGTGTAAGTGGAAGGACGTGAGGGAGGAATGAGGCACATGCCCCCAGTGGGGCAGACCAGGGAGGCTCTTAGTGCTCCTCAGGGTGGAAGCTCTCCCTCAGGGCCTCCTGGATACTGACGGCCCCCCGATGGACCTCCCGGATGGCAGCCTGCAGAAAGTGCAGTCAGGCTCGTAGTAATGCCTCCAAGAGAAGCACCAAAGTGCCCAGGGGCAGCTTCGGCTCCATGTTGCAGAGTGCTGTGGTGTCCTGAGTGAGGGCAACCAGAGCACGCAGAGACAAAATCTTTGCTGTCCCTCATCGACGTAGGCAAGCAAGCAGGGACACCTGAGAACCGGCTGTCAGGTGTGGGGGGTAGGGTCCCTTTAAGCACAGGCCTCAGATAGCCTCAGGCAGCAGCCACACAAAGTAAAACCTGACCTGATGCCCTGCTGGACCTGGTTCTGGCCAGCCTTAAATGCAATTCAGCATCCACTCAGTGTGGATGCGCTATTTCAAAATAGCAAAATGCTATTTCGAAATGTGTTTTGTGTGTAGACGCGTTATTTCGAAATAAGCTATTTCGAATTAACTATTTTGAAATAATGCTGTAGTGTAGACATACCCTTAGGTACCAATTTATGGCAAGCTTGTCCAGTCAAAGCAGAATTTGTATGTGTAACTGGGATTGCTTATTCCAAAGTGATACAGATACTGCTCGCTCTATTGCAAACAGAACAATTTTGAATTAGGGCTGTCAGTTAATCCTATTTAACTCATGCAATTAACTAAGAAAACTAATTGCAATTAATCACTATTTTAATCACTGTTAAACACTAAAATACCAATTGACATTTAGTAAATGTTTACCAATGTTTTTCTACATTGTCAAATACTTCAAGGGTATTCTGTTGTTGTTTTACTGAGCAATTAATCATGATTAATTTTTAATTGCTTGACAGCCCTATTTAGAACAGTTGCCACCAAAACAATTCTGCACATTTTTCTGTACAAATGCTAACGAATATTGATTGGCAGGGAGAAGAATCTGGGGACTTGAGAACTGATTACCTGCTTTTACGTTAGCTCACAGAGCAGAAGAGAAACATGAATATTCGTGGCCCTTCCTTATGTGGCTGCTGGAGTCTGAAACAGATACATTATCACTAGGAATAGCCAATAGACCGTGGGTCCATGCAAAATGTTCACAATCCAAGAAGTGGCCACTTCTCAGCAATACATTCCAGGAACCAGCCTGGACCACAAGTAGAATTGGTTTCCATGTGTTCTGTGTGTCTGGCTAAAGGTGCTATTTAGTATTAAACGTTTCCTTTACAGCTGGTGTTTTGTAAAGTTTCTACTTGATCCTTACCTCCTTGATCCTACAGCTGAGGCCATGGGAGACTAAGGGCATCATTTACGGGGGGGCTAGAGAGTTCAGTTGACCCCGCAAGTTTGAACCTCTGGATTTCATATTTGAGGTCTGCTTAAAGTGCATGCCTTAGCTCCAGATGCAGGTCTTAACTGTAATGGAGTTTGTGTTGCTCCCAGCTTTCCCTTTGGAGGAGGCAGGATGAGTAAGGCAACAAAAGGCTTTGTTATTCAAGTAATTTAAGGAGCTTTAGATCATCATGAAAACATTGCCTGCTACTCCACCTAAAAGAGGAAAAAAAAAAGATCTGCATTTGGACCACTGCTGATAAACTTCTCATAAATGTTCTTGAAAAAGTCGTAAACAATGAGGTGGCAAAATTTGCAATGATATAAAATTAGTCAAACTAGTGAACTCCAAAGCTGATGGCAAAGTGTTACAAAGGGAATCTCACAAAACTGAGTGACTGAGCAACACAAAGGCAGATGGAATTCAGTGCTGATAATACAAAAATAATGGAATCTAAAGTAGCTGTTACCACTCAAGAAAGAGATTTTTTGAATCTTTGTGGATAGTTCTCTGAAAACATCTGCTCATGTGCAGTGATGGTCTAAAAAACTAACAGAATATTGGGAATCATTAGGAAAAGAAACGATAATAAGACACAAAATATAATATTGCCTCTATATAAAGTCAAAGGCTGCATCTAGACTGGCATGATTTTCCGCAAATGCTTTTAACGGAAAAGTTTTTCCGTTAAAAGCATTTGCGGAAAAGAGCGTCTAGATTGACACGGATGCTTTTGCACTTTTTGCGGAAAAGCATCCGTGCCAATCTAGACGCGGTTTTGCGCAAGAAAGCCCCGATCGCCATTTTCGCCATCGGGGCTTTTTTGCGCAAAACAGTTTTTACCTGTCTACACTGGCCCTCTTGCGCAAAAGCATTTGCGCAAGAGAGCTTATCCCTGAGCGGGAGCATCATAGTATTTGCGCAAGAACACTGACAATCTTACATTAGATCGTCAGTGTTCTTGCGCAAATTCAAGTGTAGACAGCTGGCAAGTTTTTACGCAAAAGCGGCCGCTTTTGTGCAAAAACTTGCCAGTCTAGACGCAGCCATAGTATACAGATCTGATCACCCCAGCTGAAAAGATATATTAGAGTTGGGAAAGGTACAGAAAGGGCAACAGAAATAAGTACGGGTAAGAAACAGTTTCTAGATGAGGAAAGATTAACAAGACTGGGACTTTTCAGCTAGTAAAAGATAGGAGTCAAGGGTGGGAGATATGTTAGTGGTCTAGAAAATTATAAGTGGTGTGGAAAAATAGAATAAGGAAATGTTATTTATTCCTTCACTAATTATTACACAAGAAGCTCACTCAATGACATTTATAGGCAGCAGATATAAAACAAACAAAACACATTATTTCTTCACGATCAACCTGTGGAACTCTTTCCCGGGAGATAGTGGAAAGACCCAAACTATAACAGGATTCTAATAAGAACTAAATAATTTCAAGGAGGACAGGTCCATCAATGGCTACTAGGCAGAATGGGCAGGGATGGTGTCTCTAGCTTCTCTGTGCCAGAAGCTATGAATGGGCAACAAGGGGTGGATCATTTGATGATTGCCTCTTCTTTTCATGCCTTCTGAAGCACCTGGCAATGGCCACTGTGGGAAGACAGGACACTGGGCTAGCTGGACCTTTGGTCTGACCCAGTCTGGCTGTTCTGATGATCTTATATAGAGTCCAAATGTATCTGCCCCCTGCTGTAACCCACTAGACCCTGCTTCCCTTCCAGAGCTGAGAGAGAGCCTGGAGTCCTGACAGTCAGTCTCTCTCTCTCTCTCTCTATGCAGAGTTAGCAACAAAGTAAGAATACAGTAATTCCTCACTTAACACAGTAGCTACGTTTCAGAAAATGATCGTGCTAAGCGAAAACGTGTTATGCAGGGTCAATTTTCCCATTGAAAGTAATGGAAAAGGTGGGGGGTTGCGTTTCAAGTGCATGTGCGCTCGCGGCTCCAGCCTGCACTTGCTAGCAGCCGGCCGCTGAGCATAAGCAGTTGCCTGGGGCCCGGGACATAAGGTTGGGGGAGAAAGGGGACTGGGTTACAGCAGGGAGGGGAGGTGTTTGGCTCTGGGAAAGGGAAGGGGAGGAGAGGGAAGGGGGATTGGGTTGGGAGTATGCCCCTGTGATGGGTCTGCCGGGACCCGTACTGCGTCCGGCGAGGGGGGTGGGGGTCAGCGCGGAACGGCGCGGCGAGCTGTGAATCCTCCGCCACTTTGCAGGGAGGTGGGGGAAGCCCGGTGCAGCCGCCAGCAACAGGCGAGCTGGGGAAACCCAGCCTCCAGCCTGCAAGCAGGGGCAGAGGAGAGGTGGCGAGGTGTCTGGCGAGGGGGGTCAGTGGGGAACGGCACGGCAAGCAGCAAACCCTCCGGCGCTTTGCAGGGAGGTGGGGGAAGCCCCGCGCAGCTGCCAGCAACAGGCCGGCTGGGGAAACCGTGTTATTTCGGGGACAGTCGTGTTATTCAAAAAACATTCCCCCCCAAAAAATCGTGCTATCACGAAAAACGTGTTAAGTGGGCACGTGTTAAACGAGTAATTACTGTATACATTAAAATTTTAAGGCTAACCAGTGTCCTTTGAGTGACTTGCCACAAGATATCAATGATATTAGTATTAGAGCTGAGTGGGTCTAATATTTAATGTTCTTTCTTTTATATAGAAATTAGATACAGTGTTCCTGTCAGCTAATTTTAAGCTATCTGCCAAAAAAACTAGTGTTTTACAGTATCTTAGTAGCCCCTGGAAAGAGGTGATGTGGTGGGGGGGAGGGTGCATGGGGTCAGTCTCTCCCAATTTGCTGCATGGCTTGTCTTCAGTCTGGCCCCCACTCGTGCTTCCCCCCCATTATAACATGCACAGGTCACCCCCCACCCCAAATTTGAAATGGTGCCTCTGGGAGAGACTGGGTCTCCATAGTTTAGGGAGAGATCTTGTTCTCTGTTAAATGAGCAGGACTAGAGGGAGAAAAAATCCTTCTGTCTCCTCCCAAATCTAACAAGCACCTCACTGTTCTTCTGTGTGACTCATGCTAACCTAGCCTTCACTCTCCTCTGTCCATGCCCACCTCCTGCTCACATTGCAGTCAACTTGACTGGAACCAGGACCAGACTCTTAGTAGTCTTTATCCAGGTCAGGGGCCCCTTGAATCCTTCCCTTCTGCTGTAGACATGGCAAAGACAAACAGACCATCTGCAAGTGCTGGAAAGCTCACACACCCAGCATCCGCATCTGCCAACAGGATGTGACCAGGGTAGTGGTTCAGAGGTTACATTTGTTCTGAATCTAATACAGGTTGGCCCTCCCTGGTCCAGCACCCTTGGGACCTGACCAATCCCAGATGAGGAATTTTGGTGGTCTGGAAGAGGTAATTTCTGGGGCCCCCCCCCCGCCACCAGCCCCCACCAACCTTGGTCGGGCCTCCTGCTGCTGCCCCCCCATCCCCTCCGCTGGGCAGCCCTGTTGCCACACACTAGGCTCCCGGCCTCACCAGCAGCCTGTTGCCCTGCAAGCTCTCAGGGCTCCCAGCTGTCAGCTGGACCAGGGATGTTGCCGGACCAGAGTGTCCTAAGTTAGAGAGGTGAAACCTGCAATGAGAAGGCAAATGGCTATGATGACTCAGAGCATCTCTCAGGGTCCCAGTGACTTACCACTGCCGGGCCCTTGTCACATAGAGCAAAAGCTGCTGATACAGAAAAACCTGAACTGCTGAGAAATAGACACGACTCCTGAATTTTGCAGTTTTACACTGGTGCTGGATGCAGAATTGAACGTGAGCCTCTTTGCCCCAGGTTCTTGCAGCTGCTGGGAACAAGGTTGCCTCAGGGACTCTAGAGCTGAAATTGAAACGGCAGAGGATAAAATTCTGTTGCCTCCCCAAGGCCATGTCAGAGTAGGAGCTGAGGGTTCAGAGCGAGAGCTCCCCCACTTGTTTCTGTAGTGCAATTGGGGCCCACTCCTGGCACCTGCTCTTTGTGCTTCCATGAAATGGCCTTGAATGTGCTTATCTCCAGCATGGCCAGCCTTCTGCTCCTCCCAGCTCATATCCCTGCTACCATGCTGCTGAGGCTCCCTACTCCGCTCACATTCAGGGGCTCTGTGTGGGGCAGTTTGGTCCTGGAAGCAGATGCTTTCTCCAGCTGTTCCAGACAGTGTCTGTGGCCTGCAAGGGGCTGTGCAGAAGGCCAGGCCCCGGCTTCGATTTCACAGCACTGGCTGGGTCCATTCAGGGGCAAGGCAGTAGAGATGCTGGCCTCCTGCACAGGCTCCTTCCCCCACCTGCGCTCTAGGGCGCTGAATCTGAGGGTCACAGGAGCTCGTTGCTTGTGGCTGCCAGCTCCCTTGCCCTTACAGCAGCGAGGAGGTTAAGGAAACTCTTTTCTAGAAGTAAGCAGGGAAACGGCTCCTCTAGCATGGGGAGCTGTCCTGGCCTATACCCAGGGTTGCCAGTTTTGATGGGACCTATTTCTGGAGGTTTCATCACATGGCACAATCTGTAATGAAAGATGAATGTTTAATTCCTGAGACTCCAGGGCAGTTGTGGAGAGTTGGCAGCCCGGCCCAGACACCACCCCGGTGCACTGGCTGGCGAGAACATCTGTGTCCCGCTCCCGTTGCCCAGCTAGGGCTGCCAGGTGTCCAGTTTTGAACCGGACAGTCCAGTATTTGAGCTTTCTGTCCGGGAAACAAAGTGAGAAAACAGAACTGTCGGGTATTTTCTAAATCAGATGCAATGTCGATTGTGACGTAATGTCGAGTGTATCCGGGATGTTTGTTGAAACCATCTGGCAACCCTAGCCCAGAGCCCACCTGCCCTCGAGGGCTCCCCTGCCCCCCGCCCTGGGGCAGAGTCCTGGTAACCCCGGCACGGCTGGGCCCGGGGCCTGCACCTCACTCTTGTCAGGGTCGCTCAGGCCAGTGGCCAGGGCGCCCCCCAGCGCTTTGCCCCCGGCCCGGCCCGGCTGTGGGGCAGGGAGGCCACGGGGCAGACACTTGCTCTGGCCGGGGCCACGCGCCCTCAGGCTCTGGGGCAGAACCCCTCCCCCAGCACTGCCCCCCCCCCACTGCGACCCCTTGGCTGGGCCCCTTCCCCAGCACTGCCCCCCCCCACTGCGACCCCTTGGCTGGGCCCCTTCCCCAGCACTGCCCCCCCCCACTGCGACCCCTTGGCTGGGCCCCTTCCCCAGCACTGCCCCCCCCACTGCGACCCCTTGGCTGGGCCCCTCCCCCAGCACTGCCCCCCCCACTGCGACCCCTTGGCTGGGCCCCTTCCCCAGCACTGCCCCCCCCACTGCGACCCCTTGGCTGGGCCCCTTCCCCAGCACTGCCCCCCCCCCACTGCGACCCCTTGGCTGGGCCCCTCCCCCAGGACTGCCCCCCCCACTGCGACCCCTTGGCTGGGCCCCTCCCCCAGCACTGCCCCCCCCCCACTGCGACCCCTTGGCTGGGCCCCTCCCCCAGCGCTGCCCCCCCCACTGACGACCCCTTGGCTGGGCCCCTCCCCCAGCACTGCCCCCCCCCCACTGCGACCCCTTGGCTGGGCCCCTCCCCCAGCGCTGCCCCCCCCACTGCGACCCCTTGGCTGGGCCCCTCCCCCAGGACTGCCCCCCCCACTGCGACCCCTTGGCTGGGCCCCTCCCCCAGCGCTGCCTCCCCCCACTGTGACCCCTTGGCTGGGCCCCTCCCCCAGCACTGCCCCCCCCACTGCGACCCCTTGGCTGGGCCCCTTCCCCAGCACTGCCCCCCCCCACTGCGACCCCTTGGCTGGGCCCCTCCCCCAGCACTGCCCCCCCCCCACTGCGACCCCTTGGCCCCCATGCTTCCCAGCTGCTCACCACCCAGCTCCAGCCCAGCAGCCTGGGCAGCTCCTCCGGCCCCTCTGCCTCCGGCCCGGCTCTCCCCTTAGCTCGGCCCTGCGCCGCCTCAGGCAGCGCCGCGCACACGGAGGACGGGCCCTGGGCTCCTGACGCCCTCATTGGCCTGCCTGCCCTGTCAGTCAGGCTGCCCTGGAGCGTTGGCCCCTCCCATTGGCTCTGGGGACTGTCAGTCTCAGGTCCTGGTTTCCCATTGGCCCTGCCCCGTTCCTCAGGCCCTGGGCCAGCGCTCCATTAGACCCGGGCGCGCCCCGGCAGGGCTCTCAGTGCCCAGGCGCCCTGGCGAGGGCCCGCAGCCCCATGGCGCAAAACGGGCCCCGAGCCCAGCGCCCCCTGCGCTTGCCCCAGAGCATGGAGGGCAGCGGAGAGCTGTCCCGCCCCATTCGCCCCCCGCAGGGTGGGGCCAGCACCAGAGCGGGGCCCCCGGCCCTTCCCCGAGGCGGCGCCCCAGTCCCGGCTGGATCGGGGCCGGGTCCCACTGCTGGCCTGTAGACGCGTCTCTCCGCCCAGGGTTACATGAGCATAACAGCGGCCACTTTGGGGCAGCCCGATGGCCCATGTAGCCCAGTGCCCGTCTGACCGTGGCCAGTGCCGGAGGCATCAGAGGGAACGAACGAAGCAGGGCAATTATCACATGCTCCATCCCATGCTGGCCAGTCCAGCCCGGCCGAGGGACACTCAGGCTACATCTACACTGCCAGGTTTTTTTCCAAAAAAAGATATGCAACTTGTGAACCACAATTTGTGTATCTTTTTCCGATTCTTTTTTCGGAAGAGGCTTTTCTGACATTTGGCCCCTCTACACGGACAAAACCCCTTTTTTGGAACATTCCCTTCTTCCTCGTAAAACAAGGTTTACAGGGATGCTGAAAAACCACGTCTGCTTTTCTGAATTTTTTTTCAGAAAAGCAGACGTTCCTTGGACACGGCAGAGTTGTTCTGGGTATCCTGGAAAAACTCTGCAGTCTAGACATATCCTCAGAGCATGGGCTGAGTCCCTGAACATCTCGGCTTATCGCCATTGATCACTCCAGGAACTCTGGGGTTTTTTTTTAACCCAGCTGCACTTTTGGCTTTTACCTGAGCCCCTGGGAAGGAGTTCCACAGGTGCCCCTGGATCGTGAGTTATGCGATGAGGTAAATAGCACTTGCCTAGTCACTGTCTCCACGCCCTTCAGGAGTGTATATAGCCCCTGCCCTATCCCCCTTTGCCACTTGGGGAGCAGCTCTCTGTGCATCTTCAGCCTCTTTGCTGCCTCCATCCACCCAGGGTGCTGTGTGTAAGTGACAGGTGGCGAGCAGCACGCAGCTGGAGAGTCAGGTCCCTGTTGTGTGTCCTCCCACCTGCCTGCCCCTTCTGCCCCCTCCCCCACCCCCCTGCAGGGCCCTGGCCCGGGCCCTGACCCTTCCCCTCCAGGCCCCAATCTTCCTCTAGGCCTGCCCCAAGCCAGCATTGTCCATGGAGCCGAGTGAAGTCAGGACTCATCTCCGGTCTCATGACAGGCCCTGAGACATTAGCACCAAGACAACAGCTGGTTGCTTGCTCTCTTGTGCTAAGAGCTGGGTGTCTGGGGTGTACTGGGGCGCACAGTCCTGCTGGGAGAGGAGGTGCAGGCAAAAGGGGCCATAGATGCAGCTAACAGCTGAGCTTGGCTGTGCCAGGTGGGCCTGAGGGCATGGGTGGAGGGTGGGCAGAGGGCCTCGTCTTGTTGGGTTGGAGGAGCCCTGGTTATGGTGCTGACAAGGGCTGATGGGTGTGGACTGGCCAGGTCACCAGGGTGCCTTTTCCCTGCAGAGATGGATGAAATGATGCGCTCCTTCGCTGAGAAGGTCTTTGCCTCGGAGGTGAAGGATGAGGACAGCAAGCACGAGGTCTCACCTTTCGATGTGGAAGAAAGCTGCCCCATCTTGCACCGGGAAATGAGGGAGCACATGATCCACCAGGCGACCACAGCCGCAGCTGACAAGCGGTGAGAGCTGGCTGAAGGGAAGCAGGCCTGGGGGTATGTCTACACTAGCTCATTAGTTCGAGCTAGGTAGGGTAATGAGGGCAAGCGGAGTTGCAAATGAAGCCCAGGATTTAAATATCCCGGGCTTCATTTGCATGTTCCCAGGCGCCGCCATTTTTAAATCCCCCTTAGTCCGAACTCTGTGCCCGCGGAGTAATTCGAACTACCATTACTCCTCATTACTCCTCATTTAAATCCCAGGCTTCATTTGCAACTCTGCTTGCCCTCATTACCCTACCTAGCTCGAACTAACGAGGTAGTGTAGACATATCCTGGGACAGTACGGGGAGGGACAGGCTGAAAGCATCTCATCTCTGACACTTGCTCTGGCCCTGGGCCTGCTAGCCTCCTGCTCCAGCACTCCTGCCGCTGCATGCCCTGATCTCAGGAGAAGAGGATGGCCTGGGAGTATTTCAGGGGACCCTTTGGGACAATCTGGCCTGACCACTGTCTATCTGACCAAAAGTGCCCAGGCTGTGGCCGTGGAAACCCAGCTGAGCAGCTCATGCTGTTTGTTTGCAGGTGCTTCACCATGCTGCATGTGCAGGCAGCCTGCCTGCCCCCAGTGCACACTGTTCTGTGGGCATTGGTGTCTGGTGGCCTCCAGAGCCTCTGCCGGGCAGGATTCGGCCCACAAAACAATTGCTGTGGCAAGAGCTGGGTACACCCCTGCAAATGTGGTTGAAAGCCCTGACGGAATCTGTCCATCCAGCCTGTCTGTCCAGCTGCTCTGTGCTGTGTGCCTGAGCATGGCCCAAAGGCTGGTGTGGTCAGCAGCTGCTTCCCGGCTCCTCAGAGCCTTTTGAGAAGGTGGCGATGAGAGCTGGGTTGGGGCTTGAGACTGGGGGCCTGTTCTGGGTTCCACCGCAGATGCCCTGGGTGCCCTTGGGCCAGTCACTTAGCTTACCCGACCCTGCCACACCAGGCCCCATGAGCAATTAGGAGGCCTTCAGAGACTGTACTATAGGGGCCATGCAAGTAGACACAGGGCCAGCTAGTCCAGCCAATAATCTAGGCTTAGTATCACAGGAACCGTTGCAAACCCTGTGATGGCTGGAAACATCACGAAGTTCTGGCCCCTGGCAAGCTAAGCTTGTGGGATCAACGCTTGTGCTGCAGCCTCTGCCCCCGTGCGATGCCCAGGAGGCAGAACATGGCACTTGCCAGCAAGCTGTCCCAGGGCTTGATCCAGGGAGATGAGCAGCGTCTGGGAAGGCTGAGGCATTGGAGTGTCCTGTCCTGCAATCAAACCGAGTGGTCCTGTAGCACCTTAGAGACTAACAAATATATAGATAGCCTCCGGGGGCTTGCCCACGAAAGCTCGTGATGCTAGAGATACATTTTGGTTAGTCTCTGAGGTGCTACGAGACTAACACGGCTCCCTCTCGGAGTCTGTCCTGCAGAGTCACCCTCCGTCTGCACGACACAGGAGAGTGGGGCTGCTAATCGCATTTCCCTGGGAACCCTGGGGGTAGCCCTTTGCTGCCGAGTGCAGGGTAGGCCGGTGCTGCTGGCTGGACTGAGCTGTCCCGCTCCCTCCCCCACTCCCCAGGAAGAAGCGGCTTTCCCTGAAGACAATTGCACTAGCTCTGCCCGTGGCTGAACAGTCTGCAACCAAACTCTCTACCATTGACGAGCTCATCGCGGCCTCGCCACTGTACCAGGCCGTGCCCGACTTCCAGCGTGTGCAGATCACTGGGGACTATGCCTCCGGGGTGAGTGCCAGTGTGTCCTGCTCCCACCCACCTCTTACTGCCACTTCCTCTCCCAGTCTCCCCATCTCCGCCCTCCTGGCTGCTGGCCTGGCGAGCTGGAGTGTGCGCGTGGGAGCCCCTTGTTTCAGTGCCCCCCGCTCAGTCTACTACTTCCCGAGTGAGCCCCACGGTGCAAGCCCTTGGATGTGGCAAAGAAGCTCTGTGAGGTGGCTGGGAAGGCCCAGGGACTGTGTGGCCCCTCCAGAAGAGATGCTGGAGGGAGGCAGATGGAGCAGATGCTGAGTCCCCTTGGTACGTATCTGCATAGCCAGAGATGTACCAAGCCAGTCACCAGCCAGTCATCGGCCCAGGGCAGGGGGCACAAGTGTGAGGCTGCACTGAGCTCTGTCACCGTGTGAGTTGCTTGCACAACCCCTGGTGTGGTGACAGCCGGGCCCAGGCTCAGCTTGTGCTGTGCCTGTGGAGAATCGCGGAGTGGCCCCTTTTCCCTCAGTCCCCACCATGTGCCGGTGCAGTCAGCTGGGGGCCGAGCAGCAAAGGTGGGGACCATTACAGGACAGGGTGGGTTACAGGTTCTCTGGGCAGGACACTGAGATGGCCGCTCTGGCCTCGCTCCCTCACCAGGGTCCCAGCCAGCCACTGCAGCTGCTGGGTGACAGTCCCTGAACCTGCCACTCGCTCATGACCTGGCCTGACCACAACACTTGTCTTTGCAGTAAATCAGATGTGTTGGTGCTGAAATTGAAGTGGGACCAGCCGGGGCTCCTAAAATAGCCCCTGCAGCACACTGGGCTGCAGCGTCCGAAGCATCTGGGACTCATGCCCCCGGGCAGCGCCTCATGGCTTCTCCTGGCTTCTGGGGCTTTTCTTCTGCCTCAGCAAAAGCCTTTCGCCCCGGCCCTGGCCACGGCACTGCCCCACGCGGCTTCAGCCAGGCCGAAAGGGCAGGGCTTGGAGAGTGGCTGCCAGGCGTGGGAGGTGGGCAGGGGGGGCCTTGCCTCGGCTGTTCTCCAGCATGCGCACAGTGAGCGAGGCTGGGAGCTCCCACCGGCTCCAGGCTGACCGCACACACGGCACACGCCAGTGTCCTCAGCAGAACCCTTTTGCAGGTCACCGTGGAGGACTTTGAAGTCGTCTGCAGAGGCCTCTACCGGGCCCTGTGCATCCGGGAGAAATACATGCAGAAGTCACTTCAGAGGTTCCCCAAGACCCCAGCCCAGTATCTGCGCAGCATTGAAGGCGAGGTCTGGCGAGCCGATGAGAGCTGCACCCCAGGTAGCGAGCAGCCAGGACTGCCAGGGTCACACGCTCAGCCGACACAAGCAGGAAGCCTTTCAAGTGCAGCTGGGGAGCCCAGGGCCGGGCAGACGAGCGGGGGTCCCCAGGAGCAGTGCTGGGGGGGCTGAACCAGCATCTTGCTGGGGGATGACGCCCGTTGTTGAGGCTGCAAGAATGCAGCTTCCTCCCATCTAGCCTGGAGTCTGTCTCCACTAGAGACCCAGTCCCTGCTCGGGGGGGCGAGGGGGGCCCCCGAATGCCCGGCGCTTTGTCCTGCTCCCTGTGGGGTGAGACAGCCCCTCACTGCCTTGTACAGCCTGTCGAGCGTGGCTGGCTCTGGCCCTCCTGCGGTGATTCCTCCCTCGAGGCTGCGGAAGGCTCTGTCCACGGCCGCTAGGCAGGCCCCACATACAATGGCATATCTCCATGCTCCGGTCAGAGCCCCCCAGGGCTGTCAGATCCCATCAGCAATTGGGCTCTGGCCAGGCCGCACGCTGGCTCAGGCCTTGTGGGCCTGAAGAGACCCAGCAAACTGAGGGCTGGGACGATGGCTCTGCCAGCGGAGAGGCAGGGACGCCCTGGGGCAGGGCAGGGGCCGTCATAGGAGGAAGATGGCAGCAGCAACCGGTGTCTGACTGGGCCTGTGCTGGGCAGCCATTGGCCAGGCCGTGGGCTCCAGGGTGGGCTCCCTGGGGTCCTGCGCAGGCTGGCGCTGTCCCAGCCCCAGGCAAAGGCTGCCCGCCCGGCCCATTCCTCACCTCCGCTCTGCCTTTGGGACAGTGTTCACCCTGCCTGTGGGGGAGGGCGAGGATCCTTTCCGATCCGACAATCTGCCCGCGGACCTGGGCGACTGCATCCACATGCAGCACGGCGTGGTCTACGTCTACGCCGATGCGGCCGCTGCCAGGCGAGGGGAGCCCAAGGCCCTGCCCTACCCCAACCTCGAGGAATTCCTGGATGACATGAACTTCCTCCTGGCCCTGATCGCACAGGGCCCCATGTGAGTGCCCCGCCAGGCCCCACCCTGCCCCACAGATGGATGTCAGGGGACCCCTGCCAGGCTGGGGCTGTGCGCTGCAGAACTTAGCAGCTCTCAGGCAGGGCACCAGATCCCCCTGGCTCAGAGGGGCTGGCCATGGCCCTAGTCATCCCTGCCAGGCCCCAGCACCCAAATGAGTCAACCATGCTGCAGGCCCCATGGCTGGCCTCTCCGGGCCTGGAGGAGTTTGGCAGGGTGGTGTCCCTGCCCTAGCACTGCCTTTAGGGACATGCTAACTACCCCGTCTGGCCCCACACGCCTGGTGATGGAGGGAGTGTGTCATCGGGGCACAGAGCCAGGCCCTGGCATTCCTGGCTATTAAAGCTCTCAGGGCAGCTGGGTGAAAGCAGCTCTTAGCTCTGGTGCCCTGGCTACAGCCCCAGGCCCCGGCTGGGTGGTCCCTTAGCACGGGGCCGGAAGAAGCAGGTTCTGGGAGTGGCCCTGCCAGGTTGCTGGGCGCTGCTGCACAGCTGTGTGCCCAGGGAGGCTCCTCTGGCCTGGGTGATCCTGCCACTGGCTCTGTGGGAGGGGACCTGCCCTCTCCTTGGCGCAGCGCTCTGGGGTGGTGCTGGGCAGGTGGCACTATGAGGTTCAGCAGGAGTTTCTCGCCGCATGGCAGCCATGCCCGTTCACACCGCCTGCCGCCCCCAGCTGGGCCTGACCCTGCCCGCAGTGATGGGTCTCACCCTTTGTCCATCAGGAAAACCTACGCTCACCGGCGCCTCAAGTTCCTCTCCTCCAAGTTCAAGGTTCACGAGATGCTGAACGAGATGGAGGAGCTGAAGGAGCTGAAGAACAACCCCCACCGGGATTTCTACAACTGCCGGAAGGTGAGGCGCCGCCATTCCCGGCTGCTTCCCCAGCCTGCGCCTCTCTCTGCAGCTGCGGTCACCCCGAGTTGAGAGTGTGCAGGCCTGGCCAGGGCAGGCAGAGGGTGTTCCCCTCCCTAGCCCCTGGGGTCACCCTTGGGGGCAGGCTGCTGTGGGGGGCAGTTGCCGACGCTTCAGGCAGTGTCAGCGGCATCCTTCCTGTGCTCCTGGCTGCCTGGCCTCCTCGCTGCCGGGGGCCCGGCTGGGCTGACGGCTCCCCGCTGCCCGCCAGGTGGACACCCACATCCATGCTGCGGCCTGCATGAACCAGAAGCACCTTCTGCGCTTCATCAAGAAGTCGTACCGCGTGGACGCCGAGCGGGTCGTCTATGACGCCAAGGGCAAGAAACTCACCCTGAAGCAGCTCTTCCAGCAGCTCAACCTCCACCCCTACGACTTGACGGTGGATTCCCTGGATGTCCACGCCGTGAGTCCGTGGGCCTCTGCCCTCAGAAGTCCCAGGTCTGCCCCTCCGCAGGGTCATGCCCCAGGACACCCCCACCTACTTCTCCCAGGAGCTCTTCATCCCCTGACTCCCCCCCACCCCGGGACTCCTGCCCAGGCACACACGGCACCAGCGCTGTCCTGTGGCAGGGGCCAGTTCTCTAGAACTGGGGTAACTTGTTCCTCCCCCCTGCGGCCTGAGCACCCGACCCCTTTAGGCCCGTGAAGCATTGTCTATCCTTGGCTCTGCCCCTGCTTTGCCCCCAGGGCCGCCAGACCTTCCAGCGCTTCGACAAGTTCAATGACAAGTACAACCCCGTCGGAGCCAGCGAGCTGCGCGACCTCTACCTGAAGACAGAGAACGCCATCGAGGGCGAGTACTTTGCCACTATCATCAAGGTGAGGGGGGCAAGGGCACAGGGCACCCCGCCAGCAGGGAAGCACCTGCCCACAGCATGCCGGGTCAGGCAGGTGAGTGGGCCACGCCTGACCACCCACCCCCCTCTCTGCAGGAAGTTGGCTCTGACCTGGAGGATGCCAAGTACCAGCACGCGGAACCCCGCCTGTCCATCTACGGGCGCTCGCCGGAGGAGTGGCCCAAGCTGGCCAAGTGGTTCAACAGGCACAGGATCTACTCCCCCAACATGAAGTGGATGATCCAAGTGCCCAGGATTTAGTACGTCCCGCCTCCCCCTCCCCGGAGACAGATGCCGGGAGTTGGGGCTCGGCTGGTGGGAGCAGGCGCAGCAGGGCACCCTGACGTGGCAGCCATGGGATGGCTGTAGAAGGGGTTTGGGGAGGCATTCTGTCCATGCTGGGGGCTGCGTGGCTCCCCCGCTGGAGGCTAATCCTGTTCTCTGTCCCCAGCGACGTGTTCAGGGCCAAGAACTTCCTCCCCAACTTTGGGCAGATGTTGGAGAACATTTTTGTGCCCGTGTTCGAAGCGACGCTCCGTCCTCAGGCCAACAAGGAGCTGAGCGTGTTCCTGCGCCACGTAAGTGCGGCCCAGAGAGGCCTGGGCCTGGTGAAGCGCTGGCAGGAGGGGTGGTGCCTCTGGGGGTCAGAGCCCGGCTCTGCCTGCCCCACTGGCAAGCTCGGCCTCAGCACCAAGCCCTCTGCCACAGCCCGGGGAGGCCAGCCCCACGTCCTCCCTGCTCTGGCCCGGAGCCTGGACAGGGAGGCCTGTGAGATGAGGGGCAAGCCCCTTTCTGAGTTTGCCTGGTGCGGGCCATCAAGGGAGGGCCAGGCAGGGTGGGCAGAGGCGGGGCTGAGGCAGCTGGGCCACTCCTGCACTGCAGGTGGTGCGCAGGCTGGGGAGGTGCATGTCCAAAGTCACTTAGCCCCTGGGGAGGAAGGTGGTGTCATGGTCCCAGAGCCAGGGATAGGGGGTGGGGGTGGGGCTGACTCGCGCCCGCCTGCTTGTCCCGACAGATCACCGGCTTCGACAGCGTGGACGACGAGTCCAAGCACAGCGGGCACATGTTCTCCACCAAGAGCCCCACGCCGGACAAGTGGAGCCAGGCGAAGAACCCCTCCTACACCTACTACCTGTACTACATGTATGCCAACATCACGGTGCTCAACGCCCTCCGCAGGTAGGGCCCCGCCCCACTGCTGCTGGATCCTCTGGTGGCGCCTGGCTCACTGGCTGTGAGTCGCCTCTGGCAGCAGCACGGCGGGACTGGCGTTGGGCAGGGCTAGGCAGCTGTGCTGGGATCTGTGCCTCCAGTGGGGAGGGCCCCCGGCGGAGGAGCCCAGAGCCAGGCAGAGACTTGAGTGACACAGCAGAGATTGTCTCCTCGCACCCAGGCTGAAGGCCCTGAAGGGCAAACGCTGAGCTCTGGGGCTCGGCTCTGGGGTCCCTCCCTGGGAACAGGTCCAGCTGGGCTCCGGGGGGTCCCATCCCGGGAGAGGGGAGGGGACAGGGGGGATGTGTCCGTCTCGGGGAGAAGGTTGAGCTGGGCTCTGGGGCTTCCATCTCAGGCTCAGCTCCTGCCCAGCAGTGCCCTCCCAGCCCCCTGCACTAGCCCTGTCGATTCACAGGTGCTGAACTAGGGGAGCTGGGGGCTGTGGCCCCCCGGCTTGAGGCAGTTTCCATCCTGCCCAGATGTAGCTGGGTTGCATGGCTCTCAGCCCCCCGCTCCCGCTGCAAAGATTGCTACAGCCCCCATGTCTGCTGGCAGGGAGCGCGGCCTCAACACCTTCCTCTTCCGACCGCACTGCGGGGAAGCTGGGGCCATCACCCACCTGCTTGCAGCCTTCATGATGGCCGACAACATTTCCCACGGCCTGAACCTCAAGAAGGTGAGTGTGGGAGAGTCGCGCCCAGGCAGGTCTGGGCTGCGCCAGGGCCTGTCCCCATCACACTGCCAGTGGCGCTGGCTGCATCTGCCCACTGCCCACAGCAAGGCTGCCCTTGAGTCCAGGGCGCCATGGCCCCGCCCCACGCAACTGAGCTGTAACATGTCCCGGATCACGGAAATGCTGCCCTGGCCCGGAGCACCCTGGCCCTTCTCCAAGCCGTCTGCTGGGCGCCAGGACTCTGCTTGCAGCGTGCGCACACCCCGGTGGAATGGATCTACTCCCTGCGGGCGTGCTGGCCGGCGACTGGCCCTCTCCCTTCTGTGAGCGCCGCGGCGCGGTAGGGTTGCCAGATGGTTTCAACAGAAATATTGGACACACTCGACATTCCGTCACAATCGACATCCCAGCTGATTTAGAACATACCCGACACTTTCTGTTTTCTCACTTTGTTTCCTGGACAGAAAGCTCAAATACTGGACTGTCCGGTTCAAAATTGGACACCTGGCAACACTATGTCCCAGGGCTTTGACGAGGCCTGGGAGGGGGGTGGAGGCGGGAGCAGCGTCTGTGCTGCCCTGCTGCCCCCCTCACCCCCCGCTGAAGCTGCCACCTTCTGCCTTGCAGAGCCCGGTGCTGCAGTACTTGTACTTCCTGGCGCAAATCCCCATCGCCATGTCCCCGCTCAGCAACAACAGCCTCTTCCTGGAGTACGCCAAGAACCCGCTGCTGGACTTCCACCAGAAAGGCCTGATGGTCTCGCTCTCCACCGACGACCCCATGCAGTTCCACTACACCAAGGTAGGGCGGGGCAGGGCAGGGCAATCCCCAGGAGCGATTTGCACCACACCCGCACAGGGGACGAGGCGGCTGTGACAGGCTGCTCTCCCCCCATACGGCTCTTGTGTTGCTACAGGAGCCCCTGATGGAGGAATACGCCATCGCCGCCCAAGTCTTCAAACTCAGCACCTGCGACATGTGTGAAATTGCCCGGAACAGTGTCCTGCAGTGCGGTCTGTCCCATGAGGTACGTCCATCTGTCTGCCCCTTGCCCTGGGGAGGGGCCAGCAGCTCAGCAACGCACCGGTGGCCTGGCAGGGTGGGTGTCTCTTCCCGCTGTGTCCATGTGTGCCCCAGTGTGGGGGGAAAGCTGGGGGCTGGCTTTGTTGGGCCACTCAGACCCGGCACCAGAGGGAATTGGAGATGTAGAAGCAGCTTCTCTGGGAGGCTGCAGAGGCAGCACTAACCTGTGCATGGCATGGGCAGCCAGGCGGGTGTCAGTGGGGACCAGGGCATCGAGCTAGGTGCCTTTCAGTCTGTTCCCTTGTTTGTGGCAGGAGAAGACCAAGTTCCTAGGGGAGCATTACCGTGAGGAGGGGCCCCATGGCAACAACATCTGGAAGACAAATGTAGCTCAGATCCGCATGGCCTACCGCTACGAGACCTGGTGCTATGAGCTCAACCTCATCACAGAGGGGCTGAAAACCTCGGAGTAGCTCCTCACGCCTGTCCGATGCCCCCTCCCCTCTGTTGGCAGCTCAGAGCTTACCCGCACCTGCCCTTTGGTCTCCTGCAGCGGCACCGGGAGATCACGTCCCTTCTCTGAGCTGTTACTGGCCTTGGGTGTTCAAAATCACGGGGCAGTCCCCCCCAGATCATGAGGTTTTTAATAAATAATGAAGTTGAGTTCTTTCTCTTTGCTGCATGATGTCTGGGTCACTTGCTCTCACGTGTTCAGGCATTTTTGCCAGCGCAAGGGTCTCCCTGCCCGCGAAAGTGAGAATGTCTCTTGATCACAGGACTGCGGGAGCTGGAGCTTTAAGAAAAACCCTGAAGCTATTATGAGAGGGGGCAACACAAGTCCTGCCTGCTCAGATATTCACATATGAGAACCAAGCCCGTGAGCTCCAGCCTTCTGTGCGTGCTGTAGCCACGCTGCACGCGGAATAACCCGGCCGCTGGTAGGCTAGACTGCGTCCGCCTGCACTGCGGGGAGAAGCCTGTTCTCAGAGAGTCAGAAAAGCTTCGCGTTGCCTGTCCTCTTGGCAGGGGCATCGCTCCCTTGTGCTCGCTGGCTCCCCTTTGGGCCAGCCCCTTGAAGCAATAGCCTGGAAGGCAAAGGGCAGCCCTGCCCAGGTGGGGGTCAGGAAAGGGTGGAGCTGGCAGGCAGGCAGGCTCTGGAGGTGTGGGGCGGGGAGCTGGCTGAGCTGTGTTGCCCTGAGCTGGCAACAGGACGGCGGCATTTGCTCTCACTGCACTGACAGACAAATGGAGCCGATGAACCCCAGGCGGGAGCCAATAACTGGTCTCACCCCACTGGGCCACTTTGTCAGAAATGGTTGCTCAGTAAGTACAAAATGGTGAAATTCTTCCCTAGCCTTGTGAGCTCAGCCTTTGCTGTTATCAATAGATAGCCTATAGCCTGGCTATCCGCTTGCACCTTTCAATGCTCAACCCGCCTGGGAGAGGCCTTGCCACTGTGCAGCGTGTTGCCAGTGGAGGCCATGTTCAAAGGATCCCACCCGCAGGCCGCGTGTTGAGCCCCGCGTAAACCCCAACCACCCTGAGGGCCGCAAACAAACGGGCCGCGTGCGCCCCATGGGCTGTGTGTTGAGTAGCCCTGCTCTAAAGCATTGCTGGTTTCTTTCTCCGGTGTCCTGAAAAACCCCCATAGTCTAGACGTAGCCATAAGCAAGGAAGGACCTTTCGCCATCGCCCACCCTCATTAGTACTGGCAGACTCAGAGCAGGCACAGGCTCCCATTGTGATGGGCACTGCCCAGCCAGAGTATGTCTCATCACTTCCTGTCCTGAGGGAGCAGCATCGCAGGGGTGCCTGAGAGGCCAGCTTTTCTAGAATGGGGAAGTGACTCATGGATGAGTAGTTTAGAAAGTGCCTTGAGTGCAATCACAGATGAAAAAGTGCTTTAGGGAAGGAAGCGCTTTATGGCCTATGGGAGTGGAAGCTGACAATTAAGTATTTGTGTCATTAGCAAACAGCCAGTGACAGGAGGAATGGCAGTACAGCTGGCCTGTCCTTTGGAATCAATGCCCAAATGTTGCCATCTGGTGGCTTTGGACTGCTCTTACATGGGTGTAACATAAAACCCAACTGGTCCTGTGGCACTATAGAGACCAACAAAAATATACATGGTGCGTCTACACAGCAACGTTATTTCGGAATAATTTCAAAATAGCGGGCGGCTTATTTTGGCGTTTGTAAACCTCGTTCCACGAGGAATAGCGCCTCTTCCAAAATAGCTGTTTCGGAATAGTGCCTGTGTAGGCAGGGCGGCTGCAGTTATTTCGAAACAAGGGGCCTCCAGCCCCTCTCATGGTGCCCTGCTGGCCACTCTGTCCACACTGAGCCAAACTCTATAGTCCCCTTCCCCTGGAGCCCCTAAAGCTGCAGCCTCAGGGGAAAGGGCTTGTGGCAGACAGGAAGCCCTGACAGCCCTGAGCTACCTAGGAGCCACAATGGATTCAGGCACAATGTGCCTCCGTTGCTCTCACCCAGCCCTACACTGCTCCCAGGCACCTGCCTGGGTCCAAAAGAGACACTCGCCTTCCTGGCCTGGCATGGAGATCCTGGACCTTATCGAGAACCTCCAGGATCTCTGCACCTGGCACAGGAACGCTGCCGTCTATGGCCATGTGGCCGACAGCCTGGCCACAAAGGGGCACATCTACACCTAGAAGCAGGTCTGGATGAAAGTTAAAGAACTCCGCCAGGCATATGCCAGGGCCCGCGAGTGCAGCTCCCGCTCCGGGGGCGGAACCCCACACGTGCCCCTACTCTGAGGACCTGAACTGCATCTTGGGGGGGTAGGGCAGTCCCTTCCCCCTTCGCCCCCCCTCCCCCCGATAGTGACTCAGGGCTCGAGACGCCCATCATCATCCTCCCAGGGGACAGAGATGCGGAGGAGGAGGAAAAAGAGGAGGAGCCGGACAAGTCGAGCTCTGTCGCTCTCCTGACCCTGGAGCCAGTACCCCATACTCTGGACGTGTTCCAGGCATTGTCCGAGGCAGGCACGTTAGGTGAGTGCCATTGTAACCGCCACTGGGCACATTTGAGCCTGGGACCTGTGGTGCTTAGCATAGGAGCTTCTGCCCTGTTGAGCTAAAAGCCAGCTGGCTCTCAGCCCATGCTGTAGGTAGAGGTCTCTTGTTCTTGTCTGTCGCTGTGGTCTAGGTGCCACTGCATGGGTCAGTGAACCACACTAGGAGCGTGGCTTACACCAGCACGTTCCCTGCACACACACAGTGGAGGGTGCAGGCGGCAAGGGGCAGCTGCACGCTCCTCACTCGGCCTTTGTGGCATGGGGATCACGCAGCAGCCTGTGCACGTGGGAACCCATGGAGCGCCAGTCCGGGGCACATGGCCCCAGCAGGCTGCACCAGAGGTCCCTTGTGCTATTGGTCACAGGGTGTCTGGAGAGGCCTGCCATGCTCCTGACATGGGGCGGGACACGGAGTGGAGCACCCTCCCTGCACAGGCCACCGCTAGAAGGGTGCTGGGGCCATGGAGACACACACACGCAGGCACACACCCTCAGCAGTGCCGCACATGGCACACAGGCATGCCCGCCCTCTCGGGGCAGCACCAACTCCTGGGGACAGCGTGGTGCAGGAGCATCTGCTGCTCACACACACCTCCCCCCCTGCCCCCCTCTCCCTCAGCGGGCAGGGTTACAAGTTCTCTCCCTGCGGGACGCCGCCACTGCCGGACCTGGCGTGTGCGTGGTAGGGAGGGCAGCCCAGCCACCCCATGGCCTCCCGCCCACCTGCAGGATCCCAATCTGGCCGGCACCTTCCCATGCCTGCTTGTCCCCGGGATATGGGGGTAGTGCGGCTCCCCCCAGGGACATCGAGGCCCTTGCAGGAAAGGGCCCACTGGCTAGAGCACACGTGGCCTTGCTCCAAGCACAGCGCCTTCCTCTGAGCTGAGAACTGTCGCTCTCAGCTCAGAGATAAGGGCCAGGCTTCAGGCACAGTGTCCCCTGGGATGAGTGGCCATCTCTCTGTTCTCCACAGCCGGACCAGCTGTGAGAGGGGGGCAGTCGACACCACCCGGGGCAGCCTCCCGAACCCGAGGGACTGGCAGGCACCGGAGACCCAGGGACGAGTTCCAGAGGGAGCAGCTCACGGCACTCCGACCCTGGACCGCAGGAAGACATTCAGCTGCGGCAAGATGCCTGGTGGGAGATGCTGGAGCAGGGCTGCACCATGTGCACAGCCATTCAATCCCTGCTTGCCAGCATGCTGCCTGCGACTGCTCTCGCTCCCGCTTCTCCTCCAACCACCCCCTTCCCTGTGGCCGCCGCACCTGTGGTGGTGGGATCTCCAGAGCCAGGTGCCACTCCCCGGTCCAGCCCTGAGCCTCTCCTCACCCCTCCCAAGATTCTCATTCCCTCCTCCCTTTCCCCCTCCCCTCACCTGTCCCCTCCCAGGGTCTTTCCCCAGTTATTTCTACCCCAAATAAAAAAGCAGAGCTTATTTTTTCCAAAACAAATGGTCTGTTTTATTGTCTCTGCAGGGGAAGGGCGATGGGGGGAGGGCTGTGGGAGGAAAGGCAGAGAGGCGATGCACAGGCCCCTAGTGGGGCAGCCCAGGGGAGTGTCACTGGGGTCCTTGTGAGAAACTCTCCTCGGGGCCTCCTGGAGATGCTTGACCCCTTGATGGGCCTGCCGAATGGCAGCCGTGCGCAGGCCCTGCCGATCCAGTCAGCCTCTGCCCCCCCACCCTGGCAGGAATGCCTCCCTCTTCCTCTTATAAATATTGTGAGCACACATCATGTGGCCACCATGTGTGGGATGTTCCGTTCGCCAATGTCCAGCTGGGTGAGGAGGCATCGGAACCGCATCTTCAGCCACCCAAAGGCGCTCTCCATCACTGAGCCTGGTGGTCAGGGTGGCTGGTGTAGGGCTTCATGGGTCAGGGCAAGAGAGGGTAGGCCACGTCCCCCACCATGCACATTGGCATGTCCACGTCCCCGACCCTGATGGTGCGATTGGGGAAAAAAGTTCTGCCATGCGGCTTCTCAAACACGCTCGTGTGATGGAAGACGTGGGTGTTGTACGCCTTCCCCAACGTATATGTCCGTGAACTGGCTGTGGTGGTCCATGATGGCCTGCAGGCCCATCAAAAAGTTCCCCTTCCGGTTTATATACACAGATCCCCAGTGGTCAGGGGGCTGGATGGGGATGTAGGTGCCCCTGTCAATAGCCCCCTGCAGTTGGGGAAGCCCGTGTTGGCAAAGCCAGTGATGATGGCATCCACGTCGCCAAGGTTGATGACCCTGCACAGCAGGACGGTGTTGGTGGCCCTCACCACCCATAGAAAGAGCCAAAAAAACAGAGCATCACAGGGGGGTCACGGCCCTTGGAAGGTCCCTGAGCCCAAGCCCCCCCGCCCCCCCAGCAGGAGCAACCCCCCCCCCCCCCACTTACCCCATCCCCCTGCAGGGCTTTGTGAAGGTGGGACTGAAAAACCTCCCAGGGAGGGGGCTTGCACCACCCCCACCCCATTTCCCTAGGGAGCCCCATTCCAGCAGTCCACCCCCCTCCTGGGATGATAGCCCAAGAGCACCAGACCTGCATGACCAGGGCCCTGACGGTTGATCTCCCCATGCTGAACTGGTTCCCCATGGATCGGTAGCTGTCTGGGGTGGAGAGCTTCCACAGGGTGATGGCGACCTGCTTCTGGAGGGGGTGGCAGGTCACATGTGAGTGTCCCGTCGCCTGAGGGCAGGAAGGACCGAGCTCCAGAGAGGTGTCCTTCCTCATCCAGAAATTCTGGAGCCACTGCTGGTTGCCCACTGCTCCGTGACGAGCCGGTCCCACCAGTCGGTGCTGGTGTCCAGAGCGCCAGAGGTGGCGGGGCACGGTGTGCAGGGGAGTGTGGGCGGGATCCAGCAGCACGAGCTGCACCTGCAGAGAGCCGAGGAGGAGCTCCAAGCTGATCAGCGGGTTGGGTTCCTGCAGGACCTGGGCTGCAGCCCGCAGAAACTGCTGCTTGAGGTGCACCCCAGCTGCAATAGCCGTAGACTGCCCAGAGGCAGCTCCTGCTCCATAGCTGGATTGCAGAGGTGTCCACAAGGGCAACCGGAGCAGGCAGAGGAATGGGTTTGCTGTGCCTCCAGGAGGTAGGGAAAGGAAAAAAGCCTGAGACACGGCTGTCCAGGCAGGGTCCCGTTAAGCATGAGCCTCAGCTAGCCTCAGGCAGCTGCCACGGGAAGTGAGCGCTGTCCTGGAGCCCTGCCTGAAGTGGTTCCAGGTGGTTTTAAATGTGATTCAGCGTCCAATCAGTGTGGGCGCTCTATTTCGAAATAGCCCAGCGCTATTTCAATGAGCTTCTGGTGTGGAGAGGCGCTCTTTCAGAAGAAGCTATTTTGGGGTATTTCTTCCAGAATAGCTTGTTCCAAAAATCAGTGTGTGCAGTGTAGACGTAGCCAGAGAGAGTAGCATGAACTTCCATGGGCAAAACGCACTTCCCCAGATGAGACAGCCCTGCATTTACCTGCACCAGCAGAGGCCCCCACTCGGAAGCACAAAATGAAACCAGCTCATCTTTCAAGCCCCCACCCCGATTCTGAACCAGGGTGGAACCAGACTGCTGGCACTAAACATTAAAAAGGCCGTAGAGCAGTTTTTAAACTAAGAGATGGGGGAAAGCCGATTGGTGCGGAGATGCATGTAAATCGGAGGGAGACTTCTCTTAGAGGAGAATCCATTGATAGAGATTCTCTAAGCTGTAGTCAGAAAGAGAGGAGGGGAGAGGGCACACCATGGGCCAGAGCAGACAAACAACCGCATACAAAGGAATCCAATGCACCAGGGAAGGGCAGACAAATAAGCAGTGGCAAATTTTTAAAGTGCTTCTACACAAATGCGAGGAGTCTGACTAATAAGATGGGTGAACTAGAATACCTAGTATTAAATGAGGAGATTGACATAATAGGCATCACTGAAACCTGGTGGAATGAGGAAAATCTGTGGGACACAATCATACCGGGATATAAAATATATCAAAAGGATAGAGCAGGCCGGGTGGGTGGCGGAGTTGCACTGTGTGTGAAAGATAATGTAGAATCAAATGAAATAAAAATATTAAGTGAATCAACATGCTCAATAGAATCGCTATGGATAGTAATTCCATGCTCCAATAATAAGAAATTAGCAGTAGGGATATATTACCGACCACCTGACCAGGACAGCCATACTGACATTGAAATGCTGAGGGAGATTAGAGAGGCTACCAAAATAAAGAACTCTATAATAATGGGGGATTTTAATTATCCCCATATTGACTGGGTACATGTCACCTCAGGAAGAGAAGCAGAGATAAAATTTCTCAATGGCCTAAATGACTGCTTCTTGGAGCAGCTGGTGCAGGAACCCACAAGGGGAGAGGCAATTCTCGATTTAGTCCTGAGTGGAGTGCAGGATCAGGTCCAGGAAATAACCGTTACAGGACCGCTTGGGAATAGTGACCATAATATAATAACATTCAACATTCCTGTGGTGGGAAGAACACCTCAGCAGTCCAGCACCCTGGCATTTAATTTCAAAAAGGGGAATTACACAAAAATGAGGAGGCTAGTTAAACAGAAATTAAAAGGCACAGTGACTAGAGCCAAATCCCTGCAAGCTGCATGGAAACTTTTTAAAGACACCATAATAGAGGCCCAACTTAAATGTATACCCCAAATTAAAAAACATAGCAAGAGACCTAAAAAAGAGTCACCGTGGCTTAACCACATGTAAAAGAAGCAGTGAGGGACAAAAAGGCATCTTTTAAGAAGTGGAAGTCCAATCCTAGTGAGATAAATAGAAAGGAACATAAACACTGTCAAATCAAGTGTAAAAATGTAATAAGAAAAGCAAAAAAAGATTTTGAGGAACAGCTAGCCAAAAACTCAAAAAGAAATAACAAAATGTTTTTTAAGTACATTAGAAGCAGGAAGCCTGCTAAAAAACCTGTGGGTCCCCATGACGATCGAACTATAAAAGGCGCAATCAAGGACGATAAAGCCATTGCGGAGAAACTAAATGATTTCTTTGCTTCGGTCTTCACGGCTGAGGACGTTGGGGAGATTCCCAAATCTGCACCGTCCTTTGTGGGTGATGAATCTGAGGAACTGTCCCAGATTGAAGTGTCATTAGAGGAGGTTTTGGAACAAATAGAAAAACTTAATGTTAACAAATCTCCGGGACCGGATGGCATTCATCCAAGGGTTCTAAAAGAACTCAAATGGGAAACTGCTGAACTATTATCTGTGGTTTGTAACCTATCCCTTAAATCAGCTTCTGTACCTAATGACTGGAAGGTAGCCAACGTGACACCAATATTTAAAAAGGGCTCTAGAGGCGATCCGGGCAATTACAGACCGGTAAGTCTAACTTCAGTACCGGGCAAATTAGTCGAAACAATAGTAAAGAATAAAATTGTGAAGCATGTAGAAGAACATAATTTGTTGGACAAAAGTCAACATGGTTTCTGTAAAGGGAAATCCTGTCTTACTAATCTATTGGAGTTCTTTGAAGGGGTTAACAAACATGCGGACAAGGGGGATCCAGTAGATATAGTATACTTAGATTTTCAGAAAGCCTTTGACAAGGTCCCTCACCAAAGGCTCTTGTGTAAATTACATGGCCATGGGATAAGCGGGAAGGTCCTTTCTTGGATTGAGAACTGGTTAAAAGACAGGAAACAAAGGGTAGGAATAAATGGTAAATTTTCAGAATGGAGAGTGGTAACTAGTGGTGTCCCCCAAGGGTCGGTCCTAGGACCAATCCTGTTCAACGTATTCATAAATGATCTGGAGAAAGGGGTAAGCAGTGAGGTGGTAAAGTTTGCAGATGATACCAAACTGTTTAGGATAGTCAAGACAGAAGCAGACAGTGAGGGACTCCAAGAAGATCTCACCAAACTGAGTGATTGGGCAACAAAATGGCAAATGAAACTGAATGTGGATAAATGTAAAGTAATGCACATCGGGAAAAATAACCCCAACTATACGTACAGTATGATGGGGGCTAATTTGGCTACGACAAATCAGGAAAGAGATCTTGGAGTTATCGTGGACAGTTCTCTGAAAACTTCCACACAGTGTGCAGCGGCAGTCAAAAAGGCAAATAGGATGCTAGGAATTATTAAGAAAGGGATAGAAAATAAGACCCAGAATATCTTACTGCCCCTGTATAAAACTACGGTACGCCCACATCTTGAATACTGTGTACAGATGTGGTCTCCTCACCTCAAAAAAGATATTTTGGCCTTGGAAAGGGTTCAGAAAAGGGCAACTAAAATGATTAGGGGTTTGAAATGGGTCCCATATGAGGAGAGGCTAAAGAGACTGGGACTTTTCAGTTTAGAAAAGAGGAGACTGAGGGGGGATATGGTAGAGATATATAAAATCATGAGTGGTGTGGAGAGGGCCGATAAAGAGAAGTTATTTATTAGTTCCCTAAATAGAAGAACTAGAGGACACCAAATGAAATTAATGGGTAGCAGGTTTAAAACTAATAAAAGAAAGTTCTTCTTCACACAGCGTGTAGTCAGCCTGTGGAACTCCTTGCCAGAGGAGGCTGTGAAGGCTAGGACTATAATAGAGTTTAAAGAGAAGCTAGATAATTTCATGGAGGTTAGGTCCATAAAAGGCTATTAGCCAGGGGATAAAATGGTGTACTTAGCCTCTGTTTGTCAGAGGCTGGAGAGGGATGGCAGGAGACAAATCGCTTGATCATTGTCTTTGGTCCACCCTCTCTGGGGCACCTGGTGCTGGCCACTGTCGGCAGACAGGATACTGGGCTAGATGGACCTTTGGTCTGACCCAGTACGGCCATTCTTATGTTCTTATGAACCCCGCAGGACACTGGCTACCCGTGGTCCTGTCTTGGGGCCCTGGTTTGTTTCGCTGGACTGTGGAACTGGATTTTCCCTCCAGAGAACTAGGTCTAGAGCAGCTGGACAGTGTCAGAAGCTGGTAGATAGTAATGTGGTCCCATAGGGCGTTGAATTGTAACACGTATTCATCCGTGCTGAGCACTCCTGTGTAGCTGCGCTGGCTCCCAGGACCCTCTGCACCCCCCACCCTCCCTTCTGTCTCACAGGGGGGTCCCAGTCAGTCCTTCCTTTTAAGCTCGTGAGGCCTAAGGCAGGACCATCCCCCTGGCTGGCTCCTCAGCTGCTGAATTCCGACACCCGGGTGTGAAGGCGGCCAGGCCCTGTGAAGTGGACTTGGCTGTGGCTGCGGGGAGAGGACACATGACACAGATGGGCACTGACCTGCGGAGCTCAGACACCTACAGCCCATGGTGTGAGCAGCTGGCTAGGCGTGATGGGTGTGCATGGTGCTGGGGCGGAGGCAGGGGGGACAATGAGATCCCAGCCTCAAGTGCCAGCCTTTCCCAATTCCCGGGCTACTGTCGGCAGTGGCCAGTTTGTCCCCAGGAGGCAGGCGCCCATGCCCTGCCTCCTTTGTGCCAAGGGAACAAGCGGGCAGGGAGCAGCAGGCAGCCTGGCTTGGGGTAGGTAGGGGCTGTTATGTTAATGAGGGCTCCAGCGGCACCTGGGGGTCACGTGTTTGGGGGCTTGGCCATCGAGGGCCGGTAGCCCAGCTGGGGGCAGGGCGCCAGCAGGTCCGGCTGGGGAACGTTTCCAGAGGCCTGGCTGAGCTGTCTGCTGCCCTGCATGGGGTTTGTGGGGCGCCCCACACTCCCTGGCTGCCAAACGGGACCTGCCCCAGAGCCTGGGTGTCACTGCCCCGGTAGGGGCTAATTCTCATCCCTGCAATGGGCGGCTGGGGGCCTGGGCAGCCCAGCCGGTGGTGCTGTAACATGGGTGCTTGAGCTGGGAAACGTGGCAGCCCCAGGACACCCTACGGCTGCAGGCGCAACCCTGCGGGACTGTCACTGTCGCTGGTGGGTGATCACAGCTCAGGGCGTCTCCCTGGGGAGCCTGCTTGGGGTCTGCCTGTCTCCCCAGGGGTCAGAGTGGGGGACTCCCTGGGGGTCAGGTCGGGGGCCACACTTTAGGCTGACTGAGACCCCCCCACATCCGCCTCCCAGCGGCCTGTCAAGGCAGCGGGTGCAAAGCAGCGAACCCGCGGGCTTTGCGGTGTGTGTCCCTTTAAAAAGCGGAACTAGGGGCGGGGCCAGGTGTCTGAGTGAGGGCCACGCTGCCCAATGGGATGCTGCCCAAATGTATGAAGCTAGAACGCCCGCGGGCCCCGCCGAGCAGGACCCTGCCCGGGCGGCGGGGGCAGGTGAGCGCCCGGCCCAGGCGGCCTGTTGCAGCACCCGGGGGTCCCGCGCTGCTGCCCAGGCGGTGAGCGCCCCCTGGTCCGGACGGTGCGTGTGCGGGGCTGGCGCGGCGGAGCAGGGTGCGGGGCGGTGACGGGGCAGGGGGCGGCGCGGTGCAATGCAGTGGGGCAGGGTGCGGGGCGGTGGAGGGGGAGGGAGCGGTGCGGTGCAATGCAGTGGGGCAGGGTGCGGGGGCGGCGCGGCGGAGCAGGGTGCGGGGCGGTGACGGGGCAGGGGGCGGCGCGGCGCGGTGCAATGCAGTGGGGCAGGGTGCGGGGGTGGCGCGGTGGCGGGGCAGGATGCGGGGCGGTGACGGGGCAGGGGGCGGCGCGGCGCGGTGCAATGCAGTGGGGCAGGGTGCGGGGGCGGCGCGGTGGCGGGGCAGGGTGCGGGGCGGTGGAGGGGCGCGTGCAGGGGGGTGTCTGGCGGCTGCTGCCGCCCGCAGCTCCGCGGTTTGCCGGGCCTGCGGACGGAGATTCTCCCCGCATCCCGGGCGCGGGTTGCGGGGCCAGCTGCTCCCTTCCCCGCCGCGCCGTCCGGCGGCTGCTCGCGCGGGGTGGGACCCGGCTGAACAAGCCTCCCAGCGGGGTGAGTCCAGCCCCTCCGCTGGGTCGCAGGCTCCCGGCTTTGGTGCGCTGCGGGAGCCACATGCTGCCAGGCGGGGGCGTGGCGCTCGAGGCACCCGAGCGGGGCTGGCGTGGGGCGCAGCCCGGGCCCAGGTTAGCCCCCGGCTTGGGGGCTTTCCTGTGGAGCAGGGGCCGGGCAGTGGCTGAGGCCGCAGCTCTCGAACGCGCTTTGCCCCCCGTTCGGCCTGGGCGGAGGTGGGTTCGCGGCGCCCGGGTCCGGCTGGGGGGCTGGCAGGCGGCCGTGCTGGGCAAGGGTGCTGCCCTGGGGCGGGCTCCCTGTCCCGTCGGTGGCAGCTGCAAGTGGGTTTCTTTCCGAGTCCTGGTCTTGCGGCCAGTCCTAGCGCTCTGCCCGGCCCGGCCCTGCCCTGTCGCGGGGCCGGCCGCACGTGGGGCTTAGGACCCAAAGGCAGAGTCAGCAAAGTCACCGCGGTGCTGCCCAATGCGGCTGAGCGTTGCGGAGTCAATTCCCTTCGGTTCAGGTTGCAGCTTTGGGGCTGTGGAATTAGGAGTAAAGGTCAGAGCGTAGGTCCCTGAGTCAGTGGGTTTGGCTTTGCCGGGCATTTCCTGGCTGCCGTGATGCCATCCATGTTCTCGCTCCGGTGCGTGGCTCTTCAAAGCAACACGAGTGTGCGCACAGGAGAGCGTCCCAAGGGATTTCTGAACCATCCAGTTGTGGCAGATTTCCGTGGCGCTGTGTGTCTCGGGGCTTGGGCAGAAGACGGGAGGACAGCATCTTGGGGTTGTGCACAGGGAAGGGTAGACAGGCTCTGTTGCCCAGACTGGCGTGGCGTGGCGGGAATCAAAGTACCTCAGCTGCAGATTTTTGTTGTCTGTGTTTTGAGGCTGTTTCACAGCCAAACCAGGAAATGTAGTCATGTAGTCTCGTGACCTCCCATTGTCTCTCGGAGGGAATGACAGCCAAGCGCTTGCTGATGCAGAAACAAAGGAAAAATGCGGGATAAGGTTTTTAAACGGCTTTCAACAGCCCAGTGTGATCCCAAAGGAAGAGTCTGCATCTGCCTGCCTGCTGCAGTCTGACTCTCTGTTTGCCTGAGGCAGATGTGCCTGAGCACTGGCCTGCTGCTGCTTCCACAGCATTTAATGGAGGCAAAGTGCTGCTCTAGCAGGCTGGCCCACAGTGCTGTGGGAAAGCGTGTTCTGCAAACCGACTCCTCTCCAGCCTCTAATGTGCTGTCACTGGATGGTGGCAGGAACATGGGAGTTAGCAGAGTGGACCAGCCCATGGCACCTTCTCATCCATTCTTCTGAGTCCGACTGGCCAGAATTGGCTGCTTCAGAGGAAGGTGCCGAAGCTCCCCAGAGGAGAAGACTAGAAAAACCTGCCCATTGGGGCAGTGTCTTGCTGACCCCGTCAGCTGGAGGTGCCTGCCCTGAAGTGGGAGGGGCTCTTGCTGGCTTGGAGCCTGCGTGTCATATTTGCCACTGCTTGTCTTTGCTTTTACTTTTTGGGCAGGCCTGGCCCCCGTGGCCTTGTCCCACCTCCTGGCCGTGCTAGCCGAGTGCTTGGGCCTGCAGTGGGTGCTCCGGTCCAGCAGAGAGGCAGGGCAGCCAAGGGACCTGCCCAAGTTGCCTCGGGGTGTCTGTGGTGCAGCAGGAAAGTGAACGCGGGTTTGCAGAGTCCCCAGCTAGAGCCCTGGCCCGCTGCCCCATCCGAGAGCCCGAGCCTGTGGGAGCCCTGGCTGTTAAAACTCCCAGCAGGGGAAGCCCTGGGAGCTGCAGCAGCGCAGTTTCTCCTCCACCGTCTCCCTCAGCCAAGGGGAAGGAAGCCCAGGGCTTCCCCCAAGAGACCAAGCCACTGCAGTGGCAGCTGAGCGGGGCTGGGGCTGGGGACCAGACAGCAGAGGAAGGAGCCCTAGTCCCAGGCTGCTCTGGGCTTGGCTGCCCTGGAGGAGAGGGCTCTGGGCTGGATGAGGGGGATGCGATCGTGGCTCAGGGCAAGAGACCCTGCTGGGGGGGTGGGTGCTGGGGCACCCTGGGCTGGAATGACTGGCTCTGGCCTTCCTGGGAGATGCACTGTTGGACGGGTTTGTAGGAACAGCAGTGAAGTGCCCTTGTAAATGCAGCCGGCTCGTGGGTGTCATGCTCCTGCCAGCCCCAGCTCTGTTTGCCCTCGGCCTTGTGGAGATGGAGTGGTCAGCCCGAGAGCCACTGCATAGCCCGCCCTGGGATTCAGCTGTAGCACAACCTGCATGGTCCAGGGATGCTGGTGGCTCAGGTCAGCATGTCTGGAAGAGAGAAATGCGCAGTCACTGCTTGGTAAGCTGGCTGCTGGCCTGCTGTGGCTTGCTGCTACTCCGGGCACCTCTGCATGGCGTGCAGCAAACGCTAAAGTGGGAGACGCACCGTCAGTCTCTCCGGGGGGGGCGATGGATTAGTTTAAACTTGCTCATGTCTTCCTGTGGGTGAGACCAGTCTCTGCTCTTGGGTTTTTCTCACCTGTTTTCTCTCAGGCCTTGAATTTTCCCCTGGCCCAGGAGATGGCTGTACAGTGTTTGCACAAAACAGGTGGCTGCAGAGCTGAATTTTCACCCTGTGCTGAAATCCTTTCCCTTCCCTAGTGCGTGGCAGGAGACTGGAGTGAGATCAGGGGAAGCAGCTACAGCAGCTGCACAAGGTGACGTTGTAGCCTCTTCCCTGCAGGTCCAGGCAGGTGGTGTCTGGCGTATGGACCCTGGGTTCTGGTAGTCACACCCCTCGGCCTGCTCTGACCCCTGGGAACCTCTGTGTGAGGAGCCAGGGCTGGGGGCTGGATCATGGCCGTGTTCCCAGGGAAGGCTGGTTTCTGGACAGCGGGGCTCGTGGCTCCGTGGCTGTGCTGGGGGCAGGTTGTGGTTTGGGTTCCATTCCGGCGCTGGGAGGGGTTAATCCGTGTAAAGCGTAGAGGTCGCCTCTGCAGAGATGGTGCCATGGGGCTTGGAGCATGGCGGGTGGTGGCGGCGAGGCGGCTGCTTGCCATGGTGACGCGAGGGAGGGGTGCGGCCGCTGGGGAAGGCTTGGTGTGTGAAAGGGGCCTCCGGGGTGCGGAGGAGGGGCTGGCTTCATCCTGAGCCGAGGTGGGGAGGGGAGTGGGATTCGGTGGCATCTCTAGGCCAGGATGCTGTAGCGAGCGGCGTGTTAACAGCGCTCCCTGAGGATGCCAAGGGGCTGTGGTGGGCAGCGGGAGGCCAGGGACAGAGTGAAGGATAGGGAAGGGGGATGTGGGTGGGGAGCTCCCAGCCGACGGAGAGGGAGAGACTCGGGGTGGAGGTGGCTGTGGCGTACATTGTCCCACAGCAGGAAAACCCACCCCCACCAGAGGCCTGTTGCTGCCCCTGGGGTGCTGTGGGCCCCCCTGGCCAGCAGGAGATGGGAGTGAGCTGCAGGATGGCTGGGGTGGGTGGGGAAACTGAAAGCCTGGCTTGGTGCTGGGGCGAGCGCGGGAGCGTACAAGGAGCTGAACTAGCAGTGCTGGAGAGCTGGGATGGGGTGGTCAAAGCTGAATAGACAGGGGGTGCCCTGCCATTGAGAGCAGTGTTGGCAGGGGAGAGACAGGAAGCCCCTTTCCTTGGGCTATTCAGAACCAGGCTGGACACATCCTCAGGGAGCCTACGGGAGGGACCCAGCCTGCCCTGGGCCCGTGGGAAGGGCTGTATGATCTCACAGCTTCCTGGCCTAACTTCTCCCAGCTCTGGCATCTGCATCCAGAAATGCTTGGCCCCTTGGAGCTGGCTCATACTGAGGTTATCAGTGTTCTCCTCCTCCAGTACATGAAGCCAAGAAAGGGGGGACTTGTGTCTCCAGAGGGGGCTCAGGCTGGGGTGTGGTAGCAAAGAAGAGAAACTGAGACCTATGGTGGAGGAATATTGAAGTTTCGGTTTCCGGCTCCCAGGTTTGTTTGGGTTTTGTCCCTGTGACGTTACAATCGCCTCTGTGAACCAGCCAGGGTCTGGGAGTGGATTTCTGCCAGGGGTCCTCGTGCTCTGTGTTTTCCTGGTAGCGCTGCTGCCCCCCCAAGGGCAGGGATCTGTCCACTGCTCTGGGGGTGGCTGTGTCATTACAGTGGTGCCCAGAAGCCCTGTTATGCTGGGGAAGGCACATACACCAGCTGTGGAGCTGCCCTGCATGGCTCATGAGTTAAGCTGGAGCAAATGCTGTTGGTAGACACTGAAAAGCCACAGCTGTGGGTCTCTGGGGTTCAGCTCCCAGGCGTGGGAAAGGGCCCCAAGTCCTTTGTTCCAGCATGTGCTGCTGCGGCGAGTAGCCAGCTGTTCGCAGGCCCTGTGAGGAGAGGGCTCACGCTCATCCCTTGTCAGTGCTGAAGTCAGGACCGTGGCTGCCTGTGCTAGGCTCTGCTGCCGTAACCCCGCCACGCTGCTTTTCCCCCAGTGCTCAAGAGCCCGCTTGCAGCCCGTTCTCCTGGTGGCCCTCGGTGCCCTGTGCCCGCCCCCTGCCCTGTGCTTTGAGCTGGCTGGAGCGAGGTGCAGAGTGATTGTTGCCCTGTCAGTGGGTTGCCCTATTTCGGCTGTTGGCAGTTCTCTGCTGGAGCTGTCCCTCGCTCTACCCCAGCCGGGGGAGGGAGGGTGTCCCCTGGGATTCTGTGCAGGGCTAAGTGAGCTCCCTGGTGTCACCCGTGGGTGCTTTGGAGGCGTGAGGAGCCCCAGGCCCGGGGAGCTGGGGCTCTCCCCGTTCGGCAGGTAATAGCACTGAGCTGTGACGTGGAGTTGTGCCTGTTCTCCCTTGGTCTGCATCTGAGTGACTCTGTGCAGCAGCAGTTCCCCTCCTCACCACGGTGTTGGCGTGGTCCGTGGTGCCCTCGGCCACTGCAGAGGAAGGCCCAGCCTAGCAAGAGGGGAGAACCGTCCCTGTCCGGGCAGCTCAGGCTGTGGGGGACTCCTGGGCTCCCCATGCAGGATGCTGCTCTTACTGCCCAGATTTCCGATGCTGGTCCTGGGGCCCAGGGAGCTGGGTTGAGGCCAAGGAGCAGGGAGGCCAAATGGTCGGTTTCCTCAGTCAGTGCAAACCCTGCAAATGGGCAAGACCACAAAGGCCTCAGCAGGGAGCGGCCCGTCACCCCAGGGGGCTGCAGGCGCTGCTTCTCTTCCATGTCTCCTGTGGGACAGGCACGTCCTGACTCCGCTCTGCATCCAGGAGCCGTTCAGGTTTGCTGACCTTTGATCATCTCCCTCAGCCCAGCCTGGCAGAGTTCGCCTGCACCTTGGTGTGAGGCTGCAGGGCCCTGGGGCAAACGCCACCACACTTAGCTGAAATCCTGCTGCAGGGCTGGTGCTTTGCTGCCCTTCAGCACTGCTGGTCCTGGACATTCAGGAATCATGAGTCAACCTCTTCCCCCCCCCCCCCCCAGTCCCAGTGACCATGAGATTTTTAAAAAATAACGAGTGTTGGGCTCCATTTGCGCTTGAGCCTTTAGGGATCTTCCCTCTGCAGCCACGACAGCTAGACTCAGACAGAGCAAGGCCCCCGGAGTTGGGCCTTTTGGGAAAACGCCACGTATAAAATCTGATGAGCTGGCACGGCTCCCTGCCTGCCTGGTGCCAAATGGCTCGGCACCCAGTGGCCCGGGAGGTGTTTCCTTGGGCTTGTGTGGCCTGGGCAAGATGCAGTGTGGGACATTTATGCTCTCACTGGTTGTGATGGAGCCCCATGTGCTCGAGGCCCGGCTGGGCGCTCAGTGGGTGCGTGTACACAGCAGCGCGCATCCCAGCCTGGGTTGGGTACTGTCTGTGCAGCTGGAGCTCCAGTCTGCTGCTAGCCGATGGCAGCTTCCAGCGCCTACTCAGGGTTTCTGTGACTCAGAGGAGAACGACAGGACATGGCCTTCCTGGGGAGTTTTGTCTGATACAGCCCCAGACTTGCCACTTCCAGAAGGGCTTGCAGGGTAGAAGAGGCCACGGAGTCTGAGACGGATCCTTGTTTGCGCCTTCACAGTGAGGAATAAATATCTTCATTAACAATCTCGCGCCAATATTTGCTTGGCTGCTTTCCCAGAAGGCAAGAGGGCTGAAGGCCTGCCCCTGCTTGGGTCATTGTGGCAGGAAGACTTGTCACCTCTTGGGCACGGCAGCTTGGAGAAGCTCTTTGAGACATGAGTACAGGGATTGGCTGGGGAAGCGGGCAGTCCCAATGAATTAATTTGTGCAGGTTCTGGTGCCTGCTTTGCAGCCTTGGAATAGGAGAGGCTGCATACATGCTAGTGCCTTTGTGTTGCTAATTACTCGAGGTTGTGAGACTGCAGTTTGGGGGTTAGCACCCGGCCAGCAGCACCTGCGCTGGGTGGGCTCCACAATGAAGAGTATTTTGTTCTTGAATAACATTGGCAGCTTTCTCATTTGGCACATGCAGCTGCAGGAAATTGAGTCCTGTTGGGATTCTTTGCATGGAAAATGCTTAGAATGCTCTCTGGCTCTCAGAACTGGAAAAAGACCGTATTGCTGGCTGTGTTGTGTTAGACCTCCGTGTGCTTCCGCTTCCGGGAAAGTTGTTACAGCAACTTTCACTGAATCGAAGACCTGCATCTTGAGAAGGTTCTCTCCCCTCCCCCCCCCCCCCCCCCCAAGACATGGGGAGCACTGCTGGCAGATTGCGGTTAGGCACGTTCCAAACCTCTTTGTACCCAGGAAGAACACTTACAGTAAAATGCGATCGATTTAGAATCTTTGCTTGGTGCCCGTTGATGCCATCCCTCGTAGCCATTCATGGGGTGGGCTCGCTGTTTTCTTGTGTTCCTCAAAGTAGCCCCACTGGAGACAATTGGGCCATCTGCATGCAGTTGGGAGAGAGCTGTGTCAGGGTAGAGACTTAGTTTCATCATTTTAAAAAGGTAAATGTCACTAACACCGCTCGGAGTTGGCTGCTCCCTGCATGAAGAGACCTTTGCTCAGGGGTACAGTGAGGGCCGTGCAGAGACCAAGCAATGGGCTGAAGGGTAAAGCACTTCCTCCTGAGCAGGAAGCCTGAGTTGGGTTAGAAACACTAGAAAATGTTCAATAGGGAAGAGCTCTGGAGTAGCAGGACACAACTGGTGATGAGATTCATCCTTGCCAAGTCTAGCTACTTGGGTTCTGCAGGAGGCCCTCGGTAGTTGGTCTGTGTCTCTACATGGAAGGGTCTGGAAGTACCTGGTTGGCTTTAGGATTAGCAATTTGCTGATCAGATACACAAGCCCTGACAAGCTGGAAACCTGTTGAGATCCACGATCCTACAGCCACACTCCGTAAGATGCTGTCAGATGTGATGCAGTTAAAAGGTTGGGGAGATTTCAGTCTGTCCCTGGTCCCTCAAGATGTGCTGTGAAGGTCCCGGAGGCCAGGTCTCGAGGGCTTCATGGAGGCTGTCTGTTTGATAGGATCGCTCAGAAATAGGCAACTTCAACTTAGGTCAGACCATCCCATCCTTCTTCAGAGCAACATGTGTGACTCCTCCAGAGGGCAAAGTCTGTATAGCTGCCTGGGCTCATGTGCTTCTCCCTCTGGAGCAACTTCCATCAAATCCCTCTTGCTTGAGAGCAGCCACCTGTCTCACAAGCCTGGACATGCTAAATGCTGCGTTCCGTTCCTCCCAGCATGTGGGTGTATTGGAGACAGACCTGTTCAGTGCTGTGCCTGGCTGACTAGACCCAGGGAGCGGTGATGTTGGTTCGTTTCTTCAGCTCGTCTTCCGGCAGAGGCAGAATGGAAGCTAATTGCTGTTAGTTGTATCTGGCTCTAAGTGTGAACTCAAGGACCAGTGACACACCTTGAAGACCTTGGGTCCCAGGACTGCAGCCAAAGCTGTGCAGCTTAATTGAGAGACGTTTGAGAGACCTACGATGCTTTTCTCTCGGTAGAGAAGTGGCTGTGAACCGGATGCCTCCTGGTGCGAGTTAGACCCTGGCTCAGTTGAAGAGGAGAATACCCGTTTGCTGCTGCCTTAGGTGGCACAGGAGCACTTGCAGACCAAGCCCTTACTGAGCGAAGCCTGCCTGAGCTGGCAGGCTGTGTGGGTCCGCCCTCGGCTGGGTGCTGGGCAGGCCCGCTGGGCTGGCGATGAGTAGAGAGCTTCGCGGGAGCAGATGTGCCATGCAGCGGGCAGGCAGCACTGCAGGGCAGTGAATACTAGCTGGTGAGTTGCTGTTGCATCTTAAAACCGCCCTCCTGAGGGCTTCTTCCTCAGCTGTCCTGCTGATGCCATCTACAGCAGGTGGTCGGGACAGGCTGGCGAGGCAGGCATCTGCTAGTGGCTTGCGAGAGCCAAGCCTTTGGAAAATCATGAGTTGGGCCTCAAACAAATATTGAGGGTGATTTTAAAATTGTGAGACTGAAAACATCAGTGGTGTTGGGTGTCTGAGCTGTCATGTTCCCCAGCTTTCTCCTCCGCCATGGCGGCTGGACCCGAGGAGGGATTGTCACATCACTACCTGACAACCAGCGACTGTGTTTAACCCCCGAATGGAGTGTGAGATGGATGGTAAATGGCCAGAGCTGGCAGCAGCAGGCTCCTCTCGGGGAGCTTTGGGTTGGACTCTTTCCTCGGGTTTGAGCTGCCCTGAGCCCTGCGTGTTGCTTACTTGGTGGCCCGTGCAGCTTTGCCTTTTGCCTGTGCCTCATTCCCCTTCGCTGGAGCGCTCTCCTCTTTGCTGCTGTTGTCAGGGGGTCATCAGAGGAGCGTGGGCCGTTCACGTGTGTGGGAGCGGCTCTGCATTCCCGGAAGGGACAGGGCTGGGAGCTAGCCTGCTCCCTGTCAGCCCTTCTGTGCCACCCGGCGCTCCAGCTGTGATTTCCAGCTGTAACCGTGCAGTCGATTCACCAATTAATCAATAAGCAAAAGCTTATCGGTTAATACTACAGACTACACACATACCCCCCGTCAGTAAGTTTTTTAGCAGGCTGGCCAGCAGCCTGGCTCAGTTCTGACTTGTGCCAGGCCCGGGAGCTCAGACCCCCGCACAGAAGCAGCAGCATGGGGCGACAGGCAGCTCGTCTGAGCGGGGAGCTGGTTTTCAAACTGGCTCGGACCAGCTCCTGCCTGGCACCCCGTGCTGCTGCCTCTGATATAGAGGCAGCAGCGCAGAGAGGGAGGGGGCTCCTAGGGAGCGGGGCCGGAGCACAGTGGCTGCTGGCCCCACCCCCGGGTAGTGTAGAATAGTCGAGTAATCGACAGGAATTCCTGAGGTGAGTTGACTATACCGTTAACCGATATTTAACATCGCTACCTGGAACCCTGGCTCTTTGGAGTTGCTGGACCCTGGGGCAGTCTCCCTTCCCCTGGCTGTTGGAAATCGTCTGATGGCTGGTTGTGCTGAAATCCTTGGGAGCCGATCAGCAACGCTGCTGCTGTAAAGTGTGGAGGGGTTTTTGCTGTGGCCTTGGTCCTCACTGGTTCTTGGGGTTCCCTGGCTGACACTGGATGGGGAGGGGGGTGTCTCTGAGAGGCCTGTGATTTGTGAGCTGTGTCCCTGGTGGGAGAGCTTGGGCAGCAGGATGCTGCAGGGATGGAGCCTGCTGGCTCCGCTGAGTGACGTGGCGTGCTCTGTTGGGGCTCGCTGTGTCCCTTACTCGCAGGCTGTGGCAGTTGCAGAAGGGGGATCAGAAACCCAGTGGAAGCCCACTTTCCTGAGCAGAGGTGCAGATGCTGTCCCCACACCTGTTCCCTCTGTGGCTCTCCACTGCAGGGAGGGGGCCTGGTGTAGGGCAGACCCAGGCGGGCCTGCTTGCAGTGTGATACGTACTAGGGCGTGGGGCACTAGATGGCTGGCAGGGGACCTTGGTACAGGGGTGTAACTGAGCCCTCCAGCCCTGTGCTGCCCGGCCCCTAGAGGAGCTGTTCCTAGGCTGGATGGGCAGAGGGACTTGGCTGGGCCTGTGAAGGGCCCGTGTTCCCTGCAGCCCCTGTTCTGGGAGCTCTGACAAGGGGAGTGATTCCAGCTGCTCCCCTCTCTGGCCCCACCTGCGACTCATGCTGCTGGGGGCTCCCTGTGGGAGCAGCATCTCTTTGGGCAGCTGGGGAGGCTCTGGGTCCTGTGGGTGCTTGGGAGGCTCAGAGCCGGGCTCGTTCTGCAATCCAGGCTGGGTGCATTTGCTTCTGCCTCCTGAGCTGAGAGGCCCTGCCCTGCATGCTCTGTTCCTGCTGCCCCTCCCGGATCTGGGGGGCTCAGGCGCACCGGGCAGCTGGTTCCAGGCTCGTAGGTGTCTGCTCCCCATCTTTGGCTGGGTGCCGGGTACGGTGCCCAGGGCAGGGGCAGGGGGCTGTTGTGGCAAAGTGCAGCTGCACATCCCTCCCCAGCAACACGCTGCTGCCGCCCTCCCTGGCTCACGCTCCAGGTGCCTGCTCCCAGTGGCCTCAGCGCTGCCTTAGTGGCTCCGGCCAGGTCTGTGCCTGGGAAGCGAGGGCCTTATCGCTGCGTGGCAGCCGTGGCCACTGAGGGGAGGGGCACTTTCCTGCCTGTTAATCGAGCGGCGCAGACGGCCAAGGGAGCATGGCTCCTGGCTCAGGACGTTTGGAGACGGCGCGTATTTATAGCCACTGCGCGGGGGGGCTGAGAGGAGACGGCTGCACAACGGGGGGCAGGGCTTGTGCTGTGGCAGGCCATGAGCGCAGCCCAGCGACCTGCTGGCAGGGAGCGGGGCGCATATCCCGCTCGCTTGGCTGAGCGTCCCCCAACCAGCTGCGTCTGTGCAGGGAGAGGCCCCGCTGCACAAGCTCGCCCTCCGCTGGGAGCTGGGCACGGTGGCTTTCCGAGCTTCAGCCCTGGCGTGGGAACAGGGAACTTTCCAGCGGGAAGCCCTGGGGCAGGGGCAGCGCAGACCCCCGCACAGTGGGGCCACCGGGTGTGGCGACAGTGCCAAGCGGGTGGCTGCCGCCCTGCTCGGGATGGGGCGTTGGCTTGGCCCCGTGTTCTGAAGCAGCATGTGTGTGTCCTCCCCTCCAGGAGAGCACCGCCATCCTGGGAGATGGGCCGCAGCAGCCGCTGCTAGGGGCAGGGAGCTGCCCTTGGGTGCCGGCTGGAGGAGCGCAGCAGGGAGCCGCTGGGACGCCAGACCCTGTGCAGAGCGGTAAGTCCCACCAGGCGTCTGTGCAGGTGCCACGTCTCTGCAGCTTGTCCCTACCGGAGGAGCTGTGGCATCGCCGCTCAGCATTTGCTGCTGTTGCTGGGTCTGTCAGGAGCTGCCTTGGCCAGTGCGGAGGCCCCTTTCGTCAGCCTGTGCAGCAGGCACAGCCAGCTCCTCCGGTGCAGGAGGGGCTCAGCGGTGCTGCTGCTTGGAGCCACAGGGAGCAAGCCTGCCCAAGGTGTTCACCCAGCGCACGGCAGTGTGGCGTGTTCAGAGAGCTCAGGTGTGGGCACAGGCGGCTGAGCTCTGCTGGCGTTGTGGGAAATGTCTGTGCCGCAGCTGTGCAGACCCGTGCGCGCTGGCCACACGCAGCACAGCCTAGCTGGCGGCCCCCTGCCTGGCCGCCCACCTGCGTGTCCCGCTCTGGCCATGGCTGGAACCACCCAGACAGCGTCGCGTTTGCCCGTGCTCAGGATGTCCCTGTCGCCCAGCTGGCAGCCATGGTGAGTGGCCTGTGCTCTGGGTCGGAGTGGAGCCGCTGGGCCACGACAGCAGGGTGTGAGTGAGCCGCACAGCCCTGCATCCGGAGCTGCTGCGTCTCCCCCTCCCACGCGGCAGCAGGAGCCAGCTTGTGGCTGCTCTGGCACCTGGAGTCTCCCTGGTGGCTGATCTAGGTCAGGTGTGGGTAGGTGGAGCACTGAGCAGGTTCCTGACGGGTTGCGGGGCAGGCGGGGCACTCCAGAGGCAGGTGTAGTGTTGGCAATCCCTGGGCCTGTCTGCTGTCAGTGCAACGAGCCTTTGGTTTCCCTGCATCATGCCCCAGCCACCCAGTGATCAGGGCTTGCTGGAGCCTGGAGCGGGGAGGCCCCTTGGACACATTATGGGCACAGCACTATCTCAGCACCCCCCGGCAGGAGCTCCAGCATGCACATGGGGCTGTTGGTGCCTTGTCTACCATAATGTGCAGGCCGGCTCTGAGCCTGGCAAGACCACAGGACCCTGGAAACGCTGTGCCGGGCATGCTCTGGAGCTCCTGTCTTCGGGAGAGTGGCCCGGCGGGGACTCTGAGAACCGCAGCCCGGCCTCTTTCCCAAGCAGTGGGGGCAGCTGGGCCAGCAGCCACCCCGGCCGTGTTGTACCTGGAGCCTTGTGCTCCCTGCAGCGTGAGTTGAAAGCTGTGTCCTTTGGGGAACACGCATTTTCTGGTGTGGGGGGATCGGTTGAGCACTTGGTGAGGAGGGGCTGCCCGCGGAGGGTCAGTGCTGTGCCTTCCAGTTTGCTGCTGCCCGTTTTGGGGTGTGGGTGTGAGAGGTGCCTTCTGCCTGGGAGTTGGGCTCATGGATGTTCTCTCCCACCAGGGCTCAATTAGGACTGGCTGCCAGCAGGGCTGCTGTCCGGAGGGATTGTCCGTGGTCTGCTGGAGCAGAGCAGGGGCACGGGGACTTGGCACCGTCTCACTGTCCGTGTGGACAAGGTGGTGCCTGCGATGGGGCCTTGGTGAGGACTCAGGCTGCTGCCATGCACCCCACAGGGATCCCGGATGGTGGCTTTTCTCGGTGCGCTGTGCAGACTCTGTCCCGCAGCCACTGCCGGAACATCAAGCAGAAGATCTCCCAGTGGGAGGGGAGGACTCGGGGAGGCTGCGGCAAGGACAGACAGCAACCGAAGGACTTTGGCGTGCAGTATGACCCTGGCTATGAGGCTCTGCCCAAGGCCCAGCCACAGGGGGATGGCAGTGGCGGGAAGGCGGAGCTGGCAAACACGAAGGGCTTGGGCCTGGACTTCCGGGAAAAGGGCAGGAACCTTTCTCAGAGCGAGGATGAGAGCGATTGTGGCTCCTCGGAGATGCTCAGGCCCAAAGTGCGCACGTGTAGCCCGAGTTCCCGGGCGGTGGAAAACGGAGACTGGCGGGGAGGCCTGCTGGACCCAGAGCAGAGTTTACCCCCAGGGAACTTCTACACCTCCCGTGGGGTGTGGAAGGACCTAGAAGCCGTTCCCCTTGGCAAGATGGTCGCGGAGGCCGTGGAGCTGAAAAGCAAGTGGGAGAGGTGTGGCTTGACAGAGCGAGAGCTACAGGCTGGGGGGGGGGAGCCCCTCCGGGCGACGGGGAGGAGCTGTGAAAACATTTACTCGGAGCCCGAGGGCCAGGAGCCACGGCCTGCTGCTGTCCCTCCCCCGAAGCCTCGCCGGACTTTCCGCTACCTGTCGGAAAGGGACCACGCCAGTGGCGGGGGAGAGAAGCCACAGGAAGGCCAGTGTAACGAGTCCCCAGCAGAACCCTCCCATGAGCCCGAGCAGGGACTGGCAAACAGGAAAATCAGGGGGAGATCCAAGAGGTAGGTGGCTTAATTCTTACTTGCTCTTGTGTGCACAGAGCACCTGCCCCATAGCCCCTGCTGAGCAAGTCCCCCGCCCAAACCAGGTGGTGAGATTGGGGCGTTTCTGAAAGCCCCAGAGGAGACCTTAAAATCCCTGGCCCCGGGCTTTCTTTGGAAGAGAGAGGGGAGGCCTTAAATTCCCCCCCTCCTCCCCCCCCGCGCGCACACGTGCACACACCCTGTGTGGTGCAGTGACTGCTGTGCACAGAGACTGTCCCTACTACTGCCCCACACACATCTCTTCCCGGGGCACTGAAAGCTGACTGAGCTGTGCTAGCCAGGCCCTCGGCAGAGCTGGGGTGCTGCCGCCTGCCCTGCGTTTTGGGATGCTGCCTGGGGCTCATGCGCTAAGTGTCTGCTCTAGTGAAGAGCCCTGTTGCTGGGTGGGTCAGACATGGCTCCAGGTGACTGAGCTGTTACTTGCCTGGAGTCTGGGGCCATGTGTCTCTGATAAGCGCTGCGGCAGCAGGCTGGGCGAGGCTGCCCACTTGCCTGTGGGTCTGAGTTAGACCAGCAACGCCATGTACCCTGTTAGCTCTGGGCTAGTGCTACGCACGCTGGAAACACTGAGGTGCAGCCTGCTCTGGGCATGTGGATAAGCGCTGTGTGGAGGGGCAGGACAAGAAGCAAGGGGTTTAAATTGCAGCAAGGGAGGTTGATATTGGCCATTAGGAAAAACTTGCTACCTGCCAGGGTGGTTAAGCACTGGAATAAATTGCCTAGGGAGGTTGTCACGGGGCTGGAGGCCTGGCCTGTTTCTGGGCCTCGCTCCCTCCTCCCTCTGACTTGCATCCCTCCTCAGAAGAAATGGCTCTCATGTGCCGTTCTGCTTTCAGGAAATCCTTTGAGTTTGAAGACATCCAGGGCTTCCGCAGTCGCATGGCAGCCACCAGCTCCCAGAAGCTCCACGAGGAGCTGAACAGCAGCTCGGGATCCCGACTCTACTACACACAGTCAGAGGACAATGTCTACGAGGACATTCTCTGTATGTGCCTGTGCTCTGCCAGTGACCTGAGTGGGGGCGGGCAGGGGCCTGTTCAGCCCTGCAAGTGTTTGGATTTCCCCGTGTCTGGTCCCTGGGTAGCAGGGACACAGGGCTAAGTACCAGCAGGCTCTCTAGTGGCACCTGGAATAGGACACAGCTGAGCTGGCGTCAGCTTTCCCGTAGATGCTTTACGTAAATGCTTGCAGAAAAAGTTGGCCACTGTCGGAGGTGCTGGTGGCTGTGCTCCTGCAGCAGCAAGCAGCTGTGAATTAGTGGGGTCTCTACGCAGGATACCCACAGCCACAGGTCCGGGGGTTGGCAGGGCTTTGGGAACCCCATGGCCGTCGTGCAGCGTCACCGGGGGATGGGCTGTCTCCGATCCCATAGCCCTGACGTTCCCGGCAGACTCTGCCAGGCATTAGCTCTGCTTGGTTCTGGCTGACTGGGAGGGACGTTTTACCCCCCACTTCCTGAGTCTCTTACGGGTTGTTCTCACCAGCTCCTGTGAAGGAGAATCTGTATGAAGACATCAAAGTGTTGCCTTTACCTTTGTGGAGGGTCCCGTCCACCTGGAAACTGCCACCCCCAAAGAATGCCTTCAAGCCTCCCAAGGTGAGCGTGAATCCCAGGCTGTCTGGGTTCATGTCCATGGGGCCCACCCAGCTTGGCCTGAGGCCAGAGGGCCCAGGGATGGGATGTGGAAAGCAGCCATCTTGGAGCCCAGCACAGCTGGGAATTGCTCTCTGTGGCCGGGTGGCTGTAAATTAGCCAAGGCCGGGCAGGCTCACCTGGGTGCATGGGGAAAGTTTTGTGTATCAACAAACTATTCCTGGCTGTGAGGTGAGGTGGGCAGCTGCAGGTCCCAGGAGGGAAGGTGAGCTTCAGGACATCCCTCCTCTCCAGACACCTGGCATTTACTCTCTGCCACGGGTCTTGGGTCTCCCCGTTTGTCCCTCAGCAATAAGCAGCTGTCGCTCTGAGGTCCCAGGAAGGGTTCCATGGCGCTTCCTGTCGGCAGGTGTGGGCAGCTTGAGGGGCTTGGAATGAGGGGCTGGGTCCACGCTGAGCGTGTGGAGGGACAGGTCGGAGCTGAGACACTGTGATCGGGGATCATGTTTTCCCTATAAGCCCTGCATTAATGCTGGGCAGCCCCTTTGGAACCTGGCCAGCAAGGTTTTCACTCCAAAGCATCCGTCCCACCCGCGGTGTCTTGTCCTGTCCGTTCCCAGCTCCCTCCCAAGCCTGCCTTCCTCAATCGCAAGACCCTGGAGCTGAAAGCTGCCCGGGCGTGCCTGCGTGGGAAGGACACCACCCTGCCCGTCACACTGACCGAGTGGAAGCTGTTCCGAGCAGGGGAGGTCGCTGGCATGAAAAGGAACCTTCCCCGGGTGAGGCTTGTGCCTGCTGCTCGTGCGGGAGTCCCTGCTTCTGGCGTGGCGCTTGTGATGCTAACACTTGCCCTTTGCTAGCGCCTTCGAATGCTTGGCAATGGTCCTGGTGCCCCGTGGCCTCGCAGACCAGTGCTGCTTCTCTCTGCTTGGCAGGGGGGAGTGGAGACGCAGGGCGGGGGTGTGGCTTGCCCAGGGTCACAGGCTCTCCCATGTGGTCGAGTGAGAGCCTGCAGACCCTACAATAGCAGATCGAGGTGGGTGAATTGAGGCTTTGGCATGTCTGTGCTGAGGAAGCAGGGAAGGGGGAGGGGTCCCAGGGAACCCTATGGGGTTTGACTGGGACATGACTTTGCAAGACAGGCATGTACTGAGTGTTCACGTGGTATTGAATTGATGACTTACTTACCTGTGGTAGCCCCCTGCTGTGGGCTGGGCACTTCTGTCAAGCATGCAGGAAGGGCAGTGCTGACTTGGGAGAACGTAGTCTATTGACAGACAGGTGTAGGGGTCAGGGAAATAACCACAGGGAGTTTCTGTACAAGTCAATGTGACTCATTAAACTGTCGATTAGCTTTTTTGGTGTAAGCACTTACTCTGGCTGGCAAGGCCTGGAGCCACCCTGGCTCTCTTGTGGGGGCTTGTTGCTCAGTTATTTGGGCGGTTGGTCTGTATTTCTGATCTAATGTTCATGAAAGCAAGCTGGCAGCTGTTCCTCATTAAAAGCTGCTGAACAGCTCGTTAGGAATGAGCCTGTTTCATAACTCTTGGGTATCATTCTTCCTGCCGCTCCCTGCTGTGTGGATAAGGGACACACGCCTCTCAGGGCAGAAGCAAGAAAGGGATTTAATTCTGTCGTCATGTTGGAGAAATCGAACTTTGCTGTGGTTCCTGCCTGTGTCTGTTTGGCATATTTCCAGATGTTTGTATTTAAAAAACCTGAAACCCAATTCAGCTTCCAGCTGTCTTGAGCAATGCTACCATAGCAAAATACAGTGCACAGGAGGGAAAGGACACGGTAGCTACTGCGGGGGGGCATCATTGATTAGTGGTTTGAACATGGCACTCCTGAGTTCTAGTTCTGGCTGATAAGAACATGCTCTGTGGCCCTGGGAAAGCCATCGTTCCCCTGTAAATAGGGACAATATTTACCTACTCGGTGGGGGGCTGTGAGGCAGAGCGAGCTGCCTGCGAAGTTTGTAGATACGTGGAGTAGTAATACCCCCATACAAAGATTTATAATAAACACCTGCCTGGCAGTAGGGAGCAAGGTGTCAGAACGATGGAAATGAAATGATAGCATGTGACCTTTTTCTGGAGTTGAGGGGAGAGGGGGAATCCTTCACAAAACCCCAAACCTGTTCCAAGAGTCTGGGAGCAATTTCTATGCAGGGAGAGATGCTTTCTCCCAGCACTCAAAGGATTCTGCTGGGATTGCAAGACAGACTCAGAAAAAGCAAGAAAAGAATTTCAGTCCAAAAAAGGCAAGTTCTGTCTCGAGCAGGAAAAGAAACCTTGCTGCTTTGAGTGCTCCCAGCATCTCTCCCTGGTGACTGAAATCTGCTGAGTTAGGAGCAATAACAAAATGTCTAGGGGAGAGCCAGAGAGAAGGAAGCCTGCACAAGTGAAACAGTAGCGCCTCTGTAGGGTGTCTCCCTGCACGAAGAGAACGTGTCTGTCGCTGCTCCAGAAAATCAAGAGGCGATCAGAAAACGAGGCAAGCCTGAAATTCGGCCTAGTTCACTGAGATTGGGGATGAGGGTTTGAGTTGGAGAACAGGTTCTGTCAGTGACTCTTTCTATTTCTGCCGTATGTGTGGGGACAGAAATAACTGGCCCCACCCTGCTACTTGCTGGGAACATGTGTGGATTCTTAACACTGGGGCAAGAGAGAACATGACCTCCCTACTGTGTTCAAAAAAAATAAATCACCCTGCTCCAAAAATGTCAGCAAGCTCCAGCAAGTAGCAACAAGGTGCGCTTTCCCGTCTTGCCTGTGTCTTGGGGGGCACAGCGCCTTAGGAGGAGAGTGGAGATGCCTTTCAGCACCTGTGGGCTTCATTTCCAGAGATCCTTGTGGGTTTGGTGTTAACCAAGACTTTAAAAATGGTTGAATCAACAAAAACCCTGGCCTCTGTGTTAGAATGTTGGTGCCTTTCTCTCTCCTGTTGCTTGGCCCACATAGGGTAGTGGTAACGTTCATGTTTCTTCTCTCTGTAGACTGGGCTCACCTGATCCGTGTGGGGCAGACACGGCACTGCCCCCCCTCTGGGCACACTAGAGTGGAGAAGATACAAATATGAGGGGGGTTTATAACCACTCAGCTGAGGAAATGCCTTGGGGCAGGCCCTTTGTCTGGTGTGCTGTTACACACAGCAAGCAGAAGACTCTCTGCATTGGAAAACATGCTGGGGTCTCAGATGGTCGGTGCATTCTGTACAATGCCAGGAAACTAGGCCAAGCTACGTTAAGCAGCACTGGCTATGCTCAGAAAGGGGAGGGGAGGGGCTGCAGGTGCACAGAGCTCTTGATCCTGTGCAAAAGGCTTCCTCGAGGCAAATCCTACAGGATGCTGCTGTAACTTTATTTATGGTTGGTTTGTCTTGTTCATAGCTTCAGACTCCCTGTGTCTGGGTCTCTGCGGCCTGCTTGATAAACCAAATATACAGGAACTAGTCCTCTAGAGTCTAAATTATGCTTCTTTCCTTCCTTCTCTGCTGTGCTCTGTGTGGTGTCTAACAGGCTCATGTAGTAATTGTTCCTTGCCTGGTTAGACCTGCAGTATCCATGGAGTGGTTACAGCCCTGCGACCAATCTCTCTTGAGCAAGTGCTTTGCAAAGCCTTTTCTGGAAGCACTGGCATCTGCTAAGTCTTCTGTGTGCTCTGCTGTGCTACTGGTACCCGCTACCTTTTGCGTGTGTGTGGCCTGTATTAATCTTGGCTTTCTCTCTGGATTCCAGTTTGTGTTAAAAATACAGGAGATCTTCGAGTCTAAACGCGGGAAGAAGAGGGTGAAGTTAATCACTTACACAGGGAAAGAAGCTCCTCCAGCAAAAGGTATGGAGACGGCTTGTGTCCTCCTCTTCCTCATGTAGCACACACGTGGCATGACCATGGACATGTCGCATTCACCACACACTATGGTCCTGGCAGCATAATGGGGCTGCCAGGTAGCGACTGCTCCGAGAATGAGCAAATGTATCACGGCAGTTTGAGGGCCAGAGGTGCTGATCTCCGACATCTTGCACTGACTCTGGTGGGGATTTTTGGGTGTTCCCCTGCAAATCAAGCCCTGTCTGAGCCTGCAATGCTAGGGTAGCTCTGTGCCAGTGGTGGGCAACTGGTTTCCCAACAGCCACATACAGCCCACTGGGGTTCTGCAGATAGCTTATCAGGCATTTTGTTACCATTACCTACGTGCAGGGTTGCCAGATTCTGCTGGTTTTCATCCACATAGTTTTTTTTGTATTGCTATTATAAAAGGGGCACCCATGTAAAGCCAGGGCACGTGAAGTGAGGTGTGTGCTGATTGCACACACTGTTGGTTGTGATGGATTTTTCTGGTTTATCTTGGTTGGGTCTCTTTCAACATGCGCTCAGTCATGTCAGTTTTGAGAACTGTACTTGACTTGGTGATTCTGTCTCTCTTCTGTTTGGTTTGATGGGAAGCAAATCCAATGCAGGCAGAGACTATTTTCCTGGCACAACCAAACCCTTATGTGGTTTTAAGTTATAAGAGGAAGTTGCAGATGGAATTTGATGGTCCTAGCTCTTACCATTTGGGAGGCGTTCTTGATCAAACACAGACAAACTCTCCAATAAATAGTGGACTGTCAAAGGGCTGCTTTTGCTGAGACTACTGTAATGAATAAGATGGCTAACGAGCAGCTCTGAGTGGTGTAGATCCAAGGGAGGTCTCGCACGCAGCCGCTTCAGCAGCCATGGGTGTCACCCACCTTCTCACGGCAACTATGATTTATGGAAGCCTTGTTTCTCGTTTCAGGTGAAACCAGTGGGAATGAAAGTGAGACAGAGAATCTGCCGAAAAGTGAGTGAGTCAGTCGCTGGGGCTGGTCCTGTTCCCATAGCATAATTAATGCTGGCAGGGTTCCAATGGGACTAGCCACTCCTGTGGTTTTTGGGCCTCTGGTAGCCAATACAGGAAACTGCCACTCTTGTGTCAAACCAGCCTCTTGTGCCAGTGAGGAGGATCTGGAGGGGCCGGAGTTGGCATGTCAAGCTCCATGTGCCATGTCTCCTAGCCTATCCTGTCAGTCACTCCGGGCCCACTCTGTGTTCCAGTGACGGGCGTACTTTGGAGTAACTCGCTTCCCTGGAGCATGTTTGGTGCTCAGAACTGAGTGCTACACCCCTTTCTCTGTTCACGTGGGCTGTGCTCTGCAATGCCCTGTTTGGAACGGGGGCCCCGAAAAGTACGTAGTTTGGTCCCTTGTCTTGACGACAACACTGGTGGGACAACCAGAATGACAGGCTCACATCTAGGCTTTCAGTGTTGACTCATCTGCTCTAGTTGGCACAGAAGGGATCTGAGCTTTCAGCTTCCCAGAGTTGGGAAATGAAGGGGTAAAAACTTTGCCTGCAGGCCTGAACTTAGACCTGCTAGGCAGACTCCTCTGTAGTAAATGGGAGGGCGCTGTGCTGGGAGTACCCAGTGACAAGGAACCAGTTGGGCTGTTTTAAATGTTTCCTTCCTGTAGATGACGTGCAAAAGCCCATAATTTGAGGTTGATGGCAAAACTCCATCCCTCTGTGTTGGGGGGAAGGTTGTAGCCTGGCTTAAAATGGAGCCAGTGAGTCACCAAGTGAGTCTGGCTGAATAATACAAACCCACAGAGCATGTGTCAGACCCTGTGCAGGCCCTCAGCTGTGCTAGTCTTCCCCATGTGCTGTGTAGGCAGAGTCTCTGATGCTGTGTGGCACGGGCTGGATGGGGAACAGGGAGGAGCTGGAATCAGCCTCCGTTTTGAATTATCTTGCTGCTGAAGACATCGCTCTTATTATACGATTGCCTGGCGCATGGCAGCTCTATGGAGGTTATCCCACCCCTCACACATGCCCTGTTGACAAAATGAAGTCCCTTCTCCATCTTCCCCATCACAGCCCTCAGGCATGTGTTCCTCAGTGCAGCTAGAGGATAGGGGGAGCCTCAGGGCTAAGAACCAGCCGATGGAGGTGTTGAGAGTGTTGGGCTGCTGATAAAATCCACTGACAAAGGGGCTGGGGATGTTATTGCCTTTGTGGGAGTTGTGTGCTTGTGGGAGCTGAGACTGGGGTGTTCTGCTCTAGGCAGGAGGCACTAGGCTCTGTGTTGGGACCTGATGTCCATTCCTGCTCTGCCACTTGCCCACCATGTGACCTTGGGCACGTCCCTTCACCTTTTCACTTGTGCAGTGCAAACAATGAGGTGTACTGAGAGCCTCAGATGCTTAGTGTTACAGCCCCAGCCTCCTGTCACTGACCTGGTCCTTATTCCTCAGGCCGCCACAAGCGCCTGCTGCAAGTGCAGGCAACCCACAAGAGAAACCCGCACTATCAGACACTGGAGCGGGATCTGATTGAATTCCAGGAACAGCAGCTGTTCGAGCTCTTTGTGGTCGTGTCCCTAAAGAAGAGGCCATCTGAGATGACGTACACCCCGCAAGTCATACAGCAGTTCCCCAGCAAGGTGGGTCCCATGCAGCTGCCTCTAGCTGCACCACTCCCATCAGCTTCACCTGTTGAATTTTTTCCCTCCCTGCATTTCCCTCTTCCCTGGCTCTGTGCAGATGAGAAGAGCCAGGATTCCCAGTGGCTAGGGAGCTAATTGCTTCTGGCTCTGCCAAACTCTCTACACACATCACCCATCCTCTCGCCTTGTCTCTATTAACCCCTGACAGCATCTAAGCTACATCATGTTAGCTAGGCAAGTTGTGTAGCTCAAAACGACATAGCTACCATGTAAGGTCGGTGGGGCTGCTCTCATGTTGATTTCAGCTACTCTTCTCGTCCTAGTGGGGTACCGTGTCCATCGAAGAGTGCTTGGAGATGGATTTATTGTGTCTAAGCTAGGATGTAAAGAGTTACCTGGGAAGCACCATCCTTACCAGATGAGCAGTTAACCAGCGGGCCTGCCTGGGCAGAAGCAGCCCCCTGCCTATGGGATTCTGGTTAACAGCTTAAACTTAACATTTAGCTGGTTAACATTTTGAACAGGATTTTACATCCCTAGTCTAAGCAGATGTGATAAATTGACGGCCAGTGCATTGATTGCTGCAGCATGGATTCCCAGTGTAGTAGATACGAGATCTCTCTAGTTTCCCTGATGGCTGCACTTCCCTACCTCACAGGGGTGTTATAAGGAAAGCACAACCATTCTGGAGGCCCAGGGCACTACGTTAATGGGACGTTGGAGATACTTCTCCTGGGAAGGCTCAAGTTCTTCATTATTCGTACAGACTTGTCCACTTTTAATTTATAAACTCCAGTGATGGAGAATCCGCCACCACAACCCTTGATAAATTGTTCCAAGAGTTGATTACTCTCAGCCAGGTAGATATTTGCAGGCTGTGAACAAGTCACCTGTAACCTCTTGGCTAAGCTAAGTAGATGGTGCTCCTTCACCCTTTCATTATAAGGCACTTGCCAATTTTTTCACCATTTTCGTGGCTCTTCTCCAATTGATCAACATCCTTCTTGAGTTGTGGGCACCAGCGCTGGCCACAGTATTTCAGCAGCAGTCACCAGTGCCAAATAGAGCTGAGAGCACCCCTAGAAGTTTATGCAAAATGTTCCTGTTTGACGTCCAAGGATCACATGGTGTTGCACTGACATCTCATGTTCAGCTGATTAACCACCTTAACTCCCAAGTATTTCACTGCATGCAGTCAGCCTGTGCTGCCTCCCAAGAGCCCCCCAGCCTGTAAGCCTGGCCTGCCGCCTTTGCTCGCAGAGGTAGGACTTGACATCTGACCATATTAAAATGCATATTGCTTCCTGGTTTTGGGGGAAATGTCATGTCTTGTGACACTCTCCCTGCTACACACAGAGAGCAGCCCGACTGTGTCCTTGAACTGATGCTTGCTGAGCTTGTGCCAAGCCCTTGTTCCTTGGAGCAGTTATTAAACCTGTTCTGGCTTTCACATGTGAAGGGGCAAAGCCGCTGTGCAGAGCCCAACGTGTCCAAGCAGCAGCTAACATGGGCCTGTCCTCGGCTGTGCTAGAAACCGTCGCTTCCCCAGGTCATTTTCAGTTGAGTACCGTAGTATGGCTGCAGCTGGGTTCGCGTTGTGGCAGGCTGTATTCTGCTTGCCGTGCATAGGGCTTGTGGAGATGCCTTCTCAGAGCGCTCTGATCCTGATCCCGTGTCCTGGATGTGTCAGAACCGGGTGTTAATGGGAATGTCCTCCCTAGAATCTGGGATTGTGGGTGGGATTGGCAGGGAGTGGAAGCATATGGTAATATTTTGCTGTTGCAATTGCTTAGTGCTGAGAGAATCAAGCCCAAGAGAGGTTGAGTCTCCTCTGAAGTAATTTGAATGGAAAATGTTGCTGCTGAGCCCTTTTATGAAATGAGAACTGCTCTCCTCAGCCTATGCTAGCAGGGCTGGGGGAGAGGTGTGTTCTTACTCCTTGCAGAAGGTGCTCAGACACTACAGGGACCTTATAAAAGCTTGGGCTGATAGAACAACATCTGAAAACTGCTCAGCGTAGGACCATGGTGGGAACTACAACTAGGCTTCCCTATAGAGCTCACATTTATCTCTCGTCTCACCAGGGCTAGTGCGGGGGCTCTCTGAAGCTGCCCTTTGCTATGTATGTAGGTTTGAGCAAGCAGAATGAAAGACTTGCTGTGGCTGATGGGTGTGTTTGTGGCTCTGTAGCTGCCATAGTTGGCTGCAGTTTGGTTTGTGGCTTCATCTTGATTTTTTGGGGGAAAAGAGAATGAAGCCCCATGGCATTCGGTCACTGTTTCCTATGCCACATGAACTAGCACATCCCTCCTTGTCTGTGTAGCCACAGGAGTGGGACTGAAGTCAGCCCAGCTTTGGGTGTACAGCTGCATTGCCTCTCCTCTCCTGCAAGCTGCCTCAGCTGCGCACCACAAGTTACTGTTGATTTTCAGTTTCCAGAAAAGAAATTTTCTTGGTTCCTATAAATAGAAAAAAGTTACTGTTGGGAATTAGCACAGGGGGGCAGCTGTTTCACCCTAAGGGACAGTTGGAAGGGCTGCAAGGGCCTGTGGTATTGAGAGCCCTAAGAGCTCAGCATGCTGCCGAGAGGATTGTGGTTAAATGTACTCTGACTCTGGAACCCCCAAGGAACACTGCCAGCCCCTGGGAGCAGTGTCCATGCAGCAGGGTGAAAGTGAACATAGGGCATGAACTCTCTGTATTGAAAGGCAGTGAAAAATGTGGCTTTATTTGCCAGAGGTGTCCTCCCCCGTGACCGTCAGAGCCTCTGGGGAGGGGCAGAGCATCTTTCTTCCCTGCTGCACCTCATCAGTGGATCGGTTCCAGTCTGCACCGAATGGCGCTTGGCCTGGTTTTGGTACTGACAGAACTAAGCAGTTTCTCAGTGTGTCTAGCCTCAGCTTGATTGAGAATATTTTGGTGAATGACGGGTGATTTACACAGGGAGGGTCTTTCATACTGAGGAACTATCAGGCCAGTAATTACGGAGCACCAATTATACCATAGGGGCTGTGATTACAGACTAGCCTTGGCTCTAAAACTAGGCTTGCTCCCAAGTAATCCGCCTGTACCCCGCTTGCATGAGCTGTATGTCTGGGGCCAGCAAAATGTCCATGCAGTAGACATCTTCTGAAGACCAGCCCTTCCTAACTAGGGATGTTTCCTTGTAAACAATTAACCATTTAACCAATAAGCAGATGCTTCTTTTAATAGTGTCCACTACACTCGGTGAAGTCTCCTCCCTGAGAGCAGAGCTGGCAGGGGCTGGTGGCCCTACTCCTGGGGAGGCTTCACCGAGGGCTCTGCAGTGTAAAGGTTTTTACTACAGACCCTGCAGTGCAGGTCACTGTCACCGCTGAGATGTTCAACAGTGACATGGTTACCCTATTACACCTTTAACATCCCTATTTCTAGCTTGTCCCATCTTGTGACACTAAGTGATGTGAGGTTCCCATCTGTGCAGTGTGGGGAAGTGTGACTCCCAAATGACTTGTATGGGAGGGGCAGTCATGTTAGTCTGCATCTGCAAACAGGAGTCCTGTGGCACTTTAGAGACTAACAGATGTATTTGGGCATGTGCTTTTGTGGGCAAAGACCCACTTCATCAGATACAAGGAGTGGAAATGACAGAGGCACAAATATACTAGCACATGAAATATGACTTGTGTTCCTTGGAAAAGACCTTATAGTTTTCTCTGTCTTCCATAGCTGGTCGAATCCCTTACTCCAAGTGCAATTGAGTCAGCAGTTCCCCAGGGCAGTGCTAAATGAACCCCACTCTTCCTGAATTGTTCTGAAGGTGGCCGCCTGTTCTCTGGGGGACTTTGACTTGGGCTGGCTAGAGATAACTGATGTCAAAGAATTGGTGCCCTTCCCATCTAATAATGATGCACAAAGCTTTGCTCTCTCCCTGTGGAACAGACCGTAGGAGGGATAAACCCCCCTTCCCATGCAAGTTGGGATCTCAGCCTGTTACACGTACAAATATCTTGAGGAGATATTTCTGTAGTGTCATGGCATCTCCTAATGGCAGGACTGAGCCAGGCAGACTCACCCTTCAGTGATCACTAGGGGGAGCTCTGCAGGCTTTATTCCATTCAAAGCTTGTATTACTGCCACTGATCTGTACTTGTGTAATGCCTGTGGAGCTTAGTACATGAGCCTCTATAGCTTGAGCTAGAAAGCCAACTTTCCAGTTGAAGGTGGGAAAGGCCACTGAGCTAAAGCCACAGCTTAACCGGTCAGGCACAGGATGTAGCAAAGAAGTCTGTGTGGTTGGAAATGTGGGACCAGGAATTCGCTTTGCTCTTCAGAGAGCTGAGCATCAAACCGTCCTAGTGATAGAGAAGTAGGTACTGGACCTGTAAGACCTGGCCTGGATCTGCCAAGGCTGGACCGGTGGCTTTGTGCTTTGAGCTGCATAGAGCAACATGAGAGGAAGCTGGGAATCTGGAATAGGCAGAGAATATTCTCCTGGTCCTCACATCTGACTTTTGGGGGTTGATGCCCACAAGCCCCTACTGCAGGGTGGAAACTCAGCCTATTCCAGTGAACGCTGCCGCCGTTGTTCTCTGATCTTGGGAGAGCGGCCCTGTATAACAGGGGTGTTACTTTTCCCAGCCGGAGCAACCCATCAAGCAGCCCAAGGATACCGAGGAGAGGTTAAAGGTCATCCCCAAGTTCTGCTTCCCAGATCCTAAAGCCTGGCTTCCAACAGCAGAGCTCAAAAGGTAAAGCTTAGTATTATGAGTAAGCACTGCTCGCGGGCTCCCACTGGAATAAATAAGAGAGGTGGGCTAGGGCTGGGTGCGACAGCATCTGCCGGGTGGCTGTGGCTGGAAATGGAAGATACAGGCCAAGGTAGGAGAACTCCCCGGGGGTTTTGATCCCAAAATAAGAATGCTAGGGGTGCACAGGGCGCAGGGCCATCTCTACTCCTCCTTGTTCCTGCTACTTCCAGCGGACCCTCTATTTGTGTAGCATCTGCAGCACTCTCCTGGGGTTAGATGCTGCTGTAGTGGCAGCTGCTGCTGGTGATTGGCAGAGCGGAGAAGCTTGGAGACAGCAGACTGAGTTTTCTGCAGCCTGTAGGCACCTCAGTCCCCTGTGGGTGGGAGGGAGGGAGTCTGCAGCAGGGAGCAGCCCTCTGGGTTTCCCACAGTGAGCTTAAAGGGCTGCAGATGGGATGCCGGGTGTTGCATTTGCTCCCCTTAGTCCTGCTTCCCCCAGTCTGTGAATTGCACGGTGAGCGACTCTGCTTGGTCTCCCCAGTGAAACCTTTTCCTTTGTGCTGACGGGTGAGGATGGCAGCCGCTGGTTCGGTTACTGCAAGAAGCTCTTGGTAAGTGGCTGCTTGTGAGCTGTACGGCCAGTGGGAGGGTCCACAGTAATGGGGGTGGAGAGCTTTGCAGTCCAGCTAGGACCAGCATCAGCAAGAGCTGGTTGGCCAGGTGGGGGCTGCCTTTCTCTTAATGCTGGTTCTGGATTTACCAGCCCTCTTGGGCAGAGGGTAGAGCAGCAATGAAAGGTGCATGGTGCTGCCCATGCCACCTGGAACACCATGCCTAGAAGGGATGGGGCGTGAGTGGGCTAGATCCTGTTCCTGGGGCTCATTCTGGTTGAGTTTGAGCGCAAAGAGCTGGGTAGCAGGAAGCACTCAGTGTATGGGCTGAGTCCTGTGGAAGTTGCTGATATGGCCTTTTGCAGCCTTGCTTCCCTTGCTCTGCTCCGGGTGTAACTCTCTCCGTTCCCTTGCCTTGTAGCCAGAAGGGAAAGGGAAGCGGCTTCCAGAGGTGTACTGCATGGTGAGCCGCCTGGGCTGCTTCAACCTCTTCTCCAAGGTGAGTGAGCAGCCTAGCCCACCCCACAACCTGTCGCATCTGAGTCTCACCCACTGCCGGCCTATCCATAGGGCAGGTCCTGGCCTCTCTTCCCATACTCAACATGGTGGCAGGAGCAGAAGGGACCCAGTAGCCTGCTCCACTCTGCTACTCTCTCCCAGCCTGCTGTGCTCTTCTTCACCGCAGCAGCAGGAAGCAGAGCACCCCCACCCCAGGACACTCCCCTTCCCACTGCTGCAGTGATGTGGAGGGCAGCAGGGCAGAAAGCTCTGGCTCCCACTGCTGCAGTGAGTGCAAGAGGGGGACTAACCTCTGCTGCTGCCCTGCGCCAGGCCTCGTGGTAAGCCCCTGGCTCGCGTTGCTCGGGGGAAGTGGCTTTGGGTAGGGGGTGGAGCTGGGGCAGGAAGGAGCATTGGAGGGGCTTGGAAGGGGTGGAGCAGAGGCAGGGCAGTGGCTGGGCCTGCTGCTGGAGGGTTGCTGTGGGCCCTGGAGCACTGGGGGAGGGTTGCTTCAGGCCACTCCCCCCGGTGGCCCTGGTTGGACCTGTGCATCCTAAGATGCCTTTCTGGCCGTTTGAGAGCTGTAGCAAATAGCTGAGCTACTGCCATACAGCCTGTAATTGCACTGCTGCATCTCACTGACCATAGTAAGTAACCCATGGCAGTTTGGTTCCCTGCTGCGTGTTATCTCCGGCTTTGAGGCTAGCACTTGAGACGATTCCACAGCCAAATCTGCCTCTCTCTCAGGATAGAGTTCCTGATGCCAAGCGTAGTGCCTCCTTTCTCACGTCCACTCATTCCTAGTTATGTGCCCATGGGTTGTGCAAGTATCTGTTAGTCTCCATGGCAATGATTCTGTTGGAAAGACTTCACAGCTCTAGCTAACTATCTGCAGCCACTGTATGCTTGTCTGTGCGGAATTGGAGATTCTGAAAGGGGGTAAAAGGGATGCCTCAAAACTGAAGCCTGTGGGAGCTGAAGGTTGACACTGCTGGAAATGAGCCCATTCCATTCCAACAGCAGTTTTATACCTGAAGTGGGCCTGTCGCTCCTCTGATGGGACTTCTCAGCAATGTAATGAGACTTACTGACTACTCGGGGGCCCACAGAGTAGGTCTTTGCTTCTGTTAATGGTGTCAGCAGCTGATTTTTGACGGTCCACTGTCCGCTTGCCTTTCGGTGTCCTTATGCCGCACATCTGTGCAGGAGCCCTCCCAACAGTGGGAGTCAAGACACCAGTCTGGATGAGAGCCCTGATTATTGAAGATGCCGTTTGTGGTCCTGTGTCTAGGGATCTGTTTCACCCCTAGTTCTGTCTTGTGCTGCAATGACTGGAGATGATTTTCCTGCAGATTCTGGATGAGGTCGAGAAGAGGCGAGAGATGTCCCCAGCCTTGGTGCATCCATTCATGCGCAGTGTCATGGAGGCCCCTTTCCCGGCTCCCGGACGCACAATCACTGTGAAGAGCTTCCTGCCAGGAGCAGGAAATGAGGTAACTGAAACCAGGACTTGGCTGCAGATGTGGGTTACTGTCTGTATAAGGTGACAGCATATGCCTGGCATAGGGGTGCTTGACCAGTTTGCTGTAGTGCAGTGCTGGCTGTAGATTTTAGTGAGGATTGTTTCCTAAAGTCTTCACACAGGCACTTTGGCTGCCAAGAACATAAGTTGCGAGAGCGAGAGAGCGAGAGCGAGAGAGCGAGCTCAATTCCTCGTGCTGTTCTCCCAGGGGGAGGAGGGGCAGAGCATATAGTGCTTGTGAAATTTTGCATTCCACTGTTTGTAGAATATCCATCGTTACGATTTCACAGATTTCCAAATCCCCAGGTCTGTCTGTCGGAAGTCTTGCTGTGCATCTGACTCCCTGCCTCTCTGCTCTGCTTTCAGGTCATTGAACTCTGCCGCCCGTTGGATTCCCGGCTGGAGCACGTGGATTTTGAGTGCTTGTTTAAGTGCCTTAGTGTCTGCCATCTGATCCGGGTGTGTGCCTCTCTCCTGCTGGAAAGGAGGGTGATCTTCGTTGCGGACAATCTGAGGTGAAGAATGAGTCAAGTGCATCTCGCTTTAAGATGTTTCGTGTTCCCATCTAGGCCTCTTTTTCCTGAGCAAGTTAATGTTTTGTAATTCTCTGAAACAGTTGCCTTTTAAGAGCTGCCTGAGGCCCTGTGTATGCTAAGCGCTTGAGTGCTCAAGTTGTCCAAAGCTCTAGGCATGTGGATCAGGATCTTCAGGCTGCCCAGGACCCCAGGCATATGGACAGTCAGTCAAGACTCTTTTCATTCTGCACATGAGAATTTAAACTGAGTTGTAACAGCAAACCTGTTAAAAACTGGATCAGAAATTGTCTAAATGGTGCACTGCAAAAGGAGATGAGAACATTTATCATGTGATTTAAGACAGACTTTGTCAGCTGTGTACTATTCCCATCTCCCTATGAAGAGCAGGACATACAAATTGAGACATTGGGCTCCTTCTCAGTCCTGGTGTGTGTGAATTGTGTTCCCTGCATACTAGGCACTTGTCATTTAACTCTGTGGCTAGGATCTGATCATTTCATTTGCATTTGAATTCATTATATGGTTTTTCTCTCCCTCTAGCACCTTGTCTAAATGTGGCCACGCTGTGGTAGCAACACTTTACCCCTTCACCTGGCAACACACCTACATTCCTGTTCTACCAGCATCCATGATCGATATTGTCTGTTCTCCCACCCCATTCCTTATTGGCATTCTTTCCTGCTCCTTACCACAGCTCCAGGACCTGCCCATAGAAGAGGTGAGTCTTGGGGGCGGGGGGATGTTGGAGGAGATGCAAGGTACTGTTCAGATGCCGTTGGCCTGCCAATCATGGGCAGGAAGGGTCAGTTAGCAGCACTGGTAGGTGGGGGACTAGGGAGGGAGAAGCTGTAGACCTACGCCAGACTAAAGATCAATTCTGACTTGAAGCTTTTTACCTGAGATATGAACAGCTGTTTAGGGTTAGAATTTGCATGTAACAGGTTTTAGTGGATTAAAACTAGTTAAGTGTTTTTTGTTGATTTGAATTTAGTAACTTTGATCTGACTGTTTCCACTTGGAACCACTTAAATCCTACTTTTTATACTTTTATCAAGCCCGGTGTAAATAATTGTCACTTGGGGAAGGAGAGCAATCGCTGTGCATCTCTCTAATACAGAGGGCAGACCTCATGAGCTTCCTCTGTGTAAAACTTTTACACAGAGTAAGATGGATTTATTTGGGGTTTTGGCCTCTGGGAGGATTGGTTTGAGTGCTGAGCTCACATAGTTGAGTCCTTCCGGAGCTGAACTGGCCCAGTGCCTGTGTTGCTCTGCAGCGGGATGGTTACCCCAACTCTGTACCTTGGCTGGGGAAGACCAGAATTTCTGGCCCCCAGACAGCAGGAAAGTGGGCATCAGGGGCATGATCATCACACCAACTGACAACCCCAAGTGGACTTCTGTGATGTCCCGGCAGTGTTGTCCAGAAGCTTGGCACAAGTTTTGCAATATAGACTAAACCTACATCTCAATAACCCAAAACACAAAGGTGATACAAACATAACTGATTATTATCTTTGGCAGATTATAACAGTTTTGCAGATATCTTACATAGCGTAACTCATTACTATTCTAATATTCAAAATACCCTAAAATGTCCCCCCAAATTCCATAGAGCAGCAAAGTTGGGCTCAGCATAATAATGGTTAATATAGCTATTAATCTTTCCCTAGGTATTGATTGTTGACCTTTGTGCTGACAAGTTTCTGCAACAGGTAAGTGAAAAGACTTTCCTGATAATGAATTGCTGTGGCATCATACAGGGCATCACAAGATCAATATGTGCAGAACCCGCAAGTACCAGCCCAAACAGACCTAGATCTGCAGGGCTCCAAGGATAGGTGGCTCCCTTCTGACCAGGGTTGTAAAATCCTGTTTGACAGGTTAATCCCTGAAAGAGGGTGCAGGCGGGGGGCTGCTCCAGACCTGCTGAACTGGAGCAGTCCACCAGCCTGCCAAAGCTAGGCTGGAGCGGCCTTCCACTGCAGGCAGGGGCTGCTCCAGCCTTGCCCTGTCAGCTGTGAGCTCCCCTTGGGGCTGGAGCAGCTCCCTACCTGGGTTTTGGCTTCTCTTCTGCTCTGGGCATTTCTTCACGATAAGATTTCTATCCTAATTGTCTAGTCAAATTATTTCCTAGATTTGGTTGTTTTGGTTTAGATTTCCAGAAAGCCTTTGACAAGGTCCCTCACCAAAGGCTCTTAAGTAAAGTAAGTTGCCATGGGATAAGAGGGAACATCCTTTCATGGATTGATAATTGGTTAAAAGACAGGAAACAAAGGGTAGGAATAAATGGTAAGTGTTCTGAGTGGAGAGGGGTAACTAGTGGGGTCCCCCAAGGGTCTGTCCTGGAACCATTCCTATTCAACTTACTCATAAATGGTCTAGAGAAAGGGGTAAACAGTGAGGTGGCAAAATTTGCAGATAATATTAAACCGCTCAAGATAGTTGAGACCAAAGCAGACTCTGAAGAGCTTCAAAAAATCTCACCAAACTAAGTGATTGGGCAACAAAATGGCAAATGAAATTTAATGTTGATAAAGTAATGCACATGGGAAAAATAATCGCAACTATACGTACAATATGATGGGGACTAATTTAGCTACAACTATTCAAGAGCAAGATCTCGGAGTCATTGTGGATAGTTTTCTGAAAACATCCACTCAGTGTGTAGCAACAGTCAAAAAAGCAAACAAAGTTAGGAATCATTAAAGAGAGAAAATATCTTATTGCCTCTATATAAAACCATGGTACGCCCACATCTTGAATACTGCGTACAGATGTGGTCACCTCATCTGAAAAAAGATACATTGGCATTGGAACAGGTTCAGAAAAGGGTAACAAATGATGGGGATTTGGAACGGGTCCCATATGAAGAGATTAAAAAGACTTGGACTTTTCAACTTAGAAAAGAGGAGATTAAGGGAGGGGACAGGATAGAGGTCTATAAAATCATGACTGGTGTGGAAAAAGTGAATAAGGAGAAGTTATTTACTTGTTCCCACAATATAAGAACTAGGGGTCACCAAATGAAATTAGTAGGCAGCATGCTTAAAACAAACACAAGGATATTTTTCTTCACTCAGCGTACAGTCAACCTGTGGAACTCCTTGCCAGAGGATGCAGTGAAGGCTAGGACTTTAACAGGGTTCAAAAAAGAGCTAGATAGCCATTGATGGACCAAACCTCCATGAATCTATTAGCCACGGTGGGTAGGAATAGTGGCTCCAGCCTCTGTCTGAAAATGGGTGACAGGAGAGGAATCACATGAGGATTACCTGTTGTGTTCCCTCCCTCTGGGGCATCTGGTATTGGCTACTGTCAGCAGACAGAATACTGGGCTAGATGGACCTTTGGTCTGACCCAGTATGGCTATTCTTATGAAAAAACACTACTGCTCACTTAGGATGCTAGTCTCAAATATTCTGTATTGTTTGAAAAATTGAGATCCTCAAATGAGTGGCTGTATATAGAATACATGTTTGAGTATTGTTTAGCATGTGTAACAATTCCCTAGTTGGGACTACTGATCATAGTGCATTCTTTGAGCTGTTAATTTTAGAACGTTGGATGATTTAATATTCCACTGATTATAGTTCCTTTTCAAATATCACTTCACTAGCATTTCATGCTTTAGTGCCATACAAATTTATCTTAGTGTTTTGACATTCCAGGAGACAACTGTGTATTATCCCCAACAGAAGGGGAAACTGAAGCAGAGAGGTTTAAGTGACTTTCCTGATCTCAATATTGCCATTTTTTTCTTTTATAGTCACTGTAGGACTAAGTTAATGTCCTCACTGAAGCAATTTGGTTTTTGTTTTGGTCCCGGTCTTATTGCCTCTCTTCCCATTTGAGAATTCTGTCTCACTGTTCTACTTTGCATTGCAGCCAGCACATGGAGTCTGGTAGACACAGGTATTAAAGAATAAGCGCCTCACTAAGACTGACCTTGTAATTTGCTGTTTCTCCCCAATAAACTTTGTTTATCTTGGGTATGTTCAGAGTCTGAATCTGCATATTGGATGTGTCAGATGTGAAAGTATCGTTTTGTATTGCATATTTGTAATATGTAATTTGAATGTAGCTGCTGTAAATATCTGGTTTAAATGTTTATTTGTCCTGTTTGCATTGCTATGGCCAGAAGGCGCACATCCTCTGCTGTCAGTACACCTAGGCACCGTTCCATAGAGTAACTCTGATCTCACTTGAACAAGCATGCCACCCAGCATCCCTTTCTCTGTTCAACATGGACTGTTGATATTGATGTGAGATGCAATACATACTCCATACGAGCCATCTCTGTTTGTTTAGGTATCAGACGAGGATGAGATCCTACCTCATAAACTCCAGGCTGCGCTTGAACAGATTTTGGAGGAACGAAATGAAATTTTGTCCCAGGAGCAGATGTACACACAAGGTGATTGTATCAAAGTGTTTGCACTATATGGAAGCCTGAAAGATTTGCTCTGGTCAACACAAGAAAACATGTAGATGGTGAAAAGTGGCTGGTGCCATATGTTAGCAAGCTATTTCCATGTGACTCACTGAGAGAAGCTTTACTATTTGAGTGGGTTATAAAAAAGGCAGAATGAGAAATGCAATGCCCTAGTTTTGCCTGATCCACATGAGACAAAGGTTCTCTTAGCAGTATATTTGAGTTTGTGTAATCCTTTTAATCAATGCACATTGATAGGATCCTCTTCATTAATTAGAGTTTCTGTACTTCAGAGTGTAGTATGACACGTGCTGAATTGGAGTTTTATACAATAGCGTTTAAACTTGCTCATCTCAAAAGCACTTTACAAAATAATGAATCCTTCCAGGAAAGTACATCTGCAGGTCTGTACTAAGCAATCATTCACGTTAAGTTAACTAGAAATTGCAAAATTGGTATTTTATCACCATCACATAATACTGGAATGAACATACTACATCTATTGGATCTTTCCCTTGCCAGTGTGGTCTAGTAGCTATCAATATGGGAAGATCAGTCAGCATACTGTACAATATGAAACTCTGTTGTTCAGTCTGAGCCACCCTGTCCTAGCAGCCAGGGCTTTTTGGAGGAGTGAAGGAGATACTCTCCCAGAAGACTACTGCAGTGTGAAATTGACTTTTTCTGTCCTTCCCCTGGTAGGTGATGTAACTCTGAACTCCCTGGTCTCTGAAGCTTTTGTACAGTTCTTTGTGGAGATTGTAGGACATTACTCCTTGCACATGAATGTCACAGAGAAAGGAGAGCGGGTGTTCCAGCGAGAGCCATTTCGAAAGTCACACACCTCCCGTAATGTGCGCCATTTCCTAGACCTGTTCATGGAAACACAGATGTTTGCAGGATTCATACAGGACCGGGAACTCCGTAAGAGTGGGGTCAAAGGTGAGACCTGCTATTCCAGCTGCTTCATCTTACTTTCTGGTGCAGAAGTCACCTTTGTATACAATGTGATATATTCATTTCTAAGTGACCTCAAAAGGATCCTCCTAAGGTTTTAAAATAATACTGAAGCTGGTTCAGAAGAGACCAAGGGACCCTAATCATAGTAAGGATCCAGGAACTGCTCTGTGCATGCCATGGCACTTTGGCCTATATAATGCAGGAGCTAGTGGGCTCTGAAAGGTGCTGGTAACTTTTATCCCTTTGCATTTTCCAAAAGAAATTATCTTCACTAAACCAACTTTTCTCAAATGGAAAGCAGAAACTCCTGTAGGGCTTGATCCTGTAGCTCAGGGCTATTCAACTTTGGAAGCCCTGGGGGCCGCATTGATACTTACAGCACGTGCCGAGGGCTGCAACTTAAGTGTGATTGCATATACATCCACATATGTATGCAAATAGCTTTTCACACTGTTGGGCATGTATACAAAGATTAAGGCAAGACTACACAACATGCAGGCCCCATTTAAGTCGGTTCTATTGATATGCGTTTTAGTAGTTAAATTCCTGGACTGCCATTGCTCATTAAAAGTGCTGTCATATGGGTGGAAATCGGGTCGATATTGCATTTTATTAATATCAACAGAAGACTATTATATTGACTACTTTTTTTGTGTTTTGGCTCCCACCTGCGGGCCACGTGTTGGGCCCTGCATAAATCCAAACCGCACCATCGGCTGCAAACAAACAGGCTGCAGGCCACAGGCGGCCCATGGGTTGCACGTTGAGTAGCCCTGCTGTAGCTCTTAAGTACATTACATTAGCAAGAGTTTGTGCCAGCCTCATGGGAGCTCTAATAAATTATGCTTTTTGTTATCAATGGTGGGTTTGTTCCATTTCTTTTCATATTGCAGCTCAGGTGGCTAAGTGATGATTTTCTTCCTTAGGCCTGTTTGAGGTCCGTGCCTTGGGGTATTTGGAGACTATTCCAGAGACAGAACCAAGCGGGATGAACAAAATTCTTCGCAGTCTGGGTAAATGTTTGGTTTTGCCGTTGGTTGGGTCAGTTGTTGAGCCTGTGTATAAGTGTCCACTGAACAGGTGGAATTTAGCCAGAAGGGGGAAGCATATTTTCTGCCTTGCATAGTGATAGTGATAGTTACTTTTCTTGAGTGCTGTTAATACCCCAGAATATTCAGAATGAGCTGCAATTCATTTCTTTACAAATCTACCCCCTGCCAGTGACAGTACTTCTCAATATGCATATTGAGAAGTCTTTGGCTGAAACAAAGGGTGGTAGCTCTGTCTCTGAAGACATAAATAGGGCCAGATGAAGATTTTGGGAACAATCCTGCATTGGCTGAGAATGAATTGAAGAGCCTTAATTAATTTCCATCACAAACTGTTCTGTTGGTCAAAATAGTTTGTCTTTGAAACATAAGACATTTTATTCAATTAACTTTGATTCTGGAGTCTAATTAGTGTTTCCTTTTCTCTGTAGGAAGCAAAATGAAATTTCTTCATAGAAAGTGAAAACAGGTGCTGAAACACTGAAGCGGGAGGTATTCATCACTTGGAGATGAAGAGGAGTTTTGCATACAAAAGCTGCTGTCCAAATTGTCTGACCTACTTACTGAGATACAGCTCAGTCCATGGAAAGCTTAAATACTGGGAGAAAATGGAAAAGAAGTGCAATCCATCCTATACCTGCTTTCACTGGAGCACTGCAGAGGCAAACTGGAAATGGATGCAGATGAAGAACTTGATGCTGGAGGAGATTAACATATTCTCCCCATCAATGGGGAATTTAAAAGGGGAGCTTTTTCTTTGTGAAAATTCAGACTCCATATTTTTTGCTGCTTGGCTTGATGAGCCATTCTTTAAGAAAACTTTTCTGTTTGGTTAAATCCAGTCAGCATTTAAGGAAGAAACTAATGTGATCCTACAATGGGTCTGTTGGTCATGCTGGATCCAAGCAACAGCCTGTGCAAATTCTGGCACTAAGAACCTGTTCAAGGGGCTGCCTCAGGAGCTGAAAAGACTGCTCGGGCGTGCCTTATGTCCTCTCTCCTTGGAGTGTACTTCCGTACACATGGTATATGGCTTTGATAGCACCTAGCCATGTTCTTGGTTGATCTGAGATCAGAAATAGCTTTTCAGTCATTAACTTGAACTTCCTGTTTATCACAAAGCTTTACATTTTTTTAAACCAAAGGGAAATTTTTCTACCTTGTCCTATATTTTGATTTTACAGTGCCTAGTGCACCTCACTCTTTATGCTGACATATGGAACATGCTTATCCTTAACCTTATTACATTCACTTAGCTGTTGTAAGTTTGGGCTGGGTGACTTCCACAAATCAGAACTGCCATTTTCTTGGGATAAAATGGCATCTTCAGACAGAGCCACATTCATTCTTTAAATGTTGGTATTAAAAGCACTTGGTTTAATATTGAATTACTGCAACTGAGAGGACAGTATCTCAAAGATGCATATTGCTGCAGATGCTGAGCCTGATATTTGCAAAAGGATATAAAAATCCTTTCTTTCTTTAAACTTTCTGTATCAAGGAACTCAAAAGTTAGATAAGATACCAAAACCCCCCTGTTCTAGTTCTTTGCTGTTGAAAAATGTAGATTCCTCAGCCTCCACTGTGAGGGAAGAATAACTTCAGTGGCCTATGGCAACTGAGTCCTATGATGGTTTGAAAATAGCTTAATACTTGCCTAGGTTTGTATAATAGATTTATGCCAGTTATTTATTCAAATCTAATGATGTTCCCTTATTGTGTTGAGTGAATTACTTAAACAAGTCTATAGGCCTTTAGGCCTCAAATACTGCAGCTGGAGGCTGGTTTCTGATAGCACTTTCTCATAAACAGTTGTTGACCTGAAACTGATGGACTCTACCTAAATGCTGTGTAATGACAATGACTGCTGTAGTGAAATGAAAAGGTGCCTCAGCGTGCTCTGACTTAGGGTAGCGCACACTGCTGCCATACAGAATTCATCCATGAGTTTGACAAGTCCCCAGCAGTGATCAGTTCCTTGTACAGGACAATTAGAATGGGCTTATTTTCCGCCGTAGCAGTTTGTCTACATGCGTATCACAAAGCTGTTGCGGGGGGGGGGGGCGGTGCAGAATGCGAGGTCCCGCTACTCGTTGCTCCAAGGCGTTCATCCCTGCAGCTTAGTCTTCCATGGTCCCAGGCCTGGCTACTGTGTATTCGTTTGGCAGGGCCCTGTCGGGGCAAGTCCCTCCTTACGCTTAGGCGGCGTACACCTCCCCGCCGGGCTCTTAAGCTCCAGCCCTTGTCTCTTCCTCGCCCCGTGCCGCAGATCTTCGCTTGGCCGTGACAGCGCCTGGGCGCCCGCCGAGCAGCGCCGTGAGCCTGAGACAGGCCCGAGCCAGCCCCGCTCAGTCCTGTCAGCTTCGGCCTCCACTGCGCAGCGCCAACGTCCCTGCCCCCCCGCGCTCTGGCTGAAGGTGGCGCAGGCCACGTCCCTAAACGTCTCCTGGAAGCTGCTGGGCGCGGCCCCGTACGCAGGGAGGGGCCTGACACGAGCTGTGCGCTGCCGGTCTGACGCGGGGGCCGGGACTGGAGCAGCGCGGCGTTCACTGGCACGAAGCTGAGCTGGCGGTTAACGGCTCCGGCTGCTGAGTGGCGGCGGCAGCCCCCGCCGCACGCTCAGGCCAAGCCAGGGAGGGGCGGCAGGGCACGGGGCCCATCTCCCTCCCCCCATGGTCTCTGAGGAGACGCCGCGCGCCAGGGCCAATGGGCGCGGAGCCGCAGCCGGACGGGGAGGGGCGGGCTGAGGGGATCCAGGTGGCGCGTGCGCTTCACGCAACCACAGCGCATGGGTCTCTGCGCCTGCGCACCAAGGGCAAACGGACCTGGGCGCAGGCGCGCTGAGGGCAGCGGCGTCGGGGTCACGGCGCAGGCGCAGCGGAGCGCGCGGTCGCTCTCACTGCTGCCATGTCGGGCCCGGGGCTGGTGGCCGGTGAGGTGGCGGTGGACGCGCTGCCCTACTTCGACCAAGGCTATGAGGCGCCGGGCGTGCGGGAGGCGGGTGAGTGGGGGGGGGGGTGAGCTGGGGGAGAGTGCGTGTGAGAGAGCTGTACCGGGGTGCTGGGTCGTGTGTGTGTGTGTGGGGAGGGGGGGGTGTCCGTGGGTGTGTGTGTGGGGGGGGGGCTGTACCCGTGGGTGTGTGGTGTGGGGGGGCGGGGAGGCGCGGCTGTAGGCGCGCGTGGGGGTCGGTGTAGGGGGGAGGGGGCTGTACCCGTGGTGTCGGCGTGCTGGGGCCGGGAGGGGCGGGGGCGCTGTACCGACGGCTGGGGTCCGGGCGTGCGGGGAGGCGGGTGTACCCGTGGGTGTGGGGGTGGCTGGGGGAGAGTGGGTGGAGGCTGTACCGGCTGGGTGGGTGTGTGTGGTGGGGGTGGGGGGAGGGGGGGCTGTACCCGTGGGTGTGTGTGTGTGGGGGGGGGGGGGGAGGAGGGGGCTGTACCCGTGGGTGTGTGTGTGGGGGGGAGGGGGCTGTACCCGTGGGTGTGTGTGTGTGGGGGGGGGAGGAGGGGCTGTACCCGTGGGTGTGTGTGTGGGTGGGGGGAGGGGGGGCTGTACCCGTGGGTGTGTGTGTGTGGGGGGGAGGAGGGGGCTGTACCCGTGGGTGTGTGTGTGTGGGGGGAGGAGGGGGCTGTACCGTGGGTGTGGTGTGTGTGTGTGGGGAGGAGGGGGGCTGTACCCGTGGGTGTGTGTGTGTGGGGGGGGAGGAGGGGGCTGTACCGGGGTGCTGGGTCGTGTGTGTGGGGGAGGGGGGGCTGTACCCGTGGGTGTGTGTGTGTGGGGGGGGAGCTGTACGGTGGGTGGGGGGGTGTGGGGGAGGGGGGGAGCTGTACCCGTGGGTGGGGGGGGGTGTGTGGGGGGAGGGGGGGGCTGTACCGGGGTGCTGGGGTCGTGTGTGTGGGGGAGGAGGGGGGCTGTACCCATGGGTGTGTGTGTGGGGGGGGGGAGCTGTACGCGTGGGGGGGGTGGGGGGGGGGGGTGTGTGGGGGGGGGGCTGTACCCGTGGGTGTGTGTGTGTGGGGGGGGGGGAGGAGGGGGCTGTACCGGGGTGCTGGGTCGTGTGTGTGTGTGGGGAGAGGAGGGGGCTGTACGCCGTGGGTGTGTGTGTGGGGGGGGGCTGTGGTGGGGGTGTGTGGTGGGGGGAGGGGGGGAGCTGTACCCGTGGGTGTGTGTGTGTGGGGGGGGAGCTGTACCTGTGTGTGTGGGGGAGCTGTACCTGTGTGGGGGGAGGGAGCTGTACCTGTGGGTGGGGGTGTGGTGGGAGGGGGGAGCTGTACCTGTGTGTGGTTGCAGGGTGTTTTTTTGCATTTGGTACTGGGGAGGGCATGCACTAGAGATGTGTATGTGCTGGGGGGCTACAGAGGGGTGTGATCAGTGGGAGCGGCACTTCCCTCTTTTGGACAGTCTAGCCATTCAGTTAACTAAATCCCCTGCAAGGGTTAAACCCACAGACAGTGGGTCCTAATGGAGATAAAGAGTCTCCTGGAATGCTAGGGGGGCAGACAGCAAGCTGGTAGGAAGCCAGGAGAGCCAGTGAACACAGAGTGTGGTGTTTCAAATTGGGAGAGATGACCTTCTTGTTCCGGTCTGTGTGTGACCAGGGCAGAGCTGGGAGACATGAATTGAACCAGGGAGCAAGGTATGGACTATCCAGAAATAGTCATGCCTTGGGAAGGATTAAACCTTGGAACAGCAGATACATGAGTAGAACAGGGAATGTTTAGTCAGATGTGACCCGATTATTTTCTTTATTTTTGAGTTTTTTGGACTTCTCTGTGTGGGGCACATAACCACCCTCTTACACTGTGACTTTTAAACTCAATCCCAGGGAAGCAATTCTGTGTTTTTCTTTTTTCAGTTGCTCTGTAACATCTAGCAACCAAGAAATTGTGTGTTCTTTGTTTTGTTAATAAAACTCACTTAAGACCATGATCTGATTCACATCTTATAAAAGGCAGGGGTTTCTGTGTGCAGGCTCCTAAGACTGCAAAGCCAAATATTAAGCAGTTACAGGGGTTTTATTTTTAAGCTCTCTCCAGAGACAAGGTTAAGGAGCTTGGGGGTACCCCACAGGAAGAAATTTCCAAATGCGTCGTCTTGGGTTCTCAAAGGGGTTTTTGCATTTGGGTGGTGACAGCAATACCAATCCAAGGCCAGGAAATCTGTGACTTTGGGGAGTTTTTAAACAGAAGCCTTACTGGCAGGGTATTTTAAAGTCTCTTGCGAGCCCCCATTCTGCAGTCAAATGCCAGATAGAGGGTATGGGGGGGGGGGGAGCTGAACATGTATGTGTGTGTTTCTGGGGGGATGTATTTGTGTGTGTATGGGGAAGGTATTGGAGGGTAGGAGTTGTGCACTGGGGAGGAAGGTACCTATAATCTCTTTCTCAAGGCGGGGGAGGGTCACTTCCTGTCATGGTGGTAGGGGTCTGACACAGGCCTGGGACTCAGCACCAGCCCATCAGTCAGTACCTCCCCTTGGGCCTTTCCTTCTCCACTGGGTAAGGAGCCACAGCCAGGCATGGCCCTGTTGGGGCAAGCTGCTCAGTTTGGCCAGGCAGGATCCAACAGCTGTGGACACAGGGAAGGGGTCAGTTAGGGCCTGGAGGCAAAAGGCCATAACCAGAACAGGGTGGTCGCCCAGCAGGCAAAAATGTGGAGACAGATGACAGAGACCCAACTGCAGAGAGTGCAAGTATGTTTGCTTACCCCTAGTGGAGAAGAACCGAGTTACAGCTGTGTCATTCTGATCTGCAATGAGCAAGGAAAAATCCCAGATATTTCTTCATGTTTCAAAAATCCATGCGGATGGAGATTGGAGCACCACAAAAGAGGTCATATCCAAGAAAACCTGGCTGTACAGTAACTCTATGCTTCACTGACCCCGCCCCACTTTCTATAGGCTGCGGCCCTGGTGGAGGAAGAGACTCGACGCTACCGGCCCACCAAGAATTACCTCAGCTACCTGCCCACACCTGACTACAGCGCCTTTGAGGTGAGCCAGGGTAGACATATGGGGAAGTGCTATGGATAGAGTGATAGCCTCTGCAGACAGCTGCAGGTAGGGGAGGAGGGAGAGTCAGGTCCTGAAATCTGATTACAGGGTCTTGCTGGGAGGCTGTTGGAGCATGAGGCTGGCTGTAGCTTTATAGTGGGGCTGATGCACAAAGAGAACTGCTGCTGCTTATGTAGCAGGGCTCTAGTCTCTCCTGCTCTTTATGGGGGTAGGAATGGTGGTCCTTCCTTCCCCTGGCCTGGCTGTAGGTAACTTTGTGCTCTGCACCCACAGACTGAAATTATGCGGAATGAGTTTGAACGCTTGGCAGCCCGGCAACCCATAGAGCTCCTCAGCATGAAAAGGTGAGTGAGAGTCTGCACCAGCATTGTCTATGAGCTGAGTGAGCGAGGCCTGGTCTGGATGGGACCATTCACTGCTGACAAGTGCTGTATATTGCACAATTCTTAGGCCAGATCCACAGTATAGACCCGTTTCAGTATAACTACATCTTTCAGTTCAGGGGTATGAAGAATCCACACCCCTGAACGACCTAGTGATAGCTACATAATTCCTGCCTGTTGGGAGGTGGATTGATTACACTGAAGGTGAATCTCTCTCATTGGCATGGGAGTGTCTTTACTGAAGCAATACAGTGATGCAGCTGTATCCGTGCCACCTAAAACACACACAATCACCTTTTCTAATAAGGACCGAGAAGCCAAAATCACTACTTTTTTTTTAGATGATACATCCATGGAGCCTCAGATTTCTTAGAATGTTCTGACAGTTACAAGCTCTCTTTATTGGAAACTCTGGATTTCCAAAGAGTTGAGACACCGTGGGCTGGCAACCGTGAAGTCTCAGCAGTCTTTCCCATTGTATAGGTCAGCCTGGCTCTATTGAATATATTGCCATTTTGAAACAGAAAGGTACTGTTTTATTTCTAGCAGTAACAGGCTATATTTCATTCATTACAGTCATTTTGACAAGTACCTGCGCTTCGTATTATTTCTTACTAAATTAAAGTGGACTGCAAGACTCCTCCTTGTATTTTCTCTGTCTTGATGACTGGTTCTGGATAGAAATGTAAAAGTTTAACCGATTAATCAATAAGCTAATGCTTGTGTGTTCCTGTTAATAGTTAAACTCTGCTTGGGAGCGCAGGGCTGTGAGCTGGCTGCGTGTGAGCAACCAGCAGCCCTCCCTCCCTCTACATGTCCAGGTAACACGTTTAACCGTGTAAACACAGAATTTTGATCAGTTACATGGTTACTATTTTTATACCTTGTTGTTTAAAAAAACAAAACTAAACAAAACTAGTTCTGAGCATGACTGTAGTCTCTGGTAAATGGGGAAACAAAGACCCAAAGACAACTAGATAATTTCCCATCTTCAGTTAATATGAAGTTGGTTTTTATAGAAAACCTGTTTCAACTGTAATTATACTGCAGGGTTTATTTAAAGCATGCACTCGTGCCTTTCAAAAGAATAAAAGGGTGACGGCTGGGGGTCTGCATTGTTAGTGCAGAAATTGTCAGCGCCTTGCAGCAGCTTCTTGATAATCTCCTCCTGCTGGAAAAAGAGTTTCCATTGGTTTACTGTGGGTTTGTCTACCCTACAGTTGACACTTTATTGGCTGACTGAGGTTTGGGCTGTAAAACTGCTGTGTAGCCATTTGGGCTTAAGCTAGAACCCAAGCTCCGGGACCCTCCCTCCTTACAGGGTACCACAATTTTAAAGTTATATAACCCAAGTCAGCTAACATGGCCAGGCGTGGGTGTTTAATTGCAGGATATTCATATTTTATGACATCAGGAGCTTCCTGGGTTAAGAAATGTTGCTGTAGAAAATTACAAAATCTCATTTCAGCAGAGATGACTGACAAGAAAGTAGGTATTTAGCAACATGCCTGCAATTCTCAGGTAGAGACATTTGAAATCTTAATAATTGAGAAAATAAAAGATTTTCTGTATCCAGAATATATTAAAGGCTAGTTTTGAGTTGATGGCTTTCTCTGCATTAGATTTGAGCCTTGGTCAGTATTGGAGCTTCTGAGCAAACCCAACTCCAGAAGGTCTAAATGCATGACCCTAATTGTAGTGGTCTTCACCCCCCCCCCCCCAATTATGTTTAAAAACAATTTTTTCTGGTTGATTTTATTTCAGGTATGAGCTGCCTGCTCCCTCCTCTGGTCAGAAGAATGATATCACAGCGTGGCAGGAATGTGTCAATAACTCAATGGCTCAGCTGGAGCATCAGGCTGTTCGGATTGAGAATCTGGAGTTAATGTCCCAGCATGGCTGCAATGCTTGGAAAGTGTATAACGAGTAAGCAGTCCCTTCTTCTGAAAATGTTGGATAAAAGTGTCCATTTGCAGTAGGGATCTGAATGCTTAACTGGTAAGCCTCACCCTTAATGGTTCTGGTTAACCGGTGGGGGCTGGTACAGCTGCCTGTCTGTGGAGCCCAGATGGAGCAGTGCCTGTCTGGGTTTGGATGGGCACTCCAGCCCAACTGGCTTGGAGAGGTCTCCCCGCCCAACTCCCCTTTACTTGGTTAACCAGTTACACAGGATTTTATGTCTGTAATTTGCAGTTCTGCAGATATTTTACATATGAGTTTTGCTTCAAAATAATCAAATTGTAGTGAAATGTCACATACAACTTTAGAACCTTTCTTGGAGCCAAGGTAGAATTTCTTTGGTCAGGCTGTATGCTGACTGGAGTAGAAGGGAACTCTCTCCATATTTCCTATCCAGGCCACAGAAGTTGTTGCATAACCTGCTTTAGAAACCCTGCTTTTGTTACAACCCTCTCTGTACTGGAGAATAATCTAGTGGAGCTGTATGCCTACCAACCAGTCATGTCCCATATTCCAGTCTCTCCCACTGTTCCAAATACATTGAGGCCCAGGGAGCCCAACAGAAGACAGCTGCATCATGTGCAGGTTTTATGTCCCTCTGTTCCAGGTCCCCAGATCTTGCTGCTGCTCCTGCAGAAGAAGTTTAGTTGTACCAGGTAGACTGGAGGATGGTGGGCAGGGTTTTAGCCTTTATGGTGAAATCTGTCTTGAGTGACTATCAAGGGAACCAGACAGAATCTGTTTTCTCATAGATTTTCAAACTTATTTGTGGAGCCCTTCCTGGTGTGTTTTGCAGAATGAGCTATGTTAAAACCTAGGCGGAGGCAGGGCTTTAGCAGAGATGTCTGAGAGTAACTCTGAGCTGGACAGGATTAAAGAGGGTGGAGAATTCCAGGTAGATGTGTGGGTGCCCATACCTGAACTGTGAGGTGAGAAACTGAAGAATGCATCTACCCAATTTAGGTGTTTTCCAGTCATGTTTATATGACTAATAAAAGATAAAATGGAACTAGTAGGGGTCCAAGTTACTGAGTTCCAGGATACCAGGAAGCTTTTCACCACTTTATCAGTCCACAGATTGAGATGAGCAAGGTGTTCTCCAGTTTCACTCCTTGTTCACTTGTTTAAAACTTTCCACATCTCGCGGTCATTAGCTCTTCCAATCAACATTAAGCATGGTGTCTTATGTAATGCATACAACATGCTTTCACACATGTCAATGTATGCAGCTTGTGTTGTCCACACTATTGTCATGTCACCTTACTCCTGTTTTTCTCAATATGGGGACTTTTTAGCATGATGTTTTGTGTATTACCCTGGCCTATCCAACTCATTCGCTATACATAGTCATAAATTATTAACATTAAACTGACAATTAAACTTTTTTAACCTTTATCAGTTTTTCATTTTTGGATATTGTTCAATACATGTCCTAAATTATTCATTAACCTTTATTTTTCTTATTTCAGTGGAGAAACTATGGGAAATATGACCAATTAGAGTATATTTTTATCTTTTCAAGCACAAGTTTCCAAAAGATTTTTGATCATAAACTTTTGAGCATACTTGTAGAGCATTTAAAAGCCTTTGTCTGTAATATTTTTTTTTTTTTGAGGTGCATGTTTCAGTCTTTGTTTAGTTGTTCCCCAGCATTAGGTCAAACCAGTCACATAGGTTTACAGTACAATGGCTGCATAACATACAGTGTGCCTCTTCAAGGTAAGAGGCAAATATCAGACATCTTGGCCTGGGTGGGAAGGGTGGCCATCATATTGCTTACATTATTTTGGAGAAATAAATGACAACCAGTCTTTGTTTTTCCTTGCTTCTCTTAATTGATTGTGTAGTTATGAGTGCGCTTATGGATTCCATGAGTTTTCCTGTTTTTATACTTTTCATCTTTGCTATTAGACACCTGGTTCATATGATTGAACAAGCTCAGAAAGAACTACAGAAATTGAGGTAAGTGCTGCCCTTTCTCATCCTTGTGTTCAAACTTTGAAGGAATTCTAACACATTCCCCAAGAACCAATCTAGAAAGGCCTCCACTCATCCCCAGGCTGCTGCCAGGGTTGTAGAGAAAAGGACCCGGTCATGGTTTTTTTGATTTTGTGCTGAAGCAGCAGGTGGTGAACTAGTCCATCTTTTCTGGACAAACTTACTATAATTCCTCCTGTTTCCAATTCAGTCAAACTCTGTTTCTACCTGGATTGCTAGTATAAACAGGAACCAGCAGTGGTAGGATCCTCCTTGAAGAACAACCACTGGTAACAGCGAATGCACATTAGTCACCAGTGGCAAGTGTAGGGAACAGGGGTGACTTGATCATGGCATCTTATCCTGTTCTGATGGACTGGTGCATTCCACACAAGCAGGAGCTTTTTCCATTGACTGTACCTTCAGATGCAGAGCAAATTACAATAGACAAATTACAATAGTCCAGTCTGAAGATGACAATCTCATGAAACATTGTGTGGATCCTTGTCAAAAGGAAGGGCAAAGTTGCCAAGCAAGCCATGTTTCACCACTACTTGCTTTTCTTGGTGAGTTTAGGATTAGTTTCTGAGCTAAGGGTGACAGCTTTTTACTGGAATCCGGAAAGTGTTAAAGAACAAACTTGATATGTAGTCTGGGTATTAACAGGGACAAAAGTAAGAACCTCATCAGTGTTCTGATTTTAATACAAAATCCAAATGGGCCCTGTATATCCAGCACTTCCCGGTCTGTGACTGGAGCCACTTCCCTACAAAGGAATCCATGTAGCATTCCTGAGAATGCTGCAGTTTAGTTTAAGCATCCTGTTTTTTCTCAGAATGGAGAAAACAAAACTGAGTTTTGGACTCCTTGCTTTTCCTAGTATGTTTGAATTTCATTTTATGGTATTATATGTCCACAGTCAACTTTCTCTTTAGGCTTGAGCCTTAGATTTAGTCTCTGTATATGCCTATGACTGATCTTCATACTTCTGGTGCTGTGCTTTTGGGTATCCAAGTTCTTTGCCAATAGATGAGTAAAGGAGGTGAGCTGCATTTCGAGCACAATAGCAAATGTTAGACTTCCTGGAGAGCAGAAAAAGTGAATGCTATTGCATGGTTAAACAAGTAACATTTTCTCCTAGGAAAAACATTCAAGATCTTAACTGGCAGCGAAAGAACATGCAACTCACAGCTGGGTCTAAGCTACGAGAGATGGAGTCAACGTAAGTGTCTAAAAATATCCTCTAAATCTAGTCCCCAAATATGCATTTGGTACCCTGCTTTGGAGAGGGTGGCCTTTTGACAGGCTCTCGGTGACTTAGATGCCTTCACGGGATTGGCATCTGTTATCAGGGAATGCTAGTGGCAGATAATTGTTTAACTGGGTAATTCAAGCATGGCTGCTTGAAGCAGTGACTGAGTGAGAAGGGCAGAGGACACGTTCTTAATTTGAAATCATCTACAAAACTTTGTTTCTAAAACTCTTAGTTTTCTGCCAAAAATTGGAATGTCAGGTTTTGCACCTTGGTTTAACATCAAGTAAAGAGAACAAAAGTTCCATCTCTGTCTGTCCAAATTGATTGTAGGTAATGGCTGAATTTTATCTCATGTTGAACTACTTCTTTGTTTTTAGTGAATTGATTCAAAGGTGCAGCTAACTTTCTTTAATGGTAGAAACAGTTATTGCTCTGTGCAGTCTTAATTATTACTTAAACTCTGGACTTGTATATGTTCTGTTCTAGGTGGGTATCTCTGGTCAGTAAAAACTATGAGATTGAGCGAACGATTGTGCAACTAGAAAATGAAATCTTGCAAATTAAACAGCAGCATGGGGAAGCCAACAAAGAGAACATCGAGCAAGACTTCTGAGTTTTGACCCCTGCCATTCACTGTAGCATACTTGGAACTGTTTTTAGAGAAGCCGCATGTCCTTAGGCTTGCTAATATCTGTGTATGTATAATGAGGTGAAAAAAACATCATTAATGCTCAGTTTCTAGTTTTAGAGACTAAGGCAGAGAGGTAGAGCAGGTTCAGGAAAAAAAATCCTGCTCTATAGACTGAATGCATGAAGTTTTCATGGGTGAATCAGTGGTTCTTGGACAGAACTATAATTGTTTTTGTATATCTTAAACCTGAAATAAAAAAAAATTTATTAACATTTCTTTGGCTTCAGAAAGCTATAAACATCTGAGCATCGTCAGATACTAAACCTCATGCAGGCATCTTAAAGCTCCTTTTCATGAGATTTTGAAGACTTTTGTAAGAGCCATTAGAGGGCATGATATTATAAAGACCATAGATGGAACAAGTTCTTTCTTGGAGCAAGAATTTACTGATGACAGTAGATTCATTGCTGTGGTTACTACCTCCATGACCTTTAGAAGGAGCTTTTGGTTGTCTTTAGAAAAGATGCTGTTCACATTTCCTTGCATTTTTGTCTGGCAGATCCAGGGTTTGCTGCTTTGATACCATTCTTTCTCTCATCGGAGCCTTCTATCTTTGCCAGTATATAGGCACCTGTCCATAGCTCTAGATGCATGCCATAAATCTTGCTGCAACTATCAAAATGCTGTCCAACATTTTTCAGCCATGTAGAATTTGACAGAAGGAAGTTACAAAGCTGACTAGTGACCATGCAAGAAAGCTAGCAGTAATAGTTTAGCGCCATTCTGTAAGAGGAACTGGAGCATGTATTTAATCCGATACATTTCCCTTAGCAATAAACAGGACAAAGTTATGTATAAAGCAAAAAGAGAAATATTTGCTTCTTAACACTACAACTAAAACCTTCTAAAGAGATTGAAATGCTTGCCACCTTTATATTTCTATCAGCCACAGACTCCAACATAATGGCTGCATCTTTGTTTGCCATGTGGATGGTGAGGTCAAATAGAACTGTCAGAATATTGCTTTTCTGATGGAAGCCTGGTGTGATTCCTCTCCTACTGGCAGCCTGACCTTCTCTCCTGCTGGTATCCTAATGTGGTTCCCTGCTAGCTTCATCCCTTACTTACTGCTGTGTTGTGCTTCCTGTTGCTTCTTAATCTGCATGTCACCACCTTTTCTAAATACGAACATAAAATCAAGCTGCAGTGAATTAATATAAAATAGCCATGTTAACTTCAAATCTTGATTTAAGAAGCTAACAAGGTGTTCTGCTCTTTATATTTCAGCTTATCTGTCAGGAAAATGTTACCAGGTCACTGGCTGTTACTTTGCAAAAGGTAGCTATTCTTCCCTTATGGGGATAGATACCCATCAATCTACCAGTTTTAAAATACAGAATTCACTGCCTCAGGCGAGTCTAATGCAGTCACTTCTAGAACTAATTTTTTGATGCTTTCTCAAACTCAGGTATATGTTATGCCTTTCCCTGTGTCTGTTTCAGAACTAACTTTCTGGAGAACTTAGGAAGAGTGTCTTAAATTAGTCGGTCTGTCCCAGGCACTGTGATATGATGAAATGATCAGACCTTACACCGAAGTACTATGCTTCTGCTACAAAATGTAACTGAAGTTTCAGATACTGTGACACTATTCTTTCCTTTTTGTCCCAATAGCCACCCACACAGTCATTGCATACATGTTGTTGCAAGTTTATCCTTTTTATTTCCAAGCATTTTAAAATTGGGCTTTCACAATGGTATTTTGTATGTCAGAGATCTGCTCTTGTATGGCAAATACTACTGAAAATGATTTGTATCAAAGTGCTGCCTTGGGACCCGTTATGCTTAGCATTTAGCATTATACCAACACAACAGAAATTGGTACTTGCTTTTATTGAAGTCCTTATGCATAACTGAAATGTGCACTAATTCCTGAGTCCAGTGTCCTGTTAACTTGAGCCCTCTCCTAGAGGACCTAGACTCCTTCCTATATCTTGGGTATTTATGGATGGGAAAGGCAGACATGCTACAGTACAGAAGAAATGTAGGACCAGTAAGACTTCTTCAGTAAGTTGGGGTGAGGGAGTGCCCATGAAGGTTTGCACTTTAGTGTGGCCATAGCTTAAATCCAAACCTCAGCATTCTTTAATGTAGTCTTTATCTCAATTGTGTTAATCAGCAGGGCACCTGGCAGCTTTGGCTACTCTATGGGGGAACTAGAGGATTGTCAGTATAAGAGTATAGGGAGCCCTCTTTAATAGAAACCCCCACTACACTTCCATGGAACCATGGTCATTTGAATAGGAGCAGAGCAGCTTGGTAAGATTTTACTCTGAGATGCATTGTTTTGGGGTCTTTGCCCATTGCAAGGCCCAGCTGATTTGCTCAGAGGAATTTACATAATTTGTTGCCAGTGATGCTGTGACTTGCATGAGAAACAGACGTCTCTCAAATATAAGTTTCTTACCCTATCCATAAATATTCCACTCCTGGCTGTCCTGTGCTGTGCCAGAAGTGTCTCATCTCAGTGATATCTGTTGGAGCCACACCTGTGCCTTGACTGCCCTACTCCCCAAGGATATGAAGAAGGATCAGCCATCCCCCAGTTCCTTTGCCAATACAGAATCCAGGAGTTACCAGATTTTTTTTTTTTCTTGAATGATTGCCTATATGTCACTCTTGGTGACTAAGGCCTTAGCTACATTGCCCATTGAACAACAAAACTTTTGTTGTCCACAGGTGCTTCAAAAAAGTCCCCCCTGGAAAAAAGACAAGTTTTGCTGTGGCAAATGGCAGCATTAATGGCTTTTTGTTGGCAGGAGCACACTCCTGTAGACAACACAAACCCCGCTTGTTGGGGATAGAAGTAATTTGTTGGCAAAAGTGCTGACAAACTGCATTAATGCTGCCAGACTTTTAGCAACACGGCCATGACGCTAAAAGCTGTGTGGTGTAGACAAAGCCTAGCAAACAGTGACTTGATGTGAAGGAGGATGCTCGGAATCTACAAAGCCAGTGATTATAAGAGAGCTTTGGCAAAATGGGCATCCAACCAGGAAGCCTCAGTGAGGGAATAGTGCTTTGTAAATGCACATTTTGATCCCCAAATAGGTGCCCTACAAATATTAAAAAATGAAAACACCTTTCAAAGAAACCACAGGTACTGCCTATGCCCTAGTCAAATGGTCTCTTCCTTGATGTCATGAGTAGTTTTCTAAACTAGCTAGTAATGGGATTTTTCTCTGAGACCTTTCCATGTAACTAATCTAGACCCCTGGTCCAGTTCTGGAAGAACACTTCATCTAGTTCCTTAGGATCTAAAATAACTCAGCTTGTCACTCAGATTACTTTGTTAGGCACCTAAAAAAGCTCATTGCCCATGCTGACCAGGTGCTGGTGCTGTGAGTGTAGATACAGAATGAGCCATAACCTCAATTCATATCACACACGACAGTTTATATACATATGTCCTAGCTACTTATATAACTACTTTTTGCATGTGAAGACCAATCAGTTAAGTGTGGTCCTGCCTACTTGGTTTACTATAAACACATCTGCAAGAGTTAATTTAGTTTCTCTCTTTTCCTGTATTTACTATAAACTTCCACAATAGTTAGTGGTGTCAGCAGTTACTTGTTTGGGCTTGTTCTGCAGGAACTTGTTCTGGCTTGTCTTGTCTTGGGCTTGTTCATGTCAGCTAGTTAGCCCTACAGCAAGCTGGTAACATAGTTTAATCCAATGAGAGACTCATTTTGAAAGCCTTTAGGATGATGTAGCTTGACCCTCAACCCTATCTGCAAAAGCAATAAACGGTCTACAAGTAGAGACCCTGACTGTTTTTATATTAAGGTAAGTGGGGAGAGTTCTGAGTACATCTAAGGTGTGAAACCTCACATCCCCTTGTTTGGTGTGTGGCTTAGGTAAGAGAGTAACCTGATTTTGATGAAGTCAGAGCTCACGTTAGGTAAAAATTCCCAATGGGGTCCTATGGAAGACAGCGTATGGTGGGTCTGCCAAAATGCCCTTACTTTTCCTACCATTTGGGCTGACAGTGCTTGCCACTAAAAAGGCTGTCTCTCTTAATAGTTTGAGATCTCAGGCAGGAACAGGATTCTTGGACTTAAGGATATTCATCAACTAGTCCTGAACCTACTGCCAGGAGAATATCCTTTGACAATGAATCAGAGAACGATGTGCTCATATTCCTACCAGGGGCACTCTGATAGAAATAACTGCCCAGTGTTCTTTAAGGATTAAAAAATAATAAAGAAGAAAAAAGGGGTGGGGGATTCTGTTTCCAAGGAAGAAACATGAAACTGCTGCATTCAAATTTAGAATCTTTTCCACTTAGCTGCAGGTGTGTCTTGTGGAATCTTTTCTACTTTGAGAGAGAACACTGAAAGCATCAGCAGAGCTGCTTCTGTTCACTGTGGTTAACCAGCCAGCATCCATGCTGTAAGATACTGTGGGGATGGGTATGGATGAAGAACGTGTCTGTTCTAGGTACTTGTGGATAGTGATCTTTTTAGGCTGCGTCTACATTGCGCATTCTTGTGCAAGAAGATATGCAAATGAGGCGTGGCGATGAATATTGCCGTGCCTCATTTGCATACCTAATGAGCTGCCACTTTGCGCAAGGGGCTTTTGTGCACGAAGGAGCAGTCTACACTGCTCCGTCTTGCGCAAAAACCCCCTCTTGTGCAAGAGCTGTTCAGCTGCTTCTTTTCAGAATGCACAATGTAGACATAGCCTTAGAGTGCTGGTTCATGTACATTCAAATTGTTTGTGTGTGCGTGCGCGCGTGCATAGAAGCCAGAAGATTTTTGCCTAGTAGCATCCATTGGGTTAGTCTGAGTGTCCTCTGGAATGGTACCATTATGGTGGCTAATATATAGCCTTGCTAACCCACCAATCCCCCAGTTCCTTATTACTGCCCGGTGACGGCAGCTGGATTGTCTCGCCTTCGCAAATGCAAGTACTCCTAATGGTATCTTAGTGTAAATAGTTATTAATAGTTATTAGTTAAATTTATTAGAAGTTAAAACTGTTCTAGGAAGTAATTCTCCCTTCCCCTCTTTTCCCCCATACCAGGGCATGCCTCATTCTCCAGGGTTTTAATCTTGCCAGGCTTGCAGCAGTCTCATGCCCAAAAGTGACTCTACACACAATGTTTGAAGTGTTTGGGTGAGGGTCACCAGAAAGAAGGCGCTGCCTTTGTAAGAATTTTCTGCCACGAACCCTTAAGGATCATGAGGAGAGACTCAGGTTGCTACTTAGGGAGGCTGCACTTCTCCAAGAGGCTTGTTAGAACATAAGAACAGCCATACTGGGTCAGACCAAAGGTCCATCCAGCCCAGTACCCTGTCTGCCAACAGTGGCTAATGCCAGGTGTCTCAGAGGGAGTGAATCGAATGGGTAATGATCAAGCCATCTCTCTCTTGCCATCCATCTCCACCCTCTGACAAACAGAGGCTAGGGACACCATTCCTTACTCATACTGGGTAATAGCCATTTATGGACTTAACCTCCATGAATGAATGTATCTAGTTCTCTTTTAAACCCTGTTCTAGTCCTAGCCTTCACAACCTCCTCAGGCAAGGAGTTCCACAGATTGACTACGCGCTGTGTGAAGAAGAACTTCCTTTTATTTGTTTTAAACCTGCTGCCCATTAGTTTAATTTGGTGGCCCCTAGTTCTTATATTAAGGGAACAAGTAAATAACTTTTCCTTGTTCACTTTCTCCATACCAGTCATGTATATCCCCCTTAGTCTCCTCTTTTCCAAGCTGAAAAGTCCCAGTCTCTTTAATCTCTCCTCATAGGGGACCCATTCCAAACCCTAAGCATTTTAGTTGTCCTTTTCTGAACCTTTTCTAATGCCAGTATATCTTTTTTTGAGATGAGACCACATCTGTACACAGTATTCAAGATGTGGGCATACCATGGATTTATATAAGGGCAATAAGATATTCTCTGTCTTATTCTCTATCCCTTTTTTAAATGATTCCTAATATCCTGTTTGCTTTTTTTGACTGCCGCTGCACACTGAGTGGACGTCTTCAGAGAATTATCCACGATGACTCCAAGATCTCTTTCCTGATTAGTTTTAGCTAAATTAGCCCCCATCATATTATATGTATAGTTGGGGTTATTTTTTCCAATGTGCATTACTTTACATTTATCCACATTAAATTTCATTTGTCATTTTGTTGCCCAGTCACTTAGTTTGGTGAGATCTTTTTGAAGTTCTTCACAGTCTGCTTTGACCTTAACTACCTTGAGCAGTTTAGTCTCGTCTGCAAACTTTGCCACCTCATTGTTTACCCCTTTCATATATGAATAAGTTGAATAGGATTGGCCCTAGGACTGACCCTTGGGGAACACCACTAGTTACCTCTCTCCATTCTGAAAATTTACCATTTATTCCTACCCTTTGCTTCCTGTCTTTTAACCAGTTCTCAGTCCATGCAAGTTGTTCTCTTTAATTTTCTGTCTTCTGTGTGATTGTGCCATTTGTGTTGCTATTAATGTACAGCAGGAAGATATTATGTAATGAAATAACTATATACTTTGTCTATTTAAAAGTGAATAGCAATGCAAGCTGTCACCAAAGCCTGTTCATAATATGAATATTTATGTAGCCTCAGGCTGCTGGCTAGAAGGGCAGTACACCCACATCCACTTTTAGGAAGTAAGGAAGAACTTAATCTTTCCCAGTCCCCTGGGAAAACAAAAGGCGGACAGCTGATGAAGAATATGAAACACTGGATGGATATGTGAAAAATGAGATAAAAGCAAGAAGGAACTGGGCAACAAGCTATAGTGTTGGTCCTAAGTTTAGCAGTTTTGATTGAATCTAAACTAATTTTTAATTCCTATCATGTGGTTCAGAGATTAAGGATCACAACTCACAATTTCAATGCTATACTCATTTAGTAAATTATTTTTTTGTAACTCCAGATAGTAATCTTAAAAAGCAGGTTTTTGCTTATTCTTAACCAATTAGTATTTATTTATTCATTCACTGCAGACAATGGTGATTTTCAGTAAGTTAAGTGTTAATCAAATGAGCATATAAGCTAGGTGTCTTAACAGTATAACTTGAAAAAGGAAAAAGAAAATTACTGTGGTTTGACATAAAATTATTAGTACAAAATGCAAATGAAAAAATATCCTGTAATCTATCAGCAAGTAATATGTCTCCGATGAGGTAATTTATAAGAAATAAGGAGTTGGTCAAATTGACCTCTAGTAGTTCACACTATTTATCATTATGTACAAAATGAAACCTTTTAGGTTTCAGGCAAATACAGGGCCAAGACAAATGTATGAGCAACTGTTTCAGAGGAACTGTCATTTTTCTACTCTCTGCCAAGCTTATTTGGGTTTGTAAGATTCACAAATCAATACGTGGCTTGGCCTGTAATTAGCCCCCAACTGATTCCTTTGATAACTTAAAGATCCAAATAGAAAGACCTTGCCTATAATTTTTTAATAAGTGAATAAGAGGCAACTTTTAAATTGTACCATTCCTCTGAACTGCTGGTTCATGATTCAGGGGGTAGAGAGGATAATGGTTCTGTCTGTTCCTTTGGAATCAAGCCTGGTTTCCCAACCAGGGTTCCGTGGAACCCTGGGGTTCCGCGGACCATCATCAGGGGGTTCCGTGAGAAATTGTGGAATAAATAACGCTGGGCGGGGCCTGGAGCATCTGTCACACCCTTTGCCTCCCGCCCTGGCGCTTGGTTGACTTCTGTGCTGCTCAGCCAGGGGGGCCTGGAGCCTCTGTCACAGCCTTTGCCTCCTGCCCTGGCACTTGGCTGACTTCTGCGCAGCTCAGCCGGGCTGCCAGGCGGGAGGAAGCAGCCATTTGGGCTCCGCGAGTGAGAGGCAGGAGGGGGAGAAGAGAGTGAGTGAGGCAGGAGCAGAAGAGAAAAAGAGAGGGAGGCAGGAGGAGGAGGAGAAGAGAAAGAGAGAGGGAGGCAGGAGGGGGAGGATATTTGAACAAAAAATTAGATAATACAAAAAAAGACAGGAAAAATACTCCAATTTTTTTTTACAGTGTAAGCTCTCACACACACCCACACACACAAAACAGCTCTTTACAAATAAATTTTCTTGAAAAAATTTAGCAGTAATTGAATTGTGCTCCCCGCTGTCAACTTTTTCTGGCCAAGCAAATGTTTTCATAGGTAGGGGTTCCTCAGGATATGAAAAATTATTTTAGGGGTTCTTCCATGGGAAAAAGGTTGGGAATCACTGTAGTGAGGATTAGTTATGAACTACACAGGGCACTGCAGGCAGGGCAACATGAGTTGCATTGCCAGTGGGTCACCCAGCTGAGAGGGAGACAATAGTGGGATGCTGCAGATTGGGCTGTTTGGTTTCTTTTCTTGGTGTTTGACCAGTAAGTGTTTGCAGGCAGTGAAAACAAATGTAACTATGCCCCTATTTGGCTCATTGACAAAGACAAACCAGGCCCTCAGTGTAACACCATTAGCCTCCATGCCTTGAGCTGAAGGCCCCAAACACCTGCCAGAGTGGCTGCACCTAAGTCAAACTCTGTTGTGAACTTATCCCTCAGGCCACTCTCGTTGATGCTTATGGACACCACAGAGCTGCTTTGTTCCGTCTGCTGTCAAAGGAGTTGAGCCTGCTATGGTTGGGGCTGGGCAAGAGGTGATGTCAGCTGGTAGGTCTCTAGAAAGAAAGACTCCTAATCCCATAGACAGGCCTGAGTGCAGAGGACCCCCACCCCGCGGAGAAGTGCCCCCCAGCAATGGACAGGCTTGAGTGGAGAGAAACACCCACAATGGACAGGCCAGAGCACAGAGCACCTTGCGCCCCCAGGGATGGGCCCAGCTCATGCAGGCTTGGTGCACAGCGTGGCCTGGGGCACCACTTAAAGTTGCAGGTGCCTGGTTTTCAATGGGACCCTGGTGGCTCTGGGCAGCACGGTTGCCTGGGCTGCTCCAAGCCTGTGTGGCTGGGTTGGCAGGCTCCCAGCCCGGGGGGTGTGGCCAGAAGGGTGCCCCATGCTGCCCCTCCACTGCATGGACTCCACTGATCCCATTGGCTGGTGGGGAGCTACCTGCACCCTGGACGTGCTGCACAGCACCTGCCCAGCTCAGTGCCCCCTGAGCCCACCCCCCCATGCCCAAGACCTCTCTTCCCCCCCCCCCGTGCAAATGAGGGACAGCGTGGGGATGGGGGCGGGGCAAGGGATCTTGGTTTTTGCACCCCCGCCCGGCCGTCAGGCCCTGGCATTGGCGGAAGGGGTGAGAAAGGTTCCCCCGCAGGAGTGGGCCGTGCCGCTGCCCATCACACTCCCCGCAGCGGCAGTTGGCTGCCGTGGCCCGGCCGCTGGAAAGCTGATTGGCGGCGGCCCCGAGGGCAGCCCACGGCGCAGCCAGTCGGGGGTCGAGCTGCAGCGCGTGCCTGCCGAAGACACAAGGAAGCCCCGCCCCTTCCCGCCGGCGCAGCTGGGCTGAGGCGGCGCAGCAGCTTTATGGCGCCGCTCTGGTTCCAGTCAGGGCGGAGCCTCACGCGCACGCGCACGCGCCGCCGCTCCCCAGGACCCCGCCGCGCGCGTTCCCTTTGCCGCGGCGTCTCGGCGGCGCGCGCGGCTCGCCTGGGCACGTGCTCAGCCCCGCCCCTGCGCCGCCTGCCGCGTAGCTGGCGGGCACGAGCCCGCAGCGTGTGCGGGGAGCCCGGTGACGCGGGGCGTGCGTGCGCGGAGCGGGGAGTCGGGTTCAAAGGAGGAAACATGGCGGAAAACAAAGGAGGCGGCGGGGAGGGGGCCGTGGATTCCGGCGCGGTCGGCGCCGGCCAGGAGCCCGCGGCCGCGTCCCCCTCCGGCCCCGCCCCGCTCGCGCCCGCGGCTGCCCCGCCCGAGGAGCGCGAGAGCCCCGGCGCGGCGGCCGAGAAGGGCCCGGCCGAGGCCGAGGCGGAGGCGGAGGCCGCGGCGGGCCCGGGCCCGAGCCCGGTGCCCCCCCTGCCGGCAGCCGCGCCGGGCCCGCTGTCGCTGCTGGACACCTGCGCCGTGTGCGCGCAGAGCCTGCAGAGCCGGCGGGAGGCCGAGCCCAAGCTGCTGCCCTGCCTGCACTCCTTCTGCCGCCGCTGCCTGCCCGAGCCCGAGCGCCAGCTCAGCGTGCCCGTGCCGGGCGGCGCCAACGGCGACATCCAGCAAGGTGAGGCCCGCCCCGCCCCGCCCCGCCCCCCGTCGGCGGCCTGTTCGCAGCGCGCGGGGCCGGAGCCGTTGGGCTCCGTTGGGGCCCGCAGCCCGCCGCTCGGGAGGGAGCGGGCAGCCCCGCGGCGCCGGTGCCTCTCGCGCAGGGAGACTCCCCGGCGTGTCATGGGAGCCTTGTGGGCTACTCGCTTGAGAAGTCCCCCGCGAAGCGCTCCTCGCCGGGGCAGACGAAGTCGCGTGAGAAGCCCGGAGAGCTCCCCGGAGCCCGTTGTGTGGGACGCTCCGAAGGGGGTCGGGAGCAGGCTTTGCACGCAGCGGCGTAGCACGAGGATTCAAATCTAGGCACCCGGGGCCCGTGTTCGGGTGTATTTTGTTGGCTCTGCCATTTTAAACAAGAGGTAATTATCAGCCGTGAGTTTGTGGTCATTTTAGGTTTGATTCAAAAGGTGGCTTGAGAAGGATTAAGTGAGCGTTTGGGGCTGCCTCTCGTTTGCCAACCTGTTTGTTCGCAGAAATGCTAAAATTGCACCTGTATGTTGTCATCCATTTTGGCAGTTAGATGGAAAACGGGCAGAACTCATCTCATATGTATGGTTGTAGTTTCCTTATGTATAGTCCTTTCCTAAGCAGCCTATGCCATAGTACATCCGACACTTCTACTGTATGTCCCTGGAAGATGACAGTCTTGCCCTGGTCGTTAGACACTGAGAACTTTGTTAGCGAGTCTTCCCTGCTCTGGTCTACACTAGGGAGTTATTTTGTAATCGTCTCTGTTGTTTCAAAATAATAAGCAGCAAGTCCACATTACCAAGCCCTTTATTTCAAAATAATGGGCTGGTTATTTCAAAATCTGAACTTCTGCTTTCCTTGGGGAATAACGCTTATTTTGAAATAGTGGTAGTGTGGACACTCCACTGCTGCTATTTTGAAATAACTACTCCCCAGACTAATTCAAAGTAAGCTTCCGGGGTAGCCAAGTTAGTCTGTACAGGATAAACTTAAAAAATCAAAAAATAGTTTGGTAGCACTTTAAAGACTGACAAAACATGTAGATGGTATCATGAGCTTTCATGGGCACAGCCCACTTCAGAGACATCTACATGTTTTGTCAGTCTTTAAAGTGCTACCAGACTATTTGTTGTTGTTTTTTAAGTTAATTCGAAGTAATTACTCTCTAGTGCTTCCTGGGGCTCTAAGTTGAGGTAAAGCGTCCCCAATAATGGAGCTTGCCTTGGACTAATTTCAAGGCTCCCTTAAATAGGGGACACATTATTTCGATTTTATTTCAGGACTTATTTCAAATTTTCTTATTTCAAAATAATTTCCTAATGTAGACATGCTCTCAAAGAGTTCTGTCTTTGGAAGTTTATAATATGAATGTCAAGTAGCAATTTGAAGAAGTTAACTTCATTTGAATCCAGATTATTTGGTTTCTGTCTAGAAAAATCTACATGCTCACATTAAATGATGCTGTGTCCAATGGTGTAATATCTTCATGCTCCGTTAACATTGGGATAAACAATGGGACTTATTTCTAAACTTGATTAAAACTGAAATTTGTCATGTTTTGAAATTTTCTGGTTTTAGATAGTTAACTTAACTATTTGTAAAAACTGCTTTTAAAGTGGTATTTTGGTTAGTGTCCGTGCTTTTTTGTGTATTTAAAAAAAAAAAAGTGCCAGTACTCCAGGGGAAAAGTTGTTGAGCTCTGACTGGAGGTGCTGGTACTGTGTCTGGAGGTACGCAGTACCATCACACAAAAGCACTGGTTAATGTTCTTTTTAACCAATCTGGGGAACACTTACGTGAGGCCCCTGTTCCAGTTTTACAACTGTTAAAAAAATTGCTTACTTAGGTGAAATCTCCTAAATGGAGCTCTTTGTAAAATGCTATTTATCTTCATCTATACGAAACAATAACAGTGTCATTCTTTCCATGACTGAAACATTTCAGACATTTCTGTTTACAAATCAAATTGCTGCTGCTGCTCCTTTTAATAAAACTCGGTTTGGCCTTAGTCATCAATGAGTACTTTTGGCATGTATTAAGGACTTTAGGTTAGAAACACCCATAAATACTTGTATGTGATGTGCACATGGTATGCTATGCACATATGGCTGACAAAGTAGTGGTTTTCAACCAAGTTATGTGTACTTCTGGGTTTACACAAAGACGGTATATCAACAGGCTATGTGAAAAGCACTAGTAGAATCAGTACAAAGTAAAATTTCATTTCCAGTGTTATATTGTACACTGAAATGTAAGTACAGTACAATATTTATATTCCACTTGATTTATTTTATAATTGTATGGTAAAAATGAGAAACAAGCAATTTTTTTCACTAATGTTCTGTAAGTTTGCCTGATTGTGGTGTTTGTCTGATTTTGTAAGTAAGGTGAAACTTGGTGGTAAGAGACACAAATCAGGCTCCAGAAGAGAGTACAGCAGGTTGGAAAGTTTGAGATCCTCTGATCTGCAGTATAAACTGATTAATACAGTAGTTCACACTTCGCCAACTGGTCCACCTTTTAACCTTGCCTGTTCTGTACATTATACATGTGTCTTATGCTTATGTGAATAAGAGCTGAACTTGTGCATTCTGTGCTGTGTGCTCTTGTAGAGTACACATCTTGAATTTTTCTTTAAGGGTGCAGGAAAAGTATAGAGAACTCATCTGATGTTCTAGAACATGGTATCAGGAGGTCCATCTTAAAATGAAAGGTCATTAACTCTACTTTGAAGATGCTATTTGGAGGATTCAGACATACCTGATGGTCTTTTGCTGAGCCTAGATTCTACATTTTCCATACTATATAGAATGTACATTAATAAAGGATGTAGAATACGAAGCCAAATTTTGCATGCTTTAATAATAGCATGCCCAGCTAAACAAGTGTAGAGAATTAGTAAAGAGTAATTTCTGCAGAAAATAATTGAGGTTGGAAAATAAATTCCAGTTCTCTTAAAGAACACTCATATTTTGTGCAGGTGTAAAAGGCTTCATAACTGTTTGGGGCAACTTAGACGCATAACTGATGTGTAAATTGAGATGTATAAATATCCAGTACTGTGGTTCATTTGGCTAAGGGTATCTAAATCCATACCTCTGGATGGCTCTGAAAATGCATCAGCCACGTAGGCAAGAATGTATACAGCCCTTTTGGAAACGGTGGAGGACTGTGCAATATTGTGTGGTAAAACTTGCATCAGCTCAGCAGGTTGCCTAGCAGTTGAGTAAAACCAGAAGGCTAGATGTTGTGGACATGCGTTCCGACATGCTACATCTTTTCAGAAGTTCCTTTCCTTTCGTATATAATTCTGCAATCCGTATGGCTTGCTAGCCTACCATGAGCAACTAGACTTGTGGGTCTTGATAGTTCACCAGGCCCACTACCATGCTGAAGGGATCTGTGCAATTGCAGGATACCAGTTTAGATTACCTGCTCCATTGTTTCAGAGGGGTAGCTGTGTTAGTCTGTAATTGAAAAAACTTAGGATAAGCAAAAGCTTATTGGTTAATGCTATAGATTACAAGCTTTCTCCCCCCCCCCCCACCCCAGCAGTAACTTTTTTAGTAGGCTGGCCAGCAGCATGGCTGAGTCCCAGCTTGCGCCAGGTCTGGGACTTACACTTTAAATGCATATCTGCAGTGGGGGTATTAGCAGGCAGGCAGCCCAGCTCGGTTCCAGTTTGCGCCAGGTCCGGGAGCTCAGACCCCACCTCCAGACAGAGGCTGCTGTAGTGTGGGATGGCAGGCAGCTGGTCTGTGAGGGGGAGCTGGATTTTAAACTGTCTCCTCTCCTGGACCAGGACCAGCTTCCGCCTGGCACCCAGCACTGCTGCCTCTGGTAGAAAGGCAGCAATGCAGGGTGGCAGAGGGCTCCCCAGGAGTTGAGGCTGAGCACACTGTCTGCTGGCCCTGCCCCCAGGGATTATAAAATAGTCAACTAACCAATAAGAATTGATGAGGTTAATCGACTATTCAATTAACCGATATTTAACATCCCTAGTAGACAGCCTGATTAGATCGATGAGCCAGCTCTCTCTGAGGTCGAGCACTGAAAATATCAGTGTGGATCTGGTGCCACCTGAAAGCAAGCCTGTCTGACTAGGCGCTCACTTGCCTGGCTAATCCATACCAGTGCCTTTGCTGTAAACATCCACACTACTCTTTTTAGGGTGCTAGTTTGAGCAGAGCTAGCATGTCATTGTCTCCCCTGGGCTGGGAGGCAGGTTCCCACCTGCAGTGTAGGCATTCCCTCGCTTGCTTTCTTGTTCATAGTAAAAAGTCTCGGGGGGGTAGCTGTGTTAGTCTGTAAACAATGAGTAGTTCTGTGGCACCTTCAAGACTACATACTATCATAAGATTTCATGGGTAAAACCCACTCCATCAGATGAGTTGAAGCTACCAAATCCAGAGTAGGACCAGTATGTACCAATGGGACATTTCCAGCCAGACTGTTAGCATCATTAACACTGGTTCTGCAATGACAGAACTGCTTTTGCTGTTATACACACACACTCTGGATTCTCTAATTTCCACTCCAACTTATCCGATGAAGTGGATTTTACCAAGGAAAGCTCATGTAATATATTTGTTCTCTAGCGTGCCAAAGGACTGCTCCTTGTTTTTACTTGTGCATAATTAGGAAGGTAGTGTGTGCAATGTTGGCTAAACTTGAGTAGAGATATAATTCTAAAAAAAGTTCATTGAAATCCTGCCATTTAGGTTTTGCATGATTTCTTAAACTAGTGAAGAATATATTTTTAACTCTTTCAATTAAATACATTTTCATACATGAATCTGATTATTTACCACCCATAGGTTAAAAATGTAAGGTTACTATAAATTACAGGTTCCCTTACTTTTTTAATATGAAGGTGTCTTGTGAGCCACCAGTCATTTCATTGATTATTGTAGGGGCAGCTTTTCCTGTTTACGATCACATAACATCCTTGTGGCAGCTGCTTACATAAAAGAGAGATGTGAAAAGGAATTTAATGTGTCTAAATGTATTTAATGTATTTAGCTGACTGTTCCCCAATTTCCAGTTGCCATCTACTGATGCCACTTTGGAATCTTCTGTTATAACAGAGGGAAAACGCCTCAGTTTACTTTTTGACACCACTTTGTTGCCTGGTCAGTTTTGCTGTTTGATATTTGGGTCCTGGTCTCAACTGAGACTGGGCTTTCTAGGATCTAGCGCAATACAATAAGCAGTCACTTTTTTGCAAGTCTTGAAAACCACTACAAAGGAAGAGGAATCATTTTTTTAAAACAAAGATCAGTTGTAATGCCATGAATATTGGCAGAGACACTTAAGATGTAGAATTTGAAATTATTTTAAATTTTGTTTAGATATCAGTCTAGTCTGACATTTTAGTGACCTGTGTGGGTTTATTTGAATGTCTAATCAATTCATTTAGCACAGATACTTTGATGTGTGCCTGTTATATCAGGTATATGCGTTTGATGAGCATTGAAGTTGGTGAGGGAAATAATGAAGTACTATACATGTGCAAGCCTATTTACTCATTTTAGCTATCTCAACCATTATATCAAACTTGGCAAAATACTCATTCTTCAGAGGGTTACATGTATGCCAAGTTTCAACTTAAAAATGGAAGTTTGAGTTATTAGAGAATACAAAGTGTTTGAAAGTATTTCCTGAAGTGTGGAACACTTTTTTATTATGCTTATAAAAAAAAGCAGACAGCTTGAGAACAATTGTGGGACACTTAAAGGGTAAATGTTATTACAAAGCTAGTTGAAAATAGGAGGAGGGCCTTTGAATATGTTAACTAATGTGGCATCTCCTATGTATCAGTAAAAAAATTCTAAGCCACTTTTCTCAAGTGAATGTTCTTGAGTATTTGCTATATTGAGTCAATCAGTCCTAAGAATAGGACTCTTCCAAATGTGTGATCTCATTTGTTTTCCTTTTTTATTTTCATACTTTTGAGTTTTGTTTTTTCATAAAGTGCACAACAAATAAACATACCCTTAGTTAAGTAATTTTAGCTTTTGACTTCTATTTGTGTGTAAATAATTACAAAGGAAAGGTTACATAAATGAACCATGTTATTCAATAAAATATGGAATTTGCTTATTACATACGAGTAAACTGCATTTTTATACAGTGGAATCCCAGGCTTGAGTTCTGGATAAGCCTCCTACAAGGTACAAAACTATCTCTTCGACTGGCCGTGCCATCTCTGGCTATGAGCTCATCTGAATCAGTGTCTAAGCATGGTGCAGAAGGATATGTGTTCTGCTGAAGAACACAAGCTTTCTGCCAGAAGTTAATGCATGCCCTTGACCCCATGTGATTGTTAATGATTGTGTTTCTCTTTATAAAGAGAAGGAAATGTTAACCATGTTGTCCTGCCTTAATTTTACCTCCTATTTATGTGTGATAGGGGTGATGATACTGAGATGTTGAGGCTTTGTGAAAGCTGTAGGGTCCTGAAATGCAAAGCACTTTTGACGGTGCCCTGCATTCTTGGCCCTGTTACTGCAGACACAAGGGTAGTGCGTTCAGGAAGAGGCGGCAGCATCCTCCATGCCGTTTCCCTGCATGCATACTCTCCCTGTACCTTTCTTTACTTCTTAAGAGTGCTGATTAGCTTTCTTTGAGTGCTCCAGCCAGTATTCTCCAGGGATGTAAATCAGAGTCAGTTCTTCTTGGATTAAAACATTCCTTGTCAGTTTACCAAAAACCACACCTGATCCATATATGCCGTGAAGTTCTTTAAGTGGAGCTGAATGTAAATTAGAGTGTAGGTTAAGGATGTTAAGCAGGTAATTGACAAATTGTGTAGTCGATACAATTTGTATCGACTACATGATTAATTGATAAGGGGCCTGGCTGCAGCTCTGCAGTTTAAATGTAGGCAGATCTGGGTGCGCAGGCAGCCCGACTTCTTCTACACTTGAACTGCAGAGCCGCAGCAGGGGTAGGTCCCAGACCTGGCATGAGCTGGGACTGAGTGTTCCTGGCTCCTGTGCCTGTGCCTCCCCTGCCTGTCGGTTTCCCCCTCGCCCCCCGCCACAGGCAACACAGAGACAGTGCTGGGGGCAATGGTCTTTTAAGACAGCTCCACCCAGCACTGGCTCCTGCTCCCCCTCCCCCCCCCTTGCTGCCTCTGATACAGAGGCAGCAAAGTGGGGGAGCAAGCAGTGACTTGACTAGTTGCTTACATCCCTTGTGTAGGTATATGGTCTATGGTCCAAGGCATATTTCAAATCTCTAGCAATTTTAAGGTTTTTTTTCCTCCATGTTGCAAGGCTGGCTTTTTTTTTTTCCTTTTGTAACACTTCTGCCCATGAATGACCCTTTCCCCCTGGGTACCAAAAACATTGAATAAATTAATCCCACTACAGGTGTTGCATACGCTGATGTGTTCAACTAAATGACCATGTTAAACTTGGCACTTCCTCTCTGGGAGCATGAATTAGAAATAAATGTTAGTAAAGTAATGCTCTATAGCTTATTGCCGCTGTGGTGAAGGGAGAATTTCAAACTGATTTTCTCAACTCTCAACTGTTTTTTGGTAGAAATGTGACATCACATGACTCTTTCTTATTGGAGGAAAAAATAATTCCTTTAATTTTCTCGAGTTGCTGTTCCTCTTTATGGGAAAACTAACTTTTAAATTATGATCCTAATTATGTCAAAAGAGAAAATTGGGAAGAAATCCCACTACAGGTCACTAGTTCATGTACTCATCACTTACTTAAATGGCAATGTCCATCTGTCTTTGAGTTTGATCCATTTATGTGTGAAATATTCAGAAAATGTATCCAGTAGGAAAGTGGCGTTCTTAATTGTTCAGTTGACTGAGATTTGAGCATTTATTCTCCCGTCTGACCCATGGGTTCTGGTTAACTGGTAGGTGGCTGCTACAGCCCAATGGGGCCTACTGCAGCCAGCCCACCTCCTCTCCCCCACCCCAGGTTACATGATGGCTCCCTGGGAGCAGGCTGCAGAGCCTGTGGAGGCTGCTTCTCCGTGGCAGGGAGCGGGGCCAGTAGGGGCTGGCAGCCCCCGCTCTTGGAGGAGGCTTTGCTGTGGGCTCTTATTTAAGCTTTATACTGCAGAGCCCACAGCATTTAATAGTGTAAGATTTAATTTAATCTTACATTTAATAGTGTAAGATTACACAGTTACCTTTTTAAATGAATTTTTACATCCCTAGTGGACTCTTCCTAGTGACAGAGAGACAAGCATAAGTAGATTAGGGGAATTGAGAATTTTCTTACATTTTTGGTGATTAGATTTGATTAGAGACATACTGTTGTTTTTACGTGGTGAAGGAAAAATGGATGTGTGTAGTGATAATCAGGGCTCGACAATCTATGTAATCTACTCACCTGTGGTGAGTAGATTACAACCCGGAAGAGCCGGGTTCGGGCAATCTGCGCACGCGCAGAACAATCTGCGTGTGCGCAGATCGCCGGACAGTGCGGCTGGCGAGCCCTGGTGGTGATTACTACGAAACAGTACAGTTAGTTGAAAATACTCCCACCTGAATGCTCTAGCTCAGGTGTGGCCAACCTGAGCCTGAGAGAGTGCCACAGTTTACCAATGTACATTGCCAAAAAGCGACAGTAATTTGTCAGCAGTCTCCGTCGGGTGCCTCCTTTCCTGTCACCAGTATCTTTTGCCCACCAGCAGCCCCACTGATCAGCGCCTCCTCTTCCTTCCCTGCGCCTATTGCAGTCAGCTGTTTCATGGCACTCAGGAGGCCCTGTGAGGGAGGGAAGGAGCGAGGGCGCAATACGCTTGGAAGAGGAGGCGGTGGCGGAGCCAGGAGTTGAACACTAGAAAGTTGGCACCTGTAGCTGCAGCCCCGGAGTCAGTGCCTGAGCAAGGAGCCGCATGTTACCAGGTGGCTCCAGAGCCACAGGTTGGCCACCCCTGCTCTAGCTAATGCTAGGCAGTGGCTATAGTATGTGGCTGGATCTGGTACAAATGTTGTATACTTTGCCATGCTATGTTTCCAAGGACATTATTATTGGAAATATGCCATTCTGTATTTCCCTGCTTGATTCCTTTGTCACACTTCGGTTTCAGATCCATACTATACTGCTTTATTTGTGCATTGTTGAACTATCTGGCAGTTTTAGTTCTTTTAATACAGTCTGCTTATTCGTTTTCAAGTCTAGAGTGAATATAACTGCAGTCTGCTATTGCATGCATTCTGTTTCAGGAATGGGGAAATTTGGAACTAAGAGGCTCTGACACCATCTGTGTGTGATTGCAGCTAATTAGCTATTTCCCATAGTATCTAGTATTAGTATTAGATTGAAGCTAATTAGCTATTTCCCATAGTATCTAGTATCAAACGTAATGTTGAATTGTGTCATTTAAGCCCTTCCATCAGGGAGCTGCAGAAAATGATGGGACACCTGCTACCCAAAAGTGGGATATAAGACTAGTATTGGGGAATGCTCTAGTGAAGTTCATGGGCAGTGTCTTGGTGAGAAGTGCTGCGTCTGTGGCTGTTAGCGCTTGTGAAGGGTGTGGGGGTTTTTAAGGAAGGGATGCTTCAGTGCCCAGGGCAGTAGTTTAGGACTTGGAACTAGGGATGTGAATGGTTAACTGATTAACCTGGTTAACCAGTGGGGGCTGGTGCAGGGGTGCTCCAGCCCAGCTTGTCTTCCCCCTTTAATTGGTTAAACAGGATTTGACATCCCTACTTGGAACCTAGATTGGGTTTAAGTTACTGTTCCACCAAGCTTCCTGTGTGGCCGTAGCAAGTCAGTCGCTCTGTGCCCCAGTTGCACATCTGTACAATGAAGATGATAGAGCCCTACCTAGCTTTTGGGTGTTAAGGATAAATACATGAAAGGTGGTGAGGCAATCAGATACTACAGTAGAGAGTTACCTAATGCGTTTATAGCAAGGTATTGTCTTTGGATCCTTTTTTAGATGGTTCATCTTTTACATCAAATTCCGGCTCCTAGAGACTGAAATGTGAAATTTCAATCCTCTTTCTTCCTTCCCCCATCCCCACATTCTTGCCTTTCCAGAAGCTAGTTTTATCTGCTGCTCTTCATTCTTCAGAGTCTCTTGGCTGCTGTCAGTAAGCAGGAAGGGAGGTCTCTGCTATATTTCTTCCTTAGCAAACACTGGAGCTGCTTTCCCAAGGAGTAGCAGCAGCAGTGTGAAACTGACATCATTCTTGACATTTTCAGTGATGCTTGAGATTGAAGCGTAAGGTTGATCAGAATAAACTTCACTGAAGCAAGCTGTGTGCGTGCCAGATATACTGGGTACTGTCATTGCTTGTATTGGTTAGTTTAGCAGCTTTTTACATAAGGAAAAAATGAGGCTAAGAGTCTTGCCCAGTGCCTCAAGGAAATTCACATCAGTGCAGGAAGCAAAGGGGTTCCTCATTCTTCATATAGTACTCAAACTTCAGATTCTTTCTCCTCTCCAGGATGGTTTTCATTGACACTGGTGGTATTGGATCAGCTGAAATTTTTTCTGTTGTGATTCTTTACACTGGACAAAATTTGTTGGATAGAGAAGTTTTGTGACTTGCTTTTTCCATTTAGTCTAGAATTGTAAGTACTCATTGGCAGAAGTTGTCTGTTATAAAGATGCACTTATGTACTGATGATGCAGTCTGTCGGTCTGTTAGCTTAGTTATCACTCTGGCTTGCTGAATTATAAAAGTAGTGAAATACAAAGGATTGTGCCACCGTTTTGAGTGAGTGGCAGCAGCTTAAGAAGGAAGTTTCTCAAAGTTTACTTTCCAGATGAATTTCCATTTTTTCGGTGATACTTTCTTTATGCTGTTAAAAACTAGTGGAGGTAAAAATTGAATTTTCCGTAAAAGTAATTAAATTTTGAACAGGTAGTAATAGTGTTAATCAGAGATCTCATGGTGCCAACTGGCAGAGGGCACAGGGGGGAGGAGGTGATGCCCTGTGTTAAATGCCATGTTAATAGATCACCAAAGAGTGATGTGAGGTCTTTACTGGAAGCCGATAGCCAAGTTGTCATAATGGCAAAATATATGCACGGATAATATATAAATTATATATCTCTACTGAGAATTATGTTAAGGTCTTGGAATTAAGGCAGGTCACCCAGATGTGACAAACCTCCTGCCTCTCAGATACATGTCTGAGGCAAGAGATGCTTATCTCCCTGTCTGGTCATATGTGAATTGTGCATTGTCTGCCTCACAGTGGAGGCCTATTTGCATACATTAAGCAAAATGTTGCAATATCTGCAAGAGAATCAACAGGAAGAAACAAAATGTGGATGGGTCTGTCTGTCTATCCCCTTTTATGCATGAAAAAAGACACTGGAATTTGTTTATCTTGAGAGGCAAGGTGGCACTCTGGGTCCTTCCTGTGTGTGTGTCATGTTTTGTTAGTCTTTAAGATGCTACTAGTCTATATGGTTTTTTTTAGTTTTTCCTATTACAGACTAACTCGAAGCTCATGAGAAGAGCTTCACAGTCAAGCCTCGCTGCTGTAAAGTTCTTTAGCATAGAGAGCTAGAAAGCAGGGAAACAAAGGAGAGTGCCCAGGACAGGGAGATGCTTGCAGAGAAATGAATGAGATAGCCATGTGCCACGCTTCCTCAAGCTAAAGGCAGGTGGGTAGCAAAACACCTCACAAGCCTGTGAACCAGAGTTCAGAGTCATGTGTTTGTATCTGTTCCAAAGTGCACTTGACTACTTGTGGATTGGGTTAATGCTGCATTCTGAATCTTTTCATAAGTTTGTTCTTATGATACGAATAGTATCGCTTTTCACATGGAAAATTCACTACAGTTCCCCAAGTTTAGGTACAAATTTTGTCAAGTGTTTAGACTTTAGTTTCTGCTGAACTCATTGTGGCAATTTAGATAAAGAGAGAGTTCTGGGTTGAGTAGTTTAACAGTAGTGCTATGTGATCACTTAATGCATCCTGAGCCAGAACTGTCAAGGAGGAAGCTTTTGTTACCTAGATCAAGTATTGATCTGCTCCACATGAAACTTATCATTTGTTAAAATGGTACCTGTATTGAACAGGATGGATGCTGGTGCAGATGTCTGATTATTTGGTGTTCACTACATTTGCTGTTCTATGCGCATGTTGAGTAGGCATTCTGGGAAGCAGTACCTTCTGTTACTGAATCAGTACTGCTAATATTAACTGGATTGTTTGCAGCAAAATTGGCAGCTCTTTTGCAACCATCCGTGCATGTCAAGTTATGAAGCTTAAGTAGATATTTTTTAGCTGAGAACAGGGAAGTTTAAATTTAACCAGTGTAAAATGTAAAGATTTTTTCAGCATTCTGATTGTTTAATTTTTGTGATTATGGTTTTTTCCTATCTTGGCTGCTGTGACATCTTGCTTATAAGCAAATACATAATGATCATTTATTCACATTTACTTTGTTTTATTTTTAGTGACATTATTTTCAACACAATTTTCTAAAGTTTTATTCAAGTTTAAATGTCCAAATAAAAGCACCTTAGCCAGGCTTAGGGATGTTAGATATCGATTAATTCAATAATTGAATAAACACACTAAATCTTAGTGGTTACATGATTATTTGATAGTACCTGGGGGTGGGGCTGGCAGCTGGGGAGCCCCCTCCACTCCGCTGCTGCCTCTGATGCTCCCGGCCCGAGCTCCCCACTGGCAAGGGCTCCATCAGTATCCCACATGGAGCAACCTCTGCCTGTGACAAGCCTGGCTCCGCTGTGGACAGAGGCTGCTCTACGGCAGCAGCCCCTGCCTGCCAGGCTTACTATTGAATTTATTTTCTACATCCTGCTTTTACCAGTGTAGCAAATAACTATTTTATAGCCAAAGCACTTTGCTCTAATTTTGCTTTTAGTAGCAATATATTTTTATTTTTGATTCCTCTTTTTATACAGTAAGATGAACATTTGCCTTTGCAATGTGCTTAAATACTTTTGCTCTTCTGCAAACAAGCTGATACTTAAATTTTACCTTTCTCTGTAGAAAAATATGATGGTGATAGTTTAGGTTGAATGTGTATTGTCTGGTTTAAGTTAGAAAAACAAGGCATCTTTACATTTAACTAATGTTAAGCTCACACTAATGCAAGGGAACATGGGAAGCTTATCAATACTGAAATCTGGGGAAAAGCGAGGAAATGGCACAGTTCTCATGATCTGTTCTCCTAGGAAACAGATTTATGGTGTGTATGATTGACCAAAGTGATTTAAAGGGGGAATTCTCCTGAACAAGACATTTTGTTAAGACACGTGGTTTTGGAATGTAGAAAAACATGAACTGCAAACTAACAGTGATCAGATTTAACATACTGATCTTCATATACCACACTTATGGTCAAAAGGCTATCTACTCAGACCAGAAAATCCAGCAATTACTTTAAAATTATTTTTCACATAGTCTTGTGCCCATTAGGATCCAGGTCCTCTTTGTTCAAGGTCTCATGAAAGTTCACTGGCTGAGTGGCCAACCTCTTTCTAGGAAAAGAATTCTTGAGTGTGCAATTTCTAGTAAAGAGATTAGGACATCTTGCAGTCTTTTAGTTCCAAACTTTTTAGGAGGCTTTTAACAAATATTCAGAACTTTCCATGGCTAACTATAAAACATAGAAAAAGGGCTTTTCAGCTGTGTTATCTTTCCAGTCTCCTTGAAATAGACTAGAAAGTCTTCTCAAACAGCTATGATAGACTTATTCTTGGACTAGCCAGCCTGAATTGCAACTTCTCTAGAAATCTTATTCATATTGGTTTGGCCTATGAAATCCTAGTTGTTTGCCTTTAATTACAGATTATGAAAAACCAGGAGCGATGGAGTTGGACACAGGCACACAACTACTGGGTAAAATGCATTGAAGTAGAGCAAGATGTGCAGATTTGGATTGCTCAGTTTGTGGGCTGGAGTTGTTTTTCACCTTTTCATACAAGTGTTTTACAGATGTGCCAAGTAAGAGCTTGGCTTTCTCCCCCTCGCCCTCCTTCACCCCAAGACCACAACACTGTGCTTAGTTTATAATTGGCAGGAGACTTACCCTAATCAATGCAGTCTCAGAAGGGTAGCCAGGTTAGTCATAACTCAAAAGTGAGTAGTCCCGTGGGACCTTAGAGACTAACCAAGATATAGGATCATGAGATTTTTTTGGGTAAAGCCCTTCATCCTAATCAGCGAAGTCTTGAAAAGAGTTAACTGACTTTATCCCACAGCACCAAAGATCTTTGGAATTCTGCTTTTTTTACTGTTGAAATCTTTTAAAGCATTAAAGAAATAAAGAGCACTTTTTGTGAAACCATAGTGAAGAAGGCAGAATCTGAGTGAAGAGATGCAGTTTTTTAAAAGGACAAAGTCAATTTGAAATCTGGTAAAGTTGATAGTAGTTTGGGGTGGTATTATATTTGCAGCTTCTATGGCTTACACAATTATATTCTATTTAAAAAAAATCTCTCTGGTATTGTGTGGGGTCCCCCCCCCCCATGCAAGCAGCCATCAGGGAAAGCTTTTAAGATGCTAACTGTTAGCCAAGTACTCTCATGTCTGGTCACAAAATAAAATGAAAAATATGTTTAAAGACATTTCAGATGTTGTTTAACAGTGATTAGGAATGTGAACAGGTAACCGGTTACCCAGTAAGCATCACTTTTACTGGGTGATGCTTATTGGGTACTGGATAACTGGTACCCCAGGAGCAGCTCCACAGGGGTCAGGACCAAGTCACATGATGCACAGGGCTGCCAGCTGCCCTAAGCACGGGAGGGGGAACAGCTTCTGCTGCCAGCACCCTCAAGCTGGGAGGGAAGTGGGCGTGGGAGCCTGCTTCATTGATTAATTGGCTAAACCTTAGGGTTAACTAGTTACCTGGAATTTTACATCCCTAAGAGTGATAGGTAAAAGTTCAGATGGGTAGAGTCCTGAAATCCACAGATATCTGCTTTATATCCGTGGCTCATTTTTGCAGATGTGGATGTGGAAATGAATTTTATATCTTGAACCTTGCAAATTTGTGCATATCTGCAAACTAACAACGGATGTGTATGGGGATATCTACCGCTTGTTTTTGTGTATACAGATGCAGGTACAAAATTTTGTATCCACACAGGCTCTACAGATGGGTCTTGTTTTTATGTCAATGTCTTTTTAATATGCTCCACTATAAGTTAGTGTGGGATTCTAGAACCTATTGTAAGGTGTAAGGATCTTTTTTCACTTCTGTGATAATAGGGGTATTGACTTGCTGTACTGTTTGAATATATTTGAGTCCTTGTATAGTAAAGACACACTTTTAATTTAATGCACTTCTGAATTTGAGTGATAAACAATTAAAACAGCTACAAAAGGCTTGTTGCATTGATATTTTCATAATAAAATCTTTTTTACCTCAACAAAATGGATGTGCATAACATGAGTTCTAAGCAAACAGGACTTTCCAGAGTTTTACAGTTACCTAACGATATAACACTCCCAGTATATAGTAGAACTTCTGCCGGCATCTCATCCTTCATCTAACAAGGCTGTCCTTCATTTGAGATGTTCTATCTTCTATTTTAGTCAAGAAGTTGAGGAAATAACTTCTGTCTCTTAAAAAGAGCATTCAGATGTCCTTGGTTCACACGTTGCAGTTTCAACATTGTCTGATTAATGGAGGCTCAAATTCCTGTTCTTGGGTCTGGCAGCTAACTAGAGAGGGAGATAATTCTTAGAAGGTGACAAAAATTCCCTTCATCCATAGTCCCATGGATATTTTAAAAAGTTTTAATAAATCAGAGATCTTTGTCAGTATGCACAATCTACCGCACAGCTACTTAGGACTGAGTTTCGTCATTAAACACTATGTACTCTAGTTCTTCTCTCACAGGTACCTCCCTGACCACACAGTTTTAGGCCAAATTTCCCCACTTTTTCATGAATGCCTTCTTCCCACCGTAGTTTCTTTGGTGAGTTACTCTTCCTGTTTGGGTCACCTGACCCTTGTTAGGAGCTTGTCACAAGGGATCTGGGAGTTTCTCTTCTCCCTCTGTTGCAGGCTTTGGGGACACTCTCTCTCCTGACGCCATGACAGGGAGGAGTGAGTGGCACATGATGTGAGAAGATGGCAAGTGAAACCAATCTCCACTTGAGTGTGGTTGACAGTGCCAGGCAGGCTTTCCCCACCTGCTGGATTGGTGACTCAAACCACATTTCCAGGTAAGAAGTTATTCCTGCTCCTTGATTAGATCAGACTTAGGGTTATAGGAGAGAAACAAGAACCACAATTATCTGTGCTGCTAATTTACATAGCAGTTATTTTTGTGTATGACTCTTAGGGTATATCTGTGCTTCACTGTAAGCCTGGGGTCAGAGGTACTTAGTTAGCTGACCCTAATTAGAGAACCCAGGGCTTACAGGTCTACACTGACTGTTAACTCTGCTTTAACAAATTTTTGAACCTGTTCTTGAATTTGGGTTTCTGGCATCCAAGCTTCAGTCATATCTGACTACTCTTTGGCCTCCCAAAATCTGGTTACTCTAGTCCTTTGACTGTGGTGCACTGTGGGAAAACTTTACTGACTACCCTGCACGTTACAGGACAGCCTGCTAACTCATAGTGCCAAGCACTCAGTTTGGTCTTCGGTTATAGCAGCCTGCTTCTGGACTGGGATGGCTACCCTCACGTGTGCCTTTACACTGGAAAGTTGGGGCAAAATGCTTACAAAGATCCAGAAATGTAGCTTTCTTCATGCAAAAGTTCTGAATTCCCTACCATTCATCCTAGCTCTTCCAGATAGTCTTATGAGTCTGTGCTTATGGCCCTGCCCCAGAAAAGCTGGTCTCTGGAGGTGCCATCAGTGGTTGCAGCAAGTGGAAGAAGCATCATCAGTAGACTCTCTTGTGTGGATATGGAATTGGTATCTGCATCCCCAAAAATCATCTGTGGATTAGCTGCAGCTATAAAGAAAATATCCACAAGTTGTCAGGACTCTAATCATCAGCTAGTTTGAATTATTCATGTCTGATCTGATCTGTTTCTTCATAAGTTCTGCTAACTGCCTTTGCAGGATCAGAAAACATCACCAAAATGTCCACCAGTACCTCATGGAAGTTGTCCATTTCATGATAGTGCTCCCTGACAGGAGGGAAAGTTGGGAGACTGGGAAAGGAAAACCTTCTAGTGAACTTGCTTCATGACTAAAACATTGTCATAGGTAGCTTAAGTACTAAAATATACTACTTCTGTTAGTTTGATTACATGCTGTGAAAGTTTCAGTAGTGGTGACCTGTTCCTCCTGATTTTTTCTTTCCTATAAAATAACACCATTTCCACATTTTTCTCAAGCAAAAAATTTATCAGTGATGGGTGGGAGAATGGAACTTGGGAGTCACAGTAGTTAAGATAATGCATAGATTAACTGAACCATGTTCTGGCTGGAATAATGTGGGATACAGGCTGATGCGTTTTGCATAATATTGCACAGGACGTATGAAACCACCGTTGAAAATGAAATCTGAGACAAAAGAAATGTTCAATGTGCAGATTGAGAAGATAAAAACATCTCTTAGAAGGATTCTAATCCACTGAATACCTGAGAGCTCACTTACTCTGGCTGTAATGAAGATAATCATGGGAATAAATCCAGTGTTTTAAGGAAAATTCTGATCTACCCTATATACCAGTTACTTTGGTGTGGGCACTTCATGTGCAGTTACATCTTTGCTTGCTCTACAAGCTCCTTGTCATCTAAAATAGTCACTTCTTGTTTCTACCTTCTTTCATAGGTGGTAAGACTTTTATCACTTTTTAAGACTAGCTTTCTGCAGGTTCCCCTGAAAATAATATGAAAATAGATTTTTTTCATGAGATTTCAAGAAGTATTGGTCTCTTTATGTGAAAAATCCTTGAACAGCTGATTTGCTTGATTCTTGTATCACCCTAAGCAGGATTACATATTTTTAGGTGGCTGAATGCTCTAGAAGCATTTGATGCTTGTTTACTCCCCCTCATTTAATTTTCACAGTAGGAACTAAGGATGTTAAGAAGCAGGTAACTGGCTGATCGTGTAGTCGATACAATTTGTATCAACTACACAATTAGTAAAGGGAGGTGCTTGCTACCCCTGCTGTGGCTGTGCATTTCCAATGTAGTAGGAGTGGGGTGCGCAGGCAGCCTGGCTCCTTCTACATTTAAACTGCAGAGCTGCAGCAGGGTTAGCTCCTGGAGCTGACACGAGCCAGGACTGAGCAGTCCCAGCTCGCACCGGCTCTGGGACCGCTGCACCTCTGCCTCCCCTGCCCCCCACCCCTTTAAGACCGTGCTGGTGGAACTGGTTTTTCAGCTGGCTCCCCCCCCCCGCACCTGCTCTTGCTCCCTCCCCCCTTGCGCTGTCTCTGATACAGAGGCAGCAAGCGTGGGGAAGTGAGTAGTCTAGTAGTGACTTGATTACCTGCTTACATCCCTAGTAAGACCCAGATGCTGATTTTCAAGAAGCGCATTAAATTCATGGAACCTGACTTCACTGAGATCAGTGATTTTTACATCTCTCATTTTATTAGTTTTCCTTCCATTGTCTTGTGGGTAGCTTAAGAGAACAACTGTAGTAAAACCTAGGAGGGTTATGTGATCTGTTTCAGTTTATTAAGCGGACTGTGTTCTACTGAGAATACATGTAGTGGTAATTATTTAGTGAAACCATTTTTTTCCCCACTGTCCATCTAGATTCCTCTTTTGTCAAAGCTCCTTTTTGGAATTATCTCACGATTGTCCATAATTAACTGAACCTTAGCTTTTAGTATGAAGAAAATACCAAGGCTCTTCTCACTGTGGAGACTTCATGATATAAACAAGTAAACTCATCTACACCTAGGCAATATGAAACTATTCTTTATTTCTGCTAATCTAACCCTTGCAACATATTGCAAGGGGCTGATGTGAGATCTTGTTGTCAGAGATGATCTGTGCAGTTCCATGGGTACTTCAGGTATTCTGAGGAGACCATCCTTTAATCTTTTATTAATCTGCAAGCTACTCCGTGAAAAGGTAGCTATAAGAAAGTAAATTCATAGGTTCTAAGGCCAGGAAAGGGGATGGTATATTGTGATCACCTAGTCTGATCTTCTGTAGGAAGTGGACTGTTTAGCACTTCCCAAAATAAGTCCTAGAGCATAACTTTTAGAACGCTTTCAATCTTGATAAATTGTTCCAGTGGTTACTATCCACTCAGTGCCAGTCTAAACTTGTCTAACTTCAACTTCCAGTCATCAGTGTTCTACCTTTCTCTGCTAGAAGAAAAAGCCAAATATTAAAAACATTTCCCATGTACATACTTATAGACTGTACTCAAGGCAGCCCGCCGTTAACCTTCTCTAACTCTAACTAGTAGGTATATCTTCTGATCTTTTAATCACGTGTGTGTCTGTTTTGAACAATCTCCAATTTATCAATAAACTTTTTAATATGTGGACGCTCGCTGTATTTCATTGCCTAATAGAGAGGTAAAATAAACTCTCTACTCCTATTTGAGGTTCCTCTGTTTATGCATCCCAGGATCATATTGCATTTTTTTTAACCACAGTGTCAGGCTGAGAGCTTATGTTCAGCTGATGGCCAAGAGCTAGTGTCTAAGCAGGCCTACATTCTTTGTTCCTAGCTGCTTCCATTTACGTTAGGTGTATTAAACACATTGCTTGCACCCTGTCTACCAAGTGATCCAGGTTGATCTGAATCAGTGACCTGTCCCCTTCATTATTCACAAATCCCCAAATTTTTGACATTGGCAGACTTTCTGTGCTGATTTTATATTTTCTTCCAGATCATTGATAAAATTGTTAAATAACATAGGGCCAAGAGCAGATCCCTGCAACTCCCTCTTTCCTCTCCCCTCCCTGAAATACACCCTCTTGAAGATTCCCCATTTAGAAATACCTATTGAGACTGGTCAGCCGTTTAACCTATGCTCTGTTGATGTTTGTATCATTTTAGTTTTTTAATCAAAATGTCATATAGTATCAAGTAAAAATATGGTGTGGTACCTAGATAAATGCCTTACAGAAGCCTAAGTGTATTACCAGAGCTATTACCTGTATCAACCAAAATAAATAATCTAGTAAAAAAAAATTAGTTTTGTCTGACAGGATCTACTTTTTATAAACTTGAAGTGTGTTAATTGCATTGCCCTCATGTAATTTTAATAGAGTAACCAGTTCCTCTTTTCCAATTAATCTTTATCTAAATCAGGGACTTTTCCACCAGGCTTATGACTTTATGGCATAGCTCTTTCAAGGCAGAGGAATGTGGGGGAAGGGACACATCTTGTCAATTCTGGAGTACGTTGCAGGCATTTAAAATCCTTATTGTAGTGTGGAATAATTGTATCCATATGACAAGAATTCAGATTGGAGACTATAGGGATGCAGTTTCTTGGTCTTCAGACTACTTTGAAATTAAAGTTTGTGTATAGGACCTGAAGTGTAGGGAAGAGATGCAATGAGTAAAATATTTAATCTTACTAAGAAAAACGGGTGAAGCCAAAACCAAGTGATTTAAACTAGATGACCTACTATATATGAATCTTGTTGAGAGAGTCTGTGAAAAATGGCACCATAATTCATGCCAGCTGGGCTTGGTCCCATGACGGGAGGAAGGTTTTTTTTAATGGTGTTTGGTCCTTCGTTCCAAAACTTTGTCTGAAACTTCACAATGTTTGTCCCATGGGTACGAGTTTGTTAGGGCACTACTGCTAATCCTAGTCTGGTTTTCACTTAACCATTTTGTGAACGTTTACTGTGATTGTGTTTTTTTAAATCTGTTTGTTTCTAGCACATTGTCATAATTTTGACTTGTTTTTTGAAACCAAAAAAAGCAAAACATTTTGTCTTGCAGTTGGTGTCATCAGGTGTCCTATATGTCGCCAGGAATGCAGACAGATAGACCTGGTCGATAACTACTTTGTGAAGGACACATCGGAAGCACCAAGTAGTTCTGATGAGAAATCAGAACAGGTACGGTTTTCTACTTTCTTATACCAAATAGTATCTAAATTGTAGTATGTTCATCTTCTGTATATGTGATGGAACATCTTAAGTATCAATACTTTTACTGGACTTTCTTTATGTTCAAAAAAAACCTCAAGGGAAATTGAATCTTTGTAAGTAACTATGTTGACTTGTTCCTGCTTTTAGGTGTGCACCAGTTGTGAAGATAATGCTAGTGCTGTGGGCTTTTGTGTGGAATGTGGGGAATGGCTTTGCAAGACATGCATAGAAGCACATCAGCGAGTAAAATTCACTAAAGATCATATGATCAGAAAGAAAGAGGATGTCTCCTCTGGTAAGTTTGCTGATCTTTTGCCCAATTCTACCTGTAGCCTAGGAATAAAAAACACTTGGAGGTTCATGGTGTGGATGAGCACACGTGCACATACAGCCTGAGAGAGAGGCTGAATTGCATGTACGTATCCTTAGCCTGTGACATCCCTGGAAGGTTTTAGAGAAAAATGGGGCAAGCCAACATACAGTAAGTGAGCCTTGCGTGGAATAAATTTGTACATATTAAAATAGTTAGTTTTGGTAATAGTGTTAAAAGGGTCTGTGAAGTATTGTCCTATTTTTTTTTAGTTCTAGGCTTCTATTTTTGTTTGGGTTTGGTTTTCTTAAACTTGTATAGGGTGTATCACTTTAATCAACAGAATTGTGTGTGTATTGTGACTCATACCTCCCTACCTTCGTGACCATTTACTAACACCGGTTGGGCAGATATGGGGGAGTGAATACAATTTTGAATTCTGTTTTGCCTCAAGTATCAGTATAATTATGGCATTTCAGTTATTGCTAGTAACAGAGCCAAACTAAATTTCTAGATCCTAGGATGTGATTTCAGGGCTGGTAGTTTAAAAAAGAGGGTGGGGTGGGGAGGTATAAAGCTGGTGTCAACTCATCTGGGGGCAAGGATGGGAAAGCACCTTTCATTAGTCTGTGGACCATCGCTACGAAGGTTAAGGCCCTGCTGTACCATACACAACCCACAGGAGGTTTGAGTATAGAATATGGCCCTCGTATAGGGTGCCGAGTTACTATTGCATCAGTGTCACTGAGGGTGCGAGGGGCCGCATGTGCCTAGTATCTTTCACCAGTTACACATGCAGTTAGCTAGTTTGCTGACACGACTTTAACTGAGGGCATATGTGGAATTGCATGTCTATAGCATTGAGAAGTTTGCTCCTTAAGTTGTCAGTCAGGCTTTGTGGTTCACAACTCACTGAAATAAATGGGGACAAGTCACTCCTCTTAGAGCTGTTTTCAGGCTATGTAAAAAAGCACGACCTTTAGTTCATTTGGAAGCTTTTCTTTGCAAGTGAGGGATAAAAGCTGCTTAAATTAAAACAGTGTTGTGTGTGCTGGTCTAAGTCAGACAGTTACTTGACATCACTACTGTGAGCAGAACAAGTTGAGAGAATGGAACTAGGATGCTTGTGATGGCAGTTTTGGCTCCCTCTTAGTGTAGTTCCACTATAAAGGCTTTTCAGGAACTCCGGTCTGTGCCAAAACTGTATTATTATTGACTTATAATGCTTAATATCAATGAAAATTTGTTTGGTCGAAAAACTTGTTGTAGTTCTAGCAGCAGAATTAAACTCTTGAAGACTTTTTGAATTCTACCCTAAATTTGACATCATTTACTAATGAGTAAGATTTCACATGGTACGTTTTCAAACTTCTGAATGTTGCTAGGTGACAGTGTCCAGGTAAAGCCACCTCAGCAGAGCTACTTTAAAGGCTTAATTCTTAATGTAACACACAGTACAAATATCATGACAGTCAAGATGACAGAAGACCCAGGTTTACCCTTCAGCACTTTGCTGTGAATGTAGAGTTGTAGAAAATATCACTTCCATAGTTAGGACTGTTTTAATGCGGTAATCGTTCCATAGAAACAAACTAGATAGTGATTCTTGGTGAAGTTATCAGCTGTGGTAAATTACTAACTCTTCATGTACTTGGAAGAAATTATTTATTATGGGTTTATGATGATTTGTTAGACCATGAGAAATAAATCTTGAACACTTCAAAAAAATTTTTAGTGGAAGATCCAATTTTGTATTCATGGATGCTGTCTTTTATTACAATAACTTGCATCTCATAACAACTTCAGACAGTACTTGACAATACAGGAAAACATCCACTTACTACTTCTCTTTAATCCTTATCTGCTTCATCTTCCTCTGCTTTTCCACCACAAGTGTCTTCAAGGGGTCATTTGGAATCCGGGAAAGAATTTGTCATCTTTTTATCCTTCATTTGCGTGTGTGAGAGTTTCTATTATATGACCAGCTGCAACTCAAATGGCTAGATGTTGACTAAAATGATATTCCCTAGTGGTAATATTTACTTAGATATTAGGTTTTCCATTCAATGTGATTTATTGCTATTTTGTCAAAGTTTTGAAGAAGTGGTTTAGGAGATCCCTGAGTGCTTAACAATGCAAAAGTCTGAGGGGTGTTTGAACTTTCAGATAATGAGGCATTGATGGGGGGGGGGGGGCAGGTGATACAACTCACAGCTTAGTAGTCAAACAATATGGCTTCATTTGAGATTTAAGGCAGGAAAGGGAAAGCAACCCCAACTGTTTGTTGCTTAAAACAACACACCTGGAAACTTTCTTGATAAACTGATCCTGTAAATATTTTAATGAGTACATATTTACACTAGTATGGATTCTTACCTTATCATAGGTTTATAATTGCCCTTGCTCGACTTAAGTCTTACTCAGCATGGCAGAGATTTTGCTCTTCAAACTGTCTTAAACTTTATTTTAAAATGCAAAAATGGTTTGTTTTTAAAAACAGAGGCCGTGGGAGCATCTGGTCAACGTCCTGTTTTCTGTCCTATCCACAAACAAGAACAGTTAAAACTTTTCTGTGAAACATGTGACAGACTGACATGCAGAGACTGTCAGTTACTGGAACACAAAGAACACAGGTACAGTTATTAAAATGTCTTAATGCCTTAACTGAGAGCAGCAGAAAGTGAAATTAATCTCTGATATCTGTACCATTAAAATAGTGCTGTATTTACTGTTTGTTAAATGCGCTCTTGCTGAGGGGAATGCTCGAAGCCTCCTTTAAGCTCCTGAATTCTACAGGTGACTTAAGTAATAAGTATAAATGAACATTTTAGTCTCATCTTCATCTGTGGTGGCACTTACAATAGTCACGCAGTTCTACTTAGATATGTTCTAACAGTGATTGGCTGCCTACTTATGACTGGCATAGCTGAGAGTGGTGGATTGGCTGAGCTATGTGGAACATCTAGGAGTGGATTCAGAGGACTGCTAGTTAGGGCTTCAGGGGAATTGACAATAGAGGTGAGGGTGTAAACTTGTCTTTCACTGGCTGGAGCTGCCACTTGAATGTGTACACAAAATACAGTCAAAGACTGGCATGATTCTGGATTTAACAAGTGGTGCTTTGAATGAATGGAGTCTCTTGTAGCGAATGGTGGTTGATGTGGTAACTTTCTGTTGATGTGGTAACTTTCTTTACGCATGTTTTAATATGCGTACTGTGACTTTTTGGCTAGATCACATAAAACCAATATGTAAGGGTCACATCGTGGATGAATGTACTTGCCTAACGTAGTGGGCTGAAGTCTGATCCACTTGTCTTGGTGTGTTGCTTGTCTGACACATCTCATTTCAGTTAAAATGGTGAGGTTGGTAACCTATAAAGAATGTACATTTTCCTCTCCTTTTGTATTAGTCTTAAGAAATTATCTGATGCACTGGAGAGGAGGAGCTGTTGAAGAGCATAAAGTCTTTGAAGGCTTATGGTTGTGCAGTGGTTTGAATGATGCTGTTTGGGAGTTTTGGTAAGTAGTTATGCAGTGGTGTAGTAAGGATTCTAATGTGCAAATATATATTTCAAGTAATCAGCTACAGAAATAAAACTCTGCACGTTGGGAGCTTTAGCAGACCATTGCAGAACTGCTTACTGCAATCTGTCTCCAGAGAGCACTTCTCTGTGAAGCTGCTCTTTCAGTTTGTGGACACTGGTTTGAAAGAGCTGATCTGGATGTTTTTAGTACCTTTCAGCACAGTCAATAACTTCAAGGAACATTAAAGCAGCTTAATAGAGAACATGTCAGTTCTAACAATTACTGACTATTTCATGATATAAGCAACTGAAACACATACCTGGCCCAGGTTTTTTCCCCATGCTGTTTGATTGTAAATAGCCTCAGAATACAATTACCAAGAATATTAATGTCTAGGATTTGTTAATGAGCTTTGGTTTGGTAGCCTGTCTTCCAATTCCACCAGTTGTACACTTGACACTGATTAGCAATCCCTAACTAGGCACATTTTGTTCTACAATGCATTCTCTTCCGTAAGACTTCACTAATAACCCTCTTTCAGGTGCCTCTAAATAGAAACTTTTATTTTAAAATCTCTTCTGTGGGCCACTGCAAATTAGAGGGACAAATGTCTGCCTCTGCTTTCAAATGAAACTTGGAATTTTGTATGGATCTCAGTAAAATGTTTAAGCACATTCATGCCAGGTGAGCACAGGAGCTGGTTTTAATCTGTTTATCCCTCACCTGAAACAGGAGAGGCTGTTGACTCACCAGTTGAACAACCACAGGCACGATGCTCAGACTCCAGAGAACTGGGAGTGGAGTTGTCTTTGGGGTTGCTCTAGAACAGCAGTTCTCAAATGTCAGCAGCTCGAGGAGCCCTGTTTTGATTTAAAATTGTCCATTGACCCCCCCAAGCCTGCTGCTGTTTGTTGACATGTGAAGAGAAAAAACCGTGTTTGCAAAAGCTCTGTTTTTAAACGTATAAACTATGAGCACACTTACTGGCATTGCTTGGATCCTTTGGGGGGGGGAGGGCTGGGGCTGTAGGCAGGGGCTGGATGTGTGTATAGGAGAGTAGGCAGGGAGGGCAGCAGAGAGGGGGCCTGACACAGCATCCCCTCCAGATTCATACCACAGCTGCTTGCTCTTCCCTTACTTGTTCCTGTTGTTGGCAAGAGCAAAGTGTACAGCTCGTCTGCTCCTGCGCTCCCCAGCAAGATTGATAGAATCCTAGGGCAGGAAGAGACTTCAGGAGGTTGAGTCCAGCCCCCTGCCCAAAGCAGGACCAACCCCAACTCAATCATCCCAGCCAGGGCTTTGTCAAGCTGGGACTTAAACACCTCTAGGGATGGAGATTGCACCCACTCCCTAGGGAACCCATTCCAGTGCTTCACAACATATTGCGCACTTCCCCTCGATCCCTGACAAAGGGGAACAGCCAGCACTGTCCCTGTAGGTATCTGGGGGGAGCTTCAGCCCCCCTCACCCCCCCAGCCAGCTCCTTTCACTTGTCTGCTGGTTGTCACTTTTCTATGTGTTTTTATGAGACTGTATCATTTACACGCATGTGTCCTTATGTATTATTAGGCAGATACCTAGATATTGATGTAAGGGACTATTCTTTTTGTGTCATTGTATGAAAACAGCTAGAAAATGCCACCCCTGTCCCAGGGCCACACCCCCACCTCTCCTCTTCTTGCCCCCACTTGACTCCTGCCCCTTCCCTGCTTGCTATCCCATCTCTTGACTGTGATCTGTCCCCACTTCTCCCTGTGCCTTCTTCACACCACTGAACAGGTGTTGGGCGGCATGCAGGAATCACGGAGAGGGGGTTGATCAGCCAGGCTGGGACCCAGTTTGCGAAATGTTGCTGTAGGAAGCCAAGATTGTTTTTTGGTTCCTTCCTACTAGGGATGTTAAAATGCGTTCAAGTAATCCTGTTACTGCTGGAAATGTCAGCAGTTACACATGAGGAGCAGGTGGCTTCTGCCTGCTGCTCCATGCTGCTGCCTCTGTATGAGAAAGATAGCATTAAAGGGTGCAACATGGGGGTGGGGGAAGGTGGCTCTGTGGGAGTGGGTGCCAATGAGCCCAAGCTGATCGGTTAACTGCGTACATGATTACACTTTCAGATCCCTACTTCCTGCCCAAAGGTGAGAAATTAGAGTAAAGTGCAGATAACCTCAGAGGAGTGTTGTGCCAAAAGCTTAACAGTAAATAAAAGCAGTAAAATTTCTTTTTTTGCTGACAATGTCCCAATCTTTTCGTCACACTGCCTGAGAAGACAGAAAATTCATACAGATTAAAAATATTCAGTGTTAAATTATTTTTTTTAGTATCTGTGGGCCTTGAATGTTACAAGCTGCCCTCGCTGTAAGTCCAAGATATGTTCCTGCCGCCGACTTCCGTTTGCGCAAATTGGGGGTTTTTGCACAACTTAAGAGCAGGGAATGGGAGGACTCATAAGGCATCAGTTCCTATGAGCATCAACGACTTTAGTGTGGAACAGATGGATCCTCGGGGCAGCTTATAGTGGGGACGCCCTGTGTGTATTTCAGGGCTTATTACATTCTTTTTCTTGTATAGGGAAAATAACATTGTGCAGATTTTGCGGGATGATGCTCTTGTTGTTCAAACCTGTTCATTGTTAGTTCAAAATGGGTAGTATTTTGCCATTACAAGAACAAATATACTGGTCTAAGTAGCACATGGTTTACTGTGGTTTACTGCACAGATATAGACCAGTTGCAACAAGAAATGGGGTTTGAATATTTTAAACACTAGATGAGACATTTCTGGGAGTTGGTTAGAACAGATCAGTTGCCCTTCTAGATCTCCGATCCGGCTCATTTACCCTTTCAGTGGTGCTCTTTGAGCAGAGCAGTTACTTTTACAGGACACTCTAGTGATGGACACTCAAAGAGTTGTGTAACTCCTCTAGTGAGGGAGATGAGAAGCATATTCAAGGGCTCAGTTAGTGAAGTTTGCTAATGCTGTTGATAAGCTTGGGCTTCATATACAGCTAAGCCACAATAGAACTCACAAGTGATCCTCTGGCCTGCTCTATATTACGAGGTTGGGATGAGGTAGGAAGCCCTGCATTGACCTGTGTTGAGGCTCACGTTTGTCTCTGGCTGTTAAAAGGATGCAATAAAAAACATCTCCCTGAATGGCATCAAATAGCTGTTCCAGTTGATGGTGATCAATGAGGCTCTGACAGTTGATCTCCCGTCCCACCTCTCCCCTGCTCTAACCCAATATACCCACCCCTTCCCCAGAGCCAGATACCCCCAGGCCTGCCACTCTAACCCAATGGCCTCCCCCAGAGCCAGGCACCCCCAGCATATCCCGCTCTAATTCAGTGCCCCTCCCCTCCCTCAGAGCCAGGCACCGTACATATGGTAACACTACCTTTGAAGTGCCCACTCCCACTGCTCTCCCCCAGTGGCTTGTCTGCAGGGAGCAAGTGGTCCACCAGCGCCGGGCTTGCTGCATGGGACTGTGCACTGCCAGCCTGGCGCCCCCCTAGTGTGGTGTCCGGGGGCAGCTGTCCCTCCTCCCTTGCTACACCACTGATGTGGGGGGGGGGGGGGTCCTTTGGAGCAAAGCTTATTGTGCTGCTTTGCCACCTTTTAGCTCCTCTCCACAGCGCCATGGGGATGCGTTGTACTGAGCTGCTGGCTGGGTTAACGCGCGTCTCCAGGTTCAGCTGCCCTCCCCGAAGGAGGCTGCTGGAGAGGAAACAAACTAGGAGAGGCAGCCGTGGAAGTGATTTTTTTTTTTTCTCCCTGCCCAAACCCGCACGCCCCTCCCCCCCCCCCCCCAAACTTGGAACTGCCCTGGGTCTCACCAGAGCTGCCGCAGCCACATGCCTTTCCCACCAGGTGCTAGGGCACGTGCGCAGAGCGGCTGTTAACATCCAGGCGCGCAGATCGGAATGTTCAATTTGACAGGCATGTGCCACCGCCCCTTTTCCAATCCCCTTTGCAGGGCAAAATCCCGGACATGTTTTGCCAAATTTCACTTGTGTTGAGGTACCCCACCAGACTTCTCTTGCATACCCCTGGTTGAGAAACACTGCTCTGTTCCCCCTGATCCCACTCCACTCACCTGCTCTTCATCATCTCCTTCCTCTTCCCTAGGAGCCATGCTCTTCATCTCCCACGTCCCACAATCCGTCTTCCCTTCGCTGTCCCTACCCTCCAACTCGCCCTACCCCTCCTGTCCAAAGCTTCAGTAGAGCCAGTTCTCTGTGGAATTGGCTTGCGCTTCTTTACAATGTGGTGAATGCTGGGGCTTCTTATTCCTGCGGGGTGGGAGGGGGGGTGCGTAGGTAACAGGCATGATGTACTTTTAACCTCCTCTAGTGTAAGAAACCAATTCTCTTCTGGGGTGCCATGAAATGAGAAGGGAAGAGCCCTGGGACTCTAGTGATCATGAAGTGGGGTCAGAGCTGGTCACGTTTCTCCAGCAGGGAGAAAGGCATTGCAATGACCATGCAGAGTGAGCCAGGTCTCAGCTGAGCTCCATTGGGCGCTAAGACACGCTGATCTCCTACACCAGGGCTACTCAACTTTGGAAGCCCTGAAGGCCACAATGATACTCTCAGCACATGCCGAGGGCCGCCACTTAAATGTGGTTGCCCGTATATGCAAATATATCTGCAAATATATGCAGATCGCTTATTTCACACTGACAAGCATGATTACAAAGCACTTCCCACAATGTCCTGGTGCTCCCGGCACCTCCTTTCTGGGGGCTAGAAACGCCGACACCCTGTACCCGTCAGTTCCAGACAGGCCGACTGCTTGCGTCTTTCAATGCTCACCCCACCTGGGAGAGGCCTCGCCATTGTGCAGCGTGTTGCCAGTGGAGGCCATGTTCAAAGGATCCTGCCCGCAGGCCGCGTGTTGAGCCCCGCGTAAACCCAAACCACCCCGAGGGCCGCAAACAAACGGGCCGCGTGTTGAGTAGCCCTGTCATTGACAGTGGTGTCATTTGCTGGAAGTGCCTTCTCCACCTGCCCCATTACTTTCCGGTTACTGTTGGCCCTTCCCCATGCTCTTGTCTCCTCTGTCTCCTGCTGCCTCTCACCCACTTATCTCTCAGTTTTTGCTACTCCTATCCCCTTCTCTTGGGACCCTTCTCATTTTCATCCTTCCTACTGCTGCTGCCTCCATCCCTGCCTGTTCACCCTTTTGCTCTTGCTTCCTCCCACTTTGCTGTCCCCATCATCAATTCACTACCTCCTGCTGCTGCAACCATCCCCGACTGCTGCCTCTGCCCCTCTCACTACCCTGTGATCTTGTTCAGGAAGCCTGCTGGTGCTTGGGGGGCTAAATGGGGATCTGAGGAGAGACTTGATCCAGCTGCTATGGCAAGTGGAGGATCTAGCCAGCAAGAAGCCATTTCTCAGAGTACAACCCCCCACGGCCTCAGGAGGGGAGGAGAAGCGAGGCTGCTTGCACGGATTGCCCCTGGGTCTTCAGCATGGAGGTTCAGGGTGGGGAGGAGATTATAACAAATCTGCTAACTGGCTGCCATGAGGTGTTGGGGCTGGTGCCTGTGAGCATTGAGGAGAAGGTGCTGCCTCATGCAGATGGAGTTGGGCAAGAGCCCAGACCACCCCGTTTCAGGGCTTGTGGTAAAGTAAACTCACAAGCCCTGTGGTGTGCCCACCCACCCGGGCTTTTCCCTTGGGCCTCCTGCCTGGGAAGCAGCTGTCCTGCATGCTGGGGTGCTGAGTGGGGAAATGCAAAGCCCTGCTTTTCACAAGCTTGCTGGGGTTTTCTCCTTGGCCTGAGAGCTTGCTCAGTATCCCATGTCCCCACCTGACCCCAACACTGCCCCAGTCGAGTCCCCTCCTGCACCCAGATTCCTTCAGAGCTTGCGCTTCTCACTGCTTCTGGCACCCAAATCCATTGGTCCTGGTCCAAAGCCCACACCCCCGTCCCAGCCCAGTGAAAGTGAGTGAGGGTGGGGGAGAGCAAGTGGTGGAGAGAGGGGGGAATGGAGTGGGCGGGGTCTCTGGGAAGGGGTGGGATACATCCTGGGTTGCCCTGACATTTAAAAAGTGATCTTGGGCTTAAAATGTTTGGAGGCCACTGGTATAGACGTATAGTCTGCGAGTGTAGTCACTGCATGATCTGTATTGGCCCTATCTGTTCTCCGTGACAATGAGTGTAGTTGTCACAAGATTAAACTCCACTGCCCAAGCATCACAGCGGCTGGGAGACATGCCTTTAGGTTAGCCTGGGTAGTGCTGAAATACCTTTTCCTGGTTGCCCCACTTGGTGAGCACACCTAGGAGTTCACCATTGTGTGCAGCTTCCCAGCTGACCATGCCAGCTCTGTGCAGACCGGTGCTAGAAGCTCTCCTGGTCCTGTGGGGGAGAAGAGGCTGTGCAAGAACAGCTGTGGACTAACCCTAGAAACATGGACATCTACAAACAGACTGTGCTGGGGATACAGGCAAAGAGGTGCAACAGTGATCTGCAGCCAGGTGCAAGTGAAAGAACTTCAGGGATACCACAAGGCCAGGGAATGCAACAATAGATCTGAAGCTGTGCCGCAGACCTGCCACTTCCACAACCAACTGCCTGTCCTACTTGGCAGAGACCTCACCAGCAGTCGTCAGTCACTGCAGGTATGTTGGAGGAGTCTGACACAGAGACCCCACCATGAACAGCAAGGAGTAGAAGGAAGAGACGACGTGGGGCTCCAGTCATGTCTTGCAGCTGAACCTGCTTGAGACTATTACAGTCTTGCCGTCAAGTGCAGAAGAGCCTGGTGAAAAGCAAATGGACTTGGGTAAGTGTGTATGAATGTGTGTAAGGACCCTGAAGCATGCAAAGTGTTTGTTGCGCCTTTTGGCCTACCCCTAAGTTAACAAGACAAAGGCATCAACTTTTCATTGTTTGCTTGTATGAGAAGAGTAGATTTGGCACGTGATTTTCATTCCCCCATTGGGCTAGCTGGCGTATGTAGAACACTTTACGTACACAGGGATGTTCTTTGGATCCTCTTGAGACACCTTGTTAGAACTTCCATGGAAAGGGTCTGCACTCCTCTTCTGAAGCTTTCTAGTGATGCCTGCCTTCTTCCTTCCTCCATGCTAGGATGCTTTCCCATGTTATCTGTGATGATTGCAATGGGGCGAGTCACAGTCAACAGATTAAACAGACGAGTAGCAAGTGAGCTCAGGTGGCTTTGGGACACTGGTAGCGACTGTATTTGTGCCTTTCTGCCCCTCAGCGATGAGATGTTAACTAAAATCACCATTGCCTTTGGAAAGTCGTGCCCATACTCAGTGCTGTTGTCCTGTATTTGTATCCATGGAATAGAGATTGAAGTTTTAGAGCTTCATGCAACAGGAAATCCTCCCCTCTCGCTGGCTATATTCACAATGACTGGGGCTGGAAAGGCACTCCAAAGCCCAAGTGTCATTAAATGTCTTATTAAAAGTGCTTAACTTCTCTCCCTTCCCTTTGTGACTGTAAATCCAATAATACATCTGTTTTTATCCGTAGCTGCTGCCATTTGCGGCGTGGAGGTGTGACCCCCTCCAGACACCTAACCTCCAGGAGTGATACACTCTGCAAGTACCTTCGGACCAGAGCTTGGAGCAGTATGACTAAGAGCCTGGAGGGAGACGGAGGAATAGGCCTAGGAGTCCCAGCAGTACAACACAATGGGTGTGTTGACACTACAATTAAACACCCCTGGCTGGCCTGTTGATTTTAATTGCTATACAGACATTCAGCCATGGTGGTTTAATTGCTGTGTAGACAATACCCAGTGGCCCTCAGCAAACCCAAATGCTGCAGATTCTGGTTGATCTGTCCAAAAAGACCAGACTCTCCATCTTCTGCAGTCCCTGGAGAACTCCATGGTCACTACTCCCTACATCCCTAAAGATACCACAGGGCCCATCATTACCCCACCACTCCACGCCAGGGGATAGCAAGGAAAAGCACAGCTCCACATACACTGACCTGTGAAGACCACGGCTGGTATGCATGTAGCCACAATGGGATACATTTGTTTACTGAAATGGACATATGTTTACTATGTTTATAATTTTTAATTTTCACTCTGTTTAGTTAAAAACTTGTATAACACTGGTTCTGCTTTTTAGGGAGGTGTTGAATATTGATTTTCTGCACAGTTTTCTACTCAATAAAAGTTCTCTTTTTGGAAACTCAAACTTTTTATTCACAACAAATATTGCAGAATGCACAGCAGTTGTCAGAACACACCAAGTACCACATAATAGCATCAGGAAAACAATCATATTTATCAGTGTACAGTAAGTACTAGTACTTAGCAGCTCACAGACTGTTTACCCCTTTGCCTCATAGGTATTATGCAGGACACAAGCAACACTATCACCATTGGGATATCTTTCTCACCGAGATCCAATCTAGGGAGCAAAAACAGTCAAATGTCCTGTAGAATCTGTCAGCACATCCCACTGTTGTTCTGCACCTCTTGTGCCAGTAGTTGAATCTTTTCTTGGTGCTGTCTGGGGGGCTGGGTCCCATTTCAGTATTGCCAGTGGTAATCTGTTGATTGGAAAAGAAAGTCCATCCTCACAGCTTTCTGAACAGTCCTGTGTTCTTAAGGCTGCAAGCAGCATGTACCTTACCTGACCAGCCCACACTGAAATCAGTGAAGCATCTCTGATGATCCATCCACACTTGCAGGTCTATAGAACAGTTACCCTTTCTGTGGATGTACCTAGTGGCAAGGAGGTCTGGTACCAAAATAGGGATATTCTGACTGTCACCCCCTTGCTGCCAATCCACCCACTGTGTCTACATATTACCAAGAATCAGGCTTGCCTAACAGAATACTATTAATGGCCCTGCACAGTTGTATGAAAAGTGGCCCCACTGTGGGATTTCCCACTGACCAGTAGCGGTGCAGTGCTGCAGGTTTCCAATGCACGATTACTACTCCCATCTTCACTGTCCATGTTGTTGTTTGGGTCTTTCTGTGCTGGAGGACTGGGGCAAGTCTGGTGCACAAATCCCGGAATGTCCCTTTTCTCAGCCAAAAGTCATGCCGCTACTGCGTGTCATCCCAGATCTGCATTACGATGCAATCCTGCCAGTCTGGGCTCATTCCTCAAGTCCAAACGAGATGCAGCTGCTCCCTGAAAGCCATAAATAACCTTGAATTGTTTTCTCACTGTGTTCCTCAAGTTGTCCTTAAAGAAATCCTCGTGTCCTGGATGATGCAGCACTTCCTTAAGGTCTGAAAATAAAGGAGAATTGTGCATCCTATTGGCAGCATTCATTAAGCTAGCTCAGAGCTCTGTGGTTCCCATGCTTCTGTCAGACTGCAAACACCAAAAAGTGTCCTGTGAGTTCATGGGATTTTTTTACAAGGTGCAAAAATCATGGGCTAAGTGTAAGGGTGGAGAAAGTTGCATGCTGGGAACTTGACCGCTAGCTCCCAGAGATCCCTGGACACAAGTCCTTACTCTTCCACAAAACATTACAATGTCAACGCAAGCGCTCCTGCTGAGTACGTGTAGCACGCACACAAATGATACACAGATTTGGTGGGAGGTGCTCTGAAGTAACTTGCATGAACCAATGCTTGTAGTGTAGATGTGGTCTCTGTAGAGGCTCCTTTAAGCAGAATCATGGTGTGTGGGGAGGAAGATACCTTAGTAGCTTGGACACCTGACTGGAATAGATTACAAAATCTTGAGAGTATTTCTTAAATTCTCTGTCAGCCTGAAATTGTGATCTGCCTTTTGTGTTGTGTATCTTGTCTTGCCATGCTCCACACTGAGTAGCAAAGCATCCCTAGTTTCATCTTTTGATACTGTAGCTGTTTGTACTCTTTTCAGATAATACTAAGTGACAGTGCTTTAGAAGTGCTATCTGTTAAGTCAGAGATTTGGTGTGTGGAGAGCTGTGAAGTTAAAAGATCCAGAAGAATCAGATAATTAAAATGCTAGAAAATAAACAACTTTCAGTTTACATTCATATTATTGAATATGAAATTACCTGTCCTAGCATGCAGTCTGTTCTGGTAGTCAGTATATCGTCTAAATTTTTGACTGGTCTTTATGCACTGCATCTTGACCATATGTTTTCTTGATAACAAAAGAAAATACATTTATTTCCCACATAATAGACTTTTTAAGGAGTTTTAAAAATATTGAAAAATAATAAAATTGTTGTGAATTTTATTCTGTACCCCCTTTACAATATCCTGTAGCTTCTTATCTTGTGAACAGTAATACTTCTCATCTTCTCCCGATGTTCAGGGAATTTTTTTAATAGCACGTAAGTTACTTCAGAGGATTCTCTTTCTTTGGGAATTTTATTTTGCCATTATCACCTGTGAGGAGTATTGGTTTAAATCACTACTTACCAGTAATTTGACCATAATTTGTCAAACTTGCTATCAAATGTAGATTTCAATCCATACTAAGAAGCTTTAGTTTCCATGCAGTACTCCACAGTAATTGGTATTCTGTTTTATGACTTGGAAAGGTATCAGTTTTTGGAAGAAGCTTTTCAGAATCAGAAGGGTGCAATTGAGAATCTTTTGGCCAAACTTCTTGAAAAGAAGAATTATGTTAATTTTGCAGCTACTCAAGTCCAGAATAGGTAAGTACCTACAAATAATATTCAGGTATGGATGTGCATTGTGCAATTTAATAAAAGGTATTGTTCATACTTTTGTAGGCTCCTAATTAGAATATGTATACATTCTCATTGCTTCCCTATGTCAGTGATACTGGATTTATAGTTGGAATGCTTTATACTTTTTCTTGTGCATCAGACACTGTTACAACTACATAAATGTTAAAGCAGATCACCTTTTATGCAACTGCTTGTACTATTAAAGGTGTTATGATTTACAATAGAGTAAAATAACCTCAGCTGCTCTGGTCTCTGTCAGTGAGAGCTCTGGATGACAGATGTGCTGGCCATATAGTTTGACACACACCTTACAGATCAGAAAAGACTGGAGACACTAAAATAAGAAATTAGAAGAACAGAGAATTTATATTTCACACTAATTCAAGCAAAACATGGAAGTGCTGTTATAAAAAGATGAACAGAAAAATCAAACAAGTTATCAGATGAGACTATGTAAACTTTCTCCTTTATTTACCAATAATTCGAGGTGGCTTATTTTCAGCACTGGGTTAACTTTTTATGTGTTTGAAAGTAAATAAGCCACACAATTCTGCATTTCTCAAATAACTTTAAAAATACAGAAGTTGCTGCTTTACTTTTTAAGGGGGTGGAAAATGGCTGTGTAGTATTTGAAAGCATAGTATGAAGTGACTGGCCTGATAATACATTTCTCTCTTTTTTTCCCTTTTTTTTTTTTTTTTTTTTTTTTTTTTTTTTTTTTTTTTTAGGATAAAAGAAGTAAATGAAACTAACAAACGAGTCGAACAGGAAATCAAAGTAGCTATTTTCACCCTCATCAATGAAATCAATAAAAAGGGAAAATCACTCTTACAGCAGCTTGAGGTACAGTTAAGACCAAAAAAAATTAGTTTTGTTCACAAACAAGCTGTTTCAAACACCTAATGAGAACTTGCATTCCATACTTGAGTGTGGAGTTTTCTGTAGTAACACAGGGCTTTCAGTGGTATATCACTCAAATGTGATGTTACGCTTGGAGTTAAATCTCCTGGGATCCTTTCATTGATCTGAAATACTATGGTTTTCCTAACTTGCACATCTATGTGTTATAGTCCCATTTTTAAACTTGCTCTTTATTATAGATGTTTGGAAGAAGCCTTCTCTGACTTAAACTGCAAAATTCCTAGCTTAAGACTTACTAGTTCTGAAGTCTTTCAACTCTAACCCTTTTCTTAGAGCAGTGTTTCTTAAACTTTTTGAGGCCATGGAACACCGAACAATATTTTTTTATGTGGAACACCTATGAAAATTTTCTTTAAAAAAAAATTGTCAAACAAAAAAAGACAAAAACAAAGTAGTAACAAAATCAAAGAAGAGGTCACGGCACACCTGTGAGTTGTTCATGGCACACCAGTGTTCCGCGGAACATAGTTTAAGAAACACTGTCTTAGAGGACAGATGTGTGTACAGATGTGGAATTAACGTGACTCGTAAATCACAGCTCATTTGCTCACTTCTTCCACTTCTTAGCCCCAGTGCCTTACCTGTGATCACTCTCCTGAGAATGTCGGCTCTTAGAGGCAAGGGCCTACCTTAGTTTTTTGTCTGAAACACATAACAGTTGATGCTGTATAAACATTTGCCAGTTGCCTGTTTGCTCTGCAGTTTGTTTGGCTTAATGTAGTCAGGACCAGATTCTCCCCTCCTCCTGCTCTTGTGAGGTGGCAGTGGCAAAGGGGGGGTAGCTCAAAACCTAAGCTACCCTTCCCGACTTAACCGAATTTGAGTGGACACTCTGGCTGAAACAAACTATTCTATCTCCATGAGGCAGAAGCTGAATGTGGCTGAAATGTAACTCCTTCGTGTTCATAAATCTCCTTGTCTCCATGAGGAATGCCCTGCCCCTCTGCTGCATCGCTCCTCTGTGACCGTGTGCATGCTCCGTTAGTGCTGTCACAGATGCGCCTTGTTATTGCTTTGAAATTGTATACGCTGGCAAAAGGCTCTTGGAAAGACACCAATAAATGTCTCATAATAAATTGTAATGAAAACTTTTACTAGCCAAAGCAGGGCCTACTTGCCTGCTCCTCCTACAACTCTGATGGCAAACTAATATTTTCATGTGAGGGAACTGTTCTGGGGGCAGAGCGATATAGGGGGAAGAGACAGACTAACAGTAGCATTCTGCAAGGCTACATTATGGTTGAGTGCTTACTACTTTTTGTACCGCAGTAGGTGTCTTAATATTAGATTACGTACCCTTGGAGTTGTGAAAGGCATCTTTCAGAACTGGCACTGTAATTCCCAGTAACTAAAAAAGCGGATACATTCTAAATAATGGATTCTGAAATCTGGTAGTATAGGTGTTGCATATTTTTACATAAATGTGTAATGCACCTGTCTAAAATTACATGGTTTAATTAAACTCTTAAAGCATGTGATACATTTATAGAACTATAAAAATATAAAGGTGGAAGGGAGATGGTTTTTTTCTCATATCTAGTTCAAATCTCTTTTTGCTGCAACTTAAGTCAATTTCTGCTTGTCCTACCTTCCATAGATATGAAAAAAGTATCTCAGTTCTCTGTGATAACCCTTAACATACCTGAACCCTCATTTTCTCAAGACTAAACACACAGGTCTAAACTTTTTTTCCACTTTTGTTCTTCTCTGGACTCTCTCAGATTTGGCCACATCTGTCACGGTGCAGAGCCCAAAACTGGACACGGTACTCCAGTTGAGGCCTCACCAGTGCTGAGCAGAGTGGGATGATTGTCTCCATGTCTTACGTATGACATTCCTGTTAATACACCCAGATATTCACCCTTTTTATAACTGTATCCCATTGACTTGCCCTCATTAGCAGTACATTGATTGGCCTGTCAGTTATTCCCCATTTTCTATTTGTGCATTTGATTTTTCTTTCATAGTGAAGTACTTAGTACTTGTCTGTATTGAATTTCAGCACATTGATTTCTGACCAGTTCTCCAGTTTATCCTGGTCATTTTGAATTCGAATCCTGCCATCCTACCCTTGTTATCTACACACTTCATAAGCATATTATTCACCCCATTATCCAAGTCATTAATGAAAACACTGATTAGGATCAGGCCTAAGGAAGACCCCCACTAGATATGTTCCATTTTGACAGCAAACCATGATTTGGCATGATTTGTTCTTGAGAAAATCCGTATTGGCTAGTTATCACGTTGTACTCAAAGTCCTTAAAAATTATCACATTTTTCTAGGTATTTGACTGGTCTATAATGTCCTGGGTGTTCTTTCCCCCTATGTTTCCCTTCTGAAATTCTCTAGAACCTCATGTAGTATTTGTATTTCAGTGGAGTAGATAGGCCCAAAGAATCGAAGATGTTGACATGATCCCTAAAATGGTCCAACGTTAAATGGTTTTCAACATAAACATGATATACAGAGATCTGCTTAGCACCAAAGCAAACATCATTAAAATTCTTTTGAATCTTTTTTTAAAGACAGAGGAAAGAAAAACAGTTACAGCATTTGAAACGTAAAGTATCAACTAAGGCTTTAATTTTAACAACTTGTCCCTTATTCCTTTAGCTATGGAGTTTTTGGAAGGGGGAAAAAAAAGGGAAATAATGAAACCCAGCAAAGATAGAAAATGCAACTTCTGTCTCTGGTGTTGATTCACTTGCATCCTCACTACTGGAGAGACACAGTTGGGGAATCGGAGTCAGACTTGCCTGAGACCATGCAGGACTAAAACCTAATCTCCTTACTCCATGCCCTTTGCTTATTCCAGTTAAGTCCTGCACATCCACAGCTCCAGTTGTCTTCACTTACAGCCGGGAGTGCTCAACATGTCTCTAAATCTGGCCTCCGAGGTCTCTAGTTAGGCTCCCAAAGTGAACATGAAATTAGTGGCCACACGCCAGAATTTTGACTTTAAGTAAATTGCTCAGTGTCATAGTAAGACAAAGTAATAAGCTACGGGATAGAATTGAACCTGTCCCTAGTGACGTTCAAATGTCTTGAACACTGTGGTGGTTAAGACTACTTCTCCACACGCCTTCAAGATGCTAGAGGAAATTTGGAGGGGACATACAAGTGGCCTTACTCACTACACAAGACCACTTTATTCTCAGAGCTCCATCCCTCCTGTGCACCGAATAAGTTCTGTTGAAAAAATAGTATATGATGTTGCAGTTAAGACTGCCTCAGCATGCATACATGTATGAGGGCTGAGTTATGGTTGTACGAGCACCCTAAATCATGACATTTCCTGTTTGAGTGTTTGACTTGGTAACCTAAATAACCTTCTAATGTAGTTTTCTAAATGTTTTGAAGGAGAAAAGGTAAAAAATTATCTGAAACTGTAACAATCATCCCCATCATGCATCACTTTTGAACCCAGAAGCTTTAGTGTTGCAGTACTGTACACACTTCTGCCACAGGACTGCCTGAAGCAGCTGGCAGCTGCAGAAAGCTGAAGTGTGTTCTACAGGGGTGTTAGACTGCTGACAGCATGTGCTGTAGTTAAGGGGGAGCCTCTGCCCTAGGTGGTGCTGAAATAGGCCACTGCCACCATTGGTTGCACCAGGAGGTGGGTAGTTGGAATTTGGGGGTGTCAGCCTAGTTCTCTCCTCCTCATCCCCCAATCCCAGCTGTACGGCTGCTCTGGCTGTAGCTTCTGTGGCTGCTTCTGGGCTCCCAGTATAACAAGTACTTTGGTGGCAACATGCTATCAACATGTTACTGCCAACCCGAGCAACAGAGAGGAAAGGACAATTTGCAGCAGATCATAACTCTGCTAAACATGAATTGACCTAACAGATTCTTCCCCAACCTCAGGACCTTTTCTCTTGAATTTTGAACAAAGAATAGGCAGCATTAGTATTTCAAGAATCTTTCAAAAAGGAAGGTGTTAAGTAACTTCACGATGTATTGTTCTTAAACATGCACTAGAATCCTGATATTAGTATAAATGTGTTTTAAATCTAATAACTTGATTGAGCTTCTGTTTCTTTGTAGAATGTGACAAAGGAGAGACAGATGAAGTTAATACAGCAGCAGAATGACATCACAGGGCTTTCGCGGCAGGTGAAGCATGTGATGAACTTTACCAACTGGGCCATTGCAAGTGGTAGTAGCACTGCACTGCTGTACAGCAAGCGGCTGGTAAGGAAACCGGCCCCTTCCAGAATTTAGACTAGACTTGCATGCAGCACAAACTTCAGTCACTGTCATCTTGGGTAGGCGGTCAGAAGTACACGCTTGAAATTTCTATCCATAGAGAGACTATGGAGTTGTTTGATGTATTTATGCTTTTTACTATATTTGACTCTGTGCTTTCTTTTTTTAAATAGTGCAGCTCCCCCACCAGCATGACCTACTCTGTCGTTCCTTTATATTTGGTACCTTGGAATTACTGTGTCCCATTGATAAACATCATTCCTCCACATTTCTGTGGTGCCTGTTATATAAATGTCCTCATTTAGAATCAAGCACTCAAGTTCAACTATTTTATTTAGATTTTTAACCTAATGGCAGAAAGCATATCTGTTGGTTTTTATTTCATTTGAGAGGAAGGTGATTGGAGCACATGCTTTTTTAGACTATTAGCTCTGTGGAGTAGGAATTTCCAGGTTAACTCATTAATATGAATTCCCAGAAGTACGTCTGTGTATTTAAGTCAAGTCATATTTTCTAATGCTTTAAATGATTCAACTGAAGGTGAACTCTTCAACTAGTGAGTTCAAAAGACATTTAAACCGTCAGTATTCCAGATAATTATCCAGTCAAATCACCTGGATTTATAATTTAGCATAATTTATTTTTAAAGCAGAGATATTTACATTTGTTAGTAAAATCTAAACTATATGTTTTTAAGATCTGAATACGATGCTATGGGCACTAACAATATAAACCTTAAACTCTTTCCAGAAATGGTGGTATTTAGTAGTTATCTAACTGGCTATCGAAATACATATTTTTGTGATATGACAGCTCTTGGCTGAACAAACTCTGCTTCTCCTAAACATGTTCACTCTGCTCAGACATTCAGTGTCATAATCCATCTTAATTTTTGTCCCATCAGATTACGTTCCAGTTGCGTCATATTTTAAAGGCACGATGTGATCCCGTCCCAGCTGCTAACGGAGCAATACGCTTCCATTGTGACCCCACATTTTGGGCAAAGAATGTAGTCAATTTAGGTAAGAAAATAACATTTCAAGTGTTTGTAGAAAGACTGGGTTGTATGGAGTGTGTCTGCAGAGGCGTCGTTCTCTCGCAGGTGGAACGTCTAAGACCTTGCCCCCTTGTGGCAAGAGCTGCTGGCCTAAGGCCACAGAGGACATCACATAGGGCTCCCCAGGACTTCGACATAGCTGTCCTGAGGCACGCGTCTCCTGGCACATACAATACGCTTGAGACTGGTATTTTCCACAGTCTGAGGGTCGTTCAACAGACAGTTGCTTGGTGCAACACCGTTCTCCATCCTATTACCGTTCCCCAGCTCAGGACTACCTGCAGCATGGCCATGACGATCACAGGGCTTGGCAGCCCCTCTCTGCTTCACGGCACCTATCCTGCAGCCACTCTCAAGCCCACTATGAGCTGGTTGGCCACCGAGGTCCATACCACAGGTCCCCTAGTGGGGGATGCTTTCCAGTGCACCAGTCTTGATGCTTCTCCATGTCTTGGGTGTTGGCAAAAGTAGCCCGCATGCAGTACTGCACTGATACCAGCCTCTGTTCCTGGTCTCCTGGCACCGCACACTCCATCAGCCTGGCCTCAGACCCAGCCTCATCTCCTGCTCAAGCACCTTGTCCGATGCCTCTGGTACTGTGGTCACAGGCCTGGCTGGTCCCAGTGGTACCCCTAGAACCAATGGGGGTTTCCTGTGCCATCCACCTCTGCTAAACAACCTCAAGGGCGTTCTCCCCCCCCCCCCCCAGGTGGCACCAGTATCGGATGTGTTGGAGCTGGGCTGGCGTGCCTACCTTGACAATATCCACACTGAAGGTACTTGGCCTGCTCAGGAGCTGCCCTTCCACATCAATGTCCAGGAGTTACGGGCAGTTCACAGGGCGTGAGGTCTTCCTCCTTCACCTGGCAAGCAGAGTGGTCCAGATCTTCTGACAAATGGTCATGATATTCTGTGCCAATCACTGGGGGTTGGTGAGCTCAGTTGGGCATGCTATGTCAGGAGGCCATCCACCTCTGGGACTTGAGCATTCGGCACAGTGTTCACCTGAGGCTTGCCACCTCCCAGATACAGGCAATCTCCTAGCCCACTGAGTGAGTAGTTCTCCTCTCACCCCAAGTGGGCTCTCTGTCCACAGATCACTGCCGTACGCTTCCAGAAGCAGTGTGTCCTCCAGGTGGAACTCAGAGTTCCGCAATTCTGCGCCACACACAGAGCAGGCATGGGGTCCCTGGCGGCAAAGCAGGAACCGAGAGTGGAGGAGGCCAGAGGTGCCCTATGTAGTGCAGCATGTGCACACCACTCGGGGGGCGCCTGAGCTGGTTCCCCTATGGGTACTGCTAAGGGAAAATCTTCCGGCACCAGTGCATGTGGCGAGCTCACACACCTATGCTGAATGGACACAGCAGCACATCTTGGAGAGCACCAGTTACGGAAACACCTGTCTTTTTTATAATGTAAATAATGGGTGAAAGTTAGCTTTGAAAAAATCCCTCTTCCCTGGGCACCAGTTCTCCTCAGGGGCTGCCTCTTGGCCAGGCTGTGTGCATATTGGCCAGCAGTGAAAAGGACTATCGAGAAAAATTTCACCCAGAGCCCAAATTTGCAGAGTTCCTATTAACAGTTCATGAAGAGGAACCAAAGAAAGTGGTGCAGACTTTTCAGAGAGCATCAAAGCTAACCTTGTGTGAAAGTCCATAGTAGCTGCCTACATGGACAGAAAAGCAGGAATGTCTATCCCCTGTTCAGCTCAGTTTTGAGCAGAGCCCAACTATTGAGTTGTCGTAGGATGCCTCCATGACGTTCTACAGACTGTGGGAACTGCGTTGGGGCAGTTCATTGCAGTTCCTGTGCCTCCGTTTCCACAGAGTAGAAACCACTATCAGATCTGTAAGGCCTTTCCAAATTCACAGCCCGTTGTGGTTAATTACACAGCCGTTGGACTGGAAAATTGGGAAATGTCACATTTTCAGTTGTTTAAATCTGAAATGTCCTGGTTGGGGCCCCATCCCAGAAGGGAATTGTGTGGGGGTGAATCTGTTATAGTGGGTTCATGGGATTACCAGCCTCACTTCTCTGCTGCCATCAGAGCTGTATTATGAAGTTAGCAACTGTGGAGTTCCCTGTAGCTGCAGGAGGCTTGTGGAGGTGGGTCTGAGCTCCCCCCCAGGAGTGGTTGTGCCAGGAGATGGGCAAGTTCTGTCCCTCCACAGCCATAACTAGGAGCCCCCTGATTGGGGCACTCCTAGCCTTAATGGGGGACCGGACCCACCTCCACAAGTCACCTGCAGCTGCAGGACTGGGGCTGCTGTCCAGTCCTCCCTCCAAGAGTGGCTGTGCAGAGCAGGTAGTGACACATTTTTCCCAGCTAAGATTGGTAGGGCCCTTACGTGGCTGTTAACTCTCAGCAGTAGCCCAGGTTTTGCGTGGACACTTAAACACCTCCCCTCTTGTATCAGGAGGCAATCTCTCCAAAGCAGCTCAAAGGCCTGGTCTATGCTTGATAGTTCTACCAATGCCACCTTCACAGCTGTTCTGGTTTTTAGACAGATAGTTTTGAGGGCATGTCCTCGTGTGGATGCAGTTACATAGTATAAAGGAGGTGCCTTACACCAATTTAGTTATTCCTCTTCCTGAACAGAAATAACTGTATGGAATAAAGTTCCTTTGTGCTGAGAGAATTGTGACCATGCTCCAAGGGATTGTACTGGTAGCGTAAGAGCATAAGAGCAACCAGACTGGGTCAGACCAAAGGTCCATCTAGCCCAGTAATCTGTCTGCCAACAGTGGCCAATGCCAGGTACCCCAGAGGGGAGGGATCACAACAGGTAATCCTCATGTGATCCCTCCCCAGTCACCCACCTCCAGAGAAACAGAGGCCAGGGACACCATTCCTACCCAACTTGGCTCATAGCCATTGATGGACCTAACCTCCATGAATCTGTCTAGCTCTTTTTTGAACCCTGTTAAAGTCCTGGCCTTCACCACATCCTCTGGCAAGGAGTCCCACAGGTTGACTGTGGGCTGAGTGAGTTTGTTTTAAACCTGTTGCCTACTAATTTCATTTGGTGACCCCTAGTTCTTATATTGTGGGAACAAGTAAATAACTTTTCCTTATTCAGTTTTTCCATACCAGTCATGATTTTATAGCTTGGTGGAGCTTTTACTGTAGACGAGGCCTAAGGCACAACAGACAGTGCCTATTTGACCCAAAAGCTACCTCTTGCCAAAATCCATTTTAAGACTTTAATGTGAAAGTGTTTCACCAAGCTCTGGTCTGTTTATGGAGGCTGTCTTTGGGGCAAGAAAAGGTTAGTGGTATACATTTTAATGTAAAATATGGAGGAAACAACAGTAAAACATTCAGAGATTTCTGTTTTGAATCAGCAGTTGAGTTAGGATAGAAATTGTGTAGTTCACCAGCTTGCTTTTTCTCTGTTCCTTAGGTAATCTTGTTATTGAAAATAAACCAACCCCTGGCTACACTCCTAATGTAGTAGTTGGACAAGTTCCTCCAGGAACAAACCACATCAACAAAGCCCCAGGACAAATTAATCTAGCACAGCTGCGGCTTCAGCATATGCAACAGCAGGTGTATGCACAGAAACACCAGCAATTGCAACAAATGAGGATGGCACAACCAGCTGGGCCTCTTCCTAGGCAAACAGGCCCTCAAATGTTACAGCAACAGGCAAGTTTCCTGACTACGTTCCCTTACATTGCAGTATAACACTAAGACTTAATCTGCTCCCCTCCAACACCAAATTCCTGTTGATATTGTACAGAATTAATTTCCAAGTATGAGCAATCCAGTCTCATGAGATTTGACATGCTTTAAAGAGGGAGTGATTGAGATTTTTCTAGAGACGACATAAATTATCAGTAATTGCACCTACTTCTATAGAAGATTTGCTTTTCATTTCCTTGTTAACAGCAGGATTTAAAAAAAAAATTCCAAACTCTTGTAGCCTCCTAGGTTGATCAGCATGCAGACCATACAGCGGGGTAACATGAACTGTGGGGCTTTCCAAGCACACCAGATGAGAATGGCTCAGAATGCTGCTCGTATACCAGGAATACCACGCCATAATGGACCACAGTACTCCATGATGCAGCCACACCTACAGAGACAAGTATGTACTGTATACCTTTTGCTTGCCCACTGGACAAAGCTTTCTTTTATAAGTTTACTTAATTCACAAATAGTTATCTCCACGTTTTTCAGTTCTCATAGATAAACATGTGTAGCTCAGGCTAACTTGTTCATGTCGTGCTGTCTGATATTTCAAAACTGTGTACATGTGAAAATCTAATTACTTGTCATTGTTTTCAAACTGCGTTTTAGTCAGCTAGGAAGCTGAAGCAGTAACGACTAGTTTCACTTTGTGGTTGCTGTGTAGCGGCTGAGTTTCTTTCTTGGATACTATCGTGAATAACAGTTTCATGATTTTTGTAAAACTTTTTTTAAACTAAATGTTGGTCCTGAGCTACAGTAGATATAACCCCATGTTTGAAACAAACGTGGTGCAGACCTTGGATAAATATTCAAAATAAAAAGATATGAAATAATGGGAGTTTACTTAATTAGAAAAGCAGAAGGGAAAATTTTTTTTTTTTTAAAAAAACCCAGAATCCTAGACCATTAGGATTGGAAGAGACCTCAGGAGGTCATCTGCCCAGCCCCCTGCTCAAAACAGACTCATCTCAATTAAACCATCCCAGCCAGGGCTTTGTCAAGCTGGGTCATAAAAGCCACTCAGGATGGAGATTCCACCCCCTCCCTAGATAATCCATTCCAGTGCTTTATTAATTAATAAACATCTTTCTTAAAATGCAGGCTCTGCTAAAGTAATCCCTGGACTAAAATGCTGCATTTCTATGAAAATACTTGTTTCCATCTACCTTCCCTCCCCCAGCCCATGCACAGCAGTACGGGACCAGACAGGAGAGCACAGGATGCACACTGTACACCATTCTAGCCATTCAGAGCTGTTAAGTTGTTTTTTTTCCCCATTCCAGTGTGGAATGCTGCTGGGTTGGCTACGTTGTATTAGATGGTACTTTTTACATACAAAAGTGACTGTTTCCTGTAAAACTTACTAGCTTAGATTGAAACTAGCTAGTTGGGGGTCAGGGGCGAGCATGTAATTTAAAGTCCTATAATTTTATACCAAGATGAATATTTTTCTGCCTTTAACCCTAACACAATAGTTGTCTATTTTTCCTGACTCTTCCAACAGCATTCTAACCCAGGGCATGCCGGGCCCTTTCCAGTTGTTTCAGTGCACAACAACACTATCAATCCAACTAGTCCTACGACAGCCACCATGGCAAATGCAAACCGTGGTCCAACAAGTCCATCTGTTACAGCAATAGAACTTATTCCTTCAGTCACAAACCCAGAGAATCTACCTTCCCTGCCAGATATCCCACCCATACAGGTTAGTGTGGAAGATCATCTCATTCTGCTATAGATGAGGTGATTGCCAACTTTCCTTCATCAAATTCATTTTTCTTCACGTGTTCTTTTGTATTCACATCATTACTTAAAGCTCGTGATAAGGCGGTTACTGGTTGCGACTGTTCTAAATAGAAAGAATGGGAATTTGCAGTTTGGTGTTGGATATACCAACTGTTGGATCATCCAGTGCATATCTGCTCAACTTTTAGTTAGAGTTCTCATTTTGAATTAGACAATGCTTTATGGGGTGATGTAATTGTTAAGATAAATAATCGACACCAGGGCACACTTAGTCACAAGAAAATGTCAGCCTTAGGTGGCTGTTTTTAGTTACTTACAGCTTGCCTATGCAGGAAAATCACACCAATATCATCAGTGGTATAGTTAAACACCCAACGCTTGAATGCAGAGCTAAGGTTGCTAATGGTGCCTCATGCTCTTCCAGAACGTGCAGTGTAGCTACAAAACAACTCCCAAAAGAAGGAAATAGTCAGTTAAAACCCTGACGATCATGTTTATGTTCTGTGCACCGAGGCATGTGCGGATATGCGCCGCCAGTAGAAACTTACACTGCCAGTCGTGGGCACTGTGGGCGCTCTGCTCATCAACTGAGTGGTGTTTGAATTTCTTCTGGGGGCCAGCCAACCTTTTGGCTTACAAGGAACACTGCCCATACTGCCTTAACTTTGTCCTGTTTGAGCCAAGCCCCAGCACACCAGAAAACCATACTTCTCACTCTGCCCTTACAAATGCTACAGAACCCATAACCACAGCAGTCCACTTTAGCCTTTCCATTACTGTAACATCTGCCTGCCTGGAAGCTTGCTTGTTTGAACAGATCTCCAATCTTGCTATACATGTACATTTCACTCTTCTAGGCTTGACAGTTTGGCATACACTGAGTTACAAACTTCACCCTTCACTTTTTGGTATTGCTTCCCCAAAGGGGCAGCGTAGCATGTACTGGCTGAGAGAAATCCTGAGCAACTGAGATCAGTCGGGAGAGCACTATAGCTATTGTTTAAGCCAAGTTGTGTGTGGGGAGAGCGGGGGAGAAAGTAACATGATTTTGTGAAATGCTGTTATGTTTTGGGGGCTGCATCTCAGAATCCACTGGTTCAAATGACCCCAGAGGTGGTCAGCTAACACATCTAACACTTCTGTGGGACACAGCAAGTTTCAGACAGTGAGTACTTGGATTTTAGAGCGCTTGGAATAGTCCACCTTTAAATAAAGTAATGCTGAACCTCGTGTGGTGCTCAAATACCGATATAATTCCTCGTGTGGTCACTCTTATGCCAGTATAAGTGGCTTTTTTCAGATTACCTTAAACTCCTTCCAAAATGACACATACTAAACAAAAGGCACTCTTGCAGAATCAGAGACATGTAGGGCTTGAAAGGACCTCAACAGGCCCTCTAGTCATGCTCATACAGAATTTAACGTCCCCCCGTGCAGGGGGATAAGCTATATTGTATAATTATCAGTTTAAAAGTTTGAGAGGTAGCTATGTTAGTCTGTAACTGAAAAAACTTAAACAATGAATAGTCTTGCAGCACCTTAGAGACTAATAAAACATGTAGATGGTACCATGAGCTTTTGTGGGCACAGCCCACTTCTTCAGATGAATGGAGTTAAGCAGTCCAGGTTTAAATTCATGCCTTAGCTTTCTTCAGGATATCTTCCATATAGACAAGTCCTAACTTAATTAGAACCTGTTTTAGTTTGCTCATCAAATTAAATCATTAACCTTAAAGGCATATCAGAAAACAGAGAAATGTGCAAAGACTCCAGAACAGCTACAGCACATTTTTGAGGTGATTAAATTGGTCTGCTGTGCAGAAGTTCATTATTGTTGAGCCTTTGGAAAAGAAGAGCTCTCTAGAATATGGCCTTGCAGTTTTAAACTTTTTCAGAAGGGGTATCTTATGCCATAATGTGAGCTTAACTAGGTGACTTAAGGTGTTCTGAAAATGTAGTCTTCTATAAATGCTACATACACTTTTCATTGTGATAACTCCAACAGATCTTTCTTCCTTTAGCAAGACAATATGAAACTATTGTTTCCTAACACATTGAGGGTGATAAACATGTTTTAGTCAAAATAAGTTTTTCATGTTAGTTTTAAATGGCTAAACTAGGTGTTTTGTAGTACTTGTTTCTAATTTTCCTGTATTAGTAAGAATTCAGATTTTATGTAGGTCTTTTTTCCTTTTGAAGTTTTCACACTTAATTGTCTGCTGAAAAGGAAGTCTAGTGTTTCACCAGCATCCTTTGTGAGAGAACAACACAAACTCACAATATTGATAAGCAAGTAGTAGTGCTGTATTTACAGCTATCACTACCTTTTGACAAATTGAACTTCCCCAGTCAGAGATCTGAAATGATTCGACCAGGCTCAACTTTTCCCTTAGGATTAGCACCGTGAAGTCAGTGGGATTTGTATTTTTAAGTCACCTAAATGCTTTTGAAAATCCCATCCTTATGTTCCTATAGTATGGGTTTAAGAGCCAATTTTAAGGCTCATATTTTTGAAAAGTAATTGTGAACTTTTTTGTCATGTATCAAAAGTCCAAACTTTAACAACCTGAAGCATTTTTATGTTGAAGTGACAGCTCTTATGCAACTAAGAGCATTTGTAAAACAATTTTAGCTCTGAGAAGAAAACACTTCTGCGTATGCTTAACTTCAAAAGTATGTCTAGTCCCACTGTCCCACTGAAGTCAACTGAACTACTCATGTGAGTAAAACTATACACCTGCTGAACAAGAGAAGTCTATTAATCTAACATTACTAGGGGTTTAGTTTTCAAAAACATTTATATTTTATTACATATTTATAATATGAAATTGTAATATACATTTACTAAGTGGTTTTACAAAGTCTCAACCTGATTTAATCAGGGGCATAAAGTCTAATGTATTAAATCAGTCATTTAAATTGCCTTGATTTTAAATTGCTACACTTGGGTGAAATTAGTTTCTTACCCAGTGAAGACATTTAAGGGAGTAATTGAAATGCAGACTTAAAATACCAGCCCCCCTAATGTGCTTACCAGTGGTCTTATGCTTTAGTTTTAGTCTTAATAGTTATCGGAGCATCACAACTTCTGGCACTATTTTTATTAGGCTTTGTCCATTGTTCAGCATTACCAGAGGTAAGAAATTATCTTGCAGGCACAGAAGTGTTGTCGGAATGGAGGTTGAGATTCTTAGAAAATGAGCATTTAGAAAATATGGTGAATCAATATTGCTTATCTTTACTATATTTATTTAATTTATTTAAAATATTTTTACCCCACCTCTCTATTTAAAATATTTGAGGTGGCTTACAACATTTTAAAAAACACAATACAAATACATATTAAAAATACGAGACCCCAGAAGGACACACAACCTGCTAAAAAAATCTCTAGAGGAGGAACGAACACACACATCCCCTCCCCCAGCCCCAATAAAAGCATGAGTAAAAAGGGTGGCTTTAGCCTGATGCCAAAACAATGCTAACGTTGGCACCATGCGAACATCCCAAGGAAGAGAATTCCATAGCCTCGGAGCAAAAGCTGAGAAGGCTTTGTTCCACGTAGCTGTTAATCTTATCTCTGTAAGTGGGGGAAACACTGAGAAGAGCCTCCCCAGCTCACCTCAATCCCTGGGCAGGTTCATATAGGAGGAGACAGTCCTTCAGATACCCCGCAACCAACCCGTTTAGGGCTTTATAGGTCATAACCAAAACCTTTAATTGTGCCCGGAAACATACTGGAAGCCAGTGCAGCTGCCAGAGCACCAGCATAATATGGTCTGTATAATGAGTATTAGTTAAATGGTAGTAACTGTGTGTTTCCTCATAACTGTTGAGTTACACTGGTGAAAAACACTTGCAAATTTAAATTTGATAAAACAATTGTTCGGCTAACCTAATACGTATGTATATTTAAATGTGCATATAGATGAAAATCTCTTAATGGTTTAATCTCATGACTTCCCCAGGTCAAATTTTGGTTTTGTTTGGTTTATTTTCAGCTGGAAGATGCTGGTTCAAGTAATTTAGATAACCTACTAAGTAGATATATCTCAGGCAGTCACCTACCCCCTCAGCCTACAAGCACTATGAATCCTTCCCCAGGACCCTCCGCGCTGTCTCCAGGATCATCAGGTAAATTGCAGTGAAGGCAGAGAGTATTCTTTATTTCAAGCTTAAAATAATGGGCAAGCAATTTCACCAATGTACAAGGAAGTAATATTTCTCTGTTCTTGGTATGTGCACCCACTAGACTTTGGTCATTAACTTGCCTTTCCTCATAAATCAATCCTTCTAGCACTGTACCCCCCCCCCCCCCCATGACTATTTTATGGGAAGGAAGTGCCCAGAAGGAAACAGTGTTCCAGTGGCCCAAAAAGGAACCAGCACATCTTTGTGCTGGGATGTTTACCTCTATGTTCCTCGGAAGTCCATTGGTCCTTTTTGTTACCATATCACCTTTGCAGCCTTAGATCTGAGTCCATGTTCAGTATGAATATTTTGACTTATGAAGCCCTGGCCCATTCCAGGCTTAATGAAGGGAATTTACTGAATTATGTTAGATGCTCCACTTAGGGATAGATCCAGAGTCACATAAGGAACTTGCTATTTGTGCAAGCCTTTTTAGAAGAGCATGTTGTTTTTCTTTGCGTGCTTGCTCATATCAATTCCAGTTAGATGTTCACACAACACACGCATGGCTGTCAGAAAGTTTTACCTTTGCCAACTACCTGTCGGGTCAGCCATGGAGCCTCTGGAGTGGCACTGGTGTGGCACACTATAGTGAACCCTGCTGATCCAAATGCTCCTCAGTTCCTTCTTACCCCCAGGAAAGGCTGTTGGAACTGTGGCTCTCGTGCACTGCAAGTGCCACATGGCCTCATGCTGATAGTCAGTATGTTAACAGTAGATATTAGCAATCCAGGCAAGATTCGGCAGTCAGCATGGCTGTGCTCAAGACATCAACTCATTGACTCCCACCTCTCCTTCTGGGAAAGACCTGTGAATCACCTAATTGGAACTGATAAGAGCAAGCTGTTGAAGAAGAAACAGTTACTCATCTTTTGTACCTGTTACTCCTGGAGATGTGTGGCTCATTTCTTCCAGACCCACCCTCCTTCCCTTCTGTTGGAGTAGCCGGCAAGAAGGAACTGAGGGCAGCTGGGGCATTGGGGTCGCATATAGCCTGCTGTACTAGTGCCTTTCCAGGGGGCTCCACAGTCAACCTTTTGGATAGTTGCTGGGCTAAAACTTTGACAGCTATGAACGCAGTTCACATACACACCTAATTGGAATAGCTACAAGCAAAACCATGTAAAAAACCAACAATTACAAAAGGTAATTAACAGATTTTTTTAAACAGGGTTTTTGTTCTACTTGTGAACAAACTCACATTGCAGAAATCACCTAAGATGCCATAATGGAAATGGCCATTTCAAAGATACTGGACACAAAACTGCTTCAGCAACTCCGTGCTGTTCTTCCCATCACTTCACCCTTTCTCTGCAACCCTCCAAGCTTTGCTCTGAGTTGAGTTAGTGTATGCTTACAACACAAATGTATGTTCTGTAAGCTCACTTGCAAAATGCATGCCATGGCTCTATTATTCTACTGACTTTATTTGCAATAGCAAACAATCCAACTATGTTAAAATGGGGGTGGGGGAAGTTGGTTCTCAAATGAGTTGAAAATAAAACTAGAAACTTAAATCACAAGCGTGACAACTTTCGTTCAAAGACTTGCATTTATTTGCAACAAAAGTTGGTAGTGACGACCAGACCAAGATAATTCATAGATTAAAAATAAGGTATTTAGGTCAGGAATATGGCTATCTTTTAATTTGCATTAATTTAAGTAGTTACTGGGATTCTAAATGAAAATGCAGTTGACACAGTAATGCAAAAGTGCCCGATCCTGTATCAGAACTGCTTTTCTGTGTTTGCTCAAAGGGCTGAACCAGCAGTGGTTCTCAGCCGGGAAAGATGTACCATTGGGAATACATAGGGGTCTTGTTTATACTGCATTATATACAGGTTGAGCATCCATGGTCTAACATGATTTGAGTTAGCCAGATGTCCACTTACCATGGGTGTGACCAAGTTTCCTGCAGTCCCATAAAGTTTGTTTACAACCACCAGTTCTGGCTCTCTATGTTCTGTGCTGTTGCTCAGCTCTAATTTACCCCTAAATGTCCTGTAAGAGCCCAGCAAGCAGTGGACGTATTGGTAATGCTGTTAGACAACACTGACCTCCTGTGGTTCGGCAAATTCTCTGGTTTGGCACCGGTCAGGTCCTGAGAGTGCCGGACTAGAGAGGTTCAACCTGCAGTAGATACTGTCAAATGGAAATACAATATTTACATTCTCTCTCTCTCTCTCTCACACACTCACACAGAGAGAGAGAGAGAGAGCAGTTTTTCAGTTTTGTTTGTTTTTTGAAACCAGTATTTTGAAGTGAAACTTGAAGGGTACATTAGTCTTGAAAGGTTGAGAACCACTGAACTAAAGGATCGCTGACTTGTACGAATCACTGGCTTATTCCATTTAGTGTCACTTTAATTTGTGTTGCTGCAGAACACAAGTTACATGTGACCTACTGTAGATATAATGAAAGGCGATTTATACTTTTTCAGGGTTATCCAATTCCCATACCCCAGTGAGGCCACCTAGTACCTCCAGCACAGGCAGCAGAGGCAGGTGAGTATATTCTTAGTTCATTGTGTGGCTGAAAAGTGAAATGTAAAGAATATGGTAACAGCAAGTCACTATTAGCTACTGTTATAACTATGAACTGTTAGTGGAGGAGTGAATGCATCTAGCATAATAATCACTGAAGAATCATGTTGCCAGAAAGTCTGTCGTCTTTAAAATGTAGGCATCAGAAAATTCACAGTAATAGTTTGGGCTTTAAAATGTTCAGTTACATTTTTAATAATAGAAATCTAGGACTGGAAGGGATCTTGAGAAGTCAAGTCCACCCTGCACTGAGGAGGCAGGGCCAAGTAAATCAAGATCATCCCTGACAGGTGTGTTGTCCATTTCAACTGGAACTAAGCTTTCTGTGTACCCTTGGTTCTTTCTAGTTGTGGTTCTTCAGGCAGAACTGCTGAGAAGACTGGCATTAACTTCAAGTCTGACCATGTGAAAGTCAAGCAAGAGCCAGGGACAGAGGAAGATCTATGCAGTTTCTCAGGAGCAGTGAAGCAAGAAAAAACAGAGGATGGCAGGAGGAGTGCATGCATGGTACAGTTGCTTTATGAATCACATGTTACCCTTCCCCAATGGCATCTTTAAGAATTTGGAAATCCATAAATGGTGCATAAGAACCTTTATAAACAAAAGGGCAAAGTACCCAGCCCCCAATAATTTCCTAAACCCTACGGGCGAGTTCTACAGAGGAGGGGACATTTCAGTTGCCTTGGTACCTCTGCTGAAACTACAGCTGAGGCCACTATCTGTGTTGCTGGGTTTAGTGATGTGGACATCAGCCTAGTGGCAAAAAACCTCCACTTGTTTGATACATGCCCCCATATAGACATCAGATTGTAGCACTTTTGTTCGTTACTGAGCTGGGTTGGATTTGACCTGGCACCTTGTGAAAAATGTGTCCTAATCCACCAAGTGTCACACATGTTGCTGTCAGTGGAAGCTGTCCAGTGGAGACAAATTGGAGCTTAATCTCAGATTGGCCCCTTGCTTAAGACTTGGTTTTGTCTTTTGGTATACATGCCGAACAGTTCATCTGTCAAGCCAGAGGCAGGCTGCTCCTCTTCTCCCCCCCCCCCCCCCCCCCCCCCCCCCCGCTCATGCTGTCTTTGGCATCTCAGTAAAACTACCATCAAGAGTTTAGTATGTTGATTGTTTTTAATCTCTAATAAAAGCTTCTGATAAGTCACTGGCATGTTCTCTCTGGATACATTTATTGAATGTTTGTAGCGCTATTAAAGTCCTGTGCACTTTAGCAGAGAAAATAAGGTTCAATCTCCCAAATACATAAGCCAGGTTTCTTAGATTTAGAAGAATGAGCTCATTGTGAAACTTGCAGTTGGATGCAGAGGAGTGCAAGAGAATACAGCAGGACTTCCCAGCTCTGGTGGATAATGGAAAGGAATTGTATGCTGGGAGAGGGACAAAGGGAATTAATCATCCCAAGACCTTTCTTTAAAAAGATCAGTACAGAAGAGTAAAGACTTAAAGACTACTATGGAAGGGCAAAAAGTTTTATTCTCCATGAAAGTAGTCAGTGGAAATGGATCATCCCAGACCAGGCTGGAGACGCATGATGCAGGTCTCCGTAGACTGGAGTATGTAACTCCATTAGCCGAGGAGGAATTGCCAGTGTTTGTTTTTTGGGAAGCATTTTAGTTTGCAGTGCTAGTGCTAGTCAGCAGCAGAGGCTTCTGATTTCTAGCACCTTATGAAAGATGAATTTGTAAAACTGATCTCTCTGCAGATTTTCATGTAGTAATTTTATTTCAGCTTAGCAGTCCTGAGAGCAGCTTGACACCACCCCTCTCCACTAACTTGCATCTGGACAGTGAGTTGGAAGCATTAGGAAGTCTTGAAAATCATGTAAAAGCTGAACCAGCAGATTTAAGTGAGAGTTGCAAACAGTCTGGACATGGTCTTGTAAATGGGAAATCTCCAGTGAGAAGTCTGATGCATCGGTCAACTAGAGTTGGAGAAGGCAACAACAAAGAAGATGATCCAAATGAAGACTGGTGTGCTGTATGCCAAAATGGAGGCGATTTGTTGTGTTGTGAAAAGTGCCCAAAAGTGTTTCATCTCACTTGTCATGTACCAACACTTCTCAGCTTCCCAAGGTACCAGAAATTAACAAATTACTGGTTTTGTGGGCTTACTCACACCATGAAACTCAGTATCACAAGAGGATCTGGGATTTGAGTGCCCAGGAATTGCATAGGAACTTCTCTAGCATGTAGATTGCCTTCGTTCTTAGGATTTATTTTTGTGCTGAACCTGTCAGTCAGTATTTTCCAGTGACTTGTAAAGTTGTGCTCAGAATTCTTAGTGAACACATGAGTAAAACTTACACTGTGATACGTACTAAGTTAAGAGGAGTCTTGAGGTACAGTTTGACTTTTGAAAGGCTTAGAAGTTACTGAAACTTCATAGTGGTCACATAGTAGATGTAATCTCTGGTGGATTCCTGGACTAATTGTGTGTCTTCCTATTTAGTGGGGAGTGGATATGTACGTTCTGCAGAGATCTAAGCAAACCTGAAGTAGAATATGATTGTGACAATTTGCAACATAGTAAGAAGGGGAAAACAGCACAAGGCTTAAGTCCTGTGGACCAAAGGGTATGTGTCAAATACTGTAGGTATCTGCATCTAAAAATCGCCTAATTTTTGATTAACTGATTTGTTATTGGTCATCCCTATATTTTAGCTGTAGTTGTCCAGTAGGTTAAAATTTCTGTGAGAGCACACAGCTAATAAAAATATATTAAGATTAGCTTTAAATGTGAATCAATCTCTCCTAAAAAAATTTTAATTGGAAGTTCTTTTGTGGATTTAACATGGTTGTTTTAATCTACTGACATAATATGTACATTTGATGCCTTAAATTCATGGGGAAATGTGCTGGTAGGTATTTCTAAGAGCATATGTATGACAAAATGACTGTCAAAATGATAGCTAGTCTGATATGGAGACTCTCTAAAGTGTTTTGACATCATCAATCAGAGTAGTCCTTAGAACTTCACCATGAATACATTTTTCAGAGGAACTTACCAACAAATTGAAATAAGGAAATGTTTGAGGGGAAATATTAAAAAAAATTATTTGAATGGAATTTCAGATTGCTTAATTCTGGCTTTTTTGAATAAAAGTTCCGATCTAAATGTAGTTCAGTTGCATTTAACAGTATGAATAGTAACATTGTCATTAAATGTCTACTAGTAGCTCTGTTCTTACTAAGTTATTGCCTTGTGCAAATTTTGTTGGAACTTCAGCTTTTCTTTGGGGAAAGGAAAGCAAAAAAAGGAGTCAAGAGGTTTAGTATTAAGTGTATTATGCTAGCCAAAATAAAGGCGTACTTCCTTCTCTAACCATACACACTTTATCAATTTCAGAGGGGTAGCCGAGTTAGTCTATAACTGGAAAAACTTAAACGAATGGTCTATCAGCACCTTAAAGACTAACAAAACATGTAGATGTTTATCAGTGGTAGCTTTTACACACTTAGAATGAATGAAGAGGTTTCTAGGCTTGAAGAACTTCATTTTCTACAAGTATGACTATATAGCCTTTGCCTATGTAGATATTAGTTTACTGTCAGTTTTTAGATTGCGGATTAAAAAGCGATATTCACTTGAAGTTTTTTGTTCCTTTGCAAGAAATGTGAACGTCTCCTGCTATACCTATATTGCCATGAGCTGAGCATTGAATTCCAAGAACCAGTCCCAGCCTCGGTGAGTCTCCCACTACATGAAACTATGGAAAACATAAAATGCCAACAATGTCTCCAAAAGGCCACCATTGTGACAAGTTTTTGGTTTTTTTTTTTAATGAGTTGCTTACTCTTGCAATAGAGACTAGAGATGTTAGGGTATAGACATTTAAACAATTAACCAATAAGCCTGGGCTTATTGGTTAATCAAAACGACTACACGCAACCCCCTTGCTGCCTCTGTATTAGAGGCAGCAAGGGGGGGGCGCAGGAGCTGGTGCCTGTGGGAAGCTGGCTCCCACAGAGCTACCTCCCACAGGGGCAGCAAGGGGGGTACTAGAGGGAGCAGCGTCTCCTAGCTCAGGCCTCCCCACGGACAGGTTCCACTTACCACCCTGCACTGCTGCATCTGATAGAGGCAGCAGCAGTGTAGCAGGGGATCCCCCCCGAGAGTTGGGCTGGGAGCACCGGCCCCTGGGGACCATTTTAGTAACTGTGTAACCAATAAAAATTGTTGGGGCTACATGATTGCTAAAATACACAAAAATCTAACATCCCTAATAGAGACATTTTAGGAGTAAAACCAGACCAAAAATATCACTAGTCGTACCTAACATGGTACTTCTGAACCATTACACTTATTAATTAAGAAAATCCTTCCCAGTAGCAATAGCTGAATGAACAGAGAGGGTTTGGGATAGTGAATAAACCACAAAAGATTGTAATATTTTTGGTTAGCAAGGGCCTTTAACAGAGCAACTATTTGAATGAAACACAAATCTGATCTGCGTTTTGAGATGTAAGACAAGCGATTTTAATGATTCTAGGAAATACAGTGATGGTCTAATATGGGGAGGGCAATAAGCAGTTCACTAGGGTTAGCCCTTGATGGGCTGCTGGACACTTCATTTACCTGCACATCCACAGGTAAATGAAGCATCTGGCAAGCTCCCAGGGGCTCACCCTGGTGAACCAGGTCTGGCCTGCAGGCCACTTAGTGCCCATTCCAGTCTAATATCCTTTTTCTTCTTAAGTTTGTTTCTTAAATGCTAATAATCAACTCTGAAATATAAGAAAAAAATTGTTGTTAGAGGCTTTGCCCTCTTTTCTTCCCCCATAAATGGGGTCATTGTCTTCTGATTGTTCCCTCATATTCATGCTGTAATGGGGCTCCTGGATTTTAATACACTCATATTAAGTAGATTAATTCTCCTTCTGTGAAGTATAAAGATTGCGTATAAGTCCTTTTTGGTGGTTTATGATTTGATTTACGTTTTCTTCACAGATACCAAACTACTATAAAATTATAAAGAAACCAATGGATTTATCTACAGTAAAAAAGAAGCTCCAAAAGAAACATTCCCAGCACTACCAAACTCCTGATGATTTTGTGGCAGATGTCCGGCTGATCTTCAAGAACTGTGAAAGGTTTAATGAAGTATGTTAACTTCCAAACTGTAGATTTTTTTTTTTTTTTTTTTTTAAGATTATGATTTACCTAGGCCTGATCCCACAGCTGCCTCACACAGAACTCCACTTGGCAGTCTGTGGGTACTCCATTTGTGGAGCAGATGCAGTCGGTCCCTTTATAAGTAAATACAAACCAGTTAATTGCAGATCTTGCTTTTGGTTTTAGTTAGAAGGGACTATAAAGGGCTCTGAAGGAAAACTTTTACATGTGTTGGTGAGAAGGTGAGGACTCTGAAGTAGCTGTACGTATGGTTCAGATTCATGATGTGGGGAAGCAGTTATTTGCTAAGGCCTTCTGGGTGGCCCATCATCACTGGACACTCGCCAGATCTGAGAACCGTGGTCTGGCGTAAATTGAGCCGTCCCTGCAGTAATTCAAATTGTGTCACCGGAATATGCCATTAATGCTTAGCAGTATTTATGACGTAATACTGATAAGGGATAGAGTCCTACACCACTGAGGAAAAAAAATGCTCTAGAGCTTGTCTTTTTTTGAGCTCCCTGTCAGGTTTTCATAACTGTAAGCAGAGCCCCAACATTTCTGGCAGTTCTCTTTTGGCTCTATCGTGACACGGAAGCAGACCTTAACCGGGTAGCCCACACAGGAAAGTGAAACAGTTCCAGGGACTGTGGGTAGCTCACCAGCAGCAGTGGGACTTTTGCTCACCAGTTATTCACATGAAGAGGTAAAGGATGCCAGCCCCTTAGAGGAGGTACCATGTAAGGTGGTTTGGAGAGAATAGCAGTAATAAAGTGGAACAAAGAAAAGGAAAACTTTCTCTGAAAGTCACAAAGTCCTTGATGCCGAGCCTTCTAGAATATGGATTAGTCCTGGAGAGATGTGGGGGGGAATGACCAGCTCTTGAACACTTGAAGCAAGATCACATGAAGGCCTGGAGAACAAACTATAGGGAATGGTCTTGCATGAGCCTGAGCAATGGTGAAACAACTTTGAAAGTTCTCTGTGTGTAACTTCAGGTTTCTGAGGTATAAAAAGCGTTTGTCCACTACACAGATTAAACAAACCTATTTTTAAAACTGACTGAGCCCCACATAAAATACTGGGGTAATGGAAATAAGTGTTAAAGCAAGTTTTGGGATGAAGCCCTTTTCCCACATGATAGTCCCAAGCACTTGGGACTTGACTTCTTTATAACCATCTGTCAGGTGGAAGTTAATGGGGAATGTGGAAAAGGTGTCTCTCTTAGGAACCATTTGATCCAGGGAGTGAGTGAAGCCTTCACTCTGGAAGAAACCATTTCTACTTCTCTTGAAAAGTACAGTGTAACTATGGCAAGAATAGCAGGACGCTCCAGGGAACAGTGGTTCTTTAAAAGGGCTCTTCAGAATGGCATCTCAAGGGCTGATTATGGAAGCTAAGGCAATCTGACCACTCATCACTATGGATGCAGTTCTGTCACAGAAAATGATGCATAATTCACAGTATGGTCATGGTTTTGAAAAAAAGGTAACTTTGTGGTGATCTTGAGGCCCCTTCTCTGGTGCATTAACAGCTTAAACTCACGTTGGGCTAGTCCTCTTTGAAACGGATGTAATTCAGACAATTACCAAACTTTTAATGCAGGGTAGCAAGGTCCTTGTGAAATGTTCCTTAGTTGGCTGTAATCTAGCCTCTTTCAAAGAGGACTAGATCACAGCAAGCTAATGAATTGATAACGTGTGGCAGGAGGCTCTGTATAAATAGCAAAATTTTCAGTTTCATGACAGTGGTGACTGCCACGACATAATCCAATCCTTATTCATGATACGAGTCCAGATACAGTTCCTGCATTTCTATACCTTGACACAAGGAGGTAATCAAAGAGGAAATGGAAACTGCAAGAAAGCACACTCATTTCTTTTATAGACAATATTTACACAGGAGCTATTTTGTTATGAAACACAGAACACTTACTTACCATGACAGTCTGGGCACCTGAACTTTTATTATAAAGGAATGTTGTCATGAGTGTTTATTATCATGTGCTTTAACATGACTGGGAGCTGCTTACTATTTGATAATTTCATATCTTGCCAAAGGTTCGTGAAACAGATTTTGAACCAGCCTTATAAAGAGGGTGGCCTATATTTAATTGAATGTTAGAGCTGTACTGATTTGGTCATAACAATCTGTTTTTCCTGTTATGGCTAACTGTAGTCATCCGACCCTTTGCAATCTCATAACTTTAGAAAGGATTATAATTTCATTTTTTTTGACTCTGGTATCCTTTTTAGATGATGAAAGTTGTTCAAGTTTATGCAGAAACACAAGAGATTAATTTGAAGGTAAGCTTTTCAGACCACGCACACTTGATGAAGGGATGTGCATTACCAACAGGTGAATATTCCTTTTTTTATTTGCAGGCTGATTCAGAAGTAGCACAGGCAGGGAAGGCAGTTGCATTGTACTTTGAAGATAAACTTACAGAGATCTACCCAGACAGGACCTTCCAACCTTTGCCTGAATTTGAGCAGGAAGAGGATGATGGTGAAATAACTGAGGACTCCGATGAAGATTTTATACAGCCACGTAGAAAACGTCTAAAATCAGATGAAAGACCAGTGCATATAAAGTAATCTGATATTATGGACCTAAACCTATTGTAAAAACTGTTATTTAAGTGTTCCTGGAATATTATCATGCCTTCAGTGGTCATTTTGAAGAAGCTGATAGTTTTTAGACAGTATTAGATTACAAAAATGTGTACAGAAACATTCTTGTCAACAGGGGAAAAGCTTGGTTGTAATTTTGGGGAGGGTTGGATTACCTGAAATTCTTTTCTTTTCCAGAGGTCTCTCTCGGCATGTTCTCACAAATAGAGGTGGGTGAATGAATGTTGATAAAGATGCAGAGTTGATATAGGATGCTCCTTGTACAGATATGTGGACTGTCATACTGATTAGTGAACTTAAGTCTGGACCAATACAGCAACTGTATATCACTTTCATGATGGACTGCTGTCTAAACTGTAAGAAAACTTTTGCTAAAAATCCCCTCTTGTGTGAACTTAAGTGTGAATTGCATCATTGCTTTTATCATCTTCTCATTTAAGTGATGTTGTGAGTAACTGATCTTCTGTGTTTAATTCTAGATTCTGCTTTCTTTCCAACTTTTTATGTATAGAAACATTACAAATGATCATTAAACTCTTCTGAATTGGCAAGTGCAGGAGTGTGAGTTCTTAATACATGCAGAGCTAAGCCTGGTTGCAATGAATGTTTTCAGTAGGGTTCATGCATATTTATTAATGGAATCTTACGCACAGGACACTTACAGGCATTTCTAGTTGGAATTCTTAGGGTTGTATTGTCTCTTCCAAATCCCCCTGCAGAGGCAGATAGTGCCAATATTAGTTATATAATTTTCTGTACATGCACGTTTAGACTGAGAAGGTAATTAGTGATTTTCCAGTCTTCCTTGATATCAGTTTCTGATAGACCACTATTGGCAAAAAATAACCTGACTACCAAATGTGTAAAATTTTCTGTATTCACTTTGTCTTATTTGTAAATAGTGGACTGAAATTTTCTGCAGATCAGCAACATTTGCTGAGCTGTTTTTAAGCTTATATGTATTCTTACTAATGTTCCTATCAAGAACAGATTTGTAATATATGCTGTCTATTTTTAACATTGCATTCATACTGAGGTTCTATCTTATTTTATTAGAAAACTACTCAGAACTTTCTTCAGAAGCAGCTTATAAGTGAAATATCTGGAAAAAATAGAATAAACCTGTTGGAATTTGGTTACTTATCCAGCCACAAAACGGAGCACTTGCACAGACCTGGGGTTGAAAGGTTGAGTGATTTCTAGTTGCATTCTGAAAATAGATTAGTCACTATCCAAGCTCTGTATCGAGTAGGCACCTATGTTCTACCTTCCCACTGAAAACTGCCTTGATTTCAGCATTTATGGGTAGACAGACCTGTACAATGAGCTAGTTAAAACTTCCTCTGACATGATCTGCAAGGATGGGCACCAAGAAATGTCATTGTTAGCCTTTGCATGGAATAATTTTGTGTCAATAATATAAAACACTCCTGTGTGTGAGTGCAAACCAGATCAGGATGACCAGAATGTAAACGTGCTGTAAAATTTTGCTTAAATACAGCAGAACTATGGCAAACTTTTTTTTTAAACATTCAGCATGAATGATTTATGAGACAAAATTCACATGTAAAGAAAGATTTAACTTAACCATAAAATAGAGGTAAATATTTTTAGCAAAAAATGTATTGGTTCATCAAATCTTAAAAATGTATTTATACACATCACTTAGGATTAAGTTTCTTCTTACATAGTCAGAAAAATGAATTCACATATGACTAAAATCCCTTCTAAAATATGGAAAGGGATTTGAAGGCATTGACAGTTTTCTTACTTCCTTGGGTTACACCTTAAATATTACACTTGAACAAAACTGTTGGATTCTTTTTGTGTTTTTGTTCAAACGATGTTTTCCTCAGAGGATTTTGTCTAATGTAGCTATTATAAACCATTTACATTTTAATGCCAAAAGTAGTTACCCAATTTCTTTTAAAACCTACATATGTACATCCATATACTTGACAGTCTTTGAGTGTCAGTAGGAAAGGGTGGGAAATATGGATAGGAAATTCTAATTTTGATAAGATTAGCCCACTCTGACTATTCTCCTTCCTTGCACAGTTTCTAGTTTATCATCTCAGAAAATCTTGTCAATTTGAAAAGAATATTCACTATTAAAATTACAGTGGAAAATGAGATTTCATGGATTGTCTTCAGTTTGTGTTGCCAGTTTTTATGGCATTTAAACACACTGTTCTGTAGATATATTAACATTTTGAAATAACCTCTTGGACAATTTATTCTTGTTCCACTCCACATAAGCAGGTAGATTCTTTGAGGCATTTTGTTAAACGTTAACAGAGCTTGTATTCCATTAGTTCCATCTACAAACCACTGCTAGTGATACTCAGCTTTGATCTTTGTTTTATTCTTGCACATTATCCAGTAAACTTTAAAAAGTTAGTTTTTCCTTTCATCTCTGCAGATGACAATAAAGATTATTTTGCTATTGATGTTTATATGACATTTTGAACTGTTGGCAAGAAACCTTAAGTTTTTCTTATCTTGTGTACAACCAAAAGAGAACAGTCCAATTAAGTAAATGAGAACAGAGAGCAATCAAATCAAGTAAACAGTTTTCATTCTTTTCTTTCTTTTTGACACTCCAAATATATTAAATCAGAGTAACACTTCGGAATTAGCTAGGTTCCATTCATCAGTGATGTTGACAGATATATAAGCTACATTTAATCTATTTTTTATTCCCTTAGACTGTGATCATACATTTATCCTAGAACTGTTCGAGTTCACTCAGCCAGAATGTATTTGTGCCCGGTTACATTTATTCTACTTAACAGCAAATTGTTGAATTTTATATTAACATCTGGACATGTTGGGAGCAGCCTCTGTTCAGCAGTTAATGGGTACTGAAGGATATGTGTGCAATAGAAGCAAATAAAAGTTGAGCTACACTGGGATTTAGAAACATGCCTTACGTTAAGGATGAGCCTAGGAGCAGATAGTGGGGGTGCACTGTGCATGCATCATTGTTTTATGTGCTCAGTTGCAATGTTCTGATATGATGGCAAGAAGATGCTTTGGCATGTGATGTAACAGTATGCTCTGATTTTTAAATGCTCCTGTAAAAAGATCATTCACATCTCACTTTTTGTTGTAAATGGTTTTGAGGTTTAAGTTAATCCAAAGTAGTATAAAGCAACTTGCTTTGAAACAGGAGTGCAAAGTGTACAGCATACTAATTGTGGACTTCTCAATTACCTCAGCAGGTATCCTGCCATGTAATTACTAGTGATTAGTGTTAATTTAACCAGCTACATAGATTCAGGTCTCTTAACTGTGCCCTGGAATTAAGTGGCCTACCATATAATGTTAAGGCTGAGTTACTATCCAAAAAAGGGTGTTCCTCCAATTTTTGAGTAGAAATGCTCTGTTAAAGGTAGATAGCTTGTTTCTTGTGAAATATCACCATTAATACTATGTGGTGTGGCATTGATGGAATGTCAGCATACTCAACACTGGATCAGTGAAATGTTTTATAAACATTTCCACAAGCTACCAGAACTGAGATCTTTAAAATTAACCCAAGCTTAACTATTCTGTTGTATAGCCTAGTTTGTTAGCTGATCCTATTTAAGCTTAGGTAATGGCAACAGTGTTTTAAAGTTGTGTGTATGATGTACTGGATGTAGGCTTTTTTTTTTTTGGTTATTCTCTTTCTTGGAAAAAGCAATAATACTGCTTTGTCTGTTGCCTATTAGCATGACAGGAATCCTTTCCTTTGGATAGTGATTTTATAGGAAAGTTTGTATGCATATCACCAAGTCTAGCTTTTAAAACTAAAGGTGTGCAGGAGTTATTGACAATATAGTGTGGCATTTTATTTTAAAAATTGGGGAAAGTTACATATTTTTTTAAAAAGTAGGTGTTTGAGTAAATAATGGAGGTACTTTTTTAACAAATTTATATGCCACAGTTTACATAGACCTATTTCAAACTAAACATATACATTATAACTTCAGATACGGCAATTTCTTTTACTTTGTCAAAGTGCATGTACAGTAACACTTCCATCTTATTTTCTTGTGTTTGCCTACTTGTGTGGTTCTTCTTGTGTTTTTTTAATGTATCCGAATCACAATAGTTTTCAAAATTTGCAGTTAATGCAGATATCTTTATTGTATTATTACATGTATGAAATGCAGTTTTGCCCTTTTCTATTGAATGATCTTTTTAACTGAAGGCTGCTTTCTTTAAAATTAACTGAATTTATAAGGAAAGGTACTAAAAGAATTCTATAAGTCTGATTGATTTATTACAGCCTTCCCTCTAGAAAGTGACACAAATTTAAAGGAATAAGAAATAAAATACATGACTGATAATGGTCTGCAAATGTGAACATTTCTTAAGTTCAGAACATCATGACACATGTATATAGCATATAAAGATTTATGCAGTCACAAGCTTGTTTTAATTTTATACGTAAGCATATTCATGGAAGGGTTAAATTCACAGCAATCTCAATAATTTCTTGTTTCCAGCAATTAAACTGGTATTCTTTTTGCACATAGATAATTTTGCTCATCCTTCAGTATGATTCTTCAAAAAGTGCTGTTTGTGATATTGTATTCTCTGAATAATCATATTTAACTTTTTTAACAGTTACTGTTTCTAATTGTTCCGTTCCTGTGTTTTTTGCTGGTGTGTAATAAAGGCAAGTTTTTTCTTTTCATGATTATTTAATACATTAGCTGCCTGTAAATATTTCTTGTTAAATGCTCTGGAATGTGATGTAGAAGTTGTATTAGATCAATTTAAAGCATTGTTTAAAAACCACTTTGTTTTGGTTATTTCTATTAAATTAGAAAAATGCAGAATCTTTCCATCTGAGTTTCTTCTTTGCAAATCTGAACTAGACCTTAAGGCACAAACGTGTTTTGATGAGTCACTTTCACGATAGTGGGAAACAAACAGAACAGAAGTTTGTACAAATAAAAGTAAACTCCACTGTTGGGCAAGACTGTTAACAAAGAAGAGAGCTGTATCTGGAGCATGAGCTAGAACAGAACAAGGTATAAAGCATATTCCTAGCATTGTTTTGGCTAGTGGTCCTTATTTCTCTCTGGCTTTTGCCATATAACTCTCCGTTATGGTTTATGTATGTATTCCTTTACAATGAAAATAGATTGCATAGGACCAGTGTTCCCTCTAAGACTTTCCTCCCATGAGCAGAGTGAGTGTTGTTTTGTGCACCAGTACTGAGTTCATGTGCGCTTATTTGGATGTGTGCCAGTGTGGCACTCAAGTTATTAATGAATATCTTATAAACCTCTCTTTTTTCCCTCTGCCGCCATGTCTCCTCCTCTCCCCCCATCTGCTCCCCTGGTGCCTGCTGCCCCCCCATCCCTCACCGTCCTCTGCTGTCCTGACTCCTGCCCTTCTCTTCCCCCTGTGCCCACCCCTCCTCTAGCCCCACTCTGATCATCTGTAGCTAACCCTCCTCATCCCCTCTCCTAACACCTCCCTCTACCCATCTGCCCTGCCTCTCTCCTCTGGTGCCTGTTCCTCCCCACCAGTGTCTGCCCTTTTCTTCGCCCCCACAATCCTGTGGCACCTGCACCTTCCTTTACCCCTGCACATTCCTGGGGCCTCCCCCTTCCCTCACTGCCCCTGCCTCCTTGCCCTCTTCCTCCCTGGTGCCCACCCCCTCACCACCCTCTGCCCTAGTTCCCCTTACACCCCTCTATGCCCTCACACATGACTTGCTCCATCCCCTGCCTTCCTCATGTCCACCCCTCCTTACAACCCTTCTCCTGGCACCCACTGCTCCCCTCTCCTCTTCTTCTCTCTTGCCCCCACTGTCCCTCCCCTTCCCTCTCCCAGCATCACCCTGTCCCCTCCCTTCTCCTACCCCCACTGATACCTTCCCTCTCCTCCCCCTGCCCTTTTCTGTATTGTCTCCTCTTGGCCCCCAGGCATTTGTCTCTTCTCTACTCTGTCCCTTGGTGCTTTGTCCCTTCTCCTGCCCTGGCCCCCTCCTCTCCTCTGCACAAAATCCTTCCTCTCCTCACCCCTCTCCCCCTTAGTTCTCCTCCTGCCCCCTCCCTATCTTTCTGCCTTCGATGTGCAAAGCAGTTAGTGGGCCTGGAGCCAAGGCCACAGTGCTATTTTTATAACTGCGGTCTGGCCCCAGAAGCCCTGGCAACCCAGGCCCCAGCTGCTCCCCGGGGCAGGACTGTGTGCTGGGACTGGAGTAGAGGCTGCCTATGGTGCTATTTTTAGTACCGTGGTCCTGGTGCCCGTGGGCTGCCTGGCTCCAGCTGGGCAGTTACAGAATGGTAGCTGAATGGTGGGAACAGTTGACTAGAAAGCCAGGCTCTCCTTCCAAGACCTCCCTTCTATAAATAGGATGGAGCAGATGGCAAAGGTATAAGAGCCAAGCTATCTGGCTCACACTCTGCCCGGAGCAGGCAGCTGTTATTCATGCCAAAGTGTTCCTGGTGTTGCATGCACACACACATCAGACACATTCTGCCTGTGCTCTTGCAGACAGGCAGCACTGCTGCGTGAAGCCTGGGGCCAGACCCTGGGCTCTACGTGGCGCTGCAGCTTTGAAATGCCGCATGCAGCCTGGGCCAGCTGGGAGTCCCCAATTGACCCCAGACTCCATGCAGCGCTGCTGCTTTGAAATGCTGTGTGCAGCAGCTGGCCCCAGGCTGCATGCAGTATTTCAAAGAGGCAGTGCCATGTGGAGCCCAGGGTCAGCTGGGGACTTCTTACTGACTCAAGGCTCCATGCAGCGCTGCTGCTTTGAAACACGGCGTGGAGCCTGATGCTGGGCTTGCCATGGCGTTTCCAAGGGCCAGCGCTGCATGGAGCCCACGGTCAGCTGGGGATTACCCATGCTCCCTGCAGCACTTTCACCTTCGAAGTGTAGTAACAGCCCTGTGGCTTTTGCTACACTTCAAAGGCAGAAGCGCCCTTATCGACTAAATGAATAGCCAATGGAAACTGCATAGACTATTTGATTAGTCAATAATTGAAATGTGACATTCCTATTGGTGATCTGCCGCTTCTATGAGAAGTGTGGGGTTAGGAGGGACAGCAAAGATCATTTAGCTCAGCCCCTGGCCAAGATGCAGAATCTATTGGGTCTAAACCAGTAGTTCTCAGTGAGGGGTACACAGACCCCTGAGGGCAGACAGACATCTTTCAGGGGAACATCAACTCATCTAGATATTTGCCTAGTTTTGCAACAGGCTACAAAAGCATTAGCTAAGTCAGTACAAAAAATTTCATACAGATGTAAGCAATTTTTCAGTACTAATGTGCTGACGTCTCTATTTGATCGGTCTTCATACACCACATTTAACAGACTTTTGAGAGGCATACAGTAGGCTGGGAAGGTTCAGAGCCTACTTTTGAAAACCTCCAAGGAAAGAGCCTCCCCAGGCATCTGTTCCACTGTCCTACTGTCCTTCTAGTGAGGGAATTTTTCCTGAGATTTAATCTTAATCTGCTAAAGTGCCCTGCCTTAACCAGGCACCTCCCCAAGTGCAGGCCTTGGGGGTCCAAGAGGTAACAGGCCATGGGAGCCCTGGGGAGATGGGGGGAGGTTTTATTGTGTGCATCTCTCAGCTAGGCAGTGAAGTTACCAGTGTATTCTCCTCTCTGCATGTTGAGCACGGGCTCAGCCTTGCCAGTCCATCTGCTCCATCTCCTTGTATACTGCCCACCTGGCCTATCCCTGTGGCTGGACTCTTACCTGTCATTTTCAGCACCACCAGGTCTCCATTCGGTCCTCTGGGAACACAGATGCCTTCCTCCCTCTGACTTGTTTCTCTTTGGTGACTTTGGCCCCGGCTTGCTGCAGCAAGATGGACTTTTCTAAATCAGAAAGAGTTTAAATTCTGGTTGCCAAGGTTCGGAGCCTTTAAGCCCTGCCCCTGCAACACAGCAGCAGTTGAAGGCAGTTCCCAGGGCCAAGTGGCTGAGCCTGAAACCACGGCACCCCTGCCAGCATGTGATTTCCCAATGTTCTCCCAGGATGGAGATGAGCTGGTATCTCCTAAGTGTCTTGTATTCCTTTCCCTGTCTGCAGGGGAGGCCAGAGGTCAGCGTGTTGCTCAGTGTCACCCTCAGGGTTCAGAAAAGGGCAACTAAAATGATTAGGGGTTTGAAATGGGTCCCATATGAAGAGAGGCTAATGTGACGGGGACTTTTCAGTTTAGAAAAGGAGACCGAGAGGGGATATGATAGAGGTATATAAAATCATGAGTGGTGGGGAGAGGGTGAATAAAAAGTTATTCATTAGTTCCCATAATAGAAGAACTAGAGGACACCAAATGACATTAATGGGTAGCAGGTTTAAAACTAATAAAAGAAAGTTCTTCTTCACACAGCGTGTAGTCAGCCTGTGGAACTCCTTGCCAGAGGAGGCTGTGAAGGCTAGGACTATAACAGAGTTTAAAGAGAAGCTAGATAATTTCATGGAGGTTAGGTCCATAAAAGGCTATTAGCCAGGGGATAGAAATGGTGTCCCTGGCCTCTGTCAGAGGCTGGAGATGGATGGCACGAGACAAATCGCTTGATCATTGTCTTTGGCCACTGTCAGCAGACAGGCTACTGGGCTAGTTTGGTCTGACCCAGTACGGCCATTCTTATGAGTATTCAGTAAGGGCCTGGACACAGGACTGGCTTGTTCTCCAGAGTGCTCCCATTCCCTCTCCCACCACACAGCAACAGACCGTATGAAACCCAGCTCCTCCCTGAGAAGAGGAAGTACTTCCTGTGTGATTAGCCTGTGCAACTCACTACCACATGAAGCCACTGAGGCTAATTCCTTCGCAGGCTTCAAAATTCATGACAATTACATGCCTGGATGCAGTGACCTCTCGTTCCCTTCAGTTCTAGTATTTGCCAATTCTAGGAACCAAAACACACATTGGGTGTGTCTAGACTGGCAAGATTTTGTGCAAAAGCAACTGCTTTTGCGCAAAAACTTGCCAGCTGTCTACAATGGCCGCTTGAATTTGCGCAAGAACACTGATGATCTAATGTAAGATTGTCAGTGTTCTTGCGCAAATACTTTGACGCTCCCGCTCGGGGAAAAAGCCCTTTTGCGCAAATGTTCTTGCGCAAGAGGGCCAGTGTAGACAGGGAAGGAATTTTTTGCGTAAGAAAGCCCCGATGGCAAAAATGGCCGCCGGAGCTTTCTTGCACAAAATAGCGTCTATACTGGCCACGGATGCTTTTGCGCAAAAGCATCTGTGCCAATCTAGACGCTCTTTTGCGGAAATACTTTTAACGGAAAAACTTTTCCGTTAAAAGTATTTCCGCAAAATCATGCCAGTCTAGATGCAGCCACATGGGTACAATAGGCGGGAGATAAAATGGACAAAGGGAGATGCAGCCTGAGGCTACTTTTCTGCTTTACCATGCAGTCTTTCAGAAGGGCTATGCCAGAGTAATGCTGCTTGGACTGCACTACCAGTGGCTCTGTTGCCCTCTGAGTCTAGGGGCTAGATCACAGAGACTCTGCTAGGCTGCCCTGGCTTTGTCCCAGCAGCTGATCCTCCCAGGCTTTGTTACAGTCACCACTGTCTGACCACTGCAGCACGCTGTGCCAAAGCCCATGAATCCCAGTGCCTAGCAGCCCATGCTCAACTCCCTCTATGCTGGGGGCAGCACAGCCCCACAGCTGCTTAAGGAGCCCTGCCAGGCAGGGGCTGAGAACAGGGGCACAAAGCTGCCTGGCTGGGGGAGGGAGCCTGCTCCCTGCTGAGGACAGAGCAGTGAGTCTCTCGCAGGCCATAGGGACACTGAAGGAATTTCCCTTCCTGCCTGTGGCCAACACCAGGATGCCTGTGCTGAGCAAGTGGAAGGGCTGGGCTCAGGCAGCAAGGGCGCTTGGTGCCAGACCTGGAGTGATGGGACTTAGCAATGGCACAGCTGTGAGCCAGCAGCTGCTGCATGTCTGCTCTTGCAGGCACCGACATGAGAGTTCCAGCAGCAGCTGCTGGCTGAAGCCTGGCATCGCTCCCAAGAGCTTAGGCCAAGGGACTAGCTCAGGGCAAGATGACAGACTGCCCCTCCCCTGGACACATCACAGCCTGAGCTGCCCTCTTGGCTCCATGGTGCCTGCCAGCAATGGGTTGTGAGCACAACCCAGTGCCCATGCAGGCCTGCCATCCAGTGCACAGCATCTCCCAGTCCAGGAGGTGCGGGGCCTTGCTACCAAAAGGCCATCTGTGTGCTGACCAGCTGCTTGCACCCAGCAGGCACCTTGGACACTGCCCTGCCAAGATGGAGGAGTGCTGTCAGGCCTGGCTCCGCCCGCCCTTCCCCTCCCCCCTGTGCAGGCCGTGTTTGTGCAAAGGGCAGCCAGTCTGGCAAAAAAGGGGAGAGTAGGGGGAGGGAGCAGGAGGAGAAGCAGCAGCAGGGACAGACAGGGAGAAGACTTGGCCCCTCCTCACAAGGGAGGTTGCAGAGAGCCAGCCCAGAGCCATTATGCAGCACTCACATCCACAGAGCCCCAGTGTCTATGGGGGCTGGCCCGTAAGTACGTGCTTCTGCAGGGCCAGGCTCAGCGCAGCCCACGGGCCACGTGGAAGGGTGAGACTCACTGTTACCAAAGAAAGGAGGGTTTTCCCACTGGGCATTCTGGGCTACACTGCAGCCTGGGACTAAACACCTGCTCCCATCCTGGCCTGGAGGGTGCAGCTTGCTCTGCTGCCCTACTGCAAAAGCCTGCCTGGGTTGGCTTCCTCTCCACCAGGAGCCTGGCCACAGGGGGCACAGCCTTCCTATGCTGCCTCCTTGTCCTTGGAAACCCCATCCCCTCACCCTCCTTGGGCCATGCTTGGCCTGTGCACTGCAGGGCTCTCTGATGCCTCAGATCTTTGGCCTGCCTGGCTTTCCCCACAGGGGCTGGGGTGCAGGTGTGGAACTGGAGCAGAGGTGACCAGCACCTGCTGATAGTGGGGGGCACAATGAGAGCTCCCACTGAGCCACCTCCCCCTTCCTTCCATTGCCCCACGTGTAAATGTGTAACTGATGACATTTTCAGCAGTTACCTGTTTATCAAAGTGAATAAATGTTAACATCCCTACTGCGCAGGACTGGCAAACTCTGGCAGAAATCCTGGGGGAGGCCAGGTGCCCCCGTGTGCCTTCCCCTACCTCTGCATCATCACTGGCTATGGCTGTACAACAAGGATGCTGCTGAGAAACAGGCTATTGGGGTGTACTACACTGATCTGCCTTCAAATCGTGTGACTCATGCTGAGCCTGGATGGCTTGGTTCAGCCAGGTCAGGTCTGTCCATGCCATAAATTCACCCCAATAAGCCTGATCTGTAAAGCCATCAACCGGTAGAGCCAGGGCCGCCTCCTAGACTATCAGCTCATCTTTGATGTGTGACCATGGCTGAGAGTTCCTGTTCCCAGCAACTAGTGGCAGCAGCTTATAAATGACAGCATAGAGTGGGGTGCCCTGAGTCTCTCCCCTTGAAGAGGCAGGAAGAACTTAAAATGCTAGCAAATAAACACAACTATGACATGACTGCTATCACAGAACTGTGGTGGGATAATACACGTGATTGGAATATTGGTACAGAAAGGTACAGCCTGCTCAGGAAGGGTAGGCAGGGGAAAAAAGGAGGAGGTGTTGCCTTATACATTAAAAATCTACACACTTGGACTGAGGTGGAGATGGACGTAGGAGACAGAGCGTCTCCAAGTTAGGTTACAAGGAGTAAAAAACAAAGGTGATGTCATGCTCAGAGTCTACTACAGACCACCTCACCAGGAAGAAGAGGCAGATGAGGCTTTTTTTAAACAAATAAAACCATCCAAAGCACAGGATCTGATGGTGATGAGGGACTTCAACTATCCAGAAATCTGTTGGAAAAATAACACAGCCGGGCACAGATTATCCAACAACTTCTTGGACTGCATTGGAGACCATTTTTTTATTTCAGAAGATGGAGAAAGCTACTGGGGGGAAGCTGTTCTAGATTTGATTTTAACAAGTAGGGAGGAACTCGTTGACAAATTGAAAGTGCAAGGCAGCTTGGGTGAAAATGATCATGAAATTGTAGAGTTCATGATTCTAAGAATGGTAGAAGGGAGAACAGCAAAATAAAGACAATGGCTTTCAAGAAGGGAGACTTTAGCAAACACAGAGAAGTAGTAAGGTCGGTCCCATGGGAAGCAAGATGAAGGAAAAACAATTCCAGACAGTTGACATTATTTCAAAAGGGCATTACTAAGGGCGCAGGAGGGAGCAATTCCACTGCATAGGAAAGACAGGAAGTCTGGCAAGACCCCACCTTGGTTTAACCAACAGATCCTGAATGATCTAAAAATCAAAAAGGAGTTGTATAAAAAGTGGAAACTAGGTCAAAGTACAAAAGCAGAATATACACAAACAACACAGGTATGTAGGGGCAAAATTAGAAAGGCAAACGCACAAAACACGCTCAATGTAGCTAGAGACATTAAGGGTAATAAGAAAACAATCTACAAGTACATTAGACGCTAGAGGAAGACCAAGGACAGGACAGGTCCATGGCTCAATGGGTGAAACAATAACAGGAAACTTGGAAATGGCAGAGGTGCTAAATGACTTCTTTGTTTTGGTTTTTGCCAAGAAGATTGGTGGTGACTGGATGCCTAACATAGTAAATGCTAGTGGTGATGGGGTAGGTTTTAAGGATGTTACATTTAGCCGAATCAACTAATGGAATGCATCAACTATTCAATTAGTATCAACTAGCAAGGGCCCTGCTTTCAAAGGCAGAAGCACCGTGGGAGCACAGGGCCAGTGGGGATTGCTTGCCCCCTGCTCCTGCTCCTGCGGCCCCCTGCTCCTGCGGCACTTCTGCTTTCGAAATGTAGCAAGAGCTCTGCTCTGCTCTTGCTACATTTCAAAGGCAGAAGTGCCACCAGTTCCCTGCTACACCCCTGCCCCCCCCCCCCACAGAGACAGTGCTGGGGAGAACCGGCTTTTAAGCCGGCTCCCCCCAGCACCAGCTCCTGATCCCCATTTGCTGCCTCTCTCTGACAGAGGCAGCAAGTGCCGGGGAGGGGGGGGGGAGCGACCAGTGGAGTCACTAGTCGATTAGCCAATAAGCATATGTTTATCGGCAGGGCTCACCAAGCCGCAGCGATCCCTGCTCGCCAGCCGCGCAGTTCAGCACGCTGCAAATGCGCTGATCATGCTGCGGCGCCGTGCCGGGCTAAAATCTACTCGCCCGTGGCGAGTAGATTACCTAAATTGTTGAGCCCTGTTTATCGGAGAGTCGACTAGTCACTTTCATCCCTAGTAGGTTTAGAAGTTAAAACAGGAATAGAACAAGTTAAAAATTACTTAGAAAAGTTAGATGTCTTCAAGTCACCAGATCCTGAATAAATGCACCCTAGAATACCCAGAAGCTGATAGAGGAGGTATCGGAGCCATTAGCTATCATATTTGAAAAGTCATGGAAGTTGGGAGAAATTCCATAAGACTGGAAAAGGGCAAATATAGCACCCATCTATAAAAAGGGAAATAAGGACAAGCCAGGAAACTACAGACTAATCAGCTTAACTTCTGTGCCAGGGAAGATACTGGAGTATATAATTAAGGAATTTATCTGCAAATGTCTGAAAGATAATAAGATGTTAGGTAACAGTCAGCGTGAATTTATAAAGAACAAATCATGTCAAACCAATCTGAGAGCTTTCTTTGATAGGCTAACAAGCCTTGTACATATGGGGGAAGCAGTAGACATGGTATACGTAGACTTTAGTAAAACATCTGATAGTCTCATATGACCTTCTTGTCAATAAACTAGGGAAATACAATCTAGATGGGATGACTATAAGGAGGGTGCATAACTGTCTGGATAACCTTTCTCGGAGAGGGGTTATTAACAGTTCACAATCACGCTGGAAGGGCATAACAAGTGGAGTTCCACAGGGGTCAGTTTTGGGACAAGTTCTGGTCAATATCTTCATCAACAAGTTAGATGATGGCATAGAGAGTACCTTTATAAAATATGCAGCTGATACCAAGCTGGGAAGGGTTGCAAGTGCTTTGGCGATAATTCAAAATGATCTGCACAAACTGGAGAAATGGTCTGAGATAAATAGGATGAAGTTTAATAAGGACAAGTGCAAAGTACTCCACTTAGGAAGGAACAATTCCGTTCACACATACAGAATGGGAAGAGACTACAGTAGACTTCTGATAATCCGGCACCTTTGGGACCTAGGTGGTGCCGGATTATCGGCTATGCCGGAGTATCGGGAGGTACTCCGGCGGGGGGGGGGGGGGCTCTGACGGGTCTGCCGGGACCTGCACTGCATCCAGGGGGTGGGCGGGGAACAGCGTGGTGAGGGGCAAACCCTCCACCGTTTTACAGGAAGGCGGGGGAAGCCCCGTGCCGCCGCCAAGAGTTTCTGGGAGGGGAGCGGGCTCCCCACCCCCCCCAGACTGCAGTAGTTATCGCCGAGCAGGGGGGGTGAGGGGCGGTGCTGCGGGACCAACCTGGCAGCACCCCAGCTGCTCTGCTCCGCTGCTTGGCTGCTGCTCATCAGTTTCAGCAGCAGCGGACTTGGGGAAGCGGCTGAAACTGACGAGCAGCGGACAAGCGGTGGAGCAGAGCGGCTGGGGTGCTGCCGGGTTGGTCCTGCAGCGCTGCCCCTCACCCCCCTGCTCAGCGATAACTACTGCAGTCTGGGGGGGTGGGGAGCCCGCTCCCCTCCCTGAAACTCTTGGCGGCGATGCGGGGCTTCCCCCACCTTCCTGCAAAACAGCGGAGGGTTCACCCCTCGCCGCGCCATTCCCCACCAGCAGCTCCAATTGTCCGGCTGGCCAGAGCACTTCCAGGTTCCAGTTGGTGCCGGACTATTAGGAGTGCCGGACCACTGGATGTTGGACAATTGAAGTTTTACTGTATCTGGGAAGGAGTACTACACAAAAAGATCTAGGGGTCATAGTGGACCGCAAGCTAAATATGAGTCAACAGTGTGACGCTGTTGAAAAAAAGCAAACATGATTCTGGCATACATTAACAGGAGTGTTGTGAGCAAGACACGAGACGTACTCTTGCTTACCACTCTGCACTGATTAGGCCTCATCTGGAGTAGGGTGTCAAATTCAGGTCACCACATTTCAAGAAAGATGTGAAAAAACTGGAGGGTCCAGAGAAGAGCAACAAGAATGATTAAAGGTCTAGAAAACATGAGCTATGAGGGAAGACTGAAAGAACTGGGCTTGTTTGGTCTGGAAAAGCCCTCCCTTTGTGGGCTGAGGGGACAGGAATTGAGCAGGGAGCAACCTCAGCCTTCCTTATGCCACTGTCCCATGTTCATTAACTAGTAACAGCCAAAGCAAAGCCCCAGAAGGAGCAGCCCTCTGCAGCCCTGTGATTAGGGCCCTCACCCAGAGCTGCGGAAGTCATGGGGAAACAGGGCTTTGAACAATCCTGCCTTCTAGGCTTTCTTGTTCAGTGGTTTCACTTTGGTTAACTATTAATTGGGTCAAAGAAAGAGGCTCTTATAATACTTCTTCTCTGGGGACCACTGGGTTAGTGTGTTAATCTGTAGTGTAAATGCTACTGGTTCAATTCCTTGGCTGTCTTCTTCCCCCACCCTTTGGGGCAAAGGGATTGAATAAAGCAGTATCTTGGCTTTTCGGTTGACACTGTGCCACTTCTTACTTTAATAAACTATTAATTGGCCCAAAGATAGGCTTACCTCCATGAAAGCTTTCTGTTGACCACTGGTGTGATGTCTACTGCTGAATTCCCCTGTGGGGCAAATGGGTTTAAGCAATAAAATAGCCTAGCTTTTCTGTTGACACTGTTCCACTTTAATAAACTATTAATTGGGCTAAAAAGAAACCCACCTTTCTATAGGACAATGGTTAGTGTGCTGGGTGAGGGTATGTACGCTACTAGTTCAATTCCCCTGTGGGGCAAATGGAGTTAAGTAATGAAATAGCCTAGCATTTTCTGTTGACACTTGTTCCACTTTAATAAACTATTAACTGGGCCAAAGAGAGGACTAACTCTGTAAAGCTGTCCATAGGGCAGTGGTCCTAGCACTTACCTAAACTCCTAACACAGGGGGTTCAAGTCCCTGCTGTGTGTGAAACTGTTTCATTTGAAGAGCAAGGGCCATTAATCTTACCTGTTGGTGCTGTTCCCCTTTACTTAAGTGGGGCCTGGGGCAGCACTGGTGTTAGGATCACTCTGTAGCCTGGTGGTTGGGTGCTTGCCTGGGAGGTGGGAGATCCTTGGATTTCCTAGTTCAAATCCTACTTCTGCCCCTTTAGAAGGGGTTTGACTGGGGAAACCCTCTCTCCCAGGTGACCAGGGAGGTGGCAGATTCCTGTTTAGGTCCCTGCTCTGGAAGGAGCCATTTGTCTTAGCAGAAAAGACAGGGACTTGGACTGGCAGCTCTCACCTCTCAGGGGGGTGGGGCTAGGGGGAGGGGTGGGTGGTGGGGAGGGGGGTTGGGGTGGGGTGGGGTTAGAGGGTGGGTGGTGGTGGTGGGGTGGTCCCTGGGAGGCAGGAGATCCCTGCTCCAGTCCCTTGGCAGAAGCAGGACTGGAACTGGGATCTCCCGCCTCCTGGGCAGGCCAGGGACCACAGGGGGCAAAAGAGTGATCTGCATTTTGCTAGAAGGGCCAAGAGGTGGAAAATAATTTTTCAAAACCCTTTGTCTTACCAGGACCAAGGGGAATAGAACTCACAAGCCTGACCTACCAAGCCAACACCCACACCCCTGTGCTATGGAGGGCTTCACATAGCAAGCACTGGCTTGGGCCCTACTTCAACAGGAAAGCCCAATGGCCCCCCCCCGCTGACCCAGCAAAGCCTCAACCCCAGTGCTCTGGCACCGTAAGGGAATGACTTGACCGCTAGGCTGCACAGGGTCAGCTCTCATGTGGCCATAGTTAGGGCATCCACTTGAGACACAGGCAATCGCAGAAGGGGGCTTGGCCCAGCCTGGCCCACAACCTACCTGAATAGCCCATCCACTGTCAGCTCTGACTGTCTCGCAGGGCTGACTGGGGGGGGGGTGGGTGTCTGCTTCAGCGTCACAGAGCTTGGCAGAGGCCGCACAGGAGGCAAGATGACAGGTTTTCTTCTCAGTGCCTTTGATTTGCTGCTCCCAGGGTCCGAGCTGCTGGACAAGCCCTTGTGCGCAGTGTCTCTGCATCGCCCCGCTGCGGCCGGGCAGTGTCGACGAGCAGGCGGTGGTCGGGCCTGGCAGGGTCCCTGTGTCAAAGAGCAGACCCGCTGGACGGTTACGTGGCAGAACTGACATAGCCCCCTGCAGCGGGCGGCATCGGAGCCAGGTCCCCACGAGCCGCCGCTGACAGGCAGCGCACAGCCCCCAGCAGCCCTTCCTCCCGGGAGCTTTCCTTTGGCCCAGTGACTAGTGAATGACAGCGGAGCCGCTTCCACCAGCAAGACAGGGAGCCCCACTGCAGAACAGCCTCAGCCCCGCCGCGGGGCCGCTCAGCTGCCAGGCCGGGAAATGCTGCTGCTCAGCCCGCAGAAGGGGGCTGAGCCCAACCCTCCCCGGGCTTGGCGAGTGCCCAATGTGCTGGACAAAGCATGATTCTTGGGGGTCTATGGACTGTAGTGTGTTTCCTGGGGCTCCGGTAGCTTCTGGCAGCTTTGCAGGGCTGTCCCTGGCTTGCTCTGCCCATTCCCGCTGCCTCCTGCCACACCTCTCCCAGCTCAGGGTTCCCCAGGGAGCCATTGTGGTCCCCAGAGCTCTGCAAAGGGGGCGCGGCAGGAGCCAAATCAAACCTAGTATCTGACTCTGGTGGGGTGCTGCACTGTCCTGCCACCATGGCCTGCCAGGCCATCTCTCGCTCTCTGCCTTGGAGCCCGAGGAGGGGGCTGCAGGACCCTTGACTTTGGCTGCCAAGGGCTAACCTGGGGCAGACGTTGGCCCCACCAAGCCTACTGATAGCAATTCCAGGCCCCAGGGCAGAACAGTCAATGGGCCCGCTAAGATAAGGCCCACCAGACATTTGGGCAGCGCTGCTGCCAGCTGTACTGCTGGTGTGTTCCCATAAGCAATAAATGTTATGTGCACCAAGGTATGTGCAGAAGTGCACCAGCAAGAGCAACAAAGAAACGCAAGCTATAACATATAGATTTTAAACAGTTGCCATAAGGACAGTTACCCCAGCAAAGCCAGGTCAGGCATTTCAGAACTCACTACTCTAACAATTAAATGTAAAGTGCAAGAGGAATAAAAATTATGAAATGTACAGGCCAGTCACAACACTAAAATAGCACTTTGAAAAATCAAATTACATGGAATGTGTGTGCCTTGCAGAAAGCACAAAGAAGTAACAACAATAAAACAAGGATGTGTTGGGAACTGAGTGTAAAAGCAGACCCGTACGCTGGAAGGGTGCGAAAGCACCCCCTTGTTCCCCTCAGTAAGCATGCTCCAGGGGTCCAGGGGAAGACAGGAACAGCTCGCTGCCCAAGCCTCCTCCCCCATGCTCTGGCCGGCCAGGGGGAAGGCTGGGGCTGATTTCCCTGCTTACTTGGGGAACCATGGGGGTGCATTCACACACATTTACAAAAAAAAGCACACACACCCCAGAAATTCCTGCATACAGGCCTGGAAAGAGACTGTGCGTGTGTGAGAATAGACAAGAGAGTGTGTGTGTGTGTGTGTGTGTGTGTGAGAGAGAGAGAGAAAGAGAGAGAAAGATACACACATGGACAGTGTGTGTGTATGTGAGATACAGATAAACAGTACAGTTTGTGCATCTGAGACACACACACAGACAGGTAGACAGGACAGTGTGTGTGTCCATCTGTGTGTCACACAGGTAGACAAGTCAGTGGGTGTGGGTGTATGCTAGACAGGGCCTTGGGGGGGGGGGAGACAGAAAGACAAGACAACATGTGGGTGGATGTGTGACACAGGGAGACAAGACAGTGTGTTTGTGAGTGAGAGAGAGAGAGAGAGCATGAAATGGACAGAAAGACAAGATTTCATGTGTGATTGTTTGTGCGCCACACCGATAAACAGGACAGGACAGTGTGTGTGTGTGACACTAATTGAACAGGACAGTGTGCATGTGTGTGTGTGCATGCCACACTGATTAAACAGGACAGTGTGTGTGCGCCACACTGAGAAACAGGACACAGGACTCTGTGTGCATGTGTGCAACACCGATGAAACAGGACTCTGTGTGTGCGTGTGTGTGCGCGCATGCGCCCCACACAGATTAAACAGGACAGTGGGTGGGTATGTATGTGTGCCACACGGATGAAACAGGACGGCGGGTGGAGAGTGGTGCCACACGGATTAAACTGGACTGTGTGTGTGTGTGCACGTACGCCACACAGATGAAACAGGACAGTGGGTGTGCGTGCCACTCGGATGAAACAGGACAGCGGGTGGGTGGGTGTGTGCCACACGGATGAAACAGGACAGTGTGAGAGTGTGCGTGCGTGTGTGTGTGTGTGTGCACCACACAGATGAAACAGGACAGTGGGTGTGTGTGTGCGCCACATGAATGAAACAGGACAGTGGAGGTGTGGGGGTATGCGTGTGTGCCACATAGATAAACAGACAGACAGTGGGTGTGGGTGCCACACAGATGAAACAGGACAGTGGGCGTGGGTGTGTGTGCCACACGGATAAAACAGGACAGTAAGTATGTGGGTTTGTGCCACACGGATACAGACAGGACAGTGGGTGTGTGTGCCACACAGATGGAACAGGACAGTGGGTGTGGGTGTGTGCCACATGGATACAAAGACAGGGTTGTGTGTGTGTGTGCCACACAGAGGAAACATAACAGTGTGGGGGTGCGTGTGCATGTGCCACACCAATACATAGACAGGGCTGTGTGTGTGCGCCACACAGATGAAACAGGACGGTGGGTGTGTGTCACACCGATACACAGACGGGGGGTGTGTGCACGTGCACGCCACACGGATGAAACAGGACAGTGTGCGGGGGTGTGCGCCACACGGATACACACAGGCCTGTGTGAATGTGTCACACCGATACACTGGCAGGGCTGTTTGTGTGTCACACCGATACACAGACAGGGGTGTGTGTGCACGTGCACGCCACACGGATGAAACAGGACAGTGTGCGGGGGTGTGCGCCACACGGATACACACAGGCCTGTGTGAGTGTGTCACACCGATACACTGGCAGGGCTGTTTGTGTGTCACACCGATACACAGACAGGGGTGTGTGTGCACGTGCACGCCACACGGATGAAACAGGACAGTGTGCGGGGGTGTGCGCCACACGGATACACACAGGCCTGTGTGAGTGTGTCACACCGATACACTGGCAGGGCTGTTTGTGTGTCACACCGATACACAGACAGGGGTGTGTGTGCACGTGCACGCCACACGGATGAAACAGGACAGTGTGTGGGGGTGCTGCGCCACACGGATACACACAGGCCTGTGTGAGTGTGTCACACCGATAACAGCTGGCAGGGCTGTTTGTGTGTCACACCGATACACAGACAGGGTGTGTGTGTGCACGTGCACGCCACACGGATGAAACAGGACAGTGTGCGTGTGGGGTGCGCCACACGGATACACACAGGACAGCTGGTGGGTGAGTGTGTGCACACGATAACACTGGACAGGGCTGTTTGTGTGTCACACCGATACACAGACAGGGTGTGTGTGTGCACGTGCACCACACGGATGAAACAGGACAGTGTGCGGGTGTGGTGCGCCACACGGATACACACAGGACAGTGTGTGATGTGTGTGCACACCGATACACTGGACAGTGGGTGTTTGTGTGTCACACCGATGACACAGACAGGGGTGTGTGTGCGTGCACGCCACACGGATGAAACAGGACAGTGTGCGGGGGGTTGTGCCACACGGATACAGACAGGCCTGTGGGAGTGTGTGCCACACCGATGACACAGGACAGTGGCTGTGTGGTGTGTGCACAGCCGATACACAGACAGGGTGTGTGTGCACGTGCACGCCACACGGATGAAACAGGACAGTGTGCGGGGGTGTGCGCCACACGGATACACACAGGCCTGTGTGAGTGTGGTCACACCGATACACTGGCAGGGTGTTTGTGTGTCACACCGATACACAGACAGGGGTGTGTGTGCACGTGCACGCCACACGGATGAAACAGGACAGTGTGCGGGGGTGTGCGCCACACGGATACACACAGGCCTGTGTGAGTGTGTCACACCGATACACTGGCAGGGCTGTTTGTGTGTCACACCGATACACAGACAGGGGTGTGTGTGCACGTGCACGCCACACGGATGAAACAGGACAGTGTGCGGGGGGGTGCGCCACACGGATACACACAGGCCTGTGTGAGTGTGTCACACCGATACACTGGCAGGGCTGTTTGTGTGTCACATCGATACACACACGGGGCGGGGCGGGGCGGGGCAGAGCGAGCGCGCGCTGGCTGTCGGGGAACGAGGCCAGGCCGGCACGCGCGCTGCTCACCTCAGGCAGGCGGCTCGGTCCAAGCGCTCGCGAGCCGCCGCGTGTCTCCCCGCACAGACCCGGGTCGGGACGGAGATGGGCCCACCGGGCAGCCGCGAGCCCCGCCCCGCCCCGCCGGGGGAGGCCCCCGGAGGCGCAGCAGCTCGGGACTGGGCGGGGCATGCGCATGCGCGTTCTGCTAATCAGCACGTGCCCCCCGGCAAGCTGCCCCCCGCACGCTGCTGCGCCATTAGCAGGGCCCGGCTGAGGCCTGGGCCGAGGCGGGCGGCAGCTGACGGAGCACCCAGAGCCCCATGCCTGGGGCGACCCGGCGCACGCGCACGGGCACGGCTGCGCGCGTGACACGCTGTGAGCCAGGCCGGCGAACGCCCATACCAGGGCAGCAGCTCCCGTCGCGCCCACCAGAGGGCGCCCCTGGCATTCAAATCTCTGCCCCGGGAAGCGGCTCCTGCCCCCCGCCTAGAACGGGCCCATGGGGGGGCTTCGCCGGGGGTGGCTGCAGCTCCCCTGCCCAGGCCCGCCCCCTGCTCCACTGTCCCCCTCCTTCCTGTGCTCCCCTCCCTGCGCTTGTCCCGTCCAGCCAAACCCCTGAACGCAAGCACGTTATTTGTGGAAAACGCTCCACTTTTCTCTCTGAACAAAATGGAGCGTGTTTGGTACCACGTGCCAGACATGCAGAAGGTGCCTAATTAAACGCGCTAAATTTGGGAATAAGAAATGTCAGTCACGGTTTTTTATATACCCGGATAGCTGATATGCAAGCAGCTCAGGAGCCCCTTCCCGCGCAACCCCTTTAATTGATCCTGGGAAATACAGAATGGCAAGCACCAGTTAAAGCAAACTGAGAAATTTCTGTCCTCTCCTCACCAGGGTCAGGCCTCACTTTCAGCTGGCATTTGCCCCCCAACAGGAAGAAAATGGCTGGAATCAGACTGCAAAAGCTGCCACCTCAAACAAGCTGAGTTCTTCCTACTTTTGTTGTTTCAACAGCTGTAAGCACCTCAGACAAGGAATAAGAATTGTCAAGGGACATGGATCCTGTCAGTAAAATAAAGGCTGGCTGCTGCTTTAACCAAAGCACCCATACAGCTCTCAGAACCAAAGCAGCACAATGGCCCACTGAGGCAGCATGGTGGTGCCAGCTTTATGTACCAGACTAGCATATCCAATATCCCCTGGGGTCAGGAACCAAATCCCCACCCCTGTTCTCACCAGGCAAATATAATCTCCCATCAACTGAAAAGAGATGAGACTGAAAAGAATTGAAACATCCTACCAATACCTCCTCTCCTCCCTGCCACTATGTTCCTCCTTCCTCTGCCCTGCCCTTTCTTTCCTCCACACCTCTCTCTCCCTAGGCTCTCACTGCTCAAGCTCACTACCCTCCCCGACCAAGCCCTCCCCTGGCCCTGCCCATCACAGAATTTGAACAAATAAAAAAACCTAATTGCCCTAGCCCAGACCATTGCTTACCTCTGGGAATGCTCCATTTCTCCTGGGCATTTACTGGTCCACCCAGTACCACTTGGCAGGCCCTTGCCCTGAGGACATGCCAGCACAGGGTGCTTGCTGACACAAATGATCCAGCCCCTCCTGCAGCACATACACTCTTAATGTACAAACAGCATAAGTCTGGCTGGCCAGCCAGCATTTTTGTCTAGCCCTTTGAAAAGCAGTGATAGCCCTGGTGGGGCCCTGCTCTCACTACCCCTGCCTGTTCTGGCAAATTGCTCCAGCATCATGCAGTGGGAGGAGGAGTCATCCCATAAAGTTTGAAAGTGAAATTCCCTGTAATGCAGGAGTACCTACTGCATGAATGAAGCAGAAAGGTTTTGGAATTGTAAAAAACCACTTTGCAAAATTGCACTTCTCAGCACTTTGCATCTGATGACATCAAAACACTTAACTAAATCCAGTGAATTTACACACATTCCTGTGAGGCAGGCAAGTATGATTATTATCCCTTTTTCAGAAGGAGAAACTGAGCCATGGGATAATTAAATTCCTTATCTGCTGGCTTTTGTTTGTTTGATTTTAATCAGCAGAAAAACTTCCCTTGAGATCAAGCTTTAAATGATGGGTCCATTGTCCTACGGGAAGTCAGTGACAGGAGAGTCTTTAAGAAAATCCCAGATTTCCACATTTCTAGCAGTAGGGAGCACAGACCACTGGCTTCATTGAGGTGGGGACATCACCCTGAAACACACACCCCCACCCCAGTACACTAACTCAGCAATGAGGCTGTACCTGACACAGTGTAAGGGCTGGCCCTGACCCTCTGTGCCAGGCGTACCAGGGCAGGCTCAGCCCAGCATGATCCAAGTGTGGAGGGGCTTAGTGTGAGGGATCCAGGTGTGAGCAGCTCGCTGGGCAATCTGGATGCACGGGGCTCTTTGGGGGGCTCTGGTTGTAGGGCCAATGGCACTCTGATTGAACTCAGTGAAGGGATCAGAGGGGAGGTGTGGTTTGGTGGGTGATGCAGGTGCTGGGGAAGTGGGAATGGGTTAAGGGTTGAGGTGCAGTGTGCTGGAGCTCAGTGGGTGTGGCCGTCTGGGTGTGGGGGGTTTGTCAGATGGGTCCAGATGTAGGGGAGCAGGGCTTGTCAGGGTGAGGGTTAGATGGGCCTGCTTGACTGGGGAGCTCCAGCTGCTGCTGAGGGGACACTACATGCTGGACTCTCGCTTTCCCCCACAGTTCTCCTATCCCCTTTTCTTCTCCATCCCCCTCCCCTCATTCCTCTCCATCTGCCCTATTCCACTTGCCGTTCCTTCCCCACTGCCTCTTCCCCCCGCCTCCTCACCTCCCTTCCCTCATTTCCCCCACGCTACCCCACTACCCAGCTCCACTGCTGGCACAGAATACAGGAAGGCTCCCCTCCTAGCACACAGATGGGGAAATCAACGGGCACTAAGACCTACCCAGCAGGCTGCATTCAACTGCAGAGCCAGTGGAGCCTCTGATGCAACCTTCAAGCTGGGCATCCCTGCATTTGAAGTTTGAGCTTGTATGTGGTTTATGCAGGTTCCGGGACAGGCATCTGAGGAGGCTGTCTGCTACTCAGCCTTCCCAGCTGCCCTGAAACCTGCATGAACCATATTAAAAACATCAGAGGCATGAAATTAGGCAGGGGAATTGGCAGCACTTCTGTGTCACCTGTATGGGAAGGCAGTGCCTTCCTTTGTTTTATGGATGCACTGCCCATGCACATGCCATGGTGCTGAGCTAAGCCTGAGTGCCTCAAAGCAAGATGCTCTGTCCACAGCCTTGCTGTTGGGATGCACATGTCATTAGCAGAGTGATGTTTATTCCAGGTGCAATAAATATGCAGCCTCAGCAAGTTTTCCTCTAAGACTGGGGGAGTGTGAGGGGGTCTCCTGAGACTGTTTTGCCTTCAAAGTGCAGCACCACTCACCCTTGAATGGGAGAGGCACCCCCGTGAATATATTGCCTTGCTTTGCATTGCCCCAGCCTCTAGCAAACCACACCCCTGTGCACCCCAGCAAGCCCATTACAATGTATAGGGGGAGACTGGGATGAGGGTAATGAGACAATAAAACCGAGCACCTTCTGGAAGCCGAGCTCTGTATTCCAGGGAAGTAAGTCAACTGTTCAGTGAGCTGCATTCTCTAGGCCCAGTGTTTGGTACCTCTGGGGCTTTGTCTATATGATGGGGTTTTTCCAGGAAACCGGAGGTATCCCAGAAAAACTCCGCCGTGTCAGGGAACACGTGTGCGCCTCCATTTTTTTGGCAGAAGAGCAGACACACTCTTTCAGAAGCCCTGTCTTCCTCCTTCCACAAGGAAGAAGGGCTCTTCCAAAAGAGGAGGCTTTTCCGAAATTTGGCCCAGTGTAGAGATGGGCCAATTTCAGAAAAGCCTCTTCCCAAAAAAACTATCAGAAAAAGGTACGCAAATTGCAGAGCACAATTTGCGTACTTTTTTCCGATAGATCAGTGTAGTCTAGACATAGCCTGGGAGGGCAGAGCCAAGAGCCAGGCAAGCAGTAAAATAGTTGCTACAGTACAGGGTAAGGGTTTCATACCTGCTGCTGTCCCTGCCCCAATCTCATTCTTGAGCTGCTGATGTAGGAAATGGAAAGGCTCCCACCCTGCCCAACACATATTAAAATAGAAGGAGAAACAAAGTTCCCAAGGGAATGGCTGGTCTGGGGCTTCCCACAGCAGCCTGGTCTCCCTGGCTATGTCTACACTGGTGGGTTCTTGTGCAAGAACATCTTGTGAAAGAGTTCCTGTGCAAGAACTGTTGCACAAGAACACATCCACACGGCCATGTGCTTTTGAGCAAGAGATGTGCTTTTGCGCAAGAGCATCCATGGCAGTGGGGATGTTCTCTTGCGCAAAAAAGGTCTGATGGCCATTTTAGCCATAGGGCTTTCTTGCGCAAGAAACCCTTGCTGCACGTCCACACTGCCCTCTTGTGCAAGAGGGCTTAAACTTGTTAGAAAAGAGCATAGCTCTTGCACAAGAAGCCCTCTCTTCCCACACTTTACTGTAAATCTTCTTGTGCAAGAGCAGGCGGGCCGTGTGGATGTTCTGTGGGTTCCCAGTGTAGACATAGTCCCTGGGTGGCTCTTACCACAGCCTGGTCCTGGCTTCATGCCTGGCCAGGGAGGGGTTTTGGGGGCTAGATGAGGAGCAGGGGGCAAGGCTCACCTCAACCTCCACTAGGAAGAGGCTAGTGCCTTGAGCAGGGGCTGTGCTTTGTGGCAGGATGATCAGTTCCTTTGCTGGCCCCTGAAGTGCAGCCCCTGTCACTGCCACTCCGCACCTGCCCAAGGCTACTACACCCATGCTAAAAAGTGGGTGGGCATGGCCTCCCTGGCCCTCACAAAGCCACGGGGTGGGGGTAAATGTTCTTTGTGCCAGGGCCCCAATAAATCTTAATCTGCCTCGTTACCTATGAGATGGAGAACACCTGGGAGGGCAAAGGGACCAGAGCTGCCTGGCTTTGGCCCAAAGCAGAGGCACCCTCATCTCTCCCAGGCTGCAGTTTGCTCGCCTAGACTGCATTGCCACACAGCTCTTTGCTGAAGCATCTTTTGTTGCTTTTCAGTGATTGTTTAGCTCCACAGTCTGGCCCTGAGTGCCTGAGCTCCACACCTGCCTGCACTGTGCTCTGCCTCTCCCAGAAGACAGCAAGGATACAAAAGCCAGAGAGGGCAGCTAATTGGCCTCCTTCTACTCAGTTAACAACAGGTCTCAGGGCTGTGAATAATAACTGACAGCAACGGGAGAGATTCCCTTTTTCCGTGGGAGCTCAGCCCACAAGCACTCTAACATTACTGACACCTTCAAGCCAGGCAAGGAGGAGAAAAGCAATGTTGAAGTTCAGAGAAAACATTAAGCAAAACAAGTGTTGGTAGTTCTTGTCTAACAGACAGTGTCTATCAGGATTATAATTGAGTGGAACCAAAAGGCCAGGGTATGATTCCTGTTCTAGTTTATGGCAGTGTCTAACTTCACATAATCACACAAATGCAGGAATTGTCAGACAGATCAGCTCAGGGTCCATCTAGCTAATATCCATCTCTGATGGGCCACCTTTGGCTGCATTACAGAAAGGTGTATGAAAGCCCTTAGACGGATTATGGCACAAGCTGGCCACAGAGGTATTGGCTCCAAACACACCTTAGTTAAAGGTTGGTGCCTGTCCTGAAGCACTGACTATTTCTCCTGGGCACCTGTTGACAGAAATGAAGGAACTTGGATCCTACACCTCCATGGAGCAACCTACGTAGGTAATCCAAGTCTCAATAACTAAGATGTGGATTCTTCATTTCTTGTCCTAAATGTGTGTGTATGTACTAGTCCAATACATTGCTTAAATAGCCACCATGTTTCAGCCCAAAGGTGGCTGCCGTTCAGTAGTGGGTATACTGACACGTATACATATGGTCAGAAGATTGTAAAACAGGATGTAAGAAAAAAGTGTCGAAAAGTGTTAGAACTCAGATGAGAGCAATAAAACCAACTGACTGCAAAGAGCTAGAGCAAAAGTTGGTAAGAGGTTTCTTCAAGGGCCTGAGGCACACAGGGCTTCAGTTTGGTAACCTGGGCAGGTACATTCAGCTGTAGTTCTGTTGTATTAGTATTTGGAAGGCTTCAGTGGCTCTTGACTAGGAACTGAATGTTGGGATTGCCTGTTTAAACAGGCAATCAGGCCATGTTAATGGCCCTTCCCCCAATGCTGCAAAAAACATTTAATTTTTGAAATAAGGGACTTTCAACCTTCCTTTTTGTAATCCCAATCTGATGTGCTAGGATTTAGAGTGGGGAAGGCTGGAGTCTCATGACCATGGGAACTGATAGCTCCAGAGAGAGATGTACATCACAAACCACTCATCAAAACTTGCAGCGTGGAAATGCTTTTCGCTCCCAGAAACATGCTGGAATGTAAAGTAAATTTGCTCCAAGCACAGTAGAAGTGCTAGAAATAGCCTGAGGAAACAGCTTCCCAGATCCTGAGCTGCTTCATCAGTAGAGAAGTGCCTGTGATCTGTTGTCAATAGAAGAGAATCACCCAAGTGTCATGTGATGGGTTTTAATAGCCTTTCTTGTCCATGTTGTTGGTGACTGATGGTTTTTTCAACTCTACAAGCTGTTTGCCTTGATGAGTTCAGAGTGTTAATTATTTCACAGCATATAAATGTAGAAAGGTCTCTTTTCTCAGTTTTAAATTGGCTGCTTTTTAATTCCAATGGGCTTGCCTCTGTATTAGCAGAGATGATAAGCAGGAGCCAGGTGATTTACCCTCTCTCTGTCACTCATTATGTTGCTTGCCGCTCCTAACACTCTTTCTCCTTTCTCTGAACAATCCAAAATGTTTGAATCCCTATCCCATGCAGATTTTTTCCCACGTGGAAAATTATTCTTGTTACATCTTCAAATCCTCTCCTATGTTTACTGTTCCTGGGTGAGACTGGGTGACCAGAGCTGTACATAGTGCTCTGGATGAGGGGGAAGCTATTGATTTATAGATGGGCATGGCTGGATTTTCAGGGTCCTTCCCCACCCCATTTCATATATAGCCCCACATTATGTTTGCTTTTCTGACTGCAGTTGTTGCACCTTGAGCAGGGCTAGATGCCTCTGCACTGTTCACCATGCTGCACATGACTTTTTCTGAGTGGTTACTGTTCATTTAGAAGCTGTCAACATGTGCCCATCAGTGCATCTCTGGAACTAGGGGCAGTGCTGGGCACCGCTCCCCTGGTGCAGTGTGGATGGAAACGGCTTTTCTCAGTAGCAAGTAGTAGAGGAGTAGCCGTGTTAGTCTGTATCTGCAAAAAAATGAGAAGTCCTGTGGTACCTTAGAGACTAACAGATTTATTAGAGCATAAGCTTTTGTGTGTAAAACCCACTTCATCAGATGAGTTGCAGTTCTGGAAGAGGAAGGTGTCTCGGAGGGTAGGGCTGGTTGCTGAGGAGCCTTGTTTCCAGAAAAGGTAGCAGACTGAGGGTCAGTGCCCAGGCCAAGGAAGGAACCGTGCTGCAGCCTACTGAGTCTCAGGAGCTTACTACAGCACAGAGGGTCCAGGACAGGCTGGGAGAGGTGCTCGCTATCCAGGATAGTCAGTTTCCTATGCCGGAGGTGGCCTTTATGCATCTAGGTTCAGACAGAAGCTGCTTTCTGAGCTGGGGATAGGAGCCTCACTTGGCTGCCTGGGGCAGCAGCTTGAGTACAGGACTGTTGGTTTTGAAACATGATGTGAGTGACTTTGGGAGGCCAGGCCCATGAGGCCTGGTGATAGGGTTGCCAGATGGTTGAAACAAAAATACCGAACACTTGCCCCCCCCCCCCCCCGCCCCCAAAAAAACACCGGGAAAAAATTCTGTTGAAGGGGGAGGGGGGAAAGGGGGGAGGAGACCAAAGTTGTTGAGCAAAAAAAAAAAAAAGACTCCCCATGTAACCACCACCACACAGATTTGAACCTTGGCCCTCAGGAGCTGACTATAGGAGCCTCTATTCTCTGAGCTATAAGTCAGCTGGCTCCTAACCCATGCTGTAGTGGTCTCTCGATCTTAACTGTTGCTGTGGTCTAGGTGCTACTTGCATTACTCAGTAACCACACGAGGGCTTTGTCTACACTGGTGGCTTCTTGCACAAGTGTTCTTATGCAAGAAGACGTCCACACTGCCATGTGTGAGCTGTGCTTTTACGCAAGAGCGCCCATGGCAGTGTGGACGCTCTCTTGTGCAAGAAAGCTCTGATGGCCATTTTAGCCATAGGGCTTTCTTGCGCAAGAAATCCCTGCCGAACGTCCACACTGCCCTCTTGCGCAAGAGGGCTTACACCTGTTAAAAAAGAGCGTGGCTCTTGCGCAAGAAGCCCTCTCTTACCACGCCGTACTGTAAATTTCCTTGCGCAAGAGCGGGCAGGCAGTGTGGACACTGCAGATTCTTGCGCAAGAAGCCGCAAGTGTAGACATAGCCTAGGTGTGTGGGTTACACAAGGACTTATTAAGCCAAAAAACTAACATTTAAATAAAACAGCATTAAAACAGCATGTCCCCTTTAAGTGCAGAGATAGGAACAGGGGAAAAGCATTGCTTCCCCTAGGTCTTTTGGCTGGCAGCCATTTTGTGCCAGCAGCCTTGGGGAACCAGGTAAGCATGGGGGCTGGGGGTGTTGGGGGTTCGGGGGGGGAGAGGCCGGGCGCTGAGTATTTGTAGGGTTGCCAGGTTCCCGGCATTTTCGCCTCCTGGCCGGGGAAAAATTCAGAAAATACCAGACATTTTAGGTGTCTGGTATTCTCTGAATTTTTTTACCAGACAGGAGCCGAAAATACCAGACTGTCCAGGTGAATACTGGACACCTGGCAACCCTGCCTGGTGAGGCTGAGGAATATCCTGAAGGGGGGCTGGACAGCTTGTGGGGAGCAGGTCTCCTCCTAGTGCTAATCAGGGTAGTGGTGACTTTTCTTGGACCATTTGTGCTGGGTCATTCAGTAGGTGGGGCTGAGGCAGCCAACCCCAGATTGGGCCATCTCAGCACAGACTCTGCCATTGCAATGGCTGCTGACAGGGCCCTGGGCCTGACTGAGGTGCATGGGGCAGGGGAAGGGCTGTGGCTTTCTCCTACAGTGAGAGGCCTGCCTCATGCTTGTACAGACCAGGGGTCTGACTGGTCGCGAGAGGAGCTCAAGGTGCTGACAATTCACAAGTGTGTCCTGGCTCAATGGGTGCATTTCCCAGGAGTGCTGGGTGCAGGCTGATGTGAGCCACCAGCAGCTTCCTTTCAGCCTCAAAGGGCTCTGGCTGCGATGTCCTGCAAGGCAGGCATCCAGTGACCATGGGGAACAGAGAGAAGGTGTGAGCCACCTTTTGGGTAGGGTGGGGTGCAAGGAGCAGTCTACGCAGAATCCCTGAGGCAGCTGAGCCCTGGCAAACTGGCCTCATCCCTGAGGCTGCACAGAAAGTCCTGCTGCATGGTTAACATGAGGGTCCCCTGGCACAAAGCCTCATTCACGTAGCACTAACTCTATTGGCCATTTCTATGGCTGATCCTCCCAGGGCTCTCCTGAGCAATACAGCCCAATTTGCTGGCAATAGCATGTGAGAAGAGGCTTTCCAAGCCCCACAGGTAAATGCAGGGGGACAGGGAGCAAGTGGCAGTGGTGCTATTTTTGGGCTACTATGGCCAGCTCAGAACTCCTGACCTCAGCAAGCTAGGATGCCCCAGGTGTCCTTGGCTGCACATGAAGCAGCAGCACTTTTATTTAACATCCCCTCTTTCATAAAATAAATCGCTAGTGACCCTCGTCACGTCTTGCAGCCACTCAAAGCTGCACACTCTGATTTCTCTCCGGAGGTTTGCTTCTGATTATAGCATTGGGAACCTTCTAAAAACTGCATCTGGAATTAAAAATAGCAGTTACTCTGGAGTGTGATATCCTCCGAGCATTAGTTCTGCAGTCTCGCCGATCAATGCTGGATCGAGAGGCTCGTTACAGTTGCATTGATTCTGTTCACAGTCAGATGCTCCAGTCAAAAAGTTTTTTGCCAGTCTTTCTTTATTAGCCATGAAAGGATTTTCTTTTCATTCATTATTGAAAGGCCTGAGTTCAATAAAGCACAGAGATTTTTAAAAGGATTCGAAATGTGTACCTTTGCTTTAGAATGGCAGAGGAGGAAAACTCCCTCTAATGGAAATCTGAGGCTGACTGAAGAGAAGAATGCTTGGACAGATTCCTGCACTTGGGGGAAGTAGTCTTGCTAGAGGCTTGAATGGCTTCAGAGGAAGCTTAAAAAAACAGAGAGCTGTGTTTCCTGCCAAACGATCTGGTGTTTATGTATAGCAAGGAGAGAGCCTAGAAAATGACTGGGTTCTCACAGGATCTGGCCATTGGGGCCAGAAGGGAGCTTCAGCAAGCCCAACATACTGCTCCTACTGAACAGAATCCTCTCCATGGCTGTGTGCTCCCCTCTCCTGCTCCCATGGCTATGCTTTCCTCACTCCTGCTGAACATTTCCATCAGTGCTCCCAAGGGAAGGCGCTTGGGCTTGGGCTTGGGCTTTGGCACAGTCACCAGAGGAAGAGGCAAAAGCCCTGCTGTTCTCACTAACAAAAGCTCTCTAGGGCCTGCTGAACAGGACTCAGGAAGCAATGATTTGAAAGGCCTTTTCCACCTTTAATTTCTGTCCTTAGATGCAAAGGAGTCCCATTGACAGTCAATAGTTCTGAATACACTCCTCTCTTAGCACCTTGATCAGTTCAGTATAACTCTCCGTATCAAAGCACCTCCGTATATGAGGTGCTCTTTCTTCACCATAATTTTTTGCTAACCTGACAATTAACTTTCACTATTAACTTTTATAGTGATTTTAATGCACTATAATATTAACCCCTGGTGAACCTGCTTGACTGACTGATTTCTGGGGCCTGGACAGAGCTCGGGCATTGTATGCAAAGGCATGAAAGGTCCTGAGTAGCTGGATCTTTCTCTTTGAGTTCTTGTCCTGCACCCATCACCATAGTACCTGGATGTCTCTGCAGGGGCATTACACAGTCTAGTCAGTTACCCCCACTTGGCTACCATCCATCCATTCTGTCTTTTTCCTTTTCCCATAACCTTTGGGATGTTTAACAAAAATCCCTGAAATGAATTACCCCAGTTCATTCTGGGTTGAGTATATTGATTACAGAGATATGAACTGATCATTCAGAGCAGGTTGTGCTTGCTAGATATGGCAGTGCTGGTGTTACTTGAGGTTGAGATCCTCTGGCTCTTCAATTATCACCTTCCAGGCCCCAATTACAATACTAGGCCACTGAAGAACCCATCCCACCTCCCTACATTCACAATATCCCTTTATCCTGCCTTCCTAAAACTAGAGGCTGCTCCATCCCTGGGAAAACTGGTGTTGGCTATCTGGCTGCTCCAAGCGTAGGCAGGACTCAAGCTCACCACCCTGTGTTCCCCAGGCTCTAAATCACCACAGCCATGGACTAGCTGTGGTAATTGGGGCACCCCCTGTTCCCTCTGGCTCTCTAACTGATGCTCACCTTGCTGAGGCTATTGCTTGCAATTGGTTTAAAATGAGGCTTTCAGATTAAATTCCATATGTAGCAAATTCAGAGCAAGGTGCTAGATGCTGAAATACCAAGGCCAAAGGGACACAGGGAAGGTGAGGGGAATAGGGGGTATGGGAAAAATATCCCTCTTCTGTCTCCTTTTGTGTCTGCTGCAGAGGCCATATTCTATGATTCCCCACACAGATGGCTGAGCTGCAGAACTCCCCACTGTTGTCACTGGGAAATCCTCAGCCTCTGACACTTTGGAAGCTCTTTGGACTTGGTCCTCTCTATGTTGTGTATTGCACAGTGCTCAGTTTACTCCTGGTGCTAAGCAAATAATAAGCACTGAAAGCTGCCTGCTGAGCTCTCTGAATGGAGCGCTCGTCCCAGGGCTACAGTCCACATTCCTCAGACAAAGCCCAGCAGTTTTGATTTAATGCCATTAAAATATCCAGGCAATATGGTGCAAAGCTTCTCTGAGATACAAACCAAGTTAGAGAAACACAACTTGCCACTTCCTACCTTGCTGCTCTTGGAGTGAAACCTCATATGTCTGTACTGTCAGAAAACCACCTTCAATAGTGCTTCCAGGAACATGAGGAAGCATCACCCAGGGGGAATGGTGCTGTCTGCAGAATCTCTGCATCATGGCTCGGCTAAGGGCTTTAAGGGGCACAAAGGCTTTGCTTGTTAGAGAGGCTCCTGTTGTTTCCATTGACAGAAGCTCCAAAAAACAAATTTCTGAGTGCAAAATAACTCCACTCCAGGCTGTTTGTGTGTGACAGTGCACAACCGCAGTGCTGCTGTTCAAATCAAGCAGTTCCCTCCCAGCACAGAAATAACTTTTTATTGTGATGACTTTAGAGGAGCAGCAATGGCTCCATCCCGGGCTGTCACTCATCTCCGTAGCCGTAAGAGCACCTGGTGTAGCTCCCTGCTGTGTGTGCACATGCACAGATCACTCTCAGACACTGCTGTTATTGCTACAGGGCCAGACGCTCCTCCCAGGGTCCATGTGAATGCAGGCATTAGTCACTAGCAAGACAGAAGAAATCTGATGGCATCAGCCTAATTTCAGAACCCAGCTGTTTCCATGTAGCCATTTCGTATACCTTGCAGCTCCCAATATTAATGGCTAAGTGGAGATTGCGTGACCCAAGTTCCTAGAAATACCAGATACCTCCTGCTTGCATCTGGCTAGGTACAGCGCACAGGAGAGTGGTCAGTGCTCTGGCTTCTCCTCAGTGAAAAGACAGCACACAGAGCACAGGTACAGGGTGAAGCACTCGCACCTGCCCTCGGCTTGCGCTAAGACTACGTAGTTAATTAGGTGTGTATTGCAAAGGAGATTTGTTCTGAACTCCCCAGCGAGCTTTTAGCAATGCATGACAATACAATATGAACATCATTGGGTCAGATAATTACAGTGTGATGTAATGCCCTTAGTTCCTTTCTTCTTGCTTAGCCAGGAAGAGTCCTATATGGTGTAGCAGAAGACGCCCAGATTTCAGAGACGCTGGCTATTTCCCCACATATGCCTGCATTTTCAAATGCAGGTGCCTAAAGAAAGGCCCTAAATCCCTGTGGAAGCCCATAAATAAATGGCCTGATGTTCAAGGGCTGAACACTCACCACTCCATTGCCTCCCCTGACTGCTCTAGGGGGTGTCTCTCTCCCTTGCAGCTCCTACACTGCAGACTCATGGAACTGTCTGCATTGCCTCCCTTTCCAGAGAATTGTGCCACCTCTCAGTGGTATACGTGTCTGTTGCTGGACTGCTGGTGTTTGTATGAAATCAGCATGACCTGGCACTGATTCTGTAAATCGTGGGGCTATTTAATGACTGTGAAACTGAACTCCCTCATTGCCCTGTCTCCCAGGGTGCTGAGTGTGCTGGGGGGGAGACACTTCCTCTTCTTCAGTGCGGTTTGGCTCCAGGTCCTGGAGGACTCGGATTGGAAAGTCCCACTTAGGAGTCAGAGTTCAAGTTTCCAAGTGCCTCATACTCACACAGCAGATCCCTGCCCTGCCTGCTCTGGAGTGGGGCATGAATGACCCAGCCTCAGGCTCTGCCTCTCAATAGCTTTAGAGACCAATGGACTCAAGAGAGGATGAGGAGCTGGCCTTTCTGCAGATTGCCAGGGCTTTCCAATCCGGAGGGCAGGCTGGCTGAGCAAGAGGTGAAATCAGGTGACACCAGTTTACACTGTTGCCCCAACCTCACAAAGGCCTTTTCTGTGCTCAGCACTTGTCCACCTTCTTACAATTCCCTCTGAACAGGTGTAAGTGGGGGATGGTCTCGCTGTGGGGGGAACTCCCCGGCCCAGATACCACCCCGGTGCACTGGCTGGCGAGAGCATCTGTGTCCCGCTCCCGTTGCCCAGAGCCCACCTGCCCTCGAGGGCTCCCCTGCCCCCCGCCCTGGGGCAGAGTCCTGGTAACCCCGGCACGGCTGGGCCCGGGGCCTGCACCCCAGTCTTGTCAGGGTCACTCAGGCCAGTGGCCAGGGCGCCCCCCAGCGCTTTGCCCCCGGCCCGGCCCGGCTGTGGGGCAGGGAGGCCACGGGGCAGACACTTGCTTCGGCCGGGGCCATGCGCCCTCAGGCTCTGGGGCAGAACCCCTCCCCCAGCACTGTCCCCCCCCCCCGCGACCCCTTGGCTGGGCCCCTCCCCCAGCACTGCCCCCCCCCGCAACCCCTTGGCTGGGCCCCTCCCGCAGCACTGCCCCCCCCCCCCGCGACCCCTTGGCTGGGCCCCTTCCCCAGCACTGCCCCCCCCCGCGACCCCTTGGCTGGGCCCCTCCTCCAGCACTGCCCCCCCCCCCACTGTGACCCCTTGGCTGGGCCCCTCCCCCAGGACTGCCCCCCCACTGTGACCCCTTGGCTGGGCCCCTCCCCCAGCACTGCCCCCCCCCTGCGACCCCTTGGCTGGGCCCCTCCCCCAGGATTGCCCCCCCCACTGCGACCCCTTGGCTGGGCCCCTCCCCCAGCACTGCTCCCCCCACTGCGACCCCTTGGCTGGGCCCCTCCCCCAGGACTGCCCCCCCCACTGCGACCCCTTGGCTGGGCCCCTCCCCCAGGACTGCCCCCCCACTGCGACCCCTTGGCTGGGCCCCTCCCCCAGCACTGCCCCCCCCCACTGCGACCCCTTGGCTGGGCCCCTCCCCCAGGACTGCCCCCCCCCCACTGCGACCCCTTGGCTGGGCCCCTCCCCCAGCACTGCCCCCCCCACTGCGACCCCTTGGCTGGGCCCCTCCCCCAGCACTGCCCCCCCCACTGCGACCCCTTGGCTGGGCCCCTCCCCCAGGACTGCCCCCCCACTGCGACCCCTTGGCTGGGCCCCTCCCCCAGCACTGCTCCCCCCCACTGCGACCCCTTGGCTGGGCCCCTCCCCCAGCACTGCCCCCCCCACTGCGACCCCTTGGCTGGGCCCCTCCCCCAGCACTGCCCCCCCCCACTGTGACCCCTTGGCTGGGCCCCTCCCCCAGCACTGCCCCCCCCCACTGCGACCCCTTGGCTGGGCCCCTCCCCCAGCACTGCCCCCCCCCACTGCGACCCCTTGGCTGGGCCCCTTCCCCAGCACTGCCCCCCCCCCCACTGCGACCCCTTGGCTGGGCCCCTCCCCCAGCACTGCCCCCCCCACTGCGACCCCTTGGCTGGGCCCCTCCCCCAGCACTGCCCCCCCCACTGCGACCCCTTGGCTGGGCCCCTCCCCCAGGATTGCCCCCCCCCACTGCGACCCCTTGGCTGGGCCCCTCCCCCAGCACTGCTCCCCCCCACTGCGACCCCTTGGCTGGGCCCCTCCCCCAGGACTGCCCCCCCACTGCGACCCCTTGGCTGGGCCCCTCCCCCAGGACTGCCCCCCCACTGCGACCCCTTGGCTGGGCCCCTCCCCCAGCACTGCCCCCCCCCCACTGCGACCCCTTGGCTGGGCCCCTCCCCCAGGACTGCCCCCCCCCCCACTGCGACCCCTTGGCTGGGCCCCTCCCCCAGCACTGCCCCCCCCACTGCGACCCCTTGGCTGGGCCCCTCCCCCAGCACTGCCCCCCCCACTGCGACCCCTTGGCTGGGCCCCTCCCCCAGGACTGCCCCCCCACTGCGACCCCTTGGCTGGGCCCCTCCCCCAGCACTGCTCCCCCCCCACTGCGACCCCTTGGCTGGGCCCCTCCCCCAGCACTGCCCCCCCCACTGCGACCCCTTGGCTGGGCCTCTCCCCCAGCACTGCCCCCCCCCACTGTGACCCCTTGGCTGGGCCCCTCCCCCAGCACTGCCCCCCCCACTGCGACCCCTTGGCTGGGCCCCTCCCCCAGGACTGCCCCCCCACTGCGACCCCTTGGCTGGGCCCCTCCCCCAGGACTGCCCCCCCACTGCGACCCCTTGGCTGGGCCCCTCCCCCAGGACTGCCCCCCCCACTGCGACCCCTTGGCTGGGCCCCTCCCCCAGCACTGCCCCCCCCCATGCCCCCCCCCACTGCGACCCCTTGGCTGGGCCCCTCCCCCAGCACTGCCCCCCCCACTGCGACCCCTTGGCTGGGCCCCTCCCCCAGGACTGCCCCCCCACTGCGACCCCTTGGCTGGGCCCCTCCCCCAGCACTGCTCCCCCCCACTGCGACCCCTTGGCTGGGCCCCTCCCCCAGCACTGCCCCCCCCACTGCGACCCCTTGGCTGGGCCCCTCCCCCAGCACTGCCCCCCCCGCTGCGACCCCTTGGCCCCCATGCTTCCCAGCTGCTCACCACCCAGCTCCAGCCCAGCAGCCTGGGCAGCTCCTCCGGCCCCTCTGCCTCCGGCCCGGCTCTCCCCTTAGCTCGGCCCTGCGCCGCCTCAGGCAGCGCCGCGCACACGGAGGACGGGCCCTGGGCTCCTGACGCCCTCATTGGCCTGCCTGCCCTGTCAGTCAGGCTGCCCTGGAGCGTTGGCCCCTCCCATTGGCTCTGGGGACTGTCAGTCTCAGGTCCTGGTTTCCCATTGGCCCTGGGCGAGGCCCAGGCAAAGCCCCCGTCGCCGGAGCGGGCCCCGCGCCCTGGGGCAGTTTCTGGCAGGGGCGGCGGGACTGCTGTGGTGCGAGGCGGGCGAGGTCCGGTCCCCGCCTGCTCTGGGAGCCGCACAGCACGTGTGACCCAACAGCCTCGCTGGACCCACCTTGCCCATGCAGCTCGTGCCGACCCCAAACCCGCATCAAGGCAAGGCCAAGCAACCCCTTGGGGGGCCAGGGCTGGGGCTGGTAGGAGGTAAAATGGGGCAAGCCCAGAGAAAGCCTGCCCCTGGCCTGAGTGCCTTCTCACGTCTTCCCCGCCCAGGGGCGCAAATGGATGGGAATAAAGACCCCAGCCCGACAGCCCTCGCACAACCCTAAGCTGTAAGGGGGTGCATTTCAGCTATAATTATGCCTGTGGAGGAGGGGCGAATGGGAGCACTGGAAAACCTGGCTCTGTTGCCTCAGAGGGGGACACATGCTGCAGGAGGCTAACCCCAATAAACAGGCCCTTGTCTGCACTTTGGGCTTCTGGTCGTTTGCTCTCTGTCGGCCTAACAAGAACCAAGGGAGAAGGTGAAAGGAAAGCCCTCTAATGGCAGTCCACTCAGCCCGGCAGCTGCTGTAACTAGTGAGAGGGCTCTTCCAGTTTTAGGCCTTTCTAAATGGATAACGGAGCAGTGATTCTTCCTGTCACTGTAACTTTCTCCTGCCGTCCCCTGGGGCATCGAACTCTGGTAAGGAGAGGAGAGGAGTTCCCCAGACCTGCCTCATTTGCAATGTTAGTTGAAGACCAAGATCCTGACACTTAATGTCTGGCTACGAGAGCTCCCTGAGCAAACACACAGGTTCTTGGGCTGGAATATTTTTCTGTTTGTTGTCAGTTGAGAAATGGATGTTCTCTAATAAATGAGCAGCACAAAGTACAAAATTGTGCAGTAGTACAAAATCGTGTAATTAAAATACACAATTCTGACACTGGAGGGGACCTTCCCCCACAAAGGAACATCACTGGGGATGGAGGAGGTAAAATTGGATTCAGGATAAAATCCACCAACACGCCTGGAAAAATCAGGCTAGCTCTTGTCTGCCATCCAGACTGGCTAGCACCACTACTTGGTGGTGATGGGGGACTTCAACTATCCAGATATATGTTGGGAAAAGAACACAGCGGGGCACAGACTATCCAATAAGTTCTTGGACTGCACTGGAGACAACTTTTTATTTCAGAAGGTTGAAAAAGCTACCAGGGGGGAAGCTGTTCTAGATTTGATCCTAACAAATAGGGAGGAACTGGTTGAGAATTTGAAAGTGGAAGGCAGCTTGGGTGAAAGTGATCATGAAATCATAGAGTTCACAATTCTAAGGAAGGGTAGAAGGGAGAACAGCAAAATAGAGACAATGGATTTCAGGAAGGCGGATTTTGGTAAGCTCAGAGAGCTGATAGCTAAGGTCCCATGGGAATCAAGACTGAGAGGAAAAACAGCTGAGGAGAGTTGGCAGTTTTTCAAAGGGACATTGTTAAGGGCCCAAAAGGAAGCTATTCCGCTGTGTCGGAAAGATAGAAAATATGGCAAAAGACCACCTTGGCTTAACCACGAGATCTTGCATGATCTAAAAATAAAAAAGGAGTCCTATAAAAAATGGAAACTAGAACAAATTACAAAGGAAGAATATAGGCAAACAACACAGGAATGCAGGGGCAAGATTAGAAAGGCAAAGGCACAAAATGAGCTCAAACTAGCTGTGGGAATAAAGGGAAACAAGAAGACTTTTTATAAATACATTAGAAGCAAGAGGAAGACCAAGGACAGGGTAGGCCCACTGGTCAGTGAGGAGGGAGAAACAGTAACAGGAAACTTGGAAATGGCAGAGATGCTTAATGACTTCTTTGTTTCGGTCTTGACCGAGAAGTCTGATGAAGGAATGCCTAACATAGGGAATGCTAGTGGGAAGGGGGTAGGTTTAGAAGATAAAATAAAAAAAGAACAAGTTAAAAATCACCTAGAAAAGTTAGATGCCTGCAAGTCACCAGGGCCTGACGAAATGCATCCTAGAATACTCAAGGAGCTGATAGAGGAGGTATCTGAGCCTCTAGCTATCATCTTTGGAAAATCATGGGAGACAGGAGAGATTCCAGAAGACTGGAAAAGGGCAAATATAGTGCCCATTTATAAAAAGGGAAATAAGAACAATCCAGGAAACTACAGACCAGTTAGTTTAACTTCTGTGCCAGGGAAGATAATGGCGCAGGTAATTAAGGAAATCATCTGTAAACACCTGGAAGGTGGCAAGGTGATAGGGAACAGCCAGCATGGATTTGTAAAGAACAAATCATGTCAAACCAATCTGATAGCTTTCTTTGATAGGATAACGAGCCTTGTGGATAAGGGAGAAGCAGTGGATGTGGTATACCTAGACTTTAGTAAGGCGTTTGATACAGTCTCGCATGATATTCTTATCAATAAACTAGGCAAATACAACTTAGATGGGGCTACTATAAGGTGGGTGCATAACTGGCTGGATAACCGTACTCAGAGAGTAGTTATTAATGGTTCACAATCCTGCTGGAAAGGTATAACAAGTGGGGTTCTGCAGGGGTCTGTTTTGGGACCGGCTCTCTTCAATATCTTCATCAACAATTTAGATATTGGCATAGAAAGTCCGCTTATTAAGTTTGCAGATGATACCAAGCTGGGAGGGGTTGCGACTAATCTGGAGGATAGGGTCATAATTCAAAATGATCTGGACAAATTGGAGAAATGGTCTGAGGTAAACAGGATGAAGTTTAATAAAGACAAATGCAAAGTGCTCCACTTAGGAAGGAACAATCAGTTTCACACGTACAGAATGGGAAGCGACTGTCTAGGAAGGAGTACGGCAGAAAGGGATCTAGGGGTTATAGTGGACCACAAGCTGAATATGAGTCAGCAGTGTGATGCTGTTGCAAAAAAAGCAAACATGATTCTGGGATGCATTAACAGGTGTGTTGTGAGCAAGACACGAGAAGTCATTCTTCCGCTCTACTCTGCGCTAGTTAGGCCTCAGTTGGAGTATTGTGTCCAGTTCTGGGCACCGCATTTCAAGAAGGATGTGGAGAAATTGGAGAGGGTCCAGAGAAGAGCAACAAGAATGATTAAAGGTCTAGAGAACATGGCCTATGAAGGAAGGCTGAAAGAATTGGGTTTGTTTAGTTTAGAAAAGAGAAGATTGAGGGGGGGACATGATAGCAGTTTTCAGGTATCTAAAAGGGTGTCATAAGGAGGAGGGAGAAAACTTGTTCATCTTGGCCTCTGAGGCTAGAACAAGAACCAATGGGCTTAAACTGCAGCAAGGGAGGTTTAGGTCGGACATTAGGAAAAAGTTCCTAACTGTCAGGGTGGTCAAACACTGGAATAAATTGCCCAGGGAGGTTGTGGAATCTCCATCTCTGGAGATATTTAAGAGTAGGTTAGATAAATGTCTATCAGGGATGGTCTAGACAGTCCTGCCATGAGGGCAGGGGACTGGACTCGATGACCTCTCGAGGTCCCTTCCAGTCCTAGTATTCTATGATTCTACTTCTCTGGACTGTGTAAATGACAGTACAGGCCGTGCTCTCATTTCAGTCTTAAACACCCTTTTGCCAGAGCACTGATCTGCCTTCTTGTCAGCTTTCATGCCAGCATTGCTCCCCGCACACTGCAACTTTGATAAATCCTCCATGCTCTTAACCTTCTGCACAATGTCTTGCTCTTTGGTTTTTCTCCTCAAGAATGCAGGCCAAAGTGACTGTGAAAGGCAGCCCTACTGATTGTGTCCAGGTTTTTTCTCTGGTTTGCACAGTGATTTATGTCTTTGGGCATGTTTACCCTAGGAAATTATTTCAAAATAACTACATTTGAAATAATAACTCCCGGAATAACTATTTTGAAAAAAACAACAAATGGTCTGGTAGCACTTTATAGACTAACAAAACATGTAGATGGTATCATGAGCTGTCATGGGCATAGCCCACTTCTTCAGATGACTGGAGAAGTGGTCTGTGCCCACGAAAGCTCATGATCCCATCTACATGTTTTGTTAGTCTATAAAGTGCTACCAGACCATTTGTTGTTTTTTTCTGTAACAGACTAACTCAGCTACCCCCTGAAGTATTTTGAAATAAGCATTATTCCCCGAGGAAAGCAGGAGTACAGATTTTGAAATAACCAGCCCCTTATTTCAAAATAATGGTCTTGGTAGTGTGGATGCTCTACTTATTATTTTGAAATAAGCGGGGTTATTTCAAAATGACTCCCTATTGTAGACCAGGCCTTTGTGGCCTTTGGGCATTTTATAACATTACTAGCCAATTAGCCCGTCATAAGATGGGATTTTCAGGTCTCTCCTCCACGTCGGTCTTCTCTCCTGAGCCTCTGGTCTCTCGCTCCATCTCTCTCTCTCTCCTCCTCTTCCTACTGCCACCCCCCCCCCAGCTCTCCTTCGCCTCCTGCCTCTCCCTCTGTCTCTCTCTTTCTCTTCTCCTCCCCCTCCTGCCTCTCACGCAGTGGACCATGGAGCCCAAATGGTCGCTTGCGCCACTTGCTCCCATGTGGCAGCCCGGCTGAGCGGCGCAGAAGTCAGCCGAGCGCCACGGCAGGAGGCGAAGGGGGGCGGGGCAGTGATGTTCACAGCCAGGGGGCGGGACCTGGAGCTGCTGTCACACCACAAGTCACTGCCCACCCCCCTTCGCCTCCCGCCGTGGCACTCGGCTGACTTTTGCACCGCTCAGCCGGGCTGCCGCGGGGAGCAAGTGGCACAAGCGGCCGTTTGGGCTCCCCTGTGGCGGCCTGGCTGAGCGGCGCAGAAGTCAGCCGAGCGCCACGGCAGGAGGCAAAGGGGGGCGCGAAGGGGGGCGGGGCGGTGACATGCACAGCTGGGCCCCGCCCCTGGCCATGTACATCACCACCCCGCCCCTCTTCGCCTCCCGCTGTGGCACTCGGCTGACTTCTGCACCACTCAGCTGGGACACCGCGGGGGAGCAAGCGGCGCAAGCGGCCGTTTGGGCCCCACGCTCCCCATGCAGCACCCCCGTGCTGCACCACGGCGCCCAAGCGGCCACTTGCGCTGCTTGCTCCCCCGCGGTGGCCTGGCTGAGCGGTGCAGAAGTTCATTTCACAACAAAGCCATGGTCCCCATGCAGCACGGGGGTGCTGCATGGGGAGCGTGGGGCCCAAACGGCCGCTTGCGACGCTTGCTCCCCCACGGTGGCCCAGCTGAGTGGTGCAGAAGTCAGCCGAGTGCCACGGCGGGAGGCAAAGGACGTGACTCAGGCAACAGCGCTGCCCAGAGGGAACAGCCAGGGAGGCAACAGCGCCGCCCAGAGGGAACAGCCAGCATTTCAGCGTTACAGAGTCACAGACATTGGGCTACTATATATATGACTAGCGTATGGACCTTTAAATGAAAGCAAAAGAATGTTTGTTAATCTGAAGAAATATAGAAACTCCATGAATATTCAAGACACAGGATGGGAGTAACAGTGATAATTGGAAATTTGCTGCCTTCCTCATCCCACGGGAAGTTTTAGAAACTTTGAAATTTAAACAATTTTCTGTTACATGAAGGCAGCAAAGCTTCTCTCATTAATATTTCACCCAGCTCTGAAACTGGGAATTTATATGAGAGAAAAATCTCTGCCCTGTCAAAGAGAATATTGACGACTGAATAATGTAAGGAGTCCAGGGACCTCAATAACTTAGTAGGCAGGGGGCCGAGAAGCTCTGTGCTTACTCTGGGGAGGAAAACAGCTAATATGTTTTGGACAGAATTGGTTTCCAATATTTGAAGTTTTATGTCTGTCACTACATGTGTGGAAGAATGGCTTCCCAGTTCATTCTGGGTGTTCTCTGGAGCTGACTGTGCAGCCTTTGTTGGAGTAGAACATTTATTAAACCCAGGTACTGGATATTTGCTAAGTGTTGTACAGAGCTAAACCTGCAGGAAAGAGGTGTTTTTACTGTATGACATTGGGAGCCATTGCAGGGCAGGAGAACTGCTTTTTTCTTTATTTTTGAATGAGCATCTATTCTAAACTTTCTTCCTCCTGTAGATTCTCCCCCACAGCAAAACTGCTGATCCCCTCTTTGCATGGAAAATATTTATAGCACCTCACTATGACACATCATAAGCACCTCACAACTCTCATAAACCAAAATGTCAACCAAAGTGAAAACAGAAATACCCCTGGGATTGTGGAAGTGAACATAAGAACAGCCATACTGGGTCAGACCAAAGGTCCATCTAACTCAGTATCCTGTCTGCCGAAAGTGAACAATACTAGATGCCCCAGAGGGAGGGAACACAACAGGTAATCCTCATGTGATCCCTCTCCTGTCATCCATTTCCAGACAAATAGAGGCGAGGGACACCATTCCCACCCATCCTGGCTAATAGCCATTGATGGACCAAACCTCCATGAATTTATCTAGCTCTTTCTTGAACCCTGTTAAAGAACAAGTCTTCACAACAACCTCTGGCAAGGAGTTCCACAGGTTAATTATGTGCTGAGTGAAGAAACATTTCTGTTTATTTGTTTGTTTTAAACCTGCTACCTATTAATTTTATTTGCTGACCTGTAGTTCTTATATTGTGGAAATAATTAAATAACTTTTCCTTATTCACTTTTTCTACACCAGTCATGGTTTTATAGACCTCTATCACATCCCCCCTTAGTCTCCTCTTTCCTAAACTGAAAAGTCCAAGTCTTTTTAATATCTCTTCATATGGGACCCATTCCGAACACCCTAATCGTTTTTGTTGCCCTTTTCTGAACCTTTTCCAATGCCAATATATCTTTTTTGAGATGAGGCGACCACATCTGTATGCAGTATTCAAGATGTAAGTGTACCATGGTTTTATAGAGAGGCAATAAGATATTCTCTGTCTTATTCTCTATCCCTTTTCAATGGTTCCTAACATTCTATTTGATTTTTTGACTGCCGCTGCACACTGAGTGGTATGCACAAGAACACAGCTTAGCTGCCTCATGTCTCTCCTCTCATCCCTCTGCTTTTTTTTCATGTAAGCCACCTGATTTGCTTATTCACCTGCACATCTACCAATGTAATATATGCCATCATGTGCCAGCAATGCCCCTCTGCCATATACATTGGCCAAACTGGACAGTCCCTACGTAAAGGAATAAACAGACACAAATCAGACATCAGGAATGGTAACACACAAAAACCTGTAGGACAGTGGTCCCCAACCTTTTTGTGTGGCGGGCGCCGCACCGGTGGGTGATGTCATCCCGCTGCATCGCCCAGCTGGCCGGCCCCGTGCCAAGTGCGCCTGTGCCGGCACCAGACCCCCCACCGCGGCCATTTCGCCACTCCGGACCAGCCACCCTGCTCCCGCGGCTTCCCCGCTGCGCTCCCCGGCAGGTTCTTCCATCGCCGGCACTTCTCCACACCCCGACACGCGGCCCGTCCTCCCCCAGCCATCCCACGTCGCGACCCCAACTAGGCAGGCGCACATAAATGCCCCGGTGGTTGCCATGGCTCCCGCGGGCACCGCATTGGGGACCACTGCTGTAGGAGAACACTTCAGTCTTCCTGGACACACAGTAGCAGCTTTAAAAGTAGCCATCCTGCAGCAAAAAAACTTAAAAAACAGACTTCAAAGAGAAACTGCAGAGCTACAATTCATTTGCAAATTTGACACTATCAATTTAGGATTAAACAAAGACTGTGAATGGCTAGCCAACTACAAAAGCAGTTTCTCCCCTCTTGGTGTTCACACTTCCACATCAGCTGCTAGAAGCAGGCCACATCCTCCCTGACTGAATTGACCTCGTTATCTCTGGCCTTCCTCTTGATTAGAACTCCTTTCTGTTTATGTGCCTGTATATTTATACCTGCCTCTGGAAATTTCCACTACATGCATCTGACAAAGTGGGTCTTTGCCCATGAAAGCTTATGCTCCGATAAATCTGCTAGTCTATAAGGTGCCACAGGACTTCTCATTGTTTTTGCTGATTTACTGACAGGGTATTGAAGGTTGCTGGATCTGTGTAATCTTGGTGCAGTGGCACTGACTCACTGCTGATCAGGCCCGCCCAGGGTGTGTGTGTGTGTGTGTGTGTGTGTGTGTGTAAAAGGGACAGTTGCCACGGGGTCTAGTGATTCAAAAGGACCCAGGGGTCCCAGCTGCCACTGCTGCTACTGCACCATGTGACTCTGTGGGATGGAAGGGGGGCATGCTGTGTTCTGGGCAGTGCTCCTGGCTGGTTGCCCGAGCGCTGCCCCTTCTACCAGAGGTCACAGCCTTTCCATGAGTGGGAGGCCACACCCTCACACCTTACCCAGGGAGGGACCTGAACAGGCTGCCCTGTTGCTGATTGATTATATCAGCATGTCTCAGCTATTTGAACACTAGCAGCAGTTGAGCTTCAGGATAACAGACAACTAAAATGAATCAACTGCTATTTACACTGAATTAAAGAGGCTTTGTTGTGAAATGAACTACTGAAGGAGGCATTCTCTGTATCCATTAGCTGGTCACTCACTTGTCCCCTATTATATTGTGGTTTTAATTCCTGAATTAGTGTCAGTAATTAGCAGATATGGATAGGAGACAGGCAGAATATTAACATTATTTAAATGAATGGTTTCTAGCAGCTCATCAGACTTGAGATTTATTGCTTAATTGAAAAGAAACCCAAACAGGAAATCCCAGTGTACTAGACAGAAATGAATATTATTTAGTTATTGGCCTGGTAGGAATGCTTAAGTGCTTATATACTTGCCACATTGCGTGAAGTGATTGCTTTTGTATTTTTATTATATTGGCTATTTCATGTCAATTTTTAAACTTGGGGGCCATAAAAGGCCACATTCAAATGCTAAAAAACTATAGAACATTCCAGTTTCATTCTTACCAATGACTTGCTGTTCTCCCGCCTCTCTGAGGAACTTCAAATTGAGGCTTATTGAAGGAGATAAAAAGAGTAATAACGGTGCCTTCCACTGGAGCTACTGAGATTTTTACTGAAATTGAAGTATCAGAGGGGTAGCCGTGTGTGGCGGCGTGTCGGGGTCCCCCGACTCCTGCACCCCCTAGTGGCACGAACAGACTCCACCAGCCAGTAGAATCGAGGGAGTTTATTGCTTCTCCAGGATACAGCACAGCACAGATGTAATCTGGTTACAGGGGCAGGCCTAGGATGCCTCAGCTCCTCTTGGGGTGGGGGAGACTGGGCCCCTAAATCCCAGCTCTCCTTTGCTCAGGCTGCTTCCTCCATGATTCCAGACAGAAACTGCCTCTCTCTTCCAGCCCTGCCCCCCTTGCCAGGCCTGGCCTCGCCCCCTTCCTTTGTTTCTCTCCCTGGGAAGTAACTGGTCGGACAGGTTGAGAGACCTTTTGCATAATGACTCATCCCCTGTCCTGCTGGGCCGTGCTATAAACAGCCGCCAGCGGGGGTCACTCACAGCCCACCACCCAGCATAGCAACCAGCAAGGTACCAGCACTCTATCACACCGTGTTAGTTTGAATCTGCATAAACAAAGAGAAGTCCTATGGCACCTTGTAGACCATGAGTTCCCAAACTGGGGGGTGTGAAGAAATTCCAGGGGGGGCGCGAGGCGACCCAGCCACACACACCCCATCAATCCCACCCCAAGTTTTGCTGCTATTTTTTTGGGAGGGGGGCATGAGGGTTTCTCAAAAATAAAAAAGGGGGTGTGATGCCGAAAAGTTTGGGAACCATTGTTATAGACTAACCGATTTATTGGAGCATAAGCTTTGTGGGCAAAGACCCACTTCCTCGGATACATGTAGTGGAAATTCCAGAGGCAGGTATAAATATACAGGCACATGAACAGAAAGGAGTACCAATCAAGAGGAAGGCCAGAGATAACGAGGTCAATTCAATCAGGGAGGATGTGGCCCACTTCTAGCAGCTGATGTGGAGGTGTGAACATCCTCCCTGACTGAGTTGACCTCGTTATCTCTGGCTTTCTCTTGATTGGTACTCCTTTCTGTTCATGTGCCTGTATATTTATACCTGCCTCTGGAATTTCCACTACATGCATCTGATGAAGTGGGATTTTGCCCAGGAAAGCTTATGCTCCAATAAATCTGTTAGTCTATAAGGTACCACAGGACTTCTCATTGTTTTTGCTGAAACTGAAGGAGCAGGAGCAGTGAGAGTTGCTATCAGCCACCGTTCTGAGGGGGAGCATTCTTGTGGGATAGAGTGCTGACAGCACAAGACTTCAGAGGTGGAAAAGGCCTCTTTGATCATATTGACTTCCTCCCCTTGGGGACCAGAGTGAGATCATTCTATACAAAGCTGAATATCTATCATCAGTGTGTGTGCTGGCCCAGCTCTGCACAGACAATAGGCACAGCAGACCTCAAGTAAATTGCCCAATGCAGGATTGCCAACTGATAGCACAAAGCTGAATGCCTTGGCCACACCCCTGCCCTGCCCCTTCCCCAAGGCTCCACCCCCTTCTCACTACATTCCCCTTCCCTGGATGGCTCCCTCTCCCACACCCTCATTCACTTTCACTGGGCTGGGACATGTGGGGTGGTGTCTAGAAGGCAGTGAGGGCTCTAACTGTGGGGGTAGGCTCTGGGTTGCAGAAGTTCAGGTTGCAGGAGGGGGCTTCAGACTGTGGAAGGGACTTGAGGTGCAGGAGAGGATGAGGGCTCTGGGCTAGGAGTGTGGACTCTGGGATGGGGCTGGGGATAAGGTGTTTGGGGTGCAGTATGGGGCTCTGGGTTTGGAAGGGGCCAGAGCTAGGGCAGAGGGTTGGGGCTCAGGGTTGGTGTGCTGACTTAGCTCTGGTGGCTCCTAGTCAGAGGGGCAGTGAGGCTAAGGCAGGCTCCCTGCCTGTCATGGCGCCACAGTGCACCCCAGAATCAGCCAGCAGGTCTGGCACATATGGTGGGGTTGGGGGCATTAGGGGGCTCCCTGTGCTGCCTTTGCTCATAGGCATCACCCCGCTCCCCAACTCCCATTGGCTGGTTCCTGACCAATGGAAGTACAGAGCCAGTACTCGGGACATAGGCAGTGTGTGCCTGCCTAGGAGCCAGACCTTCTGGGTGTAGGGCAGTGCCAGGACAGGTAGGGAGGCCTAGCCTGCATTAGCCCTGCAGCGCCGCTGACCAGACTTTTAATAGCCCAGGTGGTGGTGCTGTCAAAAACTGGACATCTGGTCACCTAGCCCAATGCTCACAAGATCTGTTAAGGTATGAAGGCACCCCAGCGGGTTTATTGTTGATTAAGCATGTACTAGTAGCCTGCAGACTACCGGACCATTATTATGTGTATGCCTGTAACAAAGGGCTCAACTCAGTCAGTGATGGGACTTTCCATCCCAAAGACACTCCCTCTGAGACTCCATTTTATACGTCAGTACAAGCAAGTTATGTACTGCCCCTCTGACATGGTTAGTTAACACCCTCTGATATAGTAGGTTATCACCCATCACCTTGTACATCTCTATCCATCACACTGCCATCCTGACTTTATCTTTAGGAGGGGTCAGTGCATTGCTGTTATATTTGGGAAATGCTTTTGTATCATTCTTGGTGTGGGGTGTTCTGGTACCACCCTTCTGGAATGTGTGTTTGTGCCTAGCACTTCTTAGGAATGTGTGTTTCTGCAATATCAGCCTGGTTCTTGCCAGTGTCTGTGAGCAGGGTGACCTTTTTGCTCACAACTTACATTTCCTTTATAGCAGTAAAGTTTTGACTGCTACTTTAGTCCAGGCCTCAAGCCAGGCCTCTGATACAAGGGCTTATGTTTCAGGCCCTCTTCCTGCTTCATTCTCCCTCTTTTTGTTCTTTTATGGGGAGGATGTTTACCCATTGTGCTGGAAAAGCATAATGAATCATAGAATCATAGGGCTGGAAGAGACCTCAGGAGGTCATCAAGTCCAGCCCCCTGCCCAAAGCAGGACCAATCCCAAATAATGCTCAGATTGAAGATGACCCCATTGGGTAAGCATAGTTATATGGTTACCTTAGTTTGCCACTTATACATTTATGCCCCATCTGTCTTTTGGTCTGCACAGTTCCTTGTATGACTGGACAGATTTTGTTTTCCAGTTGTGTCCAGTCACTTATGGTAGGCCTGGGAATGTTAGCCCTGAGATGTTGATTGGGGAATGTAGTTTTATCATTGAGCCTTAGGGACACTCCCAGATAATTAATACATATGAGTAATATGGATACGATGTATATAGGTATGTGTAAGTATGACACCAATTAGATCCACATGATGTAGGGTCACAAGGGCCAGCCCTGAATCTTTTCCTGCTGATAGTTCATCATATATCTGAGCAGTGCTGGCTCCCTGGCTCTTGAGTCTCTGGTGGTCCATGAAGAGGATGAGAACTTTGCATAGGTGGACTTTCGTTTAGAATGTATAGAAATCTGGTTCAGCAGTGTGCTTGCCTGGGGTTCCAGGATCCAGTATGGAGATATATTATAATGGCACGATCTAAGAAGCACTCCTTTCCAGCATGGTCTGGAGATATTTGGCTAATATACGACTGCATTGTGTGTATATTGTACTAGGCTGATAGAACAGGCAGATAATAGTTTCCCTTGCTAAAAACCAGCTCAACAGATGACTCAGCTGGAATTAAGGGGGGCTCGATTTACCTTCTTCCCAATGCACTCCTCTCCATGCAGGGTGTTTTGGCCTCTCCATTATAATGTTTAATTTATGGAGCGTATTAGAATCATAAAACTCTATGTTTCAGTCAGAGGCCAGTGAAGCCAGCGCTCAGCTTTCTTTGCTGTTGCTTTGTAATTGACTTCAACTAAAAAATTACAGTCTCTTGAGCTCTGATTATAGGCAGCAGAACCAGGCACAATGGGACAGCTGCAGACTCTGAAAATAGCCACAGATGGTGTGTAGACTATGCAGTGAGAGGGAAGGCAGGGATGTTCAGTAGCCATAATAATTACTGCAGTGGCAAGTTTGTAGTGTAGACGTGCCCTAAATCTAACACTTCTTCTTCGAGTGGCCCCGTGGGTGCTCTACTTCTGGTGTCGGGTCCCATCCCAGCGCCGTGAATCAGAGAGCTATCAGAGCCATGGTCCGCCGGACCACACATCCGTGGCTGCCTCTAGTGGTGTTCGCGCCTTTGATGTGTTGCGCATGGTCTGGCCTCGCTCAGTTCCTCTCATCCACCCCCGGTCGCAGACGGAGCTCCCTTTCTGTCAGTTTCAGTTTCGATAATTCTCTTCAAAAGTCTTCACAATTGTAAATAGTTCAGAGCCTTTCATCAGCTACTTCTTTCTTCAATAGTTTCTAGTTGTTTAAAAGAAAAAAAAAAACTTTTCCTCAGACGTTTCAGGCAAGCCGTTGCCACTACCTGTCCAAAAAAAAAAGAAAAGAGAACCGCCTCCGTTCAACAAAGTAAGGGGACAGATGGAGGAGAGATAGCAGCTGGTCAATTTCTCTCTCCTGGCAACTTTCAGCGATGCCGGCATCCCCCGGGTTTAAGAAATGCTCCGTCTGTGGGGAAGCCATGCCGGTATCAGACGGACATGACTCCTGTGTCAGGTGCTTGGGTGAGACACATGTCCCCCAGAAATGCACGCACTGCAGTAAAATAACTGCAAGAGCAAGAAGGGATCGGGACCTGCGCCTGAAACTGATTCTCTATGGCAAGGCGCTGGAGTCTTATGCCGTTCCCGCCTCTGGGACAGCAGTCCATAAACGGCGGGCAACGTCTCCTGGGACAGCCGTTACAAAGAAAAAGAAGGCGTCCCCAACTCGATCTCTGCCGGCGACCACCAACACAAGATGCCCTGAAAAATCATCTGGGGCAACTACCCCAGGATATCAACAGGCTCCCAAGGCAAGGAGATCGCCTGAGCCAGGGCTGAGAGCGCGAGCAGCATCGGCACCGGCAGCAGCGCGAAAGCCAGCACTGCCAACGGCTGCTCAAGCGGTGCCAGCTGCAGTGGGGTTAACCCCCTCACCACCAAATCCGCAAGTCTCGCCCGCAGCACTGCCGGCATCATGCGATATGCCAGCACCGAGCTCATCCTCGGCACCGTCAGCACCGCCCCCATGCGGAGTCTTTTCGGCACCGCAGCTACATTCGGCCCGGGCTCTCCAGTAGCATGTGAAATTGACAAGGCTTCCATGCCTTGCAAAGCTGTGGAAAAGGAAACGTACAGAGCATTATCTCCGTCGCCTATCTTCTCTCCAGGACCGTCTCCTTCTCCACCCAGGTACTGACGGCACCGAGACTATAGCCTTTCTTCTACTTACCAAATACTTAAAAGGCCCACACATGGGGACACTGTCTATATAGAAACAAGACGCTCTCCATCGCATTCTCGTTCACCCAGGAGGTCACCAAGGCATAGATCACCTAGACGATCACCGTAGCGGGTCTACTATAGCCGCAGTTCAAGATCCTCCAGATACTCTTCTCCAGAACTATCTGAACAATAGTATGGGCGCTACTACAGGGCTGACTATGATCGTCCCACCCTGGGCACCCTACCCTATCTTATAGGGGCTCGTCATGTACCCGCCCATCACCCAGTGCACAATACTTACCTGAGCATCCACAGCAGTTGCTCTCGCCGCCCCCATCAGAAAACTTGACCGTCCATCAAGAACACTCGGAACCGGAAGAGGGCCAAGTGTCCGAAGCAGAAGATCCTCAACCGCACATTTCCCCAACCTACTGTTCCTCTTCTTTACCAGATGAGGCAATGATTCCAGACTACGCCTCTCCATTGGATGACCTGAAGCAATTCCAGGATCTGTTCAAAAGAGTTGCAAACACACAGGAAATATAATTAACGGACGTTCCCATCAAAAAACATCGTCTCTTGAAGAATCTGCGACAACAACAGTGAGCAAAAATCGCCCTTCCTATTGATGAGGCAATCATGGAAGTGGCAGACGAAATATAGCAGACCCCTACATCGGCTGCCCCAACAAGTAAGAGGGTCGATAGGAAATATTTTGTGCCCGCCAAAGGGTTGGATTTCCTTTTCAATCACCCCCAACCCAACTCCCTTGTAGTTGATGCGGCGCAGCGCAGAGCTAAAGCACCTCAATACAGAAACACATTGCAAGACAAAGACAATAAGAAACTAGATGTTTTCGGTAGAAAAGTTTACTCTTCAGCTACGTTATTACTACGTATTGCAAACTATTTGGCCCATCTCTCTAACCATAATTTTGACAAGTATTCAAAGTTTACGGAACTGCTACAACATCTTCCTGATGCCAAGAAACCCTTACTGAAGGCCACAGTCCAAGAGGGATATATATCCTGTAATACTACTTTGCAGATGGCTATGGATGTGGCTGACACAGCCGCACGGGCCACAGCTACGGGAGTCGCGATGAGATGGTCTTTCTGGTTATCCTCTGCAGGAGCCCCGCGGGAACTTCAGAATAAAGTTGAAGACCTACCTTTTGATAAGCAAAAACTCTTCGCTAGTAACACCGACGAAGTTCTCCATTCTGGCAAGGACTCCCGTACCACTTTACGTACACTGGGAATGTACACACCTCCCTATATGCGCAAACGCTACTGTCCCTATCAATGAAGGTACGATTATACGTTTAATAAGAATCAACCACGTACCCAAGACAACCAGCGCTTCTGACAGCGTCCTCAACGTAAACGATCCCAGGCGAACCACTCGTCCAATCAACCTGCACCAAAGCAGCAAATTTGACTTCCCTGTCGAGGATGCAAACACGACTCCCACATCAACGTACCACAAAATTCTCTCCATCTTTTTCACCATGGTCTAAAGCAGTACCACCATCTTTGGTCCAATATCACCTTGCACAAGTGGGTACTGGAAGTGGTACAATCCAGTCTCTCCATCCCCTTTCTATCCATTCCCCCTACTACCCCACCTACCCCGTCCCTTTTCAGGGACCCCTCTCACGAGCACCTGCTAAAGCAAGAAGTTCAACGTCTTCTGAACATCGGTGCAATAGAGAAGGTACCAAGGCAGTTTTGGGGGAAGGGATTTTATTCCCGATACTTCCTTACCCCAAAAAAGACAAGAGGGTGGAGACCCATTTTGGACCTATGCAAGTTAAATCGCTACTTCAGGAAACATCACTTCAAGATGGTGACTTTAAATGCCATCATTCCATCGTTGAACAAGGGAGACTGGTTTGCAGTCCTCGACGTGCAGGACGCCTACTTCCACTCAGCAATCCATGTGACACACAGGCGTTTTCTCCGTTTCCAACTAGGCCAAGAACATTTCCAGTACAGAGTACTGCCTTTCAGCTTGGCATGCACACCCAGAGTTTTCACCAAAACCCTAGCGGTAGTGGCTGCCCACTTACGCAGAGTAGGAGTGACAATTTTTCCGTACTTGGACGATTGCCGCATAAGAGGGCTAGCATATTCAGAGGCCAGACAAATGGTAGCAACAGCCTCTCAGGTCTTCGACTCTCTGGGTCTCCTCATAAATACGCAGAAGTCTTCACCTGAACCTACACAGGACCTGATTTTCATAGGGGTGAGGCTCAACTCAAAAACAGCACGCGCTTACTTACCCGCCGAACGTTTCGCCACGATCCGAGACCTTGTACACACACTGACGCATGCTCCGACGTTTCCCGTTCGAGTGTCTTTACAACTAATGGGACACATGGCTGCTTCAACTGCTGTAGTTTAGAACGCAAGGTTGCATTTTTGCTGCCTCCAACACTGGTTGGCCACAGTATATATTCCAGTGAAAGACAGCGTCCACAAGGTGGTGGTACTACCACCACATGTGTAACAATCCCTGCAGTGGTGGACCAAGCCACACAATCTTATGGCGGGCATTCCTTTCCACTGCCCACAACCGTCGAAACATATGGAGAGAATTGCTCATCTTCAGGGAAATGTGGCACAGAGCAGGCCTAGGCAGCAATGAGCCAGTGGTTTCTGTCGCACGCTGGCTGCTTGGAAGCCCTGAAGGCAGGAGGTTAACTTCCTTCTCTGCAGGTGTCATGCACAGAAAGGGAGCTGCTGGCATGGAGACAAAGCAAAGGGAAAATGCTAGTGCCCCTCTCCTGGACCGATCCCCCATCCTAGGCCTTCGGAAGCTGGAACAAAGGCAGCTAGTTTGTTGGGATTCTTCATCGTCTGGCTGATGTAAATGGAAAACAACAACAATGACAATTTTCCATTCAGATGTGACGCAAGATCATTGTGTCTGGAGTAGCAGAGTGTACTGCTGTGATGCCTCCTTTCTATCTGTGAAGCAGGCACTGCGTAGTTATGTGTTCCATGGTCTGCTCTGGGTACTAGGGAGTCTTTTCCGTATGTGCAGCAAGCATCCGCATCTGCTGTGGCTGGAACAGATATGTAATAAGTTGCCCGTGAGTTTTGTTGGAGGTTGAAGCCAGGGATCTTCTGCATCCGGAGGTCTTTTACGAAGTGCTTATTTGTAACTTCTTGTGAGCTCCATTTGGCTTTCCAAGCTCGACAAGGATTGAAGTAGCTTTGTTGAAGGTTAAATGTGTGAGTCCAAATTGGCTTATGTGACTTCAGGCAGTGGCAAGGTTCATTAAGGTACTGGTGGATGGGAAAATGTTAGTTTTTCACTGGAATTCCCACAGGGCTATGGCATCACAGTGACTGGATGGGGAAGCATCTATACAGCTGAGCACAAGCAGTCAGTGTTTGAACATAAGAATGGCCATACTAGGTCAGACCGAAGGTCCATCTAGTTCAGTATCTTGTCTTCCAACAGTGGTTGATGCTAAGTGCCCCAGAGGGAATGAACAGAACAGGTGACCATCAAGTGATCCATCCCCTGTTGCCCATTCCCAGATTCTGACAAACAGAAGACACCATTCCTGCCCATCTTGGCTAATAGCAATTGATGGATCTATCCTCTAAGAAATTATCTGGCTCTTTTTTGAATCCTGTTTAAGTTGTGGCCTTCATAACATCCTCTGGCAAGGAGTTCCACAGGTTGACTGGGCATTGAATGAAGAAATACTTCCTTTTGTTTGTTTTAAACCTGCTACCTATAAATTTCATTTGGTGACCCCTAGTTCTTGTGTTATGGAAGTAAGTAAATAACTTTTCCTTAATTACTTTCTCCACACCAGTCATGATTTTATAAACCACTCTCATATCCCCCCTTAGTCGTCTCTTTTCCAAGATGAAAATTCCCAGTCTTATTAATATCTGCTCATACAGCAGCTGTTCCATACCCGTAATCATTTTTGTTATCCTTTTCTGGACTTTTTCCAATGCCAAAATATCTTTTTTTAAGATGAGACGACCGCATCTGCATGCAATATTCCAGATGTGGGTGGTTTTATATAGAAGTAGTAAAATATTCTCTCTCATTCTCTGTTACTTTTTAAATGATTCCTGACATTCTATTTGCTTTTTTCACTGCCGCTGCACGCTGAGTGGCTGTTTCAGAGAACCATCCATAGTGACTCCAAGATCTCTCTCTTGCATGGTAATGGCTAATTTAGTCCCCATCGTTTCATACTTATAGTTGGGATTATGTTTTCCTATATGCGTTACTTTGCATTTATCAACATTAAAATTCATCTGCTATTTTGTTGCCCATTCACTTAGTTTGGTGAGATCTTTTTGAAGCTTTTCACAGTCTGCTTTGAACTTAACTATATTTTGCAGTTTAGTATAATCTGCAAATTTTACCACCTCACTGTTCACCCTTTTGTCCAGATCGTTTATGAATAGGTGGAATAGGATTGGTCCCAGTATGGATCCCTGCAGGACATCACGAGTTTAGAATCTGTACATCCCCTGGAGCTCGGTATGGTGCATCAGACAAAGCTTCATTTTATTATGAAATTAAAAAAATCATCATAATAAAAATGCACCATCCTAAGGTTTGTCACCCCTCCATTCTGCTGACAACTTTTCCCCCAGGCTTTGTCTGTCTTGCCGGGTTAGACTGGCAGCTCTCTGGGGCAGAGACTGGCTCTATATTGTATACAGCATTTAGCAGAAATAGGCCCTGATCCTGTTTCAAGGCTTTGTGGTGCTACTGGAATAGATACAGTAACTGACAAGTAATCAACTGGGGCATTTTCACTGCTTTTAAAATGAGTGGTGAATATTTTCTGACAAAAAGAAAAGTGCAGGTTAGCAGCATCCAGAGTGTCTGTGTGGTTGAAAGGGAGCCATGCTGTCAAACAGTGACCAACACTTCTGCCTGCATTTACTTGTCTGCGCCCTGGGCCTGATCCTGCGAAGGGAGCCGATCCTGCTGGCTGACCTCCTGGCAGTCTGGGGGTTCCCCTCGTTTCCTGGACTGATCCTGGCTTTGGTGGATAAGTGTGGAAGGTTGATTTTGTTTCATAGGTTCCACGGCCAGAAAGGACCATTGTGATCATTGAGTCTGACCCCGTGTTACCTTGCCAGAGAACTGCCCCACAAGAACTCCTGGAGCAGAAACACAGCCACTGGGGATTGCCAAGCACATTCCTCCCTTGTAAGTTATCCATGTTTTGTTAGTGACTTGGGACTCTCTTAAATCCTCCTCCCAAAGCTTTGCAGTCTCCCTTCACCGCAGCTGGATTTATTAACACACAGGGACCTTCCCACTCCCCTGGCTTCCTTTATTCCTTGGCATTAATCCTTAATGAGCTTAGTGGAGCAGGCTATAAATATTGATCATTTTAGACCACCTGAAGGTGCCAGAAAACTGTCACTGTTCTGCTGTCTTCTTCTGAAATGTGGCTGGATTCCAGCTCTTTGATGCGCAGTTCCCTGCCTGCACTCATTGGAATGGAGGTGTGGGAACCAAAATGGAATTCAGGGGTGCACCAGGGTGTGAAAATGAACTTCTATGCACTAGCAACAGCCTCCAGGAGTCACATGGCACGGGCCCTGCAGCACGGCGCAGCATCAGCCCCCTGGCCTGGTGCCATGTGTGCAGTGCAGCTGAACTCACTTGTCACTAATTAGGCTTTGAAATGTTCATGACAGGCGTGTGGCACTAGCATAAATATCTGTATCTTCTGAACATGGGTTCATCTTGGCATCTTCTGGCTGTTGTGTGTCTGTCTTTTTCTACAGTCAGATAGCCAGCTCCTGAGAGAGATGCAGAGACTGAGCATGGCCTGTTTGTCTTGTTTCTAGTTGCAAAATTTGGGCTGGTGGCTGCTGTATTTTATTTATCGGAAGCTCCCCCAAAGAATAAAAGTGGCACTTTCACACCAGCCCCTGTCATACACAAGGGCTAGAAATTGGTTTGGTTAATCTCTCCAGGAACAAACTGGCTGCTGAGGGTTCCCCCTGCAAAAGGAGGTTTGAAGGGGAATTCCAGGTAGCCTGGAATGGCTTAGGCAATCGCACACTTGGTACATAAAGTATTGAGACAAAGATGGGTCCCTTTGCAGACTGAAAAATACATCCCAAATTCACATCCCCTTCCCCTTGAGCTCCGTGGCGCTCTTGAGCCGGGCTAGCTGGTCCTGTTGGTGGTAGGTGCACTTTAGATCCCGGGTTCTGCTTTCGCTTAGGTTGGTAACCTGCCCACTTTTGTAGTGAGGACACAGGCTGAGACTCCGCCAGTGCCTTCCCACAGTTCTTCCCATGTGCACAGAATGGCTGACCAGTTCTCCCATAATTCACAGTGCTCAGCTCCCTGCAGCCCCAGGAACTATGGGCTGTGTTCCCGGGCCCTGGTGATTCTCCTTGGGAAGCGCAGCACCAGCGAGGACACAGTACCTGGGCGAGGGCTTTGCACTGGGGCAGCTGCCCCTGGGCTGGGCTAACCATGGTCTCAGGCCTGGTGCCAATCACCCGAGTTATCTCTGCAGCACAGGCGTTCTCTAGGTGACTTGGCTGAGGTCCTGCAGTGAGTCTGTACCAGGGGACCTTGGAAGCCCAACTCTTGGTTGCAACAGAGCAAAACCCCAGCCCCCGAAAAGCCATGCTCTACATTCCCCCCAGCTGAGAGGCACGTCCCACTGGGGGCAGGAGAAACGGCCCAAGGGAGGCAGGGCGGGAATGGAGCTGGGCTCTGGGCTGAAGAAAGGGCCCCTAGCTGTTGTCACTCTGCCTTTGGTGAGGGAACAGATTCCTGCCGATGCCCTTAACCGTCAGTTGCCGCCAGCACGTTATTGATGTATTAGCAACGAGCCAGTGAGACCCCTTCTGATCTTCAGTCGTTGAGCCTGCCCTTTGCTCTTTCCAGCGCTGGTTTGGAACCTCCCCGCTAAGTGGGTTTGCTGGCAGTTGGCCCTGTGCATATCAGTCTGGCCCAGCACAGCTGCAGGTTCCTTAAGAACAGCCGGACAGTCCTGGAGGCTGAGGGCCTCAAATTATCCATACAGCTGACAGAGCCTAGACTGTGACCGGCCTATTCTTCCCCACAGGCACACACTCACAGAACCGCAAGTGCACACAGAGACACCCCCGTGCTGACCTGGATGGATCCAGGAGGGTGTTTGGCCCACCCATGCCAAGGTCAGAGAGTTTAGAGGAAGTGCTTGAGAACTGGGAAATGCTTTCTCAGTGGACTGCCATCCATAGCAAATGTCTGTCTGCTCTCCATGCGGGATGTGCTGCCAGCTCTGCCCAAAAGCAGCTGCAATATGGGCTCTGACAGTAACAGCAGCCCCAGTGGTGTGTAGTGCTGGAAACTTCGCTCCAGGCTTAGCAAGATGAAATTACCCCAGCTGCTTCGGAAGGAGCACATGGGGGTTGGAGAGAGGGAATTATTCTGACTCTAATCCCAGTTCCGGATTGGAAAGCCTAGGCAGAACCGAGTGATAAATTTGCAGAGCTGAGATTTCCTCCTCGGATATACATTTTAGCCAAATAAAAATAACCCTTCTGTTGCAGTCAGAGTAACTGCTGGCATGTGAGCAGCCCTGCGCCGGGGCTCTCCTTAGGCAGAAGAGCTGATCTCAGAAGGGATGGGCCTGGTAGTGGGTGTGATGGCACGTGGGGTTTTCCCGTCCCCTGCACCCCCGTAATGGCACGGACAGACTCCACCAGCCAGTAGAACAGAGGGCGTTTATTGCTTCTCCAGGGTACAGCACAGCACAGATGTCATCTGGTTACAGGAACCGGGCCTAGGATGCCTCAGCCCCCCTTGAGATGGGGGGAGACTGGGCCCCTAAATTCCAGCCCCTTTCCCTAGGCTGTCTCCTCCATGATCCCAGACAGAAAACTAACTCACTCACCTCCAGCCCTGCCCCCCAGCCAGGGCTCCACTCCCCTCCTTCCCATTGCTCCGCTCCATGGGAGATACCTGTCTGACGAGTTTCAAAGCCCCCTTGCATAATGACTCACCCCCTGCCCTGCTGGGCCGTGCTGCAGACAGCAGCCAGCGGTCACCCACAACCCACTGCCCAGCATAGCAACTAGCAAGGTACCCCCCACTACGTCACAGTGGGCCCGCATCTCGGCAGCTGAGCAGAGATGCCTGGGGCCAGAGCGTCAGAGGGACTGGGCTCCTGCGGCTCTCGCTGTCTCCGCTGGAGCAGTAAGGGTTCACGTAGTGCCCCAGCAAGTCCCCAGAATCTGGGGTCGCTCTGGAGAGCTGGGGCCTTGATGTCTACATGGGGCAGGCAAGACCCTTTCCAATCCCAGCCTTCTGGGTGTGCTTGCCGGCAGCCAGCTGGGATTGCAAGGCTGCTGGGAGTTGGCTAAGAGGAAGACACCCTGCTGGGATGGATCCAGGGGCCACAGAGAGGCAGGAGGCTCTATTGTGGAATATTAAGTTGCACACAAACGTCTGCTCGGAGAAGGAGGCCAAGAGTCAGAGTCTGGAGAGCTGCCCAGATGCTGGGAATGGGAAGAGCGGAAACAGATCCTTCTGGCAAGGGGCCTCTCCGGCCCTGTAAGCAGAAGAAACTGGCTGCTCCAGTGCCTGTGCCTGTGCCGGGATGGAGAACTGGCCACGTGGGAGTTGCCAGCTAGTGACACCCACTGTCCAGGTGTTTCAAGGTATTGGAAGTGGCTCTGCTGTTTGACAGCAATTACTGCAAACTCTAGTTTGCCACGCGGGCACCGTTGTCCCTGCGCTGCCAGGGCCAGGGACATGGGCCCCACTGGGGCTCTGGGCTGGCTGCGGAAAGGTGGTACACGCGGGTGGGTGTCCTGGGCTCTGCTGGGTGCTCTGAGTGCTTGGGAAGTTACAAAGAAGCCCTGGGGGAGCCTGGAGTGGCACAGGCTGGGTGGGAAGGCTCCTGAAAGGAAGGGCGGGGTTATGTGAACCTAGGCTCCGTTCTGTGGGGGGGACGTGCCTGCCTGTGAGAAGGAGCACTGGCTTACCTGCCTGGTCGCGGGCGGATGCTGGGAGAGCCCTGCACTCGGCTGCCTCTGCAGAGCCAGCCAGCCGTGCCGGGCCCTTCCCACCTTCCATGCTCCAGGGCTCTAGTGCTCTTCTTTGCCGCTAAGCTCGGTGCCCAAGCGGCTCTGCCCTTGTCCTTTGCAGCAGATCACCCCTGAGTGCTCCTGGGCCGGTCTGCCTGGAGCCAGGTCTCTGCAAGCGAGCGGCCAGGCTGGCAGTGAGGGCCTGTGGGGCTGGGAGAGGCTCTCAGCTGAGCAAGGGTGCCAGAGGCGCAGAGCGATGCTTGAGCTGCCATGCAGGCTGGAGTGATCCCGGGCTAATCTCTAGTGCTCTCTGCTGGGCCAGCCAGAGCGAATGCAGGGAGGCACATGGCGATCCCTCCTCCCCCAGCGAGCCACACTAAGGAAGTGACACAGGTTCTCAGGGCTGGCTTTTTCTATGACTGCATACTCGCTTAGCAGCCACTTCCAGGCAGGGGACGTGCATTGTAGCAAAGCAGCCGCACGGCCGCTTGGCTGGCGAGGGAAGCGGGGACTGGGCCGGGAGAAGCGTCCGTTCCCTTTGGGACGTGAGCAAGAGCAGCAGCGAGAGCTGGGAGTGGCAACGCCCTTCCTTCCCGCTCTCCAGCCACTGCAAACACTTGCTCTCCTGGACACTGAGCTGAGGTGCAAAGGGCGGGGCCCGGCTTGCAGGCGCACCCTCCGGCCATGCTGCAGAGGTGGCTGTGGCCAGGCTTGTGAAGCTGGGCCACCTGCTGCCAGGAAACCTGCGCTGGAGGTTCCATCGTGCAGAACTTCCCGTTGTCCTGCCGACGCCTGCAGCACAGGCCTCTCCGTTCGTGGCAGAGGGGCTTGGACTCTGACAGCTGGGAGGCTGGGGGCTCATTGCCTGTATTGCAGCAAAGTCCGTCCCCGCCGGTCTGAGACACCCTTGCTCCAGGGAGGAGCTGGCCTGGCAGCTCCCACTGCAATGCCAAGCAGAACAAGGGCGTTCTCTACAGCACACGCCAGGGGGCGCCCGTGACTGCAGTTTGCTGGGCTGCTTTGTAACCCCTGTGGGCTGCAGGATCCTGGGATGGAGACAGAAACAGAATTCTTCGAACCCCCATGGTTCCTGGAGGCTGCACCTCCCAGCCCTCCCACTGTCTCAGCTCGTCAGCTCTGCGTGGAGTCGCCATTCTCCCCTGGGCCCTGAGCACCAGCTGCGGTGGCTTCAGCAGGCCAGACGTGTGCAGACCCCATGGGGCAGGGACAGGGGTTCCCAGTGACCAGGCGGCCTCCTTTCAGCAAAGCAGTTCAGAGAAAACATCTTAGAGCAACAAGCCAGCCTGGGTGCCTGGCTGCCCAGCAGGACCCCCTCCCTGCAGCTCTGGGGATGATCGCTGCTTCGGGTTCCTCTGGAGCCTGCGGCCTGGTCAGCCTCTCCCTCACCAAGCTCCCCATGTCACTGCGCAAGTTAAGTTGCTCTGTGACTCAGTTTCCCCCTCTGTCAGATTTGTGTGCTTAGGGCAGGGACTGACTTCCCGTGTGTGAGCAGCGCCCCCGGCCACAGAGCCCAGATCTTTGTGGTGGCCTCTCGGGGCTACAGTGATACAAAGCCTCACATAGAACGTGGAACCTGCTCATCTGTGCTTCTAGGTCCAAGTACAAGACCGTGGTTCATCCCTGCCTGGAGTGCTGTGCATTCAGCGTGTGTGCGTTCCCCTCCCTGGCTCTGTAGCCGTGGCATGAAGAGACACTGCTCCAATGAATTATCATTGTAATTTGCAATGATTTCCCATGTCACTTGGCCCCGAGACCAAGCTGATTTTGCTTATTAGGAACAGGCGGTTGAGATGTAATGGGACATTAGCCGTAGGCATGTATGCATTGGCAGAAGGCAATAACCGGCACAAATAGCCCATACAGGAATGCAGCTTGCACCTGGCTCGGTGCCTCTCCTGCCGGCCCCAGGTCTGATCCGCATGTGTGAGGAGGGGAGCAGCCTGTGAGCGCAGGAAGCAGAGTCTGCTCCAAGCACAGGGCTAACACTGCAAGTCAGTGACTTAGGCCTTGTCTACGCTTACCAGGAGATCAGCACGGGGATCAATCTCTCGACCTGTTATATCGATCACTGATCGTGCTCCTGTCAGCACCAGTACTCCAGCAGGTTGTGAGGAGTAAGGAAGTGGGTGGGAGAGTTTCTCTCACCCCCCTGCAATGGAAACACTGTGGTAACTTGAACTAAGGTACGTGGATTCCAGTTACGCTGTTTACCTAGCTGGAGTTGCATCCCTTAGTTCGACAGGCTCAGCACTGCACTATTGGCTCACATTCTCTATGCTCACCTGAGCCTAGCAGCCCCCTGCAGCCAGTGCCGGAGCATCACGGAGCAATGGCATGAGCAGTGTTAGCTCGGGCACTTGGCTGTACCCCCCATGAGGGGCCAGCTGGCCGGAGTGTAAAGCGGCGCAGCGGTGGAGCTAGAAGCTGGGGGAGGGGAAGAGAGGCAACGCTGGAGTTACCCCTCAAGCTGACACTGCAAGGAGAGAGCACTGGCCTCTCTACCCTTGGGGAAAAGGCCAGCATTGTGTGTTAAGATTGTCCAGCACATTGGGACCCTAGCCACCCTGGCTGGCCCCAGCATGCTCTGCTTCCCTGGCAGGCCGGCCAGTCTTGCTGTCACCCCACCTCCCTCGAGCGCCAGGCTCTGTGCGTGGAGCCTGGCTGCTGCCCTACGCACACTGGAGGGTTTTGTGCTGGTCGTGCTGAGCCAGGTGTTGGGAAAGATGGGAGTGGGCATGCAGTGTGTCTCCTACTGAGATGGCGGGGGGGAGAGGGAGGTGAAAGCTGCATCTCAGCTTGTGCTTTCTCCAGCTGCATGACTCAGCTCTCATATGTATTTCCCTGGGTTCCGGGCCTGCCTCTGCCACACTCCCAATGTGACCCTGGGCATGTCACTTAATCTCTCATCATCTGTACAGACAGGGCTGTGTCCTTCCTCCCTCCCTCCTACCCCTTCTCCATCTGTCCGCATGGCCTGGAAGCTGTTTGAGTCGGAGACGGTCTCTTGCTAGGTGTCTGCCAGGGTGGGAGCTAACTCTGTCTTGCTTCCCCCCAGGCACAAGTGGATGCATCTCACTGGCCCAACTCTCCTCGTGGGGAAGGTGAGTCAAAGAGGTGCTGGGACTTGCCCATTCCCCAGCTCCTGGGAGCGTGAATGGTTTGGCTCTTCACTAAAATAATTTCCTGCCCAATGTTCTGTGTTTTCATATGAGAGTATGAATCCATTGTTATGCACGGCGGAGAAGCTAATTTCTCCATTCATGCCTCCCGAGGGTCACGAGAGGCCCTGTAGTGCGACCAGCACCTGGAGAGGAAAGAATGTCCAGGCTGTGATGGTTTTATCAGGCTGTGATTAGTTAGTGGATTAAGGATTCCCATGAACAATAGATGCGAGTGACAGGAGTGTGCCGTGCACCGGGAGCATGTTAGCGGACGATTGCAGTTTATTACCTATGTCTTTTTTTCATCAAATGAATATTTTAAAAATTCTCACGCGTTTGATCCTTTGTTAATGCTGGAATTCGCATGTTTGCTGTTTTGTTCCAGTTACAATAGTAACCAGCTGATTTTCAGCAAAGGAACAGATGGTTCTTGCTACTCAACCTCAGCCAGAGTCCCTCTGACTGTCAGTTATGATCTCACCAGCACGGTTTGGCACACCACTAGCCACAAGGTCACCTCTTTGTTTTCTGACAGGAAAAGTTCAGTGAATCGTTCGATTGTTAACCCCAAACTACGTCTACACTGCAGGCTTCTTGCGCAAGAACTAGATCTTTCGCAAAAGATTCTTGCGCAAGAGTGCGTCCACACTGCCATGTGCTTTTGCGCAAGAGCGCGTCCACACTGCCATGGACACGCTTGTGCAAGAAAGCTCTGATGGCCATTCACAGAATGGCCATCAGAGCACCTGTGCTTTTTCCGATAGGGGTTTCTTGCGCAAGAAACCTGTTGTCCATCCACATGCACCTTTTTGCACAAGAGCTCTTGCGCAAAAAGGCTTATTCCTCGTAGAAAGAAGAAAAACTCTTGCGCAAAAAGCCCTGTCTTCTGACAATCTACTGTACTTTTTCTTGCGCAAAAATTCTGCAGTGTAGACGTAGCCCAAGAGAGCAGTGACACCAGCTTCTTTTCAGTGTGCAGTGAAAGCCACTTGCTGCAAAATCACATCATTGGAATTCATACTTCCTATGTGTAGTGACCTTAGATGGGATAATGATGGACTGCCAACATGAAGAGCTGTGCCAGTTCCTTCTGTGATGGCCATGTGTCATTTTTCTCACCCGTTGGCTTTGCTGCTGCAATGCAGCCACAAGTTCACTGCTTCTGGGAGTGCTACTGTGGCCGAGAAAAAGATGAGTCCAAGAGAACTGATCTCCAGCCAAGTGAAGGCTTTAAAGGTCTGCAGCCAGATGCTATGGGGCAGCTTGTGCAGGGCATGGGAGATAGAATCCTAGAACACTAGAACTGGAAGGGCTCTCGAGAGGTCATCGAGTCCAGTCCCCTGCCCTCACGGCAGGACCAAGCACCATCTAGATCATCCCTGGCAGGTGTCTGTCTAACCTGCTCTTAAATATCCCCAGTGATGGAGATTCCACAGCCTCCCTAGGCAATTAGTTCCAGATGATTTGCTTTGGTCTTGCTGCCCATGTGGTGCATGCTGGAGTGTGACGACGTGTCGGGGTCCCCCGACTCCTGCGCCCCCGTAGTGGCATGAACAGACTCCACCAGCCAGTAGAATAGAGGGAGTTTATTGCTTCTCCAGGATACAGCACAGCACAGATGTAATCTGGTTATAGGGCCAGGCCTAGGATACCTCAGCTCCTCTTGGGATGGGGGAGACTGGGCCCCTAAAGCCCAGCCCCCCTTTGCTCAGGCTGCTTCCTCCATGATTCCAGACTGAAACTAACTCTTCCTTCCAGCCGTGCCCCCAGCCAGGGCTCCACTCCCCTCCTTCTCATTGTTCCACTCCCTGGGGGATAACTCGTTGGACAGGTTCAGAGCCCCCTTGTATAATGTCTCATCCCCTGCCCTGCTGGGCCATGCTGCAGACAGCAGCCAGCGGAGGTCACCCACAGCCCACCGCCCAGCATAGCAACCAGCAAGGTACCCCCCACTATGTCACAGTTCTCCCCCCTCCGAGAGTGAACTGAGCAGGGTCACTCCGCTTGTGACCTAGGGAAATTCGGGTCCTCTGCATGGGAACCCGCCCTGGGGCACAGGTGCTCCCCTTGACTCGGGCCGGCCGCAGTGAGGCCCCACATGAATCGGCTTCCCTCTGTCTACTCGCTACACTGCTCCGGGGGGACTGGCACAGGCCTGTCCTCTGTGGTCGCATCCAGCCTTGCACTGGCCTTGATCTCTGGCCAGGGTCTCTCGGGCCGGGGCCATGAGCTCAGCGAGCCTTCCCTGGACAGCCAGGGCGTCTTCCACCCCCGATGCTCCATCCAGGGAGGTCTCCCCCTCCCATAACTCTCTCAGCAAGCCCAGGGGCTCCTCTATACGGGGAAGGGGCCCCCACGCAGCTTTTCTCCCGTCTTGGGCCTCCCCGCCCCTCTGGCAGGAGTCGCAGGACCGGCAGTACCGCTGCACGGCTGCAAATATCCCCGGCCAGTAGAAGTGTTGGAGCAGCCTCAGCCGTGTGCGCCGGTGCCCCGCAAAGGGGACGTCGTGGGCCAGACACAGCAGCTTGTGGCGATACTTTTGGGGGACGACCAGCTGCCGCTGGACCCCCCCATGCCCTCACCTTCCTGGGGGGAGCCATTCCCGGAACAGGAATCCCCGCTCCCACAGGAATCTCTCCTGGCCTCCTCTCCCCAGGGGCTGAGCTGCACGGAGGCCAGCCTGGTCCCTCAGCTTCTGCAAGGAGGGGTCTGCCTGCACCGCAGCCTGGAATTCAGCCGCTGGGGCAGGGATCGGGACCTGCTCCCCGCCCTTGCCTAGGTCCGGAGTCCCAGCTTGGCTGGACCCCGTGTCCACTGCGATGGGACCCTGAGGACCCTGCCGGGAGTCCTTCCCTGGATCCAGGTTGTCAGCCCCTCACTGGCTCTGGCTATGGGCGGTGACCAGAGCCCGCTGGGATTCATGGGGCCACTCCTCTAGGTCATTCCCCATCAGCACCTCCGTGGGCAAGTGCGGGTGCACTCCCACTTCCTTGAGACCTTCCTCAGCCCCCCATTTCAGATGCACCCTGGCTACAGGCACCTTAAACGGGGACCCGTCTATGCCCTTCAGGGTCAGCTGAGTGTGGGGTAGTACCCAGTCTGGGGCCACTATGTCGGATCGGGCCAGTATCACCTTCGCCCCCGTGTCCCAGAAACCCGTCACCTTCCTACCATCCACCTCCAGGGGTACAAGGCACTCGCTCCGCAGGGGCCGCTCTGCCTCCACCCGGTACACGGAGAAATCCGCCTCCCGAGGGTCAGACCTCCCAGGGGAGGTGCACTGAGCATCCTTCCCCCCACTCTGAGCTGAGGTTTGCCTGCTGGCCCCTGCCTCTGGGGCAGCCTGCCCTTCCTCCAGCCCCAGCCAGTTAACTCTGGGAAATCCTAGGTCTTGGTGCCTGGTGCACTGAGCCCTCTTGTGGCCTCGTTGCCCACAGCGATGGCAGGTTAGGTTCTGTGGGCCCTTTTGGGTCAGCTCTGCCTGGGCCCTGGCTGGTTTTCTGGGGCACCATTGACTGGTCCTGGTCCCTGGGGCTCACCTCGGAGGTGCCTCTCTCCGTTGCTCAGCCGAGAACCAGTCTCTGCGCAATTCCCTTTCTCTCCGGGACTCCCGTTCACACCCGGACCGGCTCTCCGTGAACTCATCCGCCAGCCTCCCAGCTTTCTGGGGGTTCTCCGGACTTCGGTCCTTGAGCCACAGCCTCAGGCTGGGTGTGCATGCTTCCTAGAACTGCTCCATCATGATCAGCTTGAGCAGGTCCTCTGCAGTCTGGGCTCCGACTCCAGACACCCACTTGCGGCAGTATTGCACCAGACGGGAGGCCAGATCCACATAGGTCTCCCGTGGCCCCTTCTGCACCTTCTGGAACTTCTTCCTGTACATCTCGGGGGTGAGCCCGAACTTGTGCAGCAGGGCCTCCTTGACTCGGTTGTAATCCCCTGGCTGTAGGTCCTCCAGCTGATTGAGCGCCCCGGCAGCCTCCCGGTTCAGTGCAGGGATGAGCTCCTGTAGCCAGTCAGCTGGGGGGACCTGTTGCAGTCCACAGGCCCTCTCAAAGGAGCTAAGGAACCCGTCTATGTCACCCACATCCTTCAATTGGGCCACCACGAGCTTCTCCAAGAGTCTGGCTGCTCTGGGATCGGCACTCAGCGCAGCCGGGGCCCTACCACTTCTCCACGCTGCCATGGCCAGCTCATGCTGTCGCTGCTCTCTACGGTCCTGGACTTCCAATTCCTTCATCTGCAGCTGGATTTCTAGCCGCCGCAGCTCCGCTGGGTTGGACCCTCCTCTGGGCGGACTACGGCTTGCGGGGTACCCCTGGGAGGCTGTCCCATCTCTCCGGTGGGTTCCAGTGTTCCGCCCACCCTCAGAACCTGAGACGTTCCCGGGGGGGTCTGGCTGCTCCCCGCTGGGACAGGATCCCGGCCCTGTGGCTGGTCATTCTCCTCCAGCTGGGCAATCAGCTGGGCCTTGGTTACCTTTTGCACAGACAAGCCCCTCTCTCTGCACAGCTTCACCAGCTCTGCCTTCAGAAGTTGGGCATAGGCCATCTCCCCGCTGGTCCCCTCGGTGCAGACTCACCCGTCTAGTGCTGCAGCGCCCCACGATTCCCAGGAACCGCTTTGCTCTGTCTCCAGCACGCCTGGCTCCACGGCTCTTGCTTCTATTGCGCCTTGTCACTCGCTGATGGGAGCTCCATCCACGGGGTGCAGTGCATTCCACTCCTGACACCAGTGTGACAATGTGTCGGGGTCCCCCAACTCCTGCACCCCCGTAGTGGCACGAACAGACTCCACCAGCCAGTAGAATCGAGGGAGTTTATTGCTTCTCCAGGATACAGCACAGCACAGTTGTAATCTGGTTACAGGGCCAGGCCTAGGATGCCTCAGCTCCTCTTGGGATGGGGGAGACTGGGCCCCTAAATCCCAGCCCCCCTTTGCTCAGGCTGCTTCCTCCATGATTCCAGACAGAAACTAACTCTTCCTTCCAGCCCTGCCCCCAGCCAGGGCTCCACTCCCCTCCCCTCCTTCCCATTGTTCCGCTCCCTGGGGGATAACTCGTTGGACAGGTTCGGAGCCCTCTTGCATAATGACTCATCCCCTGCCCTGCTGGGCCGTGCTGCAGACAGCAGCCAGCGGAGGTCACCCACAGCCCACTGCCCAGCATAGCAACCAGCAAGGTACCCACACTGCGTCACATGGAGTAACTACAGCTTCCTTCAGATCTTCATGCTCTGCATTGGCTTCTCCGCCTGGCTGGTCAGATTGCCTTAGCCTCATCTGAGTGAACTGCAGTAGTCCTACTTCGCTGGGTTTCAAAGAAACAGACTTTGCATCTTATTCCCTTGATTTTTAAATAGTTAAGTCACCCCTATTCCTGAACCCTAGCCATGGCATGAAGAAGGATGTGTGTCAGATGTTCATAGCACCAGGTAGGATTTATGGGGCCATACGCAGCACTATGGAACTGGTACCCCTAACCCCGATGGCAGCTTATGGGGGGCAACGTTTAAGAGACTTGATTTTATAATCTTCAGCAGCACACTAATGAAATGTTTTTAAAACAATTTTAAACTAAGCGCCCGTCGAATAACACAGTAAATCCAGAAACTGACAGGATATACCTGGGCTGGCAAATGCCTGTTCAATGGCTTCGTTACCACTGCAATAGCTCTTTCACAGGTTCAATGTGCTGCTAATAGGGCCGGCAGGCTGTGTCACTTGTAGTTAACCAGCTCCTCTCTGGAGAAAGCGGAGCCACAGAACAAGGATAGGGAGAGGCAGGTGGGAGGGCATTAAGACCCAGCGGTGCCCCAAATTTTCAGATACCCTACACAGCTGTGTATTCTGCGTACTGGTAAGGATGGCCCTAGCACCAGCAACCTAATCTATGTGCTTCTTGTGTGCCTCTATGTACATCTCCCTTCTACAGCCCAGTACTTGTTCCCTGCTCACTGCAAACGTTTTCCATCACTGCCTGGTCTCCACCCGGACAACAGCAGCTGCAGTCCTGCAATGCAGTGATCTTTGCAGATGCTGCATGAAAGATTTTCCCAGAAGACAAGAAATCCCACTAACCCTATGTCTTACCAGACCCTGGGGAAACAGTACCATGGCCTATTTCTGAGAGGTCCTGGAAGTCTTTCTGTTGGTAAACCTCATGCAGATTTAATTCTGCACAAATAACTATCGAAACAGAAGGAGGCATTTAGTTAGGATGTATATTTATTCATCCACCACGGCCTGCTTCAAGAAGAGTAACATCAGTTCTTCATTCGCAGTCCTGGCCATGTTTCAGGCTGATGTCAGTCTTGGAAATAACACCAGCTGGAGAAAGACACTAAGGGCTTGTCTCCACTACACAGTGGATCCATGCTGCAACAATTGATCTACCAGCCATTGATTTATCACATCTACTTAGACATGATAAATCGACCTCCGAGCGCTCTCCCATTGACTCCAGTACTCCACCAGGATGAGAAGAGTAGGCAGAGTCCACAGGAGAGCAGCTCACACCAACTTTACTGCCTGGAAGACACCTCGGTACATGGGTCTAAGTGTGTCGACTATTTGGTAGCTGAAGTTGCGTATCTTAAATTGACCGGGGAGCATAATATAGACTAGGCCTAAGTTATGGGAGCGAGAGCTCGAGTTCTCCAGCAACTTGCTTTTGCACCTTCTCTTCAGAGCAGGGTGCGGGGCGCAGGGAATGCCTGAGTAGGCATAGCTCCCCTACTAGAGTGGTCACACAGGAAAGTCAAGAAAGACAAAAGCTTTCTCACCTTTGAGGGAGCATGTCACACAGCGACCACTCCAGAGTTGGCATCTCGGGCCTTATCCTCAGAGGCAACCTGCACAGCGTCTTCGAAAGAAGCACCAGGAAGCTTACATTCAAAACTTAGCTAGATACTAAACATGGTGGACTGAACAGACCCTGAGTTGATGGCTTGTCACAACCATCAGTAACGCAGGGACCCCCATTGTGTTCTGTGACTGCAGGGGTGTTTATGGGCCACTTCACCTCGATGTGTTCCTGCTTGTCTTTAGCTGTGACGCTCTGCACACCTTTCCCAGGCCTGAGAAGGAGCCTGGACGCTCATCTCTCTCCCCAACAGAAGCTGGTCCAAGAAAAGCTTTTCCCTCCACTGCCTCCTTTCTGTGCCCATGGCACAGTTATGCTTCTGGGCCAGGCTTGGTTTAATGATCACCAGAAGCTTGGACACCTCCCAGGCATGCAAGCAGCAGGGGGTGGTTGGAGGGCCCTGCCTGAAGGAGGCAGAGAAGTGACTCCAGCCCCCCTGCAGGGAGCCGTGCCCACTGGAATCAAGGAGGCTCTTGGCAAGCGCAGGGGATAAACATGGGCTTGGAAGCAATGTTGTCAGAGGGGAGTCACCGTCTGCTCTGTGAGCTTTGACAGGGAGACCACCTGCAAGCCGCGTGCCAAGGAGGCTCTCCCAAGGAAACCCGAGGGCTAGGCTGTCTTCCATGGCGAGAGCAAGGCTAGGCCAGGACGCAGGAGAGGAGGAACCCAGCTGACCTCTTTTCAGCCTGCTCTCGTCAGGATTGGTCCAGAAGAGCCCCTGGCAGCACAGCCCCCTCCCCTTGTGCTCCTGAGCATCATGGGTTTGCTGTGTCCCTAGCCACCCTTGTGTAATCTGGTGCAGGCAGCATCCGGAGGATGCATGCGAGCACCACAGCACACTCGATGGAGCTGTTCCTAGGGCCTGCGTGCAGAACACGAGCCTTGGATGCACATTCACTCTAACCTTCCTTCCTCACTGGCTAGCCTGTTCTCTTCCTGACCCAGGACTGCCCAGTCCTTTGCATTTGGAGCAACTGGCTTTTTGAAAGCTGCCCAGCCTGTCTCACCCTTGCACTTCCTTTCATCTCCTGCTCCAAACAGCCCCTGCCACGATGCAGCAGCCTGCATTTCCCAGCCTGCCACAGCACTGAAAGGCTGCGGCGCAGCATGTGGCCATGTGCTTTGCTGCCGCGGGGACCTCTGATTTCTGCTCCGATGTACTTTGCTTTGTCCGCACCAGGTCCTGGGGACTGAGCCGTCTGAGTCACCAGCGCCTGGGATTAATGGGAAGACGTTTCCTCCATTTGAGATGAATTCTGAGCCTTTCTGGGCCTACAACGATACTGGGCTGGTGAGGAGTTGTGAGTGCAAGGTGGAGTGGGACTCCCAGCCGCTCCTCTCCACTGCAGCCTGGCGCTTTTGTTCCATGCTTACGATGGAGTGTGAATGTTCCGCTGAGAAGCATCCTGGAAGCATCACCTGGCCCCTCAGGCAGGAGCAGAATCCGGTGCAAGTGCGAAAGGAAAAGCCCCTCTGAGATCTTCTTGTGCAGCCAGAGCGTAGGGCACATAGGAACGTCCGGCTGGAAGGGATCGCCAGCTGTTAGCAAGTTCAGCACCAGTGCTGAGGAAGGACCAAGTAAACCTAGGCCACCCCTAGCAGGTGTCTGTCCAACCTGTTCTTAAACACCCCCAACCGTGGGATTTCACAGCCTCCACTGGATGCCTCTTGCAGAGTGTTACATTTGTGGTTAGAAAGGGTTTCCTGTTATCTCACCTAAATCTCCCTTGCTGCAGATTAAATCAGCAAAGGGCAGCCTAGGCTAGCAAGTGGGCCACACGAGTGGCCCTCCTTCATCTCAGCGGGCCACAAGGTTGTCGTGACCAAGACAGTCACCCGGGATAAGCGTCCCTGGAATTTGTGGGATGCACTGGTTGAGCCGCAGCAGCGCTGTGATTGGACGCATGGCTCTCACAATGCGTGCAGTCAGCACACACCTCACTTCACGTAATTCAGACCACGCTTCCCTAGTTCGCTCAGGAAAATGTCATACAGACTGTGCCAGATGCCTTCCTAAAATCAAGATCTCTGGTGTCTGCAGCTTCCCCGCTAGCTTCTAGGCCAGGAACCTGGTCAGAGAAAGAAATGAGGTTGATTTGGCATGATTTGTCCTTGGCAGATCCATGCTGGCTGTTCATTATAACCCCATTACCCTCCATGCACTTACAGATTGTTCAGTCATTTGTTCCGGGTAGTGAAGTTAAGCTGACTGGACCATGGTCCACTTTGTTCCCCTTCTAAGGAGAGGTGCAACATTTGCCCTTCTCCAGTCCTGTGGGACTTCCCCCGCCCTCCAGGCGCTCTCAGCGACCCTTGCTAATGGCTCAGAGATTGCTCCGGTGAGTTCCTGAAGTACCCAAGGCTGCTACAGCCAGGGAAGAGCCTAGCTTCCCACTGCTCCAGGAGGAACAGGCTTGGAGATGTTCCAGCCTCTGCTGTGGAGCCAGGGGCCCCACCTGGAAGCAGTGGTGCTAATAAGCATCCTTTTCCAAGAGACGCACAGGGCCAGGAGTGCCATGACAAGGAGCAGATGCCTGACTTCCTGGCCAAGGAATCCATCCCCATAATTGCTGGCCTGGGGCTGGCCAAGCAGGGCTCTCTGGGCCTGTGTGCTGGGCAGTCTGTTCCTCTCCTTGGCGTGGTGGGGGGATGAGACGCGAGGGCTGCTGGCACCAGAAAGACGTCCATGTTAGACTCAAGTGCAGGGCAGCGAAGAGCCTCAGCGTCGCAGATCAAAGCAGAGAAGTCTGGTGGTGCCGCGGTACGGTCGCGCCGTTTACATGCAGAGGGGGAGAAAAGCCACACAACAGGAGCCTTGGGGCCTGTGCGCAGGCTAGCTGCAGCAGGGCTCTCGTCTGCTGGCGGAATCCTGCCCTGCCAGGCAATAGGCTTGTGCCCGATTGCCGAAGGAGGGGAGTTTGCAGCCGCAGTTCTCAGTTGATCCAGAAGGGACATCGGTTCAGCCAGCCAGCAGCCAGCCGTGGCTGTCGGGTGCGTGTCTCTGTGCAGGGAGAAATGGACTTGGCTGGCGTGTCAGTAGCGCCGGGGTTCCTGCCTTTGTTTCTGGATGAATAATCCTACCCACTGCCAGTGTGCCCACCTCTGTGATCTCCCTCTGCTCAGACAGGGTGGTCGCGCGCATTCCTGGCCTTGGTCATGACAGCATGTGACAGGGGCTTGCTCCTGCAGGGGCGCCTCCTAGTGGCCTCATGTGCTGGAGCAGCTCTCGCTGTACAGCTCCCGCCTACGGGCTGCCAGGGGCCTCTCTTCCCCTGGCTCAGTTCTGTGGCCAGGTCGCTGTGGTAACAGAAAGCCCAGCGTCAAACAGTCCAGTGTCCCCACAAGAGGGTCTGTGACCCCTGGTTTTCATGCCTTTGCCTCAGGGCTTTCCAGTTCCTTCCTCCTCTGGACTCATGCCAACTGGCCAGGGGTTGCTAGGGGACCTGGGCGCTCCCACTACATCCGGTGGCAGCCCAGGGACCCTATGGCCAGCAGTCAAGTTAGCCCATCCAGCACTCATGTCATCTGTGTAGCCCAGCCAGTAGCCCCAAGACTCGCCATTGGGAAGGGACCATCGCTGTGCTCGGTGCTGTACGAACACCTTGTCAGGCCTGGATCAGCCAAGAAAGACAGGCCAGGAGGGAAAAGAGAGGGCCGGAGAAGGGATGTTACAGGCCAAGGTCCCCCAGCTGGGAACAGAAGCCAGGCCTCCCCAGTGCCCTGCCTCGCTGCCTCTCAGCTTAACACATGTGGTGTCCTGAGTGCCAAAGGGCTGACAAAGGGCCCTCACCTGGAAGGAGGCACTGGCACTTGGGAGGAGCGGTGCCCTGAGCTGCCGGAGGTGGCTCTGCTCCTCCCATGGGCATTTGCTCCAGCTGGAGAGAACGGTGCGGCTGGAGTCCTGGAGGGACTTGCACTTACCCCGCTCAAACTGCGCCGAGTTATTCCGACGGGAACAGCCTCGTCCCTGCGGGGTTTGCCAGTGGAGTCAGCAGTGTGCCTCTCCCAAAGGTCAGGCAGCCGGGCACCTGTTGCCAAGGGCTGACTGCCAGGGGTCCGGTTCCCAGTGCAGCTGGGCTTGCCACATCCCCCTCCCTGCCACAGACCACACATGAAAGTGGAAGCTCCAGGCTCCAGCCTCCCCAGCTGCAGGGAACTCTTGGATGCCTCCAGAGCCCCGTGCACCCAGCTGTGGTGGAGCACCGGCCCCCCTCGCCCTGCCGTGCTAATTAAGCTGGGAAAGGTCAGGGATCCATAATTCATGGCAGGCTGCTCAAAGGAATTCCTCCAACACAACAGCCGGGTCCCCCAGTTTAAGGAAGCGTTCTCACCCTCTCGTGGCTCTCAGGGCCCACTTCCTGCAACTAACAGTGTTGGGAAAATCAGAGCCGCACAGAACATCGGCCAGGCCCCGGCCCCATTCGAGGGCAGCCAGGGCCAGGTGGGGAAGGGAGAATAGTTCCCCTCTGTGGCTGCCGCTCTGCAGGACCTCTGCTCAGCAGAACAGCTGCCTGGTGACTGGGGAGTTGGCCCTGAGGAGGGGGCCAACTGGCCACTGGTTGTGGCAGGCCCCCTTTGTGAATGCCATCTCAAGGGACATGCTCCCAGGGGCATGAGGGTGATGGGCCAGGCTGGGTGCAGGGAGAGGAGCTGGCTCTCCCGGGGGGGAGAGAGGGGGGCGTGCAGGTCAGGATCCATCTCCTAGCCTGCTGTGTCATGACTCAGGCACACTGCAGGGCAGGTAGCACAGCTTGGGAGGCTTGCGCTGGCCGAAGGGGAGTCGCAGCTGAGCCATCCCAGGGCAGGTACCAATGTGCAGGGTGGCTGGACCTCTGGCAGGCCTGGCAGAGAAACCCACGCACTCAGGCATGGGCTCTGCACAGGATAGGAGGTTTAGGCCCTGGGACCAGCGAGCTGCAGCCACTGCAGAGGCTGAGCACCCTGGTCCCGCTGTGAGATCTTCCTCTTGGCTGAGTGTGCCCTGTTCTCCCGGCGTGGCTTGACCACGGGTGCTGCCCCCGTCCCAGTGCTGCGCCACACGTGCCTGGGCAGGGCTGGCACGGCCGGGGAGAGCTGAGCAAAGAGGCCATGGAGCCCAGCGAGGATTTTGCTCTGCAGCCCCCTTCTGTGCTGCTACAGTCTGGCCAATGGCCAGGTGTTGGACGCAGGCTCTTGCTGGGGTCTGGCAGAGCCTGGAGGCAGGGCTTGGAGCAGGTGTCTCTGCGGCAGTGCCCCGGGGGTTCTCCCTGCCCCCCGAGATCTGTGGAGGCACAAAATAAAGCAAGTCACTTGGGCAAAGAAATCCATGAGGAAGGAGATCAGCGATTCCTCAGCCGACTTCCAGAGTAAGTGGGTCCCACCCCTCTTGCCCTGTCTGCTCCTGGGGCGTGGGCATGTTCTCTTCTATGGCTTGTACTGCACTGTGCACATTGGTCCTGCTTAGCAAACATAACACGAGGAGCTCAGTGTTCATGCAGCAGCATTTGTCATCCCCCCGGCTTCCCCGTGGCAGCATCGGCTAGTGAGAGCAGAGACCCTGGCACTTGGCTCTACTTTCATTCTTCCAAAGGATGTACAGCACAGACTCCCAGCAAACTGCCTTGCCATGCAAAGGGCGCAGAACACTTTGCATAGGGTTATCTGCGAGCTTGGAGTAAATGGGGACAAGGGAGGAGTAGAATCCCACGTGTGTCCTACAAGAGGCTGTGTGCTTGGGCAGCCACCCTGGAGAGATTCACACGCTGCCCAGCACTCCCACAGCTGGCAACCTATGTTTCTGTTGGTGGTGCACATCTGCATATGTCCTGGTGCACACAACAACATGTATTCTGCTCATGAACAGACAAAATGGGAGGGAAGATTGGTGGCGAGGGATATCTGCTACCTCGGAGAGAATGGGAAGAGATGAGACGGCAGTGCTGTGGGGAAAGCAGGTAACAAGACTCTGGGGATTTCTGAATCGAGCAGCAAAGTCCCAGGATGGCAGGGACACACCCAGGGGAGATGAGATGCCATAAAAACTCTTGCGATGCTGGCAAAGCACTGCTCTCTGCACTGTGTTCTCCTGGCCTGGCTGCCATGTCTCTTTCAAGGGGCCATCCTTGGCTGGATGCTTCCTGTTGCTGCCACAGTGCAAGTAACTCTCCTTGTCCAAGGAGCTGAGTGTCACCAGCACTGCTACCGCCACGGGCCTGGAGTGGGGCATCCTCAAGCTGCTTCCTTAAAATTCACTGAAGCTTCTTGTCCCTGAACCAAGGCAGAGCTTTCCTTTGAATGCTTTTTCCAAGCCAGGCATTGTCACTTCTCTCAGTTACTGCAAACTGCTCGCTACAAGCACTGCCAGGACTCTCTTCCCTATGAGCTTCCTTAAGCAACAGTTCACCCTGCTCTGGCTCCGCAGCAGCATTGCTCTGCTGAGCCACAACCAACTCCTCCTGCAATTCCCTTACTCCCTGAGTCATCTCTGGCCCATCCGGCGGGTTCCTAAACAATCCCCCTTCAGGCACACAGACAGACTCACAAGTTACCTGGTCAGGGACATCTTCCTTCCCTTTGCAACTTCCCAGATGGCTGCAAGCTTTCACACTGTCATTAGGCACCAGAGTTAACACACCCTCATTCTCTCCTTGTGCACTGGCTAAGGGGTCACCCTGGTCACACAGAGTCACTCCCCCATCTTCCAGCAACACGCCAGCATCAGGCACAACATCAGTGCCACAACTGTCTGACCTCTGGGGTCCTGGCAGAACACTGCCTGGATCTACCCAGGTCACAGCCTCCTTCTCCCCAGCAGACACAAACCTTGGGCCACCCCCTTTCTGGGCCTTAGCTGTATCCAGACCCAACTCTGGGACCACAGCACTACTCTGAGCCATCACAGGCTGTGGGGCACCTTCCTCAGACAAAGGAAGAAACTCTTCCCCACACACAGACAGACAACCAGAGACAGTTTCTCCTTTGTCCCAACACCCCTGGCTAACCTCAGGCATACAGCTAGTGACTGAGACAGCTTCCTTCACTGACCCACTGCTCTTCTCAGCAGCCAAACTGTTAGCTTGCACACACTGTGCTTCACATAAATCATTTTCAGCTTGTGCAGGTTCCATTTTACAAACCCCGCCAGCCACCCACTCCTCACCCTCCAGAACTTTATCTTTTTCCTCAACTAAAACTTCACTCTGGCCAGCCACTCCAGACTGCCCCAGAGAAACAGTTCCCTGATTTCTGGGCTCTTCCCGCCCTGTTCCTGATTCCAGCCTCACCTCTGAGGCATCAGACAGGCCCATCAAACCCTCACTCACAGGCCCCCAGCCACCTGCCTCAGGCCCGTATTCCTTCCACGGTCCGGTTACTACATTACCTTGGCGAGGTACACCCACTATGTCGTTCCCCACTAAGACCTCAGCCGGGATCAAGTCCCGGACAGCCACCAACCTCTACCCCCTAAAGCCTCCCCACTCGAGATGGACTTTAGCCACTGGCAGGATCACCGAGTACTCGGACAAAGCCACTATTGTTACACTTTTCCCAGGCACCATGTCCTCTGGTCTCACCAGGTGCCCCTTAACTATCGTGATGTCAGAGCCCGTGTCTCGCCAGCCCCTACATCCAACTCCATTGGCCTTCGCCTCCCCCACAAACGTCTCACTGCCCTTCCACGCCTCCGTCCTGCCATACGGGTGAGCTCACTGCCCCCCTCACTCCACCATAGGTTCCAGTGTTAACGTTAGCCACTGCAGTGCTCACACCTGGACTCAGGGCAGCGTCAGAGGCCTCGCTGGGGTCTGTGAGCCCTGCTTGTGCGCACACTGGAACTGAATCGGTGCTTATGGAGCGGCCAGGAGCTGCCGGCCTCGGGCTGCTCTTTAGGTCTAGACAGTCAGGCCTTACATGGCCAGATCTGCCACAGTGATAGCACTTGGCCTGCTTATCCTTGGGGAGGGCACCCCTGCTTTTGGGGCTTCTCTGAGTCCCTTCTATGGATTCAGGGCTGGGTCTGCTCCTGAGCCCCTCCCTCCGTCTAGACTGGGGGGAAAGGTGCTGACCCTTCCCCAGGGGTCTGTGCCCGTCCCGCGCCCTGTTCCGGGTATGGGCATCTGTAATCTCTGCAGCCCGTAGGACCGACTCGGGCTCCCGATCACACACAGCCGCCCTGACCTGGTCAGGCACAACGTCCAGAAACTGCTCCAGGCTGATCAAATCCAGCAGCTTCTCATAACTCCCCTCTGCTTTTGCCCCCATCACCCACCTTTTAATGAAGCCCATCAGCTTATGAGCACATTCCATATAAGAATACTCGCTAGACATCTTAAAACTCCCGAACTTAACCCGCTGAGATTCTGGGGTAACCCTGAACCGCTTCAGTGCACAGTCTTTAAACCGCCAGTAGTCTAAAGCAGTGGTCCCCAACCTTTTTGTGGTCAATAGCACATTCATGTTTTCAGAAGAGTGTGGCGGGCCCCCACAAAAAAAGGCGTCAAATGTGAAATTGAAGGCTATTTTCATATGAAATGTGAATTGGGTAAATTTGATAGAAACTTAATTGAATTGGATAATTTTTATTTTAATTATATTGTAATTCATTTTTAAACAAAATTCTGCATTAATAAAAAGGGGGGATGTACAAATGTTGAGCAAAAAAAGCACCCTTCCCCCCCCCCAAAAAAATCATGGCACCTTTACATTTCACACTCCCTTCCACATGGCAGGGGAAGAATGTCCCAAGTGGCTTTCCATCTGAGAAACTGAAAATACCAGACATTTTACTGGGGAAGAGGGGTCAGGCCAGGGGTTTGGATTGTGCCTCAGGGCAGGGGATTGGGGTGCAGGGTCTGGGAGGAGAGTTCTGTGGGTGAAGCTATGGGAGTGGGAGCAGCTGGGGGGCCGGACACTTACCAGCGAGACGCGCTGCTCTCCTGTTTCTCCTACAGGAGCTGCCTGGCCATGTGCTTGGGGATTGGCGAGTTCCCGCAGCGGCCATTGTCCAGTCCGGCCAATGGGCTTGTGCGGGGGGGCGGAACCGGCCATGAGGGACCCTCCCCTGCCGGCTTGCAGCTCCTGCACCACAAAGGGCCGCGCCACGGCTGTTTTGCCGGGGGGGGGGGGCTGTTGCTGCCTCGCAGCCGGACCCAACCAGTGTGGGGCTTGCTCCAGCTACTGAAGCGCCTGCGCAGGCTGCCTGCTGCGGTGGGGGCGGGGCTCAAGCCTCCAAAGCGCCGCGTCGGGCTCCCTCGCGGGCCCCAGGCTGCCGACCCTGCTCTAAGCAGGGGTGAATGTGAGTAGTTTTAAAACGCTGGCGCGGGCGCACATAAATGCCCCCGTGGGCGCCATGGTACCCACGGGCACCATGTTGGGGACCACGGGTCTAAAGCTTCTTCCTCCCCCAGATCATTGAATACCTCCCTGGCCTTGCCAGTCAGTCTAGTCATCAGGACAGGCATGCGCTGGTCATCTGGGATCCGGTTCATGTTGCAAATGCGCTCGAAGGTGGCTAAAAACTCCTCGATATCATCATTATCGTTGAAGATGGGACAGATCTTTTCCCAAACCCTGTTGGGATTGGCTCTCAGGTTGTGGTCTCCTTTGTTGCTCTTCCGCTAATTGGATTTGGGCCTCCAGCTCTTCCATTCGACGCGCGTGGGCCTCTCGATGCAGGTCGGCAAGGGCCCTCTCATGTTCCAGCTCCATTTTCTTCAATGCCTGCTGCTTTCTAACTTCTTCTGCAACAGTGTCTGTAGCCTTGGGCGGGGGCCGCTCTCTGGCCTTCTGGTCATTCTGCACTAGCAAAGATATCAGCTGCTGCTTAGTAGCTCTTTTCCTAAAGTCAATGTCTGTCTCTGAGCATAACTCCTTCAGGGACTCTTTGTCCTGACTCTCATATTGTTGCTGACTCATTTGAGCTGCTCTTTAACCAGCCCAACTCTCAAAACCAAAAATCAAATTTAGACAGCGTGGGGTCCTGATCCAAAGCATAATTGCCCAAGATCTGTGGATCCTGCCGACTACGCCACTGTGACAGACCGGGCCGGGTCTGGGCACAGCTGAGGGTGTCTGCTCAGGGTGAATTGCTCAAACTCAGGGCTCCTTAGAGCCCCCAGACTGGAGACCTTCCCGAATAGGCCACAAACCAGTCCCACAGAGCGCTTCAGCTGCCTGCCTAGCCAGCCAGAAGCCTCACAAACAAAACCCCTCCGACACCCCAGCAATATCCGTGCCCCAGATGGCCACTGGCCTCATACACAAGTGAGGGGTTTTAGGACCCAATCTCACCTTCCCCGAACAAGTTCTGTCCGGTCCCAAGAAACCAGCCACAGATCCCAGGTCAATTTACACTTTGGACCTTACCCACAAGATCACTCTGAGCCAATCCTTTAGAATCTAAAATCTAAAGGTTTATTCCTAAAAGAAAGAAAAGCATGAGAGTGAAGTTGTTAAAGTATCATACATTACATGCATCGAATCTCCCAGTTCTTGATGCAGGCTCGCAGCAGAGATGTTATAACTGCTGGCTTAAAAGTCCTTGGTGTACATCCTAGGTCAGGATGGGTCCACAGTTCTTCTCGGCTCGTGATTCCCTGCGAGGCCGTATCTGGGGTCAGGAGCAGATCTGAAGACCAACATGGAGTCGGCCACATGGCATATTTATAACCCCGCCCCCCCTTCTTCCAAGCTGGAGAGAGTCACAAGGTCTCTGACCAGGCACCTAGATTCCTTCATAGGTAGGTCTCTGGTACTTAAGAGACCTATTGTCCCTGGAGCCTTGCTAATTAGCATGTCCATACGCTGAGCCCATTGCCCAACCACATACAGAGAAACTCCCAGTCTCCATACAGAGTACATATTCATAATTCCACACACAGACATTATACAGACATATGAAGAGCATATACAGAATCAGTAGAAAGTAAGCTTTTGTTTGATGCCTCACATGGCCCCGTTTGTACCAACTTTTGGGGCAAACACTCCCCCATGGGCGCAGCAGTGACCTAGCTGCTTCCCTTAAACTCCGGTAACGTGACAGGGGGGGTCTTTCTTGCTGTTCTCCACTGCCTCCTCCACTGGCAAGTCTGGAATGTGGTGCCAGTTTAAGATGGGCTCGTTTTACTTGGACACCATGAGCAGTGCCAGGCCTGCCTACCCTTGTGCGGAGCTGCAGAGCCAGGGTTTCTGGTGCTCTGTGCACACTGCCAACTCTGCTCCATTTGCTACAATTTACACTCAACGTGTTCCAGACTATTAACGCTCTTTACAAAGTTGCACTCTGCTTTGTAAAGGACAAACAGATCAGGGCCGAAGGTCGATGAGATGCAGGACAGGTTCCATGGGGTGTTAAGTGCCCTCAGTTTCTGGGGCATATATGGTAGGGTTGGCTCTTTTTTAAAGTCAGTCATGTTTTGCTTTTGGATCTGTGGCAGAACTGGTGCTGTAAGCTTCCTACCTGTCCAGAGAAAGATGGCATGCTGTTTGCCAGCAAGACTGTCTTCTTCTGGCAGACATTTGAGACAAACCTGTAACATTGACATAGGGCTGGATCTGTCCCCTCTACTCAGGGAAGGCTCCTAGTGCCAGCCAACGCTGGAGGCAGGAGACTGGCTAAAGTAACCTGGGCTACTTTGTGAAGGGATCTGTCTTTAGGCCAAAAGAGAAAAAATTAAACTCTTGGACTTCCCTCTATTTTGATATTTTACAATTAGAGGCGTGTTCATTCAAGAGCATTAAACCATCACACAATAAGAGAAAGCCTGGGCGTAGAAAGCGTATTTCTCTAAATATCACCAAAGCATTTAGCATGTATTGCAGAACACATGAGATATATGGGAATGTCAAATTCCCTGTTAACTTACAGGTGAAATGGGTTGAGATATGCTAGTCGGATAGAATGGAAATGTACTGCTGCATTTGGGAAAATATGGCTTCTGATTTAACAAAGACTGTGTCGCTTTCATCGGCTAAAGTAATACAATACTGTCACAAAATCACACAAGTTCTGGCATATGTGCTGTGACGTGCCTGTTAAACCAAGAGATGTGGGCTTGGCCGGATCTGGCTCATTCTGGGGAAAAGATTAAAGAAAGGAAGATGGACCCTATTACTGGGGACGTCTTAGTTTGGATGTTTGTGTAGCCATTACTGGTGCTGTGCCTGGAAATGAAGGTCTTGGGTGTACGGCAATATTGCTGCACACTTCATGACTTACAGATTGTTCTGAAATAACCTGGAAGAAAAATGAGGGGGTGTGACGTAGTGGGGGGTACCTTGCTGGTTGCTATGCTGGGCAGTGGGCTGTGGGTGACCTCCACTGGCTGCTGTCTGCAGCACGGCCCAGCAGGGCAGGGGATGAGTCATTATGCAAGGGGGCTCTGAACTTGTCCAACAAGTTATCCCCCAGGGAGCAGAACAATGGGAAGGAGGGGAGTGGAGCCCTGGCTGGGGGCAGGGCTGGAAGGAAGAGTTAGGGATCTGTCTGGTATCATGGAGGAAGCAGGCTAGGCAGCGGGCTGGGATTTAGGGGCCCAGTCTCCCCCACCCCAAGAGGAGCTGAGGCATCCTAGGCCTGGCCCTGTAACCAGATTACATCTGTGCTGTGCTGTATCCTGGAGAAGCAATAAACTCCCTCGATTCTACTGGCTGGTGGAGTCTGTTCGTGCCACTAGGGGGTGCAGGAGTTGGGGGACCCCGACACGTCATCACAGGGGGCAAGTTTGCCATCTCTCGGGAGTGGGGAAAACACGTGGGGACAAAGCATTGTGCTTGCGGTGGCTTGGTCAACCTTTCTGTTGTCAGACTGTGCCAAAGACATGAGTTGGCTCCAATAGCCCTAAGGTACTAGGTGCCTACTGCTTTGCACATGAATAGTATGCACTCATTTCAAAGAGGTGAGCTATGGGGGGGGAGGAGGGATATCCTTTATTGGGCTAACTTCTCTTGATGGAAGGTATAAGCGCTCAAGCTTCACAGCTCTCCTGGAGGTGTGGGGAGGGAAACCTGCATGTCTGAGCTGTGCACAAGTTGGGCAGGTTGTGAGGCATAAGGGTAAATATGTGACCACGTAAAATGAAGCGGGAGATTGAGAGCTGGTAATTGGTAAGCAGAAGAGACTTACACTTGGAATGAGACAAGCAGGTAATTAAGGATTAACAAGCCGTGGCCCGTGTTACAAATTGTAATGAACCGTGAAACCAGTGGCTCTGTTGAGCATGTGCTTTTCCTGGATCTTGGAAGGCGTGTTGTGGGGGTATCCATCATCGTGGCAGTGGAGATAAGTCTGCAGCTTTTGGATTTGTGCTGGCAGGGTCTGGTGTCACTTTGAGTTGGTGGGTCTGGTCTGTGGGGAGCTTGCGGGGTTATCTGAAGGCAAGAAGAAGGGGTGCAGGAAAAGATGTGGTCCCTCTGGAGCATGGGTTGTAAGTGTTTGACGACCCCCAGGGATGGAGCAGGCAATGGTATTAGGAAGGCAGGATAAGGGATGTCCTGAAGGTAGGGCGGTGGGGTGGGTTCGGGAGTGACCTAGTTCCTAGGGCATTTTCAGCCCGGGTCCCCGTCCTGCCCCACGCACCCAGGTAGCTGCTGGGGGCCCAACACCCCCTGCACCCTCAGCAAGCGCGGGATGGTAAGTGACAGTTAGGAGTGTGTAGTCAGGTTTTTCCCCAGGTTCCACCAGGGTATTTTGGTCCATGGACATTTAAATGAACTTGAAGCTGCGAGCAGCGTCCTGAGCCAACGCCTTCCTACGGCAACCGAGAGTGAATCCTGTGTTTGGGGCAGTGTAGGTAGCATCCTGCGCGCAGCTCCAGGTCCTGGAACGTGGGAGTCCGTAGGAGTTCCCACTGGATACAGCTGAAAATGGCAAACTAGGATCTGCTTAAGCCCAGCAGCAGCTGCCATAGCCTGGCTGAATAAAGGGCCTGGGAAGTACATGGCAGGAGGAGCTACTCTGCCTTTGACAACAGTGTTCACCGGCTGGACCGAGAGTCTGTCCTAAGAGATAAGCAGCGTCTTGCATGTGCCCTGCTCCCCCCAGAAGGGCAGAACCCCTGTGAGCAGGCCTCCCATGTCGATAATCTCTTTGCTCTCTGTGCTAGCCTGCTTGCAAAGGAAGGAGCCGTGGGAGCTGTAAGTCTGTAACAGCCACACAGCGCAGACAGACCCCATTAAGTTCCCATTGTAAGAATCCAGTCTGTCACTTTAATGAAAGCTTCAGGAACATCTACAATTACTTAGGAGGAAATTGATTTGTAGCCCCCACCGGGCACTTGCCAGGTGCAAGGAGAGGGGCTCTAAGGAGACCCTGCTGGATTTGTACTGTTTTGTCGTTTCATCTTTCAAATGACTAGGCGGCTGTTTCCTGCCCTGTGCTCATCTCAAGTTCTGATTTTCTGTTTTTGTGAAGCTTCCCCCTTTTCAGCGTGTGTTACTTATTTCTTGCTCTCCACTCGCACTATCCATGCACGCTGCATGGCCACATTTATCACAGCCACTGCAAATGACTTCCTGTGTATGGAAAATTGCAGTTGTGCATTCCCCTAATGACACATCATTTTCATGTATCAATATCAAATCACCAAGCCTCTCTAAGTAGTTTTATCACCTACCTCCTTGAATCAGCCCTGTTTGCTACCGTGCATTCTGTGAATGAGGAAAATTCGGGAGCGAAGAAAAGCCTTGTGGCAACACAACTGCATGTGGCGAAGTAACACTCCAGTGAACGGGAGGAGCCGGGGGTGGGGCTCACTGAGCGAGAGCCTCGCTGTGGGGCCGCGCCCCACTCTTTGGTAGTGAATGAGCAACAGGCCAGCTCGGCTCGGATTCTGGAAAGCGCCCCCACTCCAAACAGCACTTACACTTAAAGTCGCTGGAGATTAAGGTCATGCTGGAAGTTGAGCATGTGCCCAGAAGTGGGGCATCTTTCTGGAGGGCGGAGGAGTCCCAGGGCATTAGACAAGGAGTCGACAGCTTCAGAGTCTGGGCATTGGGATTTATGGTTCCCAAAGTGTCAGGCTCTAAGAGCGGCCATACTGGGTCAGACCAAAGGTCCCTCTCGCCCAGTGTCCTGTCTGCCGACAGCGGCCAGTGCCAGGTGTCCCACAGAGAATGAACAGAACAGGGAATCATCAAGTGATCCCTCCCCTGCTGCCCATTTCCAGCTTCTGGCAAACAGGCTAGGGACACCATCAGGGTTCCTTCTAAGCTGCGCGGCAGCCCAGCTTCCCAGGTGATTAATCAGCCCCGCTCAGTCAGAGGCTCAGGGCCCCGCACAGCTTAGACTCTAGGAACACTGGACACTATCCATGCCCATCCTGGCTAATAGTCATCAGTGGACCCCATGAATGTATCTAGGTCTTTTTTGACTTTGTTATAGTCTTGGCCATCACAACATCCTCTGGCAAGGAGTTCCACAGGTTGGCTGTGTGTTATGTGGGAAAAATACTCCCTTATGTTTGTTTTAAACCTGCTGCCTATTGATTTCAAGTGGTGACACATAACTCTTGTGTTACGAGAAAGAGTAAATAACACTTCCTTATTGACTTTCTCCAACTAGTAATGATTTATAGACCTCTATCATATCCTCCCCATAGTCATCTCTTTTCCAAGCTGAAAAGTCCCAGTCTTATTTATCTCCCCTCGTATGGCAGCTGTCCTATAGCTGTAATCATTTTTGTTGCCCTTTTCTGAACCTTTTCCAATTCCAATATATCTTTTTGAGAAGAGATGCCCAAATCTGCACACAGTATGGGTGTACCGTGGATTTATAGCAGTCCATGGGCCCTCTGCAGCAGGGTGCCCGTCCCTGGCCCTGCAGCCCCACTGTGATCATTTGAGGCCCCTGAGATGCCCACTGAGGTGCTGAACAGAACAGTGAGCCTGCCTACTCTGCCAGCTTGGGCCCCCTTTTAATCTGTCTTGCTGAGCCAGGCACTAACACCTCCTCATGCAAGGAGGTGTTCTCTGTTCATTAGCAGTGTTAATGAAGCTAATTAAGTCAGGCTGGATGTGTCCCATTCATAGATTTGATGTGGAAATGCAAATATCAAAGGCAGGGGAAAATGCCTTTTTGTAGTTTGTACATTGATGGACATTCAGTAATGGATTTAAAGGTATCCATTCTTCTACAAAGTCACAGAGGGAGACAGCTGAACGGGAGTTCATTTAGAGGTTCAACACTATCAACTGGTTAATGTGCTACAAAGGCAATTTCTTCCACCTTTGATATTCGCACTTCCGCGTCCAGCCTGGTTTAATTAGCTTCATTTACACTGCTCTTACAATTGGCAGGCAACTGCTTTTGCAGCTGTACAGACCCTGGATTCTATAATTTCCACTTCAGCTCATCTGATGAAGTGGGTTTTACCCACGAAAGCTCATGACCTAATAGATTTGTTAGTCTCTAAGGTGCCACTGGACTGCTCGATATTTTCATAAAGAATATGGAATATAATGCCATATGACTTGATCTCTGATGCTCTGGAGGTGAGCTGAGGGATATGGCCAACTATGAAGACCAGCAGCAGGTGCCCTGACAGTCCTAGAGGCCAGCCAGGAAATTGTATTGCTGAGAGAGGCCTGAGAAGTTCAGCCAATTACCCAGAGAGAAGCGGTTCCAGCCAAAGCTCTTGGGCTAAATGCCATGAAATAAGTGGCTAGTGCGCTTCCTGTGAGGACCAGGATTGAGATGTTTTGCCGCACCACATGTTTTCCAGGCAGATCGACAGGAGTCCAGCTGAGTGATTGCAGCTGTCTCTCAGCTCTTTTACTGATGTCTCTGAAAAAGGACGCATGGAGCATTCAGAGGAGAATAAATCTTTGTAGTCACCAGCATGTCCTGTCTGCATGCAGAGATCATGAAATATAGGCCAAGCACCAAACTGGGTAATGTATTTATTTATAATTTCTTAGAAGAAAAATTATTTGTATGTTTACAAATATATTGTTATGGCAGGGGGTAGTGGTGCTGTTCCACAGTTTTCCAAGTTCTCTTTTATAGTGTGTGAGCAAGTGTTCAGTCTTAGGAAAACATGCTGTGCTGGGAATGAAGCATCCCAGCTTGTCATGGATTCACAGGGGCTGGGCTATGCCCCAGCTTTGAACGTGCCAGGCCCCCAGGACCCACACACTTCCACAAGCACTTTAGTTATTAATTACCTCTGGGGCTGGGGCCAGAGATTCTGGTCCTCAGTCTCATGGATTTGAGGCTGGAGTTGGTACTGGCTGCTCAGACTGGTTGGTGGCTCTGGGGCTGGCCGTCAGGGGGAGGAGGGGCTTGGATTTTTCCTGCGCTGCTCACACCAGGTCGGAGAGCTGTGCAGAGGGCAAGGGGCTAGCTCCCGTCCTGCCTTCGCGTGCCAGCAACATGTGGGCACTGAACCCACCCAGGCACTGGGTGCTCCGTGTATTCACCCCCTCCCCAACGTGTCTGGCCAGGTCTCCTGCGCTTGCGTCTCGGGGCTCCGGTCCCCGCAGCCCCGCTGGTGCTTGTGCAGCCTGGCCTGCTGTGATCCCTGGCCCTGCCCGCTGAGGAGCTGCTCAGAGCAGGGCTGGCCCAGAGCTGGCGGGAGGCTTGGGGCCCTGCTTTCGGGTGGGGAGCTGCTCTGAATACAAAGCAGCGTTTCCTCTGCCAGGAGATAAGGGCTGGCTGGGGGCACCGGGAGAGAGCAGGCACATGGCAGTGCTGGGGCTGGTGCCTGAGCCAAGAGAGTGGGAATGAAGCATCCCAAAGTGAGGCAGGGGCACAGCTGGACTCCAGGGAGGGACAAAGCCCTTCTAAAGGCCCTACCCAGGGGGTGCCCTTTGCCTCGGGGCTCCGCGTGCCCACGGAACTCTGGCACAGCCCTGCGGGGCAGAGTGTGCCAGGCCGGAGCTGTCCTGCCTTCGCTCGAGGGCGAGCCCCAGCCCGTCCTGTGCAGCACTGCTCTCCGGAGCCCCACCCAGCATCTGGAGGAATTTGGAGGCAGCTGATTTGCGCAGGGGGTGGGAGTGACCTTGCTGGAAGGGCCAGAAAATTCCCAGGATAGCAGCAACAAGCCTGAACTTACACAGACCCGAGGCAACCTCTGTCGTGGCCTGGCTGCGTGTGTGACCTCTGGGCCTCCTGTGCCCCTGGGCTTTTGGCAGGGCCGGGCAGGCAGAGCCTTCTTGCTGGACAGGGATATGCCCCCTCGGGCCAGGTCGTGCTGACAGTCCTAGCAGCAGCCCAACCTGCCACCTGGGCACTTACATCTCCCATAGCAAGAGGGCCTAATGGAGGGGTTGTGGTGGGCTCGAGAGACCGGCACAGCCTGCAGCTGGGGCTCAGGAGACCAGGGCCCTGTGCCCAGCTCTGTGGCTGCCCTGCTGGGTGACTGGGACAAGTCCTGTCCCTGCCCCTGCCCGGACCTCACTTCCCTCCTCTGGCCAGAGGAGAGGCTGCTAATTACCCCTTTACAAATTGCCCGGGAGCCCCGGCGGCAAAGCGCTGTCAGACAGGCGCACAGGGCAGGTTTCTGGTTAGGGTGGAGCAGGGGGGCAGGGCTGGATTCTGCTGCCTGAGCTGCCCCTCAGACATTCGGAGCTGCCGTCTGCAGTGATCAGGCTCCCTGGCCCCGGGCATGCAGTCCCGCCTGCGCTCTCAGCAGCTGCCTTGCACTCTGGGCTCTGCAGAAGTTTTGCTGCTTTAATTCTACCCGAATGCGAGGTTAGGACTCCAGTGCCCAGGCGGGGCCTCTTCACACTGCGGGCTGGCTGGGAGCTGGCGTTCCAGCGGTTGCCTTTGCAGTGGGAGGGCAGCCGGGGCCCAGCGCAGCGAGAAATCTCCCCACGCCGCAGCAGAGAGCGCTCCCATGCCGCGGTGTCGAGAGGGGCCTGAGCGCGGGCCTGGGGTTCAGTGTGTGGCTCACCCGGCTCTTGGACGGGCCACGGGAAGACCAGAGGTGCTGAGCACCCACTGGTCCAGCTGGGGCAGAGCCAGACCCTGGCCACCGCTGCAGTTTTACAGCCATGCAGAGGGCACGAGGCCACTTGCGCCCTGCCTTTTGGGAACAAGAACAAACATCCGAGATAAGTCTAGTCATGCCACTGAATCCCTGTTTAGCCTGAGCCTTGGCCCTGCCCGTCTAGAACATAGCACGTGTTGTTCCTCCACTGCTTACCCAGTGTCCTCGTTTGGTCTCCTTGAAGGGCACAAAGGCGCCCCTCGCCTTTCAGACTGCCTCGTGCCAGGAGTACCCAGGCCCATGGGGAGCTAATGAGGCACTTAACAGCCAGGGGCACCTTTCAGAATCTCCCCTTTTCTCCTTCGACCCCGTCACCTTCCTGTCCCAGAACAGTGTCCGGCTTCATGGTCCCCAGCCTGCCCAGAGCCCTCACTGCTGTCGCGCATATAATCAACGGTGCTACTCCTGGACAACTGCTAGAGCTGTGCTATTCTCAGCACCTTGTCTGCTCCATGGGGCCCCAGCAGAAATTGTGAACTACAGGCGGGGGATTTCTCCTCTAGCCCAGGGCATGGAGCGGAGTTCCCTTTGCAGGGGGCGACTGAGTGCAGGAGTTTGCCATTCCTCTGATGGTTAATTGGAGCCCGGGAAGTCCTCCTGGCGGCCTGTGCGGCCTGCAGCCATTGCAGAGTATCCCTGCTTTGCAGCCTGCACTTTCTCCTCCGCTGAGCACGAGATCCATCAGCATGCGTCCCCGGCACCTTTCCCTGGAAAGCCGTTTCTCCCCAGCCTGGTGCCCCGAGCCGTGGAATGATTTCTTTGCTGACCCAGGATCTGCCAGCCCCATTCTGCATCAAATGATACAAAATACACCACAATGCCTGCTGGCCATGGCCATGTCAAATCAACTCACTCCTCCGCCCAGTTACAGCCAATCTAATCCTCCTGAAGACATGCAGAGCTGGCGTCCTTTTAATGTCAGAGCAGAGTCTGGATTTGTCTGTCTGCCTTATTGGCTGCTGGCCACGAGCAGCCGGGTGTGTGGGGAAGAATTCAATAATATTACGGCTGGGTCTGGAGATGCAGTCACCCTGGGCTCGTGCTAAGCCTTCCCCATCCTGCCTGGCCTGCATGAGGAGCACAGCCACTGGCATCCCTTGGAGGGACATCTCCGTGCATCTGTGTGAGGCCATGTCTCGGAGGCAGGGGAACAAGGTACTTGCATTGGCACTGCTGATGATCTGCCCCTTGATCAGTTATTGAACGAGCTCCTGCCTCCCTGAGAAGTGCCCATCTTGCTCTGTTGCACCCATGCCTATTGCTGCGTACTCTGGAGGTTCAGTCACGGTCCTTTGTGCTGCAGCGAGTTCCCGGCAGGGGTGTGTGTGGTGGTGCTCATGGAGGGTGGGGAGTGCCACATTGCACACATGGGGGTTCTCAGTCGGGGGGTCGCAAGCTGTTCTCCTGCTTTGCCTCCAGCACTTACAATAGTATTAAGTATGAAAAGGGTTTTTAATTGATAAGGGAGGCACACTCAAAGGCTTGTGTGTAAAAGGGGTCACCAGTGCAAAAAGGTGAGCACCACTGGGTTAAGCTTATGCCAGGTTGCTGAAGGTTCTGGGACATCAAAGGTACTGAAATTAACGCATGATTTTCCCCCCAGTTCTTTGGTCCCTGTGATCTTTGGCAGCCTGCTAGAACTGGCCCTTCCAGCGCTAGCCTGAAGCTGAAGGTACCAGCTGCCAGTCCCCACGGTGCAGAGTGTCGGATTGGCAGGAAGATGGTAAGAAAAACTTTTACACCAGCAGCTTCTCCAGCACTGGTCCTGGTTTTGGTCCATCCCACACGACAGCCATTTCCACGGAAACAGGAATTTGCAGCCCACAAACTGCGCCTCACAAGAGTTGCAGGCAACAAAGGTTGAGACGGGGCAGCTGCAGCTCTTGCATCAGCCCAGGTATTGAGGGGTTGGCCAGCTTAGTGGCTGGAAGCTGCCAGACTGCGCTGTGTCTGTGCCCTGTGCGCTGTACCCAGGTGGGTGAGAGCCCCCTGCCTCCCCTCGGGGCTGTCAATGGAAGGACTGTGGCCTGGCAGAGTGCAGTGTCGTCGGGCGGGGTCTGCGCTGGTGCCCAGGCTGCCCCGCGGAATGGGCATGCATTGAGTCCTGCAGATGGACAGAGAGCTCTGCCTCTGGACGGGCACCTTCGCAGGTGCAGAGTTTTGGAGAAATTCCTCCTCCATCTTGGCAACAGTCCGTGAGTGAAACATGGCTGCTCCGGGTCGTACAACTGAACATAGCTAAGTGACGTGGCATGCCAGTCCCACCCTCAGGGGCTGGATGGGATCTCACAGGCACCGGTCTTGCCCAGGCTCCACTGGCTTCACTGTGGCTACTCCTGATTTACAGTCTGAATCAGCTCTGGCCTCTCTCTTTCTCTCCCCTTCCGACAGACATTATGGACAAGGAATGGCTAGTCTAGGAGAGCCCCTTCCCTGGGACCGATTCATCGTCCCCTGCTTCCCCCAGGGCCAAAGTGTGGCCCAGCCTGTGTGCTAGGACTATGCAGGACGTGTTTGGTCCTAGCTGGGGCGAGACACTTTCGAAGAGTTCAGTCTAATATATGTGCACACAGAGATGGTGGAAGGCCGCAAGGGGACCCCGCCAGGGCCGCGGTTGCCACATGAGGAATTTTTAAGAACCTTTGTTTTTTTGGCAGAGACCCTGCCGAAGCACGCACCACCCAGCCACGGTCATGGGAGAAGGGCGACGCTAACAGTGTGATAATGCGGACAGCGGGTCTGGTCTGAGCTGTCCCAGCACGTGGCAAGGGGACGCAGCCGTGTCCCATGGGAGAGAGGGGAAAACGAGGCACAGAGAAGTTGAGTGACTTACTCCAGGGCTGCCAGACAGGCAGTGGCAGAGCCCTCTGTCCCTACAAGGACGCGAGCTCACACAACTGCCTAGTTAGTACAGGGGTGCCCACATGCAGGAACCTCCATTCAGTGCCGTGTGTTGTGACTCCATAAGATTTGGTCAGGCTAGCGTGAGCCCTGTCAGTCCCCAACCCCTCTGCTCGCCGACAAGAGGAGGGTTCTACTCCTGCTGCTTCTGGGACAGAAGCCTGGGCTAGGTGGGCTCGGCATGTAGCTGGGCCTGGCAGTTCCTAGCCAGGGGATGGAAATCAACCCAAGAGCCCAGTGCATGGCTGCCAGTTGAAAGCTTCCCTAGGGTTCGCCAGGGCTGGATAGTGGGCACATGCAGTAACTGAGCTACAGCCCGGGGGATGGCTATGTCTGGGAACTGCTCCCCATGTGATGCAGTGCTTGGATCAGAGGCTCTGGCTCCTCGCTTCTTGCAAATGCACCTCCCGAAAGCTGCTCTGCCGGGCTGCTGAGCTCCCATGAGAGAGTCTGACAGTGTTCCCGTCCCTTCGAAAGCTGGCAGTGCGGCTCCCAGAGGTCAATTCTGGGGGGCAGACAGACCGGGATGGAGATGCTGCCTTCCCAGCTCTTCCAGTCCCTGGCAAGCCAGAGAGTGCTTGAGGGGAAGTGCGATCTCTCCGTGGCAATGTCGTTAGTGGCTGCCACCCTGCCAGGAACAGAGACAGGCACACCCCTACATGCTGGTGGATGGCCACCCTGGGAACGTGATCAGCTGTAAACTTTCCATATCTGCTGGAGCTTGTCCTTTCGTCTCCCTCCGAAACAAGCAGGGGCAGAGCATCTGGTGACAAATGTGTCCTAGGTGCTTCCAAGGAGAAGTCACCTTAACTAAGACGAGGCCAGACTGACTTACGGACCGTTGAGGGAACATTGCTCCTAGGAGTGACCATTTCTTAAGGAGGACTAACGATGCCTCTTGATTCTCTGTGTATTGGTAAACCACTGAAGTCTTTACAGAACTGGTACAAAGCCAGAGGCCCAGTTGGTTTTGAAGGATATCATGCAATTGAACAGAGAATGTGTCGGGCATGTTCAGAAACCCTCTCTTTACGGGAGGGGCAAATAGCAGTGCTCCCTGTAAGCTGAGCACTTGGGCGGCCCTCCAGGAGAGATTCAGATGTTGCCTGGCTGATTAGCAAAGTGCCCCCAGTGTCCACAGCTGGCAGCAGGTGTTTCTATTGGTGGTGCACATCTGCACATGTGTCAGTGCACAGAACAAAATGTGCTCCACACATGACTGGAAAAATGAGAGGGCATATTGGTGGAGAGGGACAAGGTGTAAGCCCAGGAAATGCCTTCTGTGTGGAGCCGGACATATTCCTACCTGCTGAGGAGCTGCTCTCCCAGGCGGGGTGGGAGACCCCACAGAGAATATAGGGCCCTCTGGGGAATGGATGCATTCCACACTCTGGAGGCAGGGAGGCTGCTGTCCTGTGGAGCAGGTATTTGTGCTGGGACATGGGTGGTGGGGGAGTAGACTGGGCAGAGGGGCCTGCGTGGGGCTGGAACTCCCAAGCTAGCTGTCATTAGGCAAGGGCGGCAGCGGCTCTTCGCTTCCTTTTCACATGGGCTTGCGTGGGCAGTAAAATGGGACTTTCTCAGTGGTGCAGGGCCTGGGCAGGGATTTCTGTACGGGCTGTACCAGCCACACAGCTCGTCTCGGTCTCTGAATTCCCCCGGGAAATGGAGCCTGGTGGAAGAGTAACAAGATGGCCCACGGTTCCAAACACAGCGGGGAAGCATACAGCCCACGCCCCCTCTGTTTGTTTGCTGTCCCTTGCTGGGGGTTGAGATCCAACGTGCTCTGCTGGTCTCTGCTGTGCTGAAACTCCTGTAGTCTGAGGTCCAAAGGCTCCCCTCTGCTCTCTGCGAGCTCTGCCTGGCGCCATTCCCCAGAGTGGCGCATGGAATATGGGAGGTGCAGATGGGCTGGATCTGCCTGGCTACCCCACAGTGTGAAGTGACACCTGGTGCCTGATCACGTGCCCAGTGCTGTGTGGCGGCCGGCTGGGCGTTCAGCACCATGGGGGATGTCTCTGACCCAGCAGGGAGGGGAAGAACCATGACAACAGACTGCCCACTGGTGTAATGGGGGGGGTCAGGCCCACATCTGAGCATCTTACCCCATGTCCATTTGCTTAGAACTCTTTGTGGAAAGCCCTCTCTAATCTTGCCTGCAAGTACCATAGAGGCATTGCCCGGCTAGCCAGGCTGTGGTCCACTCACCTGTCTCTGAGCCAGCTGGCAGGGAAGAAGGGGCAAGAATCCTCAATTGGGGAATAGTTTGCCCCGGGGGCACCTTTTGGCCTAACTCCCACCATTTATGCTTGTGTATGCGCTGAGGGTATATAGCCCTTGTACTCTCGTATCATGTCTCTCATAACTGCGGATGTTTTGATTAGCCAGGGAAATGTCTAATCTTTTTCTGAATTCTACTCACTTGGCCATAGAGCTATCTAGTGGCAGTGAGTTCCACATGTTCTTTATCCTTTGTGCACAAAAGAATTTCCTTCAGTGAGTTGTAAGTTTGTTGCCTTTCACTTTCATCCCCAACTCCTTCTCCCTGTGCTGCGACAGTGGGCAAGCAGCCGTCCATCTCTCACGTGCCATTTTCTCCTCTCCTCGCTGAACTAAATATCCCAAAACATTTCAGCTGATCCTTCTCTGGAAGTCTTTCACTTTCACCCATCTTGGAACCCTTTCTATTTCTGCTCTGTCTTCTTAATGACAGACCTGAACACAGCATCTTTAGCGAGAGGATCCCATCCACTTGGATAGGTTGGCATTTGAACGCCCTCCCTCCCTATTGTTATAGCCTCTTCTTCATGCAGGAAAGAGTCTCTTTGCTCATGTGACCGTTGCTGCACTTTGAGCAGAGGTTTGCACTGAAATGTGGCCTTGAATCAGGCAAAGCAGGGCCGAAGCAGAACTGCCAACTACCCAGCCTCCCATGGGAGCAGCGCTCATGCCCATGCGTAGTTCAGTGACGGAGTCATTGGCTAAAACCTTTTGCTGCTCTGGGAACATTTACTGCCCCTGGGGCAGGTCAGAGGACTTGCCAGCCCTGCCCCTGCTGAGTTACAGTGGCCAAGGGAGACTCCCAAACAAAGTTCTACAATTTGTATGTAGTAATAAAGTAATAATCCATCTTCTGTGTTCTGACAGGCAGGTTTATGGGCTGTCGAGAAAAGTGGTACCTTAATAAAACAAATGACGTTGCGATGCTGGTAATGTCTGCTGGCTGTGCGAGAGAGGGGGATGAAACAAGGCCATAAAAGCAGCAGCTTGGCAATATGTTTTCCAAACAAGGGAACCATTACGGCGTTGCATTAATATTGATGGCAGGCTGGCTGCATGCACAGCAACCGCTGGGCCTTTCACAGCCTCATGGAAGCAGAGGTTCGACCAAGGAGAGGTCCAAGCTGATTTGATTAGTTCAGTTCAAATCATTTGGATTGCTTGGAACTAGCCCACTTCCCCTTTCTCCAGGAAGCAGCCCTGGGATTGGGTAACTGACTTGCTCATCCCCAAATGACTGGCCAGTCGCTCCTTCTGGCAGCTCCCTCCCTCTGGGATGTGGGGGGAGCCAAGGGGCCTTTGGGAGGTGGCCCTGCTTGCAGGCCAGGGCCCTGAATTCGGAGTGTGCCCACTGAGCCAAAGGAAGAAGGGTTGAAGAGCCTTTCCTCCCCATAGTAGGGAACTCAGCTGCCCCTGTGCTCCCTACACTGGCCTGTCCCACTGCTGCAGTTCCACGCCTGCCACGCGGAGGAAATCCGTGAGAGTGTATCTGCAAAGAGCACAGCTGAGCGTTTGCTTACTGCGCAGCCCAGATGCTGTTGCTGGAGGCTACAGCTGTCAGGGATGTCCCCAGTGTCTTGCCACATGCCAAGTGGCCAAGCAGAGGAGACTGGACTAGAAAGGGAAGGGCTCTCACTGAAGTCAGCATGGAGAGGGCAGAGAGCAGCTGGCCGGTGAGAAGGTGGCCCAGCATGGAGGCTGGGGGGTGCATTTCCTTTGGGTGGTTAGCATCGGTTTGGAGAGTAAGTGGAGGCTTTTGTAAGCTGCCAGCACAATGGGCCTGGCTCCAGGAGATCCTTCTGTAAAAGGCTCCTGCACAGGCAGCTGGATAATTCATCAGCGAGAAGACAGGCTCGTTGTGTGAATAAGCAGCCAAGAGGGTGAATCCCGGCTTGAGGTGCAAACCTCACCTGTAAGCAGGGCCTCTACGACAAGAGACGCTTTACGCCGTTCCACTGTCCCCCAGGAATGCCCAGCGGAAACTCACACTCCAGTTGGGCCCGCTGTGCTGGGGAGTCAGAGAAACCTCACGCTCCATCTGCTCTCCACCGCACCCCAGCCCAGAGCAGAGCACAGGGGCGCTCACTTACATGCTCTGCTTTCCTCCCTCAGCTGCACTCCAACTTCCACTGCATCTAATAGATCAAGACTCACCTGGCGAGTGTGACAAATGCAGCATTTTCCTCCCCCAGCTGAATGCTGGGATTAAGTGGGGACGCTGGTTTCATCTCTGCTTTGAGTCAGGCAGGGGCCACCCCAGCACTGCCGCCTATCCAAGTGGAATCACCCGGTGCCCAGCAATACACGATCTGTTTCTGCACAGATGGTACACTGATGTTGCCAAAGGCCCCAGATCAGAGTAGTTTTTCACTGTCAGATGCTATGAGTCATTTTGGAGCCGTTTTCAATTATCATATTAATGGAGAGAATAAACAATATTACAGTACTAGTGAGAACTGGCATAAACAAACCCTGCTACTCCCTTGCCAGGCTCCGGGAGTTTATGATTTCTTCGAAGGTGAATTTCTAATCTGAAGGCAAACAAAATGTGATGTTTCCCTGAAGAAGTTAAGCGCCAAGGTGGACAAGCATCCGTCAACATAGGAATCCGTTCCTTTCCAACGCCGGTGACTAGGCCCCTCGCACGTAAAGTGTACTGACACATACCGAGCACAGCTCATGCCGGTGTGTCCTGGAAAGAGCATACATGGCATTAGCTCATGGGAAATGCGTTGGGTGGTGACGCAGGAGAGAAACTCACAGCCGTGCCCCCTCCTTGTACGCTCTGGAACCTGGAGAACTGTGACTCTGGGGCACTCGGACTGGGCAGTGGTGCCAGCGCCGTGTCCTAGAGCGTCTCGGAGAAGGACGTGGCTCACCCACTTGCTAAGGTGATCTCTGATTCATTGGTGGCCCCACGAGTCCTTTCCCAGTCTCCCCAGCCCTTTGGGTTTTTGCTCTGACGCATGAAGCATGCGTTGCCCTGTCACTTTGTGCTCTGGACCTGTTATGTTCAAACAGGCATGGCAGGGACGCTCAGGGCCTCCCCAGCAAGGTCCAGAGAGACAGCTCCTGCGGCTGTCTCGGTGGTGGCGCCACATGCAGCTTTCTGGGAAAGAGGAGATGGTTGCCAGTCAAGTGAGAGTGCCAGCTGCTAGCAGTATGCTCATTACAATTGCTCACTCGTTAATATTCAGAACATAAAGACTCACTGGCTGGAGGGGGGACAACAACTGTGCCAGCAGTTTCTGTTGGATTTTGCACCCAGTGCTCTGTTTTCCCTCAGTTATTTCAAGAGACAGAGATAGCAAGGGGTAGATGAATGAACTCAAGGTACAAAAACTGGCTTTGGCTGCCATGGTGTACGGCCACTGATTCTCTGTTGCCCAGACACACCACAGAAGTTCATCGTAATGATCTGTGCTTTGCTTAGCACGCATTGCTTTAAGGAAGAAAAACTCCAGTCCTCCTGTGAGCCTCTTCCCACTGGCAGCATTATGAATATGGCTGTCTTCAATCTTGTGCGCAGCTCTGTGGCCAATGCAAATTGCATCCCGAGCTTTTTATTCATTAGTTCACTTTTCTGGCCTGTCTGAAGAGATTGTTTAAAAATTACCTGAGCTCTGCATTGTTGCATACAGAGCATTTCTCCAGGTTACCCAGCTCCACTGGGCGGCTTTCACTTGGCGCTTGAGAAACGTGTTAAACCCTCACGTCTGCACTCAGCTGGACTGGCTGGGATGCAGTGCGGAGTGCGGACTCATCTGTGTCATGGTCCCTCAGCGCAACGTTGAGCCACTTGGCAGGAAGGGATGAGAGAGGGTGTGGTGCTGCTCCAACTCTGGGAGCACAGCTGCACGGAGCTGCTCACCGGGCTGGGAACGCTGCAGTGCAAGGGAGGATGTTTGCTGGCACGTAGGCCGGATTGGGGAAGGAGTCTGCTGCCATGTCATGGTTCCTGCCGGGAGGAGGTGGAGGCACCCAACGCCTGTGCCGCTCCCCTTGTCGAATGGAAGTTTGGCGTTGGGGAGCAGCTCTGGGTTCTGCTGCAGGGACAGTATGGGGCTGAGGGAGTGCTCTAGGGAATGTCTGGATGTCTTTCTCAGACTGTTCATTCTGCCTTCAGCCATTGCACATGACCGGAAGCAGATGGGATCCTGGGGGGGGGGGGTGAAAGGAAAGAACTGGGCTAGATGTGGGGTGAGCTAGGACTGGAGAGGTTTGGAACAAGAGGGAAGGATCTTCCAATACTGTCACCAAGCAACTGATTCTCACTTTCCTGGGTGGGCACACCCTCTGCTTTCGCAGAAAGAGAGAGAAAAGGAACGGTGTGAGCCTCGTGCCTTTCACTAGGAAGGGCCCCACACAGCTTGGGCTGCTTTCCGCTCTTCACAAGGGGACATTATATATCCCAGAGAGCCTGGAAAGCATCTGCCCCTCTGTGCATTTCCCACACAGTTCACTGAGGCAGAGGCTGCCTCTCTTCCCCTGCTCCTCCATGGCACAGGAGTCCAGGAATGGCAGAAATCGTCACTTCTCGCTGGGTATTGCCACTCTCGTTTAACAAGCCGTAAACCGCCCATCTTCAGAGCCTAAAACCCGTAGCTCTGGGTCACGGCTGCCAAGGCCAGCAGCTGCACGCGTTCCATCTCCGCCCTGCCGTGTAGCTCCCGGATCTTACGTGTGTGTGTCTGATCAGCCTGGGAGTGCCGTGTTCTCTGGAAGCCCACGAGGGTCTCCCCCAGCCCCTCCTAATGACTTGCCTGCCGCGCCGAGTCTGGAGTGGCTGCCAATAACTGATGCAAAGGCCACAGGCCTGTGAGCTCCGGAGCGCAGAGTACAAGGTGCCGGCCTGCGGGTGGAGAGAGATGGAGTGTATCGGGAAGAGAGATTCGAGAGGCACTAATGGAGAGGAATCATGTACTGAGTGCAGTTTGATTACAACCCAGCATGTAGCGTCTCTTGTTCCCTTCTCTGGTCACTTGCCCGCTGCAGCCCAGCTGGTGGCACAGCCAGTAAAGAAAGCCAAGTGCCTTGTGTCTGGGCTGAGCCCTGCCCGCCCTGGGGCACAGCTGCTGTTGGCGGAGGAGCGGGGCTCTGAGACCGGCTTGCCGACTTCGCCCTGGGCGCGCCTGTGTGCTCTGTGGAAGGCCAGTGAGCCCCTGGCTGGTTGCAGTAGCGAACCCCCTTCCCATCCCACCCTGCACGTTGCTGTCTCAGCGGGAGAACAGGAAGCAGGGGCAGCTGTTAACCCTTCCTTCACACAGTGCACTTGGTTTCACTGTCTTAGCCTCCACACTTACACCCCCCGGAATACACCCCCCCAATGCAACCCATTCCCAGTGGGCACCGCTGCTAGGAGAGAACGTTATTACTGTGCCAATGTTGTGGGGGAGCCCAAGCCCCTAATCAGGGTCAGGGCTGCGCACTTGCCTATCTGCACAAGTTCCTGCCCTGAAACATGCCCAGTCTGTCCCATGCCGAGCACAAGCATGGGGCGCTGGGGCAGCAGGAGCCGGGACACCCGCTGGGCACTGGGCAGGCTTCAGCAGGCGAAGGCGGACGGAGCTTGGGGGGCTGGTATGCAAGCGTCAGTGCAAAGTGCCGGGGCAGCATCCAGGGCTACCAAGCCGGGGCCCCATGCGTGGCCTGCAGGGCCCTGTGCTCTCGGGACGAGTCCCTGGCAGGCTGCTGGCGCTGACAGCGTCCCCTCTCCCCTTGCGCACGGCCGGGTCTCCCGCCCGTGTTCCTGGAGCCCAGGCTGAGCAGCAGCGTCTGCGTGCGGCTGGCCATAGGACACTGCCTTGCCGTGAACAGTCAGCCGCGTTGCCATGGCAACTGGCGTCTCTGCCCGGGAAGTGCTGAGTGTCTGCTCCATGCGGTACGCGGGCCGCACGCTCCGTGCCGCACTGTCCTGGCAGCTGCGCACAGGCACGTTGCCATGGCGACACGGCAGCGCTCCGCACGGTTCGAACTGTACCCGGCAGGGCCGCATGCTTTAGGTGTGCAGCAAGGGCCAACGCACCCAAGCCAGTCCTGAGCACCGTTACCGGGGCCCTGTGAGCCACGTCCCTGGCAGCGCTGGGCTGGCATAGGCGCCTTGGTCGGGGCGCTCGGGGCTACCGTTGCAGTGCCCGCATGGCACGTCCTGGAGCAGTGGTTAACTTGCCATCCTGGGGGTTTATCGTGCACTTGAATGGACTCGGCTCTGCTCTGTGCCTGTCTGGCGGATTTTTATGTGGCCCTTGGCTCTGGGAGTCTCGTGAGCTCCCTGCTGGCGTTTCTGATGTGGGGACTAGTTGGGCATGCTCCCAAACGGCTTGCAAATGGGGTGCAATCGGTTGCTTTTGTAGGTTTGCACATACCACCTCTTCTGCGACAAGCAAGGATTTTTCTAGGCCTGGGAAAGCACAGGCCATGAGCTACCCAGGGGCCGACAGCACTGGACACTTCCTGCCTTTCCTATATTGTCTCTGGCTATGCCAGGCAATTTCCCCGATGTACAGAACCTAAGCCACTTAGGAACAGGTTTGGGCTGCAGGGTAAGGAGCTGCGCTGAAATTGAAATCAGCGTGCCCACGCAGGCTTTGCGCTGGTTAACCAGACCGATGTAAAAACCAATGCCAGGCCTTAGGAAAGCTCCCTTCCTGAGTGGGTAGAGGGCACCCCGCCACCCTGCTGTACGTCCCACCCAGCCAGCACCAGCTTTGCAGCTGTCCTGCTCTCTCCATGGATGGCTCAGATGAGGAAAAAGTTCCCAGGTGAAATCTGCAGCTCCCGCCTTGTCCTCCTTCCGCCTCCTGGCACTGCCCTCTGCCATAACGCGCCCAGGTGACTGCCTCCTGCCAGCCTCTGATCGCTGCTCCTGACAGGCTAAGCATTGCAAACACCTCCCCCACCCCGTCTGTCTCCAATCGCTTACCTTCCCCCTGAGACCAGCGCCCCTTGGGCAGGGACGGTCATTTACATCTGTGCCCGGCCGGCTCAAGACACCACCATGGGGTAATTGGGGCAGTAGTAACTGGGAGGCTCCATCCTGCTCTCTCCCCTCCTGCAATCAGGTGGCAAATGAGAGCAGTCCCCCAGCCCGGGTGAGGGGCCAGAAGGCAGAGCGCTAGTCCTACAGCTGCGCAGCAGCCCCCAGGGAGCCTCCATGGCTTGTTTCCCTCTGTTCGGGGATAATAGCTGCGCCTGACTCACAGCGGGTGTTTCAATCCATTAAAGGCTCCACAGAGTCCAGTGGCGGGAGTAGGTAAGTGCCCTAGATACAGACAGTCCTACGGCTTGTGCCTGGGCCGTGCAGAGTCTGCGGGGCCCCATGCACGCAGCCGGCCGGCACTCGGGAGAGTAAGCAGTGGGGCGGAAAGAGCATGGGGACCAGGGACGCACTGACCCCTGTGCAGTCGCACAAAAGGCAGCTTGAACTTAAAGGCTTCTGTCGGGTCTTGTGCCAGATGGTGGCAGGGCAGAGACTGTGTGATCTGTCACATGGCAGAGCAGTAGGTGGGGCTCTAGGGGGTCCTGTCACATGGCAGAGCAGTAGGTGGGGGTCTGTGGGGTCCCGTTACATGACAAGGGCCATGTGATCTTTCACTTGATGATAATCACTGTGGTCACTCTTTCTTCCTCTGCCTGGGACCCAGGATACATGCCCAGGCCCACATGCTTGTGGCTCTGCTGTTCTCCGGCCCCACAGCAGGGTTGGGGGGCTCGGTTAGTTTCATTTTGTAGATTGAGAAGGCCACAAGGGACTGACGTGATCATCCAGTCTGACCTGCCTTGCACCAGCCCCGTGTTCCTAGGCCCTGGTACATTGCCAGACTGCCCTGCCCGGCCACCACGGGGTCCTCCTGTGTGCGTTGGGATGCTAACCTGACACCGCCCAGCTTGCTCATCTGCCGTGCCATGCGCCAGGAGGATGCGGGTTTGCTCTGCGCCCCCGATAGTTGGCTACAGCATATCTCTCCCTTTGCCCTGCGGGGGGAACCACTGCTGCAGAGGACCCTGAGTCTGGGGGACATCTGCGGAGCCCTGAGTGGGGCTCGCGTTGGGGGTTGCGCAGAGAGCTGTAGCGAGTGCTGGCAGGGCAGGGCAGGGCAGGGCAGCGGTGTGGAGCCAGAGGCTCTTGGGAGATGGGGGATTAGCACACCAGGCAACTTCCCTCGGCTTCTCTCTCGAGCACTAGCTGCGCCTCGTCAGAGGCCGCAAGAAACGAGTCCGCTGGGGACCGTGGTAATTACCCCACTCTGTGCTCTGCTGCTTTGCTCATGCCCGACGCTAGTTCCCAGAGCAGCTGTCATGCTGCCTGCCCTGTCTGCTACATTATAAGACACAGCCAAGAGTGATGCCAGACATGAACAATATCGTGGAACTGCTGCCCGCAGCCTGGGGCGGTCACCCGGGCCCCCCGCAGCAACTAAAGCCTGTTTCTCTGGGGTGTGGTACACTGCACACTCCCTGCTTTCCCCTGGTGCTGGTGACAAGCTGTTCCTGGCTGGAGGATTCCAAGGCTCATTTTTCTGCCGAGAAGCCCTTGAGTGTGAATCTGAGCTTTGCCCCTGGACAGGGAAAATGCCTCCTCACATGCTGAGTGACACGGTGCAGCAAGCAAGGGGTTAAACAGTGCTCTTGGCTGCAGCTGTAAACTGTAGCATGGAAGGTATCAAACTGAATCTGGTAGGAGGTTCTTGTGTGGCTGGCACACGCCTTGGCAGTGCAGAGCTAGCTGATCTCGGAGGCAATCAGACATCGCAGGAAGCTGCCCTCCGGCACTCAGGTCCTGAGACCTGAGGGCAGCGTGCAGCCGGGCAGAGCAGAGCACCAGGGGGCAGAGTGGGTGTTGCTGTGTTCCTGGAGATAAATACATTCTCTCCCTGGTTGGGTTTTCCTAGACAGCCAGCTAGGGGGAGAGCGAAGGATGCCACTTGGGAGATGAGTGCCACCAAGGAGGACAGCCGGTGTCAGAAGGCAGTCCGGATTGTCAGCGAGCTGTGCCGCAAGAAAAGCCTGCCCAGCCTGGATTTGGACACCTGCCGGGAGTTCCTGCTTCTGCCTTCAGACCAGAGCCTGAGTATCTCGGAGCCAGGTATAGTCCCCTTGCCCGGTAGGTAAGAGAGCGGGCGCGTAGCAGAAGGCGCGGCGGGCTGGCGTGGGAGAAGGTGATTTCTCCACAGGGAATGGAGGTAGCACAGATGTCTAGCTAGCAGTGCCCTAACTAGGGACTGAGGGCTGGGGCTCTCCAGCGGTGTACGTGTTGCCACTTAGTTCTGCTGCATTTTGTGCCTGGAGAGCCCAAGTAACCTGTTGCAAGTAGGAAGTGCACAAGGAGGACAGCTGGAACGGGGCTGCAGGTGGGAGGAGAGGAGAGGGGGAATCCGCTGGGGAGATGCTTTGCGTGGGAAAGTTGCTGTGAAAGTCCCAGGTGATGCTGACGAGTGAGATACCCTTGTAAGCACAGCCGTGGTCTCAGTGACCAGAGTGGCCCCAAGTATTTCTCCAGCCCTCCATCTCAGGAGGACAGGAACGGCTGACTCTAGTTTGTATTGAGCGAGGCATTTCATAGACTTTTCTGAATCAGTTCGCAAGCAAGAGCAGGCGCAGTTGTCCTTTTACCTCTCCCAGTCCTTCCTTGCCGGCTGCAGGGACTCACTGAGCCTCGGCTCTGCAGCTCTAGCAGTAAAGGGTAACCCCAACCCTCACCCCAGAAGTGCGAGTCATTTCCTGCCCCTCTGTCTGCCATCGGCTTCTTCTAGGGGCTTCTAGCGTAAACGTCTCGTTGCAGAGAAATCCTTGCCCTGCACAGCTGGGGAGATCAGCCCGTGTGTGTTAGCACTGTCCTGTCAAGGAATGCAGCAGACTGCCCGCAAAGGGGTCTGTATTCAGCAAAGTCTGGCTGCTGCTGAGAGCCTTTTCACATCTGTCACCCAGGCGCAGCCTGTGCACAGTGTTAGGTGGTTTTCACAGCCGCCTTGGGCCAGAGTCATTCCTCCCAGTGGAGTGATCCCCGGGAGGGGTTAGCATTTGGCTATGTTGTTGTTTCTTTTGCACAGTCACTCAGATTTTAAAGCATCACTGCTGTTGTTCTTTAACCCTTTCATGGTGGGGGGTGCCTGGGGGCCCTAGGGTGTTTGTTGCTACATAATACACCCTGTCCCAGAGTGTCTCAAATCCTGCCAGGCCTGCAGACTGGTTCTGGTGCTGTGCTCAGCATTGGCAGGCAGGGGCGGGCAATCATCACAGCCTTATTAAGCAGCACACCCTGCATGAGGCGCCAGCGTACAGGCAGTGGGGCTTGTCTCCGTGTGTGCACAGTGCATGCTCTGTGTAATAGCTCTGCCAGACATCATGTCTGTCTCTTTCTTGCTCCTGCCCCCAGCACTGCCCTGTGCGCCGGCCAGTCTGAACTGATGTCTCTATTTCATGGCTCTTGCTGGGGTTTCTGTGTATTTGTAGAGCCGGGCATTCAAACAAGCCCTGGGCTGCAGGGGTGAGGTGAGTCGGGCAGGGGGTGGAGTCCCTGGTTTGGGCCATAAGTGGAAGTGCTGAGGGAAGCCCGGGGGAACGCTGCTCCCACAAGAGAGTGCGCCCCAAGGAGCGTTCAGACAGTTCTCTGGCCCCTGGCTCTTGGGCCCTTGGAAATTCCTGCAGCCCTCATTGCTCTCACTCGGCGCTGGGGGCTGGGGGCTGGCCTGTGCCAAGAGAGGGCCTGGCGCAGGCAGCATGGAGCCGATAGGTCCTTGGGCGCGAGGCCCCAGGGCTGTGCAGGGAGCGCGCGGGGACGTGGGCTTGGCTCTCATCGGTGGGAGATGCCAGGGCGGGGTGTGCAGCGGGGGGAACCCCGCAGACTATGCAGGGGGATGGGGCCAACTCCTGTCACTCAGCTGCGCCTGCTGCACTTCCCACCCTCGCCAGCACGCTCCTCGGACGCTGCGGAGCGGGGGGCTGGCTCTGCTCTGCACAGGGCCCTATCTAGGCATGCTGAGGAGGCGGCCGTGCTGCATCGGAGTCTGCGCACATTGTCTGTCTGCCTGCCTCTTGGCCTACGTGCCCATTCTCCAGTGTTATGGTGGCCTCTCGCTGCTGTTTCTCCATGCCCCAGTTCAAACCCCAGTCGTCCCCATGCAGGCCTGGCCCATTTTAGCCGTTTCAAGGGTTCACAGCTGTTGGGGAATTACACAGTGTCCCTAGCTCAGAGTGACCCTGGCCACGGGAAGGATCTGCTGTGAGCCCATGGAAACATGGGCAGAGGGCAGGCTCATAGCTACTTGAACTGCCTCTGCCCCCTGGTCCCTGCGTGGGGCAGGCCAGGCCTCGGCTGTGTCACAGAGCACGCTGGGGGCCCGTGGTGCTAACTCTAGAACGTCTGGCCGCAGAACTCCCCCACCTGGCAAAGGAACCTGTTTGTGTTCTGACCTGAGAACCAGCAGCTGCAATGTCCCTGGGTCCCCAATGGCGAGGAGGAACCTTTCCTGACTGTTGTTGTTTGTGGCAGGCCCAGCACCTCTCGAACAGCCTCAGCCTGGCTGCCTCACATTGTGCATTGGAGGCCTGTGCTAAGCACATCTGTGGGCAGCCACCTGGAATAGTGGGCTCCGATCGAGTCCCTCTTCTGCCTGAGGATGGAGCAGAAGATGAAGGGGCCCAGGGCGGGCAGTAAAAATGCTCTGTGTGTGCAGCCAGCGTGCTGGATGAGGAGGGGTTGGAGGAAGAAACGCTGCCATTTGGAAGGTACATGAATGGGGGCCAGGGAAACTCTTGCGGGACCAGAAGAAGGAAGAGCCCGTGAAGAGAACATTGACAGTGATGCCAGGGCGTATGCGGTCAAATAGTGCTTGACATGAGGGACCACGGAAGCCAAGAACTCGGAGAGATTAGGAATGGGTTAGACCTTCCCATGGGGAATGAGAAAATGCATTTCCATGAGAAAGGGTCGAACACTCATAGGGGATGTTAACGTTCCTGATCAGAGGCATAAACCAGCCACCAGCTGCCGGAGGTAGGGATGGTGCAGGGAGGGCACTGTGCTAACGGGGCGCCCACTTGGGCCCCTGAGGCTCTTGCTTCCATGCTGCATGTGGAACACACAGCCCTCTCACGTGCATGCATTGTTGCTCCCCATGGACTTGGGGAGTTGTGGTTCTGTTCTTCTGCACCGCGCAGGGTGACTTTACATCCCGCGGAGAAACAATCCTGTGCGAAGAGTCAGTCCCAAGCCCTGCACAAAAGCCTGCAGACTGCATGGGAAAGACGACCATGCCTTGAGTACAGTTGTACCACTGGTGCAGTAACGGGGCAGCAGCTGCAGGACTTTTCTTCCGGGTTACCTGTTGTCACCGAGACAAGAATGGCCCTTTCTCTCACCGCGTTGGTGGAACCCTTCTCTAGCAGAGTTGGAGCCTTTGGGTCTGTCTGTTGTAAATCAAGCAGAGTCTGTTCGTCTGTCAGCCTGTGGGCTGGGGAGTGCCCTTCACTGACTGTCCCGTTGTAAGCGCCCAGGGGTCTGTCTCAGCTCTCTCTCCCATGCAAAGGGCAGAGGTAAACGCAGCTGCAGCCGGCTCCGGCCCTCCGCAGTGTATTTACTCCGCAGAGCTTGCTGCGGGCGGCTGCTGCCTAATGCTGCAAACAGATCATTAAGTCAGCTTGAAAACCCAGGGATCTGAATGGTGAGGGAGAGCAGCCCTGTGCTTCACTGCCTCAGAGTCCCCCTGCAACAACCTGTCCCGTGGAGCCGGAGCTGCCATGCTGTCGCTGTCACACAGCTCATCCCGGTTCACCCAGGGGCAGCTGCATTCAGTGCTGCCTGAGGCGAACCCTGACAACTCAGTTCATCGGTAGCGCTGGCGAGCCGGTCCCTCTCCTGCTGAGGCTGTGCGGGCTCGCCGTGAGCCAGCACCCTGAGCCCTGGGAAGAGACTCCAGAGAAGCACAGGCTGTCTGCTGTGGCCTGGTGTGGCAGTCGGCTTGATGCCCACTGTGCTGGTGCTGGGTGGAGGTGAGAGATCCGAGAGATCCCTGGCGCTGGAGAGTGCTTGGGCGGAGAGTCGGGCCCTCCCAGGAGACGGGAAGTGACAGTGTTTAACCCAACCAGGCGCAAGTGTGTGTGGCAGCGCCGCCACCTGGCTGATCTGTGGGGCCGGGCTCCTGTTCCTTCCCCACCGCCCTGCCCCACCGCGACACGGCAGCGCCGCCACCTGGCTGATCTGTGGGGCCGGGCTCCTGTTCCTTCCCCACCGCCCCGCCCCACCACGACACGGCAGCGCTGCCACCTGGCTGATCCGTGGGGCCAAGCTCCCGTTCCTTCCCCACCACCCTGCCCCACTGCGACACGCCAGCGCCGCCACCTGGCTGATCTGTGGGGCCGGGCTCCTGTTCCTTCCCCGCCCCACCGTGACACGGCAGCGCTGCCACCTGGCTGAACTGTGGGGCCGGGCTCCTATTCCTTCCCCACCACCCCGCCCCACCGCGACACGGCAGCGCTGCCACCTGGCTGATCCGTGGGGCCAAGCTCCCGTTCCTTCCCCACCACCCCGCCCCACTGCGACACGCCAGCGCCGCCACCTGGCTGATCTGTGGGGCCGGGCTCCTGTTCCTTCCCCGCCCCACCACGACACGGCAGCGCTGCCACCTGGCTGAACTGTGGGGCCGGGCTCCTGTTCCTTCCCCACCACCCCGCCCCACCACGACACGGCAGCGCTGCCACCTGGCTGATCTGTGGGGCCGGGCTCCTGTTCCTTCCCCACCACCCCGCCCCACCACGACACGGCAGCGCTGCCACCTGGCTGATCTGTGGGGCCGGGCTCCTGTTCCTTCCCCACCACCCCGCCCCACCACGACACGGCAGCGCTGCCACCTGGCTGAACTGTGGGGCCGGGCTCCTGTTCCTTCCCCACTGCCCCGCCCCACCGCGACACGGCAGCGCCGCCACCTGGCTGATCCATGGGGCCGAGCTCCCGTTCCTACCCCACCGCCCTGCCCCACTGCAACACGGGCTGTCCAGCTGGAGGAAGGGAGGGTCCAGGCTCATTTAGCTCAGGCCTGTGCGCCGTAGGCTGTAAGTTACAAAGCTCCATTCTGCTTAGGGCCAGCATCTGGGAGTGACATGCGCACTGACCAGCCAGCACTCACCCCCACCCGGCTTTGCCTGGCCTTTATGTGCCCTCCCCTGGGCCAGCCTCCCCGCTGTGCCCCCGCTTTGCTGCCATTCGCCCTGGCAGCGACACCACTCCGCTGGCCTCCAGCCGGGCACGCAACCGGCCTGGGCCCTGGGTACTGGTGCTGGAGGGCTCTGAGTCTCCTGGGAGGGGGCAGGCATGGGGCGCGGGCAGTTTGCGCTGCTGTGGGGCTGTTGTGCAGCCTGGCCCACGATGTGCTTGGGGTGTGTTTGCTTGTGTCAGGAGTGGGCAGTGCTGGGTGCTCCATGTGAAATTAAACCAACCCCCTTCTGTGCCCAACCCCCTCTGCTTGCCACGGGCCTTTCCGCCAGAGCCGGGAAAGACCTGCCTGTGCCAAGCCAGCCCCCCCCACCAGCTGGGGTTGCTCAGTTCCCTGCGTCCCTGCCAGTAGCAGCAGCCGTGCAGCTGGGCTCTGATGCATTTGCTGCGGCAGCGCCTGCCAGGCTGGGGCCGCAGCTTGGCTAGAGCACAGCTGCGGGCGGTGGCCTGCGCGCCTGCCCCAGGCAGGGAAGGGGTGAGCCCCCTGGGCGCTGGGGGCAGAAAGGGCCCCGCCGCAGGGCTCCGGAACTGGCCTGGCACCTGAGCTGAGCTGTGCAAGTTGCTCCTGGGCTGGGAGGTGGGTTCTGTGCTGCCGACAGGGAGTGGCCATTGATCCCGGGATCGTTAAGCCCTTCTTTGCAGCCTAGACACATCCCGATGCTGTTGCTGCCACAGTGAGCCCAGGGCGGATCTGACCCTGTGCAGTGCAGCGCGCCAGCAGCCCGGCTGCCGTCAGGAGCTGCCCACGCCCTGCAGGCTCTGCCCGCGGCAGGCTCGGGCTGTACGTCCCGGCTGTTGTGTCTGCCTGTCCCGCTGGCTCTGTGGACAGTGCCACCAGCCCGCCTGGCCGCCAGGCCCATCTCCTGGGCAGCAGCTTCGCCTCAGACCTCTCTAGGTCCTCCCCTCCATGCTGTGGTTGCATCCTGCCAACCCTCCCTTCCTCCCCCTCCCAGCCAGAACTCCCACCACCCACCTGCAGTACCGCCACACCCTCTCTTCCCCGCCTAGCAGGTGCCCTGACACCGGCCGCAGTCACGGGCCTGGCAGGGAGCCTAGCCCCAGTCCCGCCCTTCTGGCCAAAGACTCACGCGGTGAGGGGCCCCCATGCTGAGGACGGGCTCCCAGAAACACCTGCAAAATGAAGGGACCCTCCATTCAGACTCTCTCTCCAGTGCCTGTCAGGCTGGCTAAGGCTGCGGGCTCAACCCTCTGCGCTCCCCTGTCCCTCCGGGGGGCTTGCTGGCACTCAGACTGTAAGCTCCATGGGGCTGGGACCGTCCTTGGGGCAGTGTCTGTGTGACGCTGAGCACAGCGGGGCTCTGCTGCAGGGCTGGGCTCCAGGACACCCCAGTAACACAAATGAGAACAATGGCTTGTCCGTCGGCATTTCTCCCGGGGCCGGGCTCCGGGACAGAGCGGGGAGTCACCCTGAGCTCTTTCTCAAAGACACCCCAGTGCCTCCTGGCTGGGCTGTGGCCCGAGGGACGAGGGATCCCCAGCCTGTGGAGCTGGGGTTCTCTGGCTCGGGGGAGGAACTGCTGGCTTCCTTGCCTGGAGACAGGAAACGAGAAGGCGGGCGGAGAGCAGTGGACTTGGTACAGCTAGCGTCCAAAGCACACAGCCCGGGGCATGGGGTCCAATGCTGCATTTCCCACCCCCAGCCTAGAAGGGTAGGACAGCAGGGACAAGAGACCTCGTTACGTCACAGCTGCCCTACTGCTCCCAGGAGCCAGGGCAGGACTCAGCCCTTGCGCAGCTCTACCCCCCAGGCTGCTTTTCTGCAGCGTCAAAATCCGCTCCCCTGGCTGAGCGAGAGGAGCAAAGCCAGTGGCTGGAGCATTCTGGCAGCAGAGATGGGGGGGTCACCCGCAAGCCCTGGGCAGACAATCGGAATGGATGTGAGGGGCAGGAGGAGTCCGAGAGACCAGAGGGCTACTGAGCGCGTCCACAGAGGGATGAGAATTATCAAAGGGATCCAGTACCCCACAGGAACCCGGTGGAATAAAATGGGAAATACGTTCTCTGAACTGGCCATTGCCCGTAGAGGCTGGAAAGTGGTGGTTCCAATAGGGAAGCATTGCCTGGTGGTTAGAGCTGAAACTCTGCCTCTGCCAGGGAGTCTGGTGTACTGGTTAGAGCAGATGTCTGGGAGCCAGGACTCTGGGCTCTAGTCCCAACGCCGGCATTGATACAGGGCAGGACGTGGTGTAAACCGACGAGCTGCTCTTTAGCCTCAGTTGGCCCATGTGTTAACCCGTCCCTGCCCCGTGAGGAAGCACTGCAGCGGAGGAACCAAATGATTGCAAAGTGCTGTTGAGATCCTTCCCGGGAAGTCATGAGCACAGGCGCTGGGTGCTAGTGCCCGGCCAGCACCTGCGCAACCGGCCGCAAGACTCCCTTCTTCCACGTGCCCGCTCGCGCTGGCTCACTGCTGTGAAAATGCTCCCCCACCCCTGCGGTACCAGCACGGAGAGAGGAAGGGACTGGGGGGTGGGCAAAGCGTAAACCCCAAGGCTATGTCTACACTGGCAGCTTCTTGCGCAAGAACTGTTTTGCGGAAGAGTTCTTGCACAAAAAGTCTTCCACAAGGGAGCGTCTACACTGGCATGTGCTTTTGCGCAAGAGCATCCATGGCAGTGCAGACGCTCTCTTGCGCAAGAAAGCTCTGTTGGCCATTTTAGCCATAGGGGCTTCTTGCGCAAGAGATTCATGTTGCCTGTCTACACTGGCCTCTTCTGGAAGAGCTCTTGTGCAAGAGGGCTTATTCCTGAGTGGGGAGAGGAATAACTCTTCCGGAAGAAGCCCTGTTTTACAATGCTAGACTGTAAATTTACTTGCGCAAGAACCCACGTGCAGTGTAGACAGCCGGCAAGTTTTTGCACAAGAACGGTTGTTCTTGCGCAAGAAGCTGCCAGTGTAGACATAGCCAAGGAGAACAGAAGGCCCTAGGCTAAGCTTCCAGTTCCCGGCCCCCCTTGTCTGTCCGTGTAGGCGCTGGTCCTGTTTACCTATATGCCCTAGTCGTCTGAGGCGTGCCCCGTGCCGGCTCCGGGGACAGGGAGCGGGCCCTGGGCAATGGGGAGCACCCTGCTGGCACCTGGCAAACACTCGTAAATGGTGACCGTGATAAACACGCGCGCGATTGTCCCAGCTTGCTAGCTGTGGTCCCTCCGTCCAGACAGGCAGGTGCCTACTCGTGCCCGTCCTCATTCTGCACTGCAGACTGCGGGGCAGACATTGCTCGGGGCTTTCTATGGAAAACTTGCCTCTGACCTTTTTGGGGAAGAAATCCACGTGAGCCGGTGCCTGTAGCAGGGAGACCTGCTGGGAAAGCGGCAGACTTGCGACGTGGCGCTGTGCTGGCCCCGTGTAGCTGCGTGCACATCCGAAAGCGTGTGCAGCAAATTAGCACACCGGGCACCATGGGTTCCCTTGGGCCCTCGCTCCAAACGGATTTTGAATGAGGACATCCACACAAGCGCGTGCCTTGCCAGGTGAGTTCAGCCCTCCAAAGCTCGTGTAAATCCTCCTTCCTCATTTACACTTCCACCTCCAGGCTCCAGGCAGGTGAGGACTAGCACGCAGGGCAAAGAGCAGACAGTGGAGACGCCTATTTTAGAAACACATTGTGCAACGCAACTGTAAAATGTATGTTGCCTTCCCCTTTATTGGCTGGTCCACAGATAGGATCCGCACCTACTACTGGTGCTACCTGAGGGAGTTTTTGCTTTAGTTCAAAGGATAGAGGGCTCTCTTATGGTGTGGCAGGTCCCAGGTCCAAACACAGGGGCTTTGTCTACACTGGCGGCTTCTTGCGCAAGAACATCTTGCGCAAGTGTTCTTGTGCAAGAAGTCTTGCGCAAGAAGACGTCCACACTGCCATGTGTGAGCTGTGCTTTTACGCAAGAGCGCCCATGGCAGTGTGGACGCTCTCTTGTGCAAGAAAGCTCTGATGGCCATTTTAGCCATAGGGCTTTCTTGCGCAAGAAATCCCTGCCGAACGTCCACACTGCCCTCTTGCGCAAGAGGGCTTACACCTGTTAAAAAAGAGCGTGGCTCTTGCGCAAGAAGCCCTCTCTTACCACGCCGTACTGTAAATTTCCTTGCGCAAGAGCGGGCAGGCAGTGTGGACACTGCAGATTCTTGCGCAAGAACGGCCGTACTTGCGCAAGAAGCCGCGAGTGTAGACATAGCCAGGGTGTGCTACATTTGCAGGTTACTTGTTCAATCCAACAATATTAAAAGACTATTGAATCCACGAAACCAGAGACATGCAGATAGTCAATGCTAGTAGCACGTGAAGGTTTATATTTGTGTGTGTTGCTGTAGCTGGGTCGCTTGTGTGCACATGTAAATCACATGCCCCACAGAGCCTTGTGGCGTGCGTGTGTCGGGGGCTATCTGTCGACACAGCTGTGGGTTTTGGTCTGGCTGACTGCGCTGGTTGAATCACTCCTCAAGCTGTACAGCGAGCCTGATCGGATTGGGAGACTTTTTTGTGTACCTCGGAGCCTATTCCAGTGCAGCTGCAGCCGTCTCATACATAGTCAGGAACCAGAGTCTACAACTCCATAGAAACAGCCAGCCGGCTCTCTGCCAGTGTGTGTTGTGTGTATGGAGTGGGCAGCAGAAGGTGGCTAGCAATTGGACTCACAAACAGGAGACTGCTTGGTAAGTCCACACTTCCAAAGTTGCTTTCTTCATTTTGGTTGCTTTCTACTTGTAACGCTAACCTCCCCTGCATTGGCACAGTTTGCCTCCGCAGCGTGGTTGGGAAATATTTTCCTTTGCTTTCAGATATTTTGCCTAGATTGTGTAGAGACCAGGCATGTGCTTTTAATTGCCTCTCAGCACGGCGATCCCTTGCTCGCATTTCCCCGTTGCTGGGCAGACAGGAGCTGGAAAGCGGGGATTTTCTCTTTGCAGATGTTGGGTTGTGCTTTTGCTTGCTAAGCCAGCCTGAGTGTAGCTAGTGGCTGCTGTGCACCCGTAAACGCACAGTCCATCGTGTGTGCATGGCTCAGTGAGAGAGACACCACCGCCAGGAAAAGCAGCCATGGGTCCCATTGTCTGGCAGTTCTTCCCTTCACTTTGGAGCTTAACTCCTGCTTGTGCTTTAAAATCCCGGCTCGTTTTCTCTCTGCTCACAGTTAGGTGCAATTTCCTCTGCTCCCTGCAACCCCCTTGTTTTCGTCTTACGTTTGCCGGCAGCTTCCCTTGTCCGGTTTGAGATCTTCCCGTCCTTCCTCGTCAGAGGCAGTGATTGGCGCTGTCGCTGCCTGGGAATTATGTAAACACAAAACTTGTCTGCAATGGGCATTGTCATTTCACTGTGGTGAACTTGCTAATCGAACAGTCGCTAATGAAGAGCAGCATCGGGGGAGGCAGGGATCCTCTCTTCTCTGCACCATGCAGTGCCGTTAATTAGACGTGCACATTGCAAAATGGCATCCTGGCGGGGCCGGGGGCGGGGGCGGCTGTGAATGGGCTTGTGGAGGGAATGCAAAGAGGAAGCCAGTCTCTGGGGAGTGCTAAGCAATTGGAAGCTGGGGATGCTAATTAGGGCCACCTTGACATTCAGTTGGGTTTGTTATGCTACAGTGTGCATGTGTTTGGCAACATGTGAGGAAACTGTGCAGCAAAGCCTGCAGGCATGCTGCCAGGAGCTCAGCTCTGTACATACCCACCAGCAGCAGCGTTCAGACAGAACATCCAGGGTGTCTGGTCCCGTCTGAGCACAGAAATTCCAGCTTCCAGACACCTCCTGTACTGCAAATCACTGCGCTGGGTTTCCACCCCTGGTTGCAGCTGAGGCAGGGAAATGCCTTTGCTACTGCAACACGGCCTCAGGTCCCACCTCTGGCCCCCGCGCCTGCACATTTCTGGGGGCTGCAGCTTGCTTGCGGGTGGGGATGGGCATTTGCCCCAGAATCACCTGCTCGAGGGGAGCCTGGTCTCTGCTAAGCGGTTGATTTCGGTGGGACTTTGTGGTGCATGGCCCAAAGTGACAGAGCTAGTGAGGAGAGGGGAAAGGAAGCCGGGCCCCTGCCCGTGCATCACAGGCTCAGACAGTCGGGCTGCTGGGGAGCATGCCTGAGGGGCTGAAGGGCTCTGCCTTTGCTGCAAGCTAATAGAAGCCACAGCACAGCTAGCAGGAGCCAGGCGGGCGGAGGAGCTGGGAGCTGTTCCTGCCCTCAGCTGAGCAGGCAGCTCCCGTGTCTCTGCCAGGGAGAGCGAGTTTCCGTCCGGCGCAGCCCCTGGGGGTGTGCTGTGCAGCCTGGCCATCATGCGTCTGCCAGGGATCTTACCGTACAGCCCAGCCAATGCCAGCAGGAGTCAGGCCTGACCATCCAGAGCGGGGCTTCGGCAGTGACTTAACACCCTGGAGCAAACCGCCCCTCCGGGCCCCCCCCGAGAGCAGGGACAGCCACGTGGCCTTTGGTGCTGGCCCAGAGAGGAGGCGCCAGAGGGGAATTTCCGCCAGGCGGCTTTGTGCCAGGCCGTGGGACTTTCTCCCCCTCCCAGGAAGTCTGCGCCATGGTCCAGTAGCTCCCCCGTGCAGGCTGCTTTTCCTCCGCCTAGAGTGCCCCCAGACTCCCTCAACCACTCCCGTGTCCCGGGCACGGCGCTCAGGGCGCACGCCACCATCGTCCAACCTGACCTGAGTCCGCCCGCAGCCCGGCCTGGTCCTGAACACTTCTGCAGGGAAGCTCCATGCCCACAGCAGCTCCGGGGGTGCCCGGGCCAACTGGCGTCAGGGTCCTCTCTCCTGCCTATGAGGAATAGGAGCCACTGCTGCACCACAGCACATGCACTTAAAGGGAGTTAGAGGCAGAGCTGTGGGGGGGTCCTGGGATGACCCCTCCAGCCTGCCAGGCCCATGAGACGCTGCCCCCTTGGGGCTCAGCACGGGCAGAAAGCGGGTTGCTGCCCTGTTCCTCCAGCCGAGCCAGAGCAGTTTGCAAAGCCTGTCACTTCGAACCTGGCTCAGTGGGAGCATTCGTGGCCCCGGGCTGGCTTCCGACAAGGACACGAGGGGTCCGCAAGCCGGGCTCGGAGGGGTTTGCTTGCTCCTCGCTGGAATGGAAGCCGATTTCAAAGCTTCACACGTCAGTTGGCAGCAGACGAGTCCTCTGGCTGCCTGCCCCTCGCCCGCACAGAGACAGTGGGGTGGACTAGCCAGCCTACAGCTCCCTGCCTCTGCCCTCGGGGGGCATTTTGCAGGGGGAGGGCTGTGAGGCCCCGTGAGCTGGGGCCAGTCCTGTGTGTTCAGCATTGCAGAGCCATGTGCAGATCTCGCCACAGCCCGTTTGGCTAGAGCGGCCCGGGGTGAGCACGCGGCCTCTGCCCTGGTCCTCGCCCTGGCTTTGGATAGCGCGGGGCCTGGGCCTCTGCTAGGCAGAGCACCCTGACCGCCGCTCCGACTGCATTGCTCGGGGATTTATTCTCCTGCCACTGCGGGGTGACAGCCCCGCCCCCAGCTAAGCACAGTCTGCCTGCCCTCCGTCTGCAGGCCCCCGGCTCAGCGCCGGTCCAGCCCCGCACCCCCTGGTCCAGCCCTATGTGACGGCGAGTCGGGGTTCCTCCAATCCTGCAGCCCTGTAGCAGCAAGATCAGACTCCACCAGCCAGTAGAATAGGGAGGGTTTATTGCTCCTCTAGGATACAGCCCAGCACAGACGTGATGTGGTTACAGGAGTCTGGGCCAGGATGCCTCAGACCCCTTGAGATGGGATCCCTGGGCCCCTAGATTCCAGCCCTCTCCTTAGTCTGTTTCCTTCATGATTCCAGCCCAAGACTGACCCTTCCCCCAACACTCACTTCCTTAGTTCCCTCGCTGCCCCCAACCGGTCTGACCAGTTGGGTCTTTGTCCACGTGACCTAGGCAGCCCACCCGCTGGGCAGTGCTCACAGACAGAGGCCAGTAGGGATCACCCACAGCCCACAGCACAGCAATCAGCAAGGTACTGACATTACATCCCAACATGTGGGTGAGTCAGTGGGAATCACACATCACAGCACAGGGGGACCCCGGGATACAGAGCAGACAGCCCCCCCACTGTGTCACACCAAATACCCCCCTCCCAGCTCAGCACCAGTCCAGCCCTGCACCCCCCAGTCCAGGCCCGCCACCCCCCGGCTCAGCGCTAATTCTGCCCCCCCCCAGCTCAGCACTGGTCCAGTCCCGCCACCCCCAACCTCAGCACCGGTCTGGCTGCCCCATCTCCTCCCCATTTCACAGATGGGAAACTGAGGCAGGAGCAGACTAAGGCCCAGCTCACAGCGACACACACGCACTAGCTCTCACCCAAGCTAGGGAACTGGCCAAAGAGGGGTAGTTGGGAGCAGAGCATTGCCGGCTGCCTCAAGCACCTCTCTCCCAACCCAGGTGCAGCCTGGGAAGTCGCACAGTGCGGAGAGAGGCGCCGGCGCTGTGTGCACAGAGCAGCCCTAGGTTTTCCAGGCATTTCCCAGCACACTGGAAACGCCGTTTTCCTGTCCTGAGCAAAGGAGGGGCTGGGCTCGAGTTGACCGAGTTGACGTGTTGCATTCAGATCTGTGGTGGGGCTTGGCGTGGATCCACTGAAGGCTTCTTAGAACAGCTCTGCCACCTGTTTTTCTCTTCTGCTCAGGTGTAGGCACTTCCCCGTCTTTGCTGTTTATCGGCCCATGGCCCGTTCTGAAATTTTTCCCTAGCTTCCTAGGTAAACAGCTCTGTGGTTTGCAAGCAAAGCAGCAGCTTCTGTTTCAGCTGCTAGATCTCCAGCATAGCTCCATTTACCTGCCTCACGTTGCTTTTATCAGCCTCCTTTGCCTTTCCAGTGCTTTGGTCTAGGTCTTCTGGAGTTTTCTGTTCAGTACTTTCCTCTGCTGCGTGGCTTGGTTTGTTCACTCCTTGCGGTGTCTGTGTTAACAGCCAGGGGTGAGGACTACAGCTTGAATCACACTGCCTCTGAGCTCTGCCCGTTCTTCTCCTCTCTCTCCCTCTGCCTCTGGCAGGGTCTCAGACCTGCCCCATAGTGCTCGGGGGTTTCTCACGGCACTCCGCTGTTTGCACTTTACTCTGCATGTCTTTACCACGCTCTCTCGGAAGCTGGTCTCCAGTTTCAGTTCAGTTCAGCAGTGCGCAGAGAGCGGCCACTGCAGAATACCTGCCGCGTGATCAGCCCTCGCGTCTAGGACGGGGCCTGGCTCTCAAGCTAATGCAGAGGTGCTCAAGCTGCAGGTTCATTTTGCCATCTGGGGAAGCCCCTGGTTTGTGTGGGACCAGGTGGCTCGAGGAAGGCGGTCAGAACCCAGCGCCGCCCAGTGCATCTCTCCCCATCTTTCCCATTGCTGTTTCACGTCTTAGTTGTCGCAGCCTGTGTTAGCATTATTGTTGCTCATCCCCGTGCTGATGTGGCTAGGTCCCAAGCCTGCAATCCAGGGCAACGGGGAGAGCAGGCTGAGAAGTGCTGCAAGCAAGAGAAGAAACACCTTGTTCCCTCAGGTCACAGTGAGAAGAAACCCTCAGCAGTAATCGTCCTTATGGAAAAACTCATCCGTGAGGAACCTATTAACGCAAGCACCCAATCTGCCTGACTCCAAATGATGTCAGTTCTACAGCGCTATGTCCCTGAGGAACAGAGCGAAGGGGAAAGAGACGAGTTTCTTCTGTTGTACCCAAGCGTGGCTGACAATGTCTAAACTATTCCCTTGTCTGCTAATAACTTTTTGTGGTTTGTGACTGGGCTTCTGGGCCACGCGGTATGACATCTGTTTGCTGAATGAAACCTCTGAAGCAAACTAATTACAGATAGTGAACTTGCAATGGGGTTCATCACAATTCAAGTTAGAGTAAATTCATAATTCATGAAATGTAATAAAGCAGAGTCCAGACTCGCGAAGAAAGTCTCCCATCGAGTAACAGATCTAGAACTCCTAACACTTGCCTCAAAGTTGTTAAGATTTTGATTTCTACTAGCTGTAGAAGTCCTGTACAGGGAGTCAAAGCCACATCCTGAGCACAGTGACATCCAGGGCCCGGAGTCTGTAATAACACCCCAAGAAAGAATTACCACAAATGGAAAAAACTTCAACTGCCTGTGGAACAAGAGAGGTTTGGACAGAAAATGTCAGGTTGCCTCGTGTGCGCCGGGCAGCAGGCGGCGATTGGTTAGATCCAGCCGCTAGCTCCCTCCAAGCTCTCTGTCAAAGCAGGGTGTCTCCATACTTAGCTTGCAATAATTAGGAGGTTTTGAAGTTAGAATCTTATATAATTACTCTCAAAATATCCTCTGATTCATCCTGGCCTTTGAAGTCTGCACTTTGCATTCCAATAAGCTCTCTTGTCCATGGAGCGTCTTGTAGTGGGAAATTAAACTCTTCCGAAGTCGTTTCTGTGTAATTGAAACTTGGGTGCAAATGCCTCCAGGGCCTGGCATCTCCATAGTGGTGGGGAACACTCCAAGGTGGCTCTCTCTGCCCATGCCCTTCCACTGTGGCCTTCCATGCCTGGAGCCACTGGCCACGGTACCAGCTGCCCCAGAGCCTTTGGCTTCCAAGTGAGATTGGAGCTGGGAGTTAGAACAGCTCCAGGGAGCCAGGCTTCTAGGAAGCTGGGGTGGGGCCCATGCACGGTGGCTCCAGGCTCAAGGCAGTTCCTTGCCATATGGATCTCCGCTCTGTAATGCTTGGTCCCTGGAGCCTCCCCTAGCAGGGTATCAGGGAAGTTTTCCTTGTGGAGATCTGTGCCCCACCCTTTGTGGTAGGGGGAGCCAGCCCTTGGAAGACATGCACACAGCTAAATCTGGCAAGAGAGCTCCCTAGAAAGCCATCCAGACCCAATTCTGCTCTCCTTTACACTGGTATCTAGGGGAGCTGCTCTGGATTGGCCCCACACGTCACCGAGCAGGGTTCAGCTCACGTTCTACAGCCTCTGGAACCAAGGCTGCCCTTCAAGCCAGGACCACTTGAAAACGTGCCCTGCTCCTTTGCAAGCAGGCGCAGGGCATCTGACAGCCCCCGGCACCCTTGGCTGCTGATCCCTGCACCGTTTTGTCTCTCTCTGGCTGCTGCCCAGCACAGCCCTGCCCTGGCCAGACACACACCAGGGAAAGAAAAGAATTGTGTTTTTTTTTTTGCCAGGTCACAACGGCAAAGAACTCGGTACCCACCTGCCTGCTCCCACGGTTTGCCCCATGGTCCGTCCTGGGAATGGAAACACTTGCTCCTGCCAAGGCTCTTGGGTGGCTGGCGGTGAGGTGCCTGCCCTTGCCTGCAGTGATAAGCTGGGGGAGTGCCAGAAAGCCCCTGCAGCTGTTCTGAAACCCAAGGGCTCCCGGCTCAGAAGCTGGGCACCTGCAGGGCCATATCTTTGCTGGCTGAGTGGAGGCTCCGTGTGGAGGGAGGACACTTTGCATTCCTCATTACAGCGCAAGATGAGACTGTCTGACGGAGGCTAAGCCGCTGTCCGGTCCCTGTTTGTTTTCCGACCAGTTTCATTGCGTTCTCAGCAGTGAAAACTCACCCCATTGCTTGTGAGCCTGGCCTGGGCCTGAGGGGGGCTTCTTTCTCCAGGGGTGCTGGTTTGGGGCTTAACAACATTCACATCGGGCATCCAGCCCCTTCCATAGCCTGTGGAGAGCAACTCAGCTGTGGTCAGACGTGGAAGCGACGGATGCGAATGGCCTCTCTGGTTCAAGAGCGTTTCAGGAGACATTTCGGTGCAGCCGGGTAATGGGAAGTGATATTGAACACAGGGCACCATCCACATGGAGACCAATTGTCCAAGGACACAGTCACAAACTTACCAGCGGGCTGCCTGCTGCCTGGCTCTCATGCCGACCAACACCTGCCATCAGAGATGGGATGGGCAGTGCTTCCTGCCCTGATTGGGACCTGGCGAAGCTGCGACTCAGTGTCCGAAGCAGGACTGCTGTGACCAGATTGTCTCTGAAATGCCTGGGTAGAAAGATCCTCATGTCTCATTGCTTTAGCCCCCCCCACCCTCCCGAGCTTTCCGGTCCGCTGGGCTCCTGCTTCGCGAGGGCCACTCCCTGTTCCCCAGGCGCTGTTCCGGGGGCTCTCTCCTGCCCCATAGCCCCTGCGTCCCTGGGTCTGTGTGCAGGAAGCAGGGCAGAGCTGTCATGGCCAGGGTTGGTGCAGAGCTGAGCTCTCCTGGAAGGGGCAAATGTTTCCCTTAACTCGCCGGTCCGTGTGTGCCCCACAGCAGCAGAGCACCTTTGCCTCTCCCTTCGCCATGCACTCAGCCCCACAGCCTGACCCCAGCAGCGCTGGAGAGACCCAGAGCGGCTCTTGTGCCAGAGAGGTGCTGAGTGACGGAGAGGCCCTCCCTGACCCCCACCCCCTGGCCCTGCCATGTCTGGGGTGGCTGGCTCGCTGCCCTGGAGCCCTGGCCTGGGTTGTGCGTGTTGCGGTGACTTGCACTGTCCAAGGTCACTCCCTGGTGTGTGAGAAGACTAACGAGGTCACTTCTGTGCAGAGCCGGGAGCTAAAAGGCGTTGGCTTTGCTAACTACTTTATTGATCAGCCTCATTGACTTGGAAGCATCCAGATGCTTTGGAATCGCATCAGACAAAGGGCTCGGAGGTTATTTCTTAAAGGAGCCCCTAAGATCCTCTCACTCTTCCTACCCCACCTCCTCCAACTAGCACGCTCCGGGTCCTCTGTGGTCTGCACTGGCTCCTCTTCCCGAGGCCACCTCAGCCCCTCTTTCCTGGCACAAGGAGCCAGTGGAGTCTGGGTCCCTCAGCGGGGTCCCACACCCCGGCAGAGCTCCCAGCCAGTTCGGCGTCTGAAAGAAAATCTGAAGTGGGGGCGTGGCAGCCACAGCCACTCCCCGCCCAACGTCTTCTTGTCTCGCCCGAGGCCACTCGCTCGGCCCCCAGGCGAGACGCGTTCCTGGGAGAGATGCGTGTTCCACACACAGCCCGCACCAGCAAGAGACTGGAACGGCAAAAGCCCAGCCAGCGCAGTGCACATCCTGCTCAGCACCCCGGGCTGCAGAGTCGTGGTCAGTGGCCATCGTCCCACACGTCCCTGGGCGGCCGGCGCATCCCACACCACCATGACTATCCCATGGGGCCCGAATGGCCCAGAAATGCTGCCGTGTGGGGTGAGCTGCCGCCACGCTGTGTGTGTGTGTGTGTGTGTGTGTCTGCATGTGTGTGTCTGCGTGTGTGTGTGTGTGGTGTCTGTGTGTGGTGTGTGTGTCTGCGTGTGTGTGTGGTGTGTGGGTGTCTGCGTGTGCCAGTGAGATGGTCGGTAGAATTCTTTACCTCAGACCAAGACTCACCCATGAATTTCCTTAGTGCCGGTGAAAGCTGCTCCGGAGCAGGCAGAGTTGGCGTGGCCATAGTCCGCCCCAGGCTGTCTTGCGCTCAGTAGACTGGTGGAACCGGGGCTTTGTCGGAAGCCTTGAGTCCTTTGCTGTTTGGACCCTGCAAATTATCCCCACTGGGAACTCAGGCCTGGGGAGCGTCAAACCCCCAGGGACGGGAAAACCGCATTCCAGTGCCCCCCTCTTCTCCGAAGACGGGTCCATCCAAGGGGGCACAAAATGGAGCATTTGACTGAGGAGCTGTTTTCAAGGGCTGCAGGGGGGAGGGGCCGTGGCAACGCCAGCAAAGCCCGGCCTTCGCCTCTGCAAATGGCCCAGCCTTGCTCTTTGCACTGACAGTGCAATTCCCCAAAGCTGCTTCCATGACAAAGCGTTTTCTTTCCAGGCCATTTCGACTCCTGAGCCTCCGACCAAACGTTCTCCCAGTGTCGCGGGGGCTGAGGCCCTGGGGATGGCCTGCTCCCTGAGCCAAGGCATCTGAGCCAGGCTCCTGCTCCCTCAGGGGGGTCCCCTGACATGGCGCTTACTGATCAGGGTCCGTGTTGTCAGGCAGGGCATCGGCGGATCACATGCTCTATTTCCCAGGAAGCAGAGAATGCTCTGGGGTCCTCTGGGGCTCTGGACTTGCTGCTGCTCCGTGGCCTTTTGGAGGCCGTCCCAGCCCCCTGGTTTTTTCCTGGCCCCAGCCCCGGAGTGGCTCAGCTCTGTCTCTGCTAACCATAGGGATAACAGTAATAAGGATAAAGCTGCTTTCCGGGAATGCACCACCCGGTAGCTCCTTGCTGTGTGTTCATGTCTGTCGCTCAGGCTTAGGGCCAGGGACTGGACACCGGCTGGAAGGAACTGTCTGTGGTGGGAACATTTCTTCATTTCACAAACCATTTGCAAAGGCAAGTACCAGAAAAGGAGCGACAGAAACACATTTTCCAACCCCCCAGCTCCTTATGTTTTCTTACAGAGCTGTGTTTGACAGCGAGAACCCTGAGAAAAAGTCTGGGACTGAGCTAAAAATACAGTAAACGGGTGTCTCTGAACTCTGCCATGTTGAGAACTCGATTAGCCGAGTCTCTAGGAAGCTCTATAGTCTGGCTTTTGCCGTTCTGTTTGTTATTAGAGGAGACTAAATCCACTCACTTGCCAGCCCATGCTGCAGCCTGTCTCCCGAGGCTCTTGCATAAGAGAGACGGGTAGTTCCTGGCCCTGCCAAAGAGAGCTGAGTGCAGGAGGAGGTGGGCGTTTAGACGCCCTGCGGCCTGCTCCTTGACTCCTTTACAGTAACTAATCTGTGGGCAGCTAAGACATTTGCCTGGCTCTCCCAGGCAGCTTGCCAGCCCAGGTGGGTAATGCATCTGAGAGACAGCCTTGGCACTGCAGGGAGTATGCGTGGAACCTGGGCACCACAAAAAAAAGAATCTCGATGGAGCCAGCGTATCGATACCCGCATGTCACATTGTGTGTCTGACACTTGTTTGAGAGTTGCTGTTTGCTTGTTTGAATTGATGTTAAAACCCCTGCAGAGCAGTTGCCCCCCCAAACGGCAAGCCAGCGATGGCTGACGACGTGAACAGCTCCTCTCGTTACACCAGCAAAGTGATTTCGAGGTTCAGGTGTTTAGTCAAGATGAATGTTTAAATCCCCTTCATGTTTGATGGGTTTTTCCAGCCATTAGCATCAAAGATCTCATTATGGCTAGATCTGAGGTAGAACATAGCGTCAAAGGGGCTGGACCTCATGGAGAGACCTGGGGTTTCATGGGGCGACATACTTCAAGGCTGATTTCTATAACAACTTGAATGAAGGACAGATGAGCGCGGCTTGGCTTGTCTGGTAACAGAATACGAGCGGTTTATTTTTAACTGGCAGTTTGGGAATGAATTAAGCTTGTCGAAGTTGTTGGCATTGGCTAGATCCAGGTATAGTGCAAACAGGCACCGTAAACTCACACCGGTTTCAAGCCAGCCAGTGAACTCATTCCTGTCGCTGCGCTTCAGTCTCGGCCAGCACTGCACAGGCTTCCTTATAAAAGGGAGCCTTTGGCTGTTCCCCCAGCCCAGGGAGGCCTCTTTCTTTTCATGCCCTCACCTGGGCTTGATGGAAGCAGCCAAGAGCCAAGCATGAGGGCAGAAGGCAAAGAGCCGTGCACTGCCCTGCACGCGGGCCCGACCCAGACCTCCCCGAACGCCACAGAGGCTTCCAGGGACTGCGGGGTGCGGGACCGGCTGCGAGCAGTGCTGTTGGTTCCCATGGCTGTTGATGGGATTGCCACAGGCATGTCACTTCCACCTGCTGCTGGGCTCCGGGGGGCGCCGAGCGGGCAGCCAGCTGTGGTGCCTTGATTCAGGCTCCATTGCCCTGGCTGTGCCTGCCGGCTGTTGTGCCCAGACACAGGCCTCGTCTGCTCCCGGTGCCAGGGCCTGCAGCGGGTGAGAGCAACCTCTCGGGCAGCTGGCACCCTTTTGCTTTCCGGCCCCGGCGCAGCACCAGAGCCCAGTGCCTGGGGTTTTGGCACGTGCCTCAGCGCTGCCGGAAGGGGGCCCGGGATGTGCCCATCGGCTCACGCTCATTCGCCGCCTGCTCGGTGCTCTCTCTCCAGGGCGCAGGCAGGCTGGTGGGACCGTGCAGGGGTGCAGAGGGCTGGCCTGGAAAGAGTGCGCGGCGACTGGCGGTGGCAGAAAATAGCACCCGAGCTGGGGCTCTCGGCAGGGTCCGGATCAGCCCAGCAGCTCCCCTCGGCTCTTCATTCTGTGCCTCATTCTGCCTGCAGTCACCCACCCCAGGGCCGTCCCTGAGGGGTGCGGTGCATGGGGCAACTTCCCCCCCAGGCCCAGGGCAACTCCCGCACTGCAGGCCCTGCCCCTGCCTCGGCTCCACCCCTTCCCCCAAACCCTGCCCCTGCTCCGCCCCCTTGCCCAATGCCCCTCCCCCAAGCAACATGGGCCAGAGGATAAGTGGGGAGCAAGCTAGGGAAGGGGCTCCAGGGCCCCCAGGTAATCCCCCGGGCTGTCCTGGGCCCCATGGGTCCATCCGTAGGACAGTTGAGGAGGCTGCTGCGGGGCCTCTGGCTGGGATGGCTCTGCCCACCCCTCCCCTGTTTCATGCTACACCCTCCATCCCTGAGCCCTGTATCCACCCTCCCTCCTCCAAGGGCCTCTCTGCGCTCTTCTTGTCATTGCCCGGCCCTCTGCCTTCCTGCCCGGGGGCGGCCAGTTCCTACTGCTCTCCCAGGGGCTGTCCCGTCTACTTTGCTGCATGGAGCTGGGCAGAGCTGCCCCGTGCCGGCCCCTTGGGCGGAGCAGAGCCCGGGTGTGCCTGGGGCAGGTCCGCTGTGTGGCCGGGCAGGGAGCAGTGCAGTGCGGGGATGGTACCAAGGTGCCCAAGGAGTCTGGCTAGTCCCACCTTGCAGCAGCTGGTGTGAACATCCAGCCGATGTGTCTGGGACAGTCCCCCGAGGAGCTCGGTGGCGGGGCCGGGTTTGTGCTGTTCCTGGGGAGCGGTGTAGCCCAGTGAACCCCTGCACGCTGCTTTGGCCACCAGGTTTGTGCGAGCGTAGGGCCGGGACCGTGCGAGCTGCATTGTCTGCGTGCCAGCCATGGCCCACGTGCTGCATAGACACAGGAGAGCGTGGCAGCGCAGCGACACCTCGCAGCTCTGACATTTCGCCCGGCCCACTTTCACCTGCGAGGCTGGGCTGGGGCCCTTTCGCTTTGATGGTAACGAAGCCAAGCGGCTCCTCTAGGCAGGGCAACAAACCTGCCGTTGCCTGCTCAGTCTAGCTCCCAGACCTGTTCTCTGCAGCTCTGTGCCCAGGCCTAGCGCAGCTCCCAGCGGCCAGTGCAGGCGCCGGCGCGGGGCGGGCAGCTCTCTTCGACTATGCCATGGTGCCGGGATCCAGGCTGGGGGGGACTCTTGCTGCGCCGTTATCTCAGGACTGTCCATTAACACGCTGCAGAAGGGCATGTAAAATAATCGGGCCTGCCCTGATCTGAGACCCGTGGATCACATCAAACCCATGGCATGTGCATGCTCCTTCTTTATTTCATTCCATGATTCCTCCACCTTTGCCAGGAGCCCTCTTCCCGCTCCGCAGGAGGGGTTTAAAAGCGGAGACCTGCGGCGCACAAGGGCAAGTGACCGCGAGCGAGCGGTCTCAGCTTTCGCGCTGGCTTGCCTGTTTTACGCCAGAGCCAGCTGTAAACCCCTGTTCGATTGCCCTGTCCCCGCAGCCTGTGGCGCTGCATTCTGCCAGGGCACAGCTGGCTGGAAGCTGCACTGGGATGGGACAGAGCCTCAGAGTCCTGGCAGGGGCGTTAATAGCCCAGGCCAGAGCCGGTGTTTGCAGTGGAAGGCACATCCTGCTCAGCAGCAGAACGGTGCGTCTCCAGGGCGTGAGGCGGCCTGCTAGGGACCCAACCCCAACATCTGGCTGTGCCAATGAACCAGCTCAAAGCGAGTCGTTCTGAGCCAGTGACAGGAGATCAGCCCTGCCTGGGAGCTCTGCAGCCCCCCGCTGAAGCAGGTTGTGTCCCGCCCTCGGCAGGGGGCCAGTGAGTGTTCACCGTCACTTGCACAACTGCAGGGGCCCGTGTAGAGACCAGCCAAGCCAGCTTGGACTATCGTTTTGTTTTCTCTTACAGCTTTCTCACAAGGTCTCTTCTCTTCTCTTCTCTTCTCCCTCCCTGCCCTCCTGCTCCCTGTGTCACCGTCACCCTCCTGCCCTTAGAGCTCTCCATCAGCCTCCTTGCAGTGATAGTTATTGTGTGTGGCCTCGCCTTGGTGGCAGTTTTTCTCTTTCTCTTTTGGAAGCTGTGCTGGGTGCCCTGGAGGAACAAGGCCATTTCTTCTAGCGTCTCCCAGAGCCAGGCGGCCTGCAGCCAGGAGAGCATGGCCGACAAGCTGAAGGACACGGGTACGCTTGGCTTCCTGGAAGCTGCCGTAAAGATCAGCCACACCTCGCCAGATATCCCGGCCGAGGTCCAGCTATCCATGAAAGACCACATCATGCGGCACGCCCGGCTCCAGCGGCAAACGACAGAGCCCACCTCCTCCACCAGGTGAGTCCGCGCCGGGCTCTGTCCGGTCAGCGCTGCATGCCTGGCTGAAATGGGGGCTTCACTCCCATTCGGAGCAGGCGGCGCCTGACTGGGGCTGTGGCCAGGCCAGGCCCCCGTGCCTGGGACCGCTGGCACTTCGTGCAAGAGGTGTTGTTCAGGCCTGGCTAGAGCCTCCCTAGCCTGAGCCTGCCAGGAGGGCCAGTTTTGCCCCCCACATAGGAGAGAGGCAGGTCCCCCTGCTCGCACAGCTCCCCGGGGGGGCTGGTGGGGGAGCTGCGTTGGTGATGGCCAGAGGAGAGAAGCCATTTGCCCGCCCTTCCACTAGGGCGGCGGCAGGATGCAGGTGGCAGCTGCTGGGGGCGGTTCGGGCTCCGAGGGAGACGTCGGGGAGCTGCCCTGAATGGACAGAGCGGGGACGTTGCTGAGCCTGGGCCGGAATGGACCCGGCTGGGATGGAGGCAGTGCCCGTCCTGTGCGGGAGCGTTGGCCGAAGAGTTGCTTGGCTTAGCTGCTGCTCCCAACACGCCTTGCCCTGGCTCACAGTGCCCACGACACCCACGTCTGAATGGGAACGAAGAGTCATCTGGAGGTGCCTGGAATTACGCCAGGCATTGCCACGGGATTGCACTGCTTGTTGGGCAGCTCTGTTGCCCACACACAGCACACACACTGCGCACACACATAAACCCCCTCTCTTTGCACACACACAAACGCTGCGCATGTGCACGGAACCCCCTCTGCGCGCACACACACACGCACTGCACACACGCACAGAACCCCCTCTGAGCATACACACACACTGCGCACACGCACAGAACCCCACTCTGCGTGCGCACACACACACTGCACACAAGCACGGAACCCCCTCTACACACACACACTGCGCACACGCACAGAACCCCCCTCTGTGCGCACACACACACATACTGCACACAAGCACGGAACCCCCTCTGCATGCACACACACACTGTGCACACGCACGGAACTCCCTCTGTGCGCACACACACGCACACTGTGTACACACATAAACCCCCTCTCTTTGCACACACACAAATGCTGCGCACACACGGAACCCCTCTACGTGCACACACACACTGCGCACACACACGGAACCCTCTCTCTGCACGCACACACAAACTGCGCACACACACGGTACCCCCTCTGCGCGCACACAAACACTGCACGCTCACAGAACCCCCTTTCTGCGCAAACACAAACACTGTGCACACGCACAGAACCCCCTTTCTGCGCACACACGAACACTGTGCACACGCACAGAACCCCCTCTGCGCGCACACACACACCTGCTTCTCCGGCACTTCCTGCAGAAGGGAGGGTAAAAGCTCGGGCTGTGTATGGGGACAGCCTGTGTGGGCCTGCTCCCCTGATGCCGCCCTGCCAGCTTTTCAGTCGCCTGCATCATGAGATTCATCCCCATGATGTAACAGAGCAAAAAAATGAGCCATGAATTTGAGTCCCACTCCCTTGGCGAACCCTCCCAGCCAGGGTGTGTGCCGAGGGTGCACGTTCCAGCCCTCGTCCCTGTTCGCACGTGCCGACGGATGGAAAACCCACGCGCAGCCCCCGCAGAAGAAACGCAGCAGCCTGGCCTCTGCAGCGCCTTCCTCCAGACCCGCCCAGGGCTCCGCGCGTAGGGAGAGGCCCCTGGGCGGCAGCCCTGGTTCTTTTGTGCACTTCAGTCATCATCACAGCTGGGCATCTCTGGCCCCTGAACGCTGCCAAAGCCTGCGCCCGAGCTGCTAACCCTGCGCTCCCTGGGCTGGGCCCCTGAATCCCCCAGCCGGGGCCTGGGAACGGCCTCAGGGAGGGGACAGACAAGTGCTGGGCAGCGAGTGTTGATGGCTCTGTGCCCAAAGCACTGCTCAGCCTGGAGTCTGAGCAGCAAGGGGGTGGGGCCGAGAGCACAAGGGGCGGGGCTGAGTTTGGCACCCCCCCCAGCCCTCAGTGCTGCTGGCAGAGCGCAGCCTTGTGCTCTGGCAGTGGTGGAAAGGGCCTGGGCTCCAGCCACCACTGTGAGTGTGGCAGCAGCTACAGCCCCAGGCTCTGGGGCGATTGCCCCTTTGCTCCCCATGGGCAGGCCTGTCGGTTTCTTCTGCGCCCTCCAGGGGCTAGGTGGGATCTCTGCCCAGCTCCACACACTCGCCACACACTCAAGCCCCTGGAGCGTCCCTGCTGTGCCAGCGGAGGCAGTTCTTCCAGCTTGCCCCATGCTGCTGGCCCGGCTTTCCCGCTCTGCAGGCTCTGGGTGGGGAAGGAAGTGGGCGCAGGGTCTGGCTATGGCGCAGGGCAGGCGGGGCCCAGGGTCTGGCCATGGCGGGGGGCAGGCGGGGCGCAGGGTCTGGCCATGGCGGAGGGCAGGCGGGGCGCAGGGTCTGGCCATGGCGGGGGGCAGGCGGGGCGCAGGGTCTGGCCATGGCATGGGGCAGGCGGGGCGCAGGGTCTGGCCATGGCGGGGGGCAGGCGGGGCGCAGGGTCTGGCCATGGCGGGGGGCAGGCGGGGCGCAGGGTCTGGCCATGGCGCGGGGCAGGCGGGGCGCAGGGTCTGGCCATGGCGGGGGGCAGGCGGGGCGCAGGGTCTGGCCATGGCGGGGGGCAGGCGGGGCCCAGGGTCTGGCCATGGCGGGGGGCAGGCGGGGCGCAGGGTCTGGCCATGGCGCAGGGCAGGCGGGGCGCAGGGTCTGGCCATGGCGCAGGGCAGGCGGGGCGCAGGGTCTGGCCATGGCGCAGGGCAGGCGGGGCGCAGGGTCTGGCCATGGCGGAGGGCAGGCGGGGCGCAGGGTCTGGCCATGGCGGGGGGCAGGCGGGGCGCAGGGTCTGGCCATGGCGGGGGGCAGGCGGGGCGCAGGGTCTGGCCATGGCATGGGGCAGGCGGGGCGCAGGGTCTGGCCATGGCGGGGGGCAGGCGGGGCCCAGGGTCTGGCCATGGCGGAGGGCAGGCGGGGCCCAGGGTCTGGCCATGGCGGGGGGCAGGCGGGGCGCAGGGTCTGGCCAGGGCTCTGCCCTGGACACGGGGCGCTTGCTCTCGGGACAGGCCCTGGGCTCAGTGGCAGGCACACTCGGAGAGGCGAGGCAGGGGTGTTCCCTTTGCACACGCAGGAAGAGAGCCAATGGCCCAGCCCACCACCCGCTCTGAGGTCCCCCGGCAGCATGAGACAGGAGACACCCCATCCCCTTCCCGGCCCCTTCCCAGCTTGGCTTGGGCTCGGCTGGGGGCGAGCCAGGAAACCTCTAACCGCCCTCTCCCCCCGCAGGCACATTTCCTTCAAGAGGCACCTGCCGCGGCAAATGCACGTTTCCAGCATGGACTATGGCCCAGACCTGCCCCCCGAGGCCGAGCAGCCGACCAGCATTGGCAGGATCAAACCTGAGCTGTATAAGCAAAAGTCTGTGGACTCTGAGGACCCCAACAAGGAGGCCGCCAAAACCTGCGGGAAAATCAACTTCTCGCTCAAGTACGACTATGAGAACGAGACGCTGATCGTGCGGATCCTCAAGGCCTTCGACCTGCCGGCCAAGGATTTCTGCGGCAGCTCGGACCCCTACGTCAAGATCTACCTCCTGCCTGACAGGAAGTGCAAGTTCCAGACACGCGTCCACAGGAAGACCCTGAACCCCACCTTCGACGAGTCCTTCCACTTCCCCGTGCCCTACGAGGAGCTGGGCAGCAGGAAACTGCACCTGAGCGTCTTCGACTTCGACAGGTTCTCCAGGCACGACATGATCGGGGAGGTGATCCTGGAGAACCTGTTCGAGGCCTCAGACATCTCCCGGGAGACCTCCATCTGGAAGGACATTCAGTACGCCACGACCGTGAGTACCCGCCACGGAGGGCGGAGCTCGGTGCCAGGGGCCTCGTGCTGCAGGTGCTATGCTGCGGGGTCCCACGCGCGCCCCTGTGCCTTGCTGGCTGCGCCACGCCAGCAAATCCGCGTCCAGCAGAGCAGCCAGCGAGCCCAGCGCAGCGGGGAGGAGGCTGTTGCATGCACCGAGCTGCGCTGGTGTGCGGCTGGGCCCCTCGCTGGGCGAGCCACGGCAGCGCTCGCTGTCTCCTGGCAGCATTGCTCCCCATTCCGGGGGCTGAGGGGCAGCACCAGTCGCCCCTGGTGCCAGCAGTGGGCAGGCAGCCCGCTGGGAGCCAAGGCTGGCAAGAGGCTGCAGGCTCCGCCGGCTGGCTGAAAGGGCCGCTCCGTGCCCTGGGGAGATGAAAGGGCGGGTGGGCTCTCTGCAGTGCGGGGGCTGGGCAGGTCGGAAGGGGGTCCCCTCGCCGTCCCCGCCGGGAGGGGAGGTCAAGACCAGCCACTCTGTGGCTTTGCAAGGGGCTGTTGCGGGTCTCGGCCTTAGTTCTGGGGCTGCAGACGAGAGGATTCCAAAGCAAAGGCCCTGCCAGCCCTTCCTGGCCAGGAGCCTCTCCCCAGGGCTGGCAGAGCGGGGCGATCGCTGCCGTAATTCCCTCAGGGCGACGGGGCCAGGCTCTCGCGTAGCGCTAGCGATTCCACAGGGGCAGCAGCGGCAGACACTCGTGGGCACTGCCCCAGAGCCGGTGCCCTGGCTCGCTGGCCACACGCCCGTCCTGCCGGGATCACTCCTTCATCGCGCCAGCCCGTCCCTGCCAGGTGAGGGCTCTCTGGGCCCTGCCAGGGCTGCCCACAGACACTAGGGGCTGGTCAGATGCGGTGCTTGTCACGGGCCCCCTGGAGGGAAGGGGCAGAGCTGCACGTGGCTAGTGTGGGAGGCTCTGGAGGGAAGGCTGGCAAGAGCTGCCCGGAGCAGTCCGTCCCCTACGGGGGTTGAGGCCGGGGGAGGGGAGGGGAGGCGAGCCAGTTCTGGTTTGACTGGACTCCATCACACTCGTGCAGCCGGCTCTGGTCCCAGAAGGGAACCCGACACGCTGGCAGCGGAGACTCGTCTGGCGTGTGGCTGTGGGCCTGACGCACCTGCTGCAGCGTCCAGCAGACTGCAGGCCATGGACTTCCACGCCGCCCTGGGCAGGGGGCTGCGGCACAGTGACTCGCCTGAGGTCACACACGGAGTCAGTGGCAGAGCAGGGACTTGCCTGCAGATGTCCAGGCCCTGCGCTAGTGCCCCTGTGACCCGTCCTCATGCTCTGGCTGCCTCCGGGGACCCAGGCAGCCCCTGCATTGAGCTGTTTGCAGCTGGGACGCTCCCCCGGCAGGCCCTTCAGGAGCCTCTTGGATTTCACTGCGGTGTGAGTCAGAGAAAGCCAGGCCCTGGGGTCGGAGCCTTCCTGCTCCCCAGCTGGTGAGAGCTTGGTCGGCCAGCCTCGAAGGGGGCTGTGGGCAGGCGAGCCGGTCCCTGCGGGGGCTGTGGGGAGGTGGCGGAAGGGCCCGTCCGGGGCGAGCTGGTCCCTGCGGGGGCTATGGGGAGGTGGCGGAAGGGCCCGTCCGGGGGGCCGCGGGCAGGCGAGCCGGTCCCTGCAGGGGCTGTGGGATGGCGGCGGAAGGGCCCGTCCGGGGGGCCGCGGGCAGGCGAGCCGGTCCCTGCAGGGGCTGTGGGATGGCGGCGGAAGGGCCCGTCCGGGGGGCCGCGGGCAGGCGAGCCGGTCCCTGCGGGGGCTGTGGGATGGCGGCGGAAGGGCCCGTCTGGGGGGCCGCGGGCAGGCGAGCCGGTCCCTGAGGGGGCTGTGGGATGGCGGCGGAAGGGCCAGTCTGGGGGGCCGCGGGCAGGCGAGCCGGTCCCTGTGGGGGCTGTGGGATGGCGGCGGAAGGGCCCGTCCGGGGGGCCGCGGGCAGGCGAGCTGGTCCCTGCAGGGGCTGTGGGATGGCGGCGGAAGGGCCCGTCTGGGGGGCCGCGGGCAGGCGAGCCGGTCCCTGAGGGGGCTGTGGGATGGCGGCGGAAGGGCCAGTCTGGGGGGCCGCGGGCAGGCGAGCCGGTCCCTGCGGGGGCTGTGGGATGGTGGCGGAAGGGCCCGTCCGGGGGGCCGCGGGCAGGCGAGCCGGTCCCTGAGGGGGCTGTGGGATGGGGGCGGAAGGGCCCGTCCGGGGGGCCATGGGCAGGCGAGCCGGTCCCTGCAGGGGCTGTGGGGTGGTGGCGGAAGGGCCCGTCCGGGGGGCCGCGGGCAGGCGAGCCGGTCCCTGAGGGGGCTGTGGGATGGGGGCGGAAGGGCCCGTCCGGGGGGCCGCGGGCAGGCGAGCCGGTCCCTGAGGGGGCTCTGGGATGGGGGCGGAAGGGCCCGTCCGGGGGGCCGCGGGCAGGCGAGCCGGTCCCTGAGGGGGCTGTGGGATGGCGGTGGAAGGGCCCGTCTGGGGGGCCGCGGGCAGGCGAGCCGGTCCCTGAGGGGGCTGTGGGATGGCGGCGGAAGGGCCCGTCCGGGGGGCCATGGGCAGGCGAGCCGGTCCCTGCAGGGGCTGTGGGGTGGTGGCGGAAGGGCCCGTCCGGGGGGCCGCGGGCAGGCGAGCCGGTCCCTGAGGGGGCTGTGGGATGGGGGCGGAAGGGCCCGTCCGGGGGGCCGCGGGCAGGCGAGCCGGTCCCTGAGGGGGCTCTGGGATGGGGGCGGAAGGGCCCGTCCGGGGGGCCGCGGGCAGGCGAGCCGGTCCCTGAGGGGGCTGTGGGATGGCGGTGGAAGGGCCCGTCTGGGGGGCCGCGGGCAGGCGAGCCGGTCCCTGAGGGGGCTGTGGGATGGCGGCGGAAGGGCCTGTCTGGGGGGCCGCGGGCAGGCGAGCCGGTCCCTGAGGGGGCTGTGGGATGGGGGCGGAAGGGCCCGTCCGGGGGGCCGCGGGCAGGCGAGCCGGTCCCTGAGGGGGCTCTGGGATGGGGGCAGAAGGGCCCGTCCGGGGGGCCACGGGCAGGCGAGCCGGTCCCTGCAGGGGCTGTGGGGTGGGGGCGGAAGGGCCTGTCCGGGGGGCTGCGGGCAGGCGAGCTGGGTGCACACGAGCCCACGTTAACATCTGCCCGGTTTGGTTCGTCCACCGTCCTCCGGCGCCCCTCGCAGTACAGAGCCTCGGCCCCCTTAGCGCTGCTCCAGTCGCTCGGCAGCGCCCAAGTTTATGCCCTTGGTGACTCTGGCTCCTGCCTCTTCGGTTTTGCACGGATTCTGTGGTGCGTTTCCTGCCCTGGCCTGCAGTCTAACCCTGCTCCTCGGCTATCCGGCGGGACTAGTGGAGCGGAGGCTGAAGACGTAAGCCTTCTGCTGCTCTAATGATGCTACCCTTGAAATTCCTCCTCGGGAGCAGTTCCCTGCCTTGGAACCCGAAGGCAGCCTTGCACTCCCGTCACTGCTGTGAATTGCGTTTCCTGCCATGAGAACAGGATTCCATTTCTCTGTGGCCATAGCTGGGGCTCTCTGGCTAGTCTTTACTGACCACAAAGCAGAGCTGATCGGGTCGTTTCTTAGCCAGCGTCCTGCCTTTACTCCCTGCAGGCTGGGCTAGCTGGCTCGAGTCTGGGGATTTAATTGCCAATGGCTTTGAAAGGCTCTTCCTCGAGAAATGTTCCTTATGAGAAAGAGTTTGAACAAAACCACTGAAACAGGGAGTTGAGAAAGGCAAGGTGCTTGGTGCACGGGGCTGCACAGGAAGGAAGTCTGGTGTCTTTCACGAGAATCACACCCAGGGCTCTTCACGCACGCTTTCCTGCTTGCAACCCTGTTGCCCTTGCCCTAGCTCAGACCAGGGCAGCGAAGACCCATCATGTCTCTGAATTGCCACACTGGTCACTGCCGTGGCACGCTGCAGGCGCTGGAGAGCTGTAGCCATTGCCGAAACGCGTGGCTTGCATTGCTACTTTGCTGAGCCAGCCCATGGCCAGGAGGAGCCATAACCCGCTAACAAAGCACCAGGCCGCAGGCGGCAGTGGCCCCAGGATGTTAGCGTGTGGCCTCCCTGAAATTCTGAGCCCCCGGCTTCTGGGCGAGGGCCTAGATGTTTAATACAAATGGCACCGAGTGAAGGGAAAGTCTCTTGGCTGCGGTACTGGGCAGAGGGGCAGGCAGACACCCTCAGCGCTGCCCAGATTGCCCCGCGTTGCCCCCCCCACCCCGGAGCTAAGGAGCGAGGGGCTGGCTGAAGGGAGGAAAACCTTATTGCGGAAGACTCTCAGTAGCCCACCCCCGGAGCCCAGGGAGGGAGATTGCTGGGCCCCAGTTACAGGGTAGCAAGTGCAGCCTCAGAGGCGGGAATTGAAACCCAGGTTCCCTTCACTGCCACGGGAGGTTTGTTGGGTACCAAAGAATCCCACAGCCCCACTGGGCTTCCGCCACAAAAATCTTCCCTTTTCGTTGAACCGAGGAAGGTTTTCCACATGTGGAAGCCGACCCCAGGCGCTCCCCTCCCAGTCACTCGGCCCTGCAGCCTCACGCTCGCGTGGACTCCAGGAGCACGGACACTTGAATCGGATGCTGTACACAATCTGCTGGCTGCCCCGGGGAGGGCGTGACCCCGCTTTTGTGGGGATTGCCGTGTTGGATGTTTCTAGGGGAGCCTGGCCTGCGTGCTGGATGTAACAGATACACAGCAGGGCCCTTTCTTCTCCTCGCTCTGGACCTGTGCCTCCCCTCAAACCCACGTGCAGGAATCTGCTGTACATTTCACCAAAACATTCGCCTCAACCCCGTCCGACTTGAATACGTCATGTCAGAGTCTCGCTGTGTGGGGCGATCAAAAAGCTCCGCCTCGAAGATTTGCTGTTGTGATGAAGCGCCCTCGAGAGCGGGTGGTGGAACCACCCTGTTTCTCCTCGCCTGGCTCAGAGAGAAAAGGAATGTGATTATCAGCTGGAGTGCGGTGTGCGCTCCGCTCGGGAACATTACAGGGGAGGCTGATTCCCAAGAACTAATGACTAATACAGCCGTAACCGATGATTAGCGTCGCTAATGGAGTTAAGAGCCGAGTCATTACGCTGCAGAGGGAGAGAGGAAAGCTGCTCACAGGACAGGCTAAGCCTTCACTGAATGCAGATGCTATCGCACAGGGTAACTGGAGCATTTCTGTAAGTCTCTAAACACTTAGGCAACATGGTTCATTCATATTCTCTCTCGGAGCCCAGCAACCTTGCTCAGAAGCAGCTATTATTTTCAAGCATCTGCCTGCCTCATCTTGCTCTCTGGGAGTAGTTGGACATCAGTCAAGACCTGGAAGCCACAGAGGTTCTAAAAGCTACACCTGATATGCTAAGAATCACACCGAGGTTTTAATAAGGCCCCTTGTTAATAAGCTGGGAGGCTAGAAATTCAAGGCCTTGTCTGCAGGTACTAAAGAGAGAGCAATCTAATTGAGCCCAGTAACTGTGTTTACACCGCTCTTGTTGCTCAGCATTGACAATGCGACTGGGACAAGGCTGGTTTTGTCATGCCATTAAACTAAGCCGTTTTTGTCATTTTGAAGGGAATGGTCTTTAGGACAGTTGATATGTTAAGGCGAGAGGGAACGTGGAGGGAGCTCTGAATGGATCCGTATATCAAACTCCCTTACAATCGACGTGCCACTTCTGTGACAACATTTCTTTAGATCCTTACAGATCTCCCCTCTGTCGAGAAAGCATTTAGCTGTCACTGCTTCTTTCAGACTCTCGGTGCTGGAAAAGATTTGGGATTGATTTGCTAGTCAAGAGAAGTCTAGTGTTAAGAACCAAGACTTTAATACATCGCTCATTAGTATTCTGCACATCTAAGTGGAATAAATATCTAATCTTTTGCCAGAGAAAGAGTGGGAAATCATTTGGCATAAATCACATGCATCAGCAAGGCCTAGTCCTCTAACACATGGACGTTTTATCTTTCCCCAGTGCATATACTTCTCTTGCTAGCTCTGTCACTTGGATACTAACAGCTGCAATTTCCAGAGATGATTCTATCACAGTGGAAGGACCCAAAGACCCTTCCGCACTGATAAACGGATTGTGTGCCCGACACATGAAATAAGAAATCTGCAAGCTGTGCTCTGACGTTTGGGGGTTTTCCAGCTTCGCTCAGACTGTCGTGTTCTTCTCCAGCGTGAGCAACGCCAGAGTGTGTACGAACTCCCTTTGGTTTCACTTTTTTTAAATTCCCATGAGCAAAGCACCGCTCCCCATCACACAGAGCCATCCTAGAGTGACCAGATATTAGGGGCTTTGTCTTCCATACGACGCTAGTCCCCTCCCCATTCCAGTCTGTCACACTCGCTATCTGGTCCCCTGAGTGCTCCACTCATGTATAGAGCACGAACAACAGGAGGTTAAAACCTCAGAGGCGCCTGCAGCTGGACCAGGTGATTGGGTCATCTGCCAGCAGGCTGGTGGCAGAGCCTTTTCCAGCCCCCAGGGGCAGAGATTTGGCCCTCTGGGTCTGAGGCCTGTGGCAGGCTAAGGGAGTGGCTGAGTGGCTGCATTTTGTTGGTGGTTGGTACATGCCCTGCCTCCTTCACAAAGGCTGTGTGAGGCTCACTTCATTTTTCAGAGTGCGGAATATCAGACGCAAGGCAGGGCTCCTCCATTCACACCCTCACAAGGTCTGCAGGGGAAGTGCCTTTGCCTAGGTCTACCCTGCGCCTGTTCCCAAGTAACAGAGCACCCATCTGCACAGCAAACCATTATTTCGAAAGAACGGGCTTCTTACTGCGACGCCTGCAACCTCGCTGCACGAGGAGCAAGGGCAGTGGCAGGAAGCCACACGCCGACTCCAGCTCCACAATTGCTGTAGCTGAAGTTGCATCATGGAGCTCGACTTGGGCTCTGCGGTGCAGCCGTGCCCGTTGAGAGCATGGCCGGGGCGCTGCGGCTGGGAGATGGACCAGCACAGACCTCTGGGTTACACTTGGAATCTGGGCTGGGGAGCCTGTCACCTGGAACCGGCCTCGCTGCAGCTGGTACTGACCAGCGCAAAACCCATAAGCCCAGCTGGCCCTAAGTGCCCTCCTGGCTGATAGTCCCAGAGGAGACGCCAAAGAGTGACTGTGCCATAGACACGTGAAGCTCCTTTCAGGGGAACTGCCCCGGTGCCCCTTGGCAGGACTTCCCAGGCAGTCCCAGATCTACAGCCCTCACCTCCCCCTCTCTCTGCTGACTGCGGGGCTGTAAGGCTGCACGGCCGCCTGCCCTAGACTGGGGTAGGCCCAGTAAGGCAAACCGCCTCCGGACCACAGCTGAGCGCTGCTTTCTGCCAGCGCCAGGAATGGCGAGTGGCCCGCCTCACGTGGCACTGCACAGCTCCTCGCGAGCGCCCCTTGGCGCCGAAGGGAAGGGCAGCCAGGGAACTCGCCCGCACCTGCTAACGCTCCTGTCCGCGTGCTACCGGCAGACGCAGGGTCCTGCGTGGAGCCCTGGTAGGCTGGGGACCCCGCAGACATCACTGTGCATTCTGCTGGATTAAAGGGGAAGCCCCGAGTCCCTTTAAATGCCAGCTGGTTATGCCAGGAGCCCTTCCCTGGTTGCCCGTCTCGGTTTGAACGGGAAGCTGCAAACCTCCCCGGGGGCTCCTCTTTGGGGCTCTCACAATGCGAAATTCCCCCTTGAGCAGCCCGCCCCGCGGTAGCTCCTGAAGGGACGGGGCAGCTCTCCCCGGCGCAGCACACAATCACACGGCTGTCCCTGCCCCTGGGTCGCCCCACAGACACCGCACACAGCTGCCCAGTTTGCTGGGGGTGGGCATCCGAGGCAGAGCGCTTGGGGGAGCGGGGAACACGTGTGCTGCGGTGGCCTGTACCAGCACTGGCTGGCTAGAGGACTGCATGGATTGCAAGGCCAGAAGGGATCATCTCATCTGAATTCCTGTGTAACACAGGCTCATGACTCGCCCCAGCCTAATGGCTTTCCGTACCTAGCTCTTACATCTCACAGTGCTTTGCCAAGGGAGGCAGGGCACTATCCCTCATGTACCGGTGGGGGAAACTGAGGCACTGAGCAGGGCTGTGACTTGCTCAGGTCACCCAGTAGGGCAGTGGCAGAGCCAGAATAGAACAGATCTCCTGAATCCGAGGCCTGTGCTTTATCCACTAGGTCACACAGCCTCCTGGGTGTGCAGAAGGACCCAACAGGCCAGTGGCAGAGTCAGAACACAAACCCAGAGCTTCTGATGTGCCCTGCCCATTGGCCCACACTGCCCTTAGCAGGGTGCTCCACCTGCCGCCCAAATGGCCAGCGTGCCAAGTGCAGTACAAAGGCACTGCGTGCGTCTTGGCTACGCAGAGGTCAGGCTGGGGACGTGCAGTTGTCCCAGAGCTCCACAGAAACGCGCCGTGGAGACAGGCCCCGCTGCAGGCCCGTCACGTGGGGCTGACTAACGCCTGCGTCTCGGCAGAGCGCCAGCCTCCTGGAGCAGCAGCCCTGGCAGAGAGCTCCGGCTCTGTCCTGTCTCCTGGTGACTGGGCCGCGTTCCGGTTTGCGTCATTCCCTCTCTCCCCAGTCAACTCTGCTAAGCACTGAACAGTTCCCTCCCTCGTGGGCTGGGCCCTGCGGGGAGCCTGGGGGCTTCATACCCTCGGACAAACCAACCTTCGGTTTCTATTACAGCTCCGCCATTGATGCTGTCACTGCCCCCACGGGCATGCACAGAGCGGAAGCACTTGCTCTGGCCCAGGGAGGCGGAGGGTGCTAGAGAGCTGTCCAATGGCGCATGCGGGCCGGGTGTTGGTAAGGGCTCTCAGTGCGCCACCTTCACATTCAGCAGGGACGCTGGGCTCAGCTGCCCCAGGCCTCCCCATAGCTGCCAGGGTGGCTGGAAGTGTTCCTGGGGGCCCCATCACCGACACGTGGCATCTTACGTCATGCCTGGGGCCCCAGGGCAATCCTGGAGGGTTGGCATCCTCCGTCCAAATCTCCTTTGCTTGCTCTGGCTGTTTAAAAAGCTGTGCCTAGACTTTGCGCTTTGTCCCATGCCAAGGGGGAAGCATTTGCAGGAAGAGGACGGAAATCCTTCCTGCTGGCCAGGCACAATCAGGACTGACAAGAGACTTTGCTGAGTCCTGGGGGGAGCTGGCTCTGGCCCCCTCCCACAAAGGTGAACAGGGCGGGGTCTCAGGTGAAAGGGGCGGGGCTGAGGGCTAGCACTTTTTTAAATCACCGGGCCCCAGGGAAGCTGCCCCACCCCCGTTGGCGGCCCTGGGTGCGCAGCATTGAGAATTAGTGCTATTCTGGCATCAAGTGAGAGTGAAGCAGCTGGACGGCTAGCACTCAGCTAGGTGCAAAGGAAGCTGGGCTGTGTTTCTGGGTTTGCGGGGAGATGTCAGGCCGCAGCGTAAGGAGGGCAGAAGGGTTATTGAACGGCTGCCAGCGTGCCTGGTGGCGGCCCATCTCCCAGGAGCTGAAGAGCCTTGTGAACCGCGAGCATTTTTCTCCTTCCCAGCTGGCCTGGAGTCAGGAATCTTGCGGTGACGTGACATTGTCCAACCACAGGGTGATAATGTGGGCTGAGCCCAGGGCAGTCTGTATTCCCGAGGCGGGAGAGAGACTGGGATGTATTGCTGCCAGGCTCCCTCATGTCTCTGGCACGCTGTCGGGGCTTTGTCCTGTGCGGGCGAAGGGCAGCCTATGGCACGGGCTAGGCAGCACCCCTCAGGCTGACAAGACCACACATCGCCAGGCCTATAGTGGGAGAGGGCAGTTTGTAGGTACAGGACAGGCAGGGGAGCTGCAGCATCCAGGGGGACTGGGCAGACAGCAGAGGGGAGAAGCCCAGTCTGTCGGGGTGAAAACTGGTAACAAAAAACTCCTGCAACGTTTTCTGCCACCGTCTCTCGGCAAAGAGGATTTGTGTGGGTGTGCCCTAGCAATCCCTAAGGGTATGTCTACACTAGCCCCTAGTTTGATCTAGGGAGGCTAATGAGGGCGACCGAAATTGCAAATGAAGCGCGGGATTTAAATATCCCGCGCTTCATTAGCATGTTCCCGGCCGGTCGCCATTTTAGAAATTGACTAGCCCGAAGTAACTGCCGGCATCTACAGGCGGCAGTGAAACGGGATTCCAAATTAAAGCCCGAAATCGAATTAGGTGGTATTCCTCCTGCAATGAGGTTTACCAGCTAATTCGATTTAGGGCTTTAATTCGGAATCCCGTTTCACTGCCACCTGTAGATATTTAAATCCCGCGCTTCATTTGCAATTTCGGTCGCCCTCATTAGCCTCCCTAGATCGAACTAGGGGGCTAGTGTAGACATACCCTAACTCTTCTAGAGCTCTTAGCACAGGGCTGGGAAACCTTTCTTGGGTCAGGGCCACTGGCCCACAGACAAATCAGTCGGGAGCTGCCCACAGTGAGAAACAAAAGCCCACCCCTCACAGCTGCACCCAGGTAGCTCTGCGGCTGTTTCGTTTTGGCGAGGCCAGCCGAGTGATGCCGTTAGAAAGGAGCTTTGCCTTACATCTCACATTCGACAGCCAGCAAGCCACACTTCTGGGCTACAGTTAGCACCCCAACTTGAAGTGCTCACATTCGGGCTTGTCTTTTCCAGTCTCTGCTCTGTAGGCCTAGAACATATGAAACAAGTCACATGCTTGGCAAGGGAGGATGGGAAGATACTGTAGTAGCTGGCGTAGCTTGAATGTATCATATTCCTAATGGTCTTCATTGGGCTTTACATGTCATTTCACGTCAGTACGTGCAGCAGTGCAGGAAAGGACACGTGCACGGGTTGTAACTGTGGGAAGTGAGTGTCGCGCTGGGAAGGGACTCACACGTTCCTTGAAGGGGTTCATCTGAGCTGTGGCTCAGAGCTACAGGACAGGAGTCAGGCTACTTTTTAGTCTGTTCCAAATATTCCGCTTTTGAAGAGGAAGGAGAAATACATATCTGGAGCTCAGTGATGCACATTCCAGGATGCCAGGCATAATAATATGGTGCCATTCATTTCAAAATTACAGAGGAAAAAAGAATAATAGGCTAGCTTAATAGTGAAACTCCTGGGTGTGTCAATTCTATAATTCCAGAGGGATAGCCCGAATTCTGTCAGGTTAATGATCCATTAATGTCTCATCCATGGTTATCTTTTCTTCCTGAGCAAAACCCATTTAACGTGCACCAATTAGAGCTGTGTCACTCACTTCAGACCGTGTTCCTGGAACAGAAACACTTGAGTGTAGAAATTAGCTTTGGTACAAAGTAGGCAGGTATGTTTGTTTGTCCCAGGAACACAGCTGGCTGGCTGAGGGCTGTCAGGGTGCAGGGTTTGCCTGGCGCCTGCCCGTACTGCAGTCAGACTCTTGAATACTTTCGAAACCAAGGCAACTTCTTTGCTTACAGTTCTGCTGCCTCCATCACCACCCCAAAGCCAAACTGTTCTGAAAGGGATTTCCGGGGTATCGTCCATTCTGAATTCAACTCTTCACCCTGTTAACCAGCGATTTCACATTCCACAGCAAGCAGCTTCTGGGCGCTCTGGGCCCTTGGCACATATCCCAGTGTTTCCCCCACGCTGCAGCCGGCTTGCACTGGAGTGAACCCTGCCCATCCACTGCAGGGGGCCGTGTGCTTTCGCTCCATTCGACTGAATTCTTCTCACCGGCTGTTCCGAGCCCTCACTCCAAGGGCCAGTGTGGTACCAGCAGAGGTGACGGGATATGGGGGCGCCCTGGCGGCAGCTCCGGCAAGAGCTGGCTGAGCTGCGGCAAAAGCCCGCAGGGAGCTGTTCAAAGAGCCGGCAGGGCCCTGGGTTGCAATAGGGCAGCACCGGTAAGGAATTTCGAGTTACTTTCATCCCTGGATACCAGTGTGACCTCCTGCAAACCGTGGGCCAGAGGACTTCCCTGAGGGGAGCAAATCACTTAGAAAACCACCCATCTTGGTGTAAAGATTTCCAGTGATGATGAATCCACCACAACCCTTGGTAAGTTGTTCCAATGGCTAATTATCCTCATTGGTAAATACTTGCACCATATTTCCAGTCTGAATTTGTGTAGCTTCAGCCTCCATTCGCCAGGTCTTGTGATACCTTCGATGCTGCATTGAAGAGACCTCTCTTCGCAAATGTCCGGGATCCACATAGACCAGTGGTCTCCAACCTTTTCACACCCAAGATCACTTTTTAAATGACAGAACAAGCCAAGCTCTACTGCCCCGCCCCTTCCTTGAAGCCCCACCCCTTCCTTGAAGCGCTGCCTTCTCTATTCTCCTCCTCTCCATCACTTGCTATCCCCAACCCTTATACTGCTGCTTTTTTCCCCAATTCTTCTGTAGGAAGAGGTTTTTTCCAACATTTGGCCTGTCTAGACTGGACCAAATGTCAGAAAAAACCCTTCTTTTGGAAGTCCCCTTATTCCTTGTGGAAAGAGGAATATAGAGGTGACCGAAAGATCATGTTTGCTCTTCCACTAAAAGAAGTGGAAGAACAAATGCATCCCTGGATGCAGAAGAGTTTTTCTGGGATATCTCTGGAATCCTGAAAAACTCCTGCAGTCTAGCCGTAACCTTGCTGGGTTGAGACAGGATGTGTAGGCTCTGGGGTGGGAATGAGGGATTTGGGTGTGGGAAGGGTGAGAGGTGCAAGCTCTGGGAGGAAATCTGGATGCAGGAGAAGGTGGATAAGGGGACACTGGCTCAGGGAGCGGGCTCCAGGCCGGGCAGTGTTGGGGTCAGATGTAGGGTTGGGGTACTAAGCAAGCCACAGACTTCTGGATGTGAGGTTTCAGGAATTTGGGTTGGGGTATGTGAGGGGCTCAGGGCAGGGGGTTCCAGTGTATGATAGGCTCAGATGTAGGGTCTGGGGGAAAGGGGAGTGCAGGAGTGTTATGATGCTGTGGCTAGATGGGGTCTTGGCCCCAATTTGGGGTTTGTTGGCCAGGCTTCATTTTTAAATAAAATACTGTGTCAAACACAAAAAGTTTCAGCGTTGTCTTTATTTATGAGAAAGGCGGGGAACCTGTTTTGAGTCAGGGGTCACTGACCCAAGAAAAGTCAGTTGGGGCCACACAAGTGAGATGCAAAAAAATGCTCCTTCCCCCCCCCCCCAGCTTCACTAATGTGGCCCCAACTGTGTTGGTGGGAACAGGGGACATAGTACTGAGGAAGGGTGCTAGTGGGTGCTTTGGCAGGGAACAGGGTGCCAGTGGGGACAGAGTTCTGCGGCTGGGGACAGGGGAGTGGGGACAGAGTTCTGTGGCTGGGGAGAGGGAACTGGGCAGTGGGGAGTGGGAATGGGGGAGTGGGGACGAGGGGGGAGTGGAGGCAGAGAGTCCCCTGCATCTGCCTCCTCCCAAGATTCTCTCCCCCCCCGGGAAGCCAGCGCGTGCCTCCTCTGGGCCCAACTCACCCCCCCACACACACAGGGAAGCCCCATGCGCGCCTGCCCTGGGGCCAACCCCCCGGTGCCTGCCCCGGGGCCGACCCCCCCAGCGCAGGGAAGCCCCACGCGCGCCTGCCCCGGGGCTGACTCACCCCTCCTGTGCGGTACAGGGAAGTCGCTGTGCTCCTCCTCCGGAGCCGATGCTCCCTCCCGCACTATGCCCGGCAGAGCAGCTAGCGCACTTCTGGAATCGCTGGAAGTGGCACTAAGCTGCAGGACTTCTGTCCATCCCCGGGAAGCCGACACTACCTCCATTTTCACTTGAGGTAGGTAGTGGGGCTTCTTGGGGGTGGGGGGAAAATGTGGGGGGCCGGGCAGGACGCTTCACGATCGACTGGTCGAGGCCTTGCGATCGACCAGTCGATCGCGATCAACCTGTTGGTGACCACGGACGTATATGCTTGTAGACAGTGCTTCAGTCACCCTTGACCTGGCGAGCTCCTTTCTCTATTAGTCCTGCTTTCCATCCCTACTCCATCCTTGCAGACTCTCCCACACTCTTCCGTTTTTCAACATCTGTCTTGAATTGTAGCTCTCCCAGCTGAACACAGCATTTCAGTAGTGATTGCCAAGCATAGGGAGAATAGCCCACCCCTTTTCTGTTCACTGGTTCCCTGTTTGCACATTCAAGGATTGCCGTAGACCTTTTGGCCACAGAATTATGCTGAAAGTCCAGGTTCAGCTGGTTATGCACCATGAGCCCAAGTCTCATTCAGATTCCCAGCTTCCAGAGACAGGAATCCATCCAGTCAGGATGATCTGAGGTCTGTGTTCCCTCTGGCCATGGTGTTGTGTTTGGTCAGTTTCCCAAGCAATCCAGCTCACTCTGTGTCAATGAGCTCACCTTTTCTTTAGCTCCAACAGCCTCAGGCTTTGACATTGGCAGACTTCCTCAGAGATGATTTTTCTTCCAGGTCTTTGTTATGGTGTAGGGCAAAGAACTGATCCCTGGTGGACTCTACTAGACCACACCCCTGGGATAATGATTCTCCATATTCAAATACCTTTTGAGACCTGTCTGTCCAGTTTTCAATCCATTTAATGGGCACCACGTTGATTACATATTGTTCTGCTTTCTTACTCAAAATGTCCCCTCGCATCAGTGCACGTCCAGGTTCTCTCACTTATAATGGCGTCGGAGCCTGTGTCCTCTCTTCCAGGAGACTGACTCAAGCCCCATTCCAGTAGCTAGCTCGGCCTGCAGGAAAGTCTGGGGCAGCATGATACAAGGTTGGTTCCTGGCGATGAGTCTACCATGTGATGCAACATAAAGGCGAGGAACCTGCAGCCTACACGAGGAAAACTAAAACGCCAATGTTATCGGTCTGGCTGTGGCCTTGGAATCCATACCAAGGAGAGCTATGTGTTTGCACTCCCTTGTGCCAGGTTCCCCCAATTGCTCTTCGGTTTCCCTCCCGGGTTTGGGGAAGAGAGGGGGCTCGGCATGCCCTGCCTTTGGGCGTTAGCATTTGTTTCTAATGGAAACGGCAGTCCTGCCCAGAGCAGCCGCTGCTCTAAGGCAGCTCCAGCTGGGCCTGCTCCACCTCCTTCCAGGGCAACCACCTACTGGAAGCTTGAGGGTCCATTGTGATTATAGGGGCATAGTTAAAATGACTATGGACAAAAATGGGCTAAAGGACGGTCACTCGGGGGCAGCCGGAGTTCTGTCAGTGTCTGGTAACGTCCACGCACATTCTCAGCCCCACGGGACTGAACACAGCCTGGCCTCCTGCTTCAGCACCAAGCCTCCTGCTGCTCTCCACATCTCCTTCTCTGGCCTGCCATGGTGGCAGTTTTCATGCCGCTAGGAGAATCTGTTTTGGGCTCTTTTCTCTCTGCCAGCCAGGGCTGCTGGGGAGACTTCAGATGTCACCTGGCTTCCCCTTTTGCAAGGCCTGGTCTGGAGACTTGTACCCTGGCTGCTGGATTTGGGTAGATGCTTGTTTGGCCTTTCTGAGACAAGACATGCAGACTGCCTCCAGGCACAATGGGCCAGTGCCTTGGCTGACCGTCACGAGAGAGGAGCTAACATTGTGGAGAAGGGGGACCTCAGACAAATTTGAACAGATTTGGTCCAACTTTTTAGATCTCTTTCATTTCATTCTTAGTTGATGGAAACTAAGGCTATGTCTACATTGCCAGGTTTTCGAAATAATAACTCCCAAAAGAACTATTTCGAAATAAGCTTATTCCTCTTCACAAGCAAGAGTTGTTATTTCAAAATAACAAACCCGTGTTTCGAAATAACAGCCTTAGTGGTGTGGACGCTTGCCTTGTTGTTTCGAAATAAGGGGAGTTATTTAGAAAAAAACTCCCCAGTGTAGAAATGCCCTAAAATATCTCCCTCCTTTCCCCTCCTGGCCTACCATCTGCCATCCTTTCTTTCCTCTCCCTCCCTGTCCCTTCCTTTACTTTTTTTGTTCTTTTTTGCGGGGAGGGGAAAGGAGGGGAAATATCACGTGGAGAAGATGTTTGGGCTTTCTTGAAAAGTGAGAGGCAGGGATGGGACTGTCTACAACACGGAAGACAATTTTCAGCATCCCTAAGGAGAGTGTGTGTGTGGCAGGGAGACAGAAATAATTCCTCTTTGCTTTTGTTTTGCCTCTTCAGAAATAAGATAATCAGAACCGACAATTCTTTGCAAGCCCCACGCCCCCAGGTTGTCTGGTCTCATTGAGCGGGTATTGATGTGATGATGCTATGAATGCTTTTCTGGGGCAGTGACACATGGAGGCCAGAATCCTAGCACAGAATTCAGTGTGAACAGGAAACTGATGCTTTTGCAATTTGCAATTCAGTCTGGCTCATTTTGACTCTTACCAGAAACAATGCCAGCTTTCTCCAGTGACACGAAATGTCTTAAGGTGAAAACACACACAGCATCTCTCTGATTTTATCTGAAAAAGCCCAGTATTAGGTGGACTTTAATTGCAACTTGCTATTAGCACACTGAACTAGGAAAGTTAAAGTCAGTTGCTCTGGTTAAGGTGAGCTATCAAAGTGAGCCCGTGCAAATGCTCCCGTCCCCAACAACTCATTCCACATGATGGAGAAAAGAGAGACTGCAGGCTGCCTTCTAGCCAGATACAAATCAGGACATGGAGAAAGATGGGGTCAGCGATGTCCAAGAAGAAGAGAAGTTGATTGTGCAGGGCAGCTTTCTCCATGTGTGCTGGCGCTGAGGGACAGCTGAAGGTGGACTGACCACATAAGAAGTGGTGCAGAAGCCTGGTGCTGGCCCTTGGCACTGGGGGAATTTTGCCTTCAGTGAGACTCCTGGGTTCGGTGCAATCTCGAATGCAAGATCTAAGCGACTTTTCCAAGGAAGGCTCCAGGCATTCCCAAAAGCCCTCCTCTCATGCTCTTCGGGGCCCACAGCCGCCCCGCTGGAAGACGCAATGGACTGTGTTTTGGGGGGATCTTAAGAGCAGCCATATCTTGAACAGTTTGTGTTCTCTGAAGTAAACCAGGAATTCATGTGTCAGCAAATGCCAGGAGTAAAGAGCCTCCCATCCTCAGGTCTCTGCCAGAAGATACCCGGCCTTGCGTCAGGCGTTTCTAGGGGTGCTGAAAAGGAACCAGGTAGTGGAGGTGGTAGATTCACACCCCAGAGGTGTCACTCCCCCAGACGTTCAGATGGAGCCAGGAAATCATGCTGCTTGCAGAACGCAGTCTGAGCCGTGCAGCACACCGTGCTGCTCTGAGCTGTGCGGCTCAGAAGGGAAATGTGCAGTAATTTGGAGTGTTTGCAATCCAAGCATAGAACAGCCGACGCCCCTGGGCTTTCGATCATCCGTAATAAGCCCAACAGGTGCGCTCCTCTCTCTCCCAGCAAGCCCCTCCGAACTGCTCAGCTGAGAGGCACCAGCTTGGGCAAATACTGGCACAAATAAAGTCACATGTTTTCCTTAGTGGCCTGAAAGCCATTTGCCTGCATCCTCTGCGCCCTTCGCAGACAGGGGCTGCCCATGGCATCCCGGTGTGAAGGTAGATCCTCCTCCTGAATCAGCATCTTGTGGAGTAGGGGGCTTTGCAGTAGGAGTAGAGGTGCAGACTCTAGCCCTGCGCAAGCTCAGGAGGACGGGACAGCTGTGCGGAGTCTCAGAAATCTGTATCTGTTCCAAGTCCAGTGAACCACTGAGCTGAGCGTGTCACTTAGGCTGGGCTGGTTACTCCCTTGGTGTGGGGAGGAGCCAAGCCCTGCCTTTGGCACCAGAGTGTCCCACAAGACCCAGGCTTGTTCTCTCCTGCACACTGCTGCTTGTGAGAGCGAACAACCTCCTCCTTTCTCAGTGCAGGGATGCCGCAAACACAACAACCCCCAAAGAGAACCACCGCCTTTGGAAACCCAATGGTGTTGGTGCCCCGGCCCCTCCACATCTAGCTCAGCAGGGAGAAGCCCACCAAAAGGGATCGCTGCATCTCAGAACAAAGCCCAGCACTGCATGGGCACAGCTGGAGCTGGCATTCCCGTCTCAAGTTCTTTGGTGTGGCCAGGGTTGTTTCTGCTGCAGCATCTGGCTGGCTGCCGCCTGTGTACAGACACATCTCTCCGTCAGGCGAGTGTCGGGCAGTCAATTTTAGAAGCACTGGCATTCGGTCTTCTTCCCGCTGCCTGCAGTCTGAGGGAAAGCTCAGACAGTGGCTTTCCCTTGTCTGTGATCTTTAGGGACAAGAGAGGGTTCGGTTAGTGAAGTCTTAGCTTGCAGCCATCCAAAGGAAGAGGGACAGACATAGGTTCTGAAAGCCAAACTTCAAAGTTTGGAATAGCCAATATTTGGAGACTGTTCTCAGTGTGCGCTGGGGATCTGTCAGCTACTCTGGGCCAGGTTTTATTAGAGTTATACCCACTGTGTGCTAGATATTTTCCAAACATTCCCCAACAGGGTCCCTGCTTCAAGGCGCTCATAGTCTAACGGGGTCAGTCTGAGGAAAAGCTTCACAGATTCACTGGCTTCTATCATGTCCCCGGTCAGTCGTCTCTTTTCCAGACTAAACAAGCCCAGTTCTTTCAGTCTTCCCTCCTAGCTCATGTTCTCTAGACCTTTAATCATTCTTGTTGCTCTTCTCTGGACCCTCTCCAATTTCTCCACATCTTTCTTGAAATGTGGTGCCCAGAACTGGACACAATGCTCCAGCTGAGGCCTGATCAGCACAGAGTAGAGCGGAAGAATGACTTCTCGTGTCTTGCTCACAACACTCCTCTTAATGCATCCCAGAATCATGTTTGCTTTTTTTGCAAGTGTCACACTGTTGACTCATGTTTAGCTTGTGGTCCATTGTGACCCCTAGATCCCTTTCTGCAGGACTCCTTCCTAGACAGTCGCTTCCCATTCTGTATGTGTGAAACTGATTGTCCCTTCCTAAGTAGAGCACTTTTGCATTTCTCCTTATTGAACTTCATCCTGTTTATTTATTTACTTTCTGAGAAAGCTTATCCAACCAATTATGTACCCACCATATAGTAGCCCCATCAATGTTGTATTTCCCTAGTTTATTGATAAGAAGGTCATGTGAGACTGTATCAAATGCTTTACTAAAGTCTAGGTATATCACGTCTGCCGTTTCCCCATTATCCACAAGTCTTGTTATCCTATCAAAGAAAGCTATCAGATTGGTTTGACATGATATGTTCTTTACAAATCCACACTGACTATTACTTATCACTTTATCATCACTTTATTATCATCCAGATATTTGCATATGGATTCCTTAATTATTTGCTTCATTACCTTTCCCAATATAGCTCCCTGAGTTTGCTAAAGTCTGCCTTCTTGAAATCCATTGTCTTTATTTTGCTGTTCTCCCTTCTACCATTCCTAAGAATCATGTACTCTACAATTTCACGATCACTTTCACGCAAGCTGCCTTCATTTTCAAATTCTCAACCAGTTCCTCCCTATTTGTTAAAATTAAATCTAGAACAGTCCCGGCCTCCAGTAGCTATTTCTCCACCTTCTGAAATAAAAAAACCCGTCTCCAATACATTCCAAGAACTCGTTGGATAATCTGTGCTGTGCTGTGTTATTTGTTTGGGTAGCTGAAGTCCCCTGTCACCACCAAGTCTTGTGCTTTGGATGATTTTGTTAGCTGATTAAAAAAAATCTTCATCCACCTCTTCTGCCTGGCTAGAGGTTCTGTAGTAGACCCCTACCATGACATCACTCTTGTTTTTTACCCCTTGTAACCTAGCCCAGAGACTCTCAACACATCTGTCTCCTACGTCCATCTCCACCTCAGTCCAAGTGTATCAGCCGATGTTAAGGAGTATATTCTCTCCTCCTTGTAACACCCTGTAGGTGTTAGGAAGCAGAAACCCTCACTGTCTCAGAATTACATCTAGGAAATACTGATCCATGAGGCTGGCTGTTGTGTCCACACCTGGTTTAAGCTTGCCTCTTCAGATTTGGTGATTTCCTGATAGTATTGTTTTATGGTTCAGATACAAAGCTGCATCCTCTGCCTTGTTGGTATGCCAGATTACAAGTCTTGGGGACACCGGTCTCACAGGAGGCGATGGCTCTGGTACATGCTCTTTTGCCTTGCATAGTTCTGCTAGCTCAAGGCTGTTCTTGAAAGAAGCATCATTTGGGTGCCGTTACAAATGAGTATGAGCATTTGGCAAACACATCCCAGTAGCTCTGTTTGTAGCCAGCTTCCCTGGAGCTTAGCTTGGTATGTAGGGACAAGCAGCCTATCAACAAACCCAGCAATGCTCAGGAGAGAATGTGTATTTTTGGCAGAGCAAGCTGGGCTGGAAGGAACGATGTTCAGAGTTCTGCACCAGCTCCCTGGCTCTCTTAATTTGCAACGCATCTCCTCAGACCGCACCAGACGTCTTACTGCTTCAGTGAGAAAAGCAGCTTCAGTCAGAGTCCAAGGCCAGCAGGGACCATTGACCATTTGCCCCAAGAGCAGAGGTTTCAGAAAACACCCGCTCTGGATTTTAAAACCGCCTGTAATGGAGACTCCACCGTGACCCTCAGTGCGTGGTTCCAAGGAGTGATTACCCGCAATGTAAGAGCCATGCGCCGTGTTTCCAGCCTGGATTTGTCTGCAGGATTAAAGATCCCTTCATTAAATACTTGTTTCCCAGGTAGATACTTGGAGGCTGTACTCAAGGCAGCCCTCAACCTCCTCTTTGCTAAGCTACCTCGATGGAGCTCCTGGAATCTAAGCCAGTCTGGCATGTGTCAGTGGCTGCCTGCTAGTGGCCCATCCCTCAGAAGCAATTCTGCCAGTGCTAGCCTGCTGCTCCCAAGACAACGGAGCTCTTCTCCACCCTCCCAGCAAGCCAGTGCTGCTCCTGAGAGGAGCCAAGACAGCCAGCTTCCTTCTGCCGCTGTCCTGCGCCAGCTCCCCCCCGTCATCCTCACGAAGGCGCAAGGGCTAATTACAAGCTGGAAGTTGCAGACACACAGCTCTTCAGAAACTAAAGCACACGCGTGAGGCTGTTGATCAAGTGTGTGCTCCTCTTTATTACCAGCACATGGGCATCTCCCCCAAAGCTCCTTCAGAAACAGCCGTGCTCTCTGGAGTTGCCAGAGCCACGCTCCGGTCACATGCAGCCTCGAGCTGGGATACAAGGGAGGCGGAGGCGCATGGTGCCCTTTCACAGAAGAGCACACTGACAGGGGGAGTGGATCAGGGAGCAGGCTGGCAAATGTACCGCCTGGCATTTGCACCACAGATGCAGGTGAGGTTGAAAGCCAAAGGCAGCGTGGAGGAGAGCTACAGACTCTGAGATGAGGGCCTGTGTGACGTAGTGGGGGGTACCTTGCTGGTTGCTATGCTGGGCAGTGGGTTGTCAGTGATCTCCACTGGCTGCTGTCTGCAGCACGGCCCAGAAGGGCAGGGGATGAGTCATTATGCAAGGGGGCTTTGAAACTCCTCAGACAGGTATCTCCCATGGAGCGGAACAATGGAAAGGAAGGGGGGCGAGGCCAGACCTGGCTGGGGGCAGGGCTGGAAGGGAGTGGGTTTTGGTTGGGCTGTCTGGGATCATGGAGGAGACAGCCTAGGGCCCAGAGGGGCTGGAATTTAGGGGCCCAGCATCCTCCATCTCAAGGGGGGCTGAGGCATCCTAGGGCCGGTTCCTGTAACCAGATGACATCTGTGCTGTGCTGTATCCTGGAGAAGCAATAAACTCCCTCTATTCTACTGGCTGGTGGAGTCTGTCCGTGCCATTACGGGGGTGCAGGAGTTGGGGGACCCCAACGTGCCGCCACAGCCTGTCAGGCTCTTCCCCCCCCTTTTTATATTGCCCCCTGTTCCTTGTATTTACTGAGAAATGTAATTTCTCTTGTCCACACTGCAGTGAGCAGCAGGCGCTGTGCGCTGCACAGGTGAGGGTAGCGCCAGCAGCCGGCAGATCTGTTCACACTGAGTTTCATGAGCACCCAGCTAGCGAGATGTGGGTGCCTCCAGCGTTGAACTGAGGGAACGAGCAGAGTCCGGTAAATGAAACTGATTGAATTCTGATTGTCCCCTTGGCAGCCCTTCCCAGCAGCCCCTTAGGAGCACTGCCTGTGAAGGGCTAGGCTTTCCACTGCCAGCCATTAATAATGCAGCATGACTGCAAGAGTTGATTAGAGTGAACTATTCTGGTAAACCCCCCTTCTGGGAATTGGGCTCCACTGTAGAAGCCCAGTGTATTAGGCAGACTATACTCGTGTGCTCATTCAGATCAAGCCCAAGCAAAGTGGAATGCTGCGCTGGGCAGCGAACGGCGCGTTGCTGGGCACGGTGGAGTGGGGTTGCACAGTGGGAACTAACACCCCGCCACTCCAGGGGCAGTTCTTGTGGCTCCGGGAGGAACAATCTCCCAGCTAATAGCAAGTTTGCACATGAGGTCCCAAGGAAATTCTCCAAGTGATACAGCACTAGGGCAGGGTGATACCCCGGCCAGTGAAACCAGATCAGGAAGGCTTCAGAGAGGGAGCTGTGTGAGTCTGTTTCAGCAAAAACGGCAAGGAGTCCAGTGGCACCGTAAAGATGAACAGTTTCATTAGGCCAGAAGCTTCTGTGAGCTGCAGCTCACTTCGTCAGGTGCATGAAGTGACAGGAAAAGAAACCGGTAATGGGGTGGGGAGATGGGAGTGTTACCTCAGAGCGAATCCCATCAGGGTGGATGGGGATAAGAGCGTGAGAACACCTAACCTGGCAAAGTACTTACTGGAATGAGTGAGCCATTCCCAGTCCCTAGTCAGCCCCATTCCCATAGTCTGTAATTTGCATATGAATTCCAGCTCAGTAGTTGTACGAGGCAATCTGGTTTTGAAGGGATTTTTGCTTGAGAATGGCAACTTTAAAGTTTGTAATTGTGTCTCCAGCTGGGCAGGAAAATGAAAATCACCTTGTGTCACATCCAGAAGGTGCGGGGATTGTGTGGCTTGTGGTTTGGATGATTAGTGCTTTCCAGGCTGTCTGCAATGCAGCTCCCCCTCAGCTAATGAGACTGACAAATCCTGCCCAGGATACACTGTCTCCTCAAGGGTCACTCTCATGGAGACAGGCATCTCCCATCTGTGTGGTCAGGGCACGGGATGAAGTATCAGGAGCTCTGAGTTCTATTCGCATCTCTGCTACTGAGCTGTTAGGTGACCTTGGGCAAATCACTTCCCCTTCCTTGGCCTCGGTTTTCCCTCCCATCCCGTGTCTGTCTTGTGCTCTGTGGGGAAAGCACCATCTCTGACGAGATGTACGGGCCATGTGCAGCACAATGAGGCCCTGATCTTGGAGGCATATAAGTACTGATAGGGTCTGAGGCTGTGGCCTAGGGTCACAGGCAGCACCTGTGCTCAGTTAGGGTGCAGTGTGTTAGCCAGCTAAAGCTGTGCTTGGCGTGGGCTGAGATTTTTAGTGGCTGTATAAGGGCCGCCCCTGGCTGTTGGGTGCTCAGTGCCGGGATCAGAGTGGCAGCAGCTGTTTAAAATGGGATTTCTGAGCCTCTGACTTAGATACAATCCAATTTGCAAGGATTCATGGAGAACAGTGATGGCTGAGCTGAGAGTGTTACCTCTACACACCTCCCCCCACCCCCCACTGTGGGAGTCCAGAGATTCCTGCCTCATTACACTCCATTAATGATTTAATGAGGTGGCAGGGCAGATGTGAGGCTGTGTCTGAAGAAAGGAAGAGGTTCCATCGCCACCTAGAGGAAGTTGTTCAAATGGCTGTGGAAAAGCAACATCTGGGCAGGTATTTACTCCAGTAAGAGGAGCTGGCTCATTGCTGAGAGACTAAAAAACCAGTGGAAGGGTCTGAGCAGTGTGTGTGTGTGTGTGTGTGTGTGTGTGTGTGCGCGGGGGGGACCCTTTTGTAGCCAGCAGTAAAACAGAATGAGGGAGGCAAACTGGCTGAGCTGAGGAAGAGCCTTTGCCCAGGGTTCAGCGTAACACCCCAGGTCTCTGCTTGCCACCCAACAAGGCCTGTCTGTCGAAACGCTGATGTTCACCCACAGGGCTTCTGCCTTGCCCGTCACACCCTGGGGGGCAGAGAAACAGGGGGGAGGGGGCAGGTGTTTGAGCGGGAGGCTGACTGGGCTGACCCCTGGGCTGACCAGGGACTATTTGCAGAATTTGGGTTTGGAAGCCGTGCTGGCTTCCCCCCAGCGCATAAGCCAGGCACACAGGATGCTTTTCGGTGAGAGGCAGGCGCAGCGCTAGCATTTAGAATGCATCCCCCACGCGCTTCGGGTGCACGAGAAGTGAAGCAGTTCTGCAGTCAGAGGAAAAGGGGGTAAAAGCGGCAGCGCAGGGCCAGCCCTTGGTGCTTGGCTGGCTCTTACACGCCTCTAACGCTCTGTCTCCTCTTTCATTAAAGGAAAGCGTGGACCTGGGGGAGATCATGTTTTCCCTTTGCTATTTGCCAACTGCAGGTCGCCTCACCTTAACCGTCATTAAATGCAGGAATCTTAAAGCTATGGACATTACTGGCTACTCAGGTATGTGGGGGTTTGCTCCGGGCGTGTCTGTGCCCGGAGGCTGGGTGAGTTGGTGTTGGTGCTGAGGTGTCCTGACGGGGGGGCGCACACAGAGGTGTGGAGCTGCACTCACAAAGCTTTATAATAAAACTAATCTGGGAAGCTTGACCCTACTCAGAGCCACACTCCACTCCCCAGGGGTGTGGGGAGGCACGCACTAGTTCTCAGCTGGACACACCCTCCTGCAGCGCCTTTTACAACAGCAGGGGGCTGGTGGATTGGAGCTTGGACACGTCCCTTCATGCCCCCAGCTTCTCAGCACTCCCAGGCCACAGGGGATGGGGCAGGCAGCAAGGGCTGAATGTAGCTGGTGTGCCCTGATGATCTGATCAATGATGAGCACCTGTGTGTGACCCGGGGGGGAGGAGGGAGAGTTCGATCGCCTAGCAAGGGTTAGTATGTTCATGGGTCGAAAACCCGAACTCTTGCTGGCACTCACCCTGCACAAATGCATTCAACAGGAAAGCCAGTTTCTTAGCCAATGGTCTACATGAAAGTACCTGAATTCTGCTGCCAAAGCTTTTCATAAACAGTAATGCTAACTGAAGAGATATCTGAGCCGGACTTGTGCTCAGATGGAACTTACCTCAGGTCGAAATGCCTGAGAATCCCAGTTTCTGGAGGAAGGCAGCTTAGTAGCTTTGCAATAATACGCTGTTTGTTTACTGGAACTTCCAGTGCCTCGAGATTTACACAGCAGCTGAACTGTGCTCATAAGCTAAAGGCACTCTGCCAAAATCAGCCCCGACTGCTCGACCTCCTCTTCTTTCCCCTGACCTTTCACACCCAGAAAAGGGGCTTTTAACCGCCCTGACAGGTAGGAAGTTTTTCCTAATGTCCAACCTAAACCTCCCTTACTGCAGTTTAAGTCCATTGCTGCTTGTCCTGTCCTCAGATGCCAAGGAAAACATTTTTCTCCCTTCACCTTGTGACACCCTTTCAGAGACTTGAAAACTGCTATCATATCCCCTCTCAGTCTTTTCCTTTCCAAACTAAACAAGCCCAATTCCTTCGGCCTTCCTTCATAGGTCACGTTCTCTAGACCTTTCATCATTCTTGTTGCTCTTCTCTGGACCTTCTCCAATTTCCCTGCATCTTTCTTGAAATGTGGTGCCCAGAACTGGACTCAATACTCCAACTGAGACCTAATCAGCAGAGAGTAGAGTGAAAGAATGACTTCTTGTGTCTTGCTCACAACACTCCTGTTAACGCATCCCAGAATCAGGTTTGCTTTTTTTGCAACAGCATCACACTGTTGACTCATATTTAGCTTGAGGTCCACTAGATCCCTTTCTGCAGAACTTCTTCCCAGATAGTCGCTTCCCATTTTGCGTGTGTGAGACCGATTGTTCCTTCCTAAGTGGAGCACTTTGCATTTGTCCTTATTAAACTTCGTCCAATTTACCTCAGACCATTTCTCCAGTGTGTCCAGATCAAAGTGGACAGAGAAGCGATTGCCTTGCTCTGCTTTCAGACTGTTTAGAGGTGCTCTGGATTCAGAATTCTTTGCAGGAAAAAACTGCAGCTCGTGTAACATGCCATTGTGGCCACCATTTTTTCCACTTCTCGCTGTCAGGCCTCTGATGTGCTGACCGTTTATTTCCTCAACATGCAGACGTGTCACACAGAAACTTTCCCAGAGATGCTCCTAGAAATAGGACCTCTTTTGGCTAAGATACAAGGCTGCTTTATCTAATCAGACTGCATGCTAAGTGCCTGCTTTGAGAGTGAGAAAGCGATGGCAGCAAGAGAGCTCTGTAAAGGTGGCTGTTAACCTTTTACTCTGTTTTTCAAGGGCTGAAGTTGTCATTTAGCTTCAGAAAATGTTTGGGGGCTGCCACATTTGCAGATTCATTTGCATTTGCAGACTCAGTTCAGCTTCATCAGCTGGGCAAACGCGTAGGAGGACCAGGTGACTTCCCCAAAGAACTGACTACACAAAATGACAAAAACTAAACAGGAATTGAAAGCTTTGGGGCGAAGGTGCAAAGTGGCCAGGGCTGGCTCATTTGGTGGAACCTTCCCTCCGCTTTGAAATAGAGCGAGGAGTCTGTGGGGGGCACATGGCACCTTCCTGGGGTAACTTACACTCTGAGGGTATGTCTACACTACCACCCTAGTTCGAACTAGGGTGGTTAATGTAGGCATTCGAAGTTGCAAATGAAGCCCGGGATTTAAATATCCCGGGGTTCATTTGCATCTTGCCGGGCGGGCGCCATTTTTAAATCCCCTTAGGTCGAACTCCGTGCCCGCGGCTACACGCGGCACGGAGTTCGACCTAAGGGGATTTAAAAATGGCGCCCGCCCGGCAAGATGCAAATGAAGCCCGGGATATTTAAATCCCGGGCTTCATTTGCAACTTCGAATGCCTACATTAACCACCCTAGTTCGAACTAGGGTGGTAGTGTAGACATACCCTGAACTATCAAGGCAAGGGCAGGATGAAACCTAATGGGAAACCATACAAGGGAGGATTCTGCTACCTGAAAAAGTCTCCCAAGGAGCCTGACCGTCATTCTGAAGTGATACAGACGGCAGCTGAATTGTCTATTTGTCCCAGAGAAATGAGTCGTTCCTGTTGCACATCATATGCAACGCACTGGCAAAACGTATGCTGGGTCCCATTTTATTCGTTGGTCCACTACAGGCTAGCAGTCTCCTTCTTCTGCCACTTCATGGAGTTACTCCTTTAATTAAAGGGGTAGAAAACTTTGCTTCGGTGCTGAAGGCCCCAGTTTCAACCCCTGAGGACCCCATGTGTGCTGGGTTATTGCACATTCACTTCCCAGGGGTGAGCTGGTGAAGAGAGCAGTTCAGTTGGCTTCCCTCTTCTCCTTGGCCATGGCGGGTGGAGTTCTCTCAGGTAAATGTCTGATATTATTGCAGGGAAATTCGAATGGGGTTCTTGTCTCTGCCATTCCTGCATTCTGTGGTATATGGGTTTCAATGCATTTTCTTTTTGCAGCAAAAACCAAAAAAAACAAACCAACCAAAACCCCCCAAACTCTTATTTAATCTCCGATTGCTGCTCACGCCTGTTACTGAGCCTTAAGATGCTGCTGTTGGACGGGAATTGGAATATTTGCAGACAAAAGAAAAGGGTGGATGGAGTTTCTTAATTAACTAGCTGAGTGGAATGGTCTCTTACAGACATTCCCGGAGGTGGTGTTATGCATTGTATTTGCCTGCTGTTAGGATGAAATGATCCTCCATGAATAGTAAGTTTTTCTCTTCCCTTCTTCCTCAGATCCATATGTGAAGGTGTCTCTGCTCTATGATGGGCGGAGGCTGAAAAAGAAGAAAACCACCATTAAGAAAAACACTCTTAATCCTACTTACAATGAGGCGATAATATTTGACATTCCTCCGGAGAACATGGATCAAGTCAGCCTGCTTATCTCTGTCATGGATTATGATAGGTAGGTGGGCGCTGGGGAGCAAAAGACATGAAAATCCCATCCAGTGTGGTTTTTCCTACTCCGTTCCAAATCACCTTGGTATTCCTGCCTGGATTGCACACGTGGTTTGGGTCAGCATGCGCCCTGTAGCGATGCATTGCAAAGTGGCTTGTATATTTAATGCTGTGGGTAATTATGCTGCTTGAAACATGAGCACAGTAACCCTGACCCTTCGCTTTTAAGTAATTTTCTCCTTGAATGAGCAGAATTATGCCCTGTAGCTGCATTTCCTCTGAGTCACCGTCCCTGTTCGAGGGCAAACCGCTCCCCCAAAGTGGATCAGTCAGCGTCTGAAGCATCTGCTCATTAGTGACCCCAGCACTTATTCTCCTCCTCGGTTCTGAGAACACACGTCCAGTGCAATGGTCCCACTACGTTTTCCCAGCCATGTGCAGAATACATTTTGTTGTGTGCACTGAGGCCTGTGTAGGTGAGCACCACCAGGAGAAACGCCTGCTGCTGGCTGGGGTGCTCTGCTAATCATCTGGGTGGCACCTGACTCTCCTGGGTGGCCTCTCAAGTGCTCAGCTCCCAGGAACACTGGTTGCGTGGGATCCTGCTGGGTGCCCTGGTCTGGGGTCAGCCTGCAGACAGAATCCCAAGAGACCCGTGCGTGGCTAAGCCGTTAGCTCGACGCTCATTTCTGGTTTGGTAGCTCCTAGAGGCCCAGCTGCGATCGGGGCCCCACTGTGCTGGGCGCCGCACCCGTCGCAAGGGACCGGCAGACGTTGTCTGAGCAGCCCAGAGGAGATTCCAGGCCACGCGGGCTGTGGGCCTGTACAGGCGATGTGCACATGCCCTTTCCAGCCGAGCACTTACGCCACTTTCCATTGCCTTTCAGAGTGGGTCACAACGAGATCATTGGCGTCTGCCGTGTGGGGCTCAATGCTGAGGGCCTGGGCCGAGACCACTGGAACGAGATGCTGGCCTACCCTCGCAAGCCCATCGCACACTGGCACCCACTGGTGGAGGTGAAGAAATCCTTCAAAGAGGTGTGTGAGGTGGCTGGCTCCCCTCGCCTGCATGTGCCGCGCGCGGCTGAGCTTGTGCAAAAAGCTTCTAGTCGCACCTGGGGAGTTTGCGACTGGCTGAGCAGAGCCTTGGCGGGAGGCAGCCTCTAGAGAGCCGGCCTCTCTGCTCTGGCTTGAAACACTTGAGGGGGCTGGTGAGCAGGAGTGGAAGGGGACGGCATTCGGAGAGCGGTTTGGTTTTGTGGGTTCTTTCTGTATCCGGAGAGAGAACAGTCGGGAAAGGCAACATCGCTGCTGTGAGCCAGAATAAACAGCCCCGGGCTCACACATGGTTCTGTTCTTAATTTGTGCCCCTAAACGAGTTTTCTGTTGACTCATCCTCAAGCCTTTCTGAGCGTAAACAGAGCAAGTGTAACTGCTCCAAACAGCTTACAAAAGCCTTTCACTGCATCTTTGTTCCACTCAGCGGTGACTGGACTTCAAAGGCTGGACAATTTCCTGGCCAAGCACAAGGTTTCCCTCTCCCTCGCTCTCCATTTCCTGCCCTTCTCACGCAGCCGCCTGGTCTCCTTTGTCAGCTGTCTAATTTGATTGGTAAATCCCTGGGGGCACAGGTGCGGATGTCGACCTGCCCAGCGCCAGGCACATCAATGGCACGTCAGTGATGATAATCAAAGCACCACTCATAGCTGTGCCAGCTAAGACACTCAGGGCAATAGCATCCCTGCCACAGCCAGGGCCAGGATAGCATCCCCTCCTGGGCAGCACTGCCCAGTGGCAAGGTGCAGCGAAAGGAGTGTTCTGTTCTCTGAAGTGGCAGGGTTGAGCTCCGCTGGAGGCCAGATGCAGTGGCCTGAATCAGTGTGTCCCCTTCGAAACCTGCTGCTTTAGAATCCTAGCTAGGGCTGGCAGGTGTCCAGTTTTGAACCAGACAGTCCAGTATTTGAGCTTTCTGTCCGGGAAACAAAGTGAGACAAAAGAACTGTCAGGTATTTTCTAAATCAGATGCAATGTCGATTGTGACGGAATGTCGAGTGTATCCGGTATTTTTGTTGAAACCATCTGGCAACCCTAAATAGTCCGGCCTGACCCCCACGAAGTCAGTAGCATAAACCTGACACAGGTCAGTCTAGAATCAGACCCAGAGTCGTCTCCGGCGTGGAGTTTGTTTATGCCAAAGGCAGTGACTTTTTGTGTGGTAAGCTGTGAAATGTATGGGCCCCTACTTAACTTAACTCATGGCCATAAAAATGTACCACGGACCATGAAATCTGATCTCTCCCCAGGAAATCTGGTCTTGTGTGTTTTTACCTTATACTCTACAGATTTCCTGGGGAGACGTGTTTCTCAGCCGGGGGGTTCTGACCCAAAGAGGAGTTGCAGAGGGTCACACGGTTGTTTTAAGGGGGTCACAGTATTTGCCACTCTTACTTCTGTGCTAGTGCTAGCAGTGCCTCTGCCTTCAGAGCTGGGATCCCAGCCAGCAGCTGCTGTCCTCCAGCCACTCAGCTTTGAAGGCAGCACCTCTGCCAGCAGCAGCAGTGCAGAAGTAAGGTTAGCAATACCATAATCCCCCCCCCCCCCGCACCCCCACACAATAACCCTGCAACCCGCAGCAACTCCTCTTTGGTCCAGGACTCCTGCAATGACAATGCCATTAGCTGAAATCATTAAATTTACTATTTTTAAAAACCTACGACTGTGAAATTAACCAAAATGGATGGCAAATTTGGTAGGGCCCTAGAAATTTACCACACATGCTAAAACTGCAGCATGTCACACGGTCCCTCTGATTCCTGTTTGCTCTGGCAGGAACATAGGAGTTACTCCTGTATGCTGAGCTAGGAATTAGTGGCTGCTAAGTTTCAGGATAAATACGCAGCATTCAGTGATCCATTAATCAGGAATCTTAGTCTTTGCAGGATCAGTAGTACCTGGCTTCAGATGGAGGAGAGAATCATTTCTCCACTTGGTAGTCTCCATGATTTCATTCCGTTCTACTTAAGACCCAGGTTGCAGTTTCAAAGCTCAGCTCCTATAAAATTGGTAACAAACAAGGAAAACTTCAGTTATTTACAAGGAAATTCAAAGAAACAGGCACAATACACTGAAGATGAATGGCCTGCAAAATGAAAATCACCACCCACTGCTGGGCCACACAAAAATCAAATGCATCATTCCACCCTATGCTGAGCAGATCAGGGGGACAATTAGAAAAGCCCAGCATCGAGTCCTGTATTCCTGCCACAACCCACTGCACATAGCTAGCAAGCAAATGGCCCCTTTTGTGTATGGATCTGTTGTTTAGCCTGCCTTTCTGCAACTCTTGGGTAGAGGAGCAAAACATCTAAAACCAGATAACACAACCCAGCAAAAAGCTTTCCAGAGTCTCAAGCGGCAGTGACTGCAGAACTGGGATTTATCTATTGCAGTAAATATAGACGCAATCCTGTAAGAGTTTAGGGTCAAGGCACCTTTGATTAATCTCTCTCTAGAGCATCCCCTGCTGCTGGCCTGCCAACCGCTTTCCTCCTGAGGGTGTTTGGGAGGTCAGAAGGACACGATCCCAGTGTGATAAGGGTGTGAAATTCTAGAAAATGCCTTGATGAATTCTGGTGGCAAGTTGTTATCCTCTAGCCGCTTCATCCTTGTACATCCCCTTCCTCCCGCTCCTTAAAGGTCGGTTGTGTGGGCTTGGGCATCACCCACTGCCATGCTCAGTGCCCCAGCTCTCAGACGGCGAGCGAGGGGAGTAATAAATACAAGGTACCCTGCTCCCAGGGCTTCCAGCAGCCGAGTCTTGTCAGATCTCCCGTGGGCAGCTGAGCTTTCCAGCAAGGGAGCTGACTGCCTCCGTTCTCATCGTGTGCAGCATCTTGGCGAAGCCGAGGGCTCGGATCACTGGTCCCACTTCTCAAGACAGGCACGTGTGGCAGTTTGGAATTCTTGTCTCAGCTGTCACTGTCCTCCACCACCTCACCTGCGTCATAAGAGCCTTTGGTGGAAGCACCTGGGCTGTGTAACTTGTCACAATAAGCAGCTGTTTCTCCCCCCTGACCTGGGGCTGGGCGAGTTTACTTTGCATGACTGTGGGAACAATAATGACCAATAATGGGGCTAGCGTCTCTCAGGAGGCCTTGGGTCTTATGTCAAAAGCCAGGAAACGAGTTTGAATTCTGGTGGTTTTTAAATGATCTGAATTGCAAAACAGAAAATGGTGTCAGCCTGAGAGAATCTGAAGTGATTTGTTCCATTTGGTTCTATACGCCTGTCCTCCCTCTGCAGACAGGGCTCCTGGCCATCTCTTAATGCCCAACTAGACTGCACATGTGTAAACTGAAGTGGTCACCTTTTTCTGGGCAATGTGGAGTTTTTTGCTAATTGTTGCACATTTTCTAATCCGCACCCATCTGGCCCTTGTCTAGGGAGTGGGGGAGAAATCTCTCTGTTCTTGTCACACTTTGCTCTTTGAATAAGATCACAGACATCAACTAAAGAACCGGAAAGAGATTTTCCCCTGCTAGGAAGGACTCTTGCTTTAATTCAATGAATTCATCCTCCCCCCAGGTTTCCCTCCTCCAGGGTTGCTGCTGCCCAGCCCTGCCCAGTTCCAGCCGCTGAGGTTTGCTCCCGACACAACACACAACAGTGCTCCATGGCTTCTAAGGGCCAGTCTCAGCAGGGTTGTGTGAAACTTCCCATCTTCTTCTGGAGACTTCCTGCCTTCCCACTGGCGTTTCCTGACTAGTCAGGAAGAGGAACCGGTGTGACCTATGCCTGAAGTGCCCCAGCAGCACACCCATCTCATGCGGAGTCTCCCTGTGGGACTTGCACTGGACTGGCGTGGTGCAACAGTGAGTCAGGCCTGAGTCTGCCTGCAGCACAATCTTGCTCTCCCTTTCCCTCTCTCATCCAACCATCATCAATAGCCACCGCTGTGTTCACACTTGTTACCCTGCCAGTCACTGGGCAGCTCGCACTTCTCTGGTGGCATTCATTGAAGGATCGCAAAGCACTTTCACAATTCATGAATTATAGACCCCTACTAGGCAGGAAAGTGTTATCCCCCCTCCTTTGGATGAATACAAACTGATTTAAGGAGCTGTCCACATTCATGGAAGCCCGGAATCCAGCTCTCCAATGCCTTGCACAAACTGGTGCTGAACACACCCTTCCTACAATCAGCAGCACATGGCTAAAGAACCAACAGGCTGGTCCATTTCTCCCAGGACAGTTCATCTGAGGAGTTTCTCCTCACAGTACTAAGGTGCTCCAGCCATTCCCATTCCTTTCTCGCTCTCGGAATACTTCAGCGCGTCAGTCAGTCGTGGTACTGAAAGACCCTGTTTGCAGGAAGCAATGTTGAAAATCAGTGTATTTTTATGAACATTAAAGGGAACAGTGGAAAGTGGAGATGGGGCTCTCAGGGAGCACCAAATAACATCACCAGCCCAGAACAAAACGTGCCTCCAACAAGGCGAGGCGGTTTCAACATTCAGCTCTTGGGCGTTTATTTGTTTAAAATTTCTCCTGAGAAAAGTGATTAACTTGGCCCGAAGCAGGCTTAAGGCCATAGTGAAGGATAACGGCTCATCTTTAAAGATCGGCAAAGCCAGGCTCTTCCAGGCTTTTGAGTCTGTCTGGACCTGCAGTAACTGATGCTTCCCTTGCTATTGTTTGGAAAGGGACGGCTCACTTCTCTGACCTGGGAGAGGGAAAATACCTGGAGGGTTCTCAGGATTCGTAGGTCACTTGACCCTGGTCTCACTAGGGCTTCCTGTGCTGTGAGGAACAGATACCATTACTATTGTAAAACCAGGAGCAAAGCTGCACTGGCACATCCTCAGCTCCACAGAGAGCTTATTTCCGGAGTCATGTCTGCTGTCCCTTCATTACTGTAGGTCGTTCTGCCACTGAGATTTCATCTGGAGCGTTAGGTTGCAGCGAGCAGCCAAGCAGAATTGGCAGCAGCGCTGCTGAATGGTTTTCTTGCCGTAAGGTACCCTAGAGCCGAGAGCCCAGCCTGAATCCTCAAGGCAGTACTTCCACTGCCCACTCTGCTGTGTAATGGGTTGCTTTGGAAACACACCGTGCCCATCCTCTTGGAGGAGGAGTATACAATAACCCTTAACCCCCCAGTTTTGCTCCCGGCCTTCCCAGAATGGATATTTGTCCAGCTAGGTCATGAAAGCAGGTCTGCTGCTAGCGTAGCGGCGGCTCTCCATTCGTGGGAGTGTGAAGGCAGAGCCGAGCCAGGCAGGGCAATGGCCAGCTGCCTTCCCCTGTGACCTGCTCAGCATTGGCTGGAGACCTCTCAGTCCGGCCAGGCAGAACTGCGAGGTAGCTAGTCAGAGCCTCTCAGGCAGCTGGACTGTGCCCACTGCAGAGCCCATGGGGAGTGCGGGATGTTCCCCCATGCACAGAGCTAGCCTAGGCAGCACTGGGGTCCTGCTTGCAGCCCTCTGAGTTTAGTATTAATGGCACCTGCATGGAAGCAGGATTTGTGAGTGTCTCTCTGGTTGGTCACCATCAGGCCCCGAGACTGAGGGCCTGGGCCCCACAGCCACATTTCTGAAGTGCAAAACAGGGAAAGACTGAAGGAGAACACTTGGAGGCCATCGAGTGTGTTTGGAGGGTGTTGGAAAGGGGATCTCTGGAGCCAGCCGCCCTACACAGAGCCCATAGCTCTGACCTGCCATCCGAGCGCAGGAGGGGACTGCGTGTGGACGGGACAGGGACTCCAGGGTAGCGAGTGAGGGGGAAAGGCCGAGGTGACAGAACGCGGGGGTGCCCAAGAGCTGGCTGAGCTGCGGTAAAAGCCCGCAGGGAGCTGTTCAAAGAGCCGGCAGGGCCCTGGGTTGCAATAGGACAGCACCGGTAAGGAATTTTAAGTTACTTTCATTGCTGGTGAAAGGCCTGACAAGCCACTGCCTTCCACCACCGCACAGCACCATTTATATCTATGCAAAGCGGGTATTAAGTGCAAGGGAATCTGAATGATCTGCCCCACACATTTGTCATGGTATTTTCCACCCGCTTTGCATGGACTGAGTTAGTAGGCCCGGGGCCAAAGCTGCAATGACACCATATGGACTTGAGAGTCACAGCCAGTATGGAACCACATTTGGCAGGTTTACACTGGGCCAGGGGCACAGTTCCTCTAGAAGTTACCATCACCATGAATCCAAGAGTTTGCCGAGTCACAGATTCTCCAGAGTCCTGTTCTTGGTCTTTCCGTGGCACAGGGTGACTTGTGCATGGGTGATGGTCGAGAGCATTCGTCTCCTAAGCAGTGTACCATTCCTACTGCACTTCGGACTGGAACAGGCAAAGCCTGTGGCAAAGCCAGTCAGCAGTGTGACTTTGGGCTGGATTCGTTCACTTCAGTGCAAATCAGCTGGTGAATTTTCTCTGTTATGTGAACTTCATGCACACTGAGCACTGATACTTGCATGCAAAGATCTGCGCTGGTTTGGGGGTGGCCAGCACTGCCACAGGAGATAGAAGGGGCAATGGAAAATACTATGTTCCCTGCAGTCTTTGAGAGATACATGTAGTTTGTCATTTGCATGCAAGAAAATCAGAGAGAGAGAGACTGGCAAGACCTCAAGCAATATTCGTTTTAAACAACAAGAATAGCTCCAAGACAAATTGCTAATAATTGATGGTCTGAAGCCCTGACAATGAAGTATTTACTGCTTCCTAACCTGTCCATCCATCCCCGGTCTGATCTGATTTTCAGTTTGAAAAGTGGCTCTGGCACTAGGGCACTGGGTCCTTTGGAGTCACATTATCTGTTGTTACTTCAATGATTTAATTCACTTTGCAATAGATCAATATTAAAAAAAAAAGTTGCTGCAGGAAACAAAGGGAGGGCAAATGGAGGGCAAACTTTCTCGGGCTAAGGTGCATGGGCCTGGGGGTTATGAAAGCAATAACACGCATTGGCAGCCCTCCATAGGTGGTGCCGGGCAGGTGTTGCTGCCACCAGGGAGGTGCTGATGACCAAGTGGTGGAATCAGTCGTTAACTAAATCCCATTGTGCAGCAGATGAGAGGTGGGAAGTAAGACAGAGATTGTGACAAGGGACGGTGGGAGTGTTTACTGAGAATAATGTGCTGCTTTTCTCTCCCATCAGTGGCAAGGCCGAGCAGCGAGCTTCGACAGCCAAGGTTCATGTCCCTCTCCTAAGCCACCTCCCACACCATGAGCCACCAAAGCAGGGGACTAGAATGGGACTAAACAAAGTTCTTTTGCACTTGTCCTCCAGTCTGAACATCTTGGCAGCAGTGAGATGCTCCGGGCCCAGCTGTTCCAGTGGAGGCAGAGGCAGAAGAAACACTTTTGTCGTCAAATTTGTCTTGGTCTGTTATGTCTCCCCAAAGTTATGATGTTTGTGGCTTGCGTTTTATGGATCGGCTGCCAGAGGAGAAAGATGGAACGAAACATGAGCTGGAAGCTTGGTCTGTAAAATGTTGGACCAATAGCAGAGCTGCTACGAACACCGATGACATGCCCGGGGGAAGAGGCATGGGAAGAAGCATGAGGCTACATTTTCTGATTGGAACAGTATAAATAGGAGCACTGATTAAATTTCATGTGACCAGCTCTTTATTGTTGTGATCAGTCTGAATTCAGCCACATGTTTACATGTTTCTTATTCATGTGGAAATGTTCATGAGCCTTTCAAAGTCTGTGCTGTGTGTACCCCAAACTTCCTTCTGTGATGTATTAAAGATTTGTTGATTCCTCAGGGAAAACGGCCCATTTTCTGTATTTGTAGTCTCCCTAGGCCTATTTGCATGAATATAGTTATTTAAGATCCTGTCTGCTCCTGCTGCTCATTCCCCTGTGACATCACTTGATTGTTGTGGAGTGAAGAGGACTGTTTTCCCACAAGCAGGGTTCTGATGTGAGGTGGGAAATGGGTTATGGGAGTAGGTGAAAGTCCTGCATGAACACTAGATCTGTTTCATAAATGGTCATGGTAGTACAGCGTGAGAGAGAGTAGAGGGAAGCACAAAAATATCAACACAAGTGTTTTATAATAAAAAAGCTTTAATCTAAGGCTGTCAAACAATTTTAAAAATTGCAGTTGTGAGATTTGTAAAAAGTTGTGTTTAATGGCAATTGAATTGCACTGTTAAACAATAATAGGATGCCAATTGAAATTCAGTCTGGAAGCATGTCCTCGGGAATGATGGTGGAAGCAGAAATGGGCACACATATCTGGCACATAAATACTTTGCAACGTTGGCTACAGCAGTGCCACGTGGATGCCTGTTCTCACTTTCAGGTGCAACTGTAAAGAAGAAGCAGGCAGCATTATCTCCCATAAGTGAAAACAAACTTGTTTGTCGGAGTGATTGGCTGAACAAGAAGTAGGACTGAGTGGACTCATAGGCTCTAAAGTTTTACATTGTTTAAATTTCAGTACAGTTATGTAAAAAAATCTATATTTGTAAATTGCACTTCCACCATAGAGAGATTACACTACAGTACTTGTATGAGGTGAACTGAAATACTATTTTGTTCCTTTTTTTTCGGGGCAAATATTTGTAATATAATATAAAAGGAGCACTGTACACTTTGTATTCTGTGTTGTAATTGACATCAATATATTTGAAAATGTAGAAAAATGTCAAAAATATTTATAATAAATTTAAACAATAGATACCAATTTAACATTGCAATTAAAACTGTAATTAATAACAAACATTTTAATTTAGTTACTTTGTTTTGCATTAATCTCTTGGGTTAACTGATTGATTGACAGCCCTACTTTAAATTTGTCCATGAGTTGTTGGCGACTATTTAATAAGAAAAGTGTCTAAAATCTCAAACCCAGGGAAGTCTATCTTGTGAACCGTGAAGAGCTGCTAATTCCACTGGCTGCAGGGTCCAGTAAATGAAGTTGCCACATCTCAGTGCACAACCCACAAAGTCATCTGGTATCTATCAGCAAATGGATTTTCTGAGACTTCATCTTGGATTTCTGTTCTCTATTTTGCCAAATACCTTAGTGTTGCTTGGTTCACTGATATTAAATAGTTTTAGGCAACTATTCCCTTCCTCTCCAATCATCAATGTACATGTATGTTCATTCAGGGTAGCAAGCACCTGAGCCCAGCAATCACAATTTCCAGCTCAGCCTCAGTTTCCCGAAATGTCACACCATGCACCAGCCCCTCCTGTGCATCCCGGCTGACTGGTCTGAATGTTCTAGACTGACCTGGTTGTCTGCTGAGTGAAAGGGAGACTTTGTTTGCTCAAGCACAAAAACCTAACTTCTCATGAGACCTTGCATGGTAATTGTCCACATGTCCCACATGCTACAGGAGCAGAAACTCAATAAAGGATTTAATTTGCAACACCTGTTTTATGGGCCCAAATGCTTGTTTCTCTTGGGAAAGCACTCACAGGGTCTGTCATTTCCAGATGCTCAGCCCCTCAGAACACACCTAAAAAGGCTGCGTGTGATTTAAATTTGACTGGAGACGCCATGGTGAAAATGAGGCAGTCCAATGATGTTGGCCGGGGGTGGTGGAGCTGTGCTGATCCCATTATGTTAGCCGGACCAAGGGGCGTGAGGTCAGCTCTTTAACTGGACCACTGTTTGATGGTGACAGAAGAGCTCCACCTAAGCTTGAAAGCATCTCTTTCACCAGGTGTTGGCCCAGCACAGCACATTGCTTGTCAGTTCACTGACCCCATTTGTTTGTAAAAGAATGGCACATAATGAACTGTGGTGACTGATAGCAGCCGCGTAGTGCCCCATGGTGGCCTACAAACACCTGCCGGGCAGTGTATCCCTTCCAATAGCGTCCTGTGTCCTGTGTTAGTAGGAAAACCTTTACCAGTTCACAATACTGATTCCCAAACCGAATCCCTATTTGCATCTGAAGAAGTGGGTGGTGCCCACGAAAGCTCATGGGACCATCGACGCGGTTTGTTCGTCTCTATGGTGCTGCAGGACTATTCGTTGGTTTTGAAGTGAATGCCTATGGACAGCGCAAAGACTGACCTAGCACTTAGTCTAGGACACAGGCAATCAAGGACGGTGGGGGACAGATCTGACAAAGGCTTATAAAATCATGACTGGGGTGGAGGAAGGGAATAGGGGAGCATTGTTTACAAGTGACATAATACAAAAACTAGAGGCCACATAATGACATGATGACCCAGCAGGTTTTTAACCGATGGAAGGAAGTCCTGTCATACAACACACAGTTAACCTATGTGACTCATTGCCAGGAGATGTTGTGAAGGCCAAACTATCACTGGGTTAATAAAAGAGCTAGCTAAGTTAATATAGGACAGGTCCATCAGTGGCTACTTGCTACGATGGTCACAGACACAACCCCACGCTCTGGCTGTCCCTGAACCACCAACCAGGGCGGAATGACCCTGTTAACTCACGGCACCCGGGTACTGCTTTCAAGGAGGCTGGTAACCTGCTCCCTCTGCAGCGAGTATGCAGGTGAGTGAGGAGACCCCGCCAGTGCTTCCCGCTAGCCCCTCCTCAACTCCCTGGGCAGGAACTGGAGGCTGGCTCAGCTCACTGTAGCGCAAAGCTGCCTTGCCTGTGCTGGCAGCAATCCCAGCAACACACACCTGGTAGTGCACGCCCAGGGGAGTCACAGCAGTGCAGCCGGGCTCTGCAGCTGGGCAGCCCACACCCCAGCTGGGCTAACCTGGGGCTCAGAGCCAGGCTCCCAGCGGTGGTTACGGCTGCAGGGACCACATACACCTGGCAGCTGCATGACCTGTTTCAGATAGAAGATAAGACGCTGCTATCTAAAAATGTACTAATCACTCTCTGCCGCTCACTCAATCCTGGCTTCCTTAATCCTCCCTGCTCGGAATAGCTGCTGCAGCAAAATCACGGCCTTTCACTCATCGCTCCTTAGCTGGGACTTAGTCAAAACAGTTGTGGGGGCTGGCTTCTATTTTTAATCCCCGCTTCACACAGATAATCAATTTCCTCTCGCGATTGATTGCCAGAGGCACTGCTGAAATGCTGTTGCTTTGTAACTGAATAACACCCCCACCCCGGCATGCCAGGAAACCCATCACTAGACGGGAGGGGTGGCTGTGCATGGCTCTTGGCAAGGGGACACTCAACCCACTGTGTGCTCATCAGCACCTGGCTGCCGCTAGCCACAAGCTGACCGCACTACTGCGCTGATGAGATTGGCCAAGTCCAAAGTGGTTCCTTTGGGCTCATGGGGACCCTGTTCTTTTGCCGCTCTGTGCAGCTGGGGCCAGCACCTCTGCAAAGCAGAAGCTGTTCCTTCCTTCCTTGTGCAGAGGGGCTGGACAGGGCCAGGCACCAGGTCCACCTCTGGCTGAGGTGGGAATTCAGGGCTACACTGGCCAACTATCACCCACTGCACAAGGGTGTATTTCACACCTGAAGCACTGACTCGTGCCAGTGGTCCCATTAAAACCAGTGCATCAGCACCTGATCCTGATCCGGCCAAGTCACTGGAGTCTTCCCCCTGGGAATAGGATCGAGGCTCTGCTAAGCACTCCTCACAGTCTGCATTGCCCCTTCTGCCCCTCAGGTTCCCGCCCTGGTGACACCCACCCGCCGCACACCAAAGCACGGACCAGTTACTGGCAAGTCTGCAAATTCAGCACAGCAGCCCCAAGTGGTTCATTTTACTCTGTGTAAGGGAAGCAAGCTAAACAAACCCCGCCAAGCGTTCTCAGTCCTGGGCTTGACCTGAGCCTCATTCTTCTCTTGGTTACAGCTCCCAGTTTTCAGAGCCACGCTTAAGGGCAGAAAAATCAGTTAAGTGGTATTGTGGTGCAGCACAATTACCCTCTGCACCTATGGGACTGTGTGAAAAGAGGCTAGGCGGCACTGTGGTACACTCCTGGGTATATCTAAACACTTGGCCTCCACGTAGGCTTTTGCATAATACACGTCATGGGCTGCCTTCTACCCTGCCTTTCCTATGCACCATATACTGGCACTAAGCGTTCAGACACACGGGAGAGAGTAAGAGGGCTGTGCACCCCTCACTGGGTTCTAGCTACAGGTCCCCAGCGCTTTGTAGCACAAGCCATTTCTAACAACTACAGCTGATTGTTTTTCATCCTCACACAATCACCCTCTGGCAGAGGCAGATAACAGTCACGGGAAGAAACATCTGATGCAATTCCAGACTGAGCTCTGCAAGAGCTGTATAAAGGGCCCACACTGTATGGGAGACCACCCCAGTTTTCATACGCAGCTGCAACTCTGGCGTAACCCCAGTCAGCTTGATGAAATGAGCTGGGTGTCTAGGCCGGGCCCCTGCAGTAAGGCAGGACTAAGTATTACCTAGAGCAGGGTTTCCCAACCTATGGGTCGGGACCCAAATCTGGGTCGCCATTACATTTCAAAAGGGGTGTCAGGTGTCTCCCTAGGTGGCTCTTTAGGAGCCATTCACACAGTTTTTGAAGTGCCCTGGGTCACCAAGTCTTCCTGAATTGTCAAAATGGGTCCCCATCTGGAAAAGGCTGGGAACGGCTGATCTAGACCATCCCTGGCAGGTGTTTGACCAACCTGTTCCCAAGATCCCACATTTTGTAACATTAAGAAATTTGTTCCAGTGCTTAGCTGAACCCACAGTGTTTTCCTTAGTGTCACTTTAATCTCCTTTGCTGCAATGTAAGCCCATTGCTTCTTGTCCTGTCCCCCGGGGATAAGGTGAACATCGACTCCCCGCCTAGCAGCAAGGCAAGATTGCAGGGCCGGGCTCAGGGCTGGACCAGGGAAGGCGGAAACTCCTCCCAGGGAGTTGAGCCTGCAGTCCTGCCCTGAGAGATGGAAGACCCCAGGGAAAGACTGGAGGAAGGGCCCCTCACCTGTGCAACTGAGAGCCAGGTCCCCAGTAGGAAGTAGCCCAGGGAAACAGGACTTGGGGCCAGTTGTGCTGCCAGGATGCGAGGCAGTAACTGCGCGTTTCCCGTTGACCCCCGTGGTCAGATCACCCATCACTTCTAGGGTCCTGGGCTGGGGCCTCATGGAGCAGGTGGGCACAGATCCATCAGCCACCTGAGCACCCTGGGCTCTCCACCCCCCCCCCCGGTCGCGCTCCCCCTCACCCGCGGGCAGCTGCCACTCACCAGGTGGCGGCCAGCAGCATGAACAGGGGCTGGATAGCACGGGGCAGCTGCACAGCCGGCAGCCAGCAAGAAGCGGCGCTTTCTGGCTTCAAAGTGCTGCTTTTCGCCAGCCAGCTGCGTGGCTGCTCCATGCTCCTCTGCAGCCTTCCAGCCTGTGCTCATGCTGCTCACTGGCTCCTGCTGGCTCTCCTGAGGCTCTCCCTGCTCTCCTGCCCCCCACACAGCCCTCTCTGCAGAGGGACTCCCCCCTGCAGCGCGGCCGCCCCCATGTGGGAGGAGGTGCCATACCCAGTGCTGGATGGCCTGGCTCAGGGGCCCCATGCCATTTGGGAGGCCCCATGCCAGGGCACCATATGTTTCATTGTAAATTTGCCTCTGAGCCTACCAACTCTCCAGTGCTGCCAACAGGGGCCGGCCCGTCCCAGCTCAGAGGGGGAGGAATAGCACATTCCTCTTGATAACACCCGCCCCCCCTCTTAGGTACTTGAAGGCTGTTTCATGTCCCACCTCAGCCTTTGCTTCTCCAGACTAAAGAAACCCAGTTCTTTCAGTCTTCTCTCACAGGTCATGTTTTCTAGACCTTACATCATTTTTGTTGCTCTTCTCTGGACTTTGTCCAATTTGTCCAGGTCTTTCCTGAAATGTGGTGCCCAGACCTGGACACACTTCTCCAGCTGAGAATAATAGACACATAGAATCCCAGGGCTGGCAGAGACCTCAGGAGTCATCAAGACCAGCCCCCTGCCCAAGGCAGGACCAATCCCAACTAAATCAACCCAGCCAGGGCTTTGTCAAGCCAAGACTTAAAAACCTCTAGGGATGAAGATTCCACCCCCTCCCTAGGGAACCCATCCCAGTGCTTCCCCACCCTCCCAAGGAAATAGTTTTTTCTAATATCCAACCTAGACCTCCCCCACTGTAACTTGAGCCCATTGCTCCTTGTTCTGCCATCCGTCACAACTGAGAACAGCCTCTTTCCATCCTCTTTGGAACCCCCTTCGGGTAGTTGAAGGCTGCTATCGAATCCCCCCTCACTCTTCTCTTCTGGAGACTAAATAAGCCCAAATCCCTCAGCCTCTCCTCGTAAGTCATGTGCTCCAGCCCCCTAATAATTTTAGTTGCCCTCTGCTGGGCCCTCTCCAATGCATCCACATCCTTTCTATAGTGGGGGGCTCAGAACTGAATGCAGTACTCCAGATTTGGCCTCACCAGAGCCAAATAAAGGGGAATAATCACTTCTCTAAACCTGCTGGCAATGCTCCTCTTAATGCACCCCAATATGCCATTCGCATTCTTGGCTACAAGGGCGCACTGCTGACTCATATCCAGCTTCTCATCCACTGTAACCCCCAGGTCCTTTTCTGCAGAACTGCTACTTAGCCATTCGGTCCCTAGTCTGTAACAGTGCTTGGGATTCTTCCTTCCCAAGTGCAGGACTCTACACCTGTCCTTGTTGAACCTCATCAGATTTCTTTTGGCCCAATCCTCTAATCTGTCCAGGTTATTCTGGACTCTATCCCTGCCCTCTAATGTATCTACCTCTCCCCCTCGCTTAGTGTCATCTGCAAACTTGCTGAGGGTGCAATCCATCCCCTCATCCAGGTCATTAATACAGATGTTGAACAAAACTGATCCTCGAACTGACCCTTGAGGCACTCTGCTAGAAACTGACCGCCAACCTGACATTGAGCTGTTGATCACTATCCGTTGGGCCCAACAGTCTAGCCAGCTTTCTATCCACCTTGCAGTCCATTTCTCCAATCCATACTTCCTTAACTTGCTGGCAAGAATACTGTGGGACACCGTATCAAAAGCTTTGCTAAAGTCAAGGTATCTCACATCCACTGACTTTCCCATGTCCACAAAGCCAGTTACCTCATCATAGAAGCTAATCAGATTGGTCAGGCATGACTTGCCCTTTGTGAATCCATGCTGGCTATTCCTGATCACTTTCCCCTCTTCCAAGTGCCTCAGAATGGATTCCTTGAGGATCCCCTCCATGATTTTTCCATGGATTGAGGTGTGGCTGACGGGTCTGTAGTTCCCTGGATTGTCCTTCTTCCCTTTTTTAAAGATGGGCACTACATTTGCATGGGCACTGAGGCTTAATCAGTGCTTGGTGAAACGGAAGAATTTTTTCCCATGTCTTACCTACAAGCGAGCATCTTAGAATGATGTTTGCTTTTTTCCCAACAGTATGACAGTAGTGACCCATATTTAGCTTTAGGATCCACTATGACCCCCTGTTCCTTTTCTACAGTTCTTCCTAGGCTGTCATTTCCCATTTTGTATTTGTGCAAGTGACTATGCCTTCCTAAATGTAGCACATTGCACTTGTCCTTATTACACTTCATCCAACCTGTTTCAAACCATTTATCCATTTCATCAATATCATTTTGAAGTCTAACCCTGACCTTCCAAGTGCCTGAAATTGCTCCCAGCTTGGCATCGTCCACAGCCTTTCTCAGTTTGCTCTCTGTGCCATTATCCCAATTATTGATGTAGAGATTGAATAGAACTGGACCCAGGACAGATCCCTGCAGAACCCCACTCGATATGCCCTCCCAACTTGCCTGCAAAATACTTATAACTACTTTCTGGGAACAGTTTTCCACAGTTGTGCACCAGCTTATAGTAGCTCCATCTAATTGTATTTCCCTAGTGTGTTTGAGACTGTCAGGAGATACAGTATCCAAAGCATTTCTAAAGTCAAGATACACCACATCTACTGCTTCCCCCCCTCCACAGGGCTTGTTTGGCAAATACTCTGCTAGCTGGTTGCCCCCCTTCTCTAGACCCCCAAGGACTAGTTCAGCACATTATCTTATTCTCCTTTTTAAATAAATTGGCCTTTTTAGTCAGGGAGTTTGATCATCTTCCTCCAGCTGCCACAGACTCCAGGCCAGCTGATCTGCTGAGAAACTTTCCTCAGCACTAGTAACCCAAAACCTGCTGGTGACAGGAAGCTTGTCCTAGCAAGTCATGGTTATCGTCTCAAGGGAGCCTTTGAGCCCTGATGTTAGACTGTCACAGCTGGGCAAATTAAAAAAGGAGCCAGAGCTGTGACAGAGGCTTTACAAGGCCTTAAGAAAGAACGGAAGGTTCTGTGGAGTTCTCTGAGGGTCTGTGTACACTGCACAGCTATTTTGGGATACCGGAGGTAACCCGAAATAGCTACCTCATGTCTCAACAAGCCGCTCGTTATTTTGAAATATTTTTCAAAATAACGGGTGTGCTATTTCGGCATCCCTGTAAACCTTCTTCCACGAGGTTTAAGGGAGGTCTTGAAAGAGCACGTTATTTTGAAATCTGGTGCTGTGTAGACACGCCAAATTTCAAACTAAGCTGTTTCGAAATGGAATCAAAATAAGATATGCAATTTGAAGACGAAGTGCAGCGCTGCCATGCAGTGAGTGTGCGCCCGCAGTCGCTCCCCGCAGCTGCAGCCTTGGCAATGTGGTCCGGTACGTGAGCCTGCCTTCCCCCTTTACAACCATGGGGCCTGCCGGCAAGTGCGAGCAATCCCAGCAGCTGCGCTGCTTTGGGACAGTTCCAAAGTCTGCCCGTGACGCCAGGAGCCGGGGAAGGCACCTGCTGTGCAAGAGGTTTGAGCAGTTGGGGCTCTAGGCCCTGATCCAGCAAAGCTCTTTACACATGTGCTTTGCCTACAAGCCAATAGGAATAGAAACTGCCAGACCAGACCTGAGCAGGGGCCCTCTAGTTCAGTATCCTGCCTCTGCCAGTGGCCCTGTCTCTGCAGAGGAAGGTGCAAGAGCCCCCCCCCCCCCCCACTAGACAGCCCTGGAATAATCCCTCTGACACACATTAGTGGTTCTCTATTTTGTAGCAAAGCTTTGCACGTAGGGAAGAAGGGCAACAGGTCCAAAGAGCCCAGTCATGGGCGTGAATTCTCCAGCAACCTGGATGCTACTCTATGGGAAACCACTCCCAGTGTTCACTGAAGGTCACTGTGATCTTCGAGTCTGATCTCTTAGCTAGCACAGGCCAGCTTCTAACTAAACAGCTGTGACAGGTTCTAGTATGAACCCCTGATCTCTGCTGCTGAGGACTTTCTGAACCATTCCCTTTCCAGACAGACATATTCCAAGCTTGCTCGCTGTTCAGAAGAGCTTCCAAAGGGTGAGCAAAAGCAGCCGAGGCTTTTGTTGGCATGAGCAGAGACGAGAAGATACTTTCCCCTTTCTCAGAAACATTCTGGTTGTTTCTTTAGCAGCCCTACAGCAGAAACGGCAGCGGGCCAGAGGCTGGCCCAAGACAAGAACAAAGCCCTCCAAGGTGAGAAGAGCTTTGGAGTGCCCTAAAGACAACTGTTTTAGCTTTAGCTGCATTGGGAATCCTATGGCACCGTGTGCACTGGAGTTGGATTGTGCCTTTTTTGCTCAGTGTGCATGAAAAGGCCATATGCTGTGCAGACTGCCCTTAATGTATATTATGCATGTGGACTACAGCTTTTTGGTTGCTGTGGCAGGCCTCCATTTTCCAAAGAAGCTAGTGATTTTGGGTGCCTTGTTTGAGACACCTTTGAGGGGCCTGGCTCTTAGAAGGTGGGTGCTTGGCCTGGCCTGAAAACCTGCCCCCTTTATGATGTTGCACATTGGGCACCAACTTCCACCATCTCTTGGGAAAACACAAGCCTGTGGAGAAACCAGTAAGCAGAGCACTGAGCCTCCTGCCCATGGCCAAGAAGCCTGCATGTCCATGAGAGAAGGCATTGCCATGTAGCCAGGTAGAGCTAGCACTCTCACTGGCAAATAGAAAACATAAGTACATTGTTTCAACTAGGGATGTGAAATGTAACTGTGTACATGATTAACTGATGAGCCTGAGCTCATCCGTTAACCTTCACGGTTACACAGAGCAGGTTCCCGGTACATGTGGGGAGTTAGCTCCCAGCACACACCAGCTGCCAGGGAACTGTCTGCCCCCAACTTTGTGCTGCTGCCTCATTTCTGCTTTATTTCGAAATAACAGGCTTGCTGTGTAGATGGGCAATACATTAATTTCAGAATAAGTGGTGCTATTCCGAAATAGCGCTGCTGCCTAGACGTAGCCTAATGGACATGAAATTTTTTTCCCTTGGCTTTTTCTTCTTTGGTGCATTGCCCTGTGCACATCTTGTCTGCACATTCTGCGTCACCTGACTCCTAAGAATCTGCCCCTGGAGCATTCAGCCGCCCTTGGGAAGACAATAGTGAGGACGACAGCTAGATAGTGTCTGGAGAGTTCTCACCTGATGTGCCTCATGTGGGAAACTCCCAGGGCTTGTCTTCACTGCGGACTTAACTGGACAAATAACTGAAGCATTGACTCTAATCCAAGGCCTGTCCACACGCCCCAGCATCGTGGTTCTTTGAACTCAGATTGACTGGCCCATCCGTGAGTGTAGACTGAGACAGCACAGCTTGTCGGCTGCTAATGCTCTCTGTGCCACTGGCAAGTTCTTTGGCAGCGTGGCCCCTCACTCGAGGTAGAGGAGCTAGCCGGAATGCAGCTGACTCAAGTCCACTGGGCAGCAAAGACAGAAGGCTTGCCTGCAGCCAGGATTGACGGAAGTGGCTAGTCCAGAGCATAACCATCCATGTTGGAAGTGGATTAATCTTTTATTCCAGAGTAAGTGTGTCCACTCGGGGCTTATTGTGCATTAACTATTCCAGCGTGAGGATTCAGAATGGCTAATTTGGTAAGTGTCCAGCCTTAGCCATGACCTAGTGTATCACAGCCTGCCCTCTTCCTCCAGCATCGCCCCATTCTGCAGCCGGGCATTAGGCCCAGTCTAGCAAGCCCTGGGGGGATTGTGTATGGCTCTCTGCAGGCACAGCCGCCTATCTGTGTGAACAGCTTCCAGGATCAGGTCAGTACAAGAGGAGCGGGGGCCTGGGATGCTGCCCGAGGCAGGGCAGGAAGGGGCAGGCGTTCCGAACGGAGGCTTCTCTTCCATGTGGGTGAAAAGGTGTCTCTGCAAGCAGGGCTGAGCTGCGGCACGAGGCCGGGGCGGCGCAGGGACGGCTGAGACAGGCGCCTGAGCGGAGGGGCACGGCGTTCGGTCAGGCGGCTCACGAGGAGCAGAGCAGCAGGTAAGAATTCACCCGCCCTGGACTCGTCTCCCCCTCAGTGCCCACAACAGGCTGTTTGCAGGCTCCTGGCCCTGCCTGCCCCGGGGACAGCAGCCTCCCCCGTTGCCCTGGGCTCTCTGAGGTGATGCCACCCGCAGAGCGAGGGCTCCAGCCCGGGGCGCGGCGCAGAGGGGGAACGGGCAGCCAGGCGCTGGCTGCTGGGCGGGGGGGCGCCCGACGGGGGGTGTGAGGGGCGCTGGGCCCACATCGACACCAGGGGCTTTGCCTGGGCCTCGCCCAGGGCCAATGGGAAACCAGGACCTGAGACTGACAGTCCCCAGAGCCAATGGGAGGGGCCAACGCTCCAGGGCAGCCTGACTGACAGGGCAGGCAGGCCAATGAGGGCGTCAGGAGCCCAGGGCCCGTCCTCCGTGTGCGCGGCGCTGCCTGAGGCGGCGCAGGGCCGAGCTAAGGGGAGAGCCGGGCCGGAGGCAGAGGGGCCGGAGGAGCTGCCCAGGCTGCTGGGCTGGAGCTGGGTGGTGAGCAGCTGGGAAGCATGGGGGCCAAGGGGTCGCAGTGGGGGGGGGCAGTCCTGGGGGAGGGGCCCAGCCAAGGGGTCGCAGTGTGGGGGGGCAGTGCTGGGGGAGGGGCCCAGCCAAGGGGTCGCAGTGGGGGGGGCAGTGCTGGGGGAGGGGTCCAGCCAAGGGGTCGCAGTGGGGGGGGCAGTGCTGGGGGAGGGGCCCAGCCAAGGGGTCGCAGTGGGGGGGGCAGTGCTGGGGGAGGGGCCCAGCCAAGGGGTCGCAGTGGGGGGGGCAGTGCTGGGGGAGGGGCCAGCCAAGGGGTCGCGTGGGGGGGGCAGTGCTGGGGGAGGGGCCCAGCCAAGGGGTCGCAGTGGGGGGGGGGCAGTGCTGGGGGAGGGGCCCAGCCAAGGGGTCGCAGTGGGGGGGGGGCAGTGCTGGGGAAGGGGCCCAGCCAAGGGGTCGCAGTGGGGGGGGGCAGTGCTGGGGGAGGGACCCAGCCAAGGGGTCGCAGTGGGGGGGGCAGTGCTGGGGGAGGGGTTCTGCCCCAGAGCCTGAGGGCGCGTGGCCCCGGCCAGAGCAAGTGTCTGCCCCGTGGCCTCCCTGCCCCACAGCCGGGCCGGGCCAGGGGCAAAGCGCTGGGGGGCACCCCAGCCACTGGCCTGAGTGACCCTGACAAGACTGGGGTGCAGGCCCCGGGCCCAGCCGTGCCGGGGTTACCAGGACTCTGCCCCAGGGCGGGGGGCAGGGGAGCCCTCGAGGGCAGGTGGGCTCTGGGCAACGGGAGCGGGAGCGGGACACAGATGCTCTCGCCAGCCAGTGCACCGGGGTGGTATCTGGGCCGGGGAGTTCCCCCCACAGCGAGACCATCCCCCACTTTCTTGTGTGTAGGAGCTTGGGGCCACGGGTGGGAGGGGGAGTAATGCTTGGGCGTCACTGCACAGACTCTTCAGTGCACGTGAAGAGCAGATCCTGTAACTCAGAAAGTGACGCCAGGAGTCTTGGCCATTAGTTTAGGTAGAGACCAGAACAACTGAGGGAGGAACCGCGAGGGCTTATCGAGCGCTTTAATAACGACACAGTAATATCTGCACATGCAGGCCTTTTCATCCATACATCTCCTAGCATTTACACAGGCAGGTTGCTGCCACTGCTCCCTTTTACAGATGGGGAAACTGAGGCACCGAGGGGGCAGGGAGCTCATTCCAGCTCATCCAGGGGTTCAAGTGAGAGAACCCAGGGGCTCCATCCATTAGACATGCTTCCTCCTCGGGGCTGACTGGGATTCTGAGGACAACAGGGAATCTTTGTTCAGGTCTGGGTTGAATGTTTAAGAAACAGCTGAGCTGCAATCGCTGGCTCCCTTCCTGGCTGAGTTCCAATGATAGCAAATCCAGCCAACTGTTGTGTGTAATTAGGGATCTACAGAAGGGCATTAAAGATGAGGCAAGAGCCCCTTTAGTCTCCTAATGAGGTGGATTGGGAGACCCTGACCCGTGAACCAGGATGAGGTAATTAGAGCAGGAAAAGTAAACAGAGGCTGCCCAATCTCTGCTAATATTGCCTCATAGCTCAGAGGAAAGGTGCCTGGGGAACTAGAGAGCAAGGGGCAGGGCAAGCAGAGCTCGTTAGGAGCACAGGCTGTGGGTGGTTAATGGCTGGGCTCAGCTTAAAGCTGGCACAGGTGCAGGCTGTTCCAGGTTTTGCTGACTGGGCTGCCGGGGAGTTTATATAAGGAGGGTCACAAGGCAGCAGTCTGTAAGGTGTGTAGCTGAGGGCAGGGCTCTGTTAGTCCCCTTTGCTGGAGAGATGCCTTTTCCAGCTGAGCAAAGGGAAGAGCCGGTCCTGGGCAAACAAGTGGGAGGGCTATAGCTGCCTTGGGGCCATGGCCAGGACTCGGAATGGAATGGAAGGGAGGGCAGATGGCAGGGAAATGCTGGCTCTAGAGTCTCCCACATTAGCACAGTGGGTCTGATGCACCTGAGCTTGGCTGCAGGGGCACCCTGAGAAAGCAGAGATGGGCTGTCTGTTTCCCAGGGTGTTTTGTCTGCAGAGTGGAGGTGCTCTGGTGCAATCTAGCTGGTACCAGCCCCTCTCAGCAGAGCAGCCCGGCAAGAGCACAGTGCTGGGCAAGGGGATGGTGCTGCCTGATTAACACCCTGTCTGCCATTGCCAGCTCTGTGCATAGGGGACACTGGGGACATGTGCTGCACATGAGCCCAAGCAGTGGTGTGGAGAGAACTGTAGTGTGGAGGAGCTGGGAGGTAGAGGGGTTTCAAACAAAGCCCAGGTGGGACAAACCGGTTCCCAGCCTGGGAGCTGCACCTATGGTGTCAGTTTGCAGGGCGAGGGCCTTGCTGAGGAGCTGCTTGCTCCTGCCTGGTACCTCCAGGTAGGGTTCCCTGATGTTTTCCTGGAGGCTTCCTCACATGACATAATGAACTAAGGATGAATCTTTAATTCCTGGAGACTCCTGGATAATCCTGGAGTGTTGGCAACCAGTGGAAATATACATCTGGCTCTTCACAGTACAGCACCAGCAGTTTGCAGCCCCCCATACTGTCAGAAGCAGTCTCTGCCTCTTCCCCCATGGTTGCTGTCTATAGGGTGTGGGTTTGCTTAATGCTAGTGGAAAAGCAGGGCTAGCTTGAGCTGTCAGTACGCCTTCCTCAAGAGAAGAGCTTACCCTTTGGGAGGGGACCCAGCAGAGCTGGGAGACTTTCCAGAGCAGTCTCTCCCTTAGCCTGAGAGCTGAGTCAGTAGAGGCTGTCTGAGGTCCAGCTGTGTTTGTGACTCAGTGGAAACTAAGAAAAAAAATGCACAAAAATTTCTGCAAGTGGGGGAACAAAGGGGAGATTTGCTAATCTCTGGGGCACTTCCATTCTAAAGCTGCCATGCTGTAGATCTAAGAAGCACTTAAATGCAGCCAGGGCACATAGTGAACTGCAAAAGGTGAGCTTGTGGTGTTCACTTTGCATTGTATCCCCTTTGTTGTGCCATATTGATTTAGCGTGTGTGCACTCAGGGAGAGGGATGGTTTCCTCCCAAGCAGTTGTATGGTACCTACCCCCTCACTGGAGTAATGGAACAATGCCCCGCATCCCAGCAGGGCAAATCAGAGAGATGCTCCCTGTTCTGTCTGCTTGGCAGCTGAGTCATGCCATCCAAACACTAAATTGTAAGAGAGGGGCGGGCAGCATTGCAGTTCCACAAGAGCTCCACTGATTCTCACAGCTGAGAGCTGCCATGCCTGTGAAATCAGTGCTTATCAAAATGCTCTATCTGGCCATGCCACAGATACAGTCCTGTAGAATGGAGCCCCACTGTCTGGGATAGAAGCATCCAACTTGCTTCCTGGAGGGCAGTGTTTGAAATGCAGAATCACTGGCAGCAGGGTTTACTAGTGCTTGGTACATGTACGTGCCCCTGAGCTCCCCCATGCAGAGTCCGGCTGCAGGGCATTTCTCTGGTAGGGGAGGTTGTGGCCTGTCACGTGCAGGAAGTCAGGCTCGGTGACCATGATGGGCTCTTCATGCCCAAAAGTTTGAGTCTCTACAGCCTTGAAAGCCACATGGCAGGGCTCTAGGGGATGCCACAGCTGGCAACACATTTCTTCCCCCAAGCCCATATGGAAAGCAAGGTGGCTGCTCTTCATAGGTTTCCAGTGGGGGATGCTTCTGCTGTAGCAATTCCTACCCTTCTGCCTCTGCCCAGACATGAGATTATCCCCTGCCCAGTCTGACCCTGGGCTGTCCCCCACCGGGCTGGTTCTGGATTCTGTGGTTCTGCAGGAGACAGACAAATAGTGGGACCAGCTGGTCTGTGTGCTGCCCTGCTGCCCAGCATGCCTGACTCTAACAGCAATGATCCTGCTGGGTCCAAAGCTTGGACCTGGATTTCAAATTCCAGAGCTGGAGTGGGGGAGGGGACCTAGGGGTCACTTCCCTGCCTTGCTATCGTAGGGTGCGAGCGCTGGGGGAGTGAGCAGCCAGGAAGGGAGGAAACCCTACACGCTCTGTACAGCTCGTTGGCATTGTACACTCTGGGCTCAGAGAGACATGTAGCAAACCAGTAGATGGGAGTCACGACCCAGGAATCAGTTCACATAAGTAAATACTTCCTGGATGGTTAATTACTTCCAGTGCGAGGGGCCCATTTCTAATCTCCCATTAGCAATCGCATGTCTCTTTCCATTCCAGAATGCCTCCGCAAATGAATCTTGCTGCCACAAAGGACAGGAAGAAGATCACTAATTACTTTTTTAAATTAAGTCAGTTATTGATGCTATTCTGGGATAAAATTAATCTGTTTTCTTAAAATGGAGCTGGATTCTGTAATTGCTCTGCCAACTTTCTCCAAAAGCTGCAGTGGCAGCTGCCTCACTCCTGGTTTGCAGTGCTCTATTAATGCCCTGCTTAGTCAACCGCTGTGTGCAAGAAGCCCCAGATGCATTGTTACAGGCTGGGGACCAACCAGTTAAGTAGTAGTTCTGTAGAAAAGGACCTGGGGATTACAGTGGATGAGAAGCTGGATATGAGAAAACAGGGCGCCCTTGTAGCCAAGAAGGCTAATGGCATATTAGGGTGTATTATGAGGAGCATTGCCAGCAGATCTAGAGAAGTGATTATTCCCCTTTATTCAGCATTGGTGAGGCCACATCTGGAGTACTGCATCCAGTTCTGGACCCCCCACTATAGGAAGGATGTGGACAAATTGGAGAGGGTCCAGCGGAGGGCGACCAAAATGATTAGGGGGCTGGAGCATATGACCTACGAGGAGAGGCTGAGGGATTTGGGCTTATTTAGTCTGCAGAAGAGAAGAGTGAGGGGGGATTTGATCGCAGCCTTTAACTACCTGAAGGGGGTTCCAAAGACTAAGGCTGGAGAGAGGCTGATCTCAGTAGTGGTAGATGGCAGTGTCACGTTACTGGATTTCAAGGGGAGCAGCCAGATCACTGCTGCACCCATGGGGGGGGTGTGTTTGCTCCCAAAGTCTGTACAAAGGGCGTCATGTGAGGTGTCAAATGAAAGCTTATGTTCTACTGATTCTATGTATGCTACTCACGTAGTTGTGTGATATCTGTATGTGGAGTTATGAATATGGACTCTGTGCTGATACGGGCCTGGACTGCCTGTCCTGAGAAAGGAATGTCCAATGAATTACTATGCTAACTAGCACAGCCCCAAGGACAACGGCTCTCAAGGTGGCCAATACACACCTGAGAAATGCATCTGGAAGCATGCAAGCCAATCGGGGCAGCCCGTCCATATAGGCGAAATAGGCGGTCGCCTAGGGCGCCAAGTTAAATGGGGCTCCAAATGGTGGCGCAATATCATTGAGGAGTTTGGAGGTGGGGGTGCTGATTGCATGGTTCGCCTAGGGTGCCAGGTGCTGGCAGCTAGTCTAGAGCCGCCCCTGAATCCGGGCATAATGGCTGCCAGCATGTGAAACACAAACAGGTCACTTGACCATGTGAGTAGCTCTGGCTAGGGAGATGCTAGGAGAGATATATAAGTTCCATGAGGCGGACTCCATCTTGTCTTCAATTCTGCTACTGATCCCAGATGCAGCCTTGCAAGGGACAGAGAGCCAGGAAGAATAGTGGACCCATCCTGACATAGGATGTACACCAGAGACTTTAAGCTAGCAGTTTGTAACATCTCTGCTGAGAGCCTGCATCAAGAACTTGGTGATTGGTGCATGTAATGTATTCTCCTTAACAACCTTGCTCTCCACCCTTTCTTTCTTTTATTAAGAAACCTTTAGATTTTAGATTCGAAAGGATTGGCCCAGCGTGATCCTGTGGGTAAGATCCAAAGTGTAAATCGACTACACCACTATGATGGACTGGACCGGGTCTGCACACCGCTAAGGGTGTCCGCTCAGGGCGAAATGCTCAAAATCCGGGCTCCTTACAGCCCCTGACTTGGAGACCTTTCCCAAATAGGCCACAAACCAGTCACACTGAGCGCTTCAGCTGCCAATCCGGCAAGCAGGAAGCTTCGCGAGCAAAACCCCTCAGACACCCCAGCTTTCCCTGTGCCACAATCAACCCCGGGCCTGCCCACAGGTGAGGGGTTATAGAACCCAATCTCACCTACCCCAAACGGGTCTTTCCAGTCCCAAAGAACCAGCCACAGATCCCTGGTCAATTTATACTTTGGACCTTACCCACACGATCACGCTGGGCCAATCCTTTAGAATCTAAAATCTAAAGGTTTCACTAAGTTCTCGATGCAGGCTCTCAGCAGAGATGTTACAACTGCTATCTTCAAAGTCTCTGGTGTACATCCTATGTCAGGACGGGTCCACAATTCTTCCCACCTGGTCCATCGCAGGTAGCACAAGGAGCAATGGTCTCAAGTTGCAGTGGGGGAGGTCTAGGTTGGATATTAGGAAAAACTATTTCCCTAGGAGGGTGGTGAAGCACTGGAATGGGTTACCTAGGGAGGGGGTGGAATCTCCATCCCTAGAGGTGTTTGTCTTGGCTTGACAGAGCCCTGGCTGGGTTGATTTAGTTGGGATTGGTCCTGCTTTGGTCAGGGGGCTGGACTCAATGATCTCCTGAGGTCTCTTCTAGCCCTATGATTCTATGTTTTGCCTTATATTTGCAGGGTTAACATAGATCCACAGGCATGGCTTTCAGCTCTAGGGCAGCCTTGTTGGGTCCAGTCCCACTGACTCTTGGGCTCAGACTTCATAACATGAGGTTTTGCTGCATTCATAGAAGGTGTCATCCACCAAAGAAAAGCTCTTCAAGCCTAATTCTTAGTGCTAGTGGGCACCCAGTACCGCTTCACCCCATGCTCCAAAAGGGGTATGTAAGGCAGTGCAGGAGGAGATATTGCATGGCCCTGCAATTAAGGAATAGGCTGGGACGTCAGGAGAGCTGGCTTTGCTACTTAGTCACAGCGTGACAGGCAAGTTACTGGAACTCCACACTGATAATGAATGACACCTTTCAGGGCTGGTGGGAGGTTCAGTTCATCAAAGCAGGCAAAATGCACAGGTACTAGCATGGCAAGGGCAACAGAAAGTGAGCACGTTTCCTCTCTCTGCCCCGGGAGCTGTGTCCAGCTGAACGTTGGGGACTATTATTATCACTAGCACGTGAGGCCTGTCGTTGACCAGGCAAAGTCATTTTGTGTAGATTACACTTATAGGAAAGTTCAAGAAATTAAATATCTGTCATAGATTTTTTTATTAATGTCTTGCAAAAGGGAAGTAAGAGCTTTTTTGGATTTCAATTTTAAGCATTATTCATTTTATGGAATAGTTACCCCACATAGTAGATTTGAATCAGAAACTTATAAAGCTTCCATTACTCTTTCCGTAACTAATTTGAATTATTTTGTGATTTGTAACAGTAAAAATGTTCTTTGCACTAAAATGACAGTTGAATAGGCAACTCAATTTTAATTTTGTTAGCAAATATTTCTATGAGCTCTAATCATAATAGTCATGACTTTTTTCCAATGAAAAACAAAAATAATTATTTAAACCTCTCACTCAGCATATTCCGGTGTAAAAAGTAGTGCAGTTGGCTAATTTAAGTGGCAGGATTGTTTATGCAAGATTTGGTATCTGTAGCTAATCCGGAAGTATGACTTTATTTTGCACAAACAAATCCCCAAACAAACTCTTCAAAATATAGAATAGATTTGATTTGAGGTAGCACCTGGACATGGCAGCCCCATTGTGGTAGGTGATCTGCAAATGTCTAACAAAGCTTCTGTTATCGTTTCCATGTGGAAGGAATTCTCCAGTGCGTGGCTAGAACCAGCTAATAGGTTGCAAACAATTATTCTGCTGAGTTCAGCCTTGCTCTCCATTCTTAAACTGCCCACCAAGAAATCACAGATTTTACAGGTGGTGGTTGAAGATTTAATGTGAAAAAGTGTCAGCCAATGTGCAGCCTATTCAGCTATGATTGGATCTCTGCTGTTCCATCCATGGACCAAGTCAGTGCACAGGTTGTTCATGAAGGTTTGGGCACCAGTCATGGTGTTTGCTGTAAATATCTACCTGGCCAAACTCAGCTCAGGTGATTGGGGAAGTGGGCAAAGGCCTTTAGACTGAAGCTGTTCCAGAAAATAGAAGGGTTGCTGGTGGGAGCACCTTCTCATCCTCAGTGCCTGCTGTCCGGCATGGCCTTTCCAGGCCTCACCAGCTGCCCTTCTAGTTTCATGTTGAAAACATGTCTTCTCTACCACGGTGGCTGCCGCATTCTTCAGCTTAGTGTCCTTTGAGCCCATGAGTGTTTTGAGGCCTACCTCCTGTGTAGGGTGTTGGGCCAGCTGACTGTGCATTGCCTCCTAGGAAAGATCCCAAATGAATTGTCTAGGCAGTGATTATTATGAAAACCAGGAGGACCTTTCTGGCTGTTATATAATCTCTTTTATCTAATGAAGGTTCTAATTACTGTGTGCTGGGCCCTGTGTGCCATCATGCTGCCTGGTTACTTGGATAATTGTGATCCCTTCTGGCAGAGCTAATTTGGTGCAGGTGGCAGACTGGGCAGGACTCCATCCATTCCTGGACTCTTGGCCAGAGACCAGAAGGAACTGTCCATCCATTTTCTTTCATGCTGATAATGCTGTTTGCAGCCCTAAGAGGCATTGTCCTGCCATCAAGTCGGGTGGCTGCTTCTCAATACATGCCCAGAAACACCAGTCGCCCTGATAAAAGAGCTTGCATGGTGGGGTCATGACCTAGAGACGAAGAAAAGTGTGTGACTCTTCTTCCCAGCATGATTAACCCTTAATACCAAGGGCAGGGGGACAATATGACCTGCCCTTGTGGGAAACTGAGCAATGGGAGTGGATTTACAGGGGGACCTGTTCCTTTCTTGTTTGTGCATATGGAGATAATGGTTCAGGTTTACCGTTATCCATCCAAAGAGCTCAAGGCATTTTGCAGATTGATTGCCAGCTCATAGAATCATAGAACCCCAAGGCTGGCAGAGACCTCAGGAGTCATTGAGTCCAACCCCCTGCCCAAAGCAGGACCAACGACTCAATCTTCCCAGCCAGGGCTTTGTCAAGCCGGGACATAAAAACCTCTAGGGTTGGAGATTCCATCCCCTCCAGAGGAAACCCATTCCAGTGCTTCCCCACCCTCTTAGGGAAATTGTTTTGCCTAATATCCAACCTAGACCCCCCCCACTGCAAGTTCACCCATCACTGTAACTCGTGTAGAAGGCTCACTTCACCCATCACTGAAACATTGCCACCTCTGTTCCCCAACACAGTAACAACATGCAACAGTCTGGGAAAGAGGGATTTTGGGAGGCAGAAAGTCACTGGGCAGTCTGTGATTTGGTCAGACCGTAGGGCTGCTATTCACTCACTCTGATACAGCGAACCAGGGCAGCTCCCCCACCCCCACCCCCCACCCCAGGGGCTGGCTTGAGCTTTTACATCCCATCCAAACAATTATTTTCCAATTATTTTATTTATTCGAATTAAAATTTTGGCTGAAACAGAAATGTGAATTTCCCAAGAATCTGGAAACAAGGACAGGAAGTACCCTTTAAAGCCAGAGGTAGTGCTGCAGACCCTGGCATCACGGGGCCTGTAAAGTGCAGCTTTATTCCAAATGAACTCGCTGAGAATGTATCTACAAAAAATCCACCTTCAGAGGAAGGGCTGTGGATGCTCCCAGCTGACTATCAGCTTGCCTAGCCTAGGGCAAGACCTGCTAGTTATTGTCCAGGTTTGCACATGCATTGGAATCGGGTACTGAAGCCTGGCTGTATTCCTAGGGAAACAAACATGGCCTGTAAGGAAGTGTATTGCGTTTCTCTGAGAGGCCTTGGAATTTTCCCAGCCAGAAGGGAGACAGACCTGGCAGCCCAGCCTTGGCATACCTAGAAAAGTCAGCCAGGAACAGCTCCCAACTAACACAGAGCAGCATGCCCAGGCAAACTGAGAGTCGCTGAGAATTAATGTCTTACATGTGACATTTAATGCTTGACTGGATAAAACCTGGATGCAGTCATGGTCCATTGAAGATGGAGCTGTTCCATTCAAAAATAAATTAGGGACCAAGTTTAGGCAAACACATCTCCACCTATTATTGGAGGGATGCAGAGAGAGAGACCTTCTCATTAGGGCTAAAGGACTCTGGTAGGCAAACACTTTGAACCTAGTGATGTTAAAATGTGTTTAATTTTGTAATCGTGTAACCGCTCAAAATTTCAGAGGTAGCAGTGGGGGGTGGCGGGGCTTCACGTTAGTCTCTGAGGGTGCGTCTACACTGCATCATAACTCCAAATAAGATACACCATTTGAGCTACACAAATTGTGTCTCTTATTTCGATGCTGTTTCGAAATAACTTATTTTACTCCGGTATCCCGAAATAGCGTTGCACTGTAGACATACCCTAAGATGCCACAGGACTACTCATTGTTTTTAAAGTTACAGACTAACACAGCTACCCCTCTGATAGGTTTTGAAGATTCTTCTGCATAATGGGGCAGATTTTCAGAGAATAGCCCATGGCTTGGAGGCTGCTCATTAAACTGGGGTACAGTCTCATTGTGCATTAACTAATAAGGCAACAGCTATTATGCTTTCTTATCATGTAGAGTATCAGAACATCTACTGCATTCTTAAAAGCCTGCTTGAAAGAAATGTCTCTTTGTCATGGACATAGAGATTTATTCCTTGCATGTCCAACTTTGCACCGATCAGCCTCATTGTGAGTTGTTCTTGTATCATGGCAGTTTATCATATATATGCAAATCGTAGGTCAGCTCAAGAGTCAAGGAAAGATTACTCAAATCCCATACCATAGCCTTTCTGAAAGGCTTGCTTATTCTATTCTAAGGAGCGTCCCAGAGAAACGTCATACAAACTGCACACCTGGAATTAATGACGATCACACCACAGAGAAGAGAACCTGCATATAGTCTGGCTTCGGGGTTTGGAAAGCTCAGAGAAATGTTGTCTCTAAATGTAGCACAAAGCACGTAGTAGCTCAGAACTCCTTCTACCCCTCTTAGTCCATGGCAGATCAGCCACAACTGTGGGGAAGGTAAAGATTAAAATAGCTCCAGAGAAGCAAGCAGGTACGTGCACTAGTCCTCCGCATGCAAACTCGCAACACCCAATGAGCTTGCTATAAACTCGCGTCCCACTGAGGTCAGAGCAGCCATGGGTCTGGGGGAGCATGTGTGACGGCCCATCACGACTCCAGGGCTCTCCGGGGAAGGAACGTGCAGAGCTGCTGTTCTCAGACTCACTCCATTTGTGTTAGTTCTCACAGGGGAGCCATAAGCTACTGGTGGGTTTCCCTTTTATTCTGGCAGCATATATATTTATAGCACTCTCCAGAGACCCCCACTGGGGCTGGGCCCCTCTGTGCCTGGGTGGTGCCTGAGTGCGGAAGAGACGCCTCTGATGCCTACAGAGCTTTTGCTCTATCAAACCGAGGGCAGGGGATGCCCCAAACAAGCACAGGTACCTGGGGAGCAAGGGAACAGCCCCAGTTTGTCACCTGAGGTTACCAACAGACACCTGAGCCGGATCTCGGGTCCTGAGGAGACCAGTTCTGCTCCATAGCCAAGGGTCCTGTCCCGAACACTCTGGGGTCAGTCAGTCCTGGGAGGCACGGTGATGCTGGGGTGCACTGGCCCAGAGAGCTCTGAAAAGGGGCAGCGCCAGTCTCTATTCTCAACAGGGGCCCGAGGGGAGCCCTGACTCCCAGCTGGAGAAGGTGACCACTGGGTTGGGATGCAGGCGGGTTTACACCCGCCCCCAGCACCAGGGATCTGATCAGCATGTATCCACCTGAGCTTAGCTGAGGCCCAGCAAGTTGTTGTGTTTGAGGTGTGGCGGGCCTGGTACTTGGGAACCCTGGAACTCCTGCCCATTGGACAGGCCTGGGAGGAAGCATTCCTGCCAGTGTGACTGTGGCTGTCTTACCAGCACCAGAATCCAGCCCCTGGAGAGCTAAAGCAGCAGCTCCTACAGGACCAAGCCCCTCCGCAGGGCGCAGGGTCAGCCTGGTACTTCGGTGACTCGGGCACTGACGGGTGCCTTGACACCTTTTTTAGAGCTCTGCCAGGCTAGTGTTCAATGCCTTGAGACGGGCTGTCCTGAGTCCTGCTCATTTCAAGACCATCTCAGCATTAGTTGTTCAGCGTGCTCTCACACTGAGATTTTTAATATCTGGAGCTGCAGTAAATCAGCAACTGACTCAGGTGTAATCACATGAATCAGAGATGCAGATAATGAGATCCTCCAAGCAGTTTCCCATTATAGGCGGCCGAGAAAGCATATTTGTCACTCAAGTCTGATGGAAAACAGAGTCATTATCTAGCCCTTTGATTAAATTATATGAACCACACATTTATCCATCGCGTTGGACTGCAGCCGTGACAGGACCTGAACAAACCCCCTTCAGATGTACATCTTCATTGACGTGTTTTCTCCAGAGATAAGCAGCATCCACGCAGCATATTTATAACCCCTCATCTCAATACTGGCCTGCCATGTCTCTCCGGGGCAGGGAGTGCTGGGGAGACGTTAGGAACCAAGTAACCAAACAAGTCTCAGTCTCTGTGTACTGAAGGCCAGGCCAGCCCTGCTTCCTGTTAGACAGTGATTACTGGGTTATGTTAGTGCCTCAGGCCCCGATAATCCATCTGCATTAATACAACAAACCAAGCAAGTGAAGAGAGAACATGGCTCAATTGGCGAGGGCGAGCATGCCAGGAGTACGCCCCCTCTCTTGGTGACAGCAGTCTTGTTTATAGCATGCTGCCCTGCTGGGGTGCTCAGCGCCCTGCAGGTACCATTTGAAATCTAATAGAATTAAACCCATAAACAATCAATATACAAACTGACACGGACCTCCGAGCAAGCCCCACCACGTGGTGCCACTTTAATGACTCAGCCGTCCTGGAGCAACAGCAAGAACAGATGGCTGTATAGCGAGGATCAGGTCACATGGCCACACAGTCGACCCACAGTTATGCCATGGGAGGCAGGGCTGTCCTTAGGCATATGCAGCTTCATTGGGCACCACTAAATTTGGAGCACCAGTTTAGTAGAGCCCTGTGGGGTGAATGCCTAGGGCTACTGCCAGCCATGGACATCACTGGCTCTAGCAGCCCCAAACTCCCAGACCCCTGCCCCCTGCTCCACCCCTCGGCCCTGGAAACCCCCCCCCCCCCGGCCCGCAGCTCCAGGTTGCTGTACCATTCCCCCTTCCACCTGCTCCCCCGCTAGTCTCTGTGCCCTGCACCCATTCCCCACTGCTCCTGCCCCACAGCCCTGGGTGCATCCTCCCCTGGTCCCTCCGCGGAGTGGCCTGACATCCCTCACTGGGCAGGGTATGGGGGGATGCAGCTGCTCAGGTTGCGTAGAGCACCCAAAATCGTAAGGACGGGCCTGGGGACGAAAGCACACCAGCGCTCAGACTGGCGCTGGGAACTCCTGTTAGCAGGCCGGGCAGAGTGAGGTGCCTCGGGATGCAATGGCTGGACCACGGGCACTGCAGCAAACCGCATCGGTGTCGATCCCGCGGACTGGGAGCACTGACTGATATTTGTGACTCGCTTTGGACAGCTCTGGCCATGCACCGCTCGATGCTGCCATTCTCCATGGCCACAGTTAGCACAGCGGCGTGATGGGGAGCAGGCGCATTTGTGAACAACCTTAACTCGTTTTGGTTCCCCTGTCCAATATTCTGCTGGCAGGAAAGACCATTTTCAGAGTAGGCCTGGCCCTGATGTTCCGAGCTTTACCCAGTCAACCCCACGACAAGCCAGCCCTCTAGCTGTTGGCAAAGTGGGGAGCGGCTCACCCAGGATAAAAGTAGTGCAGACACGTGTTTGTACAGGTGAATGTCTAAGCAAGTGAAATCTTTGGCTCACTCACAGGTTTGCAGCCACTGAGGCCAATGCGTGGCCCAGAGGTGCTCAAAGAAGCACTGCCCATGCTGTGATGTCCCTAGCCAATCTGTGTTAATAGGGGTGTGTGTTGCTCATCCCAGCCAGCCCTCCAGGCAGTGTCCTCGAAGGCTAGGTCTACACCAGGGCCACTCAACTTTGGAAGCCCCGGAGGCCACAATGACACTCATAGCACATGTTGAGGGCTGCAACTTAAGTGTGGTTGCATATACATGCAAATATATATGCAAATATATGCAAATCACTTCTTTCACACTGCCGGGCATGATTACAAAGCACTTCCCACAATGTCCTGGTGCTCCCAGCACCTCCTCTCTGGGGGCTAGAAACGCCACCACCCTGTACCCTCTGTTCCAGCCAGCCCGTCCACTTGCGTCTTTGAATGCTACCCTGCCTGGGAGATGCCTCACCACTGTGCAGCATGTTCCCAGTGGATCCCACCCGTGGGCCGCGTGTTGAGCCCCACGTAAACCCAAACCGCCCTGAGGACCACAAACAAACAGGCTGCGGGCCGTGTGCACCCCATGGCCGGAAGTTGAGTAGCCCTGGTCTACACTATGGACATGCAGCAGCACAGCTTCACCACTGCAGCTGCACTGTTGTACGGTCCCGACGTAGCCGCTCAGTGGCAGCAGGAGAGAGCTAGCCTGCTGGCATAATTAAACCATCCCCAACAAGCTGCGCTAGCTATGTCGGTGGAGACGCTCTGCTGCCAGCAGAGCACCATCCATACTGGTGCTTTTGTTGGTGAAACTAGTTGAGCACAGGAGTTTTTTCACATCGCTGACTGACAAGTTTTGCAGACAAAAGAGCTAATGAAGACCTAGCTGAAGTGCCAGTTCATTGTAACCAATCAGATGTTGGCAGCATGTTTCCTGGCAATGTTGTGATTTCACAGTAACCCGCATTTTCAACACTTCAACAAGTGTTAAATTAAAGTTTGGGGAAGCCTCTTTAAATGATATCTCAAATAATCAGGTAATGTCAATATTAAGATTTGCTTTTTCTGGGAGGGGAGGAATTTAAGGTACATTATTTGTGCCAAGAGAGAGGTACATTTTCCTCCTCTCAGAGGAGATAAAGGATAAAATGAATGACGGTTAGGAATGCTATAAAGTGCTCTAAGCTCCCAAAAGAAGAGGATGAAGTGCTAGAGCTGAACATTTGGTCGTATCTACAACAAAATAAAAACTGTCTTTTCAGGCAACAGACTGCAAGAAAAACAATTTTCATGTAGCTCCTAATGGTCTTTGGTTCACTTTCCTCATGTCAAGCCAGAGGCTGTGAATACCATGGGCACTTTGGTTATTAACTACAAGAGTCACCGATTTCGAAGAGACGCATGTTGCTGTTCCAGAGACTAATCAATAGTTTATCATTGCAACACAATTTCAGTCAATAGGAAGAGCCAAGACGACAGGTGACTGACTGCATCAAAGGTTAAGAAAACAAACTACAAATGGAATCCAGCACCTGAGCCTAGATGAATAATTGCCCAGCAAACATCCGCAGCTTTAGCACAGAGGAGCGAATGCTGCAGTTTCATGGCAGAGGCATGACCATGGCTATCTGATGGGTAAGGTGAAGGGTAGCTCCCGGCACAGACCAAGGAAACCTCCTAGCAGCAGCACTGACATGCCTGAATTGCAATCTTCACTGCCAATGGTGCTAGATCAGAGCAAGTCTGACAAAGGGGGGGGTGCTTGTGGTGGAGAGGGCTGAGGAAGAAGTTAGGTTTAAGCCCTCTAGAGTGGGCTGCCCTGGTGGGAATTAAACAGATTCTCATTAGCTAGCACCTTCTCACCCCCATGTGCTGTACAAACGATTGAAGTGCAGAGAGCGACCAAAGTGCGGCCATCTCTTGGGCACAGTTGCTCTAGCCAGGCATCTCGGCGCCTGGGACAACGTTCCACAGAAACATTATTCTTACAAGAACATCTTGGAAGTCTATCCCCATGGGCTCTGTGGCATAGCCAAAGTGCTGGCATCAGTGCTAGGGAGCTGCTGCACCAAGAAGTAGATACTGTCCTGCTGTGGAAACTGAAGCAGGGGAGGGCAGTCTGGCGAGTGTAGTATTGTCTAGAACTATGTACCTCTCATGCTAAGCACAGCATAGAGGTGTTAGAACCCTGTGCACAGGCTGGCTGGCTGCCCATCCATCTGTCGGTGTCATTGTTGTGTGCCCTGGAAATGTTAAACTGCAAGCCCAGAGCGCCCACGTGGCTGGAGTTCTGAACAGGCACCATCTGAGTAACGAGGTCAGCAGTGGGCCCAGGACCTGGGCAGTTGGACTGTGAGCTTACAGCTTTCCTGAGCAGGTATCAGACAGACTCCGTACCCGGAAAGTGTGCTAGGGACCCTCCCGGGGCAGGGCCTGGAATCAGGTCTCAGTCAGGAGGCTCAAAGAGCACATGGGTCCAGCAAGGTGGGTACCAGACAGAACAATTTAAAGGGTGTGCAGCCCAAAAGGAGTTTTACCAGGGCTCTGTGTGCATGTGCCACACATAGAATCCTAGACGATCAGGGCTGGCAGACACCTTAGGAGGTCATCTGGTCCAGTGTTTCTCAACTAATGGTACGAATACCCTCAGGGGTACTCGAGAGAAGTCTGGGGGGTAAGTCAACACAACTGACATTTGGAGAAAACTGAATTTGTGTTTTAAGTTTTACTGCACTTTATTATTTTTGGACTTTTTACATCCAACAATTTCATCACTCGCCCGGCTACAATTAAGTTGTTTAAACGAATGTGTTGCAATGGTAGAAAAAATGTTGTGTGTCTGAAAACTGTAGGTACTGGGGGTACTTATAATTATTTTTTAAAAGGGTACTTTATAAAAAAGGTTGAGAAACACTGATCTAGTCCAACCCCCTGTCGAAAGCAGGACCAATTCCAACTCAGTCAGCCCAGCCAGGGCTTTGTGGAACCAGGACTTAACCTCCAGGGATGGAGATTCCACCCCCTCCCTAGGGAAACCTCCCAGTGCTCCACCACGCTCCACGCACTGCACCTCTCAGGGTTCTTTACCTCAAAATTAGAAAAGAAACCTCAATTTAACCCTGTATGGAAGAGAGACAAATCATTCCTGTTTCTCTCAAAATGGTAACAAACGTAGCAGTGCATGACATACTATATGTAGAGCCTTACCAAATTCATGCTCCATTTTGGAAAATTTCATGGTGATAGGATTTTAAAAATAGTAGATTTCATGATTTCAGCTGGTGGTGTAATTGTAGCGGTCCTGATACAAAAAGGAGTTGTGGGTGTGGGTGTGTGTGTGTCATAAGATTATTCTAGGGGGTTATTCTACTGCTACCCTTACTTTTGTGCTGCTGTTGCTGCTGCTGGTGGCACTGCCTTCAGAGCTGGGCAGCTGGAGGGCGGCAGCTGCTGGCTGGAGCCCAGCTCTGAAGGCAGAGTCACTGCCACCAGCAGCAGAGCATAAGTAAAGCTGGCCTGGTTTGGTATTGCCACACTTACTGCTGTGCTACTGCCTGCACTGGGCCCTCAGTCAGCAGCTGCCATTCTCCGGCCACCCAGCTCTGAAAGCAGCAGCACAGACGTAAGGGTGACAATACCACGACCCTCCTAAACTAACCTTGTGACTGCCCCTTTAAACTCCCTTTTGGATCAGGACCTCCAATTTGAGAAACATGAGCCTCCCTGTGAAATCTGTATCAGATAGGGTAAAAGCACACAAAAGACCAGATTTCATGGTCCGTGACACATTCTTCATGGCTATAAACTTGGTAAGGCCCTAACAATAGGAGACTATTTAATGGTTGATGAAGGAGGCAAAACTTCTGAGGGTGCGCTAGCAAACACCGGGAGAAGAAACTACCAGGCAAGCCAGATGTATGAGAAATGTCAGATAAGACAATTATGTCCCCCGACTGCTGAAAATTAACTGTCTGCTTCACTGCTTTTTGTAGGAAAGAAATGATTTTCTTTTTGCCAGTGTTTAGGTCTCAGTAGGATACTGAATAAGCAACAAGAAAACAATGACTGATACCCTCTTGGGGTTTTGCTGAGTGTATTGGACCCCAGATGAGGGCTCCATGAGGATCTCACCTCCTTCCACTCTATTGTAGTGGGAATGCGAGCCTCAGGAATGGTGAGCTGTTACTTGGCAAGGGCACTGGTCCAAGGCTCTTGGGGTGTATTTACACGGGGTTACAGCCAGCGAGAGCTCTGTGTGGGGCCTGAGCCCACTGGGTGTGTTTCACTAAGGGACTGAACTAGGACTGTCTCTCTCACACTGGGTTCAAGTCTGTTGGCGTCCTGGTGCCACCATCTCCACTGGAATGTCTGTCTCCCCCCTTGAGTCCTGCAAAGCACACAACAGAGACTGTCCCGCTGGCTGATCCTTACGCGTGAGGGATGCAGTGGGTGGTGGGAGAGCAGCTTTTGTGGCGCCCCACCACCAGCCGCAATTGAGGAGGAAAAATGGGGGGGGTGAAATACGATGTTTTCCTCTCCCTGAAAAGCCATTTTCTGAATCGGAGTGCACAGTTCCATGCTTTGGCATTCCCTCCAGAGGTGAGGTTTTGCAACCGAGTCTGTGGCTTTCCACTGTAGATTGCTCTGCGGGAGAGTGAGATGGTCTCCAATTAGAAATCCACAGGATGTAAATAGAGTCCTTTTCTTACCCAATAATTCATCTACAATGTGCATGCATTCATATGGAAACCAAGGCTGGTTCTCAATGACATCACCCGCTTCTGGGTGTGGAACCGCTGGATAGCATTTCCCTGCTTGCTCTAGCGCAGCCGTTCCCAGCCTTTTCCAGATGGGGACCCATTTTGACAATTCAGGAAGACTTGGTGAATTGTGTGAATGGATCCTTAAGAGCCACCTGGGGAGACACCTGGCGACCCTTTTGAAATGTAATGGCGACCCAGATTTGGGTCCTGACCCATAGTCTGGGAAACCCTGCTCTAGTGTGTTAATTATCTGGACCTGTTCCTGACTTACCTGAATCTCTGCCTTCGCTGGATTTGTAAGTAATAAACTACAAAGGATGACAGTTCTTGAGCGTCCCTTTGAGAGTGGCCTGAAGGCGCAGTGCCTCACTGCAGGACTTCTTGATTCACTAAAGGTGGATGTGCTGGTTCTCGGGCACTCCAGAGCAGCGGGAAGAAGCCTTCTCCCCACAGGGGGTATTCATTTATTATCCACATGACTGAGGCACTGACTGTTCCCCTGTGATGTCTCTCTACAGTTCAGCCAAATTGCAAGACGGGGGCAAGAGTCCTCTCTGGGGCCAGAAGAAGGGGGTTAAGTTCCAGCTGCAGTGATAGCTTGTGGCACGGAGGGAGAAGAAAGGTGCTAACAAGGAATTAGAAAGTCCAGGAAGGCTTTCACAGATGCCATAACAAGGGATTTACTAACCTTCCTTTCTACTCATCACACAACGGGTTTACCTGCAGGCTCGGTTTTAGGGTTTCAGTATCATGATAATGTGCTGAGGCCCTTTCCAGACCGTCCTGCATCCTTCCAAGGTGCACAGGCTGTGGGAGCAGAAAGCCGCACAGCAATGTCACCATTAGTTCACCCCACTGAGGCCGTGAGTGAAGAGCTTGGCTTTTGCAGACACTCACCCCAGCTTGTGTTCTGCTTTCTCAGCCCTTGTGCTTCTCTGTCAAGCCTCTGAATTGCCCAGTTCCCTGGACAGGAGCTCTGTGTTGGCTGCCTCTATTGCAGAGCAGCAGTAAATAAAAACATAGGGTCAAATTCTGTTGTTTCTCCCGTGTGAAACCAGAGTGACACCGCTGCAGTCAGTAGTTACTCCAGATTGACACTGGTTTGGCCCAAACTTTAGGTCGTAGGGAGGGGGCTGTGCTGTGTTGAATGGACCATGGGCTCCCCAGGGGTTATCGAAAGTGACTTCTGCAATAAGCCAACAGCATCAGTTCTTCCCTGGCCTGAATAAAGAGGCATCCAGAATTTGTGTTTACGGTGGCTACACAATCAAACGACTTGAGTCCAGCAGAGCGCTCCCTATTTGCATCAGCTGACGATCTGATTCCATCCATGTAAAATTAACGTCTGCCCTGTGAAGAGAAAGAATGGGCATTTTGTACCCGCCGAACACTCAAGTACTGGCTACTTTAACCACAGGCCACAGCGGGGCTTTGCTGCTGGATTTGCTTTTAAAGTTGCTTTTTTTCATCAGAGAGCATGGGGATTGTTCTTTCAGCCCAGGTCTCTGCAAAACTGCTTGGTCAGCACATGCGATTGTGGGCTGCCGGGAATGAAAACCTGCAGGGAGCTGGTGTAAAACTCTCAGCTAGGAAAGATTTTGTTGTTCTCTTGCAGAAATTGAAGATGGAAGCCAAGGAATCCCCATGAGGATTTGAACCATGTGCCCCCAGGGCCTCGCAGATGGCACAGGCATCCCAGCAGCCACTCTGCCCAGGACAGCCAACTGCAGGGTTTCAGGCAGGGCAGCACGGTCATCCTTGGTTAAAAGTGGAGTTCAGGGAGGCAGAAGGGAACTTCCCACATGGCACCAGGCTTAGCACCCAACATGTGGCAATGTCTTCAATGACCACAAGAAGCCAGGGCCTTGACTTGTGTCTGGTCATCAGTCCCCTGGCCTGTAGGGCCAGCTCCATCCAAGTGCCTTCCAACAGGCTCAGAAAAAGCATCGGCTGCTGAGTTCCTGCACAGAAACACTGGGTCAGCCCTGCTAGGCCCTGGCAATAATAAGGAAGGCAGGGGCTGCTTGAAAAAAAGGGGGCTGCTTTTGGGAGGCCCTGCGTATGGACAGAGCTGGATGTCACCACCCATACCTCCCAGACATGGACAGAAATGCACGTCCTGGATGAGCCCCCCAGTGCTCCTGGGAATCCCTCGGCCTTGCCCATGAGATCAAGCTCCCTGCACGCCAGCATATTTGGGTCAGTTTCCTGAAACTGAGAGTTCCTAAATGCAGCAACAGAGATGATGACATGGTATTAATTAATCTGGTTCCCATTTCCAGCACGGGCTTGTTTCTCTGTACCCTCTGAAGAAAGAGCTTATGTTCCCTGGTAAAGGGAAGCACAAAACTACAGTCATGGAATTACCCAGCTTGCATGGAAACAGTGGAAGAGGGGAAAACGGGCAACTAATAAACAACTCGATACAATACCCAGGCCTAGCGAGAGCAAAGTTTTACAGGATTTATTGGCTCTGATCCCTGCTGATTAAATTTAATTTATATTCCTTCCTTTATGCTGTAGCAAGCTGAACATTTCAATTTCTCAAGAGGGCTTGAACGGAGCCTGTGAGGGATCAGGAGCCGGCAGATAACTCTGACACTGAGTTGGCTCAGCTGGGTAAATCTGTTTTTTCATTTAAAGTGATAGCGATTCAGAGCAAAATGTATAGCACGATCACTTTCTTTCACATCACTCCAGAGTCCAGCTATGGGCTGCAGGCTGCCTGCAGTTTGCCTGTTATGATGCTTTGGGTTCAAAGCTTCAAGTGATTTTGATTCACAGTAGAAGGAAGAACAAGAAAGAAAGAAGGAAGGAAGGAAAGAAAGAAACGACTAAAAAGAAGGAAGGAAGAAAGGAAAAGGAAAGAAAGAAACGACTAGAAAGAAGGAAGGAAGGAAGGAACGACTAGAAAGACTGTAGGAGCCAGATAGTCATGGTCAGGAAACTAACATTTATCAAGAAAAAGCTTCCCAGAGGGCAGAGATGTGATTTCCATTGCAAATTAGCTCATGTATTACCATTTCTCTTTCTTTGTTCTCATTTTCCTCTGGTTTTTTTTAAAATTCAGTTTAATTTTTTAATTCTCTTGATTGCCTGCTTGGAGATCTCACGTCTCCCACATGCCGTTAACTCCTTTGTGACAGGCAACTTAGCATTCGCCTTCCTGTAGCCCTGCTGTAACACCACACCTCACTCTGCCACATCACTTTAGGATTATTCTTGGTTCAGTGGGGATGGAGTAACATTTGGCTCGCACATTAGCTGCTGATATATCAGCCTGCAGTGACTCCTCTGGGTCGGCTCCTCCACACAGTATTGGACAACTTACAGCGTCGCATATCCTTTCGCCCTTGGACAAAGAGCTACTGTGCTCACACATGCCTTTGGTCGTCCCTGGACACGGTCTGGCTGACCCCTCCCAGGAGACAGAGTTCTGCTGAATCTAAACAGTAGCAGGAATCTACTTTTCTCACTTTTTGATCTGTGATGTTAATTGGATGCCTCTTTTACAGTACGTATAATGACCCTGTGCACTGAGGCAACACCACAAAGTGTTTCAAAGGACTCCAACATATTTTCCCAACACGCCAGTCCAAGGAATGGTCCAGCTCAGCACATGGGCTTGTTTCTAGGGATATTAAATATCGGTTAATTGAATAGTCGAGTAACCTCATCAATTCTTATCGGTTAGTCCACTATTCTATAGTCCCCTGGGTCGGGGCTGGCAGCCAGCGCGCCCCACTCCCAAGGAGCCCCCTGCCACTCCATGCTGCTGCTTCTGTATCAGAGGCAGCAGCGTGTGGTGCCAGGCAGGAGCTGGTCTGCAAGGGGAGCCAGTTTAAAAACCGGCTCCCCTCGCGGACCAGCAGCCTATCACCCTGTGCTATTATTTGGGGGGTCTGAGCTCCCGGACCCGGCGTGAGCTGGAACTGGGCTGGGCTGCCTGCCTGTCCAACTCCTAATACACTTTAAACGCAGAGCCGCAGCGGGGAATGCGTGTCGTCTATAGCGTTAATGGTTAATCGACTCCACTATTACATCCCTACTTGTTTCAGATTTCTCAGCCTCAGGGACACGCATCTCTGGCCACCTCCCTGGAATCCTAAAGCTCTCTTATTTCTCAGGGACTTTGCTGTGTGTTTCCCAAGAACATAACTGGACACAGAGTGGAGCAGATGCAGAGTTTCCAATAAGGGCAATGCTAGGGAGGGATACGTGGCTTCCACCAAAATATGGCCCGTGTCAGACACAGAGCCCGCGAGCACCAGGCAGAGAGGATGGTGGGTTTTCAAATCCTGCTGAGTGGGTTGTTTTGGCTTGGATTTGCTTTTAAAGCATTTGCTTCGCTGTGAGTTTAACTGATAATCCAGTCAGGAGACAGTTCATGCTACTGGCCAATGTCCCTGTCTCTGGCGAGCAGACCGCAGCCGGTGAAGAGCGAGACTGCAGACTTACCGAAGGGTAACAGGGTGAGCAATGATATAAGCCAACCAGAGCCTTTTCCTTTAGCTACGTCGGCACCTTTTCCCTTTACTGACCAATGCAGCAGAGGTCTCCTAAATCCATCCCGACGCTGCAGCTCTTCCCAGCACCTAGCAGCAGGCTCTCAGGTGCGTGTCCTAGCAGGTCTGGGTGGTGACCTCAGGGCCTTTCTTGCAAGTGTTGCGCACTTGTTCCCTCTGGCCGGAAGGGCTCCTCCTGGGGGCGGATGGGGCCTTGCAGCCTGCACAGGGTTCCTAGGAGCCCAGGGCTGAAGTGTTTCCGCAGGCACCAGGGCAGTTACCCAGCCGGGGACACAGGAGCAGACGGAGGAGATAGCTGTCTCAGGCCATTTCCCCCAGGGATTTGAGAAGGTATTTTAGTGTGATGGTGGCAGTGCAACCAACCCACGTTCTAGGCCCTCAGCAGGGCCCAGGGACTAACGCTCCCCTGTCCCACCCAGCCCAGACCAGGCACTTGGGCCAGCCTGTCCGAGGCAGCAGAGAACATTGGGCTATTGCACCGCAGCACTGGGGAGAGTCTCTGGGCTCTTGTAACATACGACTGTCCCATCACGGAGCTGCCTACACGCTGGAGGGCGGCCTTCCTTGGACATTCTCTGCCCCCAAGCCTTGCCTGTATCTCTGAGTGTCGGTGTGATGGGATGAAGCCATGACGAGGGCTTGCAAACGCACCACTTTGGGAGGAGCTCAGCAGTAGCCCAGCCAGGGCCCTCTGTGCCCGTGATGCTGTGCGAAGGAGCCGTGTCCAAAGCAGCAGCACGATTCTCTGCTGGGCGGTTGCTGGCGAGGGCCAGAGGAGTCTCCATTGACCATCTGCCTGGAGGGATGGCACGTCTGGGAGCAGCCCCTCAGAATGGCCCAGCTGGCTGCACAGCACACGTATCCCATTCCTGCCTGCCTGGCTACCAGCCAGCTTGGCGAGCGTGGCTCAGCGATGCCTCTGGCCCATAGGGGAGCATGCAGGAGCTGGCTCCAGCTACACAACAGTCCGTGACACCGCCCTGGCAACAGGGGTAAGTGTCCTCGGTGTGTAGCGTGGCCACGCTGCTGCCCTGCTGCGGTAGCGTCACCACTGGGCTAATGAATGCAGCCGGCTCCAGCTGGCCTGGCTTGCTGTTGGCTGGCAGCCCCTTGCTGTTCCTCCCAGTGGGATGCCTGCAGCAGAGCAGGTCAGCAGGTGACAGCTGTTCAGCCACGGGGTTAATGGCCACGCTGGCTCTGGTTTCCCTTGCCCGTCGTTCTGGTGTTTCCTCCGGCGGGATTGCCCCCCTCGCGGGCAGCCCTCACTTCTGCATATTCCCAGCCCTGGCGTAACACGGGGCCTTGGAGCTGGGTAATTGAAAAGGCTTGTTTGTCTAACTTCACCTAGCACGTCTCCTCCTCCACTGCAGTTACAGAGCCGCTTACAACGGGCTGGGGGTAAGCCAGGTTTAAGAGAGGACTCTCCAATGGCTTCACTGATGAGACGAAAGTCCTTGTGCAGCGCCGGGCTCACACAGCTTCCGGTAAAGCGCACAGGCTGGATTACCCAGGGTGCGGTTGCCATATGGACACAGAGACCAGACTCACTTTCCTGTGTGGGCCAGACCGTGTATCGCTGAAACGGTTCTAGTGCACCGCGTGCCTCTCTGCAGTGGGCTTGCTGCATTCAGGGCACGTTTCTTTCCACCACACACACAGGGGAGCCTCTGCTTTAACCTACTCTGAGATGTATCCTGGGTTAAAATTAGCCCGGCAGTATTACGCACTGTGTCATGTTTGCGTGCCCTTTCCCTTTCCTGCCCGCCGCCCATTCCAGAGGGAATCGGAGGGGTTTGTAACCCTCGTATCTTCTCTTAGCAGTGAGTCTGTGTCTGCACTGGCTTGAATACTGGAACAGGAGCCAGACGGGGACTCCTGAGTCCTACGCACCGCTGACTCCCGTGCCTCTGAGAGACTCCGGCCCCTCGACATTGCCAACGGCAGGACAGCAAGGAGAGAAGTTTGCTCTGGGCTGCAGAGTGAGTCCCCCAGCAAGGAGAGAAGTTTGCTCTGGGCTGGAGAGTGAGTCCCCCAGCAAGGAGAGAAGTTTGCTCTGGGCTGCAGAGTGAGTCCCCCAGCAAGGAGAGAAGTCTGCGGCTATGGTGCTGAAGAAGCAGCTCAATGACACGATAGCAGTGGCCGGGCCGTCTCCCTCGAGAGCTCACAGTTACTCTCACATCAGCACTCAGCTCACTGGCCTGAGCCGTTCATGCGACGTGGGTCACATCTGAGCACGGGGACCTGAGTCCACTGGGGGAGCCAGCTGGGCTCAGGGCCTGTTCAGTCAGTTCTCAGCCCTGCTGGGGACACCTCATGTGAACTCAGGCTAGTCACATACCCCCGGCATCCCAGCCCTGCTCTGTCCTGATGGGGAGGGTGTTCCCAGCCCACCAGGCATTGTGTGCACACGTTCTTCATTCATTAACCTCTGAAGGTGCTGACTAGCCCTGGAGCCGATCCTTGAGTCCGCTGGGCAGGAAATCCTGAGACAAGGAGACCTGGGCTCTGTGGAGTCCAGAATCTCCCTGCCCTGACCCAGCTTTACCCTTGAGTACACCAAGGGCTTCCCGAACGCTCCCACGGCTCTGGGCTTTGCCTGTGCGCCCTGTGTGTGATCTCCCAGTTTCCATGCAGAAAGGGCTGCTTCTCCTGCCACCGGCTGAGCAGGTCAGGACCTCTGGGCATGGGCAGGCTGCGAAGGCCTGGATGAGAGCAGTCCTGGAGCTGCATTCGTGAGCCAGCAGGCCAGTGCAGGGGAGGGATTTGCACCTTACAGTGCTTCAGCAGAAGGGAGGAGGTTGACCACCTGTCCCTGTTATTCCTTCTGCCCCTCTGACCTGTTGGGTTCCTATCTCTTGGCTGGTCTCTGCTCCTTAGCCCTCCTCCCTAACGAGTTAATGCTGTAGCGAGAGCAACACAGCGAGCCCTTGTGGTGGGGGCCTGGAGAGATGCACACGCTCAGCCTCTCGCAGCTGGCACAGCACCCTCAGCCCCTGCTGCCTCTCCCCAGGAGGAGCCCGTAAGGAAAAGGGCAGGGTGTGGAGCAGAGGTCTGAGCTCTCCTTCACAGAGAACAGGCACGCCCAAAGAACCTCTGCCTTAGGGTTCCCAGTGAACCCTCTCTGGCGTTATTCACTATCCCTGACTTGCAGAGGGAGACACTTAGGCACAGTGTCACCCGTGGGCTTACCCAGAGTGGTTTGGTGGATCTGTGGCAGGCAGGCCTACAAAGAGCCTCGGGGCTCCAGAGCCTTGTTCTGGCAGCAGGGGAGAGCTGCTGTGACAGCCACAGACTTTGTGAGCTCAGAGAAGGGCTCTCCCCACGGGAACGCCAGCATTGCCTTTGGGCATGGTTTGCTGATGGAGCGCGCAGTTGCACAAACCACCTGACGACGTGCTCGGTGCCGCGGAAGGGCACAAAAAGCAGCGGGCAGATAAATGAACTGAAGTTTGATGATGTTTTAAGTCTCATGATTTTAAAGCGAAGCCAATGATTTCTGAGTTCTTGGGCTTGGCAGTGCCGGAGAGTGGTCTTCCCCCTGTGTCACGTTACTGGATTTTAAAGGGAGCAGCCAGATCACTGCTGCACCCACGGGGGGTGTTTGCCCCAAAGTCTGTCCAAAGGGGGCCATGTGAGGTGTCAAATGAAAGCTCATGTTCTACTGATTGTGTGTCTGCTACTCATGTACTTGTGTGATGTCTGTGTGTGGAGTTATAAATACGTACTCTGTGCTTATGCTGGAAGATTCTCTGTCTGAGACAGAGCAACGGGAAGGAATGTCCAGTCAGTGACTATGCTAATTAGCGAGGCTCCAGGGACAAAGCTCTCAGAGAGGCCAATACACACCTGAGGAATGCGTCTGGAAATCTGGATACCTGCAAACCAGCCAGGGCATAATGGCTGCCAGCATGTGAAACAGAGACCCGTCACTCGACCATGTGACCTGCTCTAGCCAGGAGGATGCCAGGAGGGATATAAAATGCCATGAGGTGAACTCCATCTGGCCTTCAATTCTGCTACTGATTCCAGGTGTAGCCTTGTGAGGGACAGCGAGCCGAGAAGAATCATTGGCCCAGCCTGATGTAGGATGTACACCAAAGACTTTTGCGATAGCAGTTTGTAACATCTCTGCGAAGAGCCTGCATCGAGAACTTGGTGATTCGATGCATGTAATGTATTCTCCTTAACAACCTTACTCTCATGCTTTTCTTCCTTCTGTTAATAAACCTTTACATTTTAGATTCTAAAGGATTGGCCCAGCATGATCTTGTGGGTAAGATCCAAGGTGTAAATTGACCAGGGATTTGTGGCTGGTTCTTTGGGACCAGAAAGACCTGTTCGGGGTAGGTGGGAAAGGGTTCTATAACCCCTCACCTGTGTGTTAGGCCCAGGGCTGATTGTGGCATGGGGAGAGCTGGGGTGTCTGAGGGGTTTTGCTCGGTGTGACTGGTTTGTGGCCTATTTGGGGACGGTCTCCAGTCAGGGGCTGTAAGGAGCCCTGGTTTTGAGCAATTCGCCCTGAGCGGACGCCCTCAGCAGTGCCCAGACCCGGTCCGGTCCATCACACCCTGCCAGCAAGGCCAGCCCATGGCTAGGACTATGGATCTAAAGGGGATGGGGATTCCAGGCAGCAATAGGGTTGCCAGATGGTTTCAACAAAAATACCGGACACACTTGACATTACATCACAATCTACATTACAGCTTATTTAGAAAATACTGGACATTTCTATTTTCTCAATTTGTTTCCCGAACAGAAAGCTCAAATACTGGAATGTCCAGTTCAAAGCCGGACACCTGGCAACCTTAGGCAGCAAAGGAAGCCTTTGTTGCTAAAAATAATGGACTTAGAGGGGTCTAAGAGCTGACAACAGGGACAGAAAGCCCTGGGTTGCCTCTCAGCTCTCCCCACAGCAGGGAGAATCGTGATACCTCCAGAACTTTTAGCTCAGGAGAAAATGAACTGTAGACAGTTTGTACCAATCCCAGATGTCAGAGAGTGACCTGGAGGCCCCGTAACAATAATAAAGAGTTGGGCTATTGGGAGGAGAGGGACATTTTAAACAAGTGCCCAGCATGAACTGTTCAATTGTGTGTTTGCATGTCTTCCAAAGGGCTCGATGTGGAAAAACTGCACTCAAATTCTTCAGATTGGAGTTGCATGAAGCCTTGCTCCAGAACGAAACGCAAGCTGCATGGCGAGGGTTGTCTCTCTGCTGGTGTCAGCCTTGCTGACTAGAGAGGCAATTATGTTATCGCAAATTGGAAACAGTTTATGCAACATAATCCATTGTGATCAAAGCATAGAAATAATTACAAATGCTCAGTCAAGTAATTGAAACTGTCCAGAAAGGAAGGAAAGGTTGTTTCCTTCTGCGCACTGCAATGGTTCTTTGACAGAGTCCCAAGCTCTGGATGCAAATGTTTTGACTTAAAACCTGCCTTTGGAAACGGAGATTCAAAAGGGCATTCTGAAAATGAGAAAGATGCCAGTAGGCAAGTCAAAGCCTGGCCATGCGCAGCAGTGGGACGGGTCTGGACTCTGTTGCTACTGGCCCTGCAGCTCTCCAGAGACCCTTCCACGTCTCCAGAAACAAAAACGTGTAGGTCCAGTAGCTGCTCAGCTCTTGTTCCAGCCAGGGCCTGATGCAGTCCTGAGCCTGCAGACAGCGTGAAGCCCCAGGCTGTGGCTCAGAGGCTGCTAGCTGCAGAGGGAACACTGGGGGTTTGCACAGAAGGCAGGGCAGGGTGTATAATATTCTGTGGGGATTGTATAGGGGCTCAGATGTCTTTCCACCCATAGATGGTGTGGGGAGTGGGGTTGCTTTCCCATAACCCCTTAGCAAATCCCATTTGTTCAGGCTGCAAGGGAGCAGACCCCATACCCCCTCCTAACATGGGTATGTGCTACTCGCTCATTTTAGCCGGCTATTAGTCCCACTTCCCGTCTCAATCTCATGACAGTCCACATCCGAGTACAGAACTGAAGCTGGTAGTGGCAGCAGGGCTGTAACATACAGGCGCTGGGACGGCCACGGAAGACAGAGCGCACTGGCCTGTCTGTGGGATTGTTAGATGGGGAGGCCCACAGCCTCTGGGCTAGCCCTTTTGTCTGTGATGCTGCTAAACAGAGGGGCGGGGAAGGGAGTTGCCCCAGTTGTGCTGGAGGCCATCTTGGGAAGTGGCTGGAGGGAGGGTGGGCAGGAGAGCTCAGGCAGAGGAACTATGCAAAGGCTGAGAAGGGTCCATCAGAAGCAGATGTAGGGAGCAAATACCCTCTTTGCCCATGTGCGGCTATTCTGCATCCAGCTTTCTCTCCAAGCTATTTGGCCAAACAGCTTTTTTATGTCTCCACAAAGCATTTCTGTCACTCGTTTTTCCAGCTGTTTCCTCCGGTTGGAAATCAGCACTTGGGAATTCCAGCTGCATTCGGGGGGGTGTTTCCATTAGGCAGCTGTAGCATGTTCAGTTCGGTCTTGAATTTCTCATTGGTGAAGACTTCACACCAGAGCTCAGATTACTCCTAGGAGAGGTGAACTGGCCACAGGCCAGTTGGACAAGAAACTGCCTTTCTTAGGGGCTCTAAATCAAAGAGCGACTGCGGACAGGAAAGTGACTATTGTAAATAGCTTCTTTGCACTCTACACTCTGTTTCCTGTGTGTCCTTTGGGTCCCTCTGCTCCAGCGTCTCTTCCTGCGAGCCTGGCAGAGCCAGTACGGCCGAGGTGGGCGAGCAGGGCTCTGCCTGCCAAGGATCAAAGCGCCCCACTTACGCCATACAGGGGGAGGTGGATCCTAGAACAACTTGGGGCCATTCACCATTTGCTCTGGACTCGCATTGCCAGAGACGACAAAACACTTGGTGGGATGTCTCGGAGGCTGGGAAATACAAGACCGGTTTGAAACAAGCACCAAGTCTTGTTCTCCTCAACTTACATGGCTGGAACAGGGGATGCTTCCTTTGAAATGAGAAGCCAGGAGGTGCTGGGGGCTGCCCTTCAAACCAAAGGGCCTGGGCCCCGCTCAGAGACTCAGAGCCCAAGCTGCTCCCCAGCAGCAGGGACCTGGGGCATGGGGCTGGCAGCAAAGCGCCCCCAGCGTGCAGGGCCAGCAGCAGAGTCCCGGGCGCACAAGGCAGCAGCTGGGTCCCCAGGCACAGGGAGGCAGCCAGGGTCTTGGGCACTAGGTTGGGAGCCTGGGGGCACTGCTGCGACCCTCACATCCCTAGTTCCCATCCCTGTGCTGACTGGAGTCGGGCGCAGAGAGTCACTGAGGAGCCCAGCCTAAGCATGACTCCTAGCATGGCCCGCACAGCAACGAGAACTTAGACACAGGCATGCTGGTTGTGCAAGGGGGAACAACTGACACTAAACGTGCTGAGTGTGTCTCCAGTGAGGATGAGTCCAGGGACGAGAGGCCCCCAAGCTTTCTGTTAGCTGAGAGCAAGTTCATTTCCCACTACCCTGCAGAGCACCAGGGAATGTGGCTTGATGTGGTGCCCAAGGAAACATTATGTGCTTCTAGGGGAATTCTTGTGCAATTCCAAATCTCCTCCTTCCACCTTGATCCCTGCCCATCCTGCTGCCTTCCTATCCTCTTGTGCTATTCCCAAACCTGTGAGATGGGCTTAGCTTGTAGCGGGTCTAACATGAAGAGCAGCATTGCCATATAGTTCAGCTGTGGTCTCTAAACTCTGCTGTTAAAGAGGTCAGACTTCCCCTAGAGGGGGGTAACTCATCCAGGAAAAGCAAGGAGTCCGGTGGCACTTGAAAGACTAACAAATGTTTTAGGACATAAGCTTTCATGAGCCAGAACGCACTTCTTCACATGCTTGAAGAGAAAAGAAGCAAGGCAGGAATACAGAGATGGAAGTGCGATATCAGTGTTAATTAAAGGGGGGGGCATATAGAATCATAGAATACTAGGACTGGAAGGGACCTCGAAAGGTCATCGAGTCCAGTCCCCTGCCCTCACGGCAGGACCAAGTACTGTCTAGACCATCCCTGATAGACATTTATCTAACCTACTCTTAAATATCTCCAGAGATGGAGATTCCACAACCTCCCTGGGCAATTTATTCCAGTGTTTGACCACCCTGACAGTTAGGAACTTTTTCCTCATGTCCAACCTAAACCTCCCTTGCTGCAGTTTAAGCCCATTGCTTCTTGTTCTATCTTCAGAGGCCAGGAAGAACAATTTTCTCCCTCCTCCTCATGACACCCTTTTAGATACCTGAAAACTGCTATCATGTCCCCCCTCAATCTTCTCTTTTCCAAACTAAACAAGCCCAGTTCTTTCAGTCGTCCTTCATAGGTCATGTTCTCTAGACCTTTAATCATTCTTGTTGCTCTTCTCTGGACCTTCTCCAATTCCTCCACATCTTTCTTGAAATGCGGTACCCAGAACTGGACACAATACTCCAGCTGAGGCCTAACCAGCGCAGAGTAGAGCGGAAGAATGACTTCTCGTGTCTTGCTCACAACACTCCTGTTAATGCATCCCAGAATCATGTTTGCTTTTTTTTTTTTGCAACAGCATCACACTGTTGACTCATATTTAGCTTGTGGTCCACTATAACCCCTAGATCCCTTTCTGCTGTACTCCTTCCTAGACAGTCGCTTCCCATTCTGTATATGTGAAATGGATTGTTCCTTCCTGAGTGGAGCACTTTGCATTTGTCCTTATTAAAGCTCACCTCCAACAGTGATGAGAAGGTAAGAGTGCCTGAAAGGGAAATTGCCTGTTGGAATGGGAGAGCCATTCCATGTTTCTATTTAAATCTCTTTTGACAGTGTCAAATTTGCGTATGAATTCCGGCACAGCAGTTCTCCTTGCAGTCTGGATTGAAGGTTTTTTTTGCTTGAGAATGGCCACTTGCAAGTCAGGAACTGCATGTCCAGGAAGTCCAGGGACTCCTTGTTGTTTTTGCTGAACATGGACTACCCCTCTGAAACCTGTGATCCAAGAAAGTGGGCTCTCCTAGCTCTCTGCCAGCTTTTCTGCTGGGCCCAGAACTGCAACCCCTCAGCAAAGTGGACACATTTAGTTAATGTCACTGAGTAGACCGCAAAGGGGATGTAAAATTCCATTAGCTGTTGGGACATGGGGGGGAGCTTCCAACTCTGCTCATGCTAGTATGAAAAAGTTGGAGGGAGAGAGAGTCGCAGGTCCCTGAAGTTCTGAACAAACTTCCCTGCAGAATTTAGGGTTCTGTGATTTATTCTTTGTTTTCGTTTCAAAAAGGGCAAAGGTACATGCCCAACCTGCTGCCAAGCGAGTGTCTTCTGACACCTACAAGCTCATCTTGAGCTAGTGTCCTCCCACTTGTGCTGTATAAAGCCGTGATAGACTGCATTGTCGCTTTGTAATTCCTGTGTGGTGAGTTAGAACTCTGCCAGATGTTACGTGGGCAGAAGTACCTATTTGAAGCTAAAAGCCTGTGATTATACTTGCCAACCAGCCATTAAGAAAGAATTAAACTCAGAAATTATCCCCCATTCTTGTTTCACTACAATAGCATCTTTGTAATACACTTGTTTCAATTGCCTACTTTTAATTTTGCTTCCCTTCCTTCTAATGCAGTGTGCAAGGACATTTCACTTCATCAGTGAGACCTTGTGAGCTTTACAAAGAAATAAGGAAAGAAAAGCCAAGGTGCTTGGAAATTAGACAAAAGTGATAAAAAATAACCCTGGAAGAACTTGCCCTCACTTCCCCTACGGTTAAAATAAATAATTTCTCAATGTGGGTTGCCAGCGAGCTTTCCAAAGGAAAGTATTTGCAGAGAAGCAGAGATGAAAGGGATTATTACTTACAAAGGCTTTTATTAGAGATAAAATATTTGGCAATTAAAGCAACAGGAGCTGCCGCACCAGAAGGAAAATAAAGACTCAACTGAGGTAGCCACATAACGTATTTCTACTAATCTTTCATTACTGAAAGTGATAACATTACAGTAAAGTGCAGCGCTGTGCAAAACCAGGGACTTAATGACTTCACGCGCCGCCGAACTGCATTCACGGCCCTGGCTGAGCCGTCCCTTCCTTGGGCAACGGATCAGAGCAATGCTCTGTGGGCTCAGACCGATGCTTTCCTTGCAACGAGGGGACCTGCTGTGATGACACGTGTGGGGATGGGTGGGTGCACACGAATGAGCCCTCGGGTTCTTTGTTTCCCTATGAACCCAGCTCATTTTCTAGCCCCTCATTGGCAGGCCCACTGGCTACCACACTTCCTCTCCCCCAGCCACCTGGGGGCACGCTCTGGTGCGGAGCTATTTGCTTCAGGACAGACAATGGCTTCACAAGCGGATTTGTTACTGGGGCCTTCCAGTGTGGAAGCTAGAGCTGGGCAGACTTGGGTGGGAAACAACCCCCTGGTGTTCAGCAGTCGGGCACGACCACTGGTGCCATTTTGGGCGCATGAGGGGGGGCAGCAGCCGTGTGCTCTGGGACGTGGCTGGCTCTTCATCTGTTCCCTGGGCGCTAATGAAGGGAGCTCACCAGCCGGGTGTGAGAGGCGTGCATGGGATGCAGGCACTTTCCCCTCCCTCCCTTAGCGCCCGGGGAACAGGGTGAACAGCAAAGCGCATCCTGGAGTGCACGGCAGCTGCCCCCTATGCGCCCGAAATGGCACACGCACCAAGGACCTCGGGGGGCTGTGCCCAATCTGCAATCCTTATGTCAGCCCGGGTGTCTTGCTAGGAGGTGCACTCCAGCTCTGAGCACAGCGACGGGCTGGTGCAGGAAGCACAGGCTGAGGGTCTCTGGCCTGTGTCCTCCAGTGGGTCAGAGCGGCCCCAGTATCACGAGTGCCCCTTACTACAGTGACTGAGTTGGTGTGACGGCTGGGCAAACGGCAGGCGTGTCCCAATGGGAGGAGCCCTGGCCTGGGTATGACCTGTCTGTGGGAGGGAGGGGGACCAATAGGTCACAGCCATATCCGCAGGAGAAGTGACGCCAGCCCTGCCCTAATAAATGGGCAGTGTTCTCTTGGTTACTTCGTCTGGGGCCTGAGTCCTTATCCCTCTCTGGGCCAGTGCCCCGCCCAGTGGCTGGACAATGGTCATTCGGTGCTGGGTATGGTGCTAGTCACCTCTGTGCAGAAGGCAGGGGCCTCCCGCCGCCTGTGCAGTGTGTACAGGGCACTAGTCCTGCCCCAGGACATTTCGCCCTGGCATTGCACAGCCACTTGTGGGAATCCTGTGAGGGCGGACAGCACAGGTGGGTTAATGTTACCTGCCTGTTGAAGCCTGTGTGTGGGGGACAGGAACTCCTGGGGAGAGCCTGAGGGGTTCATGTGCCCTGCTCAATTGTAGCTGCCCTGGGGCAAGATGTCCTCAAACATCTGATGCTCCCTCTGCTGGCCACGTGCCAGACTGCAATGAGGGGATGCAAATGCCGTATCCTATGTGCCCATAGCATCTTAGGGTGGCGTGGTGGTCCAAATGCATAGCTCTTGAAACCAGGGCCATCTCCTGCAAGTCTCCGCAACAGCTCTTGCTTGTTCCCTAGAATTCTGTGGAATGTGGGATCTTCTCTGTTTATCCCTTCAGGACCATGTGAGAGTGAAAGCCATCAGACAGATTTTGCACAGGATTCTAAACTACTGTTATTCTTCACAGCATGAGAGCGAGAGAGAGACATATTTAGATGAAAAACAATAAATGCCTGTTTGTGTTTTCCTTGCCTCATTTCCTTTCCAGGACTTACTTTCCAAAGCAGGAAGCTTCTCTGACCTTTTCTGGTCTGCAGCTAAACTGGACCCCAGCTTCAAAAGCTCACCTGTCCTTTCCCCCGCCTGCCTAAAGCATCCTCTGCGGCTCTTTTCCTGTTGCATCCAACTGGTGTGTTATTTAAAGGCATCAACATCTTGCAGTCTTTGTTCTGCCCTCCAAATACCAACCCTTTGGAGAGAGGGTAGGAGCCCTGAGCAGGTGACCACTGCATTATAAGAGCCCGTCGGCATGCCTGTTCTGGGAGAGACGTGACACAGCTCTTGCGGCAAATGGCGGATTACATACAGTTAGGCAACCCATAATACAGCGATTTCCTAATAACCTCATCGTATCAACCAGAGTTCAGAGTTCTACAGACAGATTTCCCACATCCTCACAGATGTGTTCCAGATTCCAGTAATTCACAGCAGTGGCACAGAGATATTTAAAGCCGAAAAATTAAATTGATAAATACTATCAACTGGACGTGAGATCTGCTGTTTGCACAAGACATACTGTGTCACTTCCAATGAGAATCAAATGGACTGAGAGCAAATTAGATCATAAACCCAGTAGAAATGCTCCTGGAGAATTGCAGGTTGATATTTGAAACAGGCATGTGTTTTTATCCTTTATTAAATAAGAACATGCTCATTCTGAATCAGCATCCAGATGCTTTGAACCTTTGTTGGTTTTCTTTTTCATGAACAACTCTGTTCTTATTTTGAGTATTCTCCAGGCAATTCAAATGCATTTTTCTCTCAGATTTCCTGTCCTTTATAGTCTTCTGTCAAATTGAATTATGGCAGAAACTCTTTCTGGTGGGATAAAAAAATTACTGCAGCCAAGTGTGTGACCAAAAAACAAAACGGCACCACCACTCTGCCTTGCTGCAGAGAAACAACACAGGGGTAATTGTGAGAGTGGAGAAAATCTCCCCCTTTTTAATGCTCCCAGTTGTATTTTTGTGTGTTTTTCTCCAAATGAAGGCTGTTGAGTCTGGCTTGCAGGAGTTGTGGAACAAATGCTTTGTTTGCTCAGACCCAGCAGGTAAGTAGGGATAATTTACTGTGGCAAAGAAACGCGTGAAGTGCTGCATAGAACACCAGCTCCAGAGGGGAAATGCACATTAGACGTGGCCAGCTAAGAGCCATTGGGGGGCCTGCTTCAGAGAGAGGTGTTAGAGCTCCCTGCTCAGGCACCGGGAACCAAACGTCACAGGCCAGGGATATATGAGTCCGCAAATCTGCCACCCCACCCTCTAAATCAGTAGGAAATAGCTGAGGAGGCATAAGGTACCAGATGTGCTGGGGTTGCCATCTGCTTCAGTCCAAGCCTGGAGTTTCCTGCTTGCAGAGTCTCTGTTAGGGCCTTTTGCCTCTTTTAACTATTGGGGCCACAAGGGTGTTGGTAGTAATAGTTTGCAACTCACAGACCCCCGTGAATAGCCATCCTCCTCTCGGCCTGGTCAAGTCTAAAACATCGGAGGAGTCCGGGGACTTCAAGAGCCTGGACAGCCACAGACTCACCTCACCCCTTCTCAGCTTGGGAAGCTGAGGCACGGAGGGGCTGTGACATGCCCAAGGCTACTCTGGAAGGAACAGAAGCCAGAAGCCCTAAGGCCTAACCCCCTGCTCTGAACATGAGGGGATTTGTAACTCTCTTCTGGTGCTCAGGGTTCAAAGCCAGCATGTTAACCAAGACATTGCTAGGGGCTCTGAGAGAGAACCACCAGCCCCGCTAAGTGCACTGTCACCAGGGTGAGTTCTGCACAAGCACTGCCCCTTTCACCCTGGTCCTCCCACTGGAGGTGGAACAATCCTGCGCCTCCAACGTGGCCTCGCAGCCAGTGCCTGGCTGTGCCCGGGCCGCGTCCTGAGGGAACCCAGTAGCACCTACGCGACGATAGGCAGGGAAAGCCCCCTGAGCTGTGCTCTCGGCCTGCCAGCCTGTCCAAGGCTAATGGGAGCACCCGTCTGATTGTGGCAGTGGTTTTTCTCTGGCCAGCAGTCAGCCCGGACAGCACAGGGGCTGTGTGAGGTGGTCTCCTTGCCCTCAGGGGGTGGTGTGCACTGATGGGGAAAAACTGCCTCACCTCTGGGTCTACACAGTGTGCTGTGTGATTCAGGCCTGCCCAGGCCCCAGCCACGGGGAGGATGGACACTGAAGGGCTGGGCGTGCTCTCGCTGCAGCCTGCATGCTATCCCCGGGCAGAGGGGCAAGGAGAACTAAGAACCGGGCTTCTGGGAGGGGATCTGCGTGTGCGGCTGGTATCAAGCAGAGCGACCCAAGGATCAGTCATGGGGCTTTTGTTCAACACCTTTATTAATGACCTGGATGCGGGGATGGGTTGCACCTCCAGCACGTTCACAGACAACACTAAGCTGGGGGAGAGGTAGATACGCTGGAGGGCAGGGATAGGGTCCAGAATGACCTGGACAGATTAGAGGATTGGGCCAAAAGAAATCTGATGAGGTTCAACAAGGACAGGTGTAGAGTCCTGCACTTGGGACGGAAGAATCCCAAGCATTGTTACAGGCTGGGGACCGAATGGCTAAGTAGCAGTTTGGCAGAAAAGGACCTGGGGATTACAGTGGATGAGAAGCTGGATATGAGTCAACAGGGTGCCCTTGTAGCCAAGAAGGCTAATGGCATATTGGGGTGCATTAGAAGGAGCATTGCCAGCAGATCCAGAGATGTGATTATTCCCCTTTATTCGGCTCTGGTGAGGCCACATCTGGAGTATTGTGTCCAGTTCTGGGCCCCCACTACAAAAAGGATGTGGACGCACTGGAGAGGGTCCAGCGGAGGGCAACCAAAATGATTAGGGGGCTGGAGCATATGACCTATGAGGAGAGACTGAGGGAGTTGGGTCTGTTTAGTCTGCAGAAGGGAAGAGTGAGGGGGGATTTGAGAGCAGCCTTCAACTTCCTGAAGGGGGTTCCAAAGAGGCTGGAGAGAGGCTGTTCTCAGTGGTGACAGGTGGCAGAACAAGGAGCAATGGGCTCAAGTTGCAGTGGGGGAGGTCCAGGTTGGATATTAGGAACAACAGTTTCCCTGGGAGGCTGGTGAAGCACTGGGAGGGTTCCCTAGGGAGGGGGTGGAATCTCCATCCCTAGAGGTTTTAAGTCTCAGCTTGACAAAGCCCTGGCTGGGCTGATTGAGTTGGGTTGGTCCTGCCTTGGGCAGGGGGCTGGACTCGATGGCCCCTGAGGTCTGATTCTATGAATCTATTGTACAGCTCCTGAGCACAAGTCTCCGGGCAGCCTCTGGGAAACGTTCCCCTCGGCTTCAAAGGCCCCAGATGTTTCTCTTGCCTACGGTAGGGCTCAGGCTCAGCCCTCGCCCTTCTCTCCCACATCCAGTGGGGAGGCAGCAGGGCCCTGTGTCCCTGTCACATGATGGAAGGTGCCCACCCAGTGCTTGGGAATATGGCAGAGGTCTAGCCCAGGGCAGCACATGGGGTAATCAGCCAACCCAAGGAGAATGCTGCTTCCATTACCTTTTAAAGTTTTTTCACCCCAAGGCTGCCCCAGGCTCCAAAATCCACAGCCACCTTCCTTCGCAACGTGCCAGTCCCAGGCAGCATGAGTGGTGCGGCTTGACACTATCGGGCCTGTTTACTTAATCCCTTGAGTGGGGTCTCTTGCCACTCTAAGGCAGTAGTGATTGCTCCAGGTCGGAGCGACTGCAGGCAGGTTTGTTCCGTGGAGCCCCAGAGCCAGGAATGAAAATGCAGTCGACGCCAGACAGGCTTTTCAGCAGAGGAAGATGATGCTGAGAGGGTTAATTAGTTGATGTTTGTAAAGCACTCGGAGGTGTGAAGTACTGGCTGAGTGCTACTTCTCATAAGCTGATCAGCAACTGCAGCTGATTTTCCACTTTACTTTTGCTGCTCCTAAGTGTTTGTGCAAAGTAAATCCTCCAAAGTAGGTATTTGGGAGGAATGGAGGCTGCTGTACACAATAACCGAAGGTGCCAGACAAGGGACTAACGCGGTACCTGTCACTTGACAATCCCTCAGTATTCTCTTCCCCCAGTTCCCTGGAAGCTGTCACTTCTAATGATCAGGTAAAGAGGCTACTTAGACGTGGAGGTGACATGCAGCGAGGGGCTTGGTGCCTCATACTAAGCCAGTCATGGACAGATTTATGGCTGCCCTGGTAATTGTTGGGATGTACCTTAGAGATTCCTCTTTGCTCTTTCAGCCTTTCCCCTCACCCAGATTTTCTACAGATTGTCTAGCTCTGGTACATCCGGACAGGCCCAGCCAAAGCGTCTGTGGGGTCCACGGCGGCGTGTTGTGGTTGGCTGCATCGTGTGGCCGTGCGGCTCCCAGCCAGGGTAGCCAGTGAGCAGTTGGTGGGTGCTGGGCAGCGCAGGGTCCCGAAGGTGTGGGGCCCAAGGCAACCGCCTTGCTTGCCTTGCCCTAAGGCCAGGCCTGCGTCTGGCCCCCTTTCAGGATTAGTTCCTGTAGTAAAAATTGTTTTGCTTCTTTCTTCTGCATTTTTTATTCAGCACAATTTGCTGGAGGTTTTTTCCCCTATGTCTCCCTATATAGCTCTGTGGAGTTCATAGGGCCCCCTTTGGATTTACCCCACTGCTCCCGTGCCCTGGAAAGTTCCTCCAATAAACCCTCTTGGTTTCATTGCTGATCAGCTGGCTTGCCATTCTTGGTAGTACGGCTGCACAGATAATCACTGTACGTTCTCTGCTCTGGACGAATGGTTCCGATGCCATCCTGGCCCCACTGTGCTGGGGTAGGGAGCCGAGGCCTCTTTTTGTTTGTCTTTTGAACCCTTCGTTTGACTTTGGCTTTGCCACTCAGGTGTTTGGTTTGGAAGGTGTGTGGCGCTGATTACACTCCAGCAGAGAGAGTGGGCATCACACAAGTTTCACAGCCAACCTTACTTTATGTACATTTACACACTGCACATCTGGGACGGGGCTGGTTGTTTTCTAGGGACCAATTTCTGCTTAGCATGCTCTGTGTACGCACTGTTTATGCACAATTTGCTTTTTACCTTCATTTATGTTTTAGGCTTGTTTTATCCGTTGTTATCCTGTCCACTGTAAGGCTACGCCTGCACAGCAGTGTTATCTCACAAGGACTGACCTTATTCCGAAATAACAAAGTCCACGTCTACGCACAAGCAGCTATTTCGACATAAGGTCAAGCTGGAGGACTCTTACTCTGACCCCTGTAAACTTCGTTGCACAAGGAGCGAGGGCAGTCAGAGGAGGCGTGCTCTTTCCTGGACTTCCTGCTGCCTAGACAACACCACAGGCCGATATCAGCTCTTTCGACTTCAGCTGCGCAATTAGCGTCGCTCACGTTGCATCGCTTATCTCAGCGTTAGCCTGCTGTGTAGACGTGCCCTAAGTGTTCCCCCTTCTAGCTCGTGCAGACTTTATGTTCCCAATCTGCTGAGCCTTCAGCTCTTAACCCTGTCTCGCAGAAAATCAGACCTCTCCCAAGAGCTGTTACTCTCATATTAGCCATTGTTACGGACCCTTTCTCAAACGATGCCAGGAGTGGTGCTCACACAGAATACAAGTAACATATGAAATTGGCTCAGCTCATCTGCCAGCATTTGGTGTGGGGAAGTAATGCAGGCGTGGAATTCAGCCGTGCAGAGAACACGAAGCATCACTATGAATTAGTGTTTAAGGCTATATCCCTGTGAGCTGCATGCTGGAGCAGCTGCTCCGCAGAGATTCAAGTGCCAGCCAGCTAATTAGCAGAATCCCCATAGCTAGGCTTTTGCTTCTCCTGGTGGTGCACGTGCACATAACAATTGTTCCACACATGGACAAAATCTGCACCTGGGGGGAAAAGATTAGAGGGAACTTTGCTATAAGCCCCTCTGCATCAGAGGCTGCCCTGTGGCGGGAGGAAGGATGATCTGGAGGTAAATGTGACAGAGCCAGGAATGGAATCCACACCCCCCAGTTCAGCCCCAAACTTCCTATGTCGCCCTGGGCTAGTCACCTGGCCTCTGAGGGCCTCAGGTCTCCAGCTGTGAAATGCAGATGCTGCCAGTACTGCCCTGTCTCTGCGCATGCAGCACAAGGGGCCCTGTCTCAGGCTGGGCCTGTAGGTGCTGCAGCAGGGTAGACAACCCACTCGCCCGCGGGGCTCTGCTGGGTGTCTGAGTGATCTCGCCGCGACCACAGGCTCCTTTGGGACTAGCTGGGCCGCAGGCTGCTCCTGGGTGTGTCTACGCTGGGAAAGTATCATTCCAAAATAACTCCCCAAATCATAATTTCGAAATAGCAGGGAAGCCTTGAACTGCGTCCGCGGCCGGCTCCCCTCGTGTGGACACACGCCCTCGACTTAGAACCCCAGAAGCCCTGGGGAGGAGTTACTGGGAATGACTCCAGGGAGCCGTTATTCGAAAGAGCGGCTCTGGGGCATCCTCCTGGAGAGCAGCTGCCTTTTAGGCTTCATGCCTCCTGCCTATTTTAAAATTGCGCCCAGGGTTGTGCACAGCCTCCCCCGCCAGCGAGGGCAGATGGCTCTAACTGCAGCCGCTAGGGGTTGCGGGCCAGAACGTCACTCTGGTTTTTAAGGGGCTACCACACACGCCAACAGCTGCTTGAAGACAGCAGAACGTCACTCGCCTGTGGCCTCTCAGCTCCCTGCGCATGGCCATAGCGTAACCCCAGCAGGGCTTCCAGAGCCCCAACCCGGCCAGCAGCTCGCTGGCATCGCCTTCCGCCAGGGACCTTGGGGCAGGGAGCTCGCTCGCTGCCTCTGGAGGGGTGAGAATGGGGAGGGAGAGGAGGTCTGGAGTCCACACAGCAGCCCCACGGGAACAGCGTGCGGGCAGCATGAGGGCATGTCCCTGGCTAGAGCCACACTCGCACAGAAACCGGAGACGGCGAGGGTCCATCTGGCCCTGAGGGGTTTCTGCAGCACTCAGCAGCAGCAGCGAGGGGCTTCCAGGCATATTGAGGCAGGCGTGGCAGAGCCCTGGCCAGCTGGGCTAAGGCCATACTGCAGCTGGGAAGATGTGCTGCAAATCGCAGGGTGCCATTGGGCCCCTGTGGAGGCAGGAGCTCCCCACCCAAGCTCAGCGCCATCCTGCCCCAGGGTCCGAATTCTGGTGATAAGTCAGGGCCATTGCCAGGTCCTCCCTGCTTTGTCCAGCGTTCACTAGCCCAAGTCTGCCTGCCTCGGCCGGGAGGCTCACACCCAGCGGCAGAGGGAGGCATAGCCTTGGGCTGGTCTCTGCTAGGGGAGCTATTGCTTGGGCTGCCCAACGTGAGGGTTTTCTTCCTTGCACATTCTGCTGCTAAAGAGCTGAAATGTGAAGAGATCTGTCTGAGAGCCCTGGCGAAGGCCAAGCCAGGTTGAAACCCCTCTGGCTTTCTGTGTCCCCCGGCCAAGAGACAAGCAGCACGTGATGAGCGCTCTGCTCCTCAGCCTGGGGAGCTTTCTACAGTGGCGTCCAGCTCATCTGTGAGGAGACAGAGGCTACGTCTAGACTGCAGACATCTTTTGGAAGAAGCTTTTCTGGAAGGGATCTTCTGCAAAAACTTCTTCCAACAGAGAGCGTCCACACTGCCAAAGCGCATCGAAAAAGTGATCTGCTTTTTCAACAGAGAGTGTCCACACTGAATGGAGGCTCTCTCGCATGTCAGCTGTGATTGCTGTGGGCGGAATGGCCACCAGGGCACCGGTGCTTTTTCCTCTTCCTCTTCTTTAGAAAGAACTCCCTCTTCCCCGGCCACACGCTTTTTGCAAAAGAGCTCTTTGGAAAAAGGCTTCTTTACCAGCGCCAGCAAACCCCTCTGTTCTTTCGACTTTCTTTCAAAAGAACGTGACTGCAGTATGGACGTAAGTGATGTTTTTTCGGAAAAACTGCAGCGTAGACATACCCAGAGTCTGTGGAGTTGGAGAGTTTAAGGGCAGAAGGGGCCATTAGATCGCAGGCTGCACCCATTGCAGAGTCACCTCCTTACGGCACCAGCCCCTCGGTTTCAGCCACTTGCCCTGTGAGTAATTGGTGTCTGGGCAAATCTTCCTCTGGAAAGGCAGCGGCAGGTGCTTGCTGGGCACAGAGGCACATGCAGACCGGCAGGTTCCCCCCACAGCCTCTCCTTCCTTTGCCCATGTCACTTCCTGCTGGTGTCCAGCCTGGTGCCCTGGGCACCCCTGCACCAGCATGTGTCTGTCCAGTTCACCCCGGGGGAAGCCACGCTACCTGCACCATGGCAATGTGCACAGACTTTCCCCTCAAGCCAGCTGTGTTTGCTGAGGAGAATGTGGCTTCTTCCTGCACAACGTCTGTTCAAACAGAGCATCCACCCGACAGGTACTTGGGCCTCTGCAGGGTGACTTCTGCCCCAGATGAGAGACATTTAACCCCTCTCTTTTATAAAAACGGGAGCTTGTGAGCTCTGGCCATTTCTAGACTGGGTGAGATGGTGGTTGTGGCTGCAGCGCTAAACTAAATCCGCCTGTTTTAGCTCCCGCTAGAGAAATCAGTCAGCCTGCTTATTTACAACTATGCAGCGTCTTAAAAATTACATTCTTGTGACTGTAAAGCTACTGATCTGGAAATTAACTTGACAGTTCACACGGCCTTTCACACTTGGATAATTTCTCTGCTTGACTCACAACATGAGTTGAACTTTTCACACCATCCAATTACAGTCAAAGTGTGTATTTTAGCCCTGCTTTACACACCCAACCAATATTTTCTGTATAAAATGGGTAAGTGTGAAGGTGGCTGTTGAAATGCGGGCGAGGTCTCTTGAAGGAACAATGGGGCAGGTGATATTTGAAGGGCTAAATGCAGAAGGGGTCACTTTTCCCACACCGTGGCCCCGTGGGACAAGCAGCAGCCATGGGACCCAGGAAGAATGGGAGGGTCCCAGCCCCTGGCTGAGAACCCAGGAAGTAACTGGCTCAGGCTGCAGAATCCCTGACTCTTGTGTAAATCCTTGTTCAGTTCACTATTCGTGGAACCACAGCCCAGTGGATTCGCTCAGGCTGAGTCTGCGTCTCATCACTGGCTGGAGGAACCAGTGTGCAGGACCAGTTGGGCACCAGCTGGTAGCTGGGCTGTCCTGGCGAGGGCACCCCTCACTGCTGGAGCGGAGATACACAGCTGATGGAGTAGCCAAGGCAGAGCCCAGAGAGAAGCCAGGTTCGACTCAGACCCCTGCTCCAACAGCTGCAAGGCACAGCACCCCTACGCCCTGTAGTGCCCCCCGGTGCCGCTCTTCCCACCGCGTCATGTGTCAGCTCCACACGCAGCATCTCCTGTATGTGGGATGCTCCCACCCTGCCCACAGCAACCCCCGTCTGCAGATCCTTCATCTGCAGGCTGCTCAGCTCAGCCCTGGCCGCTGTGTGCTTGGGACAGACCCATGGTACCCTGGCACTTGGCTGCTTGGTACCACGGTTGCGGGGCCAGCCAGCGCAGCGAACCCCCCTTTTCCTCCTCCCCCAGCCGGGCGCTAGCTGTGGAGGAGGCCCAGCGCTGAGGCGATTGCTGGACTGGCTCAGCTGTTTCGGGTGGAGGCCTTGGTGCCATGGGATGCACTTTCCCTTGTGTGCCTCTCCAGGTGACTCCCTGCAGGCCGCTCCATGCTCCGGTTTTGTGTCACCTTTGCACCCAAACCCCCACAGGGCCTGGGCGAGACCCGCCCCTGGCCCGACACACTCACGCGCTAAGCTGTTGGATGTGGCGCCCTACCCAGTCCTGCCAGTCTGGGACCAGCTGCTCCTGGGCTGGCCTGGATCAAATGGGGAGGGGAAGCGTCTCTGAGCGGAGCGGCTCCGCCTGCCCTTGGGGCCGCGCTCTCCGGGCCGCCCCTCTGCCTGCTGCAGGCAGGCTCCCTGCCGGGCTCTCGGAGCTCAGCTGCAGAGATTTGTCTCCTTGGAGGGGGCTCCGTCCGCAGTTTCCTTGCCACTTGGGAGCTGCCCAACAGGCGTGGGCTGGCCACCGGGAAGCTCCAAAAACAGAAGCCAGCGCCCACCCCAGAAAAGTCTGGTCTCCTCCCCACCCGATCCGAGATCCCCCCCTGCCCCACATGCAACACCAGGCCGTTCCCCAGAGCGCTGCACGGCCGGGCTGGCCCAGCCGCCTTACGCTTAGTCACGGCCAGTAAAAGGAAGGGGGATGGGGCGTGGATGTGTTGTGGCACATTTGTGCAAAGCCTATCAGTGTTTCCCAGCAGCTCTGGTTTGCATCACAGGAGAACATCTGGTAGCTCCTGGCTGGTTGGCTGCCTGACACGTCAATTGTGCAAGGAAGGGTTGGAATTGGCATCTGAGGTCAGTAATTTTGCAGTTCACAAACCATTTTCTGCAATTACAAAAGGCCAGGCTGTAGGTAGAGGGGCTATGGGGGAGAGATACAACCCTGCGGGTTAAATATGCTTCTGCTGTCTCCAGCCCCTGCAGAAGGGCTGGATCTGCTGCAGACTTGAGACGTTAGGCATCTAGGTGAGGCTGGTGGGGTTATGTTACGAGCCTGGCAGGAGATGTGCTGGAGAGCTCCCCTGCGGCACGAGGATGCCATGCGTGCTGATTTTGCCATGAGCAGGAAGAGACAATTCAAAGGTCTCCCCACCCCCCAGCCACGCTCATGACACCCCCAAAGCTAGAAACGTCCCACCCCTGGCAATGCTCCCTCTAATCTCGGTCCATGTGTGGAATCCATTTTCTGCGTGCACCAAGGAGACACACACAGCTGGCGGGGGGCGCTCTGCCAATCAGCTGGGCAACCTCGGAATCGCTCCTGAGCAGCTGCACACACGCCCAGCTCGCAGGCAACGCTGCCCCAGCGAGTGCAGGAGACCCATGTGTGCTCCGGTGTGTGCGTGCGAGTGGGGCCTCTCGGGCTTGCTGGCCAAAACTGGACTCAAATGTTCCTGGCCTGCCCTTTGGCTGCCTAGCTCCAGCCCGTTACGGCTTTAGACACATGGGTGTGATTCTCACTCTGATCACACCTTCCTGCACCATCACACCCCTGGCTGGGAGAGTGACGAGGAGCCCTCCCGCCTGCCTCAGCGGCCTGCAGCCCTGTGCTCTTCCCGCAGACAGTTCTCCAGCCATTGGCTGCAGCGCACACCGCCGCTTGGGCTCTGGGCCGCCAGGGAGATGGCTGGCCACAGACGTGGGGCGCCCGAAGGCCGGCTGCAGGCACAGGCAGGAAATGGCCCCGCCTTGGGGACAGTGCTGCCTGGTGCGGGAGGCTGCAGGAGATAAGGCCTTGAGGCGAGCTGATGGCCCCAGAGTAGCCAAGGAACCCTGCTAGTCCCCTCCCGGGTCCTTTCCCCCAAGCCTCCCTGGCCAACACCCGAGTGCTGCGCACAAACAGCGCGGCCACGTTGGCACCCTGCTTTGAAGCTGTTGCCCTGGCCAGCCCCGGTTAGAACACGCTGCTCCCCGCATCTCTGCTCTGGCCCCACGGGGGAGCCTGCTTCCACACTGCAGGTTGGTAGCAGCTCGTGGGGCTGGCAGGAACCCAGCAGCCCCGAACACACTCAGGCTGCCTTGTAGGCCGCACTCCTCAGACTGAATGAGCCCTGGGCAAAGGGAGCAACGGACATCACAGGGCCCGTCTCTTCTCCTAGCAGCCTGGGGTCTCTTGGCCTACTCCCCTCCCCTGGCTGGGTGCTGCTGCCCTCCACGCTGAGAGGGCATTTCAGAGGGGCTGGCTTGCCTGTGTGGGACCCCATGAGGCTGGCGGGCAGGGGAACAGCCCTGCAGCAAAGCCCTGTGGTCCCACCCCTGTGGCCACGGCTTTGTCGTCACTTCCAGGGCAGGCTGTGCTGATGTGCTGGAGTGGCCAGGGACTGTAGCTGTACCGCATGGGCAGCCACACTCCCTGCGGGCTGCGCCCTGCCACGCACTGGGCTGTGCAGAGCCGTGCCTGGGGCTCCGAGCCTGGTCCCCTTTTGCAGCCAGGTGCAACTCTGCAGGTGCTGGAGGTCCCCACGATACTGCAGACAAGCGGGAGCTGGCATCTGCCCCCACCTCCTGGCAGCGCAGCAGGAACTCAGGCTGGGAACAGAGACAGGGACCCACTCGTGGCAGTGTTGCCACCCGTCAGCTGGGACTTTCACCCCCCAGGGCCCTGCCCGCCAAGGTGAGCACAAGTCACACATCCAACTGCTCTTTGAGCAGGTCTCTCGCTCGCTCTAGCACCCCTGGCCCTGGCCGGGGTACCGATGGGTAAGTGTCTGCTTACAGCTGGCCTCGGGGGGACGGAAGCAAGACAGGCACCAAACCCCTCAGTCTTCTTGCTGTCATCCGCTGGGGCCTGCACTTGCCTTCCTCTTGCGTCGAAGTGATGGGAGATTCTTCCCCGTGCCTGCGAGGCCCCTCGTTTGATGCCCGGCCTGGCTGCTGCAGAAGGAATAAATTCACTCTCCACTTGGGGCCCACGGAGCAGCCACACAAGGAACCCCACTGCCAGTGTGGCCTGTCCAGGAAACCTGGACCTGAGGGAACGGCTGGGCATGGCCCCAGGGCAGGCACCGCGCAGGGAGTGGGAAGGGAACAGAGGAGGGAGACGAGGCGAGTGGAAAATCCTTTATTACACAGATTCTTTGGCTGCCGTAATCCTGAGGCGCTGGGGTTTGTGCTCTGGCCCGAGCAGCATTCCCTGCGCCACCTCCCCGCCGCAAGCCTGGGCCTGTGGGGCGGGGGGCGCTAGTCTAGTCCCAGTGGGAGGCAGGCTAGTGCGTGCAAAGGGGGACGGAAGCAGGGGGAGGGGCACAGCAGTAGCTTAGCAGGGACTGAGCCACAGCCGGTTCAGTGCAAAGTCTCTGGGCACAGGGAGGAGGAAGGAGGCTGCATTGATCTCAGATGACAGGCCCGGGCGCTGGCTGTTTGCACGGGGCGGGAGGCACAGCACAGCGGCCCGTCTGGCTCTCACTGCGCTGAGAGCTGGGAGCCCCTGCAGCCTGCCAGGCCATGCCAGCCCCCCCAGGCCTGAGGGAGCGCGCCCTCCATGGAATCCACTGGGAGTGCAGCCTGCCAGCTGTGGGGCCCTGCATCTCAGAGGGCTCCCGCCAAGCCCACCTCCCGGCGCTGACCCCTCCAGGCTTATTTTAAATCCTGCTAAAAGCCCCACCACTGCCTCACGCTGTGAGTCGACGCCCCGCAGTGCCACGGCTCCCAGCACCCCTGGGCTCACGCTGCCAGCCCACGGGGCCCGGGGGAGTATCAGTCAAGAGGCAGGACTGGCCAGGGTGCGGCTGCAGCCCCATTCACAGGCATGGAAAGGTAGGCGGCCCTGGCATGAGCCCTGAGCTGGCTCTGCCACCCTGGGGCAGGCTGAGCATGTGTGGCCGTGCGGGCCAGGCACCGCTCAGCATGGGGCAGGGTGGCGGGGCAGGACGCAGGCCGGGCCTGCCCCGCTCAGATCTCTGCTTTCTTTTTCATCTCCATCCTGTAGATGATCTGGTAGCCGTCGTCCCAGGCGTAGATCTGCCGCTCCTTGGGGTTGTACTTCATGCTGGAGTGTGAGCCGTAGCGCTTGGGGAAGTAGACCAAGGCCGCATCCTCGGGCGTCATGGTGCCGCTGACGTCGAAGACGCACTGCACGCGGGAGCGGCTGGGCAGCCGGGTGTTGTACACCACGTAGAGGGCGCCGCAGAGGACGAAGGCGCTCTCGGCGTTCTCCCGGGGGCACGGCGTGTCCCACATCTGCTCTATGTCCAGGGAGGCCGGGTCCAGCTTGGCCAGGCAGATGTTCTTCTCGTTCTCCCGGGTGGCATAGATGGCCCAGAGCCCTTCCTCATCAGCCGCCACGTCGATGTAGTTGAAGGCGGAGAGGCCGAAGACAGGGATCTGCTCCTCGGCGGGGAACACGGAGCTGTCCACGATGGTCTTGTTGGCCAAGCTGAACTTGATGACCTGGAAGGTGCCCTGCTGCCGGATGTAGTAGAGGTGCCCCCCGTACACCAGGTGGCCGGTGCCCACCCAGGGGTAGGGCAGCTTGATGCGGGCGGCCTTCCGCGTGGCAGAGAACAGCGTGAACTCCCTCATCCTGGGGAACACGTAGACGGTGTCATTGCTGGTGCCGTCGAAGACGTAGATCTTCTCCGAGCTCCCCACCGGGTCCTTGGTCCACAGCCCAGCGCTGCTGCCAAATTTCTTCAGGATCTTCATGGCTTTCACCTGGGAGATGGTGTCGCTGCAATCTGAGGGTAGAGGAGAGCCCGTGAGAACCCACCCACTGCAGGCCCCAGGTGTCTTTGCACCCTCCCCAGCACCTCAGCACCGGGGCTGGGCCCCCAGGGTGGGGGAATAAGCATCTGGGAGAAGGGGGGGTCTCTAGCAGAGTATTTACAGCTGAGTCTTGGAGAAGAAAAGGGGATTCCTCCCAGTGCCCCCCATAGAGGCAGTGAGGTCAGCCCCTGGCAGCGAGTTACTTGCCCTCCCCTGCTGCCTCCGGGTTTGGTGCCTCTGCGCAGCCCACAGAAGATTCCTCACAGCCCTGGCTCCTTCCTACCTGGGACAGCCCTCCGCTCAGGGCCCTTGGCTTTCGGGGTCCCAGGTCCGCAGGAGAAAGGTGCTGCTCAAACGGAAGGTTTTCCTGCCTTTCCCAGACCCGGATTTGCCCCGGAAGCTGGTTTCCGAGCGCGGAGGTTTTAACCCAGCTCTCAAGTGCTCTTACGTCCCTCCCCCCAGGCCAGGCCGACGACCAAGCCTGGGAACGTGGCTGCTAGGGCATCATGTTCAATGCACGTGTCCCTCCCGCTGGCTGCCTGGGGCAGCTCCGCACGAGCCCAGGGAGAGCAGTGACCTCGCCCTGACTCCAGAGACAATCCTGCCCCTTTTTCTTGCCTCCCATTTGGGAGCCTGGCTGGACACACGACGCAGCATCAGCTCCTTTGCAGGCCCTAGCTCGGCCAAGTCAGCTGAGGCGCTCAGCCCACGGCTCTGCCCGGGACTCAGCACCGGGCCTGCTGTCTCCAGGAGACTGGCGCCAAGTGCCCCCAGCAGGCCAGCTTTGAAAACTGGGGCCTGAGCCGCTTTGCTTCGACGGAGCCTGAGTCAAACTTCCAGCCCTGAGCTGCTGGGACGGGAGCGCTGGCGTGTGGGGGCAGCTGCGCGGTTCTCCCTGGGGCTGGCTTCCCTGCTCGGCTCTGATGCCCAGGGTGCTCTGGGACAGACGGCCTGTAACTCTTCATGGCCCCCCCGTCCCTGCGTGCAGGGCTCCTGATCAGGGTGCCCGAGTGTCTCAGGAGACGGAGGGAGCAGCTGCGGGACTGGGCAGCCCTCCCGGCACATGGTCGGGGTCAGAGGCGAGCACTAGGAGGGCCCGGAAGGAGCTTAGGTTAGCCTGGCAGGCAGTAACAGCTGAGCCCAGGGGGCCATTGTGGGGCCTAGGAGACAGCCCCTGCCCCACATGCTGGCTGCCTCGTGACCCCACTGTGTAGTGAGGGAGACCCAGCCCCACCGCCCACAGACCCGGCCGGGGAGATCTTTGCCTGGGGGTGGGCCAGGGCAGTTCTCTCTGTGCCAGCAGGCCCCGTGGGCAGTTCTAGACACCGGCACTGGCTGGGGGAGACACACAGGCTCACCTGTCAGCTTGTCATACTTCTCATTCTTCCTCCTCCTGGCTGCTGAGCCCTGGTTCTCCATCAGCTTCTCATCCACCTCCACGCAGGGCGGAGCTGGGTTCTGTGTCTCGAGGTAGTCCACCTCCCGCTCCAGCCGGTCCACCCGCACGGCCGTGTTCTCCACCTCCGTGCGCAGCCTCTCCCGCTCCTTCTCCGTGTTCTCCAGCATTGTGAGCACCTGGTTCTTGAACTCCCGCAGCTCGGTGGAGTAGCGGCTGCTCTGGTCGTGCCACTGGGAGATCCGCTCCTGGGGGCGAGAGGGCGAGGTGCTGGGACCCCGCTGGCTGGAGGGGGCTGGCGCGGAGCATGCAGGGGGTGCTACCCCGGCCATCTGGCCTGTGACTGAACCGTGACCGGCTCGCGTGACCCCCTCGAACAACGCCCCTCTCTGCACCGCAGTTTGGAGTCACCCTCCGGCCTCAGCTCTCCTGCTCCCCTGAGCGGCCGCCCACGCACCCAGCGCCTGTTCCTACGCTCCCCCAGCCCTTGGCACGTGTGTGGCAGGCTCCTCTGTGCTCCCTGCACTGCGGCCCCGGGCGGGGTGGATTAGCTTTGCTCTAGGTGCCGGTAAAACCATCCACGGAGCAGCGGGAACCCTGCTGAGCACGGCAGGTTCGGGAGAAGCCGGCACCAGGCCTGGCCCCCCACAGCAGGGCAGGGAGAGGCGGAGACACGAGCCTACCTCCAAGACGGCAAGTCTCCTCTCCATGTATTCCATCAACTGCTGCTGGGCTGTGCTGGCCCCTGCCAGGAGCAGGGCGAGGAGGAGGCTGAGCCGTGGGGCCATGGCTGGCCTGGGGACGGCAGCACTGCTCTGCCTCGCAGGGTGGGCGCGAGCAGGCGCGCTCGGTGCTGTGCTCATGGCTTTGGAATGTTTGGACAGTTCCTGGGGGCGGGACGCTGCCTCTATGAAATCCAGACGGCTTGCCAGGCAGGGCTGTCGGTGCCAAAGGAAGCGTGCGCCTTAACCCCTTCGTGCTCTGGGGCCGGCGACAGACCCTGCAAAAGAGGCACCGCCAGCCTCCAGGTCCTTGCATGCGCAGGAACAGCCCAGCTGCCCGTGCTGGGAGTGTTGGCTCCCGAGGGAGATGTAGAAGCTGAGTCATTGCCCAGTGTATGCAACACGCAGGTTAGCTGCAGAGTTCAGCTGTCCCCTTGCTATGCCAGGACAGGGCCGCCTTGGCATGGCACGGGCGCAGCCTGGCACAACAGCTGTGAGCCTGAGGACAGAACGTGATCCTTACCACTGAGCCGTGCTAGGGCCTTGTCTGAGTCACTAACCTCTATGTGCCCAGCCCCCCGGGGACACACTGCACATCCCTCAGCCCGCCTGCGAGGAGGGCCCTGCCCTGCTGGAGTGCCCGAATGCAGCTCTGGCAGCCCAGCGCTCCGGGAAGGCTGGGGATGGTGATTTGGGGCCGGGTGCTGCACATGAACATTGTGCGAGGCAGCCCCGGCCCCAGAACTTAGTCGGGCTGGTCCAAGGGGGGAGGCGCGACTAGACTTGAGCACAGGGCCAGGCAGGTCTCGGTGTGGAGCTGTGACGTGCCAGTGACTCCAGCGGCCTCTCCCCGCACAGCTAGAGGCTCCCACCAGCCTGCGGAGTCTCTGCAGGGTGGGGTGTTTCCTTTCAGAGGTTAACTCCGGCCCTGGAATTCCCGCGCCTCCCAGGGAGTTAAACAAAACCAGGTGTCAGCAGCAGCGGGAGGAAAGGAAAGAGCCAGGCCTGCTGCGACAGGGCTTGTGGGAAAGCTGGCGTGTGCCCCAACACTCCTGGGCAGCGCGGGGTCAGCGGCCCCGTCTCTGCAGGACCTGCCTGAGCCTGGTGCCGGCGCAGCGGAACAGCCCCCACGGGCTGTGCCGGCCACCAGCACAGCCAGGGGAAAAGGCAAATGGTGAGAGCCCCCAGGCTGGGGTACCCGGCAGGTGGAGCCTTGAAGCTGTCTGGGTTTGCCCACTCTCAACAGCCTGTGAAGGGGGCCGGGAGTCCCACCAAGGCCTGCCTGCCTGAGTGCGGCTTCACGTCTGTGGGAATCAGAGCTGGGCAGGGTCTCAGCCCTGCAGCCCCACTCTGCAGCCCCACCGCTCGGCTTGCCCTTTATCCAAAGGGCTATTGCACCATCTAGCGTCACTAGCGAGCGCCTCACCCACCGCACGAATCGGGCTCCCGCACGTGCTGAGCCACAGGCAGCCGCGTCTTGCAACACCCAGGGCCAGGCACCGGAGCCTCTGATGACCTAGGAAGCACCTTCGCGCACTCCTGGAGGACAGGCTGGGTCCCAGCGGCCAAGAGTGGGGCCTGCCCAGCGCTGTGTTCGCACAGAGCTGAGGAGACCAGGGCATTCGACCTGGCAGCCGAACGATTCCTGGGGAGCTCCTGGAACAAAGGAAGACGCAATCCGGTTGTGAGCGCCTGGGAGCAATGGGGTTATAAGGACTAGCCAGCAGGGATCTGTCAAGAACCAATCAGGCCCCCCAACCCAGTTTCCTGCTTTGACAGCTCCTGGCCCAGTGCATGGTGGGAAAGCCAGAGGAGATGCATCCTGCTAGGCAAGCTGGGAGGGCAGTGCTGGGAGGTGGGTGCACAACTGGTGGGAAGACCAGAGTAGCTGTCTAGGGCCAGCGCGGCTAGAGGGGGCAGCTGAGGCCAGTCCTGGGTCCGTATTTCCCTTACGATGGGAATGGCGCACTGGAGCCAGCTGACCCCACGTCCAGGGGGTGACAAGCATCTGGAGGAGAGGGGGAGAATTCAGAACGAGCCTGACCAATCAAGAGAGCTGGCCTGGCTCCACTAGAGAGAAGTGCAGAGCCTGTGGCCGTGGAAGGAAGAGCCACGTGCCTAACGCCCCTGGGGCAATTGCTGGCCAGGCGGCAGCCCTACTCAAATGGCTCTGGGGCGCAGAGCCAGTCACACGTTAAAGGAGAAGCAACAAGGCGGTGCAGTCACAGAAGTGGCTAGTGTCATTGTGGGGCGTCTTCCCAGGCAAGACCCAGGAGTTAGTTGCCCTGCTCTCCTCAGCCTGGTGGGGCCTCACCTGGAGGCCTGGTTGCCATGCTCAGAGAAAGATGGGGACAAACCAGAGTCCAGAGGAGAGCAACAAAAGGAGAAAGTTTAAAAACTTGACCCACGAGGAAAGGCAAAACCCTGGACACGTTTAGTCTCCAGAAGAGGGAGGGGGGAAGCCAGTAAGTCTTCAAATATAGTAAGGTCTTAGAGGGCAGTGACCAATTGTTCTCCATGTCTCTGAAGGCGGGACAAGTAAAATGGGCTTAATCTGCAGCAAGGGAGTTGTAGGTAAGAGATTAGGAAGCACTTCTTGCTGCACCAGTGGGTCAGCATAGGCATAGGTTCCCGTGGAGGCCGTAGAACCCCCATCATCGGGGCAGAGGGGGGTACAACCAGGCTGGACAAACACCTGGCAGGGAGGGTCTATGGTCGCAAGGTCCTGCCCCAGCACAGGCTGGACAATGAGATGACCAAGAGCCCTTCCAGCCTGACATTTCTATGGTCCTAAGTGGCAATATTCTTTGGGGCAAACCCAATCTGAGAATGTCACCCCGTGTGAACCATGGACTGAGAAGCTGAGGCATTTCGTACACCAGGCAGCCGTCACCCCGCCAGGCTGCAAATTAGGGACAGCCCTTTGCTCCTCTGGGCAAAGCCAGGATCCAGGGCTAGGGAGAGGCTGGTGGTGAGGAAGGAGGGATGTTTCAGTTTCATAATCGCCACTGTTCCGTGGAAGGACATGAAAACACGGTTCTGCAATAGCAGGGTGTACCCACAAATACTCACCCTAGAAGCCCAATACGCTTGCCATGTGCTCTCTGCTGAGTTACTCCTCAGTCTCTCCTTTTGCTGCATCATGCAGGCAGCTGTCCAGGGAGCACCCAGCTGTCTGCGTCAAGAGGCCTGGGGTTTAGTCCCAGGGCTTTGTTACACAAGGCCTCTTCTGGGTTAAAAGAAGGGTTTTCCCACTGATTTTCTGTGGGCCCAGGTCCTATGGCCTGGCTTGCCAAAGCAGCACCATTGCCTTGCGTGATGTTGCAGGATATTAGGTTAATCGCTGCCACGTTCCATGGGAACAGCAACCCGAATCTCACAGCTCAGGGAAACGCTGGCTTCTCCCGTCCCATGTGGCCGTTCCCTCACACTTGGAGCTCCAGATTCTGCAGAGGTGCCAAGTGCCTGCAGCTGGCAGCGCAGACACTCAGGAGCTCTGGCAATCAGGCCCAAGGTGCCCCCATGACAAGGGAGCCCACAGCTTTTCCATAAGCAGCATGACCGGGCTGCGGTTTGGACCTGAACTGTTAGCTCCGAGTGGGCAAGAGTTTGGCTTTCAATGCCTCCCCCTGCGAGCAGCTTGGGAGAGGCCCCTGCCGTGTTATGGAGGGTGCTTTGCTGCTCACCCTTGGGCCTGTGGATCTCAACCGAGCCTTGCTCGGTGGCTAGTTACAGGGTGCAGCCGGAAGCTACAGCTGGCTGAGAAGGGGCAGAGCTCTGCACTGATCCTAGATGGTCTCAGAACCGGCCACGTGAATAGAGAACAGAAAATTAACCCTTTTATTGATGCATTGCAATTGTTCTACATTTTTAACATATTATGTAGAAAATACTTAAAATACAAGCTACTTTGTAAAACCAAAGACAAACACTGAATCCAAAGATAAACTGTGTTTTCACAATGGACCCTTTCCCCATATAGTTAGTATTAAATTTTTAAATATCTATATTTCTTTTGTTAAAATGATTTTTACATACCCCCTAAGTACATTGGCAATACAAACATAGATCAGTAAATGTCAGAAACTACCTGTATCTAGCGGCTTGTAAAAAGGAAGAGCACAACAATAAAAGAAAGTTAATTTTCACACAGTAACTAGCATATCAAATACATTTAATAAAGTAGGAATTCCATTGCAATATCAAGGATTCAAGCAGAAATACTAACATTACATATAATGTACTGCTACATGTAGTGAGATAGATAAATTTCAAGCTGAATCTGAAATCACACATTATAATAAAGTTTAGCAACAAACAACCATGTAGACATGCGGCACCATTCATAAGTTTAAATAAAAGAGAAAGCAGGGCTGTGCCAATCCTGTCATTTAAAAGCAATTTAGTTTCATGTATTAAAAAAATTGCTGAATCAGAGGTAAATTACTGCATCAGTCAACTAGGTGCTAAGCAGAAAAGCTCAGAAGTTGCTTCTGCAGTCGGGTATCACAGCTGCAAATGCAAGTCAGTGAACAGGAACAAGTAAGTAAACACAAGTTATGACTCACAGGACTCTATATGGGAGGAGTTATCTATCCGTCTAAAGGTGAATCCCAAGCTCCAGCTAATTGCTCACAGTTTAAGAAAGGACAAATGTTTCCTCTCAAATAGTGTGTCTGGTTACACACTATGCAAACCAGCTGTGTCAGTCGTTAAAGGTTCACTGGAGCTGCATGGACACAAGCTGGAATGCACTGGGAGAAAGGCTGCACCTCCCCAAAATTGAATCTTTAGCCTACACTTGATGAAGCAACTTGCACTGCAGGCCACATTTTGATGTTACTCCACTATAAATCCAGTGAGGAGATCAGAATTTGGCCCAGTGGGGTTCTTAAATGGTGTGTATCACACTTTAAGGCCAGGTCTACACTAAAGGGGAAGGTCAAATTACGATACACAACTCCAGCTATGTCAATTATGTACCTGGAGTCGGCATACCTTGATTCAAGTTTCCCCACCATCCTCACAGCGGGAGGCCAATGGCAGGAAATGCTCTTGTTGGCATCCCTTCCTCCTTGCAGGAGGAATATTGGCCGATGCTGGGGGTGCTCTTTGAGTTCAATATAGCGGGTCTTTACTAGACTCACTAAATCAAACTCTGGAAGATGGATCGCAGCAGCATCAATCTTCCCTGGAATGAAGACCCAAAGTCAGTTGTACTCTAGCTGTTAGCATGTGACAGCTCCTTTTCCCAATGCTGAGCGATGTTTGAATCAGTGGTGGAGAAGAGAATGGGCTTAGTTGGATACATTTGGTGGTTTTCTTTTTAAATGGTGTGCGAGGTGCCCTAAAGACAAGATCTGGTTAGTTTCTTTTTATAAACAAAGGCATTTCTCCAGCTCATTGGTTCACATTTTGTTACAGGTCTTAGCTCCTGCTCTTTTCTTCAGAACTTCTCAGGAAACACTTTGGGAAACTGGGTGAAAGGTTTTCATGCAATGCAGATGTTGGCATTTGTTTGCCTTGGGAAGGAAAGGCACAACTCTGAATCCAAGAGGTATCTATCTCGAGGGAAGTACTGAACACAAGCCACAACGCGGACAAAAGAAGGAAGTGCTTGGCACGAAGTGAGAAACATTTGGATAACGTTCCAGCAACACAGAGCATTGGCACCGCCAGATGGGAAGTGTTGGGATTGCACAGTTATCCCCACATTTTGAGGTGTGGTGCGGAGGAAAGTACACTAGACGATGACTTCTGGTTAGTGATGTTGCTAATCACTCGCATCCAGTTCCAAAGTCCTCACTACAAAAGAGACACCAAACCTCTCAGAGCCGATCAATTTCAGGCCAGTCGAGACCTTCCTAACCCAGTAACGTGGAACCGCAGGACTGAATTTCTGCCCTTCTGGACACCGTCATGTCGACCATTTGTACAACTAGCCTGTTTTCAATTTGGACGGAACTGGGGTTCAAGGCTGCACAAACCTCTTATTGCTGCAATATTACCACTGCTCAAGCCAGTTCGTAATCCGTTTGGCCAAGATACTTATCTCCGTACTAAAGGTTACAAAATAATTCCTAGTTCGACAGACCCGAGGAAACCAAGTGTCGTCTCAAAACCACATGGGTTACCCAAACGGAGTATTCCTCAGAACGCTAGTGCTGTCGCTAATAAACCTTGCCAACAGTTCCACGCGAGCAGTTCCATATAAAACTTGTTAATGGTTTTGTTATGTGCTTTACAGCAGGCTCTCTTTGGTATAAACATTCTGTCACCAAGCTAGCAATATTTTACAAGAAACGTCTGCTAGTAACACAGGGGAAGGTAACGATCACACTCTACTCTAATAAAGTGATTGCACATACTTAATCACTTCTGCAACATCGGACTAAATATTCCACTGCATTCCCAGCACTACCCTAATTGAAATGCACCGACAGACATCTAACAGTATATGTGCCATTTCAAGGAAAGCTTGAGCAAACATAGCTTCACTCCCAACCAAAACGTAGCCTTTATGTTAGCATTACAATTGAGCACAATGCATCTATGCAACATCCTGCTAGTCTTGCAGGGATAAGCTTAGTGAATTGCTTCAATCTGATGGGGGCTTGCTGGTCCCTCATAAGGCAAGCTCACTGTAAACTCTATTCACACTACATTATCATGTAAGGCACTACAATAAGGGGACACATCAAACAACTCTTCATCACACATACCTGTGCAAAACAAATCAGAAGGTAACCTTTTCTCTCCCGAGGCTCCACTTTTTCTCTCTCTGTGCTACAGTGATGAGCTCTAACGATTGCATTATTTCACATACATTCTGACGTATCGTTTTGGTTTAAATACAAAGGACACATCAATTTCATCCCCAGGAACGGTTAAAATTTAGACAGACACTAGGTACAGAGTTCAAGTATAATCACTACACATTTTGATTACAAAGACAGAACATTTGGGGTTAGCAGGAAGTTTTGCTTGTTATATTTTTTCTAATCAATATGTACATATTTCATTTTATGTAAAATATTAAAACACCACCATTACAAAACTTCTAAAATAGTTTTAAATTCAGTAATAAACTTTAAAATCTGGATTTTTTTCTCCCCCCCCCACCTCAATTCTTACATGCACTTACTGTATGCAAGTCTTAATAAGAGCTCTTTAAAGCTGGCTGCTAGCATACCCAGGAGGAGAGGCTCACCGGAGTATAAAAAGCTGTACATGTCGCTATTTCACTGTATTTCAAATTGTTCCGCTCCCTCCTAAATGACTCATGCAAGGAAAAAGATAAAGAAAACAAAACAAACAAAAGCTCTGTGCTTTTGTGAAAGGAATCCAGCTCCCTTACTCCAAAGGAACCAAACTCAAAAGAGTATCACAACACTATAAGTTCTCCATGAAGAATACAGCATTCTGGCAAAGCAGCTGTGTTGCATTATACAGTGAGATCCCGCATATCACTGATAAAAACTTGTTTTAATAGTTTCTGCAATGATAAAAACCCAGCTGCATTATGGAAATTCAGACTTTACAAGACAGTAATATGAAGATTTTGTGGTTTAAACAGACTGGTGAATATTAGGTTGCTAGTACAAGATAGCTGCCTCTATCATACCCTTAAACAAAGCAGGAAAGTAAACAGAAAACGTTGACAAACAGAGATGTAATTGCTTTTGCAGAAACAGCAATGAAATAGTGAGAAAATTAATTATAGGACAAACTTCAAAATATTGAACTGAAGTTTGAAATCTGCTCTAGCAACTTACTGAGATAAAATGCGCATTATATTTTTAGTGGCAATATGGAGTTGTGCGAGCTGCTAAAAATAATCTGCAAATCTGTTTAAATTATAAGAATTTAAAAAAAATCAACGTTTGTCTGTGAAGACCTTGATTTCCTCTTCTCCTCTGATTACCATAACATCAGAATAGCTTTAAATAAATTGGACTGTGACCTTTTTAAAAGTAGCTATAAAAATTAAGTAAAAGTTTAAAATCTTAATCAATACCCTTGTACTGGTACCAAAGGATGCTGCCCAGTTAGTGACTGAATTCCCCAAGCAGAGACACTGTCAAACACGGTGCATCCAGACTTAGAGGAGACTACATGAGTACAGTCAACACCAGGTAAAGGGTCACCTGAAAACCTCCGTTGATTCTCCAGGCCTGTGGCAGAACCCAGCGCTCCTGAGGGTGGCTAGTCACAACTACTGCAAACCCTACTAAGGAAGGCAGCCCCGAGCTACAAGTATGAGTACTGGCTGATCTTTGTTGGGCTCAGCGGGTATCCGGCGTAAATAGCGGATGCTCGGGAAGCACCAATATAGGACTGAGTGGCAAATTGAGGTTGGTACTGTGCGGGTGGGACGTTTGCAGAAGTCAGCAAGCTGGGCCCCACGCTCACTGGGACCTGGTGGACGAGCGCGCTAGGGTGGGCCGCGTACGTGGTGTGCCTGGAAGAGCCCTGAGGGGAGAAGAGATGAGCGAGAGAATTCGTGGAGCCCAGGGTCGCAGCCGTGCTGGGTGCATAGGTGTACATGTGGGGTTGGCTGGGAAGATGCGTGCTTGCGGTAGCTGCTGCCAGGTGGGGATGAGCTGGGCTGCCGTGCTGGAAGGCGTAGGGAGCCTGAGAAATGGCCGATGGGAGGGGAGCCACATACGCTTGCTGCCTGCGTGGAGCCGGATTCCCGCTTCTCTCCTGTGAGGCCAGCACTGGAGCGGCCTGGTTCTGTGGAGGAGAAAAGCCGTAAAGCGTGCGGGCCCTCGCATGACGTAGTAAGGGGAGGCAGCTGCCGGCAGGCCCTGAGCTGGGGTGTCCAAGCATGCGTGGGGCAGGACCCATTGGGAGCCTTAGGAAGGGCCGTTCTCACTGACTGGGGGAGGGCTGAGCACACTGCGGGGGCTGGGCTGGTTCTGGATCCAGCAGGCAGGGCTCGCTGCTCAGCACCCACCAGGGGATGGAGGCCCAGAACCCTGGCTCGGCTTGAGTCCCACACACGAGCCAGGAGCACAAGGTGAAGCAGGGCCAGGCTCAGTGCCTGAAAGGGAATGTGCAGGCAGCTCAGCAGGGCCATCTCTGGGCTGACACATGGCGAGACGGGGAAGGGGTGCAGAGTCGTCCTCCCTCCAGAGGCTGAGCCTGTCCAGCTGGAGCCCTGGTACCTCCTTCCCCGGCATGGCCAGAGCAGGGAAGGGAGCCAAGCAGCACACAAGCAGCTGGGAGACAGGGCAGGTTTTGTGCCGTACGGAGCTGCCACGGACCAGCTGCTTAATGCCATCAACGAGGCAGCCCTCTGAGATTGTATCCAGCCCTCTTCCCCTGCCCAGAGCACGCGAGGATGTTCAGAAACCAGCAGGAGACCAAGCGAGAGCTGCAGCCTTGCGTACCTGGCTAAGGTTGAGTGGCTGTGCGCCACTGGTCACCATGCGGGGCGCCCGGTACCCTGTTGGCGTTACGCAGCAGCCCGACGACTGCCCACTCACTGATGCCACTGGTTTGGTTTTGCCGGCGCTACTCAGAATGCCTGAAAAACGCAAGAAGGTTAGTCGGTTCTCCCGCCAGCTTGGGAACCTTCCACAGGTCAGGGGCCTCTCTCTGGCTCGAGTGCCACACTTGGATGAAACACTAACCTGCCAGCATTTCCCAGATCCGCCAGTGGCTGCGGGGGGAATGGCTGCCAATAACCCCATGGAAATCTTTATATGCAGAGGCTCCCGAAGGACACCTAGATTTCCAGAACCTGAGGGCAGCAGCTCCAAGCCAACACAGATCACAAGCTGCCTCCTAGTGCTGGCTATTGCAACTAAGGAGACAGAGCTGTCAGACACAAGGGGCACGTCTACACAGCAGGCTAACCTCAGATAAGCTATGCAACTCGAGCAATGCTAACTGTGGGGCTCAAGTCGACATAGCTTATTTCGGCTTCTGGCACTGTGTAGGCAGCAGGAAGTCCGAGGGAGAGCACCCTTCCCCCGGCTGCCCTGGCTCCTCGTGCCACGAGGGCTACAGGAGTCGGAGCGAGAGGCTCATTATTTCGAAACAAGGGCTTGCTGTGTAGACGCGTGCTATGCAACAACGCTGCTGTGCAGACATAGCCAAGGAGCGGGCTGGCAGGGCCTGTCTGTGGGGGGGGAGGGGCTACCTGAGGCCTGCGTGGCGATGATGCAGTCGGTCAGCTGTGTTTTCAGAGGCGGGACGATGATGGTGCGGGAGCTGGAGCTGTTGGCCGCTCCCCCAGCGCTCCTAACAGCAGAAAGCGGATTGCTGGTGTAGGGGCTATTCAGGGAGGAGTCCGAGTCCGGGGAGTCGTTCACAGTCACGTAGCTGATGACATTGGATCTCTGCTTCATGCCCAAACTAGGGAAGAACACACACTGCACTCATGGACCCGGCAGTGCCCAGAGGAAGCACCGTCGGTCCCATCACAGCGCTCGCGGTCTGGGGATTGGAGCGAGTGGAGAAGTCAAACCACACAGTGCGCGGTGGGACACTGCTCCTCCCAGCAGATTTCACTGCACCAATTTCTTAGCCCAGCCTGACAACCTGGTGCTTCCTCTGGGGGGTGAGGCTGGACAGGGGAGCGCGCTGGCTGGGCCTATTCGCTCGCAAGCCAGACTCTACCTTGCAGGCTTGTATTTGTTGTCCTCCTCTTCGTCGGTGTCGCTGCGGATGGTGATGACGCTGACGGGCGGGCTGGGCGTGTCTGGGATTACAATGGGCTGGTGCTGCTCCTGCACCACCAGGAGGGCGCTGGAGGAGGTGGCATGAAGGGGGCTGCTCCCGATCAGTGAGTAGGTCTGGGAAGGCGCGGCCTCCAGTGCCGGGTTTGGCCTGCAGGAAGCAACGGGGCAAGACAAGACGACTGCTCAGAGGCCC